>OZ023268.1:16757773-18043546 GCA_964006375.1 Tillus elongatus | reverse complement strand
TCCAAGAGATATGTCAATGTGGAAAGGGGTTGGGACAGACATTGATGCAGTGTTTCAATGGAAAGATGGTAAGTTAAGCCTACTAACACAACATTTTAATATAAATTGCTGTATATGATAATATTTATAACCAAGGTATAAAATGTCATGTAGACCGGTTTAATTATTTTTTTAAATAGGTACTTTAAGAAGTGAATATGTATTAAAATCCTTCAAGATTTCACCAATTCTTTCTTCTTTCAATCTTCTTGTTCATATTCTTCTTCTTGATAACAGCATCTCGCTTGGAAGTTGCTAATTAACATCGCAATTCTTACTTTTGACTTGACTGAACTACTTACGGTTTTGTGCTCAGTTCATCTGTATTCAAAAGTTAAGTTCTTCACAAGCAAGTTATCTGTTTTATCTAGGCTGGTATAAACGTGAATATATAGAGTTTAAATATAATTTCCAGAAACTGATCTTATATTAGTCTGTACTTTGAAGTAGAAAAGAAGCTTCTAAAAGTTAGTCCAAAAATGTCAGACAATTTCGTTTCAATTGTTCCCATGTGACATGACAATTACTAACACTATTGAATTTACAATCTGCCAACATCTAGATATTTAGATAACCAATATACTTTTTACTTTGCACGTTTTTTTTTGGCTATGTGGCATATAAATGAAAATACTGAGACACATTTATTTGCATAAAACGATTTTTTTGCTTTTCTATCATTTTATTTTGTATTTATCTGAAAAGTTAATTTTAAAAATTCGGGACGCAGCGAGTGCGTTATAGTAGTGAATTTTGATAAGAATTGTACACTATTAGTAAGGTATACTATTAAAACTAATTCTTTAAATTTAAATGGACCTTGGAGATCGATTTTAGAGTCTCAGTTAGCGATTATTTGAAAAAGTGTATATTTTATATGGAGCTAAAAATTAAAAATTGGTCTTAGATATAATATGTAAGTATTGCAAGTGTCTTTAAAAAAATTGTGTTGCAAATTTCATTAAAGTTACAAAAATTTTTCAGAAAAAAAATAATTATTTACAAAGAGAATGTACCTGTAAATTATAAATATGACAGGTATTTTTCCATATTAATTGCTTGGATGGTTTGGAGAATATTCTTTAAATGCTTCAAATTTGATAGCCCAATTTGCTATTAACCTATAAGGTTGACCAAGAGACCAGTTTTTTCGGGAACACTTTAAATTTACTTTCGGAAATTTTTATACATTTTCAAAGTTATTTTGGTTAAACATGGTACCTTATTTCTATTAATGGTGACCAAATTTGTTGCCAGCTTTCTTAGAAAGAACACATATTTGCTATTAAAAACATTCCTATGAAAATTCATTACCATAACGCACTTGCTGCGTCCAGACTTTTGTTGTTTATTGTTTGCAATAACTCAATAGGTTGACTAAAACAAAATCATCCAAGCAATTAATAAGAAAAAATTCCTGCCATGTTTATAATTTGACAGGTACATTCCCTTTGTAAATAATTCTTTTTTTCTGAAAAACTTTTGTAACTTTAATGAAATTTCTAACACAATTTTTTACAGGTACTTGCAGTACTTACATATTATATATATATATATATATATATATATATATATATATATATATATATATATATATATATATATATATATATATATATATAACCGATCTCCAAGGTCCATTTAAATTTTAAGAATTAGTTTTAGTGATATATCTTACTAATAGTGTACAATTCTTATGAAAATTCACTAATATAACGCACTTGCTGCGTCCCGAAATTTTTTATTTATAGTATACATCCGCATGCTAAAATTAACGGCGTTTGACACTTTGTCCTGGTATTAGGAAATAAATGGTCCAAGGCTTACATTACACAATTCTTAGTTGATTGTACAGCTCTATCTATAAAATGTTGTGTAAACTAAAGCTGTGACAACATACTACCTGGTCCTTCACCAAGATGGCGTCCCTGTCATTTCTCTCACAATCTTGTCCAGGCTGATAACCTGCGACAACCTCCATTGTTTAGATTTATATCTACGATTTATTTAAATAGCATAGCAATACATATAACGTCATCTGTCTTTGTCCAACATTGTAAATATTGCATTACAGACTATGAAGTGATGTCAAGGATTATTTTATTATTAATTTCAAATAACTTCATTTTCCTTTGATCAAACGACTTGAAACTAGGTACACAACCACGTCTGTCCATGTTCTTTTTGGCTGTTAAGATTTGATGAACGAACTCATCCAAGCCATTAGCAAAATTATATATATATATATATATATATATATATATATATATATATATATATATATATATATATATATATATATATATATATATATATAAACATTTCAACTGACCATGGAAATGGGTTCCGGCATACTGGTAAAGTTAATACTTTACTAATATGCCGTATAATAATAGTGTACAATTCTTATAAAAATTCGCTACTATAATGCACTTGCTGTGTCCAGAAATTTTTTATATTATTTACATTTATATTCACATACCATGATTTATAAGAGCAATACGAAATAACATAGTAGGCCAGTGAGAAATACGAAAAGATTTATGAAGTGAAAAATACTAATAAATAATTAAATTTCATAGAACCCTTCGTTTCTAAATATAAAAATAATGCAACAAGTTATAAACTTTACAAACATTTGTTATAGGAGCTCCGCGGTGTAAAATAATTCAAAAGAGAGCCACAAAAAATTTTGAGCGTTAAACAAATAAATATAAAAACAATAATACATACAGACTTGGAGACTACTTCTCTGGATTCAGTGTTGGGTTTCGTTTCTGTAGGTGAAGGGCGTAGCCAGCACGTAAGCTAACTGGAGCAAGAGGCCCTTATGAATTCTGGATGTGCTAGAATGTTCTTCAATGTTTCTGTGGCTAGTTTCGCTGCTTGACAGCATTCTCAGACAGATAAAAATTGAATTAGTACGAAATGATGACAACTACAAATAAAGATCTGTTGCTATGTTATGATATGATGTTTTGATCAAAAAATTCATCAAATTGAGAATAAAATGAAACACAGATGACAGATGAGGCTTTCAGAGAAGTAGTCTCCAAGTCTGTATGTAGTATGGACCAGTTTCACCAAGTAAGGGCAACAACAATCAATGAATAATAACAGTAGATACGAATATTTACCTACTTACAGCAAATGCTCAAACGTGCCTCCCGAAACATCAATGCAAGACTGCAATCGATATTCAAATGATTGAGTTACCACTCTCAACATATTAACATGGATGCTTCAGAAGGTCTCTATGATCTTGCCTTTCATTTCTTCCTTGGTAGACGACTGCAATGGGTATACCAAATTATGGACATGGCCCCACAAGAAGCGATCGATTTTCGTGAGATCTGGTGACCGCGGTGGCCATGCAGCTGGTCCTCTTCTTCCAATCCACCTCTCTGAAAAATTTTCACCAAGATAATGTTTAATGGAGACTGTGTAATGCACTGGAGCACCATCATCGAGGAACCACATTTTTTGACGTCTAGTAAGTGGCACATCTTCTAGTAATACAGCTAAGTGGTTTTCTAAAAATCTAGATACATCGCCCCATTTAACGTTCCCTCGAGAAAATGTGGTCCCACTACATACTCTCCTGCAATGCCACCCCAAACATTCAAAGACCATCTTGCCTGACTTCGTATACTGGATATATGGCGATTGCTTGGTGCATAGAAATGGAAGTTGTGCCTATTTACAGTTCCGTTTCTATGAAACCTAGCTTCATCCCCAAATAATAGTATCTGAGAAGCATCTAGTCGTCCGTATTTTTTGCTGTGCCCACTGGCAAAATCCAATCCTAATATGGTAATTGTTATTAGTGAGCCCTTGGTGTAGCTGAATGTGGAATGGATGCAGCTTGTATTTGTGTAATATCCTCTGTAAGCGCCGCCGTGGCCGTGTTGGAAAGTCAGGTAAAACTTCCCAATTCGGACCCGGGGGACGACGGTGCGAGACTCACCGGCAGCGGTGATTTTTCAAATCACTTCTGTCATTGAGATCGAGCTTAAGGTGGAGGATAATGGACAATAAGCCAAGGGCTGCAGTGCTATTGGGGCGGAAAAGCCGCGGACGAGCCCTGAGAGAGAAAAAATATCCTCTATATGGATCTGCGACTAATGTTCTGACGGCTTGCTATCTCCCGGATGCCAAGATGAGGATCGTCATAGGTAGTGAGCAACACATTCAATTTATTGTCCTCAGTGGTAATTGTTTTGGTTTTTTCATGTGACTTGTACTTAACAGAACCAGTTCTATTAACCCGCTCCATTAGTCTCTCAAACGATCTCTTGATGGGTTGCCTTCGTTTAGAAAACTTCTGGTGATACACTATATTGGCTAATAGACAGTTTTTTAAACATTCTCCCAGAACCCAAAGCATATTGGTTAATTCTTATAAATAAAAATGCATTTTTGTCTTTTTACTAAAACTTTACTGCAGATACTGACTAATAAACTGACAGTGATTAATTAACAATGTGGAATCTGTCATTTCCCAATGGCCTACTATTTTACCTCGTATTGCTCTTATAAATCATGGTATGTTAATATAAATGTAAATATTATAAAAACTGGCAGTTTTTAACATATTGAGTACTTAACAAAAGTTGATGTTAAAGACGAGACCTTGCTTTTCACAACATAAAATATAGGTTTTTCCATTTGAAAAAAATGAGTTTTTGGATTTAGAATATGCTCAACTTTAATCGCTATTTACAAACATCTTGTATAAGTAAGCATATCGTTTATATTACAACAATGTGATGTCATCTATGGACGAACAACATGCCAAATTGGAGTCTCTAAGTTTAATTATCGGTAATAAATAACGACATTTACAAGCTGCAGGTGATTTTTTTTTATATAAGATTCAAAATATCTTTAACACAAATCACTGTAGCTAAAAATATACTTCTACAAATTGGACACAAAATTAAACAAAAAGATCAAAGAGTTAAGAAATATACAGCTTTACCGCAGAAATGCGCCGGCCTGTTTCTGTTTCTGTTGTTTCTCTACAAGAGCTGGTTTTTTTTTTTTCGTGTCTGTGATGCTGATGCTTGATATTTTAATGGTATAGGTAATCACTATATTTATTTGTTTCAGGAAAAACTTATTTCTTCAAAGGCAAAGGCTTTTGGCAGTTCAACGACCTACACATGCGCGTTGAACACGCACAACAGAAACCATCGGCTCCATTTTGGATGGCCTGTAGTGATAACATGGAAGGCAACGACTTTGGACAGAAACTTCCCTATCGACATCACATACCATCTAGTAGTTTTAGGTTATCTAGCTGTATTCCCATGTATTTTATTACTTTTCTTTTCTCATTTAAACTACTGATATCTTAGTATTGATAGCTATCAGCTAGCGATTGTGAAAATTAAACAGAATGACTGATTTGTGCTGGGAGAATTGCAATTTTCTGTTTTTGGAGAGTTGTGGGAGTGATTTAGTTAGATAAATATATTCGTAATTTAAAGATGAAATGTTTACAGAAAATGGCATTATGATGATTTGTTACAGTTGTTTTCATTTGTTACAGTTTAAAAGATGTAGAACATCTAAAATGTGTATGTCGGGCCGAATCTGAGCTAACCAGACTTTACTTGAAGATCGTGACAAATTCTATAAAAAACAGTGTGGTGTAACCCAGATATCCTAGTAGGGCATCATTGAAATGACCTTTTCTTACTACATTTTTTCTCATTTATTTGCTTTTATTGTTTTTTTTTTATATTTCCTTCATGGTTTGTTATTGCATTGCTGTTTGTATATATATATATATATATATATATATATATATATATATATATATATATATATATATATATTACATAACTTTTGTAATCTTGCACTACACTGTAATCACTTTTAAATATACACTTTATTTGTTTGCTGTACTTTTTGTGATTTTTATTTGTTTACGTAGACGTTTACGTTGTTTATTTCGAACCATCCTGGTTCTTCATCAGCACACTACTGTGCTGATGAGGAACCAGGACGGTTCGAAACTGCAGTCCACATAAACAAATAAAAATTACAAAAGTACTGCAAAGTATATATATATATATATATATATATATATATATATATATATATATATATATATATATATATATATATATATATATATATATATATATATATATATATATATATATATATATATATATATATATATATATATATATATATATATATATATATATATATATATATGCGTTCATTAAATAGTGTCCAAACTCCTGGCTGCTGATAGCTGGGTTCATAACCTAGCAGAATAATGAAAAGTGTGTTTAGTAAAAGTGTCACGATTTTCGAGTAATCCGAACTTTTCTGAAATTGTCTAGAGTCTCTAAGTTGCACCAATGTTTTTGCTGTCATTTATATAAACGTTTAATTTTATTTTTATTTTTTTTTTTTTTTTTGAAAATAATCTACATTAGTTGCCGCATCGAACGCATTTAACACATTTTCCAAAATATTTAAACAACTTCCGGGTATAATGCAATTTTTCAAATTTTTTACCAAACTGAAATTTAATCAGTCAATTTTAAAGGTCAGTATTGAAAAAAATGTACCTTGCAGACTTGGTACACTGGATAAAAAACTTACTTGTTTTATGAGGAATTTCAAAAAATGCATTATTCCTGGGAGTTGTTGAATTGTTTTGAAAAATGTGTTAAATGCATTCGAAGCTGTACCTAAGGTAGAGTATTTTCCACAAACAAACTTTTTTAATTAAAAGTTTATAGAAATGACTGCTAAAAGATTGGTGCTAGCTAGAGCCTTTAGGCAATTTCAGAAAATTGCAGATTATTTGAAAACCGTAACACTTTTACTAAACATACTTTTCATTATTCTGATAGGTCATGAACCAAGCTATCAGCAGCCGGGGGTTTACGCACTATATATATATATATATATATATATATATATATATATATATATATATATATATATATATATATATATATATATATATATACATAATTAATTTGACATTAGCTAAGGAGTGATAGCTGGCACAAAAATAAAGCCATTTGGCTCAACAGGTCTTAGTAAAGTTACTCGTTTTAGTTTTACAGAGTGTTTAAATGATTTTTCTCAAAATTATTTTTTCAAATATCTTGAAAGTGGTTCAACATATTATTATGAATTGTGGCACGGTATTATTAGGCATCATGCGTAATAGGATGGCGGTATCAATTTCATCACTGCCGCTAGGTGTCGCCACCGACAGCAACACCGGTTAATTAACAGGGTCGTAATTTTTTGTCCACCCTGTAGGCACATTTTCGAAAAAAAATAAAGAAAGCCCATTTAGGTCCACACAAAAAAGGTATATTTCTTTGAAGTCAAAAAAGTTGACCGTTTTCAAAATAAACATAATTTTTCAAAGAAATAGTTAACAAAATGGATATCGGAAAGATTGTTACAAATTACGTTAATCTACCTAATCAAATTAATCTAATATTAAACTGCAAATTTAGAAGCAAAACAACAATAAATCAGAGTAAGTGCTCAAAGTGTTCACCATTTACGGCAATGCATCTTCTTACTCGTTTATTAAAATTATCTCTTACTTTAAAAAATAACTTTTGTTGAGCTCTGATATCATTAACACCACTGTTACACCCTGTACGATCTTTTCCCATAATTGCTCACGGTTATTTATTTAGCCTTTATAGACCAGTGACTTTAAATAACCCCAAAAGTTTGTAATAACCCCAAAAATTTAGCGGATTTAAGTCAGGGCCACGTGCTGGCTATGTGTGCACACTACTTCTACCAATCCACCTTTGAGGGTAAATTTCAGCTATATAATTTCGCACATCTCTGATGTAATGTGCTGGAGCACCGTCATGCATAACCCAAGAGTCACTACTTAAAGTTAAAGGTACATTTTCTAAAATGATCGGTAAATTATCTCTCAAAAACAAGAGATATGGTGCTTCGTTGAGTCTAGGTGGCAGTTTAAATCGTCCCACAATACAATTTCCAAGAATGCTACACCAAATGTTTATTGAAAATTCATGTTGAAAATGATGTTCGCGGATAGCATGAGGATTTTCAATCGCATGAATATGGCTATTCCGCAAATTGAACATATCTCTTCTAGTAAATGAGGTTCATCAGTAGATAAAATTTTCTTGTAGAACATTGGATCCTCTAAATAGTGTTTTCTCATAAACTGGCAAAATTGAAGTCTTCCTGGTAAGTCCTGCAGTAAAAGTCGCTGAACACGAGTGAAATGATACGGATGCAGCTTTTCTTTGTGTATGATTCTGAACATTGAAGTTTTCCTTATACCTGTGACTGCACTAACACGTTTTGTGCTGGTTTCTGCATTTTCTACAATACGAACTATGATTTTATCTTCCATATCAGCCTCAAATACACTTGGTCTTCCTGCATTTTTGTTTTTGGTATGAAATGAGCCAGTTTCACCTATTCTATCATACGGTGCGTTGTCTTCTATCAGGAAAAAGCTCAAAATAGCGCTGTGCTGCTCTGCACGGACAAAAATTTTCCTGGGCATAAAGACTCGCCTTTGTGAATTTGAAAAATCATTATGGCGCCGCATTTTAACAAATAACAATAATAAAGTGACAATTAAAGATACTTGTTTAATGTCAGTCGATTTTAACAGGTTATAGTAAACAAGTTCCTACTTACTACCATCAGATACCTAGCAACAGTGTAAATACACATTTTTGTTTTTCATTGAAACAGTACGTTTATTTTGAAAACGGTCAACTTTTTTGACTTCAAAGAAGTATACTTTTTTTGTGTAAAACTAAATGGGCTTTCTTTGTTTTTGTTCAAAAATGTGCATACAGGTTGGACAAAAAATTATGACCATGTTAATGAATCAATGTAGCTGTCGGTGGCGCCACCAAGCGAGAGTGGTGAAATTGATACTGTCATCGTATTATGCATGATGCCTAATAATACCATGCCACATTTTATAATAATATGTTGAACCACTTTCAAGATATTTGAAAAAATAGTTTTAAGAAAAATCATTTAAACACTCTGTAAAACGAAAGCGAGTAACATTTTACTAGGCCTGTTGAGCTCGATCGCTTTATTTTTGCGCCAGCTATCGCCAGGTAATGTTCAATTTATTATGGGTCCCCCGTATATATATATATATATATATATATATATATATATATATATATATATATATATATATATAAATTACCTGAATGTAAGAATGTAAATAGGTATCCATTACGAATTGTCATAGTGCCATTTTTGAGCATGCTAAAATAAAAAATTATCATTTAAGACAAGTGAATGTATGTACATATATGAAAAGAAAAGCATATGAATCGAAATATATGGGCGAAAATTGATGGATGGTCAAAATTAATGTTTTAAGAAAGGCAAGAGCACATGTCAAAATAAGACAGGAAGGTAAAATATTTAGAATAAATACAAATAAACCCTTAATATGTTAAGCCCAATAATTACTTGTATTGTCAAGTATTATTCAGATTACTTATCAGAAAATATTCCTTTTGAAAATTTTGTTATAAAAGTTAATAATAATGAAAAAATCAATATTTATACTGTGCCTGAATATCAATAAAGCCTTATTCTAGACTAGGTAAATTTTTTTGGCTTATATGCCATAGTTTGTTCGTATTTATATGTGACATTTTATCTATCGCAACTATAGACGAAAGATTTGGCAAAAATACTAACAGGCTACGGTTTATACATCTAGACAATTTAATTTGTCTAGTTAACAGTTGCTGGCATTCGTTGGAAAGGCCTTATTCGTTGTCGATTTGACATTAAAAGGGTGGTGTATTTCTATGCAAATCAATAGAAGTGCTCAGAACAAAAGTATTGCAAAATATTTTTACGATTACTTAAAATGTAAGTTTGTCATATAATATTTTCCCTTAGGCGCTTGTGAACTGACATATATGGTTTTGAAGTTCTACAAAAAATATATAAATTTACCCACCGTGAGTCCATAAAACACATCATAACTAAAAATAATGTTCATATTCGAACTGAAGAAATACTTTATCACTTGTACATTATTTCCAATTTGATTTAATTTCGTGCTTGGATTCAACACTGCCTTATTATTTTGAAATTATTAACAGAAACAAGCTTAATGTAATTACAATAATTGTAAATTAAACCGTCAAAATGAAAATAATACAGTAACAAGAATTGCAATAGTAATAAAAAATGTAAATCTTATCTACAAAAGATTCTCAGATTCTTGGAACTTCTACGCATAAGTTAACGCGACAAATATGGATAATAAAATGTCATTCAAGGGTTATGTGGAGAGTAAATAATAGAGCTTTAAATCTTCTGGGATTCACTATAAGAAACACACAAGACTTCCAGAATATATAGTGCATTAAACTGTTGTATGTTGCCACAGTGAGGCCAGTGTTGGAGTATGCATCATCGATTTGGTCGCCATTTACTGTTGGCTTCTTCTTCTTCTTCTTCTTCAAGTGCCGTCGCCTCTTAGAAGGTTGGCTATCATCATGGCTACTCTCACTTTTGATGCTGCAGCTCTGAACAACTCAACGGAACTACAGTTTTACCATTTTCTCAGGTTATTTAGCCAGGAAATGCGTCTTCTTCCTCTTCTTCTCTTTCCCGTGTCTTTCCCTGCATAATATTCTGCAACAATACATATTTCTCTCCTCTCATCACGTGGCCCAGCTATTGCAGCTTCCTTATTTTAATTGTGTTTAATATCTCTTTTTCTTTTCTCATTCTTCCCAGTACCTACTCATTTGTTACCATGTCTACCCAACTTATCCTCAAGATCCTTCTATATGACCACATCTCAAATGCCTCCAGTCAATCACATATATCTTTCTTTAACGTCCATGATTCCATCCCATATAGCAACACCGAGAAAACGTAGCATCTCAATATTCTGGCACTAAGTTGTAAGTTAAGATATCTACTGCATAACACGCTTCTCATTCTGAAATATGCTTCTGGCTTGTCCAATTATTGATTTAGTTTCTTCAGTGTATTCATTATTTTCATTGACAGTTGTTCCCAGGTACCTGTACTTAATGACTTTCTCTACTAGTTGATCCATAGGTTTTCCTGTTGCTGAACTAATTTTGTAATGGTCATAAATTTGGTCTTTTTGATATTTAAGGTAAGTCCTCTCTCCTCGCTACTCGTTACTACTTGATCTACCA
This sequence comes from Tillus elongatus, assembly GCA_964006375.1. Lineage (NCBI taxonomy): Eukaryota > Metazoa > Arthropoda > Insecta > Coleoptera > Cleridae > Tillus > Tillus elongatus. Next base: position 18,032,288 of record OZ023268.1, on the reverse strand, counting down.
AGCTCTGTAAATCTTCTATTGTTTCGGCAATGAGTATGGTATCGTCTGCACACCGGATAGTGTTAATGGGTATTCCATTGACCTTTACTTCTATTGTTGTTTCTTCCAGCGCTCTCTGAATGATTTCTTCCGAGTAAAGATTAAGTAATAGCGGCGATAGTACACCTCCTTGCCTTACACCACGTATTTTTACCTCCTATCAGGCAGTTTAAAGTATGTGTTTGTAATCACCTTGTCTTGCTCTTGACAGAACTGTGTCAATCTATCCCCCCCCCCTTCATTTCTTGTGCCCAACCCAAAATCACCAATAAGTTCTATTTTCCCCTTTCCAACTTTTGCGTTGATGTCTCCCATTATTATCGTTATATCTCTGTTCTTTGTGACATCCAGAGCTTGTTGAATTTCATTATAGAATTGTTCTATTTCTTCTTCACTCTTATCTTATACTTGAATGATGTTAAGTATTCTTTGGGTTGTTGTTGTTGCTCTTATCATCATTACTCTATCTGAGATGGGGATGAAGCCAGTTATAGCTTGACAAAAGTTACTTTCCACCACAATCGCTACTCCGTTTCGGTGATTTGCGTCGTTGTTACCCGAGTAGTAAATCATTGACTTCATTTTGCCTGAATTAGGCCATCTAGTTTCACTGAGTCCCATTATGTTCACATTGAGTCGCTGCATTTCTTGAAGCACGTTGTGAATTTTACCTGCTTCGAACATGGATCTGATGTTCCATGTACCGATCCTTATGTCTCTTTCCTTTTTCTTAGCTGCATTCAAATAGGGGACTAGAAACTCCGGAATTTTTCGCCTTGAACTCAGCCATGTTGATTAACTAGGGATATCCATTTGGATTAACTAGGGATATCCATTTGGATCTTTACTGCAGTGGTTTCCCATTGCCTTCTGCATTTTCCTGCCGTTCACCATTCATTGGCTTCTCCGCCTTTAGAGATGATTTCTCATCTCAAGGGCAAGGCGGTGCCCTATATCTTAGTAAAGTTGGTTACTTATACCGGTTGCTGTGGGCAGCATTGAACAATTAGAAAACATTCAAAGAAAGCTTCTTACATATATTACATTTAAACTTCATATCACTTGTGACCAAATTGATTATGGCCACTTGATGAATGCTTTTCATTTACAATCTTTAAAAGTTCATTGTGAAAATGCAGACCTTGTGATTTTCTTTAAATTGTTTAACGGTGTGTTGGACTGTTCTGAGCTGTTGGCTCTGGCTAACTTTGCTGTACCCCAACGAAACACTAGAAATCAACAAATGTTTTTTTTGTGAGTATCATAGAACAAACTGTAGCTTTCATATTCATCTGACTCGTTTTTGTCGGTTAGCAAATGAGGTGAACTTGGATTTGTTTGGTTTAAGTTTGGTTCAGTTGAAGAGAGCATTGACTCAACGAAGTGAATAATTGAAGACTGACTTATTAGTTTTAGTGGAGGTAAATGATGAGGCAGTACTGGATGCTAGGTTTGGGTGATAATTTATGGGATCGCTTTAGTTTTGGTTCATTTGAAGAGAGCATTAGTTCAATGAAGTGGGGAATTTAAGACTGGCTGTTGGTTCTACTGCAATGTTGGTTGCTGGATTTGGGTATTATTTAATTGGAGAATAGTTTAATTTGTGCCATCATAATTTGAGTAGTTTGTGTTGGTTGTGTATTGTACCTCAAAACATTGTTATCATACTGTTAAACAAATGGATATATTTGTAAATAAAGATGTAATAAGAGACCGCCTTGTCCCAAACAGAACTGATACATCTTGGGGCACAAGATCTGAGGGATGCAAAATGCTGCTTGGTTCCTGGCGAGTTTCTACAGGTGTATCATAAACCTTGCCTTTCAATATCTCCAGAAGTAAAAGTCAAGGATATTAAGATCAGATGATCTTGGTGGACATTTTACTGGTGCCTCTTCACCACGTCCAATCCAGCATTTTTGTGTGTATGTGTTTGTGTGTATGTGTTGTCGTATTATATGGCTGTGGTTGTCAGACCATTCACACATGTTGCTCGCAGTCCAGCGTCTTGGAAACAAATTATTTAAAAATAGTCGCACCTCCACAACATAATGTGGTGACGCACCATCGTGCATAAACCACATTTCTCTTCACATAGGCAAATCAACAACGTCCAGTAAATGTGGAAGTGTATTTTGATTAAATCCAAACAATGAGGCCCATTCAGATGCCAAGGTAGCTAAGTCGGTCCTAAGAGGCAATTACTAATAACTCCAGCCCAGACAGTTATTTTAAACTGGTGTTGTGAATGATTAACAATAGTAGAACGTGGATTTTTGTCCCTCCATTCATGGAGGTTGTGTTTATTGCACCTTTATCGTAAAATGTGCCTCACGTCAGTCATTAATATCATATTTACAAAATTATTATCTTCGTTTTGTTTGCAAAGCCAAATCTCTGCAATTGGTTCAAAGGAACCAATTGCAGAGATTCAGCCTAGAGTTTGGATCGCGTGGTAAAAGTTCATGTATCCGTCATAAATGATACGGATGCAATTCCTGTTCTTTTAATACTCTATCTGCCGTCGATTTTTGAACTTCCAGCTTTGCAGCTGTTCACCTAACACTAGTATGTGGTTGTTCTTCGGCAGCATTCAAAACATTTTCGTCAAAATTTGGTATTCAGACGGCGCGTGGACGAGAATGTTCAATGGTATGATGTAAAAAAGTTGACGTCTCGAAATCTGCTACCTACAGTAGCAAAAGTACTCGAACGTGGAAACTGTTCAGTGTACCGCCTTGCCAACGCTAAACAATTAGAATTGCATTCTCTGTATATCAAATCCATATCGGCTAATTCATTTAATTGATTGTATGACATTTTGCTAAAAGATCGTTAACAGATTACAAAATGATTATTAATTTAACTATTTGATGTTTGCTGCCTAAGAACTAGATTGAGAGCAGAAGCCCGCTTTATTGTTATGTTAGTGACATCTGTCTTACATGATAGAAAGTTGTGTTCCAGGGCCACCACGATTTTTTTTTCGGAATTTTAATTTTCACCTATTGTCATTTATTTGAAGCTTGTTTTTGTTAATAATTCCAGAATAATAATGTGTTTTCGATTCCAAGCCCGATATTAAATCAAATTGGAAATAATGTACAAGTGATAATGTTTTTCTTCAGCTCGAATAAAAAAATATGATTTGTTATGCAGTCGTTCTCTTATATTATGTGTTACATATGTGTTTTTGGGCTCACAATAACTCATAATATAAGTTGTAATTATTTTGAATGGTAAAGTCTACAAAAAATGAACAATGATTTTCTAGTGAATAGGTCATAGATTTTTTAACTGGGTGGGATTTGGAAAAAATCAGTGGAATAACATTTTTCCAAACCAAATATTCAGTTTCATTTACTATTTTATTGTAGAAGTTCAACACCCTGTATTTCGTCTAAGACAAAAATGTTATATGACAAACTCACATTATTTTAGCGTGATGTACCCACACACGGATTGTTTTGAAGCATAAATGGGACAGCCTGTATAATACCCAAAATATTCTTTGTGTATAATTCTTGTACGAATTTTCTGGATGTATATTTAACAGAGGGGGTGTATTTTTGTTTAATTCAGCAGTCAGAAAGGTCACAAATAAATTAATATGCTCATTTTCAGACGATCAAAACGATATGTATTATGAAACTTAGGATGATTATTTTTCTAAGACTGAATTAGGATTCGATTTTTAAAAATTGTAGAGAAATCAGTGTCTCACTGCCCAAATTTCGTCTAACAACTAACATTTTTCGTGGTTTTGTGATAAGAAAATGCTGAGCTTGCAAATATTATTTAATTTAATTGTACTAATACTGAAACAGAATTGTATAAACATACCACAGTAAATGACAGAAAAATACAGTGTTTTTTGCCAAAATCAACCATACAGGATATTTCACTTTTAAATAGACATACAGTCACATTTTTATAGAAAACAGATAATTTTACAACAGGCGGGTAGTCAAAAGGTATAACCAAATAAAAATTTTATGGACAACATTTTTATCTCTGTTACTAACAGTTATGATAATACACATTGGTGCTCAGAGTACCAACTTTTAAGGACTCCTATAGTGATAAGGGAAATAAACAATGGCCCTGTTTAAGCTCATTCATTTTTAGAATCTCAATAATTTCCGTTACGTTATTAGTCTTCTTTTTCTGTCAAATTTAACTTTACGTGTGGATGATTATAGACAAACAAAAATAGAAAAGGCATGATTAAGTTTATATAAACAGTACCTTGATTGTCTTTGCGGTTGCAACAATTTCTTCAATCCAAAAAGTGGTCCACAGAAAAGGTTAAGACATTACTAAAGGCAGAGTCATAAATAGTTGTCGAATTGGCATTTGATTTGAAGCACCCAGAAAAGTAGGAAGCAAAACTATCTACCATCTAAGGGTGATGAGACACAGATGGTGGTGAAGATGAAAAATGACTCAAAACCGGGAATTCCAAAAAACTATATAGCTTTACACCAATATGTATTCAAAATAGCATCGATGTAATTATAAAACCACTAATCATAAATAAATATTTCCGAGCAGGTGTATTACCCGACTTAATGAAAGTAGATAATGATGCCTGTGCTTAAAAATGCGATAATGATATGTACAGAAATTATAGGCCAATTTCTATATTGCCTGTGTTTCCAAAAATCTTTTAAGACCTTCTAAAACGAACATTGGAGAACTTTGTCGAAAAAGATTAAGTGTTAAATGGAAAACAGTTTAGGTATAGAAAAACCAAGACAACCATATCTGCACTTCCACGGGTAGTTGCAGACATAATAAATGGCTTTGCAAAAAAGATAAACTAGAAATAACATTCCTCGACAGATTTCCTAATTTTGTGGATCACATTATCCTTCTTCATAAGCTTTATTATTATTATGTGAACGGTTTCTCATACTTGCTTTTCAAATTTAACCTCTATAACAGAATGCAGATGGTCAATTGGAACAAGAAATTGTCCAGTAGTGTGTGTTTCAAAACTGGGGTACCACAAGGATCTATCTTGGGTCCCATCCTCTTTATAATTGATGTCAACGACTTAGTTCCAAGTATTGAAAAATATGGAACTTCTCTGTTTGCAGATGATACAATAACCTTCATTGACAGAGCTAGAAGTAACTAAGCAGTCCATAAACAAACTTCAACTAACATCCACCAAGCGAAAAAATGGTTTTCTGGTAGATTAGATTAGATTAGATTTTATTGTGAGTGGGCTATTTCAGTCCCTCCACTGCGACCTTAGGTCTATTGTGGCTCACGTCTAATTTAGATTTCACCCATCAATTCCAGCTCCCTGAGGGAGTCGATATTTTCTTGAGGGTGAGAGTTTGTTTGGCAGGTGTACTGCCATCTGAATAAAGTCGCTTGCCCGTTTCGAAGCTCAAAGAGAGATAACCTCTCTCCGAGTTCGTCTGGACCCGACATCCGTCAGTGTTTGCCTCGAGGCGGTATCATGAAGTCCCGCTCTCGAGCAGCATCTAATCTCCAGTTCCCTTCAGGTTCTTCCAAACTTGACACCTAACAGTGTTGAGACTCAAGGCAACATCCCATCGAGTCCCGCTCCCGAGCATCACCCCAGCGAGGCCGTCCGTCCGTTTCGTAGCACACAGTATGGGCTCCAAACTCCGGGTGTTTACCACTCATCAGAGATCAGAGCCCTCCGGAACGTCTGGACACACGACACATGCCAGGGTTCAATCCAGGGCGGTATCATCTGGAACCCCGCTCCCGAGTAACAACCAAGCGAGGCCAATTGTCAGTCTCTGAGGCCACAGTGGAGGCGCCAAACTCCAGGTGCATATCACTCCCCAGAGATGTCTGCCTCACCTGCACCAGACCCCCGCCAGTGTTTCATTGACTCTAGGCGGTATCTGAAGTCCCGCCCTCGAGCAGCATCCAGGCAGGGTCGTTAGCCTATATCGATGCTCACAGAGTAGGCCCAAGTCTCCAGGTGTAATCCACCCCTAGAGACCCCAGCCACTTTCGGGTTCATCCAGGTCCAACACCTGCCAGCGTTAGCTTAAATTTTACCAAACAAATCGAGCTTCCGACAGGAGACAACACCTGCGACGTGAAACTTTGTTTGACAGATGTACTGCCATCTGAGCGAAGTCGCTTGCCCGTCTCAAAGCTGAAAGAGAGATAACCTCTCTCCGAGTTCGTCTGGACCAGACATCCGTCAGTGTTTGACTCGGTGCAGTATCATGAAGTCGTGCATCCGAGCAGCATCCAAGTGAGGTCGTTTGTCCGTTTCGAAGCTCACAGAAGAGACCTCAACCCTTAGTTTTATTCCACCCCTAAAGATCTCAGCTCTCCTCCGGGTTCGTCTAGACCCGACAGCCACCAGTGCTAGACTCAAGGCGGTAATGTACTGCAGCTGTATGATGATAAGACTAGACTCGCGAAATTTAGTATAAGAAATGAGGACCAGCTAGAGTTTGTGAGGTTGGTCACACAATGAAACATGCAAATCGTTAATATTATAATTCTTACTGCTATACCATAATCATCGTTAATATTTTTTTATTCAATATATAATATTATATGGACATCTCAAGCACATTATGAGCGAATATTCTGAAAAATGATCTATGCATATACGTTTTTGTTTAGGATGTGACTGAATGAATATACTCAGAATATTTAAGACGGCGCTTTACAATTCCATAAATGTTATTAGAACATTCCTGAACAAATATTCTGAAAAATAATGTTCTTACATTGTGAGAATATCTTTTGCTGCATGGGTATTGTAGATCACAGATGCCAATTGCACAATGTTATGATTATTGTAGAGAGTAGGTTTATAAAAATAAATAGTAAAAGACTTAAATAGAGAAGAACGAAATAATAGAGCGGTAGAAAATATTTAACTAAAACTTTTTGCATCGCGTGCCAGACATAAACAAAAATACAGGTTCAAGTACATAGGTCTAAACATCGTGGCTTATCAAACTAAGTATTTTACTGTGTTATTTTATAGCAGTGAGTAATTTAAAAAGCTATTTTTAAAACTATCGCAAAAAGCTTTAAAATTGTTTAAGAAATAATTTAATAAAAATTACGTGGATATATTCTTTCATTTTATTGGTATACATACTTATTTATTACCTCTATAATTATTATCATATATGTGGACACGCTTGATGACAACCTTATACACTGCATTTTAAAATAACTTACTGTCATTTTTGTGGAATAGTTTAACAGTCAATTGATGTCATAAAAATGCTTAAATATGCTTGTGTAAAAAAACCTGTGATATTATATAATCCTAGTTTTATATAAAATATTGTAATTTTATTCTTCTAATCATATTAGCCAGAATTTTTGTAAATTATAATTTGTATCAAGTTTGTTTTATTATATTAAATTTGTTATTAGTATAAACATACCATATTATCACATCAAAGAAACATCTCACAGATAATTTAAGATTATGATTTTATTATGATTTTCTAAAAATTTTATATCTATGTAAAACTTTTTGTAAATATTTATACATTTATAATTATCTATCCATTTATATGACTTTTTATATAAATAAAAGAGACTATAAAGTAATACTTGGTTCAGTTTATATCTATCCTGTACTGACTAAAGCACCTAAGATGCTAACCACCAATCCTATCGCAGCTCCTAGTCATATCCACCCACACAGCAGAGAAAATCCAAAGGATATCCATTGGATATACATAATATCCATTTTACGTCCATGACCATGATGGATGTCATATGGACACCCAATGCAGTGGCGGCGTAAAGGGGGGGCGGTCCGCCCCGGGTGTCAAGCACCAAGGAGTGACAACGTGGTGAGTACTCACTCGCGTAGCTTAGTAGCCAGCCACTGGTGCCTCTGCCCGACGAAGACGGCGAGGGCGGAAGGGCAAGTGATTTTGGCCCTTCCCTCCGTCCGCGCCGTACCATGTGTCAATTAAAACAATCACAGTCAGTAGAGATGGAAAATTCGGATCTTTTCCAAGAGCCGGATCACCGGCTTCGGATCTTTTTGAAGATCCGGATCCTTGAACCTGTTCTTGAATGTCAATGAGTCTCTGTCACGCGTGACTGTGACTTATACATACTGCATTCAGTAAGATCGACCAAAACAAAAGAGGTGATCAAGAGCTAGGACATATTATACGGATTGAAATATATATCCAAGATTATATGAATGTGTTAAAAAAATATTATGTCTTAACAGGCTTAATTCATGGTCGAAACTAAATCCTACAGTGTCTGAACACGAGAATTCTGAGAACCATCTCTCCTGTTTTAATAAATGGAAAATCTTGGAAAATGGATTGAGGCTGCAAAAAACTATCGACCATGAACTTGATGTTATTCTTTTCCTGGCACGTCAAAATCTTCCTCTTAGATGCCATAGAGAGAGGGTTTCATCAAACAATAGAGGGATATTATTAGAATTAGTTAATCTAATTATCTAAGAATTAGTTAATCCATTGTCGAAATATGACCCAGTGCTAAAAGAACATATGCTAAGAATTGAACATGCTGTCGCCTGTACAAAAAGGAAACAGGTAGATTCCTATTTATCCAAAGACATTCAAAATGAGTTCATCAGCCTTTTGGGGAAAGAAGTGAAAAATAACATTTTCGACGACATAAGAAAAGCAAAAATATTTCGCAATTCTTTTCGATAGCACTCCAGACATATATGAGTTATGTAATCAGATATGTTCATATTGAATGCGATCAAGTTAAAGTAAGGAAATCATTTCTAGGTTTCTTCCCAATAGCTGGAAAGACTGCAGTCAAACTTTCTGAAAATATCCTTATGCAGCTGGAGAGTGATAACTTGGATATACATCTATGTCGGCTCAAGGATATGATAAAGCTGCAACCATTGCAGGAGCTCATGGTGGTGTACAAGCAAAAATCAAAGAACACAATCCTAAAGCGTTGTTTATGCCTTGTGCTAATCATTCGCTAAATCTGTGAGGAGTGCACTCTTTCGGGAGTGTTAGTTCAAGTGTAAATTTTTTCGGAACAGTAGAAAGAGTTTACACGTTCTTTTTGTCATCGACACATTGATGGGAAATTCTAATGAAAAGTGCAGGCGTATCATACAAAAGACTAGTAGAGACAAGATGGAGTGCTCATCACGACGCTGTTAAACCATTGAAGAATAATTTTGAGAAACTTGTATCAACACTTGAAGACATGTGTGATCCCAGCAGCAGCAGAGAAAACGCCGATGCACGAGAAGCAGCATCCACACTCTTACCAGCTTTATGTGACTTCAGTTTTTTATGCTACCTTTCTTTTTGGTGTGAAGTCCTAGAAGAAGTTAACCAGACACAAAAGTATATCCAAAAATCTGGGCTATCGCTGGAAAAGTGTGTCATAAAAATCAAAACCCTAAAAATTTTTCTTCGGAACCAACGTATCCAAATAGTGGAAAGAGCTATTTCCTACGCAACTGAACAATGTTAGGACTTGGATATTTCGATTGAAAGAAGAGGAAGGAGGAGATTTCGAAAACTTATGCCAGGAGAAATGGCCCAAGGCACTGGACTAACATTGCCAGAAGAGCTGCAGAGAGCTATGTTAGAATGTCTTGATAGATTTTACGGAGAACTAGACCATCGCTACAAGGCAATGGATGACATTCTCATAACATTTGGTACTGTTCAGCCTAAAACTATGCTTACGTTAACAGAAGAAAAACTTCGTGGTATAGTTTCAAATCTGACAAAAATCTACGATTAATTTTCTGCAGGGGGCATTATTTTGGAGATTTTACGACTGAGGCGCCACTTGGAAGCCGCCAGCATTTCTTTACAAGAAGCGGTCAATGGACTACCTTGGAGGTTCTGAAATTCATTGTATAACTATTCAGAGTCTAGCGTTGTGTCTAAGATTTTTTTTAACGATTTGTGTTTCGGTGGCTTCTTGTGAAAGAAGTGTCTCAAAATTAAAATTGATAAATCTTACTTAAGATCTACAATGAGCCAAGCGTGACTTACCAAGCTTTCCTTATTATCCATTGAAAAGGACAGGAAAGTAAGTTTTGATAATGTGATCGAATATTTTAGAAAAATAAAGTCACGTAAGCACGTTTAGTATTTGATTTGTGGTTTTATTTTGGGGGGGCTCAATAAAAAACCGCCCCGGGTGCCAACCTATGCTACGCCGCCACTGTACCCAATGGATATTGTTAGAGCAGAAAAATGTAAATAAAACTTAAATAATTGGAACATATGAGCATTTCTTATTCATTAAAATCTAATCAAGAATGAATTCGAATTTCTGGGTGTTATATACCGTATTCAAGTATGTATATATCCATCAGACATCCAATGGATGTCTACTGGATATCCCATGGATATACAGAAGACATAGATTACATGTCTATTGGGCATCCAGCTGATAGAAGATAATTTATTGTGTAATATTTACCATCATGTACCTATTTATAGATAAACTTCGTAAACAGATGGTTGAAAGACTTCAATCATAACTTGTCTTCCAGTGCATCAAAAAAAAAAGAGAAATATGAAGGCAAAAAAGTTTTGCTTAATAATAAATGGTATAAGAAAACTGTTTTTCTATATTCTTCTGTGTCCTTTTTTATTTCAGTATGGCATAAATTGTTACATTTTTTCACATTTAAAATTATTTTACTTGGTAAAGGCTTTTAATTATCTTCCCAAGACAAGTTTTTAAAGACACAAGTAGAAATAGCAGATTCAGCCCTATAATAGATTTATTCACGGAAGTAAGCGTTAGTCTCACCTTTCATCTGCACAATTTCTTAATTTTGTACTAAGTATATCAGTTACATATTTTAAAATATTAGATTAATAAGACAGTTTCCATGTAGATATATAGCAAATTGAGTACTGTGCTACCATTTATACCTAGAACAATTATTTATAGGTAAGTACAGATTGTAACTTAATATCCTCAGAAACAGCTTTCAGTATATTCCTATACATACCCTTGAAATAGTAGTTTAACGACGGTTTCAAGGTAGTACTTTAAATTAAGAAGAAATAAGATAATTATGGGTAAGAGAAATTTGCAGAATTATTCATGCTGAATTCATTTAGTTTTCAAGCTGATTGTTGATACAAATTCTATTTATAACTATATAATCAGAAAATGTTCACTGTTTTGTCATGTACAAGTTTTTATATTCATCTATACAATTCAAATTATCCGCTCAGTTGTCAGTACTTCACGCGAGGTGGCGCTAGTGTACTTGTGGCAAATATCACCGATGCTAAAGAATAAGAGTGTCCCGTATGCATATTCGTATCTAGCGTACCGTATTGCAATTCATATATGCCCGATCACTAATAGTAAACCGCGCGCGCGAACGCATTTGCTGTTATGTAAATAACGCCCGATATTGCAAAGATGGTTACAGAATGGTACGTTTGTGTTAATGTTCTTTTACGTGTTACATTCAACTAATCGTTTAATTTAACATAACGCACTAATGATACATATAGGCGAATGATTATAAATAATACAGCCATATATGCCAATAGGTATGTATTAGGTACTAGGTATACACAATAAATATATTATTTAAAAATAAGGAGAGAACATCACAAAAGGACATTAAAGAAAAAAAAAACATTTAAAAAATAAATGTCCAACTCTGTCTCTATTTTGCAAACTTATTGTCGTCTAATTGTATATTTCTATCAACGCATGCCTGCAAACGATGAGGGGCCTTCAATCTATTTTTTTTTTGTGAAAGATGAAACTTTTTTTCCAATAGAAGTAGGTTGCACTGATATCTTTTTCCTCTTTCTAGATATTTTTTGTGTTGTCGATTTCACGGAGGAAGCATTATTTGGCTTAAAAGCGTGGTATAGGGAACTCATTAACGTTGATGCGGAATTAATATTTTTATTATATGAATTTAGACAAACTTCAACAGCCGGTATATAACCTTATGGATCATCATCGATATTTTTGGTGAATTTTCGTAGAAAAAATTCACTAATGGAGAGATCCCGACTTTTGAATTTTGAAAAAAGTTTTGCAAATGAGCGCGAACTAGGACCCCTATAACCCATATCGGAGTCAGTTTCGATTTTTATATGTTATAATAAGATGTTATGTGTCAGATCATTCCTATGAAAATTCACTACCATAACACACTTGCTGCGTCCAGGCTTTATGTTACTGTATCCCTAAGAATATTTATAAATTGGTCCCATTTCTTCTTTGTAGCTTCCTGCCTTGCAGTTATATTAATTTTTGGGCTTCCTCTGAATAAATCATTAACTTCGAGAGCAGCGTCTGAAGAACTACTCATGTCGTTTAAACTTTCAGCACTAATACTTTTGCCTTTTGTACACTGTTTATTTATATTTTCCGATACAGATGCATGTTTTACAATTAACGGTAAAAACAACTCGTCTGCTGTTTTATTACCTGTGGCGATTTGGTATAAATTATTTCGGCCAATGAATGTTAGTGTATTACAGACTTCATTTACATTATAATTGATTATTATTGCAGACTGGTGCTTACAAATTTTGCCAATTTCACCTTGAGGGCAAGAACATACGTTTATTTTCATGTCTACAAAATATTTCATATCACTTGATTTGCAGCTTGAAACTCTGAATTGCATATCACCCAAGTCGCAAATCTGTCTATGAGTAACATCTTTTTGATCTGGACATAAACGCCTTAATGTAGACGTAGTAACTTTATTAAATACAACATCTAAGATCCGTTGTTTATAGTGATTTTCAAAGTCAGTGATAACAAAATCTGTGAGTTGGGGTAAATTATATGCTTTGGTGCGCTCCAATGGGATATCCTCAAATAAACGAAACATAACTTTAATATAGTTATTTGTATTTGAGCCTCTTGTTATCAAATCTTTTCTATAATACAGGCAACACATATCGATTTTTTCTATTTTTTCATTAATATACACTGATATTGGGGATATTGTTTGAATTTTTCAAATGCTTTTAGATTTTCATCTAGTTCATCTTTATTAATTGACATTAAAATTTTACGAAACATGGCGTAAAGTGTTTGCTTATCTTGTTTTCGTATATTGTTTTTTGACATCGTTAACCATTTCCACACCGATTTTAGTACATGGAAAGTACAGAGCAGAATTCTTGATTTCGGCCAATATTTTTTTAAAACATTGCGTTCCACTAAATCGTAAATTATTAGCCATTTTAACAAGTTGAGATATCGAGCATTGTTTACGACACCCCCGACACTTGTAAAATGCGTTAGCGCGCATAATTTACTCGATGCAATCGGTCGTATCCGAAAGCATTCGAGTTGCAATACGGTACGCTAGATACGAATATGCGTCCCGTATTGTCATTATATAGTATTTGCTTGTATCTTCATCAGATTATAAGCTCAAAATTTTTCCCATTGGTTATTAATTCTATTATACATATTTATAAATGTATATACACCTTGAAACTAATTCAATTCTCCTGTAGATGTCGCCAACACCTAAGTCATGGCAATCATTGACTAGTGACTATTACACTGTAGATCCTCTTCATATAATTGCCCATGTAAATTGTCTAAAGAAAATAATTAATTTGGGCGTTTTGCAGTGTACCCTGTAGATGTCGCAACAAATGATGCTAATCATTTCCCAGAACCGTCAATGACTATATAAACATTGACTATAATAAGTGTTATTGACTAAAGTGCAAATACCTGGAAAGGTCAATTAAACAAAATAGAGAATGGAAATAAAAGATAGAAGTGAAAGTTTCCCGATTTCTCTGTAAATAGAATACCGGTGAATGTGAACATTTTTCCGTTAAATTAGCTATCGTTCGCCTGAAGTGGAGTGTCACTGTCACTGTCATATGAGTCATCTTTGGCTCGGAAGAGCGAGCGTGTAAAACTGTGCTAGTGTGTGGTGTGTGACAAGTGGCTTTTTCGCATGTGAATTATGCCGGTGAGAGTGAATCTGACACCTCCACCTCCAGCAAATTCCAAACAGCCAGGCATAACAAAGTCTCTTCTATATAACGGATCCAAGTTTCAGGGCTTTCAGAAATCCAAAGGCAATTCGTATGAAGTTGAAGTTGTTTTACAGGTTAGGACACAAAATTTCAATTGTATCCTGACAAATTTGCATACATTTACGTATTTGAATCGCACAATTGTTCTCAGAAAAACTTCAATGTTCTAGCAGTACTGAATTTTGATTAGATAATTGTAATACTAATTTTAGGAATACTAAAAATATCAACATATGTCAATTTGCCAATAGTGAACGCCTGTGGAGATTTTTGGCGGTAATTTTAAAAGGCATTAACATGCATTGGAAAAATCCTGTAGTGGTTTTCAAATTTTCACTATACACTTGATAGAAACGACACTTACTGTAAATATTGCTAGCAGAGTTCCAACAATGAATTTGTTATTGACTTGTTTTTTACTCTATCTTTGACATTAAATAGAAAATGCTGGATATTACAAAATTTTGGAAAACGAATGCATTTAGTAGGTGATCGGAATATGGAGTGCAATAGCTTGCGTCTTTATGTTTGTCATGTGTAAATGAAAAGTATTCCTTACTGCCCAGATTTAATCATTCAAAAACTTTGCCACTTCTTGTTTTAACTTAACAAATTATAGTAGCTGAGTATAATGCATGTGTAAACTTTCTAATGAATTGCATGTTGGATAATATTCGATGGTGACGGTCGACTTTACCGCAACTACATTTCAACGTGATTATAATAGAATATGGCCTAAAAACAGTTGTACATACCTTAATAAAGTAAAACAGTGTGGTCTATTTCGTTTTTAATAACCTTTCAATGATAAACACAATTTAAACGTTTCGATTTGCAACAAAAACGTATATTTTTGTATTTGAGGTCATGACTGTTGTATCGTTGACATGATAGGCGTTGTTGTCAGTTTCGAAGCTATTTACTTGATACTGGGGGAATGTCAGGTCAGGTCAGGCAGGCCGATAAGTAAGCACCGTCCGGCAGTGCGACTTTACCGCAACTACATTTCAACGTGATTATAATAGAATATGGCCTGAAAACAGTTGTACATACCTTAATAAAGTTAAACAATGTGGTATATTTCGTTATTAATAATCTTTCAGTGATAAGAGCAATTAAAACGTTTAGATTTACAATAAAAACGTATATTTTTGTACCAGAGGTTATGACTGTTGTTTTGACATATTTCATGCAGATAGGCGTTGTTGTCTGTTTCGAATCTATTTCCTTATTACAGGGTAGTATTTGTCTTCTTTTTTCTTTAGGGAAATTTTATGTGGTAACTATGGCACAATGACTTATAAAACTTAAAACGGTTTCAGCTTTTATTTTGACAAGGTGGTGTCTTGTCAGGTCCAGAAAGTCAGGTCGGCAGGAGTGTGTGTAAAAAGCATTTAGGATCTTTTGTTGCGTTCAAGACAGAACACCCTTGGAATTTAATATTAAATGTGGCAACGCTGTTAAAAAGTGACAGTTCAAAACTTGAAAATATTGCATTTTTCATAACTTTAATTATCATTTTTTCTGCTATTTATGGTTTTTCCGTAAATTTTTTTGCTGATTATTTATCTACGTTACGTACTCTTTCTTGTGGTGTGCGCCGTTTTGTTTGATTCCAGTTGCGGTAAAGTCAACTGTCACCCTTTCTTGTGGTGTGCGCCGTTTTGCTAGATTCCAGTTGTGGTAAAATCGACCGTCCCCTATTCTATTATAAGGTATGACTAACCTCGCTTAAACTATAGAATACTACATATTTTATTGACCATGAATTATGTATGAAAAATTTCAAAACAGACACTGCATGTCTTAGCTAAGTTCAATGGTTAGTGTCGACATTGTCTTCACACCATTGCATCAAATTGTGATTTATTGACGTTTTTCTTGATAATTTCATTGTTTTTTGCGTAAATGTGCATTTCAAGAACCCCAGTAGCACATCTCTACACTACACTACACTATGGTTCTCCTTCCCCTACCTTTTCATTTAGACAAACTGACAGTCGTAGGGAAGAAACAATCAGTGGGGGAAAGGTTTAGAGATGGGCGGTTGAATTGAAATGAACTCGGGTGCTTGAAGGGCACATCTTATCTTTTTTTTTTTTGGTGTTGAGTTTGATATTATTTTGTTATAAAATATTTTCAGTTTTTAAAGTGCGATAGTGTCAAATTCGCCATTGATAAACTGGATAATAACAGTACAGTCGAGGCCATACCACTTTTGACCACCACCACCAGCTATTGATAAACGCCTAAAGATTGCCACCATTGCAAATTGTGCTTATTTCCTAATCAAACCAATCGAATAAGTCTCTAGAGGAAGAATTTTGTTGATCACACTATATTATTTATTTTAAAATGTTCATTGGTAAACAGTGATTTTTTTCTCTCAGGGCTCGTCTGCGGCCTTGCCACCCTGATAGCACTGCAACCTTTGGTTGATTGTGCATACCCTTAGTCTCAGTCCACCCATTCCAAAATCACTGTGCCTTGAACATATTGCTCTGTGTCCGGTCTAGACTGACCGTAGATCAGCTGTCTTTTGCAGTACAGAGCTTTACACTCGCACAAGATGTGCTGGGCTGATTCCTCCCCCTTGCCGCAGAGTCTGCATGCGAGGTCCCCGTCGAACCGCCCCATTTTATGCAGTTGTTTCTTGACGGCCATGTGTCCCGTCAAGAGATCTGCTATGTTTCTGAGCTGCCCTCTGCTAAGATTTAGCAGCTTCACAGCTCTCTTTGAACTGGGTTCGTCAATTATGTCTGAGCCCTGGACAGTCTGCCCAGTACACCTTGTGTTGGTTTCTGACCCTGGACTTAATGGCTCCCCTGGCAGTGCTCTTTGTCACGCCCAGAGAATCGGTTCTGGTCCCATAAATGGTTCTGCTGACCCTCTCTTCAGCTTCTTCATTGCCTTTAACCCCCAAGTGACCCGACACCCAGATGAGGGTGACCTCATTCTGCCCAGCCAGGTCGCTCGTCTTGTCTCGGCACTCACTCACCAACCAGGAATTTACCTGTGGGTTACTTACTTAGGGCCTTAAGGGCTGTCTGGCTGTCTGTGGCTATGAGGATCCGCTTGTTGGTGTAGCCCCTCCTCTTGTTCTCTTGCACACAGTGCAGGATGGCGTACATTCCGGCCTGAAAGACCGTTGCATGGGCTCTGAGGGAAATACTATGACTTACCATCGGACCTTCTGAATAAACACCTGCCCCTGTCCCACGCTCCCCGCCGTATCCGTCCGTGAACCAGACCAGCGTGTCGCGTGGTATGCCCGGCGTCTCCTCTAGCCATTCCTCGCGGTCGGGGATCTCCACTGTAAAGTTGTTTTCCCTGCAGATTCTGGCATCGCGCATTCTGACCTAATTTCAAGCATGGGCTCCTTCACGATCTCCTGAATTTTGCAGTGGCCCCTGAAGCCTGGGTTGATCTTCAGTCTACCATTGCAGGCTAGTCAGTATATTCCCCATAATAACTAAGTGTGTGGGGGGGGGGGGGGGGGCAGATCCAGCAACACCTCCATGGCGGCTGTTGGGGTTGAAAACATGGCCCCAGTGATGCCTAGGCAAGCCATCCTTTGGATCTTGCCTAGTTTTTGTTTGGCACTGGATTGTGTCACCTTAGGCCACCAGACCAGTGCCGCGTATGTTAACAATGGACTGACCACCCTTGTGTACAGCCAGTGGGCCATACTAGGTCTTAGTCCCCACGTTTTTCCATATAGCCGCCTAGTGACGACTAAGGTCATGACTGCCTAACGCACTGTGTAACCTTTCCTCGGACTATGATGACAATGTCGTCCGCATAGCGCTGTACCTCATACCCCCTCCCGAGAGCCTTCCCAGCAGGCCATCAACGACTAGGCACCAGAGCAAGGGAGACAGAACGCTCCCCTGCGGACACCCCGCCGGGACCCCCGCCAGCAGAGTCCCTCCCGCGGGTGAGGTGCACACCGCCCTGTCCCTGAGCATGGAACCGATCCACCTGCAGCAGGTCTCCTCTATTTCATGCTCCCTGACAGCTGCCAGAACCGACCCGAATGAGGTGTTGCTGAAGGCCCCCTCTATGTCTAGGAGGGCCCCCAGCGCCACCTCCCTGTTCTCCAAGGTATTCTCCAGTTTCAGCACCAGTTGGTGCAGTGCTGTTTCTGTTGAGAATCCTGCCCTGTGTGCATATTGTCCGAAGCGTAGGGGATATGCTTCCAGTACACCGCACCTAATATGCCGGTCGAGCAGTTTTTACACTGTTTTTAGCAGGAAGGACATGAGACTTGTTGGCCTCAGGGGCTTTGCCTGGTCTGTTGGACGCCCAGGAATGAATACAACCCCGGCCAGTCTCCATGCCCTCGGAATGTACCTCAGAGCCAGGCTGACCCTCATAATGAGGGTAAGCGCCGGCGCCAGTATATATATCCCCTGCTGGAGCATGATGGGCATTTCTCCATCAAATCCCGGCGATTTGTATGGCTTAAAGCTGTTAATGGCCCATCTGATTTTGCTCCAAGTAACCACCTCTTTTACGACTGTCCAGTCTACTCTAGATGGCCGCCTATAAGGCGTATCTATTTCTGAGTGTTCCCAGTCTGGAGGTGATTGGTTTATTATGTTACAGCCAGGGAAGAGCGTCTGGAGTAAAATTTCCATAGTTTCCTCCCCCGAGCTTGGAAAGCCTCCCGTGGATGTTCTAAAGGAGCCTATGTTGGTCTGAGTGCCCTTGGACAGGATCTTGTGTAGTCGAGCACTCTCGGACGTGTTTTCCACTTCCTCGCAGTGCATCCTCCAAGACTCCTTCTTGGCGTCCCTCAGTCTTTTGTTATAGGTCGTTAGGGCCTGTCTATATTTATCCTGTGCTCCTGACCTTTTGGCCGCGAAAAACAGCTTACGAACCTGCGTCCTCCTTTGCCTGAGGTCCTCGTTCCACCAGGGGACGTTCATTTTCAGGGGGCAGTTGGCGTTATAGGCTGAGGTGATTGCGTCTCGCAATTGGGCTGCCGCAATCTCGAGGTCTATTGAATGGTACTCTTAACCCCCCCGCAGTTCCACTGCTAGGTCTGACCTGGAACCTGTAGGCTTCCCAGTCCGCTTTGCGGGGGTCCCGGTACCATACCGTTCGAATTTCGACTTTGGCGATTCCTAACCGGATGTATATGTGGTCTGAGCTACTCACTTCCCTAGATAGCCCAGCTCTTTAGAAAGTCACCCAGAAACTGGGTGGAAACTGTTAGATCTAAAACTTCCTCACGTCGTGTTGTGACGAAGGTTGGTTTATTACCTCTATTCAATATGTCTAAATTAATATGAAAGGCACTATCAAATATAGAAGAACAAGCAGGCAACCCTGTATATTAACACAATCAGAAGAAAATCGCAAATTGCACAACAAAACCCATAATATACAAAATCTTCTATTCAAAAATAGTTTGCATCTCAAAAAGCATTGCCCAACAGTTTTCCTGAAAAGTGTATCTATTAAAATAAAAAGAAAATTCGATACTTCTCTATTTATTTATTTTTTTCTGAGCCAAAAAAATGGAAGGTTCAAGGGGAAATGTTATGTGAATAACCTTATACTTATAGGTTTTTGTTTTTAGCTAAATGACCCTGTGAAGATTACTTACAAGAATGTTCTTTTTCCAGCACGTGGATGAAGAAAATTCATATGTTTGTGGTTATTTGCAAATAAATGGCTTAACAGACGACTATCCCACATTAACGACCTTTTTTGATGGAGAAATTATTAGTCAGAAGTATCCATTCTTGACCAGAAAGTGGGATGCAGATGAAGATATTGACAAAAAACATTGGGTATGTAATAATTAGATAGCAAACACCTTTATTCCCTCTGTTCTCTGAAGATGCCGCTTCCGCGCTTCTCTGTTTCATAATAATTCATTTCTGAAAACGTTTTCTCATTATTTGTTTATTTATTTACTGAAATGCCCAACAGAAACAATTTCCTCTTACAGGACATTTAAAATAATACAATATAGTCAGATACTAATATAAAAAAAATACAACAAAAACTACAAAATCCAGTTAACGACTCGGGTTTCATACAATAGATGTATGACAACTTAACAAAATATAATGTTCTCCCTTAATGAACAGCAAAGATAAGTATGTGAGACCAAAGACAGGGTGTAATTTAAGAGTCCACCTTTGACAGATCATGTAACATGAAATATAGGGGAAACACTATCATTAAATTGGATCTAGGTTGAGGACAGTAAAATAAACAAGAAGTGCGGGCATTTTGCTGAGGCATGAGAAAGTTAATCTGGGATAAGATATTCAGAGAATCCACCCTGTTATGTAGCAGGCTGTATAAGAACTTAAGTGACAGAATCACTCTGTACCCCAGAAATGACATCTCATCAAAGCAGTGGCGGCTCGTTGATTGTTCTTCCCTTTTAAAGGTAATCAATGTGGATTATACCGCGTGCATCCCAAAAAACGGTCGCCATTACTTTTTTGGCTGACAAATACACCTTGGCCTTATTTGGCGCCGATTCGCATAGAAAAACCCACTGTTTTGACTGCTGCTTGGTCTTTGGTGTGTTGTGGTGAATCCATGTTTCGTCCACGGTAACGAACGGCGCAAAAACTCGTCCCTATTGCGGTTCAACAATGCCAAACACTCCTTCGAAGTTGTCACACGATTGCGTTTGTGGTCGATTGTATGCAAACATGGCACCCATCTTGCGGATAGCTTTCTCATACCTAAGTGATTATGCTTAATCAAAACCACTGAGCCATGTGATATGCATATGGCTTCTTCAATCTCCGATCGGCCAACACCATATCGTGAGTTTTTTCAATTGTTTCGGGTGTAGCGACCTCAACTGGGCGTCCAGAACGTTCGGCGTCATTTGTGCTTGTACGGCCGCAACGGAATTCAGTAAACCACTTTTTTACCATGGAAATTGATGGTGCAGAGTCCCCATAGTATTTATCAAGCTTAGCCTTGGTTTGAGTGATGGTTTTTTCCTCAAAAAATTATTTTTGATGAGCACACGAAATTCACTTTTTTTTCCATGTTCGTTATAACTCAAGGGGTTGTCTGCTTTCAATGGCTATTTAACACAAACTAAATGACGCAGCTTGTTCAAAATTTGACAGGAGTCAACTGACAGATGCTTGTTGACAGGAGCAGTGTTGCCCTTCCTGTGAAGATACGGGAAATTCAAAAAGTGACGGACTTACTGACCCGCCCTCGTATACCGTAAAAATGTGAGTATAAATGGTATATAAAAGCGGGCCAAGGATTGATCCCTGGGGTACACCTCTTTATATGTGGATAATATTTCCTATAGTTATCATGTGTCGAAACCACAGGAGCACTATTCACAAAATAGTCATTCAACTTATCTACCTCACTCAAACTATCAGGGATCTCAACCCTAGCCTTTCTTTTTTTAATATTTAGTCTATTCAATTCCCTATATAAATCACACATATTTTTACCTTTAAATGCCTATTCAATGTATGCCTTTTTCCCCTAAGTATAGTGACGCTGGTAAAATTTCTCAGAGACTTGTAGTAATTCCAGTCCTCCACAGCCAGGGACCTACGATATTTTACTTTAGCATTATCTCTCAGCAACATAAACATTATCCGTTATCCAAAGCTGCGGTGTCCTAGTAATTATCTTCATTTTATAAGGGGCACATGCCAAACAATCCAGTAAGTTGGTAAGTATCGTAATTTTTTCATCAATATCACCCGTGTAATAAATGCCATCAAGATTCGAGAACATTGGGTGAGCCATAAATGAGTCATTTTTGAAATGCTTGTAATCACGGCCTGTCACAACTGGCTTCCGGCTAGTCTTTCTCACATATAACACACAATATACCATAGTATGATCAGATACATCAGACAGTAGCCTTGTAATGGCATTGGGTGTTGCACTGTACCAATATGTGGTACAGTAATGCCGCCTTTCGCGTCGGCTCTTCTATCAGTTATCCGAGACCAATTTCCTTCAGCGAAACACTATACGCCCGGCTCATGCAATCGTCTTTCATGTCGCCACAAATGACAACATCATCAGCAAGTAGCAGTGCCTTTCCAATTAAATTTTCAAGTTCATCAATGAATGTTTTGTAATTCAATTGATGTTTACGGTACACAATCGCAAGGAATTTGTTTTTATCATTTATATTCAGGTATACACATACCTGCTCCGCACTGCTCGTTATAGAGATTAAATTATATTTTATTTGATCCGTTATACAAAATAAGCAACACCGAAACCCCTGCCATCATAATTCCCTCTCACTAAGGGAAATCCCTGCACATTTAAAACAGCGGCCTGTCTCCCAGAGTACATCCACATCTTAGTGATGCAGAAAATATCAACATCCCCATCCCCCACAAGTCGTTCCACTGATTCCAAATGCGGCTGTAATGATCACACATTCAGCTCTGCAATTTTTAATTTCCTAAATTCATCACAAGCCCATATCCCCAGAAAGAAAAACAATTTAATATTGAAATCACATCAGTCAAAATACACGCACTATATTTCTCCAAGTATCAAGCATACAGACCCTGTATAACTAAAAAGAGAAATGTGGGAAGAAAAGATAGGAATGTAAATGAATGAAAGTGCCGTATTTAACCAAAAATCAGTTCAGGTCAATGTATTCGCATACACGGGTGAGCCCACCGACCAGTAATCAAAACCAATCACAAATTACAAGTTTATACATTTTATTAATCTTCCACTTTCTTACCAGATCATTCTCTCTATAAATAATAGTACCAGTATTAGTCCATACGTTTCTAGCGCCGTACTTGACTATGGCTTCTGTAAATGCATAAAACCTGCATGATGTTAAATCTACTTTAATCACATATTACTCCCCTTTAACTTTCTTTTATTTCTGAAAACATCCCCCTTGACACGTCTTCCGCTGAATTTTACCAGGATGGGTCCACTCCCCTCCTTTCCTAAGGGTAGACGGTAACACATATCAATGTTAGTCCTGCAGAAACCAGCCATCCCCAGCTTTTGATGGCACAGTCCAACCACAGAGTCAGACAGCTCTTCTCCCTCAACCTCAGGAACCCCATAGATTCGCACATTGTTGGCCTGTAACTGCTGCTCCACCCTATTCAGCTCATAATGGGCACCCTCCAGCTTCTTCTCCAAGCGCATAAGTGGTTCATCATACGCTTTAAATCTCTATTCAAGGGATGGGCCCACCTTATCACTAATCACTGTCGTTAACTTGTCCATCAATTCGTTCATAAAATCACCTGATGACAAAATGCGTTCCACCACCCTTTGAATCAGAGCCTCGATGGTTCAGGGGCAAGAACGTGTGCCTCTGGACCGAACGGTACTGGGTTCGATCCCAGGGTTCTCCTTTCACTTTTTCAGTACAAACTGTAACATTAATATCAACCCAGGTTCTGGCATTGTATTTGAGCAAGTTGAATATCTGCACGTTCCGCCCTTCGGAGGGGGCGTAAATCCGTCGGTCCCGTGTCCATGCGATGTTGGGCACGTTAAATATCCCTACCTTCCTTACAGAAAGGCAGGGGTTCGGCAAAATTTTCAAGATAGTGAGGGGAAACTGCTCCCTGACGTCAGTGATTGGCCATAGTCGCGGAAATAGGCCGACGTTAAAGAAACAAAAACACACACACACACCCTTTGAATCATATTTTCGTCTTCAGGGGAGGTCTATTACTACGGGTATACTTATATCCACCCATGTTCGCAGGAACAGCAAATAAACAGCACAAATAACTTGTATTCAACCTAAAAATGTGGAGCTCAACCTTACATGTCTACTCGCACCAACACATGAGAATAGCTCCGAAACGACACAAGAAAATAACTAATAATAATAATATATGAATTATCCCACTTAAAATCAACAATCTGGTATTAACTTCGTGTATAACCAGAAAGGTACCATTCAAAAAATATTTTAGATGGATCCAGTGTGGTGAGCAAGGCTATTGTGCAAAGTATCATTTTTCAAATGTCATTGTCTCCGTGTAAATGGACAAATATTACAAAAAAATATATTACGTATTTATCTTCAGATAAACAAGAAGAGTTGTTAACTTTTTATAAAATGTATGTATAAGTGATTATTTAAGTTTTGTGAGTTGTTTCTGCATCAGTAACTGTTGTATTTTGTATAGCTAGAGTATTGGAAGGCCATATTTCTACTTTTACTTTTCAGAGCAAGTTTTCTTCATTCAGCCAATATGCTAAGACATTTAACTCGGACATGTTCGACTACAAGATCCTGGCCGATACCGATTATGTCTTCATGAGGTGGAAAGAACACTTTTTAGTTCCCGATCATACCATCAAAGACATCACCGGTGCTTCGTTTGCCGGTTTCTATTATATATGCTTCCAGAAGTCCACAGCTACCATTGAGGGCTATTATTATCATCGGAGCTCCGAATGGTAAGTTTATATTATAACAGTGGTTCCGAAGGTGTGGGTTATGAGCCCCTGCGGAGTCGCGAAAGGATTACCAAAGTAAACAAAAATAACTTATATAGAGCCTTATTTTTTTTTGCATCTTAAATAAAATATATCATCTTAATATACTAAGTTAGATTGTAGATATTGTAGATTGTTTAATGAGTCTTATAGGCCTTTGGCCTCTCAGTGCTGCGACCCCAATGTTTTTTTTTGTGCATGATTCTTTTTTCTAATAGTTGTCCAAAAAGTTCAGTCTTTCCAGTATCTTCTTGGGGGCTATTTTTGCTATTTGCTGGGGTGTTGAGGTCGTTCCTCCAAGGTATTTGAGCCTTTTGCAGAACTGAACCATGCAGTTACATAGCAAGTGTTGTGTTGTTTCTGCTGCTTCAGTGCAGTATCTGCAGTTCTCATTGTCTGCCTTGCCCATCTTCGTAAGGTGATACCTTCGCATACAGACAACACTGAAAGTGGTGGAAAGGTGGACGGTTGGCCAAGGGCTCGGGGTAAGCCCTGAGAAAGCAACCATCATACCATTTACGAAGAGGAGGAAGTGGGAGGGCCACAGAACTCTCACTCTATGGTAGAAACATCTCAATGGTCAGGGAGGTCAAATATCTTGGGGGTCGTATTGAACTCTAAGCTAACCTGGAATGGTCCCATTGGAAAAATACTGCGTAAGGCAGTCATGATCCTAGCCGTCACTAGGCGGATATATGGAAAAACGTGGGGACTAAGACCTAGTATGGCCCACTGGTTGAACACAAGGATGGTCAGACCATCGTTAACATACACGGCACTGGTCTGGTGGCCTAAGGTGACACAATCCAGTTCCAAACAAAAACTAGGCAAGATCCAAAGGATGGCTTGCCTCAGCATCACAGGGGCCATGACTTCAACCCCAACAGCCGTCATGGAGGTGTTGCTGGATCTGCCCCCCACTTACTTATGGAGGAGGCCAGGCTAGGACTATACAGACTAGCCTGCAACGATAGACTGAAGACCAACCCAGGCTGCGGGGGCCACTGCAAAATTCAGAAGCTCGTGAAGGAGCCAATGTTTGAAATGAGGTCGGACTTCGCGTGCCCGCGAATCTGTAGGGAAAATAAGTTTACAGTGGTAATGCCCGACCGCGACGCATGGCGGGTGGAGACGACGGGACGCGCTCATCTGATTCACGGACGGATCCGCCGGAGATCGTGGGACAAGGGCAGGCGTTTATTCGGAAGGACCAGAGATAAGTCACAGTATTTCCCTCGGTGCTCATGCAACAGTCTTGCAGGCCGAAATGTACGCCATCTTGCACTGCATGGGAGAGAACGAGAGGAGGGGTACACCAACAAGCGGATCCTCATAGTCACAGACAGCCAGGCAGCCCTTAAGGTCCTAAGTAGCCCACAGGTAAATTCCAGGCAGGTAAGTGAATGACGAGACGAGCGACCTGGCTGGGCAGAATGAGGTCATCCTCATCTGAGTGCCGGGTCATTCGGAGGTCAAAGGCAATGAAGAAGCTGACATTCTCGTGAAGAGAGGATCAGCAGAACCATTTAGAAATGAATGTAAATAGTAGCTAGGTGTGTCAATTTCGTCTGGAACAAAACATACAATTTTAACTCAATATTTGGATAAAATAGAAAATTTAAGTTTTGGAAAGAGTAACGGTGTAATAGAGAGTGGTGGAAATGGATTGGTTTTAGTTGAAGACAGAAAGAAGGAATGTTTTAAAATAAATTATTGTCTATTGATCAAAATTTGAAGTCTGCCAAATTAGAAAAGTGTCATTGTCAAGATATTTGGAATATCAACGTTTGTATGAAAACTGACTAAATTGCGCTGTTAACAAGCACAAGTAAAATACTTATTTGTAAGGCGCTTTGTACTATTATTGTCACAATAAACTATTACTATTACTATTTATGGGACCAGAACCGGTCCTGAGCGTATCGATGGCACTGTCAGGGGAACCATCAAGTCCTGGGTCAGGGACCAGCATAAGGCGTACTGTGCAGATTCTCCAGGGCTCAAACATGGGAAGACACTAATTCGGGAACCCAGTTCAAAGAGAGCTGTGGAGCTGCTAAATCTTATCAGAGGGCAGCTCTAGAACATAACAGGACGGACTCCTGACGGGACACATGGCTGTCAAGAAACACCTGCATAAAATGGGGCAGTTCGAGGGGGACCTGGCATGCAGACTCTGCAGCGAGAGGGAGAATCAGCCAAGCACATATTGTGCAAGTGCAAAGCTCTGGACCGCAAGAGACAACTGATCTACAGTCAGTCTAGACCGGAGACAGAGCAATATAAAACTTCACCCTACCACTTGCTGTGCAAACTAGTCCAAGACACAGTGATTTTTGTATGGGTGGAGTAGGAGACATAGGGCATGCACAATAAGCCAAAGGCTGCGGTGCTATTGGGGTGGCAAGACGCGGACGAGCCCTAAGGGGAAAGAAAAAAGGTGATATCTTACTGGGGAGTGCCCTGTGAAAAGTCCTGTGATTCTTCTCAAGTTGTACCTGTTCAATCCAAGAAACAGTTCAGACTTCTCTGTGAACCGTTTTGCCTGCCTTAAGCCTGGCGTTTTCCTCCAGTATGACAGTATTTGGTTCTTCTCCTGTGTCAACTTCATTTCTTATTTGGCTTTTTGTTAGTCCACAATAGGGCCCTGGACAATAGAATGGTGTTGTTGCTGCCTTATTTGCAAGACCATCTGCTTCTTCATTTCCTTCAATAGATTGATGCCCTGGTACCCACATCAAAGTACTTTGTTGTTTGTAGCCAGTTGCTTCAAGGATTTTTTGAGTTCCAAGGTCAGTTTAGTGGTGGTGAAGATATTTATGACCTTGGAACAGTAATTCCATCAGCTACAGACTTTTGCCATTTTATATATACAAATATATACAGATACCTACACATTATTTTGTGTTAATAATCTACAAGACAGAATTATGTTACCCATATACAAATATACAATATTTAAACTTATTTGTACATATTTTTATTTCTGCTTTCTTTTTTCTTTTTTTTTTCCTCCTAATTTTTTCCTTTTCTTTTCCTTTTTTATGTTTCTTACTTTTTTATGTATCTTGGTTTTTTTTTTGCTTGTTTTTTTCTTTTGTTTTTTTTACTTTTTTTTAAATTTAATTTAATTTTATTTTTTGTTTTTTTCTTCTAAATTATGTATATGGGATAGACAGGGACACGTTTGCGTCCAGGAGCCCTTCAGGACGACTTCAAACAAACTGACTGACAGGTCAGGTCAGGTCTGACAGGTCCGACTGCCTGATAGGATGTAGATCTGTTTATTTCTACTTGAACGATGATGGAAGTTTTTCCTAGGGACTTAGAGAGTCTAAAATTGGGTCTCTTATTCCCAGTCCTGCTCCCTCCATTTGTTTAGACCCGTCTGTATACCATACAAATTAGTTGTTTGTCAGCCTTGCACTGTCGCTGTCCCATGTTTGGCGGTCGTTTATGACCATGTCCAATGGAATTATGATATCCAGTTTGGCAGGCATTTGATCAGTTGGTTTGGTGAGTGACTCCAGTGGAAATTGTTCCAGGATTTTCAAGTGGCTAACCAACTCTCCTGGGTCCTAAAATTGGGTCTCTTATTCCCAGTCCTGCTCCCTCCATTTGTTTAAACCCGTCTGTATACCATACAAATGAGTTGTTTGTCAGCCTTGCACTGTCTCTGTCCCATGTTTGGCGGTGGCTTATGACCATGTCCAATGGAATTATGAAATCCAGTTTGGCTGGCATTTGGACTGTTGGTTTGGTGAGCAACTCAAGTGGACATTGTTCCAGGATTTTCAAGTGGCCAACCAACTCTCCTGGTTTGAATTTGTCCGCTTGGAATAGTCTTGAGACACTTACAATTGGGTCTCTTATTCCCAGTTCTGCTCCCCCCCATTTGTTTAGACCCGACTGTATACCATACAAATGAGTTGTTTGTCAGCCTTGCACTGTCGCTGTCCCATATTTAGCGGTCGCTTATGACCATGTCCAATGGAATTATGAAATCCAGTTTGGCTGGCATTTGGTCTGTTGTTTTGGTGAATGACTCCAGTGGAAATTGTTCCAGGATTTTCAAGTGGCTAACCAACTCTCCTGGGTTCTAAAATTGGGTCTCTTATTCCCAGTCCTGCTCCCTCCATTTGTTTAGAACCGTCTGTATACCATACAAATGAGTTGTTTGTCAGCCTTGCACTGTCTCTGTCTCATGTTTGGCGGTGGCTTATGACCATGTCTAATGGAATTATGAAATCCAGTTTTGCTGGCATTTGGTCTGTTGTTTTGGTGAGTGACTCCAGTGGAAATTGTTCCAGGATTTTCAAGTGGCCAACCAACTCTCCTGGTTTGAATTTGTCCTCTTGGAATAGTCTTGAGGCACTTAGTGTTGCTTCCCTCTTCATACCTATGGGCAGTGGAGCAAGATTCAGCATTGCCTCTGCAATTTTTGCAATTTGCCTTGTTTGAGGCTTGTTCTGTTTTTGGCAACCATACTATAGATCCATATATGAACATAAATACTTTTGTCGTTTTTCTCTTTATTTAATTTCTTACGTTCGTTTTTGACCACCTGTATTAACAGCATTTTAAAAATATTTTAGTTATTGACATTAGTATATGACCAAATTTTTAAAAATGTCAATGCCTACTTTTTGAGAAATCAATTGATGCCATTCCCGGTGGGACACATCTATACATTTTTTTTTGTTCCTGCCCAAAAGAATAATATCACAAAGAAAAACAATTTTCAGATTTTAAACGTAAATGTACAAGGTTACCTCATTAGGTTAGGTTTGAATGTGAGTGGGCCATACCTATCCCTCCACCGCGACCATAAGGTCTATTGCGGCTCACGCCTAATGGTCAATATTTCGCCCAACAAAGCCAGCCTCCTGCAGAGGTCGATAATCTTTGTGGGCGAAAGTTGATCCAGATCTTCCGGAACAAGCTTTGTCTTGCCAAAGAGCAAGTATCTAGTCCTGTCCGCCGCCGGACAGGAACACAGTACGTACTCTGCTGTCTCGTCACTCTCCATACACAGCCGGCACTCAGTCTCCTGACCGACTCCAATACGGTGCATGTGGTGACGCAAGCGGCAGTGACCTGTATACAGGCCGACTAGAGTACTCAGTTGTTGTCTGTTTAACTCTAGAAGTTTTTTATCCCTTGACTCAGACAGGCCATTTATGAAGGCCTTAGAGTGAGCTAATCCTGGCAGATTTTTCCATTGTTGGATTGTCATTCTTTCTGTCCAGGTCTTTAAGGTGCGTTTTGCTGTGCATGATGTTATCCCCAAAACCGGTTCTGGTCCGATAAAGTCCCTCTGGGCACCACTCCTAGCAAGCACGTCGGCCGCAACATTGCCATCATGGTCCGAGTGACCCGGTATCCAGACCAGTGACACCTCCTTACAGCTGCTCAGTTCGTTGAGGGCAGATTCACAACTCCATACCGTTTTTGAATTGCCACGGTAGGAACCAAGAGCATTTATTGCAGCTTGGCTATCTGTATATATCTGTATCGATTTGTGTATACACTGGTTTCCTATACTTTATCTTGCACACATCTCGATGGCATACACTGCCTGGTGTATGGCCTGGTGTATGGTTGCCTACTTGCCGAGGCTAGTTGATAGTCTAGCATCGGTGTTGCCCCCATATGCGCCAGCTCCTACTCCCATGTTGGTTTTGGAGCCGTCAGCATACCAGCAGTGATCAGCTCTCAATAGGGTCGTTTGAGTTCGTTCCCAGTCCTCCCTTTCCGGGAGGACGGTCTCGAAAGACAAATATCTACTGATCTTTGTAGGCATCAAGTCTGAGACCAATCCCAGAATCCCATGACCCTCAATGTCATCAAGGAGTCCGGACCCTCCCAGACTGATTTACTTCGACATGTTGTCGGCTGTTTGTTTTAATCTGTAGGTTGTCCACCTCATTAAGGAACACCCTATATCCATGGTTTTCGAAAGATTCACTTTGGATCTGTAGGATCCGAGTATATCCGGTCTTGTTAAACTCAAAAGAACGAGATTCTACTGTATTTTTAATCAGCATAATTAAGATTTCTTTTTTTTTTGCAGGTATCAATCCCTAAAATTAACACACGTGCCTGAAAACAGTATACAAATCTATGAGTTCAGGTGAATTGCCTGGTAGGTTAGTGGAAGCATTGTGTGAAAGCAAAGCATCATCGACAAGAACTCAGCATAGTCTTCTTTTAAAAGCCCCCCCATCTTTATACCACTATTTCCTCATTTCCATGACTCCCCCCATCGCCTTAGCTTTCACACAAACTTGTGTTTTAAATATATAGATTAAACAAAATCATCTGACATGATGCCTGAAAAATCACTTTGTGATGTTTTTAATTGTTTACATTAATTTAATGATACAGTAATTTTAATTTTTAGCTAGAAAAAAATGATAGTATTAAGTAATAATAATTTTTATTTATTTATCTAAACATAAGATACAGGACCCATCAATCGACAAAGCCTTAAAAAGCCACAGACTAGCCCATGTTACTAACTTGATTAAGACTGGATGTATAAATTAAATCAAGAATGATATAATGAGATGATAAAAACACAACCAAAACTGCAATTTTAAAAAGTAAAAAATAATCATACAACATATCGTCGGTGAAAGTGCAAGACCTCATATTTGAATTTGGACTAATTTGACAGGGCAAACAAAAAACTGTTTATTAAAGTAAATTTAAAAAATACATTTAAGTTTTTCTATATAATATGATATACTGTGTCATTGGATGTAACCATAGAAAAAATAATTTACGAGGTTTTGTACAGAACATCTTTCATTATTAGCTAAATATGAGGTTTTGAACAGATTACCTAGTAAATAATTCGATGCTCGGCGCGCACTAGGTCACAAACATTCAGATTTAAGCACTTATTTTGTGGATATTTGAACCATTTATTAAATATATTTAAACAAAATATTAATCTTAATGGGGTATATTGTCATAAAAATCCCAAAAACGTTTATCCAAAACACTTTTGAGCTGCTGCAGATGCTGGTATTTTTCTTATTTTATTTTAGGTCGTGTGGTTTCATCTGGACCTAATTAGCTTTTGTAGACCTCTTGGGCAGAACACGACAATCGTCATCAAAATTTATTTTGTAATGTATTTCTCCTGATGGATAATACTTGAGACAGCACAGATCCCCAACCACTGGATCACCAGTCTTGTAACCGGGTCTGATAGAGGAATAGTACTGAACATTTTTGTAACATCTAAATTCATCACAGGACAAGTACTTGACTTGATATGGATGATTATGCCTAGCTTCTCTGCACACTGTGATGTAGTCAGTTGGGAGATAAATATCCCTGTTCTTTAAGCGCCTTTCTATTAAGCTGTGGGTGGAATCTATCCATCTGAGTGTGTCCTTTTTCTAAGTAATTATGAGTAATTACAACATTAGAGTCAATTGAAAATTTCAACAAGGCATTGGATAATATGGCATTTTTGTTCTGATAGCCACAACCATCAGTGTAAATAATGATCTCTTGGGTGGTCTGATGTTCAGAAATGTATTGTTCTAAAAAATCAATCAAAATTGTGGCAAAATGATTAGCTGCAAGACCACCTTGTGACTCATCCCATAAGCAACATTGAACCTCTTTAGTAACTAAATAAAAAATGGTATAATTGTGGACGCACAACTTCATTTTGTAATATATAGCATTTGCTTGTAGAACCGGAGGAAGCTTACCAGCTTGGACATCTATGGTAAAAGCTGCAACTGTATTTGAACTTTTCATAGCCCTGTCTTTATCGTTAGTTTTATTGGTTCGAGCCTGTTCTTTTTTTTTTTTTTTTGTGAATGTTTTATATCTTGTCAGAAAGATTTCCCAACTTGTGTGATAGGCAAGTGTCGCACTGATCCTTCTTAGGCTTATAAAGGCTTGAATTTGCAGACTTCATTTCTCTAGTGAAAATAGTTTTCGAAAGGTAAGGAGCATTTTTATTCTGGAAATAGGATTTATATTCTCTGTATAGATCTGCTTTATTTTTGAAAACTGGTTCCAAGTATAGTTTCTTAGTACTGGCTTGACAATAGTGGGATTCCATTTTAGGAAGTTCAGATAAAAACTGCTTGAGTATTTCCATGCTATTGTTGTTCTTTCCTCTTCCATTTCGCCCTTCTCTAGCTATACTTTCTTTTGGTACATTCATTCCATGTTTCTTCTGGCAGTACTCTTTCACCATCCATTCGCCAATATCTAATGTAGATAAGAACATTCTTTTGCACACCCTTTTCTTTTCTGTTCCTTTCTTCAGGTAATATTTTATGGTGCCACTTCGTCTGGAACCCTCAACTTTTTTTGACTAGGTACCATATCAACCATACTACTCAAATAGGTATGCTTCATGTCCCAGGTTTGCTCCCAAAACGACTTGAATATATCTGTTCTATCATCATCTGTGAATTCTCTACAGAAACGTACATTAGACTACAAACATTTGCATCTTTCCCTCAACATTCTTTCACTCATCTTCGCTGATAATTTGTATTTTCTATCATTATCCATTCTTAAGCCCAAATAAGTTTTTCCTAACATTCTTGCCCTCTTTTGCTCATCTTGTTGCCTTCTTGTTTGTGGAAGCTGCTTCCTTTTCTTGCTTTTGCTCTGCACTTCATCTTTACCCTCTAGCCTCTCAGAATTGTGATTATCGCCATTCGCCCTATTATTCCCTTCATTTTCTCTGTTGCTCACTATTCTCTAGACTGCTCTCACCTCTAAAGCTGTCTTCTCCATTGCTTCCTTCCACTTCGTAATCAGGATCATCCCTGTAATCAGACTTATTATCTTCACAACTGGATAATATATTATGTTGGTCAAAACAGAGGAGCTTGGAAGTATTAGGAACTTCACATTCAACTGTCTGCTCATCAAGGCTATTATCTGGAGATTTACTAACAGGAATTTGTAGTACAGGATCATTATTATGGTCAGAATAGAAGCTGTTGCCATTATTAGGAACTTCACATTCAACTGACTGCCCATCAAGGTTATTATCAGAAGATTTGCTACCAGCAATAATATTATGTTGTAGTACAGGATCATTCAGACTTATGGAGGGTTCTCTCTCCGTGGATCTCCAAAAAATATTAGACTGGAGAAGTAGAAATCTTGTACAATTCAACCCCACCAAATCTCAGTCTTGCTTCCTATATCATATGAGATACACCAGCCCTAGACCCATCATAATGAACAATCAAGTTATTCAAAGTAATGAGTCCTTTTCACTTGTTGGCTTTTCTGTGGATCGAAATCTCAATTGACACCAACATGTCACATCAATTGCAGAAGCAGCTGCTAAGAAATTAGGTTTCCTCTTCCGGGCTCACAAAAACTTTTCACCAAGTTATCTCTATATCTCAACCTCGAATACTGCTCCCAGATCTGGGGTGCCGCTGCCGCTTCTACACGTACTATCCGGGACTCCATTCAGAAGAGAGCTATATGTCTCATCGGTGACCCTACCCTCACCCAAAGTCTACCATCGCTTGCCCACTGACGTGCCATTGGTGGGCACTGCTTAGAGGCGCTTTCTTCCATAGTTTCTTCACCTGCTTCCCCAAACAGATCTACCAGGGGAACAGTGTGAATGCACCCTTTTACTGTCCAGGTCACCAGACATAAAACATCTTGTTATGCCTGCTCTTTTGTCCCGAGGACTTCCAAGTTGTGGAACTCCTTGCCGGCACATGTTTTTCCTTCTTCTCTAAACCTTCAAGTCCAGAATTAACAAGTTGCCTCTTCCCTCCTTGTCGACACCCACGGTACGATAGTATTTAGGCTGTGAGTCCTCATGGTGTGTTGTTGAAATTAAAAAAAACGTCATTTTTTATTACTTAATGCCCTCTAATAGATCAAACGCATGTACTTCAATGTCACAAGGGTTATAAATATATTATATGGAGCAAACATAATTATGATTTTTTTGTCTGGAAAAGCAATCAAGTAAAAATCACCTATTAAAAAGTTTTGTTCAGTTTCTTTGATATGTTAGTGAGAGGTTCATTATAGTCAATGGAACTACACGGTGAATCCCAGATTGTCGCTCTAGACATATCCAAAGCTTTAGACCAGGTCTGGCATGCAGCGTTGCTTAATAAACTTCTGGCCTATGGCCTACCACCAAAACTCTGAACCTGGCTAGTAGATTTCCTCTCCAACCGGAGCATTTCTGTTGTCGTGGATGGCCATTTCTCTAACTGTATCCAGTTAATGCAGGAGTTCCTCAAGGTTCATCTTTAGCCGCTACTTTGTTTCTTCTCCACATCAATGACCTCCTCTTTAGCACACCCAACCCAGTTCACAGTTACACGGACGACAGCACCCTCCAATCAAATATACAATATTCTAAGCCTGTCTCTTTAGCCCAGTTAGATGAGGATCGCAGACTCATGGAGGGTTCTGTCTCCATCCCTTGCCCACCGATGTGCCGTTGGTGACCTCTCTCTCTCTCTCTCTCTCTCTCCCTCTCTCTCTCTCTTTTATAGATATCAGATCAGAGGAGGTTTCTTCCATAGTTCCTCCACCTGCTGCCCCCAACAGATCTACCAGGGGAACAGAGCGAATGCACCCTTTTACTGTCCAGGTCACCAGACATAGAACATCTTGTTATGCCCGCTCTTTTTTTTTTTTTTTTTCGAGGACTTCCAAGTTGTGGAATTCCTTGCCGGCACATGTTTTCTTTCTCCTCCGAATCTCCAAACCTTCAAGTCCAGAATTAACAAGTTACCTCTTTCCTCCTTGTCGACACCCACGGTACGATGGTATTTAGGCTATAAGCTCTCTTGGTGTGTTGTTGAAATATAAAAAAAAAGATTCCTTACTTTTGCACAGTAACGCAGTTTTGGTTAATTACCGGATCCTGGTCAACTACCGGTGCCAATAAATAGCTAATAGGCTAGGGGCATTTTGTATCAAATCGAACAGTGATTTTTAAGATTAGGATTACAGGTATCATGTCAGAAAACATATTAGTTGTATACAGTAGGTCTCACTTTTAACATTATTAGTAAGTACAAAATCATGTAGATTAATTATTTATTTATATGGATTTTAATTTTATTGTTTATTGAATTGTATGAAAAGAAGAACATGCTTTTTATCAGAGAATAATGTTGTTATATTGTAGTATTGTTATTTATTTTTATATTACAGTAGAATGTATCTCATTAAAAGTTTTTATATTTCTGTTGTTTTAAAATGCAGTCTTACCATTATTATTATATTACCAGTGTTGTTAATATTATTTATATTATTGATTTTCGCTTTTTTAAGTCTTAAAACCAATGAATGCTTTTAGTCTATTAGTTTTAAGTCGTTTCTACAATATCAAGTTTCGCTGGGAGCTTTCTTTTATTACTATTCTTTTATTTTATTAATTTAAACCTTATTTTGTCACTGTTATTTATTGTTTTTTTGTTAATAGCAGACCAGGAGAACACAGAACTGTATAAAATTTTAACAAACATTATTTGTATATGTTGCTTACCAGATTGCATATATATATATATATATATATATATATATATATATATATATATATATATATATATATATATATATATATATATATATATATATATATACATATACATATACATATACATATACATATACATATACATATACATATACATATACATATACATATACATATATATATATATATATATATATATATATATATATATATATATATATATATATATATATATATATATATATATATATATATATATATATATATAGTAAAGGTTTACTTTCGGGGCGCGTGTTCGATTTTTATGAAATTTTGTATATAGTCATGTTTTAGTGTGTAGATGACGAAAATCACAACAAAAATGAGGGTAGAAGCAAAGCTTTGGAGCTGTTTGGAAATTCTTATAGAAAAAAACGTAAGTTAAACTCACATTTGCGCCATGTTTCTGTCATATTTTACACATTTTCGGGGGTCGTTTGTTATATATCAAGCTAAGGAAGGGTGCATTTCACTATTCTAATTCATTTTCACATAGTTAATGCACCCCCTTAACTGTTTATGTGTCTCTGAAAATTACCCTTCTTTTCATCGTATTACTGATCCAAAGTTTAAATTGACATTTGACATACAAAGCCAACTTAATGTCAAATGTCAATTTCAACTTAGGATCGGTTACATGATGAAAATAATGGTAATTTGAGAGACACATAAACAGTTAAAGGGGGTGCACTAACTATGTGAAAATGAATTACCCTGTGGGTCCGGGGACTAACTAAAAGAATAGGCCCAAGGTCACTCCTGCCTGTCGTAAAAGGCGACTAATTGGAATCAAACACTGGCAGGGGTCTTGTCCATGTGGGCCTGGAGGGAGGCGGATATCTCTGGGGAGTGATGTACACCCGGATTTTGAGGCCTCCACTCTGGGCTTAGAAATGGATGGTTGCCCGCGCTTGGTTGTTACTCGGGAGCGGGATTCCGGATAGGTGCCGCCTTGGGTTGAGTGTTGGCGGGTGTCGTGTGTCTAGACGACCCGGAGGGGGTTGACAACTCTGATGAGTGGTAAACACCCGGAGTTTGGGGCCCCCACTGTGTGCTTCGGAACGGACGGACGGCCTCGCTTGTGCGATGCTCGGGAGCGGGGCTCGATGGGATGTCGCCTTGAGTCTAGCACTGGTGGGTGTGGGGTCTAGAAGAACCCGGAGGAGAGCTGAGATCTTTAGGGGTGGAATAAAACTAAGGGTTGAGGCCTCTTCTGTGAGCTTCGGAACGGACAAACGACCTCACTTGGATGCTGCTCGGATGCAGGACTTTATGATACTGCACCGAGTCAAACACTGACGGATGTCTGGTTCAGACAAACTCCAGAGAGAGGTTATCTCTCTTTGAGCTTTGAGACGGGCAAGCGACTTCGCTCAGATGGCAGTACATCTGTCAAACAAAGTTTCACCTCGCAGGTGTTGGACCTGGACGAACCCGGAGGTGGCTGGGGTCTCTAGGGGTGGATTA
The DNA here is from genome assembly GCA_964006375.1 of Tillus elongatus. Taxonomy (NCBI): domain Eukaryota; kingdom Metazoa; phylum Arthropoda; class Insecta; order Coleoptera; family Cleridae; genus Tillus; species Tillus elongatus. The sequence goes on along the minus strand of OZ023268.1, from coordinate 17,994,719 downwards.
CACCTGGACACTTGGGCCTACTCTGTGAGCATCAATACAGGCTAACGACCCTGCCTGGATGCTGCTCGAGGGCGGGACTTCATGATACCGCCTCGAGTCAATGAAACACTGGCGGGGGTCTGGTGCAGGTGAGGCTGGGGGGAAGCAGACACCTCTGGGGAGTGATATGCACCTGGAGTTTGGGGCCTTCACTGTGGCCTCAGAGACTGACAATTGGCCTCGCTTGGTTGTTACTCGGGAGCGGGGTTCCAGATGATACCGCCCTGGATTGAGCCCTGGCGTGTGTCGTGTGTTCAGACGTTCCGGGGGGCTCTGATCTCTGATGAGTGGTAAACACCCGGAGTTTGGAGCCCATACTGTATGCTACGAAACGGACGGATGGCCTCGCTGGGGTGATGCTCGGGAGCGGGACTCGTTGGGATGTTGCCTTGAGTCTTAACACTGTTAGGTGTCAGGTTTGGAAGAGCCTGAGGGGGGCTCTGATCACTGATTAGTGGTAAATACCCGGAGTTTGGAGCCCATACTGTGCGCTACGAAACGGACGGAGGCCTCGCTGGGGTGATGCATAGGAGCGGGACAGATGGGATGTTGCCTTGAGTCTTAACACTGTTAGGTGTCAGATTTGGAAGAGCCTGAGGGGAGCTGATATCTCTAGGGGTGGATTACAACTGGAGATTAGATGCTGCTCGAGAGCGGGACATCATGATACCGCCTCGAGGCAAACACTGATGGATGTCGGGTCCACGAACTCGGAGAGAGGTTATCTCTCTTTGAGCTTCAAAACGGGAAGCGACTTTACTCAGATGGCAGTACACCTGCAAAACAAACTCTCACCCTCAAGAAAAGATCGACTCCCTGAGGGAGCTGAAATTGATGGGTGAAATCTAAAATAATTAGACGTGAGCCACAATAGACCTAAGGTCGCGGTGGAGGGACTGAAATAGCCCACTCACAATAAAATCTAATCTAATCTAATCTATGTGAAAATGAATTAGAATAGTGAAATACACCCTTCTATAGCTTGATATAAAACGAACGACCTCTGAAAATGTATAAAACATGACAAAAACATGTCGCAAAAGTGAGTACAACTTACGTTTTTCCTACAAAAGTTTCCAAATAACTCCAAAAATTGGCTTCTGTTCTCGTTTTTATAGTAATTTTCGTCGGCTTCTGTCCTCAGTTTTATTGTGATTTTCATCATCTACACCCTAACACACGTCTATATACAAAATTTCATAAAAATCGAACACGCGCCCCGAAAGTAAAACCTTTACCTTTATTTTTATAGAGGGTGTTTTTTATTGAATGTTGAAAATATAGTAGACAAAAATTAACGTTACTTTTATCACATAAAATCATGTCCTAAAATATTCTTCTAAAGAGTTGTACCTATTTAGAAAAAAGCATGAGATGTTGCTTTTATCTCAAATTTGAACTAATGTAGAAAAATAAAAATCAGTGGATATTTCCTACCAACGAAAAGGTTCATAAGCGATATTTTCTTTATCCAACTGAATTGTCGAAAGGATAACTTACAGTCCTTGTTTTGTTTCAGAACTTTTTAGTGTACCGTAAAGTTGGGTGGCTTCGAGCCATTTTTTTTTCAACTACTAGTAGTTTTGTAATTATGATTGATAAAAATATGAATCTTGTAATCAATTGTTAGTCTTGATCTATATTCTTATTATTTGTATTAAAAATCGTATGTTAAACGTTTTGTATTTTATTATTTTTAAAAACAGGGTGGCCAAAGTCAGCACGGCAAGTTGGGTGAATTTGGCCAAGCTTTGAAAACCGAGTTTAAGCAAAAACATTTTTGCAAAGTGTCACCATCGATACCTCTCTATTAGTGAATTTTTTTAAATAAAACAAGGGCCTGTAATACGCCTTTGGCCATTAAAAAGCGTTTTAAAAAATACAGTGCTATAAAAATGGGGCAATAAATACTATAGTGTGTCCCAAACTGGATCGGAATGGATTGCTATATCTGTTATTATTAGTGACAGGGAGACGGTTAAATTAGCAATTTTGTAGAATTTCATGCTCGTTCCAAATATGACTTGTATTTTTCCCTGCCTCTTTTCACTTTCGAGTTATTTTGAAAAAACAAAATTTGTCGATTTCTTTTTTCTTCCATATCTAAGTAGGCGTTGATCTGACATGTCTAAGACTAAGACATTTTTTACAGAGTAATCTTTTTTATGCTATTCTCAGCTTTCGATTGTCATTTGTTTTTGAGCTACAGGTATCAACGTTTGTTTTTATTATGGCAGCCATATTGGATTTTTTGCTTATGTGATAGCCTGAGATAGCCTGTGAAAAGAGCTTTCCAATGATATACAACATGGTTGAGAAATCTTGTAATTGCACTGACAATTTTGAGAAAACCCGTTTTGAGGATAGTAGGCTATGAAATCCAATACCAGAAAACAAATGACAAAAAAATTATTCAAAAAGCAGTAGGCCATGGAGTCTAAAAAAGACTTCTACTTTTAACATAATTTTCCGTAATGATTCACGTTAAAAAAATATTGTGATTTAATTTATAATAGTTAATTAGGTAATAATGCTAGGTAATATTATGAAAAAACAGTTTAATAACGAAACACAGCAATAAGAAATAGAAACTTAAACTCCACAAAACAACACAATTAGAAACGGAACTCAACAAATAATAAAATAGAAACTTAAAAATACACTAAATGAAAAATTGTTCAATATGGCCACGGTTTTGTTCAATGTACTTTATACACCTTTTTGAAACATGCCTGCAAACTCTGGTGAGGGTGTTTTGGTTAATATGATTTATAGCTACCGTGATTCTGTTTCGTAATTCATTGATATTGTGTGGTGGATCGAATTTATACGCATCATTCTTCAGAGTACCCCAAAAATAAAAATCCATGGGTGTTATATCAGGACTTCGAGCAGACCAATGAACCAGTCCATTGTTACAAATGACACGATTATTAAAATTTTGGTACAAAAATTCTTTGATGATCCTAGCATTGTGAGCTGGACAACCGTCTTGTTGGTACCAAATCTCGTCTGAATTGTCATGAACTCTTTTAATTGTAGGTAAGATATCATTTCTCAATAGATTAAGATACTTTCCCCAGTTAAATTATTTTCAAAACGAACGGACCAACAATGTAGTTACCTGAATTTTTTAAAATTAACTGTAATCTACAAATAAAAATAACAGTTTTTATCTAATAAGCAGCACCAAACATTAATACCAAATCTGTCTTGCAATCGTCTTTCTTCCTGTAGGTGGGGATTTTCATTTGCCCAAATAATACCTATTATGGCGATTATACACACCACGATTTGTAAATCTGGATTCATCAGTCCATATTATTTTCAAATGAAAATTTTCATCTTGCTGACATTGTCCTTGATACCATCTGCAGAATTGAAGTCTCTTAGGCTAATCGTCAACATTTAAGCCTTGTACGATTGTAGGTTTGTATGGATGGTAATGACTTTATTTTAATACACTCTGTACCGTACTTTTTGGAACATCAATTTGTTCACCATAAAACCGAACAGATTGCAGAGGGTTTTCGTTTGAAACCTTGTAAGTTGACATCATTTCTTTCTTCATTTCTAGGCATTGGTAGTTTCTTTGCGTGGAAGCTACCGTCGTTCAATAGATTGGTCACTATCCTGCGAAATATTTTGGTGTTTGGTTGTCGTCTTTCTAGGTAGTTATTTTGACATTAATTTGCAGCTGCCTCAGTATTTCAGTTAGAACGAATATAACATTCCAATATGTCAAAATATTCTTCATTACTGAACATATGGTTGAATAATATTTAAAATAAACAGGAAATAAACTATTTTGTACAAAATTTTAAGCAACGTGTTAAATACACCTCAAATTGTTCAGATAAATAAGAATGACAGTATTCTTAATTGTCGCGATAGTGTTATATCCAGAGCAGCCTTTCTTCTGTTGTTTTTCAGTTGACTTGCGTTTAAAAATCATTAATATACTTTTCATTGAGTTCTGTTAGTAAATTTAGTTATTGACTAGGTTTACCTATTTAATTTAATTATAACAATTTTTTAGGATAATGTAATATAATATATCATTTGTAATAATGGGCCAATTCAATGGTTTGCTCAAAGTTCCTATTTTTTTTTTTTTTTGAATTATTTGACCGAAATAAGGCAGGGCGCCATCTTGTTAGAAGTGGACATTGTGGAATTCATTTTGATATAATTCTCTGATATGGGGCACAATATATTCTCGTAATAATTTTAAATAACGTGGACCTGTTAAAGTCCCTTTACAATTCAATTACATGATGACTAATGATTACAGCCCAGTTTTTGTGGATATTGGGTATGAATTTCTTCCATCCTGTGGAGATTACTGTCAGACCAATATTGATAGTTGTGTCTTTATACTACCATTAAGGCAAAAGGCAGCTTATTTAGAGAAAACAAGGTAGTTAAAAAATCTCCATTTTGTTAAATAATCTGAAATATATAAATAATCACAAAATTCGATCCTTCTATGAATATCCTCTGCAGTTCTTGCAGGTTATGAACCTGACAGGAAAAATGCTTTTCCTGCTGCAAAATTTGTGGTACAGAACGTCTGGAGATCTTGTTCGTTCTAGCAAGTTCCAATGCAGAAGTTTTGGAACTTTCTTGTACAACGCCCTTTTTGTCCGAAGTAGCAGTTACACACACACACACACACAAATATATATATATATATATATATATATATATATATATATATATATATATATATATATATATATATATTGCCTTTTAGCGAATTTTTTTTAAAAAATTCGCTTATGGGGAGATCTGTGTTTATATATATATATATATATATATATATATATATATATATATATATATATATATATATATATATATATATATATATATATATATCCGACCGATAACTCAAAAAATAATGGACCGATCTTGATAAAATTTGCAGAGTACCTTCCTTTTGCAAGTGGCTTGGATAAGTTCGTTAGCCAGGAAAATCGGACCAGGTTTTCCCGGAAAATTTTGTATTTTCTTTATAAAAAAATTCATATCTCCGGAAATAACAAAGTAAGGGCAACCAAATTTGGTACGCGTATTTGCATTATAAAGAGTGAACTTTGTACCAAAATTTATGTCCCTATCTGTAAAGACAAAGAAGTTATGGGCAGGTAAAGTAACAAATTTTGGAGTTTTCCGCAAAACGTCAAACTCGCAATTTTAAACGTCAAAATTGGCAATGTTTAAGCAAAGAATGTGAAACAAATACTGTTTGTGAAAAGAAATTGTTGCAAGAAGAGTGTTCTGCAAACCCTTAAGTTTCAGATTCAACCGTCGTTGCCCTTCATTTTACTAAAATGTTTACAGAATATCCATTTCAAGTAGACCCTTTCTCTGATGCTTTAGCTGTCAGTTTAGTTAAGTTTGGTGGCTTTTCGGATAGTTATTTGTAGGGTTAGTGAAGTTTATGGTTTTTAGCTAATTATCGTAGAACCAATTTATTAATGCATTTTTGCATTTTTTATCGAAATATGATGCGTTTATAAGAAAAAAATCTGGACGGAGTAAGTGCGTTGTGGTAGCGAATTTTCGGTAAATTTGCAGTTTAGTTCTCGAACGCTTTTCAAAACACTGTTTTAAGAAACCTGCCTAGGCCCTCCCTGGATCCATAAACCCCAAAAAAAAATTCTTGTTCACACTCCCCAAGGAAGTCACGGGACCAGGGGTGAGTAGGGGTGCATAATTATTTTTTTTAGCTAAATTTCATAGAACAAATTCGTTAATGCATTTTTGCATTTTTTGTCGAAATATGATGCGTGTGTAAGAAAAAAATCTGGACGCAGTAAGTGCGTTTTGGTAGCAAATTTTCGGTAAATTTACAGTTTAGCTCCCGAACGCGTTTCAAAAAACTGTTTTCAGAAACCTGCCTAGGCCCCCACCCCCCTGGATCCTCAAACCCCAAGGAAAATTTCTTGTTCACACTCCCCAAGGAAGTTACGGGACCAGGGGTGAGTAGGGGTGCATATTTTTTTTTTAGCTAAATTTCATAGAACAAATTCGTTAATGCATTTTTGCATTTTTTGTCGAAATATGATGCGTTTGTAAGAAAAAAATCTGGACGCAGTAAGTGCGTTTTGGTAGCAAATTTTCGGTAAATTTGCAGTTTAGCTCCCGAACGCTTTTCAAAAAAATGTTTTCAGAAACCTGCCTAGGGCCCCCCTGAATCCACAAACCGCAAGAAAAATTTCTTGTTCACACCCCCCAAGGAAGTTACGGGACCAGGAGTGAGTAGGGGTGCATAATTTTTTTTTGTAGCTAAATTTCATAGAACAAATTCGTTAATGCATTTTTGCATTTTTTGTCGAAATATGATGCGTTTGTAAGAAAAAAATCTGGACGCAGTAAGTGCGTTTTGGTAGCAAATTTTCGGTAAATTTGCAGTTTAGCTCCCGAACGCTTTTCAAAAAACTGTTTTCAGAAACCTGCCTAGGCCCCCACCCCCCTGGATCCTCAAACCCCAAGGAAAATTTCTTGTTCACACTCCCCAAGGAAGTTACGGGACCAGGAGTAAGTAGGGGTGTATAATTTTTGTTTAACTAATTTTCGTAGAACAAATTCATTAATGCATTTTTGCATTTTTTTATCGAAATATGATGCGTTTGTAAGAAAAAAACTGGATGCAGTAAGTGCGTTTTGGTAGCGAATTTTCGGTAAATTTGCAGTTTAGCTCCCGAACGTTTTTCAAAAAACTGTTTTCAGAAATCTGCCAACAGTTAAGTTTATTTTCGGAAAATTTTTGTATATTTTCAAACCATAAGTAATTTTGATAAAATATAGTACATTGTTTCTACTACATAGGCTATACCGGTAATCAGATTGATGCCTGCTCACATTTGCTACTAAAAACATTTTTATGGAAATTCACTTCCATAACAGATTTGCTGCATCTAGACTTTTGAAAAATGTTTATATATTTTCAAACAATAAATTTATTTCAATGAAATATGGTACATTGTTTCTACTATATAGGCAACCAAGTTTGATGCCTGCTTTTATCAAAGAAAGACATTTGCTATTAAAAATATTTTAAAGAAAATTCGCTACCATAACGCACTTGCTGCGTCCAGAGATTTCATTAATTCTTGATATGTATTAGATTTATGGATTTCTTTCTTTCTACTGGGGCAGTATATTCCATTCCACAATGATACACATATGATAACGTTGGCATATTGCGTCTTGCTGCAGTTGTAAGAGACAACGGCAATATAATGTCTTGTCCCTACATCGCTTTGTATATTTCTAGATTTGTCTAAACCATCGATCATGCTGGAGTTTTGCAGCGTTTGGAGGAGATTAGATTTAGGGGTATAACATGGAAGCTTATAAGCAGGTATATTTCAAACAGAAAACAATTTGTGTCGATAGGGGGTGCATGCAGTTGTTACAAAAGCATTGACTGTGGTGTTCCTCAGGGCACGGTACTTGGACCCGTCTTATTGAATATATATAAATGACCTGTTCTTTGTAAATACAAAGGCAAAAATCACAAGCTTTGCTGACGACACTGTGCGGTTCTATACTGCTCAGTCCTGGGGGGAATTAGAAAATATTGTGAGGGAAGATTTTCCTAGAATAGTAAGAAACTTACAGTTTAAATCTCTGTCAATCAATATGAATAAAACATGCTATCTACCGTTCTCAAGTTACAGTAATAATCTTCCTCCTTTTAGCGGGCTCAGTTTTCAGTGTGATGGTTTTACTTGCGATCTAAAAGCTGCAAACAGTGTTAGATATCTGGGTGTAGTACCCGACAAACATCTGAGGTGGGATGTGCATGTGTCATGCCTGGTCAAAAAAATGCATTACTTTAGAGTCACCTTACATACGGAATTGTGGCGTGGGGTGGGGTGACAAATCATTATTTAAGGAAACTGGAGGTAGTTCAAAAATGGATAATTAAGATAAAGCATACGTGTTTCAAACGGATAGTATATACAAAGAGTCGCAACTTATGGATGTTAGACAACTATATTGCCTTTAACTCCTCGTGCACCAGAAAAGGGTTATTAGTTCCTGAAAAAACTACCAACATCGGTACAATACTAGAAAAGGAGGAAATTCCGTAGAAATTCCAAGGTTTGTTAAAACCGTGGGACAAAAGTGGCACCTGTATATGGGTCCGAGGATATTCAACTTCCTTGCAAGCGATATAAGATCTGCTAACTCCATTGCATTGTTCAGAAAACAAGTGAAGAAATGGATACTTAATGAAAGCCGACTTCATATTCATCAAATGATTGATCTGAGGAATACCTGTAGTTTCTGATTCAGTTGCTGGATTGGAATGTATTGCTTTTGCTGATGCTGTTTTTGCTGTGTATGACACGCCATTTTGGATATTGTTTGATGGTCATTTTTATGGCTGAAATGGTTACCTATGTCGAGACGGGAGTAGTTGTTGCCTTAAGTTGGGATTCCAATGCTGTTGCTGGCTCTCAGGGCATAGATGTTGACAAGCTGTTGTGCTTTTTGTCGATGTTTGATGGTGTGCTACAGTAAATGGATGATGCATGTATTCATATAATATAAACGCATCAGCCGCATACAGCTCTTTGCCTGAAGCTTTAGCGGCGTTACATTGTTTGTTTGCACTATATCGTAGGTGTTGTATTATGCATACTATATAGTTTATATTTATTGTAGTGGTTTTTTCAAATAAACTTATTATTACATGTAGGACGTTATATACAGTCCTGTCCACGAACATTAAGTACATTAGTATAATTGTGCTTACATCAAGTTAAAATGTAAAAATCATTTTTCTTATAGTTAAAACAAATATTTAGTTAAATAAAATTAAGATACGTTAAATAAGAGTATGTCCATAGAAATTGGCGATTGGAAATAATGCGCAGTGTAAAAGATTCTGGCAAATTAAGAATTGACAAGAATTCAAGCGACGATTGGAAATGATGCAAAATGTAAGAGATTCTGGCAAATTAAGAATTGACAAGAATTCAAGTTACATAGTATGTTTGGGCTGTTCATGGATGCGTTCAGCGACTGAACGCTATAAGTTGATTTGCAGTGACTCTCAACTGTTGGAACTTTTAATCATTAGGAATGTTTAGGTTGAATGTAATGAACTTTAAATTCTAACCTTACTTTTTACACAAATATCATTTTAGCTGGCGGCCATTGGCTGTGATGAAAAAAATTGTGTCATTTGGCATTTGAACGGTCAACATGCCGTTCAAACACATTCAACTTGTTTTGATTCACCATAATATAAACATGTTTACATTGTAAGGGGACAATTTTGTCGGCTGAACATGCCGATTGTTTTAAATTCTGTTAAATACAAAGATAAGCTTTTTAGTATGGCACGCAAAATTAATATTCCCAAAATAAATAATAATACTAATGTTCTATCAGTTTATGGATTAAGCTTTAAATTATTTTTCAAAATTCTTATTGATTGGGATTATACTAAGATGTTTGATGTAGGGCTGGGAATCGAATACGAATAGTTAGAATATTCGAATACGAATGATTTCAACGAGAGTGTATCCGAATATTCGAATATATATATTATGGCTGGGAATGGTCCCCAGAAGATTCTTAGAAGCACTCATCGCAGGGAGCACTAGGAGAAAAAAGTAGATCCTTCAAATAAGTGATTATGAATAATTTGTTAGCTTTGCACTGTATAGGCTCTCTTTGCTTGGTTTCAACAATATGTACACTATTTACTATAAATTATAAATTAGCCATATTTTTCTAACTAAGCACATTATCAGCTTAAAACGCAAATACACAGGATGCAGATTTATTTATTTATTTATATATGTACTTACAAATAACGTAAATATGACTAAAAACCTAACTGCTGTTGTGATAAGCACAATGAAACCGACATTATAATCGTCATTAATTTTTCTAAAATAAACAATCAAAAATTTCCGGAATTATTTGAAAGTTAAGAATTAAATAGCTAATTTTCTAGGAAACAGAGGCAGATTCAAAAAATGATAACGAGACACATTCATGGGCTTAGAGGGGTGTTTATTACTGTGCGAATATTCGAATACTCTGCGAATATTCGAATACTCTGCGAATATTCGAATACTCTGCGAATATTCAAATACTCCAAGACTATTCGAATACTCCACGACTATTCGAATACTCCGTGAATATTCGAATACTCGAATAGTCATGAAGCTTTCGGAACAAATATTCGAATACACAAACGGATAAATTCCCAGCACTAGTTTGATGTATGATGTGTGATTTTTATTAATTTGTAACACCCTTGATGAGACCTACTGTTTATATATTTCTTTATGTTTATCTGTTAATTGTAATTGTAAAGAACTGAATAGTAAATCTTGACTGTTAAGTCTCAAGTTATACATATTTTTACCTTAATTTTTGTTTGTTTTTTTTTTCGGTTTTTATTATTTGCATTGTGTAAAAGTACTGGAAAGTATTTTTAAGTGATATGTATATTATGTATAAATGTATTAAATATATTTTTTTGAATTGTTTTTAAAACTGATTTGTAATTTATTTTCGGTATAGAAGTGGATGTCGTTTATTTAAGTGAAATAAAACACTTATAATGTTAACTTGTGGTGTTTTGTTGGTCAGCTTATCACTCATTTATCAACAAAAAATTGCATAGAATTTCTTTAACCTTTTAGTCCTTTGATAATTCGGTGGTCGGTGCTTAAAAGGGTATAAGTACAGTTTAGATATTTATGAGAAGTGGCCCGTGAAAGTTTGAAAGTACAATTTTTTGTCCATAGAGGATACAAATTAATGAATAGAGCATTCTGTTATGTAAACTAACACAGGTTACCTCATTTTTATATACTGATTATTATATATCTGACCAGAAACCAATTTTCCTATAAATAGCACTTACTACCTTTTAAGTACTGACCACAGAATTGCTGGCACTGAGAATTTTTTACATTGGTCGAGTTCACCAGATGCCAACATTTGAATAGTTGTGTCAACAAATGTGTTCACAAGTCCCGCTGAGTTTCTGCTGGAACTCGACTGTTACCGATTTGTCAAAGTGGAGTGACAGACAAACGTCACAAAAACAGTGTTTGAAGTCAACAGTCTGTTCATCAAGCTCTAACTGCTGAAATGTATCAGTAGTGAGCACATGAGCACCTAGACTCGGCTATTGGCGCCTGGTGAACTCGGCCATTGATCTTTGATGAAAATCGGATGGTGAAAATAAACCAGGGATTTCATTAAATCATGCAAGTAATTCTAAATTATTTGTCTTACCTTTCCACAGAAAATGACAAATTGGAACACACTTCGGATGGTTTCGAACATGTTTGAAAATTGAATCAAATTTCTCACCAAAACTAAACTAAATATTTAGTTTTCCTGTTCACACTATCATAATCAGAATATAAATTTTGGGACGCAGCAAGTGCATTATAGTTGTGAATTTTTATAAGAATTGTACACTATAATTATACAGCATATTACGAAAATTAATACTTTAAACTTACACAGACCTTGAAGATACGCTTGAGCGGCACTAGTACAGGCACATTTGAAGAATTCTGTCGAAAGTGTTATCTCTCTATTATCGAAAAAATCTTTGGTTCTAACTCCTTTTGAGAAAAAATGCCCAATACTCAATTTTCTATGAAGCTAGAAAGTTAAATTTTGCTATATCTGTAGATAGTGTAAGTCACTTTAAAAGAAACTTGTATTACAAATTTCATTGAAGTTACAAAAGCTTTCCAGAAGGAAACTTAATTCATATTTAGAAAAGTAAAGTATTTATTTATGTAAATTACAACAGCATCCTACAGACAAAATCCAATTATTGAATGCTGGAATACACATAATATTATGACAGAAATTAACAATTCTAAAGGTAGTCAGCAGAACTAAGAATAAAAGAAGAATAAAAGAACAATTTAGCGCAACATCAGTTGCTTGACCTCAGCAGTGAAAAATGTCAATACTACCACTCAGCTGATTATATAAACTACACATTGTATACAGTGGTGAGGACTGTACCACATTGAGCGTTGCAGTGGGTAAGTAGAAAGTCAAAGTGTTTCTAGCATTAAACGTCGGTACTAGAAAATTTAACCTACCCAGGATATCAGAGCAGTCAATCTCATTCGAAATTATTTTATATAAAAACATAATGAAAGTGTAATTACGTCTTTGTTGCAAGCTATTGGCAGAAAATCTTGAGAGTAGGCACGAATGAGAGACATGTTGTGCAGGGTAGATGCCATCCTCCTTAAATACAAGAAATTTTAGGAATCGCCTCTGTACTCGCTCCAAACAATCAATGTACACAAAATAGTTTGGGCACCATATGACACAAGCGTATTCTAGTTTCGATCAGACAAATGCATTAAATATAATTACCATGGTTTTGATTGACACAAAATCTTTTGAAGTTCTTATAACAAATCCTAACATTCTATAAGCATCCGATGTTATACTCAAAATATGTGGAGCAAACGACAATTTGGTATCAAAAGTAATCCCCAGATCAGCTCCTTTTTTGGTAGATACGAACTATGCATGCTATAACCAAACCGCACTGGAAGTTTCCTCAGAGTGAACGTCACGACACAGCACTTGTGAACATTCAGTGATAGCCGGTTTTCATAGCTCCACTTTACCACAGCATCAAGAGCTGCTTGAATTCTATGACAATCAGACAGGTTATTCACTTCCAAAAAAATCTTAAGGTCGTCAGCATACAGCAAATAATTGACATCATTCTCCACCACCACATCATTTATGAAGATATTAAATAATAAAGGACCCAAAATAGATTCTTGAGGGACTCCAGATGTAGCCATGAACTCTGACTATGTAACACCTCCCACCACCACATACCGACTCCTATTACTCAGGCATGATCTAAACAGTTCGATCAAATGATCAGAGAAACCAAAAGATTTAAGCTTATGCAATAGGATGCCATGGTCAAGCCAGTCGAAAGCTTTAGAAATATCCGTGTATATGACATCCACCTGAGATCTATGCTGAAAAGATGTCGAAACGTATTGGGTGAAAGAAAATAAATTTGTTACAGTAGATCGACCGGGTATGAAACCGTGTTGGGCAGGATCGATCATTGCCCTTTCGTGATTATACATTAAGGGATGCAGTACCGATTCAAAAAGTTTACCAAAGTTATTCGAGATAATGACCTTCCTGTATTCAATACCACTTTTCCTACTACCACCCTTACCGATAGGACACGACCTAGATCTCTTCCAAAGAGACGGGTATTTGGCTTGTTGAATGCAGCTATTAAATATTAAAGTAAGAGAGTAGGCAAAAACAGAAGCACAGTCTCGCAAAATAAAGGAGGGGATCTCATCTGGGCCCGCAGTCAAGGCAGGTTTGAATCATCTCAGAGCAGTACGTCGTCCTCTGAAACAGAGGTAATATTCAAAGTATTATTTGAAATGACTGGGGAATAAGGCATGTTGTCAGCTGAGGAGCTAGATAAATAGGTCTCCTTGAAAACTCTGGCAAATCCTTCAGCAATAGATTCTGCACGTCTAAATTCACTTATGCCGTTATACATAACGTTTGGAATATTGTTAGAGCCTTTCTTAGAATTAATATAATTCCAAAACTTCCGGGGTTCATTTGAAATGCCAGACTCGCACTGGGAAACATACTCTCTAAACCGTGTTCCAATATCAGTCTTGACTGAAGCTCTCACCCTACTGAATTCCACATAGATATTTTGGTCGCCATGATGCTCAAACTGATATAACTAATATAATTTGTAAACCATGGTGGATAAGAACTGCGTCTAGACATTGTTTTCGGGACGTACATATCCAAGTCATTGTATACCTTGCTGTAGAATAGTTCACACAGCACATCGGCGTCGTCAGGACTATTCACCAGGAAAGACCAGTCCACACGCAGGAGCGCGTCATAAAGAAGTATCAGATCCGCTTTGCGAAAGTTGTAAGACGGCACAACCCTGGATGGAACACATTTATTCTGTAGTATCTGCCAAGTTATCAATGTATCAGTCATTTTTCCTTATTAATCGCCTGAATGATTTCGTTTTAGTCAACCTAATCAAATCGGTTTTTACAACAGCCAAAAAATCTTTTAAAAACAAATTCCCTATTTGTGAATTTTCTTAACAAGAATTCAATATCAACAATAACAAAATGTCTGCTGAAAATTATAATTTTAGACTCAAAGGTGACAAAGTTATTCAGGCATTTTAAACAAAAATAAGATCTTGTTCAGAACGTATGAAATCTGTACACTATTGTTTTTCCAAATGTCAAAGTAAAACAAAACTATACATTCTTAGAGGGGGAATCGATCTCAGAACCTTGTGCGTAGGAGACAAGCATAATACCACAGAATCGGCTGAGATATGTTAACTAAAGCTTTTTTGACCTAATACTTGACTTCATGCCCCGGGATAATTTATATTATATTAAAAGTTAAACGTAACAACTAATTACAGAATTAATATAATTGTCACTTGAAACATATTCAACAACTGTGTCGATCTTAGATGAATTCTTACGTTTAACTTTAAAGATAAAAAAAACAACTTTTTAAAAATCATTTTTATAGATACTCCGCTGGCGGAGGTTGCGGTGAAGTGTCCGCAGGGGAGTGTTCTGTCTTCCCTGCTCTGGTGCCTAGTCGTGGACGGCCTGCTAGGGGGGTATGAGGTACAGGACTATGCAGACGACATTGTCATCATAGTCCGAGGAAAGGTTACACAGTCAGTGTGGGAGCACATGCAGACAGCACTGAAAGTGGTGGACAGTTGGTCAAGGGCACGGGGTGAGCCCCGAGAAAGCAACCGTCATACCGTTTATGAGGAAGTGGGAGATCCACAGAACTCTCACTCTATACGGTAGGAACATCCCAATGGCCCGGGAGGTAAAATATCTTGGAGTCGTATTGGACTCTAAGCTAACCTGGACTGGTCACGTTGAAAAAATACTATGTAAGGCAGTTATGACCCTAGCCGTCACTAGGTGGCTATATGGAAAAACGTGGGGACTAAGACCTAGTATGGCCCACTGGCTGTACACAAGGGTGGTCAGACCATCGTTAACATACGCGGCACTGCTCTAGTGGCCTAAGGTGACACAATCCAGTACCAAACAAAAACTAGGCAAGATCCAAAGGGTGGCTTGTCTAGGCATCACAGGGGCCATGACTTCAACCCCAACAGCCGTCATGGAGGTGTTGCTGGATAACCCCCCTCCCCTCCCTCAAACTTAGTTATCATGAGGGGAGGCCAGGTTAGGACTATACAGACTAGCTTGCAATGATAGACTGAAGATCAACACAGGCGTCAGCGGCCACTGCAAAATTCAGGAGATCATGAAGGAGCCCATGCTTGAAATGAGGTCAGACTTCGCGAGCCCGCGAATCTGCAAGGAAAACAATTTTACAGTGGAACTCCCCGACCGCGAGGCATGGCCAGGAAAATCGGACCAGTTCTTCCTGGAACATGTTAAGTTTATTTTCGGAAAATGTTTGTACTTTTTGAAACAACAAAACTATTTTAATGAAAGGTAATACATTATTACTACTATATAGGTCATACTGCCAGCCAAATGTCCTTTAAAAAACAATACATATCTGACATTAAAAATATTTTAACGAAAATTCGCTACCATAACGCACTTGCTGCGTCCAGGCTTTTTTGCTTAACTTAAGCGATCTCAAAAACAGTAACTACAAAATAAAATAACACACATTATTATAAACATGATTTAATGTTTTTTTCCTTATTTTTTTTTGTAATATTAAAATACATTCAGTTAAATACAGATATAAAGGAGTCAGTATATTATTATTATACAAGGTGCTTTCAATATAATAAGCAATTAAAAATCCTTCAGGAAATAGGTGTATAAAGTTGTTAAATCTAAAGATGAGTAAGCAAGTTGGTCAAATATATGTAAGTATATTTGAAAAAAAAAAATCAGTTTTTTTATTCAGAAACTAAAGATAACCTTGCAGTTCTTTATTTACTTGAATATTACTTCCACAAATAATCTAGATGAAGTTTTAATGGTTGCGACACTGGCAATGGTGATCCAATCATACACTAAATGAATCGCTTATTTCAGAAACGACCCAAGTCACTTTTCAACGTTTTTCTGTTTGATATGGTAATATGTTTTGACCATTTCGCGTCGTTTGCTACTGAAACAACTCAAGTACGCTGTATAGATATACCGTTTTTAGTATCCAATAATTCATTGTTTATATCAGAAAACACCCAAGTCAGCGACTTGGGTCATTTGTACAACAAATGACAAAGAACCTAACCCAAAAATTTCACTGTCAAGAATACGAAATGCTGTAAAACCAGTTTAGCTGCGAAAGACAACCTGGAAATCATTCTGATTGGTTGGTTTCGAATTCAGATTTCATCAAACTGCTCTTTCGTTCCAAGTTGTGACCAGCCATTGAATACTAGTGTGTTTGTTACTTTATTATATTGATTGCAAATGGAGCACTCAGAGCGTCCAGAAAAACGCAAATAAGGTGTGATAAATAGTCACAAATGTAAGAAAAACATAATAAAGACTGTTAGAATAAAGGGACAAGAATATATTAATTTTAAAGGAAATACTGTGCAAGCTAAAACAGCTGGAGAGGCTTGTAGGTAAGGTTTATTGTTGACTTATTTACTGTTAGGTTTTAATGTCTAGTATTGTTGATAGATGCCCAATGATATTATATGAAAAAGTAAATGATAAGGACAGAAAAAACCTGTTTTGACAATTCTATGACATGTGAAGTAAAAATGAGCAGGATATATATCTGCAAGTGCTTTTAGAAGTAACCAAAGTTAATGCTAAAAGAAAACGGGATAGTTTGGGTAGAGAATAGGAAAGATCATTTTTTTCATTTTACAGACATGTTAACGGAAAATACATTTTGGAGTTAGTTGCAAAGTTTCGACAAAGTGGTTCAGTAGCCAACAAAAAAGCGGGATCCTGAACGTGAATTTCTGATTAGAAATGAGACGACTGAGATTGAATTTTTAGGACAAATTGCTGCAGACCCAACTTTAAGCACGAGAAAATTGGCCACTGTTTCAAACGTCAAAAGAAGAACTATTCAGCGAATCTTGAAGCATCATAAATTTCACCCGTATAAAATTCATCTTGTACAACAACTGAATGAAGATGATTTTGATCGGCGGCTGGAGTTTTGTGAAGTTATGACTGCACGAATAGCTGATAACGGGAACTTTCTGTTCAATATCAGTTTTTCAGACGAGTGTATGTTTTTATTAAACTCTACAGTCAATCGTCATAATTGTTGTTATTGGGCAGATAATAATCCAAGAAATTTTCACGAAGTCCACACTCAAACTCCACAAAAATTCAATGTCTGGACTGGCATTTTTGGAGACCGTTTAATCGGACCAATTTTTCTTGATGGCAATTTGAGTGGCGAAACGTATTAGGAGTTACTAGAAGATATCGTTTACCCTACTACTACTAATTGACATTGTTGAAAATGATGATCGCTATCAAGAAAATCAATTAGTGTTTCAACAAGATGGAACTCCTCCGCATTTTTCACGTGTTGGGGAGTTTTTGAACAGAAAGTTTCCAGAAATGGATTGGACGTAGAGGTGCTACTAAGTGTCCTCCTTGATCACCGGATTCAACTCCTTTAGACTTATTTCTATGGGGCCATTTAAAGAGTAGAATTTACGCAACAGAACCGGTCTCTGGAAGAATTACGACGACACATTGTTGAAGAATGCTGTCTAATAACTCCATAAATGCCAGAGCTCGTTTTAAACAAAATTTTTACTTTTGTATGGAAGCTGGTGGTCAACAATGTGAACACTTACTTAACTGAATAAACATTTTTGAACGTTTGGTTTTGTTTTTTTAACGAAAAATTGACTAATTAGTGCATTTGTTATCACAATGCATGAAATACGTTCTTGCAACTCCAACTGTGAATAATTTTCAAACGAGTTGATAAAACTTCCAAAAAATTAGTGTGCTGAATTCAGAAAAGAAAGAGCTTTTAAATGATGTAACACTGGACCCATGTTCCCTATTTAAAATATAAGGGTTGTTATCACCACCCTTAATGGGTTGATGTGACAAAGTTGAGTTTTATGTCAAAACATGTCCCCCTCAATATTAAAATTGACGTGTTTCAGCGTTTCTTAAAAAAAAATCTCTGGACGCAAATCGGTCTGTTTCGTTTTCAATGTGCCACCTGTATATAAACATATAAAAATTCAAACGGATCCTGGATGTGGGTTCTGGGGCCCTAATAGTCACTCATTTCAACAAACAAAAATCCATCGTTACTTCTCTATTATTGTTTTCATAATGAAAATTCACTAAAAATACACTTAACAAATCTGTCAAACTGCGCTAATATAAAATTTAAAAATCTTAAAAAATACATACATATATTTGCCTTGAAGAAAACAAAAGTAAGATCAAGATTTTCTGTACATAAAAAATTAAAAATATAAACGTTTAAATGTCTATTTTTTTTACACACAGCCCTTTTTTGGTGATAACACGCCTTTGTTTCGATTTTCCTCATATGACATACATAAAAGATTATAACAACAGACATTATTGTTACAAAGAAAGAAATTTTTTTAAAAATAAGATTATAATAGAATTAGTAACACAAAATAGTAAAATAATGAAAACACCTTACATAAACTTTTGTATAAGTTAAGGGCAGAGAAAATGTACTGAATAAAATTGATCTTAAAATACAGTTTATTTTTCTATGAAAATAAGTGTCTACTAAACATTACAATAAGATTAAAGTGCTTTAAAAATATAGTCAAGGCCGCAAATATTTCTTTAGTTTAATAATTCTTTCCTTTTAATACAGTGCAGGTCATCTTCATGATTAACGTAATAGGTGCTTTAGAATTAAAGGCAAAGTATTGATTTTTTTTAAATTTCAATTCCTTTAATAATTGCATTGATCTGGAAACCCCTATCTTTACAAAGAACATCATTTTCAGAGACCAGAGAAATTAAATGCATGGTTGGGCATTCTTGGTCCTATTTTCATTGAAGATAATTTAACTGGAGAAATTTACAGTGATTACATAACACAATATATTCTATGATCGTCAGGTTATTGGAGAAAGATGACAATCCCCTTGGACAGGAGTTGTCTTTTTAACCAGATGGTTTCCTCTGAATTGTCATGTGTGAGTGGGGGAATACTTAAATCAGCCATTTTCTGGAGGCTGGATCAGTCGTAGGGAGACCATTCAGTGGCCACCTCAGGCTCCAGATTCAACACCATTAGACTTCTTTTTTGGTGACATCTTAAAATCCCCGCTAATTTTTCGAAACCTCTTCCTTTGGCAGAGGTTTCGCTAGATAGTGGGTAGGGACAGCGGGAATCTCGTTAATAAACAAACCTGAATGATTTAGAAGATCTAAGAGGGAATTATTCAAGAATGTCGGCTGATAACATTGAAATTGTTGCAGGCAGTTCGTAAATAATGCGAACAGAACATTCAGTCACTTCGAATATCCATGTAATAATTGTTAATAGACAATAAGACAATTATCTCAGAAACTACCAGACCGAATTTCCTGAACGAGGTCTTATTTTAAAGATAATTTAACACTTTTTTAAAAGATGTAATACTTGACCCTATGTTCAATTTGAAAATTTAGGCGTAAGTGCCACCCTCGCTAGGGGGTTGAATTTGAAGTGTTAAAGTCGGTCATTAAAAATGTCTTACTTCACATATCCAATGATGTGTTTGAAATATTTTCAAAACACAAAAATTAACATGGAACGGCATTAGTGTTTCATTTTAAATGGCACACTGTGCATCCAAGTCTAATGAGAAGTTACAAAACAAGACAGAAAATTAAATTACTACCAGTGCTCTTATGTTACTAAACTAACAAGGGGACTGCCTTACCAAGCTTACCAGAATCAAAGTGACTAATTCACAGCCCATTCAAAAAAAAAGTAAGGGTACCTAACAGACAGTGATTACAGGTCCTAGAGCTGATGATTTATATTAACACTAGAGGTGTCCGAACCCATATTTTTTTCGATACGAACTATGCACGAACCTAAGCAAATATGTTGTTTTTGAACCTCTGAAATAGTATGTCTAATGTTCACAGTCCAACTTTGAACTTCTTAAAAATTTAAAAATGAAAATCGAACTAACACAAATTCTTCAATGTTAAAAAAGTTAAGGGTACCTAACACACATAGTGATTACAGGTCCTAGAGCTGATGATTTATATTAACACTAGAGGTGTCCGAACCCATATTTTTTTTCGAATCGAACTATGCACGAACCTAAGCAAATATGTTGTATCGTACTTTGAACCTCTGAAATAGTAAGTCTAATGTTCACAGTCGAACTTCTTAAAAATTTAAAAACGAACATCAAACTAACCCAAATTCTTCAATGTTCATATATCATTTCCTTAAATACAAAATTTAAATATATTGTAACATAAACTATTTGGTATGTAGAAGATCCCCCCATTAAAGGTTTGACAAAATTTGCAGGTTGATTGGGTGAAAATGCCTCCCGGTGCTAATACTAGTTGTAAAGATGGGCCATCGTTAAATCAAGTTAAAAAATACACCGTTTTTTTATATTTCTGCATCAGCTAAGCTCAATTGTAAATAGTTTTTGTTGTTTGGTAGTAGCTAGGCAGTATTTGCAGGTAGTAAGATAGAGGGGGGTTAAAAGTGGACATGATAGGTATATAATAACCACTTAAAATTTTAACTGTCTCCCGATTGTGAATTTTTAACTGTTTTGGTTTATTGTGAAATAAACCATGTTTAACCTAGTGTTTCTGAAAGACAATCTGCGATTATCGCCATAAATTCTAAAAATTTATGTTACCGATCACTTTCGAACACTGCCATCATAATGTTCTAACTGAAAAGGGCACTGGGATGCAAGGATGTATAAAAGTAATTATGTAATTGTTAAATGGCTATGTTAGGTCCCAATGTATCCCACCAACTGTCAAAAATACGCATAAGTAAAATGTCCTGAAATAAAAACAGAATTTAAAGCGCCGCTACCGTGTTAAAGAGGCCGCTACTGAGTAAAAATTTCGCTACCTTTGGCAGCATTGAAAGACTGTAAAGTTCAACTTCGATGTATTTCTCAGCAACGAACTTCGAACTATTTTGTGGAATTACATATTTCGAACTTTAACATCGTCTAGCGCAAATAATTTTTGAACAGAAGGTTCGGTTCGAAATTTCGCACACCTCTAAATAACGCATTCAGTGCTGATGACACAGATTTATGTCACCCTGCATATGTCGCTATGTAGGCATGACACAGATCCGTAACCACTCTAGCCAGTATATAATAACAAAACCAGAGTATATGCACATGACAGTGTCACAAATAAATATTGCCTTTTTCAACGAATTACTAAAATTACTATTACAACTTCACAACCACAATCAGGAAATGGTAAAATCTAGCAAAGCTATTCACACTCAACCCCAATTAGGCATGTCAATATTGAAACTATTCGTTACTGAGTATCCGTTACTCAAAAGTACCGAAAGTTCCATGTATTCATTTGTAAAAGTATTCGTTACTCTAGTTACCAAACAGTTACTTTTGATTTCGTTACTCTTGTTACTAAGGTACAGGTCTCTTGGATCCTCGGATCTCGCACCGAGTATCCAGTACTCAAGTATTCAGTATAGTATAATGCATCCGGCGATCGCTTCGGGTCTGTATTGGTACCGGCATACGAATAAGATCGAATATCGCTTGTGTCCATAAGAAAAAACATGGAAGTTATGCGACTACGTGCCTAATGGAGAGTCAGTGTTAATCAACAATATCCACCCCTTCCTTTTAAGTTACAAGGCAAGAATTTTAGGCTGTTATTGTATTATAATTTTAAGAATTTAAATAATGTAGGGACAGGGTACCCAGCAGAAATCAAATATCAAATTCCCAGACCCCTTGAGTACATTTTTCATAATATTCGAAATAAAAACACACATACCTGAATACCTTTTTTATGAACAAAAAATGTACATAATAAAGAACATAAGTATGGTTAGCTCCGTTAAATTTATAACATATCGCATGTTCGAGAAGAAAATGTGCAATTTTTTCATGGAAAAACTTGACTTTCATGACTGGCTGACAAACTTAGGCTCCGGAAAGAATTTTCAAGTGTGATGGAACAAACCAGAAGTCTCTAGGTGGCGTAGAAACTTTGAAAACCATATTTCATTATATTAGCATGAAAAGGGGTGTATTAGATTGAAGGGGTAAACGTTCTGATTTCAAATCAGCAGCTTTTCTTCCATATAGCAGTAGCCTATGAAGTTGTCATGCATTTTTAGGATTTACGCAGATACTGTGATTGAAGAATAAAACTTTTATTAATTAAGTTCATCGACTGAAACACCTTCAACATTCACAAATTGATTTCACTGCTATACACTTTGAAGTTTGAGGAAATTTTTTATTTGAAGTCAGATTTTATGGGTATTTTGAACTTTGATGTAGCCAATTTGACTTGGAAGACCACTTCTTCAGTAACTATGACTATACGGCCAATGAGAAAGCCATTTTAGGTTATCTTAGTGCCCAAAATATTTCCTGTGTTGTATTGCAGTTAGATTGGTAATATATATGTAATCTGGACTTCATAAGAAGACCTCCAATTTACTATGCCATAGACGTATTGCAAGTTAATATTAGGTCATAAATTACCTTAAAATAAGTATTTTAGGTATCTGGACTCAGTAGTCTGTTTTCAGTCAAGTTTAGAGCACATGTCCACTTAAAAATTACCAATTATGGAATTGAAACTCAAAATTATATTTAAGTATAATTATAGGTAAAAGTGAACCAAACTTTTCCCAATTTAGTTGTAAGTTACTAACTTTGGAGTAATTTTAATAGTCAAAAATGGACTAATTAGGGGCTCCATTCTCAAATTTGTAGTGATTATGACAATCAAGCCAAAATTTTGGTTAATTATAACTAAATTACAACTTGGTTAGGTTATTTGGACTCGAGTGCTGGTTAACATGCCTTAATTTGTTGCTTAGGTTGGTAGCGTAATTTCAGGAGATTTCACTCATTCATATTTTTTACAGTTTGTGGGACACTGATACATAACAGAACCATTTAACACTCACGTAATTATGATTTTTTATATATCATAACATCCTAATGCCTTTTTCGGTTAAAACATTATAACTGTAGTGTTCGAAACTGATCAGTAAAGTAAATTTTCTGAATTTATGAAGCCAATCGCAGATTGTCTTCCAGAAGTACTAAACTAAACATACTTTGTTTCACAATGAGCCAAAACAGTTTAATATTTACAATCAGGAGACACTTAAATCTTTTAATTGTTATTGTATATATACCTATCATCCTCACTTTAAAGCCCCTCAATCTGTTAATCTAAAACTGCCTAGCTAATACCAAGCAACAACAGAATGTTTATAATTAAGCTTAGGTATGTATAGATGTTGAAGTCTAAAAAAGTTTTCAATATGCCTAATTGTATTTTTGATTCAATGTTCATCCATCTTCACAACCAACATCCACACCGGAGGGCATTATCACCCAATCAACCTGCAAATGTCAAATCTTTCCTCTTTTTTTCTACGTACCAAATGTTGTATGCTACAATGTACCCAAATTTTGGCTTTAAGGAAATTGTATGTGATCATTGAAAATGTTGATTAGTTCGATGTTCGATTTTAAATTTTTGAGTAGCGAAGTTCGAGTGTAAACCTTAGTAAATCTCAGAGCTTCAAAGCAACATATTTGCTTGGGGTTGTTTATAGTTCGGTTCGAAAAAAACATGGGTTTGCAAACCACTAGTACGTAGTAGGTAGTTATTGCAGTTCCATTTACTATTTACTATAACCAGTTACTTTGGCGCATGCGCATTGTGAAAGTAACAGTAACACTGAGTAACGGATACTCTTCACATAAGTATCGAATAATACCAATAGCTAGTCAAAAGTACCTATACTTGACATGCCTAACCCCAACCGTCAGTGGAAACAGGGCACATGAAAAGAAACTGTGAATCATAAGCAAAATAGCACTGAAAGCAACATATCAAGAAAAATTAAAACATTACAATAAATAGATCTGAAAGAAAAATTTAAAATAAAAAAAAGCCTAAATCTCTGAAGAATCGTAACCAAAACAGAAAACTTAAAATAAAAACTAAGAATTGAGCCACCCCAGCATCGATGCCTACCACATGGGAACAAACCTATACCTATTGGTTAAGCAAAAACATCTTCAATTTATGCTTTAATTTGTCAATATTGAACACTAAATTCTTGAGGTAGTCGCTTATACAAAGAAATAGATTGATACATAAACTATGTGTAAACATGGCTGTCCCTTAATGTGGTAAAACAAAATTTTTGTTAAATCTAGCTGAGAGATGAAGGTGCTACAGGGTCATTTACAATTTTATGTGTAAAAGCTCCCAAATATAGTAGTCATCTAAGAGTTCATGTTAAGACATCTATCCTTTTGTATTTAATTGGATTAATCTTTCTAACCATATATTAAGCGGTAGTAGCTTTTTTGCACTTTCTGGAATCTATTCTTATTAAACTGGGTTAGACTAGAACCAGAAATAAAATAACAAAAGTTGGAGTGTGACTAGACAAGAGACTTGTATATTTCTTCACTTTCTAGTCTAGTAAGAATCTGTTACAATATAGAAGCAGCCTTAGGCTAGAGTATGCTCTCCCAAGATGATCTTCAAACCGAAGTCATCATCAAAAATAAGTTCCCAATTCCCAGCTTTATTCGTGAAAGGAATTAGAACATTGTCAATGTGAATTTTCAAAATACAAACTGCTTGTTGTTTTTTTTTAGGTTGAATTTTGCTGCGATTTAACATCAAATTATGTTGCAAGAACTGATCTCGAACAGTTACCCATTCTTTATTGATGTACTGATAAGCTTGTAAGTAGTCTTTTCGGAAAGTGATAATATACTTTAGTATCACCCGCATAGGCTCGTATCTTGCATTCGACTCACTGAACTTAATATTTCAAAGGTATATATCATAAAAAGTAAAGGCCCCGATATGGATCCCTGAGGTATTCCAGAGAGGACATCTGTATAGATTAAAAAACTGACCATAACGTGCATTTTTCTATCAGTCAAATATGATTCGAGCAGCAACTTTGATGGCTCATCAAAACCAGAATATCCAAGTCTGACACAGAGTAATTGGTGATTTTGGCAGATTTTCTGCTGAAACTGAAACTGTAATTAGGCGCCGAAACTTGCCGAAATCGAAAGTTGGGTCGGGCACTAGAGTTTTTTCTGAAATATTATTTTGACAATAAAATTTTATCAAGTTGTCACAATTATTGATCACATTTTGAGAAATAAGAGCAATTTTTTGTGGGTCAGAAAGGTGAGATGGCAATTGCTTAGAGGAGCCATGAACATTCAAATCTTTCTCTGCCTGCCAACATTTACGTGGAGTATTCCACAATTCCATGTTTATATTTCATAAAGACTCTGCATATATCGAAGTCAGAATTAAATATTTATATACAAAAAGTGTTAACAAGTGAAAATACATTTTAAAAAAGCGAGGGTTCACATAACTAAAAAAACCAGGAATCAATGTGTTAAAAGCTTAATAATATTCAAATAAGATTTAAAATTTAAAAATTCTGTAACACAAAACAGATATATTTAATTTATTTTTATAGATAAAATAAACTGTACATTAAAATGAAACAAAACATGATTAAATAATTTTATATACACAACTTATAATCAGACACACATAATGATGAATGGTATAAATACTGAATTGCGAGATAAAAAATTATAAAATAAAAAAAACTGTAAATAATATATTAACAAAAAGCATGACTTATTAAAAAGTTAACAATGTTTTAACTTAAAACAATTTATAACAATATATTTACAAAATTAAATACATTAGTATTACTCTTTTGTTTTTCATCCTTTTTTTTTGCATTTTATCTGTTCGGGACGGTTACACAAAACTGCCTAAGAAAATATTTATATAATGGTCATGTAAGTAAATATACTCAATGCTGCTTACCTAAAAATAAAAATATGTAATTATCTGTGAAGCCTTTTGTTACATTGTTTACTCAATGACACAGTTCATCAACTAATTTATTTTTAATTGAAGTTTGACATACAGATTTACATCTGTCACTTGAAGTCTTTACTTATAAGTATCTGGTCAATTCTCATATAACTTGTTCTGATACTGTACCCACCTACTTTTCTGAAAACTCATTCTCGCTGAAGTTTTAGTGTGATAATAAAGTAGCATTGCAAGGTACTGGGAACGTTAATTATAAAAACCTAAATCTATACCTTTTTTCTTAAAATGTAGACTTTTTATGGCAAATGTCACGTAAGTTACCGCTTACTAACTGCGATATTCTAAAATCGCTCAATATTTAATAACTGTTCAAACAAATAACTGTCAGTGCTTAATTAACTAAAAAACAGACTTAAGCTTGACTAAAACAAATGTTTTAAGTCTTTGGAGTATTAAAATTCGATTTTATTTTGGGTTTTCATTTATCCCTTCATGTATTGGTCATGTAATATGTTACCCTCTAATTTAGGGAATATTGTGATAAATTGGCAGCAGTGTAGAAAAAAGTGTTTGCATTTTGTTAACATGCAAGTTGTATTGTGAGTTTGCTGTCACACCATGATTAGAGGAATTTTATTAAACACAGTGTAACACTCACGTATTTGAGTACCTAATTGAAGTAACTGTATCATATATATTGCTTAAAAAATTTAATAAGAACTCTGTTCAAATAAGGACAAATTAAATTCGGGTTAAGTAGTTATAGCATGTTCATAAAAAAATCACTTGAAGGCATATGAACAGTAAAGCAAATGAAAATATGTCGATGTATTTCTCTTATATCGTTATACATAAAAATAATTGTAAACAAGTCGATGCAGGAGAAGTTTTAAATCACAAGCAACGTAGCAAGATCTAATAATAGACGAAACGACCTCACTATATGGCAAGCTAGAAACCCGCTGCGGCTGTGCAAAGTGTGAAATACTGGTCACGTGATCCTGGATAACCAATGCAAATGGCTGGTTTCAGTCGAAGCGCCTCTGGTTGGAAACTCATTGAGAGACTTGCAAACAACACATCGAATGGTGTTCACTTTACTGCATGCACTGGTTTTTTTCTCTCCCTCAGGGCTCATCTGTGTCTTTGCCACCCCGATAGCACCGCAGCCTTCGGCTTATTGTGCATGGTGCCAATAAGTCATTGTGATAATATCAAGTGTATCAACTGCTGTGTCTTAGAACCTCTTCAATTAAGGGTAAGTTAATTAAAGCAATGTATTATCACTCAAAGCATTAAATAAATATTATTTCATCAATTTTCGTTACAAATTCAAACCAGGGCATGGTTTTTACCTCTGAAAATCCACTTAGGATTTAGACATCTCTTGAATCATTATCGTAAAGAATAAAATTTCTGGGTAGAAAATCCATTTGTCTGTCGAAGCTAATTGCACGGGTCGTTAATAAAAGATTTGTTATCAGTGTTGCCATCTAGGAATAACTTTCGAGAGTTGAAATCAAACATGTCAGACAATATAATTGTGTTAGGTTTAAAATGATTTGTTTTTCAATAATAAAGAAATTTTTCTGTTAGCATTTTTCTGATCCCAAATTCTAGTAAAATTTTGGTGTATGAATTGTGTAAGTAGTGATTTAAAATCTAAAAGTAAAATATCAACGAAACAGGCTACAGAATGGTAATTAGGTGTAACTTCAAATCGCAAATTAAAAACAGGCATATTCTTTTATTTTATGCTTTAATAACACCTTATTGTGTCTTCAGCAATGAGTCACCTATGAGATTAATGTTCCTAATTGGTTTAACATATTTTGTAACTAATGCCATACTATTAATTAGTTCAAAATTTCCTGAGTATTCTGCAAAGTAAAAATTGTATAACAAAGTAAGTATCAGATACACTTTTAAATCTCTGTAGTGCAGCAAACGTCTCGTTTTCTTAACTATTCTACAACTCAGATATACTTCTTCTGTTTTCTTTTCAAATAAGTTGCACACTATCAAACCAACTATCACCTTTTTCTTAATATTGTTTGCATATTGTTGTTTACTTAATTATCAGTTTATATTTTTTCATTAGTTGTATATATGACTATTATATATTACTTGACCTGACAAGCCTTATTCTATGATAAAAATTCACTGATTCTTTTGAAGCAGAGGTTTAAAACCATCGATAGCCCTATCGATAACAATCGATAGTTCTGACTATCGAATAATATCGATACTTTTTATAACTATCGCGATAGTTTCCGATAGTTTTATTTTTCGCCTGGGATTGAAGTTTCCACAAAAAACAACTTAATCTTGTGAGTATTAATAGCAAATATCATAGAGTAACTGCAGGTGGAGCCACACCCAAACTCATACGCGCGCTTATCTTAGCGACATGCAAATAGTCCAAGAACTGCTTGAATTTCGCGCCGAAATCTGGGGACGTATATGTTCTGTGGGACTGTGGGACTTTTGACTTTCGTTTGTTCTGTCAACTGTCACGTGACATTAATATGAATTGTCATTTGTCATTTGTCTTTTGTTTCGTAACGGAAACACAAACAATCTACATTTAACATTTATATTTACAGTTTATACCTATATATTATATACTATATAAAGTGAGCAGATCACTCTGTTTAAAAAATATTTAAGGAAAATTATTGGAAATGGAGAAATTCATTGTTCGATCTGGGACAAAAAATAATAAAGGTATGTTTGTATAAATATAAACCTAGTATATGGGTATAGTTTCTAAAGTTTGTAAAAAGTAGCTTACCTAAACTAGCTTTTCTCTGTATTTATTTACAAACATATTTTTTAGAAACAAGTTCAGGATCTGATGATTCTAGCGTAATTCAAGTTGAAACCGTTACCGCTGGTGCAAGTGCAGATAGTGAAGATTTGACCACTAAACCCAAGAATAAACGAAGGAAGTACTCTATTGTTTGGAAGTATTTCAAAAGATCAAGTGATCGAAAACTTGCAAAATGCATTACATGCGGGAAAGAGTATAAGACTAGTGGAAACACAAGTAATTTAAGTGATCATTTAAAAAGATTTCATTCAATCTTGAGTGAAAATACTAGTGAAAATCTCACTTCTGTTGATAGTGTTAATGCCAGCGCTGGTGCTAGTTCTAATTCTAATAGTACTTCTTCCTCTGCACGTTCGAGTATCGCATCCATGGATCATTTTATTAAGCGAGGTGTATATTACGATGATACATCCCAAAGGAAGAAACATTTGGACAAGGCAGTACTGGACATGATAACTTTAGATTTTCAACCTTTTACAATTGTTAATGATGCAGGTTTCAAAAAGTTAATTGCTTTATTAGATCCCAGATATAAACTGCCAAGTCCTTATATACTGGGTAATATTCTCAAAGAAGCGTATTTAGAAAAATACACAAAATTAAAAAATGAACTATGTGAAATTGACTTTGTTGCAATAACCACAGATTCATGGACATCTGTTGCGACAGAATCATATCTTACAGTCACCTGTCACTATGTGGATGAACATTTTAATTTAAAATCACGTGTATTATCAACAAAACCTCTACCAAATGGTATAAATCATACGTCAGAAAATCTTGCAGCTACTATGACAGATATTTTTGAGGAATGGCAGATAAGTAGTAAAGTTACCTGTATAGTAACAGACAACGCAGCCAACATGATCAAAATGTGTACTCTACTGAAGATCAAACATTTACCCTGCTATGCGCACACTCTTAATTTGGTAGTGCAGGACAACCTCAAGCTGGTTCAGGACATTCTGAAGAAAGTAAAGGATATTGTGACGTTTTTTAAAAGTAGCCCTTTAGCAATGGACATGTTTAAAAAGGAACAGAATGTCAAAGAACCCCTCAAGCTTATTCAAGAGGTCCAGACCCGTTGGAATAGTACATTCTTTATGATTCAGAGGGTATTACAAACTAACGATGCTCTTGGTCGTGCTCTATTAAAACTGCGGAAAGCTCCTCAACCTCTCACAGTTGATGACCTGACAATTTTGGCAGATATTGAGAAAGTCCTAAGTTGTTTTCAAGAGGCGACTAAAAAAATCTCAGGTATGTATTGTTTTAAATAAACAAAATATGTCATTCTTGAAAATTTGAACACGTGTACTTAGTCATTTACATATTTTTTATTATTGCAGGAAATACCTATGTGACCACATCACTGATAATACCAATAACCTTCGGAATTCAAAATTTCCTGAACCATTCTCTAACTGTATTGGCAACAGAAGATGGGAAAAATTTTTGTACAAATCTGGCAGCGTCAGTGCAGAAAAGATTGGCCCCTTATGAATTGAGGTCAATTCCTAGATTTACCACACTTTTGGACCCTCGGTTCAAGAAAGAAGGATTTCGAAGTACAGAAAATGCCAATGCAACGGCTGCCCTTCTTGATACTGATATGTACAGTATTTCGCAAAAAAACCAGAAAGATGCAAATTATGGGAACCCAACATCTGAACCTTTAAACTTGGACCAAAGAAATTTAACTCCATGTAGCAGTAGCAGTACTAGCAATTCGAGCCCAGGCCTTTTTGGATTTTTGCAGCAAAGACTAAGTGAGAAAGTAAAGTCAGTGACAGCAGATTTAATTGTTACTAAACGACAATACTTAGAGAGACAAAACACTCCCGATAGCACCGATCCTCTTGCTTTTTGGAAAGTAATAACGAAACATAAAGTCATTGATAATTTATTAATTCATTTTTTATGTTATAGATAACTGGGAATGAGTTGTACCCATTAAATATATTATCAAAAAAATACTTTTGTGTCCCCGCTACCTCAGTGGACAGTGAGAGAATGTTTAGTTCCACGGGCCTAATAATCTCCGATCGGCGATCGAGACTTAAATCTGAAAAAGTCAACATGATTGTTTTTTTGCATAAAAATAAATAAAGTCCAATTTTTTATTTATTTAATGGTTTTTTTAAATTTTTTTCTGACTATCGAATATCGAAATCTATCGATAATTATCGATAGTAAAGTGACCAAATATCGAATATAATCGATAGTGCCAACTATCGATAGTTTTAGACCATTATTTTGAAGTGAAATGTGAAAAATCAAAGCCTTCTGTTCAAAAATTGACAGATCAAACTTACCAACTTGACATTTGACACCTAACCTAAACATGTGACATTGACAGATGACAATTAATTAACATGGCTCTCACATTTAATTACATATTTTTAGTTACATATAGTAGCTTGTGTAAAAATAAAGATCAAGGACGGTATTATTTAGAAG
Source organism: Tillus elongatus (assembly GCA_964006375.1). Classification (NCBI taxonomy): domain Eukaryota; kingdom Metazoa; phylum Arthropoda; class Insecta; order Coleoptera; family Cleridae; genus Tillus; species Tillus elongatus. The sequence continues at coordinate 17,963,237 of OZ023268.1, read as the reverse complement.
AAAAATTCTGTACCTGACAGTGAAAAAGTAGTTTTATCTTGTTTTGCTAAATTAATCGTACTGCTAGACAATTTAAAAACCTACTGGACTATTTTTGTATTAATCAATCTTACAATGGAAATTTTGTTTTTCTCTAAAGGCTGAAAATACTGAAAACAGAAAATGGTTCAAAGCTTTAAAAGGTTGAAAGGGCCAGCTGTGCAAGTTCATATTTGTTTGATGGTCATCATTTATTCTTGTTTCTGAATTCAGCTATTTACAAAACAAAATCTATATGTCAATTAGCATACCCAATTAGCACAATTGGTCACTGGAATGGGACAGCGACTATCTTAATAACTAAGTATTTTACTGCCAGTCACTGATCCCGTTTTTGCCTGCTCCACTTCTCATCTTCCTGTAAATTTTGTAAAATGTCTGTAAAGTTTTATTTATTGGTCCAGTGACTTGTTTTTCTTGACACATGATTTTATTATTAGATCACACATTAGGTTAGGTTAGAATGTGAGTGGACCATACTGGTCCCTCCACCGCGACCATAAGGTCTAATGGTCTATATTTCACCCAACAAAGCCCGCCTCCTGCAGAGGTCAATAATCTTTGTGGGCGAAAGTTGATCCAGATCTTCCGGAGCAAGCTTTATCTTGCCAAAGAGAAGGTATCTAGTCCTGTCCGCCGCCAGACAGGAACACAGTACGTGCTCTGCTGTCTCGTCACTCTCCATACACAGCCGGCACTCGGTCTCCTGACCGACTCCAATACGGTGCATGTGGTGACGAAAGTGGCAGTGTCCTGTATACAGGCCGACTAGAGTACTCAGTTGTTGTCTGTTTAACTCTAGAAGTTTTTTAGCCCTTGACTCACACTCACACATTATACACACTCTACTAGACTTGCATAGCATCGCATCAAATGCTGTTGTGGTGAAACAATAATCCTTTGTGAATCAGTAGGACTGTAGGGTGAAAGATGAACAATACTTTTTACTAAATCTGAAAGGTTACTACCACTTTATAGTAGGCACAAATAGTAACATTCACTTCTTCAGGTAGCGGAAATGTGACTGCCACCAGAATATATCACCAAGAAGTTCCACAACTATTAGGTGTAATATAAAGAGGCTGGCAACGTCGGGGCAACTATTAATGCTAAATGAAAGTGGCTGTAACTTTGATGTAGCATTTCAGTAACATAAGACAGTTTCGGCTATTGCTGTGTGCTACCTTGTAACGATTCATTTTTTTTTAATCTGGCATCGTTACTGGTTTAAAAACACTTAGGTATCTAAATAATGACTAAAAACCGTATCTCGATTAAATACTTCAAGTTTTGGATTTCAGAAGTTATTTGACGAAAAGTCGCCAACATTTAACTACCCTAAACACTGTACTGCATTTTAGATGTGTACGTTAAAATTCAAATATCTGAAGACGCAATAAGTCTTTGTTGGGAAAACTACCTCGCATTATTACTGGATCAATATTTCCAAGAACGAAATAAGCGTTGAAAATATACATTAAGAATATTCTAGAACAAAATATTACGTTGCGACTTTATCTGTATTTTTCCGTATCGATGATGTCACCTAGTTAGTTAGTTAGTTAGTTAGTTAGGCAGTATATGGCTGCGGCAGGTTGCCATTCGCACATTTTTACATTTTTCTGTGATTTTAAAAAATATTTCCGGGATATATCTGTCTGAATAATACTTAGTGGGGTAATACGAACATATATAAATATGAATTGTTTGTTTTATCAGATCACCATGTATGTCAATACTTAAATTAATCATTCTGACAGGCACTGAATTACACAAATTATTTGTTTTTATTTTATATATGTGCACGCCCACAAACATTTATCTTGGATTGAAATTCTTATTCATTTTGTTACTACTATTTTATATACTTAATTTTATTGGGATGACTGGGATATAGATGTCACCTAAAAACGACCGTTTGAGCCGTTGAACAGATATTCCTGGCAGAACCTTGAATTGTAGACGCGGGGAAGTGAGACGTCAGGGGGATGAAGTCAGACCTCAAGACACAGCACGCTGCCTCGAGAGAAGTCACAGTTTGGCGCTTGCCGAGTAAACACCTTTTAATTGCGGTGGCTAAAAATTATCTTAAAAATGGGTGATAAAATCCGTTTCGTTTTCTATACTATCTAATAACAGTTGTCAGTGATTGTTTAAAGTCATTTAAGCGGTTTTTGAATTTGAGAAACTAAGTATTTGGCAGAAAAACGCGACTTAAATAGTGCTCCCTTTGTTCACGACCTGGTGCATTCCTCATGTTAATCAGAAAAGCTTCTGATTATTACCGAATTTTTAGTCAATTGGCAATAAATTTCACTTGAGCCAATTTACGTTTCAATTGCTGTAGAAAAGTTTTCGTCAAATTAATTCAGAGTATCGACATAGGGGACAAATTGTCTCACCCAGTATTGTGGCAACAAAATCCACCTGCCCAATAACTGTTAATGGGAAGTACCAATCATTCTCTCCAACCTTCCCTCTCTTATTGAAGTTTGTGAGTTTGTCTCAGGCACTGATAGTTGACCCCAATTGGAAAGCATCTCCAAATGTTCATCAGGTAACTCCAGATATCAGGACTTGGTGAGTCGATATAAATCTTATATCTGTTAAGCAGCAGAATTTTTCATGCAGCAATTTAATATTTGAACCTTTGCAATTTTGAACTTTCAAAATACATAATCAAATTTGAACCTAAACAGTGTCAGGAAGGTGCCTATAAGGATAACTGTAAATTTCCTGTTTAATCTTTAGAATTTTGTCAATATTGTGAATTTAAATACATAGTTCTTGAAATTGTAATTAGCCGATTTTGTTTGTAAAATATCTAACCTGTGCATTTTTAAATATCTTTCATTTTCAATCATTAATGTAGAAATTTCACGTAGGAATATTTTTTTAATTGAGCTTCACTCAAAGGACTGGCCAGTTATGTCATTGAAAAATTAACCGAATTGATTGACAAACGTCAAGTAATTTACCTAATAATTTGTGTTTGCTTTTGAGCTGTAAAATACAGCATTCGACCTTTAATATACCTCAAGTAGGTAATGTTAATATTTTAGTAACCTACGACCATTTTATCTTATTGTTTTGTCATATGCATGTGAAATGATAATTTCTTTTTCTTAAAGCTCTTTTTTATTTATTTCAACAACACACCACGAGGGCTTACAGCCTAAATACTATCGTACCGAGGGTGTCGACAAGGAGGAAAGAGGCAACTTGTTAATTCTGGACTCAAAGGTTTGGAGGTTCGGGGGAGAAGGAAAAACATGTGCCGGCAAGGAGTTCCACAACTTGGAAGTCCTCGGGACAAAAGAGCGGGCATAACAAGATGTTCTATGTCTGGTGACCTGGACAGTAAAAGGGTGCATTCACTCTGTTCCCCTGGTAGATCTGTTGGGGGCAGCAGGTGGAGGAACTATGGAAGAAAGCTCCTCTGAGCAGTGCCCATGCAGATATCTATAAAAGAGAGAGAGGTCACCAACGGCACATTGGTAGGCAAGGGATGGCAGCCTTTGGGTAAGGGTAGGGTCACCGATGAGACGTATAGATCTCTTTTGAATGGAGTCCAGGATAGCGAGTGTAGAAGCGGCAGCAGCACCCCAGATGTGGGAGCAGTATTCGAGGTTTGGTCTTATTAGTGAAGTATATAAAGTATAGAGATTAGCTGGTGAAAAATATTTGCGAGCCCGGAATAGGAAACCTAATTTCTTAGCAGCCGCTTCTGCAATTGATGTGACATGTTGGTGCCAATTGAGATTTCGATCCACAGAGATGTCAACAAGTGCAAAGGACTCATTACTTTGAATAACTTGGTTGTTTATTGTGATGGGTCTAGGGCTGGTGTATCTCTTATGAGAAAGAAAGCAAGACTGTGATTTGGTGGGGTTGAATTGTACAAGATTTCTACTTCCCAGTCTAATATTTTTTGGAGATCCGCGGAGATAGAACCCTCCACGAGTCTGCGATCCTCATCTAGTTGGGCTAAAGAGACAGGCTTAGAATATTGTATATTGGAGTGGAGGGTGCTGTCGTCCGCGTAACTGTGAACTGGGTTGGATGTGCTAGAGAGGAGGAGAAGGTCATTGATGTGGAGAAGAAATTGCTGTTTATTTGATTTTTATTTATGTATGATTAATGTTTATTTGAGATTCACCAACCCTGTTTATTTAATTTTGTTTGCAATCCCAAATTCATTTTTATGAATAAATTTAATATTATTGTTACATTAACATATCTGTTTAATTGAAAACTAATTCCTGACCAATCTTTCTCACATTTGACGGCGACAGAATAAATAATTCTAACTAACTTTTACCGAGATATCTACAACTTAAAGTAACCAGGTTGTGATCAGGGGATCCAACAAATATGGGACATATGACAGAACAACTCAGAAGTAGGTAAGTAGTAAGCTTTATTTCTTAACATCTTCTGACCTTAACAGTGTTTCTGATCTTGCAAATAATAAAAACTGATAGATAGATGCATTAGGTTAGGGTTCAACAGCTAATGGTGACCTCACTACCGACCGGATTTAGATCCACTTGAGGTCAATCTTTAGATAACAGCTTTTCCGCTTACTATATCATACTATAAATGTATTGAAAGCTTTAACGTTTAGTTTGAAGGAGGTTACAACCTTCAAATGCCCGGAATTTTTGAGTCATTTTATGAGTAACGACGTTGTTTCTAACACCTTGAAACCAGCTAAAAGGGGGTATAACTCTAAAGTAGTCCTATGGGGAATATTATGTAATAACAACTTTTTTAAGCTCCAATCTCAGTTGCCAACACGTTAGTGCTAACTGGGTAGGCAGTTTGATTAACTCAATCAAGCACTTTTAGTAACCTACGCAACTGTAACAAAAGCACATGTTGTTTGAGGGTAAACTGCAGGAAAGATCTATAACTAAAATGGATCTCGCTGCAGACTGTGTGGATAGTAGTGACATGACACATGTCAGAGAACTTATCAAGACCACTTTTTTTAAAGTAATAATGGGCTATTTTAATAATGTCTAAGAATCCATTTTCGAAAACCACTCATACACACCAGATAAAATTTTATAAAATTCCCCTAAAAAAAAATCCAGTAGTTTCAAATTGTTTAGCAATTTCTGCTAATTCTGGCAAGATACAATTATACCAAGTAAACTGCTTTTACTTCTACATCAACCAGTTTTAAATGAGTTCGTATTATTGAGGTTTTTTTGCACAACTATAATATTTACATACAATGATTCCCGTCCAATGATTGCTTATTATTCAGTCGAATTTTTACACATACATTTTTAGCAGAAATAAGTCTTACATCTGCTAAACCACAACACTAAATATAAAGGTATATGATATTTGAAACCACACATATATCCTTATTTAAAAAAATATAACGATAACAACATAAATAACTGTTTTTCACACCATCAAGATATCTTCTTCAAATATTCAGATGATAAGTAAGCCGTTCAAGAAAAGGTGAACAAATATCTAATAAGAACTAATTTAAGACAAAAAAGCAATTAACATTAAGAAAATTTAAGCACATTAGTAATAACAAATTAAAAACAAGTAAAATGTTTAATAAACTGTGTTCTAAAATGCATTATACACAAAACCCATAAAAATATGATCAAAACTTGTTTTTGCTTGCAATGTCAACACTTTAACGATTTCTTAAGAAAATACAATACATTTAGGTCATACTGTGCAACTAATTAAACTAATTTCCAGGGATTTATTTTAGATTTTGAGAATTTAATAGCTAACTTTCCAGTTCAATTTCTTTAATCACGTTGTTAAGTGCCAATGTTCAATTTTAACAACTCACATAATTTTTTAGTCAGCAGACCTTCAATTTATAGTGTTACCAAGAACTATCCCGATTCCAATTGCAAATGTTAATTAAAACCTGATAAACGGATGAGTTTTCTTTTTATTCAGACAACGGGAACTACCAAATTGATCAACATTATTGGTATTCATATTTTTGTGCATTATATACTTAATTTCATTATCATTATTATTATTACTATGATTATTATTACATTATTTTTATAATAAACTGGGGAGAAAATTACGTTTCAGCTAATGACACAATCATTTCGCTACGGCAGAGTCACTGTGTCGGTTACTAAAAATTTAAAAACTATAAGATGGAGAGCCAAACATACACACCTGTGGTATTCCATCTCACAGTTTTCTTAATAACAAAAAAAAAGATATAGGTGTGGTTTTTTTACCAAGTTCCACTATAGAAGTTAGTATAGAACAGCACAAATACCGTGTAGAGTCTGCATGAGGCTAAACCATCATGATATGGTACAGGAATTCCTGGGCACACAACTGGTGTGTCCATCGGAACCAGGCGATGTGGGCGTGCTTGTGAACCTAAGCTTGCGACTGTGGCCCTTACGTTGACTGTGTGTGTAACGTAGCTGCGTTGAAGTGTTCGTCAGGGCATATGATTTCAGGTGAGATTTGACTGATGTGGGAAGAGGAAGCTGCTCAATACTGTAGACTGTGGTGCGAGCTACAATTGCCCGACAACACAGTTCTTGAAGGCTGAGTACTGTAAAAATATATTTATTACCAAAACTAAATCCATGCATTTTTTAAATGGATAAATAAAAATTGAAGAAATTTTTACCATGATAACACAATCTGTTGCAGCACATATCATAGTTTCAGACATACATAATATCTCATAAAAATTAAAATAGCCTAAAATAGATAACGGTACCTTGTAAAACACATAACCAAAATAATAAATATAAATGCATGAAAAGACTATACAAATTAAAGTAGTTTCATCCAAATACAATGAAATAATATAAGCACACCAAAATCAGCAAAATCTGTCACAAATGCAGACAACAACATAGAAGTGCTTTTAACAAGAATTGACAGAAAAAATACAAGTCTCCACAAATACATATAAACACAAACTTTCTAAAACACATATTTACAAACAAATGTATCTAAGATCTGCTAGTCACTTCCACAGAGTGGAAGATATTTATCATCAGTTCATGTCCCATGTGGTTTTCAAATTGTATCAGTGATATCTTTATTTCTTGACTCAGTTTATTATATAGTTTGTTACATGTAAATGTTATACTACACTGAGTCCTGTTCACAAGATGATACAGTATCATGAGGTCATCTACTTGCACTGTGTTGTACGAATGGTAGGTGGCTTTTTTTTTTAATTTTCAACAACACACCACGAGGGCTTACTGCCTAAATACTATCGTACCGTGGGTGTCGACAAGGAGGAGAGAGGCAACCTGTTAATTCTGGACTTGAAGGTTTGGACGTTCAGAGGAGAAGGAAAAACATGTGCCAGTAAGGAATTCCACAACTTGGAAGTCCTCCGTACAAAAGAGCGGGCATAACAAGATGTTCTATGTCTGGTGACCTGGACAGTAAAAGGGTGCATTCGCTCTGTTCCCCTGGTAGATCTGTTAGGGGCAGCAGGTGGAGCAACTATGGAAGAAAGCTCCTCCGAGCAGTGCCCGTGCAGATATCTGTAAGAGATAGAGAGGGGGGGGGGTGTCAGCGATGGCACGTCAGTGGGCAAGAGATGGCAGCCTTTGAGTGCGGGTAGGGTCACCAATGAGACATTATAGTTCTCTTCTGAATGGAGTCCAGGATCGCAAGTGTAGAAGCGGCAGCGGCACTGCAGATGTGGGAGCAGTATTCGAGGTATGGCCTTATTTGTGAAGTACATAAGGTATAGAGATTAGCTGGTGAAAAGTATTTGCGTGCCCGAAAGAGGAAACCTAATTTCTTAGCAGCCGCTTCTGCAATTGATGTGACAGGTTGGTGCCAATTGAGATTTTGATCCACAGAAATGCCAACAAGTGAAAAGGACTCATTACTTTGAATAACTTGGTTGTTCATTGTGATGGGTCTAGGACTGGTGTATCTCTTATGAGATAGAAAGCAAGACTGAGATTTGGTGGAGTTGAATTGTACAAGATTTCTACTTCCCCAGTCTAATATTTTTTGAAGATCCACATAGAAACAGAACCCTCCATGAGTCTGCGATCCTCATCTAATTGGGCTAAAGAAACAGGCTTAGAATAATGTATATTTGAGTGGATGGTGCTGTCGTCTGCGTAACTGTGAACTGGGTTGGATGTGCTAGAGAGGAGGTCATTGATGTGGAGAAGAAACAAAGTAGGGGCTAAAGCTGAACCTTGAGGGACCCCTGCATTAATTGGATACAGTTTTGAGGAATGGCCATCCACGACAATAGATATGCTCCGGTTGGAGAAAAGATTTGCTGTCTAGGCACAGAGTTTTGGTGGTAAGCCATAGGCAGGAAGTTTATTAAGCAGCGCTGCGTGCCAACCTGGTCTAGAGCGACAATCTGGGATTCACCGTGTAGTTCCATAGACTTGTTCCAAGAATGGGTGACAAAGGAAAGGAGGTCGGCAGTTGATCTGCGCTGACGGAATCCAGACTGCCTGTTGGCAGATTAGACTGTGTTTTTCAAGAAATTTTAGTAATTCGGTGTTTATATACTTTTACATTACTTTAGAGACGACTGAAAGGAGAGAAATAGGTCTCTAGTTGCTAGGAAGCGCTTTGGACCCTTTCTTGGGGACGGGTTGTACTCTAGCAGTTTTCCAGTTACTAGGGAATATGCCTCTATTGTAAGATGTCTGAAACAGACGAGTCAGGACAGGAGTAAGTTCTGGTGCGCATTTTTTGAGAACAATTGCTGTGATCTCGTCAAGGCCAGAGGCTTTCCTGAAATTAAGAGAAGAGAGCATCTTTCGTACGTTTTTAGTTTTGAAAATGATATCCGTCATTTTATGCACGACATTGGGGACTGTTGGTGGTTGAACATTTGGAGGTGGGTTGAGAGTAGAATTGCCTGCGACCAACGAAGCAAAAAGTTTAGCCTTGCCCAGGGCGGTAGAAACAATTTCATCCCCTGAAACAAGAGGTGGGAACGTGCTCTTGCAGAAATTATTCCCAATAGATTTAGCAAGAATCCAGAAGGGTTTGATGCCGTTAGAGCTTGAGAAGACTTTGTTTTTTATGTGGTTATTAAACGAGTTTTTTGCCTCAGAGCCCATTCCTCAGGGTGCATCTTTTCTTAAAATTCTGAATAAAGTTTTCGCATAACTGTGGCTCACTTTCGCCAATAACATGCCGTATCACTTCTTAAAGGTGTTCAACTGTTCGTGGCTTGTTCGCATACACCTTTTCCTTCACGTTGTCCCATAGAAAAACGTCCACCGTCGTTAGATCACACGATCTTGATGGCCAATTTTATTTATTTAATGCACCATCCAACAGCACGAAGCCAATTTAAGGATGGGCACATACAAGAGATACAAAACAATACATTATATTAAATCACTAATCAGTACAGAAACAATTCTTTATTAGAGAGACAGAACGGCAGAATATATCCAGGCTGTCCTGCAAGTTGCAGTAATTTCAACACATATAATAGACTGGAGACAAGCTCAACAGCTCCGTAGGTGTCGTCAGTAGATAAAACATGTTGGGATACCGCGATTCTATATGTGGAACATTAAATTTTATCGACTCAAGTAGAGAAGGACAATCAAGAGCTGAACTGACAATTAAAAAAGAAACACAATACAGCTGCACCGCCTCCTGTCCTCCAGCCTTGCCCAGGGCGGTAGAAACAATTTCATTCCCTGAAACAAGAGGTGGGAACGTGCTCTTGCAGAAATTATTCCCAATAGATTTAGCAAGAGTCCAGAAGGGTTTGCTGCCGTTGGAGCTTGAGAGGACTTTGTTTTTGATGTGGTTATTAAACGAGTTTTTTGCCTCAGAAAGAATGTGGACATATCGGTTTCTTGCGTCCTTAAATGCTTTCTACATAGTAAATGTTTTCTTGACTGGTATTGTGTAGAAGCGTTTTGTGAGCTTTGACCTTTTCAAGTCTGGCCTTGTCACAGGATTTAGAGAACCAGTGCTTTTGATTGGCTGAAGAGGTTTTCTGTGTACGTGGAATAAATAATTTCATGCCAGCTTGGATAATTTCGGTGACGTTTTGTGAGATATCAGAGGGGTCAGGATGAGAGAAGCAGACAGACGCCCATGGAAATGAGGAAAAGTAATCCCGCATTTCGTCCCAGTTCACGGAGTTGTAGTGCCAAACGATACGTGGGTGTGATGATTGTGTGAGCTCGGGTTGCATTGCGCAGGAAGCAGTGACCATGCTGTGGACTGATGTCTTATAGCATTCAGGTTTTGTAGCAAGAAGGAGATCCAAGGGATTTGAGCTGTGTGTTGGGATGCGAGGAAAGTAAGTAAATTGCTGAACCATATTGGCTAAAGAATTGCTGACTGCAAATGCCTCCGCTGCTCTCCCTTGTGGATCGGTTTTTGAAGATCCTAGCCTTTACATTATATTTGTCCTTGTTTGTATGGATATACACTAGGCAAGCATGTATGTAAACAGATGGTATTGTCATTACCTGAGTCGGCTGGAAAATACCTCTGTAGGATTCGCAAAATCCAAAGGAAGTTAATACTCTAATAGCCCTTTTTTGTAGGCAGAACAGTTTCCATTTCAGGGCCCCCTACCACACATAGTATGCCATATGCAGCAACACTGTGGAAGTTAGCGTAATATAATGTTTATAACATCACTATCCTCAGTGTCTACCATCGGTCGCTCTTGCAAGCTTACGACTCAACATCTCCATATGTGACTTGCATGTAAGGTTTTCTTGAAAAACCACACCCAGAAACTTAACTGCTAACAGTTGTGATTTATATACTGTTGAGATGGTCACCTGAGCAGTCTTCTTTTCGTTGATTTTTAAGCAATTTGCACTAAACCACCCTCCTGCAACTTCAGAGTCTGACCCATTGTCTGTGCGGCTTCATCATGCTTTTTACTCATATTTAAAAATGTGGTGTCATCAGCATAAAGATAAATGCTGTCTGCAGAGACATGTGCAGGTAAGTCATTTATATATACCAGGAACAACATTGGGCAGAGAATTGATTCTTAAGGTACTCTGAACTTGGTTTCTTGCCATTTAGATAGTTTTCCTTCCATGCTGACACGCTGTATTCGATTTATCAGGTAGGAAATAAATAGCTGATGGGTAACACCTCTTATTCCATAGAACTACCACTTATCCAAATAGGATATCATGTGATACAGTGTAAAATGCTTTGTTCAAGTCGTATAAAGTTATCTGAGCAACTCCTCGCTGATCAAAGACTTCTTTGATCTTTTCTACTAACTGTGCCATAGCAGATGTTTTAGATCTTCCTTCCCTAAATCCATGCTACTATCCTTTTTTTTTCAAAACAGCTTTAAGTGTCTTGGAAAAACAGGCAATATAGAAATTGGCCAATAATTATTCAGGCACATCCAATCTCTTCCCTTCTGAATAGGTATCACCTCAGAGAGTTTGAAAGATTCATAGCAAATTCCATCTTGAAAACATTTGTTTATCAAGAATGTTAGAGGGATCAAAATGTTTTTTTTCAGCGTCTCCACATTCATTCCATTGATGTCTTTGGTTTCTTTGCTCTTCAATGATTTTGTAGTATCAAAAACTTCCTGAGTGGCTATTTGCCTCATAAAAAAGACCTCCCTGTGTCTAGGTTTAATTTACTTGTAGTTTTTATTCTACTCGAGTTTTTTGAAAGATCGTTGACATTTCCCACATTTATAAAAAATACATTGAACTAATCCGGAGATATGCCACTTGTCTTGTTAGGTGCTGTAGTTTCTTTGCTTGCATCTGTAATAACTCTCCATGCAGCCTTCTGTGGATTGCTTGAATTTCGAATTTTATCTGAATTGTAGCAAGATTTGCTAGTCTGTATGCTGCCATTATACAGTCTCCTATATGCTTGGTGAGGTGATTGTGACTCCCCAGTTTTAACAACTTGAGAAAGAGTGTACAACACATCTAGTATATTTCTCATCTGCTTGATTTCATCTGAATACCATGCCATATTGATGTTTTTACCACGCTTTTTAACAAAAATTTCAGGGCAAAATACCACATGAAAATACTCAGGCTTCTTCAGCTGAATGGAAAGTTTTCAAGACACTCCAGTTGTAGGTTTGAATGTCGCTGATAAATTTTTCAGTGTTTGACACTAGGATATCTCGTTTTTAGTGAATTTTCTTTAAAAAAAAAAAATCACCAATGAGGAGATTTTCTTAATGAAAATTCACTAAAAACCTGAAAACATCGAGTGTTTCTAATAATTTGGCCACCCACTGTACCTGTCAGAAAGCTATACCTATAAACGTATTATAGCTACAACGTATTATAAAATTTAATAGAACAATGATAAATTTTCTTTTCGATGTAGTAGTTTGAATAACAATCATAATTACAATAACGTAATGGAGTTAATATATTTACCTTTGTTTGATCGCCAAAGTCTCTCCATACCGTTACGTTCTAACGCCATGCGGGCTAGCTCACAGAAACTCTCATGTATGTTAAAGTTGCACAATGGTGACACTTCAAAGAAGGCCATGCTATGCTTATTGGCATAGATTTGGGCGTCCCTTTCCCCGACGGCCCTCTTGAATGCCAAATGTAATCTATTACCAACTAACACTTTAGGGACACCAGGAGCATGCTATAAAAAAATTGTTATGAATTTACTTTGTAATGATACATTCAAAAAAATTAACATATATCAATAAAATTATCAAAATGACAATTATGGTAGGTACTTTAAATTAGTGGACTGTATTTCTTGTTGTTTAAACACTCTTGAATATATTGAACTAATACTTTACAAATGATACACTTAATATTATAATATAACTGTTCTACACCTTGGCGTGTTATTCTCTTGGATTCTGATCCATGAATGTGCTAGAAAAATGAATACTCTGACGACTCTCATACTTGAGGTCCCTTCTACCTGAGGTACCCCTTCTTCTTGTGGATAGGTCTGCCATCGGCTGGCGTCTCGAGCGTTGACATCTTGCCGCCCTTTAAAGATGGTGCTTTCAGAGTATTCTTCTGGTTCCTCTGAGTGGATGGAAAGGGCACATATCCGTGCAGTGAATCGCTAAATCTCGGAGGACCTGACTCTCACGCTGACCACCCTAATGACACCGTCTTGACCTGGATGTAGCCGTGTGATTCTGCCCATTGGCCAGGACAGTGATGGAACGTCGTCTTCCTTTAAAAGGACCAAAGTATCAATCTTCAGTTCTTCTTGGCAATGTTTCTTCCCTTTTGTTCCTTTTTGTAATTCGGTTACAAGCCATTTGCCAGAACTTTTGGAAACGCTGGCAAAGGGCATATATAAGCGAATTACAGAAAAGAACAAAATGGAATAAACATTGCCAAGAACAACTGAAGATTGGTACTTTGGTACTTTTAAACGAAGACTACGTTCCACCACTGTCCTGGTCAATGGGAAGAATCACGCGGCTACATCCAGGTCAAGACGGTATCATTAGGGTGGTCAGCGTTAGAGTCCGATCCTCCAAAGTTAAGCAATCCACTGCACATATATGTGCCCTTCCCATCCACTCAGAGGAACCAGAAAAATACTTTGAAAGCACCATCTTTCAAGGCTGGTGGGATGTCAACGCTCGAGACGCCAGCCGACGGCAGACCTAACCACAAGAAGATGGGTACCTCAGGTAGAAGGGACCTCTAGTATGAGAGTTGTCAGAATATTCATTTTTCTAGCACATTCATCGATCAGAATCCAAGAGAATAACACGCCAAGGTGTAGAACAGTTATATTATCATAATATTAAGTGTATCATTTATAACGTATTCGTTAAATATATTAAAGAGTGTTCAAACAACAAGAAATACAATCCACTAATTTAAACGAACTAAAGATTCAAGAGGAAATCATTGGTCCGCAACAACAGGTACTTTCGGTCATTCAAATTTATATCTCATAAAACAAGCTATCATCCCTAATAAGATGGAAATTATTAAAACTAAGGTTTTCTTGATAATTCCTTTCTCTTTTTAAATGCGGGTTTGTGTAGCCCAGTGATGGACGTTTCTATATTATAATGACATTCTTTAGTAAATTATGCCTCGGCAGTCTATAACATGTTTAACAGAAAATATTTATCATCTTTAAGTTCAGCAAGCAATGCCTGTTTAGCAAATCTCTGCGATGAAACTATGGGTACTATACCTGAAGCAGGTGCCTCCCGGGGTTTGCATGCATGTAGTTATGTGTGCATCCGCCTATGGCGCTATTGCATGTTTGAGCCAGCAATCGTGCCCGTCCCCTGCCGTGGATAGGGGTGTCGCTATATTTATAGCTAGGGGTAGTATGGAGGTGTTCAAGATGTTGGTGGGTCCCCAAGGGATCCCGACGACATCTCGCCGCTAAAACCTCCCCCGTGGACGAGCTCCATCCCTCAGCAATGAGAGATGTAACACCGCAACCCTACCTGGTTAGGTCTTAGAAGGACTTGGAATGCTTGCCTTAATTTGCTCGCATGGCTAAGAGAGACCTCTACCTCTCTCCCTCTCTCTCTCCCTCTCTCTATCTCTTTGCTCTTTTAAAAACCACATTGTATGGCCTTTGGTATGTTGGTGCTGAAGCGATGATACTTTATGCCCGGCATTGGTAGAGTGGCAACTCTGCCCCTAGTGGAATCCTCCCCAGGGAAACCGGGTGACCTCCTTGTGTATAAATGCCTCTCTATGGAATGCAGGGCTCTTCCATTGCGATTAACCACAACCATTTCGACAGCTGCTCATGGGAACGGTATATGGACACAGCCAAAAACATAAAACTCAAACGAGATTGGTAATAATGTTCTCAATCTCCAGGCAACTAGAGACATTATGGAGGTATCCCCTCTCTAACCACAAAACGTTTGGAAGTAGAGATGGGGGATATCACCTCTCTAACCACCTCTAACCTATGGAGGAAGAGACAGGGGTCATCCCCACTCTATCCACCAAATATTTGTCCTCCAATAGACAGGTGCTTCTAAAGTCTCCCGTGCACTACACGGAAGAGTAAAGAACGAAAGGGCGACTACCTGGAGCTGTAAAGAGAGAGCTAAGTCGTCTGCTCAAGGCAGGTGTGCCTTAATCAACCGCCTTGAGTCAGATTCTGGCAGAAGTCGAGTCCCACCGGGCTTAGGGAGGGGCTGAGGACACTAAGAGGACGCTAAAACGAGTCAAAGAGTCTGACACCTCGACTGTGAGAGAGTGGAAAACGACTCCGATCAGATAGCAGTACACCTCAACAGAGGGCAAACCGAGAGGGTCCTGTCAGACCAACATTCAATGCAGTAGCCAGAGGGGTAAGAGTGGGTATTATCCACTCTGAACGTTCCTCCTCTTCACTGAATAGTGAGCAACTGGTACTTCTACAGCAGTCAATTTTGAAAGCTGTGGATGGCATACCAGAAGAAGGGCCAAAGATAACGTTCTAGGGCCGTGTACACCAGCCTGGCTGGCTCCTCATCACTTGTGTCAGGGAGGACAGTTTGCTTTGGCTGGAGCGGACAGTTGGAGAGCTCCAGCCATAGGAAGGGGCTCGTCTCAAGCTTATGTGAGGACAAGACCTTCCCAAGCCCTATGCATGTGTGGCGTACATCCCAGAGGGTGTTGCTTCTCGACTAACGTCCGGGATGGTGCTCACCAGAGTTAGGAAGATGAATGATGGCCTGAACACTCGGGAGTGGTTTGTTCTACACCGAGTAGAGGCGAGCCCATCGGGACAAACACGGACATTTTCGGCCCACGAAATGTTCATGGCTACACTGGAGGGAATTGACTTCAGACCATACCTTGGCTTTGGGCAGGTTTTCTTCCGACCAACGTAAAGAGTGCTGCGACCGAGCATAAACCCACAGCTACCACTGCCACCAACGCCAGTCAGCCCACAACGACTGAAGCAGGCCCTTCCGAGAGTGGAGGATGAGCAGTCCCCCCAGCCTTACCCTCGAGAAGTGGCACCTCTGGGGGAAATAAATTTACCCGCAAAACTGGCCCTACTAGAGGAGGTGGCAGGATACATCCTGTCACTAGAACCTCTAGAGGAAAATCACGGGGGAGCGGGAAATCCGCTTCTCGTGTGACTACCAAAAGAAGCTCCTTTAGGAAGCTTGGGAATCGAGCTTCTGAAAAGGAGGATGGCTTAGCACCCTAACCCAAATCCTTCACCTAACCTCTTCCTCTACCTAAACACATTTCTCCCGTTAACCCCTATCCCTGGGCTCTGTTAGCAATCCCAGAGCTGGTATCTGGATCAGAAGCAACTGAAAATGTTTTGTACTTTCAGAATACTGTACCAAGGACACGACAGCCATCCATCTCATGATCACAGCTGGAGAGACCAGGCTATAAGTATTAGCCTGCTCAGCTTACTTCCCCGGAGGCAGAGATGCAGACCAACCTCCTCAAGCAGAGATGCGGAAATTGATCCCTTACTGCAAGTGGAACAACAATCACCTTGTAATTGGATGTGATGTGAACTCACAGGCGAGGTGAGTCACTGTTTGAATAGATATTAAGGAAAGAGCTGATCGTTAACAATGTAGGCTTGGAACCCACCTTTCCAACGATTAATCGGAGAGAGGTTTTAGATACCACGATCAGCTCAAGACTATTGAGCACCAAAATCGTCAAATGGAGGGTGACATGTTCAGGCCATGTCCATATTCTGATTCTCTATTGAAACATGCCCTAGGCCTGTAGTGGAGGTTCGCGACCCTAGGAGGACGAAATGGGAGGGCTACAAGCAATCCCTCATATCCCGACTTGAGTCCGCTATCCCCACAGGAAGAGATCATGATGAGATAGAAATTGCAGCTGAACAATTAAGGGTTGCAATTATCTCCATCTATTACGAAAACTATCCACTCGGGACAAAGAAAAACAGTCGAGTATCAACTTGGTGGAACAAAAACCTTGAAAAACTACGAAGACAAGTGCGACGTCTCTTCAATGGTGCTAAGACTGCAGGCAACTAGGAACAATATAAATCCGCTCTAACACAGTACAACAAGGAGATAAGGAACGCAAAGAGGGAGTCCTGGAGAAGGTTCTGTGGGGGTATTGCCAATTTACCCAGCAGCGCCAGGATCCACAGGATTCTCTCACACGACCGTATCCAGGAACTGGGATCGATTAAGCGACCAGATGGCTCCTGTACAGAATCGTGGAAAGAAACGTTAGAGCTCTTAACCAGACACGTTTTCCAGATTGTCTGGATCCTGAGTAGTAAAGAAGTAGCAGTAGTAGCAGGAGGTCGACATAAACGCCCTCAAAGTGAAGGCCGACGGGTTGCTAATAATTGGTATCCATACCAGCGACACGTCATTGCAGCTGCCCAGTTTGTTGAGAGCAGACTTACAACTTTATACCACTTTTGAACTGCAATGGTAGGAACCAAGTGGCTTTATTGTCATTTGGCTATCTGAATATATTTTTATCGATTTGCGTGCGCAATGGTTTTGTATAATCTCCCTCGCACACATTTCAACTGCGTACACTTCTGTCTGGTGTATGGTTGCATACTTGCCGAGGCTAGATGATATTCTTATCAACTTATAACTACATTGAGCGGAAGAGGGAAGCAACACTAAGTGCCTCGAGACTATTTTAGGCAAACAAATTTAAACCAGGAGACTTGGCCCGCCACTTGAAGATCCTGTAAATTAACATGTTAAGCCCCACGTGCCCACCGGTGGACATTTAGTGTCTTACTCAGAGGACCATGTACCCACCGGTGGTCATTTCTCTTTGGACCCTCTGGGACCAATTTTGTGTTTATAGTTTTTAAGTATAAAATTAACTGAGTATGGTATTTTGTTGTTTAATTTATGTGAATTTAAACATTTTTTGCTGTATTTACATTTTTTTCTTGTGACCCACGGGTGGTCACATGGGCCCAGAATGTAATGATACATTGTGGGACCATGTGTCCACCAGTAGACATTGTGCATTTTATTTATTTTTTAATTTATTTTGTTTTGCAGCTTCCTTTTTTGATTTCAGATTTAATTTAAGATGGCTCGAAAATATTTAACGGACGCAGAGCTTGCTGCTGAACTAGAAAATCTTTTTAAAGAAGTGAAGGACTTTTCTTCTGATGATTGAATAGCTGATAGGGACTTTACGCCAGAAGAAACAGATTCTGTTTCAGATTTTGACGACTCGGATGTTGGTGTTCAATATGCTACTTCAGATGAAGATCCTGAAGATCTTATTCCACTAATAAATTTTGCAAATAACCCAAAATGGAACCTCGTTAATGGATACAGATTACAATTCAATATTTTTCCAAAAGATACTGGTGTGAAGGCTGATGTTGTAATAGCCTTAGCTGGAAAAGATCCGATTGACTTTTTCAATTATTTCATGGATGAAAATATAATAAATTTGTTTGTTACAGAAACGAACAGATTTGCTGCTGAAAACATCATTGCAGCAAAAAATTCTCAAAATAAAGCAAAAAAGGCACGATTTGCGAAATGGGTTGACACTAATCGGTCTGAAATGCGAAAGTTCCTAGGAATATTACTTTTGAGGGATTATTGGTCCACAAATTCGTTGTACCAAAATAAAATTCCAGCTTTAATGAGTCGTAATAGATTTGAAATAATGTTAGCCATGTTTCATACCTGCGACAACAAAGAACAAAGAGATCCTGGCGATCGACTTTACAAAATATCCAAGTTTACGAATATGCTCCAAGCTGGGGTTTCAGGAAGCGTACGTTCCAGAAGATGTGGTATGTATTGATGAAAGCAATGTTCCGTTCCGTGGGAGAATATATTTCCGACAATACATACCTAACAAAAGACACAGGTATGGAATAAAAATCTTTAAACTTTGTGTAATAGGTGGTTACACTTGGGCATTCAAGGTCTATGCGGGCAAAGAGAAAACAAATGATGTGGCTGTTTCAGAAAAAGTTGTAACTGAGTTAATGGACGGGCTTTTCGATTCTGGAAGAACGTTGTTTACTGATAACTGGTATACCAGTGTTTCTTTAGCCAATAAAATGATAGCGAAGGGGACTCATCTTGTAGGAACCCTACGAATCAATCGAAAAGGCAACCCTTTAGAGGTTACAAAAGCCAAACTAAAAAGAGGGCCAGTTATTGCCCGGCAGAATGAAAAAAAAAAACTGTAATACTAAAGTGGAAGGACAAACAGGATGTACTAATGCTTAGTACAAAGCATGACGATTCTGTTACACATTTTATAAAAAAGGGAAAAGAATGTACCAAGCCAGCAATGCTGTTGGATTACAATAAAGGAAACGGATTCATCGATTTATCAGACCAGATGGCAGCATACTCTCCTTACTGTCGCTGTACCATAAAGTGGTATAAAAGATTGGTATTTCATCTGATAACAGCTACCACAACCGTAAATGCCATGCACTTATATCAGAAGGTGAATAATAAAAAAAATATATAAGACGGTTCAAGGAATCTATTGTTACAAGTCTCGTAGGATTTTCGGATATGCCCCTAGGTTGTCCATCAACTTCAAGGGAGATCTTAAAACAGACCCATACCTTAAAAGAAGTGGAGGGTCAGAAAAGGGTGACAAGAAAAAGGTGCAGTGTATGCTACAGAAACATGTCCACGCGACACAATTCTGCATATGCCCGAAAAAACGCAAAAAAGTGAATACTATTTGTGAACAATGTGAGGTACCCATGTGTTAAGTTTGTTTTCAAAAGGATCGTTAAATTATTAAAAAACTGGTTTTTTTTGTTTTTGAAAAATAAACATGTTTTACAATATTTTTAAAAGTTTATTTAAGAATGTTTGTTTTATTTAAAAAAACAAAAAGGTATTTTAAGTTTCTACAATGTTCAGTAAAATATTCCTCATATTTACCGCATAGTTTTTCTTCTCCTTATATATTACTAATAATAGTTTAAAATTAAAACACAAAATATACATCCTAGAATTAATATTTATTCACAATTGTTTATCTGAATAATACCGAGTAATTTACACCTAGACAGTCCAAAATATAAAATCCAAGTAAAATAAGTTTACATCCTGGGACCATACATTAATTTTGCCTATGCCAAATCAATATAAAACGTATCCACAGGTAAGCACACGGTCTTGAAATGTAAAAGCCAGTGTGGCCACGAGTGGTCACGTCGTCCCGTCAACTGAATAACGAAAGTGCTCACCGGTGGTCACTTGTCTCCAGATCTAAAATCGAAATGTCCACCGGTGGACATGTGGAGCTCAACGTGTTAATCCATTGGAGTCATTCGCCAAACCAACAAATCAAATGCCAGCTAAAATGGACTCATTGTCCCATTTGACGTGGTCATTAGTGACCGGCAGGCATGGGACAGAAACAGTGAAAGGCTGACAAACAACTCATCTGTATGGTACACAGACGGGTCTATACAAATATAGAAAGCAGGACTAGGAATAAGAAGACCTAACTACAGACTCGCTGAGTCCCCGGGAAAAACTTCCCCATCTTCCAAGCAGAAATTCTTGTTATAAATCACTATGTAGAGTGCATACAAAGAAGACTGAGAAGTAGAGATCTGCACCCTCTCAGACAGTCAGGCAGTAATAAAGACTGTGAAATCGTTCAAACCCGAGTTTAAACTGACCTGCGACCGCAACATATCCTTGAACCAACTGGCTACGAACAACCAAGTAACTTTGATGTGCGTATCAGGGCATCAAGGCATTGAAGGAAATGGGGAATCAGATGGCCTTACCAAAAAGGGCAGCGACAACACCAGTCTATGGTCCAGAGCACTATTGTGGATTAACAAAAAGCCATGTAAGAAATGAACTTGACACTTGGAGAGGAACCAAATAATGTCATACTGGAGGAAAACGCCAGGCTTAATAGGCAAAAACGCAGATACAGCACTGAAACGGCAGAAACAAGAAAACTCTTGCTATGCGACTGCATGGCACAGTTCTGCAAAAGGCTCAAATACCTTGGAAGTGTAACACCCCTGGAAATAGGTAAAATAACTCCCAAAAAGATTGTAGACTACATAAAAAGCACTTTTTGGGCAACTATTAGAAAAAAGGAGTCATTCACAAAAGACCCATTGGAGTCGCAGCGTTGATAGGCCAAAGGCCTATAAAATTCAGTAAACAATCTACAACGTAATGTGTAGCATCTTTTAAATTTTTCATTATACACATTTTCAAGACGTGAAATGTAAAATTAACAGTATTTCAAACTTACATCATCAACCTCTTTTAGCCATCGATCAAGTCCAGAAAAAGACCATTTGTTTGTAATATCATAGACAAGCAGCACTCCTTGGGCTCCTCTTGAATAAGACCTGATAATGGTACAAAATCTACCTTGTCCTGATGTATCCCATAGCTGCAGTTTGACTCGCTTACCATCCAACAAAATAGTTGTCGTTTTGTAGGCTGTAAAAAAAAAGCAAGATAAGATAAAACATTCAACTTAAATCAATATAATTCGACTAAGGTACACAATATAGACTGAAAACCAACCCAGGCTGCAGGGGCCACTGCAACATTCAGGAGATCGTGAAGGAGCCCAAGCTTGAAATGAGGTAAGACTTCGCGAGCCCGCGAATCTGCAGGGATAACAAGTTAACAGTGGTAATTCCCGGCCGCGAGGCATGGCGGGGTGAGACGCCGGGCCTACCACGTGACGTGCTCGTCAGGTTCACGGATGGATCCGGCGGGGAGCGTGGGCAGGCGTTTATTCGGAAGGACCGAGGCTAAATCACAGTATTTCCCTCGGAGCTCATGCAGCGGTTTTTCAGGCCGAAATGCACGCCATCTTGCACTGCGTGCGAGAAAACAAGAGGGGGGGGCTACACCAACAAGCGGATGCTCTTAGCCACAGGCAGCCAGGCAGCACTTAAGGCCCTAAGTAGCCCACGGGTAAATTCCAGGCTGGTAAGTGAATGCCGAGACGAGACGAGCGACCTGGCTGGGCAGAATGAGGCAACCCTCATCTGGGTGCCGGGTCACTCGGGAGTCAAAGGCAATGAAGAAGCTGACAGTCTCGCGAAGAGAGGATCAGCAGAACCATTGATGGGACCAGAACCCGTCCTGGGAGTATCGAAAGGTACGGCCAGGGGAATCATCAAGTCATGGGTTAGGGAACAGCACAAGGCACACTGGGCAGATTGTCCAAGGCTCAAACACGGTATGTATTAATTGGACAACCCAGTCCAAAAAAAGCTGTGGAGCTGCTAAATCTTAGCAGAGGGCAGCTCAGGAACATAACAGGACCCTTGACGGGACATATGGCTGTCAAGAAACACCTGCATAAAATGGGGCGGTTCGAGGGGGACCTGGCATGCAGACTCTGCGGTGAGGGGGAGGAATCAGCCCAGCACATCTTGTGCGAGTGTAAAGCTCTGGACAGCAAAAGACAACTGATCTACGGTCAGTCTAGACCGGAGACAGAGCATTATAAAACTTTACCCTACCAATTGCTGTGCAGACTAGTTCAAGTCACAGTGATTTTGGAATGGGTGAAGTAGAAAAGACAAAAGGGCATTCACAATAAGCCAAAGGCTGCGGTGCTATCGGGGAGGTAAAGACGCGGACGAGCCCTTAGGGAAAAAAGGTACACAATCATGAAAAATAAAAAATATACTTTCAGGCGCTTTTTCTACTTTTTTAATATAAAAATGCACCAGAACATGCAGGAAATCCTTCAGATTTATATAAATTATGTAAAGATAATAATAGAACATTGTGAGATGTACGACAAGGTCGCAATCTCGGTGCGATACCAGGTAGTATGTGTTACGCTCGACTTTTTAGGTCGGCTTACATTTTTAGGGCACCAGACATGTACATTAATAAATGTTTGCATTTCCTTTCAAATTCTACTGGCCTTTGTTGCTTTGGATTTTAATGTGTGCAAAATATTGTGTTAAATACGATGAGCAACATTTATGAAAATTCGCTGCAACGTGAACACCGTTCCGACTTCTCGCTAAGCGTAAAATGCAAGATTATATTCTTTTCGTTAGAACAGTATATTTACTAAATAAGAATTTGTGCCACAAAGAAATACGGATAAATAAGTTGGATTGGTGGTCAGAATGACATAACTGAAATGCCGACAAAGAAATCCGTTACAGAGGCTTCATAAACAAGTTTCTGTCGGAACTTATTTACTACTATTTTTTTCAAAAGTAGCTCACCCCAATAACTTTTTAATTTTTTGAGATAATAAAATGAAATGTGGTGATGTTAACATATGACATAAATCCAGATTGACTGGCGTATTCAGTTGTTTTCGGTCACTTCCGGTTTCACCGAAAATGCCTGAAACTTTTAATTTTTAAATTGTACCTCCGGTATTTTTTGCTTTATTTGATAAAAAATGACATTCTGAATATAATGACTCCTCATATGTCAACTTCTGACATTTTCGCTTTAAAAAAATAATATTTTAAAATGAAATCTAGGGTCATAACTCTGTTGAAGTGACCGGAAACAACTGAATACGTCAATCAATCTGGAGTTGCATCATATACTAACATACCAAATTTCATTCTTTTATCTCAAAAATTAGAAGAGTTATTGGGGTGAGCCACTTTTGAAAAACACCCGGTGTATTGGATAATCCATGACTACATTGCATGCATACAAATACCATATTATATAACTTCAAAGTGATAGATTTAATAACACAAGAACTCCTGACATATCGAAAAAGCATGCTCTTCTTCATATATTTTATATTAGCGAATTTTCATTAAGAAAAATTCGCTAATAGATAGGTCACGATGAAAACCTTTTGAAAAAAATTCCACCAAGGTCCGGTAAAATTTTTATATGTTTATATATAGATATGTATGCATCCGAGCGATAACTCAAAAAATACTAAACTGATTTCCATCAAGCTTGGCAAAAATCTAGTCGGCGAAAACCGAGGTCGTGTTCGTTAATCAGCCTTTATGTTCAAATTTTTCCGGTGGAAAATCGGGGAAAAGTTTTTGAAAACGCTATATTTTTTAAATGATTAAAGTGACTGGAATGGAATTTTTCACATATATAGAGCATCCAAAGATCTTCTCATATATTAATTTTGAGGCGTTTCTCTCAACACAAATTTAAGTTATCCTGAATTAAAGAAATTTAAAAGCTACGACACGCTTCTAAAAGTTTATTAAGGCGTTGTGTAATGTGCCTGGGAGAGGTAGAGGTTCTTTGGATGTTGGAAAGCTACAAAAGCTGCCTAATAAATTGAAACAACCAGAGTTGTCAGTTTCAAAATTGTATTACACATACTTGGAAACATTCCCTCATTAGGAAAATTAACGGTAATATTTATTTCTAGAATTGATTTGTTATTCAAAAAGATATATGGTAAGATCGGCAGCCTAAAGAGTTTAAGCCTGATTTTAAGTTGTGATCCAAACAATAACTAAATAAAAACCTTATATTATAAGTTGAATAAAACTTTTACAATTATAACTTTTTGTTTGTTAATTTAGTCTAGGGAGATTTATCTATAGATTTGGCTTTCTGAAATGACCAACAACACGATTCTTGGTGAAAATAATTTAATTATTTATCTAAAATCGAAACTTAAAAATTAATAATGAATATATGAACCTTGGATACATAAACATTTCAAGCGAACGGCTATACCACGTTGAAAAAAACCGATTGTCATGCGATCACCGAAGTTAAGCAACCTCGGGCATGGTCAGTGCTTGGATGGGTGACCACCTGGTAACACCTTGGCCTCTTGACTTTTTTTAGGTCGTGACATTTCTGTCTAGCGAATTTTTTCTTTTAAAAAAACTCTTTATTTTAAAAAATTCGCTAATATAGAGACAGCAAAAACTTTTCAAATGAGCGTGAATTTGGGTCCCTAGAACCCAAAACCAAGGTCCGTTTAAATTTTTATAGTAGGTATATATATATATATATATATATATATATATATATATATATATATATATATATATATATATATATATATATATATATATATATATATATATATGTATCCACACGATAACTCAAAAAGTTATTAAACTCGGCAAGAATCTTTTTTTCATTAATAACTTAAATGAGTTCGTTAGCCAGCCTTATCGGACCAGTTTTTCTGAAAAAAATACGTTAGGTCGCAATGTCCATCACCAACCTTTCAAGGGCCCCTTTGTACATCGAGTGGTAGAGATGCCGGCTGCGCTGAGACTCGGTCGGGAGTCTACTCGCAGCCTTCGAACAGTGACAAAAATAGACATTCATCTTTCAGTTACTCTGTGATTCACTCGCTTATGTTTACCCGTGTTATTATTATATGTACATTTTCCTTTTAATGAATACATTCTTAATTTACTTAATTTGCTCTTCGAAGTGTTTTTAGTTTACAACCTTACAATTATTTGTATCTCAAAAAAATAACAAAGTGATTTTGATGAAATTTGGTTGGTATGTTGCCCTCGTAAAGACGTTACTCCACCAAAACTCAACTTTCTAGGTTTATAGAAAATTAAGTTATACAAATTTGAAGCATTTAATGAAAATTCGCTACCATAACGCACTTAAATTTTTACTGTTTCACCACACTTTTGTCATTATTTCTTTCAACTTTTAATAATTAAGTATTTAACTAAAAAAAATTTTGTTTTGAAACCCATTCTCAATAAAATGCGCGCACATTTGCTGCGTCCGGGCTTTTTTGCCTATCCTATAGTGTAATGATTGCGTCAAACCGTAATTTGATAATTTTATCACATCGTCAAACAGAATATTATCTGTTCTGTCGCGGTATTTATTAGAGTAAGGTTTTTCACCTACCGTGAGATCCTGTTTATGTTAATTTTTATGTCCATTCTGAATCTATTTATTTATGCGGCATCATGTTCACAGTTGGTTCGTATTTTCCAACACATTATCATATACATAATAGAGTAAACAAAGATAATGTTATATACGCGCCGCATCTATATTATACACGAATATGTCAGTTCTTGTTTCTTTGAAACATCAACATCAAGATTAAATTATAATACTCCATGATCAGCAGACCGTTTCATGCATCCTTCCTTTATACTTTTTTACAAGGTCTAGCTACTACAGCAAGAATTATATGTCCGGGATATTAAGATATAACTTGAGTAAAGAAATATTAAGTAACTCCCGTGCACATTCTAAAAAGTCTGGACGTAGCAAGTGCGTTATGGTAGTGAATTTTCATAAAAATACTTTTAATAACAAATATGTTTCTTTTTAAGAAAGCAGGCATCAAATTTGGTTACCAGTATAACCTATATAATAGAAACAATGTGCCATGTTTCATCAAAATAACTTTATTGTTTGAAAATGTACAAAAGTTTCCGAAAGTAAACTTAAGGTGTTCCCGAAAAAACTGGTTTCTTGGTCAACCTTATAGGTTAATAGCAAATTGAGCTATTCAAATTTGAAGCATTTAATGATGAAATGCGTCCCGAATTTATTTTCTTACAAACACGCATTATATTTCGATGAAAAATGCAAAACTGCAATAACATAATGTAAGATTGCTAGTTATTAAAAATAACAGTTTGGTAATCTTGGAAGCGCGCCGACACTGGTTGTGTGTATATTCAAAAGTAGTTGGCGTATGGCTCAAGTAAACAGACTGAGTGACGATATGTAAGAAGGGCAAGGATGAAGGGGGATACCCGGCTGTATTGAAGATGAACATTTCAATTAGATTATTATGAGTTGTTGAGTTGTTGGCATGTGATCTTTAGTAATTATATTAATTCTGAATAAACCAATTTTATTTGAAATATTTTAATTTCTAACAAAGGCGTGTTCGATAAAATATATATATATATATATATATATATATATATATATATATATATATATATATATATATATATATATATATATATATCAGCAACGACTTATGGGCCACCCTATGATTGTAGAAATATTTTTTAAGATATAGCTCAACGACACCCTATAATTATTGTATATAATTTTTTTCGTATCTTGTATAATAACGGATATATTGACTTTATTGATTTTTTACGAAAATTCGACAAAAATTATATAGGTACCATTAAGCGATAAACTCTATAGCTAAGACTACTGCCAAAGCATCAGAGAAAATGAATTTTCTGGAAATATTTTAGTAAAATGAAGGATAATGATGGTTGAAGCTAAGATTTCAGGGTTTGTAAAACATTCTGCTTGAGACATTTTCTTTCCATAGCCCGTATCAGCTTCAGCTTTTTTGCCTAAATGTTGCCAATTTTGACGTTTTAAATCGCGACTTTGACGTTTTGAGGAAAACCCCAATTTATTTTTCTTTAAATGCCTCTAACTTTTGTGTCTTTTAACTCAGGAGAGCTAAATTTCGGTAAGTAATTTACCTACAATGATATAAATCCGCGTACCAAATTTGGTTGCCCTTACTTTGTTATTTCCGGAGAGAAAAATTTTTTTCGAAAGGAAACACAAAATTTTCCGGGAAAACCAGGGCCGATTTTTCTGGCTAACGAATTTATCCAAGCCACTTGCAAAAGGAAGGTATTCTCCAAATTTAATCAACATGCTACAACGGAGCTAGAAATGCAAAGTGTCAAAAACTCACCTTACAGAAGTCCATAGAAAGGAGAAACTCCTTACCAACATCGTTTCTCTATTAAAAAACTTCCACTTTGCCCAAATAAAAAAAAAACGCTGAATAATAACATAATCTGATTCGTTATTAGAATTAAATAAATAACTGAAACTGCTACCAAAGCATCACATAAAGGGTCTATTTTAAATTAATTTTCAGCAAATATTTTAATAAAATAAAGAACAATGAAGATTGAAGCTGAAACTGAAGGCTTTCTAACTTCTTACGACATTTATGCTGCATAGCCGTTCATTTAGGTACTCTATCTAAAACATGTCAATTTTGAAGTTTCGAATCGCGACTTTTTTGACGTTTTAAGAAGAAAAACTTAAAAGCCTATCACTTTTTTTTAATTTTAACATAGATTCAAGTTTTGGTGCATGGTTTTCTTTTTATGATATAAACCCTCGTACCCAATATGGTTGCCCTAACTTTGTTATTTCCGAAGATATAAAAATTTTCCGAAAGAAAACAAAAAAAATTCCGGGAAAACTAGTGCCATTTTCCTGGCTAACGAACTTATCTAAGCCACTTGCGAAAGGAATGTACTCACCAAGTTTTATCAAAATCGGTCTATTATTTTTTGAGTTATCGGTGTGACACATAAATATATAAGCATATATATATATATATATATATATATATATATATATATATATATATATATATATATATATATATATATATATATATATACTCAAAAGCCCTGGTTCTCTAAATCCTGTCACAAGGCCAGACTCGAAAAGGTCAAAGCTCACAAAACGCTTCTACACAATCCCAGTCAAGAAAACCGTCAAGCATTTAACGACGCAAGAAACCGCTATGTCCGCATTCTTTCTGAGGCAAAAAACTCGTTTAATAACCACATCAAAAACAAAGTCCCCTTAAGCTCCAGTGGCAGCAAACCCTTCTGCAAGAACACGTTCCCACCTCTGGTCTCAGGGGATGAAATTGTTTCTACCGCCCTGGGCAAGGCTGAACTTTTTGTCTCGTTGTTCTCTGGCAATTCTACTCTCAACCCGCCTCCAAATGTTCAACCACCAACAGTCCCCAATGTCACGCATAAAATGACGGATACCATTTTCAAAACTAAAAAGGCACGAAAGATGCTCTCTTCTCTTAATACCAGGAAAGCCTCTGGCCTTGACGAGATCCCAGCAATTGTTCTCAAAAAATTTGCACCAGAAGTTGCTCCTGTCCTGACTAGTCTGTTTCAATACAGGCATATTCCCTAATAACTGGAAAACTGCTCGAGTACAACCCGTCCCCAAGAAAGAATCCAAAGCGCCTCCTAGCAACTACAGGCCTATTTCTCTCCTTTCAGTCGTCTCTAAAGTGATGGAAAAGTATATAAACACCGAATTACTAAAATTTCTTGAAAAACACAGTCTAATCCACGACAGGCAGTATGTATTCCGTCGGCGCATATCAACTGCGGACCTCCTTTCCTTTGTCACCCATTCTTGGAACAAGTCTATGTAACTACACGGTGAATCCCAGATTGTCGCTCTAGACATATCCAAAGCATTAGACCAGGTCTGGCACGCAGCGCTGCTTAATAAACTACCGGCCTATGGCCTACCACCAAAACTCTGTACGTGGACAGCAAATTTCCTCTCCAACTGAAGTATTTCTGTTGTCGTGGATGCACATTCCTCTAAACTGTATCCCATTAATGCAGGAGTTCCTCAAGGTTCAGCTTTAGCCCCTACTTTGTTTCTTCTCCACATCAATGACCTCCTCTCTAGCACATCCAACCCAGTTCAAGGTTATGCGGACGACAGCACCCTGCACTCAAAGATACAATATTCTAAGCCTGTCTCTTTAGCCCAATTAGATGAGGATCACAGACTCATGGAGGGTTCTATCTCTGTGGATCTTCAAAAAATATTAGACTGGGGAAGTAGAAATCTTGTACAATTCAACCCCACCAAATGACAGTCTTGCTTTCTTTCTCATAGGAGATACGCCAGCCCTAGACCCATCACAATAAACAACCAAGTTATTCAAAGTAATGAGTCCTTTTCACTTGTTGGCATTTTTGTGGATCGAAATCTCAATTGGCACCAACATGTCACATCAATTGCAGAAGCGGCTGCTAAGAAATTAGGTTTCCTCTTCTGGGCTCGCAAATACTTTTCACCAGCTAATCTCTATACCTTATATACTTCACAAATAAGACCAAACCTCGAATACTGCTCCCACATCTGGGGTACTGCTGCCGCTTCTACACTCGCTATCCTGGACTCCATTAAGAAGAGAGCTATACGTCTCATCAGTGACCCTTCCCTCACCCAAAGGCTGCCATCTTTTGCCCACCGACATGCCGTTGGGACCTCTCTCTCTTTTATAGATATCTGCACGGGCACTGCTCGGAGGAGCTTTCTTCCATAGTTCCTCCACCTGCTGCCCCCAACAGATCTACCAGGGGAACAGAGCGAATGCACCCTTTTACTGTACAGGTGACCAGACATAGAACATCTTGTTATGCGCGCTCTTTTGTCCCGATCGATGACTTCCAAATTGTGGAATACCTTGCCGGCACATGTTTTTCCTTCTCCCCTCAACATCCAAACCTTCAAGTCCAGAATTAACAAGTTGCCTCTTTCCTCCTTGTCGACACCCATGGTACAATAGTATTTAAGCTGTAAGCCCTCGTGGTGTGTTGTTGAAAAAAAAAAAAAAAACTTGGGAAAAATCATTGGCATACCATTTTTTTTTTCAAAATTATCTGTTAGAAAATTATGTTTCTCTTGAAAAAATGCATATTTATTAGCTGTCTCTCCGTACTTAATATCACTGAAATACTAAGTGAGTGGTGGACGTGCCGCCACTTAGTTGCGGAACCAAGTAGTATGTTGTAACGCCAGCTCCAAATAACACAGTGTTAAAAAAATAGAGACTGTATACAACCAACTAACAATTTAGAAAATTGTCAGCCCTGGCCCATTTCTACCCCAATATAGGGACAAAGTATGTAAGGATAGATGCATTCTCGCTACAATTAGAACCGTAGACCGGGCCAGGGTTGACAATTTTCTAAATTGTTAGTTAGTTGTATACAGTCTCTATTTTTTAACACCTTGTGTTATTTGGAGCCTGTGTGACAACATACTACTTGGTTCCGCAACTAGGTGGTGGCACGTCCACCACTCACTTAGTGTTGGAAGGCTGGCTATACTATAGCCGTATTACTTTAGATGCATTTTTGCTACAATTAGTATGCCGTACTGAAGAGCTCTAATGAGAGCGAAACCGGTTTACAGTTCTAATTGTTGCGAGAATGCATCTAGCCTTAAATCACTGAAATATCTCAAGCGATTTCGAAAATATTAATAAATTTCCATCTTTTCCTTTAAACTTTAACACCCAGTATTTTCGTAGCAAAACATTTTTGGATCATAGGTTAAAAAGCAAGCTATCATTAATTTTTAATGTATATTCACACCCTTAAATATTCGCATATCATTACGGAACATCCTGTATAGCTACGTCAAATTGTCTTGCTAATTGTTCCTGGTACCTAACTTTACAAAACTTACTCTTACCTAACTCAAACATTACATACATTTTAACACGAATCACAAACAGGAAACTTCCTATGGATAATACGATAATATGCATATAATATATAAACATTTCGGGACACAGCAAGTACGTTATAGTAGCGAATTTTCATAAGAATTGTACATTATTATTATACGCCATATTAGTAAAGTTAATACTTTAAACTTACACAGACCTTGAAGATCGATTTTAGAGGTCTTAGTACGCGCACATTTGAAGAATTCTCTCGAAAGTGTTACCATCGATATCTCTCTATCATCAAAAAAATCTTGCATTCTAACTCCGGGGACGGTGCACTTAACCGTAACCGGAATGTAGCAAAACGGCGCACACCAAAAGAAAGAGTATGTAACGTAGATTAATAATCGTGAAAAAAATTTACGGAAAAATCATAAATAACAGAATAATTGAGAAATGAAGTTCTAGAAAATGCACCATTTTCACGTTTCGAACTGTCAATTTTCAGCAGCGTTGCCATATTAAATATCTAATTCCAAGAGTGTTTTGCCACTGTAACGAAATAAAAGTCTAAAATGCTTTTTACACACAATCCTGCCGACCTGACCTTCTGGACCTAAAAAACACCGCCTATCTGCAATTTAATCCCAAGAGTGTTTTGCCGCTTTAACGAAATAAAAGATCTAAAATGCTTTTTACACATACTCCTGCCGACCTGACCTTCTGGACCTAACAACACCGTCTATCTGCATGAAATATTCCTACAAAACAACAGTCATAACCTCAGGTGCAAAAAATATATATTTTTGTTGCAAATCGAAACGTTTTAATTGTGTTTATCATTGAAAGGTTATTAGAAACAAAATATACCACATTGTTTTACTTTATTAAGGTATGTACAGCTGTTTTTAGGCCATATTTTATTATAATCATGTTAATATGTAGTTGCGGTTAAGTGCACCATTCCCCTAACTCCTTTTGACAAAAATGCCCAAACCTCACTTTTCTATGAAGCTAAAGAACTAAATTTTACTATATCTGTAAATAATGTAGGTCTCTTTAAAAGAAACTTGTATTACAAATTTTATTAAAGTTATACAGAAGATTTCCAGAAGGAAACTTAATTCACAAGGTAATACACTTCATCTATCAGCAGTTGATTTAACTAAAATTAGTTGGCCCCTATTATCCAGTATCACCAAAATGTCTCCTTGATTGAAAAGTAAAAGAAAACTACCTAACTACAAAATCACAAGTAAATGAATTGGGCAGAGGCGATACTGAATGGCTAACGAGATCTCCAAATGTAACACGGCTTGACGTGTTGATTTGGAGTTATTTAAAAAACAAAATTACGCAAGTCTTTGCAATCCGATCCAAATCCAAATCATTTTAAAAAGCCAGAGAAGTGTATGAAAATAGATCCTTATATTGCCTGGTTGATGATGGGGCACATTTTGAACATCCTTTGAAATAACATTACTTTTAGGTAAATACTTTTTTGTATCAAACTTGTCAATTATTGTTTTGCTTCCTTTTTTCAACTGAGAGCCACTTAAGTGATAATTTGACTGTACCAGAACAGGCATTAAATTGGGCAATTGTTTACATGAAAATTACACTAATATTTATTTCACACCTTATATCTAAACTTAACAAATAGCAAAGCAGGTAAAATAAAATATGTAAAGGCAATACGTACACTTACCACTACCACTACAGAAAGGGGATTCCGAAGCACCATCATCTAGTTCAGAAAGAATTTCTTGTTTGCCAACATCGCTGTCCCCAACCAGCAGGAACTTCAGAAGATAGTCGTACTGTTTTTGAGGTGGCCTACCCAGATCCTCAGCCATAACCCTTTACTACACACTGTTAACATAATAACACTAAGCCCTCACTTTGAATTATCACTCAAACACCTATCTAGAGTTGCACATTCACGTTATAAGAAAATCATGCATTATGGTGTATCATATTTGCATAAAGATATCGCACAGAGCACAGTGAAATGACTTGTTTTCACTTGTTCTACTAAAAAATGCAAATTCCTTTCTTTGGTTTATTTTTATTGGACAAGGACACTTATAATAAGTAAATAAACAGATGGTTTCAGGTGATTAGGAGTGAACTTCACATATGTATATTATTAGAAGATCCTTCGTGCGACCGATTCCAAACTTTATAAAGGATCTTTTTTAGAAATAAACCATATTAATATATTTGTACTGGTTCTGGATCACTTTCCACTTTTCACTGTAAATACGATACGATACTAAATGTCAAAATGTCAAGTATGGCGAAACGTCATTCACAGAAGGGGGTACACAAATCCAGAGAACATAAAAAAATGTCTCAGAGAGAATGTCATATTGGATTCTCTATGAAGTGTTTATTAAATGTCATTCGATCCATCTTTATTACTATGCATTATCATTTTCAGCGTTCAGCAGGCACCAATAGCTGAGTTTACGCACTTTTCTGCTTACACCAATAGATTTCAGTGGTTGGAAACTGATGCGCACTGTTGACTTTGTGACCTTTATCTGCCATTCCGCTTCGACAAATAGGAAACTGTTGAGTTTCAGCAGAAACTTCGCAGAACTGGTGAACGCCTATTTTGAAACTATTCAACTGTTGGCGCCTGGTCAACTCGGCAATTATCATGAGAGCTCTATGGTATTGTCACTTCTGCCATTGTTTCGATTTAGTGAAATTATCTTTAAAAAAATCACTGATTTAAAGATCCCGCCTTTTGAATTTTGAAAATAGTTCTTCAAATGAGGGCAAACTAGGACCCCTAAAACCCATATTCGGGGTCAGTTTAAATTTTTACATGTTTATATATATTGTTACGTTTTCTCCGGGTTCTGGATAAGTGAGACTTTAAATTTTAACAAAACAACTTTATTTACACTCTAA
Organism: Tillus elongatus; assembly: GCA_964006375.1. Classification (NCBI taxonomy): domain Eukaryota; kingdom Metazoa; phylum Arthropoda; class Insecta; order Coleoptera; family Cleridae; genus Tillus; species Tillus elongatus. The sequence continues at coordinate 17,929,158 of OZ023268.1, read as the reverse complement.
ATATGGATACAATAAAATTTCTAGAATGTCTCTCTCACAAAACACTTCATTTACTGGCCTTACAATTACTAATCTGCACACAAGTTACTATAATGGTACTACAGTCACTACTGATTACTGCTTGTTCAAGTCACTACCACATTCTCTTACTGAACTGAACTAACTCGGGCTGGCTTGCTTTCGCTTTTATATACTCGCCGTACCTTCCCCTCCTTTCTAGAGCGTTCCATTCCAGAACGTTCCAGGACCTTCTTTTACTAGAAGGTTCTGTGAATACAGATCGGTCCCGTGTGTATACAGGGGGATGTGTATACAGGATGATCCAAATGTGGTCACCACTCCTATGTTACACAAGAGGTGTTTCTCGAACTATAAGATCTCTCTGCGTATACAGGGTGTAAGGGTTCTCTGCGTATACAGGGTGTATATACAGGGTGTTCGGAATGTGCAGACCTCAGTTATCCGTTCCGACGGGGCACAAGTTGGTAACTTCGTTATTTCTGGTCCTAGAGGGTTGAGACTTCGCCTGAGGGGGGGTCACCCCAGGCACCCCCAGGGGGGTGGGGAGGCAGTGTTGCCAGATTGTGCAAAAATTCCCATATGTTGGGGAAATTCTGGAGATGTGGCAACACCGCACCTACGTCTATTGAAGTGCTTTGTAACACTGCCCCCTTCCTTAAGACTGTTCGTCCCGAACAGTATTTACCGGCCGCCAACTTGGGGGTTCGTTGCCCCGATAGGGACTCAACCTCTCTATGTGAACAACTTTGGGTTTAGTTCTTGGAGACAGCTGGATTCTGTAGACTAGGTCGTTAATTTTCTTAGTCACCAAGTATGGCCCTTCCCATGGTTTCTGAAGTTTGGGACTGAGGCCCTTTCTCCTTGTTGGTTGGTACAGCCACACTGTATCACCTTCCTTGAATGTATGGGGTGTTGCTCTGCGATCCAAGCGCATCTTCATCCGGTCACTGCTTAAGAGGAGCCTATCTCTGACACATCTGTATATAGTGCGCAGTTTTCCTTCTAGGTCGGCGACATACTCAGGTAACGTAGCTAGGTCCGCTATGTCCTCGTTCGGTGGTGGTCTCGTCATGTCGATTGGTAACCGCATCTCTCTGCCGGTCAACATCATGGATGGAGTGTAGCCGGTAGATTCATGCTGAGAGCTTCTGTAAGCTAGGAGGAACAGAGGTATCAGCTTGTCCCAGGTTCTCTGATTCTCGTCGACAAACATAGCAAGATACTGATTGATGGTCCTGTTATGCCGTTCTACCATGCCGTCTGATTGAGGGTGGAGTGGCGTTGTTCTCGTTTTCTTTATGCCTAGCAAGTCCATTAGGCTCTTCCAGACCTCTGATTCGAAATTTCGGCCCTGGTCGGTGTGAATCTCCAAGGGTACACCATGCCGTGATATGACATTTTCCATCAGGGCTTCTGCCACGGTCGTTGCCTCTTGGTTGGGGATCGGCGCAACTTCAGGCCATTTCGAGAAGTAGTCCATCGCCACCATTATGTATCTGTTCCCAGATTCTGTGATGGGAAAAGGTCCTGCGATGTCTACGGCAACTCTCTCCCACGGTGTACCTGAGATGTACTGCATCATTTTTCCTCTGGATCGGGTCTTTGGTCCTTTCTTTGAAGCACATTGGTCACACCTTTTGCACCATTCTTCCACGCTTCTTCGGCAGTTTATCCAATAGAAGCGGTCTCTCACTCTGGCAAGAGTCCTGTTGACCCCAAAGTGGCCTCCACTTCTACTATTGTGTAACTCTTGAAGAACACTGTCTACGCACTCACTTGGCACAACGGTCTGGTATATACAGTCTCTACCATCGGCAGTTTCCCATTTTCGAGTGATCATGTCATTCTTTAGACACAATGAGTCCCATTGTAGCCAGTAGCCTTTAACCTCCGCCCCAAACCGGGACACATCGTGCCACTCAGGTCTTTTCCCCTTTTGTAGCCATTCTCTAATATTTTTCAAGTCTGGATCTGTCTTCTGTGCGTCTCTGATGTATTCAAGATTTACGTCTAGATCGGTGTTATTCTCCTGTCCTGCTACCAGTTGTTTGATCTGATGAGTTACTTTGTCGATCTCTTTGTTCTCTTGTCGCTCGCAAAATTTACATTCATGCACTGAACATGGTCTTCTTGACAGGCTGTCTGCATTGGCGTGACTTCTTCCTTTTCGATGTTCAATCCGGAAGTCGTAGCTCTGCAGTTTCTCTATCCATCGGGATATCTGTCCTTCGGGATTTCTAAAGTTCAGAAGCCATTGCAGAGCAGAGTGATCCGACCTCACGCGGAATGTTCTTCCATACAGGAAGTTGTGGAAATGTTCGATGGATCTTACAACTGCCAGCAGTTCTTTCCGGGTTACACAGTAATTCCTTTCTGCTTTTCCGAACGTTTTGCTGAAGTAGCCTATCACAACTTCTTCTCCGGCTTGGAGCTGCGAGAGTACTGCCCCAATGCCATACTGGGAAGCATCGGTGTCCAGTATGAACAGTCCTTCGTCCTGAGGATAAGCCAGTATAGGAGCAGTGACAAGACGATGTTTGAGTTCTCTAAAAGACTCTTGGCAATCTGGTGACCAGATGAACTCGACCTTATTTTCAGTCAGGCTATGCAGAGGCTTCGCAATGCTGCTGAAGTACTTCACAAAGCGTCGGTAGTATTTGCAAAGTCCCAGAAAACTTCTGACCTCATGTTTGTTCCTCGGCACAGGCCAGTCTCTTACTGCCTTTATTTTCTCTGGATCAGTTTCTATCCCTTTCTCAGAAACGACATGTCCGAGGAAACTCACTTTCTTCTGGAAGAGGACGCATTTCTTGGGATTAAGTTGCAGATTGGCACCTCTCAGCCTGGAGAAAACTTGCTTCAGATTCGACAGGTGTTCATCGAAAGTCCTTCCAATCACCATGACATCATCGAGATACACCAGGCATGTTTCCCATGTCAGTCCTCTCAGCACTAACTCCATTAGTCGCTCGAAGGTGGCAGGAGCATTACATAAGCCGAATGGCATGACCTTGAATTGGTACAACCCATTCCCGGTTGAAAAAGCAGTCTTCTCCTTATCGTCTTTATGGAGTTCTACTTGCCAGTAGCCACTTTTCAGGTCTAATGTAGAGAACCACTTTGATCCGGCCAAAGTGTTCAAAGTGTCGTCGATCCGGGGCAGGGGATAACTGTCTTTCTTGGTGACATCATTCAGCTTCCTATAGTCCACGCAAAATCTCATACTGCCGTCTTTCTTGGTGACCAAAACTACTGGGGACGACCAAGGACTATTAGACTTCTCGATCACACCATCTTCCAGCATTTCGTTAACCATCGCCTTGATTTCTGATTTCTTGGCAAAAGGCAGTCTTCTTGGCGGCTGTCTAATTGGTCTTGCGTCGCCAGTATTAATTCTGTGTTGCACTAGACTCGTACGACCTGTTATTTTATCTTGAGCGAAAATATCGGCCTCCTCCAATATGAACTTCAGGGCCATTTCCATCTCCATGTTGTTCAATTGGCCCCATGAATTCTTGAACCGCTCTACTATTTCTACTGGCAGTCTTCTGTCTAATGCAGTGGGTGTCACGTTTCTTGACAACGTCACTCGGTCAATGGGCTCGCAAGTGGCGATAACCTCACCTTTCTTCAATGTGACTCTGTTAGTTTGCACGTTAGCCACTCTTATGGGTATTGTTTTCTTCGGGTCTACTAAGCATCGTGCGACGAGGGCACCATCATGTCTATCTTTTAGGGGCTCCGCTATGAGAGCAGAGATACCATCAAGTTTCTTCTCTAGCCTGGCTCTGACAATCTTCTCACTGTTACCAGGAATCCGTGTATCCTCGTCGACAATAAGTCTCACCCTGAGATTAGCTTCGCCTGCTGTGGGAGATAAATACAACTCTTCGTTGCCGATTCTCAAAATCTTATTTTGGAAGTCCACTGAAAAGACATCAAACTCTTCCATTATATCCAAGCCCACAATAAATTCGTCGACGATTTCTGCGACGACAGCCTTGACCTGCAGCTCAGTACTGCCCAGCTTAATGTAAACAATGGCCTCTCCATGCACGGGTATCCTATCTCCTTTCGCTGTCTCCAACACAGGCTGTTTGTTGGTCGTGAGTGCCGACATATTTGGCAACATGTCTGGGCGTACAACGGATCTAGTGGCGCCAGTATCGATGGTGAAACTGCATTGTCTCCCGTCTATGCTACCAGGTATAACGAGGCTCTCGCGGTAGCGTCTGATAGTGGAGACCCTGACTTTGGGGCCTTGGGTCTCGCATGCCACGTGTCGCCCACCTACACTGGCGTCAGGTCGTTTTCCCTGATGGCGCTCCCTGTTGGTGTATTCTTGTCTTCTGCGAGCCACCTGTTGGGTTTGTGAGCACTGCCTACTTATGTGCCCTTTCCTACCACACTTGTAGCATTCTATGTCTGACCAATCTGCTTTCATCCTACGTGCCCCAACCGGTGCAGTGAGCTTGCTTATGGCTTCTTTTAATAACTTCATTTCTTGCCTTAGTTCCGCTGTTGTGTCTGCAAAGTCCTTTATCTCCTTCACTTCGCGCAGCCTGTTGCGGCGAGGTTGAGATGCATTCTTCGCTGCTTCAAATTCCAAGCCATAAATTACGCAGTCCGTAAGTGTTTTGAACCTTCCGAGCCTTAAAGCTTGTTGCATTTCATTATCAAGTACCCCATCGATGAAGGTCTGGACGGTTATCTGGTTGACAAATTCTTCTGGGGCTTGGGGATATGCCAGTCGCACAAGTTTCTCCACTTCGGCACTAAATTCTTGCAGCGTCTCATTTGGTTTCTGGACCCTTGACTTTAGTTGTGTCTGGTAGACCTGGCTCATGTACTTGTTACCATATCTCAAATCTAGGGCCTGTATCACTGTTAAGTAGTTTTGCTGTTTCGACTCCGGGATGTTCTGGAGGATTTCTAGGGCTTTACCTCGAAGCGAGAGAATTAGAGCAGTTGCTGTCTGTTGTTCGCTCCACCCATTGCTGAGAGCTGCCGCCTCAAACTGCCTCCTGTACATGGGCCACGATGTTTCTCCGTCAAAAGTCGGCGGCTTCAAGGTTCCATGAGGCTGCTGCACGATTGGCATATCTTCTTCCGGCCGATTTTGAACAGGGGACATTCCAGTAACTCCTCTTGGTTGAGTTCTGTCAGTCTGGCCCATCACCTGCTCTGTCAGTTCTCTATGTGTGATTTCTGTGCCTTTCATGATCATCTTCATTTGTTCTTTCAACCCTTCAACTTCTTCCCATCGTTTGTTCCAATCCTTTACATTTTCTGTTACATTTTCTACTTTACTGTTCACATTTTCTACTTTCTTGTCCACACTTTCTATTTTATTGTCCACATTTTCTACTTTCTTGTCCACATTTTCTATTTGTTCGTTGATCTGTTCAATTTCTTCTTTTACATCAACTCTCATATTGTGGAACATACTTCGGAGGTCTTCTTTGTCTTCTTCGCGTTGCTTCTTGAGTTCTTCTTTATCTTCAAGACGCCTCTGTTCCTCCTCTTGTCGTCTTCTCTCGTCTTCTTCGCGCCGTCTTCTTTCATCTTCTTGTCGCCGTTGTTCGTCTTCTTCGCGTTGCCTCTTGAGGTCTTCTTTATCTTCTTGCCGCCGTCGTTCGTCTTCTTCGCGCCGTCTTCTTTCTTCTTCTTGTCGTCGTTGTTCGTCTTCTTCGCGTTGCCTCTTGAGGTCTTCTTTATCTTCTTGCCGCCGTCGTTCGTCTTCTTCGCGCCGTCTTCTTTCTTCTTCTTGTCGTCGTTGTTCGTCTTCTTCGCGTTGCCTCTTGAGGTCTTCTTTATCTTCTTGCCGCCGTCGTTCGTCTTCTTCGCGCCGTCTTCTTTCTTCTTCTTGTCGTCGTTGTTCGTCTTCTTCGCGTTGCTTTTTCAGTAAGTCCATCAACTCTTTGATTTCGGCCATCTTGTCGTAGTCCAAATGTGGTCACCACTCCTATGTTACACAAGAGGTGTTTCTCGAACTATAAGATCTCTCTGCGTATACAGGGTGTAAGGGTTCTCTGCGTATACAGGGTGTATATACAGGGTGTTCGGAATGTGCAGACCTCAGTTATCCGTTCCGACGGGGCACAAGTTGGTAACTTCGTTATTTCTGGTCCTAGAGGGTTGAGACTTCGCCTGAGGGGGGGTCACCCCAGGCACCCCCAGGGGGGTGGGGAGGCAGTGTTGCCAGATTGTGCAAAAATTCCCATATGTTGGGGAAATTCTGGAGATGTGGCAACACCGCACCTACGTCTATTGAAGTGCTTTGTAACTATATATATATATATATATATATATATATATATATATATATATATATATATATATATATATATATATATATATATATATATATATATATATATATATATATATATATATATATATATATATTAGGCATTGAAAGAAAAAAAATTGGGGTTTTCCTCAAAACGTCAGTCGCGAAACTTGAAACAAATACGGATTATGTGAAGAAAATGTCGCAAGAAGAATGTTCTGAAACCCTTGATTTTCTGCTTCAACCGCCATTGTCCTTCATTTTACATTTTACTAAAATGTTCACAGAAAATTCATTTCAAATAGACCCGTTCTCTGATACTTTGGCAGTAGGTTTAGTTAAGTTGATGCTTAGGCGGTAGGTTTAGTTAAGTTTATGGTTTAACGGTCTATAATTTTTAGCTAATTTTCGTAGAAAAAATTCGTTAAAGAGGAGACCGCGACTTTTAAAAAGATTTCTTTAAATGAGCGCAAACTAGGCCCCCTAGAATCCGTATCCGGGTTTAATTTCAATTTTTATCTGTTTGCATATCTACAAGGTGACGCATTTCTAGGGTAAAGCTCAATATAATTGTTATTATACAAGATACGAGAAAAAATTGTATACGTTAATTATAGGGTGTCTTAAGCGGCATCTTATAAAAATATTTTGACAGTCACAGGATGGTCCATAAGTCGTTGTTTTTGTTCGAACTCGCTTATATTATTGCATTTTTTTATCGAAATATGCGAAGCATGTATGTAAGAAAAAAATTGTGACGCAATAAGTGCGTTTTGGCAGAGAATTTTCCTTAAACCCTCCAAATTTCAATAACTCATTTTGCTATTAACCTAAGGTTTGTTGGCTAGGAAACCAGTTTTCTCGGAAAATTTTTGTATATTTTCAAACAATAAGTACTTTTAACACTAAGTGAGTTGTGGACGTGCCGCCACCTAGTTGCGGAACCAAGTAGTATGTTGTCACGCCAGGTCAAAATAACACAGTGTTAAAAAAATAGAGACTGTATACAACTAACAATTTCGAAAATTGCCAGCCCTGGCCCATTTCTACCCCAATATAAAGACAAAGTATTTAAGCCTAGATGCATTCTCGCAACAATTAGAAACGTAGACCGTGACAACATACTACTTGGTTCCGCAACTAGGTGGCGGCACGTCCACCACTCACTTAGTGTTGAAAGGCTGGCTCTACTATAGCCGTATTACTTTTGGTGTATTTTTGCTACAATTAGTATGCCGTACTGAAGAGCTCTAATGAGAGCGAAACCGATCTACGGTTCTAATTGTTGCGAGAATGCATCTAGCCTTAAATAAGTACTTTTGATAAAATATGGTACATTGTTTCTACTATATAGGTTATACCCGTACCCAGATTGATCCCTGCTTGCATTAGAGAGACATATTTGCTATTAAAAACATTTTTAATTCACTTGCATGACGCACTTGCTGGGTCCAGACTTTTAGATTATCATTTAGAAATTTTGCTTTAAATTCTTTAATTTTATATTCATGTCGATCACTAATAAGGCAATGAAACTGCCTATTGCTGTTTTCAATATTTATTAAATATAAATGATTTCTAATAACACGCAATCGTAATTACAAATTACGTTTGTAAGTAGACATGAATTATTTAATCAGTTTGCATTACCTACCGGAATTTCCAAATAAATAAACTATTCTCTCAGGCACAAAACGGATACTTATTGCATGGCAGGTCAACAGACAGGGCCATATTTCAAATGGAAAACATAATTATAGATCAGTTAATGATAAGAAGAAAACTTTCGGTATATTCCTGGATCTGTCAAAGACATTTCATGCAATAGATCATTATAAACTCTTAATAAAAATAGAAGCACTGGTAATAAGCATGATATAATTACTTAGAAGAGATATGATATTGCGCATATGCCCCCTCCCCTCCTATGACGTCGTGTGGTGAGTAACGTTATAGAAGTCCAACTATACACTTAAAACAAAGTCATTCGCAATCAAACAGTTTCTATAAGTCAGTTTAATGCGGTTGAAGTTACTCCTATATTGTCTTTTTCAGATAATATAGATCGCAGCACTAAATATAATCTTTTTCAATTTTATTATTTCCAACTGCATGCACTTAAATAATTTTTTTTTTTTGTTCCCTCAGGGCTCGTCCGCGGCCTTGCCGCCCCGATAGCACCGCAACCCTTGGTTGATTGTGCATACCCCTAGTCTTACTCCACCCATTCCAAAATCACTGTGCCTTGAACTAGTCTGCACAGCGATTGGTAGGGTGAAGTTTTATATTGCTCTGTCTCCGGTCTAGAGTGACCGTAGATCAGTTGTCTTTTCCGGTCCAGAGCTATACACTCGCACAAGATGTGCTGGGCTGATTCCTCCCCCTCGCCGCAGAGTCTGCATGCGAGGTCCCCTTCGAACTGCCCCATTTTATGTAGGTGTTTCTTGACGGCCATGTGTCCCGTCAAGAGACCTGTTGTGTTTCTGAGCTGTCCTCTGCTAAGGTTTAGCAGCTCCACAGCTCTCTTTGAACTGGGTCCGTCAATTATTGACTTCCCATGTCTGAGCCCTGGACAGTCCGCCCAGTACACCTTGTGTTGGTTTCTGACCCAGGACTTAATGGCTCCCCTGGCAGTGCTCTTTGACACGCCCAGAGCCGGTTCTGGTCCCATAAATGGTTCTGCTGACCCCCTCTTTGCGAGACTGTCAGCTTCTTCATTGCCTTTGACCCCCGAGTGACCCGGCACCCAGATGAGGGTCACCTCATTCTGCCCAGCCAGGTCGCTCGTCTCGTCTCGGCACTCACTCACCAGCCAGGAATTTACCCGTGGGCTACTTAGTGCCTTAAGGGCTGCCTGGCTGTCTGTGGCTATGAGGATCCGCTTGTTGGTGTAGCCCCTCCTCTTGTTCTCCCGCACACAGTGCAGGATGGCGTACATCTCGGCCTGAAACACCGTTGCATGGGCTCCGAGGGAAATACTGTGACTTACCCTCGGTCCTTCCGAGTAAACACCTGCCCCCGTCCCACGCTCCCCGCCAGATCCGTCCGTGAACCAGACGAGCGCGTCCCGTGGTATGCCCGGTGTCTCCTCCCGCCATGCCCCGCGATCAGGGATTTCCACTGTGAAGTTGTTTTCCCTGCACATTCGCGGGCTCGCGAAGTCTGACCTCATTTCAAGCATGGGTTCCTTCACGATCTCCTGAATTTTGCAGTGGCCCCTGAAGCCTGGGTTGATCTTCAGTCTACCATTGCAGGCTAGTCTGTATAGTCCTAGCCTGGCCTCTCCCATAATAACGAAGTGTAGGGGGGGTAGATCCAGCAACACCTCCATGGCGGCTGTTGGGGTTGAAGACATGGCCCCTGTGATGCCTAGGCAAGCCATCCTTTGGATCTTGCCTAGTTTTTGTTTGGCACTGGATTGTGTCACCTTAGGCCACCAGACCAGTGCCGCATATGTTAACGATGGTCTGACCACCCTTGTGTACAGCCAGTGGGCCATACTAGGTCTTAGTCCCCACGTTTTTCCATATAGCCGCCTAGTGACGGCTAAGGTCATGACTGCCTTACGCAGTATTTTTCCAATGTGACCATTCCAGGTTAGCTTAGAGTCCAATACGACCCCAAGATATTTTACCTCCCTGGCCATTGGAACGCTCCTACCGTATGGAGTGAGAGTTCTGTGGCTTTCACACTTCCTCCTCCTCGTAAACGGCACGACGGTTGCTTTCTCGGGGCTCACCCCGAGCCCTTGATCAACCGTCCACCCTTCCACCACTTTCAGTGCAGTCTGCATACGCTCCCACACTGCCTGTGTGACCTTTCCTCGGACTATGATGACAATGTCGTCCGCATAGCCCTGTACCTCATACCCCCCTCCCGAGAGCCTCCCCAGCAGGCCGTCCACGACTAGACACCAGAGCAAGGGAGACAGAACGCTCCCCTGCGGACACCCCGCCGCGACCCCCGCCAGCAGAGTCCCTCCCGCGAGTGAGGTGAACACCGCCCTGTCCCTGAGCATGGAACCGATCCACCTGCAGCAGGTCTCCTCTATTCCACGCTCCCGGGCAGCTGCCAGAACCGATCCGAACGAGGTGTTGCTAAAGGCCCCCTCTATGTCTAGGAAGGCCCCCAGCGCCACCTCCTTGTTCTCCAGCGTATTCTCCAGTTTCAGCACCAGTTGGTGCAGTGCTGTTTCTGTTGAGAATCCTGCTCTGTATGCATATTGTCCGCAGTGTAGAGGATATGCTTCCAGTACACCGCCCCTAATGTGCCGGTCGAGCAGTTTTTCCACTGTTTTCAGCAAGAAGGACATGAGACTTATTGGCCTCAGGGACTTTGCCTGGTCTGTTGGACGCCCAGGTTTAGGAATAAATACAACCCTGGCCAGTCTCCATGCCCTCGGAATGTACCCCAGAGCCAGGCTGGCCCTCATAATGAGGGTAAGCACCGGCGCCAGTATATCTATCCCCTGTTGGAGCATGATGGGCATTATTCCATCAAATCCCGGCGATTTGTATGGCTTAAAGCTGTTAATGGCCCATCTGATTTTGCTCCAGGTAACCACCTCTTTAGCGACTGTCCAGTCTACTCTAGATGCCCGCCTATAAGGCGCCTCTATTTCTGAGTGTTCCCAGTCCGGAGGTGATTGGTTTATTATGTTACAGCCGGGGAAGTGCGTCTGGAGTAAAATTTCCATAGTTTCCTCCCCCGAGCTTGTAAAGCCTCCCGTGGGTGTTCTAAGGGAGCCTATGTTAGTCTGAGGGCCCTTAGACAGGATCTTGTGTAGTCGAGCACTCTCGGACGTGTTTTCCACTTCTTCGCAGTGCCTCCTCCACGACTCCTTCTTGGCGTCCCTCAGTCTTTTGTTATAGGTCGATAGGGCCTGTCTATATTCATCCCATGCTCCCGACCTTTTGGCCGCGTTAAACAGCTTACGAACCTGCGTCCTCCTTTGCCTGAGGTCCTCGTTCCACCATGGGACGTTCCTGGTGGACACCCTCATTTTCAGGGGGCAGTTGGCGTTATAGGCCGAGGTAATTGCGTCTCGCAATTGGACTGCTGCAATCTCGAGGTCTATTGAATCCCTTATGGCCCTCTCAACCCCCCGCAGTTCCACAGCTAGGTCTGCCCTGTAGGCTTCCCAGTCCGCCTTGCGGGGGTCCCGGTACCATACCGTTTCTCTTTCGACTTTGGCGATTTCAAACCGGATGTATCTGTGGTCTGAGCTACTCACTTCCCCAGACACAGCCCAGCTTTTAACAAAGTCACCCAGAAACTGGGTGGAAACTGTTAGGTCTAAAACTTCCTCACGCCGTGTTGTGACGAATGTCGGTTTATTACCTCTATTCAATATGTCTAAATTAAATTTCATAAAGAATTGTAGAAGTGCCTCACCCCTAGAGTTTGTGTCCGAGCTACCCCACAACTCATGGTGCGCATTCGCATCCATGCCGATGATGGTCTGCCATCCACCTGCTCTGCTACCCACCATCAGCTGCTCCAATTCTTTGGGTGGAGGAGGGTCCGTGCTGTCCCCTGGCAGATAGGCTGACGCGACAGTAATGTCCCTCAGCCCATCCGCTCCTCCACATCGGATTTTGATCGTTGCCAGGTCCCTGGAACAGAAATTCATTAGAGGGAGAAACTCTATCCCTTCCCTGACAAAAATGCAGGCCCTCGGATTCTCGCTGGACCTGCTGTAGATGAGCTTTCCATTAGCTCCGCCGAGTCCCTTGATCTCTCCTTTGTAGGAGTACGGTTCCTGGATGAGGGCCACATCCGTGTTCCTCAGAGCCATTAGTAGTCCGGCCGTGGCTGCCCTACTGTGTTGGAGGTTGACCTGAAGGAACCTAAGTCCCATTAACCCTTAATTGCTTCCCCAGTGGGCGGAAGCTAACCCTTCCCATGCCCCAGAATGCCTTGAAGGAGGTTCCTTCAAGGGCTCTGTAAGATGTCGGGTCGATCGAGAAGGCGAGCGTCTGTCCTTTCTCCTCTGCCTTCCTGCTTAGAACCGACCAGTGTTGCGTCCCCAGTTCAGGGTTCTGGATCTTAAGTCTGCTGATCACCGTCTCCTGCGGGACGGTGTCAGGGATCCGTACGAGGACCTTGCGTCTCTTTGGGAGTTTCTTGGGCTCGACGGCTGTCAAGTCCGCCCCCTCCCAAATCTGACCGAGGCCCCCGATCGTTTTCCGCAGCCAGTCCCGCGACTGCGGGCCGGCACAGGTTATCCAGAGGATGCCCCCCGTCAGGCGCGTCTGGTGGAACTGAGGCGGGCTCTCCCCTTCCTGAAGAGAGTCCACTGCAGCTACCACCGCAGCCTGGATCAGGTCCGCCTTCCCCTGGTCTAGCGTGACCTCAGGATGGCGTCTGTCAATCACCGCCATCCCGAGGCCCTCCGCAGCCTCCCTGTAAGAGCCAGTCTGCGCCGGTGTTCCGGCCTTAGTTCCTTTGGGAGGTCTGTCTGTAGTAGGCGTGCTAGAGCCAGAGCGTGGCGTCTTCCGACTCGCACTCTCCTCTTGCGCCTTTACAGGCACCCTGGCCCTTTTGGAACGTCTGTCTGTAGTGGGCGTGCTAGAGTTCGAGCGCGTCCTCTTCTGACCCGCACTCCCCTCTTGCGCCTTTACAGGTTTCTCGACCGTCCAGGTCCCGGCCGCCATTTTTTGCGCCCTCCGGAGCTTCTTTCTTTGCGCCCCGGAAAGACGCTTGGACTGCCGGGGCAGTCCCTCTACTCTAACAGTAGAGTCCTCACTGGTGGAGGGGCCCCCGGAGTCCGCGGAGCTCGCCGCCCTCCGGTGGGACCCAGCCTCCAGCTTGGGTGTCGGGGACAGGTCTCTGGCCGAAGCTACCCCCTGATCCCCCGTATCTACGCCGGTCGTGGGACCTCCAGAGTCCGCTGCCGCACCCTGGCTCGTCTCCGTTTCCGGGATAGACTCAAGGCTCAAGTCTGTAGCCGGAGCCACTCCTCGAGCCTCATTGGTTTTGGTTTTATATGTATTTATAATCTTCATGTTGTTCCCACGAGAATGGGAGAAATACTGTCCACACCATCAGAACCCCCTGTGTGGTGCAAGGCGGGTTACTCTGGAGGGTTGCCTGGTACTCCAGAGGTTCCGTTCACGACACCATCGCCCTGGTGCCATCCATCCATAGGCACGGGTCACGTGACACCGTAGATTGGGGGAGTTTAGTTCGACCTCCTTGTCTAGATCCGTCATGTTTAGTTATTAGCAGGGTCACCTCGTGCAGGATGCGGATTTTTACCGCGCATGACGGTCTTGGGGAAAGCTTCATCGGGAGTTTATGTTGTTATTTCCACTTCCTCAGCTTGCCCCCTGGAGTCCTTTGGCCCGCGACTCCTTAACCCCGCACTTAAATATTAGTAAATTGCGTAATTTGTTAAGAGGTTGTGATGAAACGTCAAACCCCACTGCACGACAGCATATTATTGTTGCATTGGACTCACCACTTGACACCATGCGCGTGACAGGTCTAGAAATAGGTAGTCTGAATATAATATCTCTCGTTACTTGTATCATGGGTAATAAGGGGCCCTTGTTTAGACTTTATAAGATCTTCCTTGACCGGTATACTACAAATGATTCAGGTAAGACAGGGTGGGGAAAAGTTCGTTTCTGACTGGCAATGAATCGAGCGAGGAATGCCAGATGGGTCTATTCTGGGCCCCTTGATGTTTATTTTGTACATCAATGATTTACCTAACATGTTACTTAATCGTATCCAATAAATCATGATAAAAATGTCTCAATTGCTGCATCTGAGAGCTCACGCTAATTAGAGGGGCACTTGGAATTGGTTATAGAAATTCCGAAATAAGCAAAGATTTGACTGCCAATGCCCAGACAGGATTTATTGCCTTGCTTAATGAATTATCGTCCACAATCAGCTATTGAAGCTAGGCACAGGTCTCGACAAAACATTTGTTAAGCAGTGTTGCCCTATTGGAAAAGCATGTCTTCAGGTTGGAGATCAACTTTCGCATGTTTAGAGTCAAACATATCAGACCGTATAATTGTGTTAGCATAAAAATTATTTGTGACTTAATAATTAGTTTTTTTTAAAGATTTGTATGATCAGAAAGTTCTGTGATTCCTTTTGTGTATGAATTGTGTAACCAGTGATTTAAAATATAAGTTCGTGGCTACATAACTGCGTAACATAATTACAAATTAAGAACTGACCTATCTGTCTGATGCTCTCTTCCAGGAACAAAGTAGGATATCTACAAAGAAACAGGTTCGGATTATATATAGCATTTATTACGAGTTCTATAATCCAGAAGTTTTGGTAATATAAATAGGGTCTGCCAACTTTCTATTGGGGTTAAGAAAAAACAAAATTTCTTAATACATTTTTATTCAGAAAAATGATACCTAAACATGGAAATCCTAGTAAACAAAAATTGATGTTTTTACTGTTGTCTCTATACCTACCTAGAGAAACCTGCAAACAAAAAGTAATTTCCATTTTTGTCTCATTTGAAAACAATTAGCTGAAAAACAAATAGTTATTGTTTTATGATTCACACCTCCATAAAAATATAGCAACATATATTACCAATTTTTGGGCCAATAAATTTTAATAAAGCTGATTAATTATTTTTAAGCTTAGTTACCGCCGGACGTAACTAGAATACACTGCAATAAGGCTGCTTAATTTTGTTTTATGTTATCTTCGCTACAGCAAGACAAAATAAAAGCCACTTATATTAACAAAGTAATGAAAAACCGATTTAAGTAGTCCATAAATTAAGTGACATGTAGAAAGGTGCCAAACAAGGAGGTCACATTGTTTGAAAAATTGCAAAATAGTATTTTAGTTCAAAAAAGTGTTAACACGCTTTCAACCTTTCACTCTGAAAGCACATAAATGTTTTTTTCTATTACGTAAGAAAAGTTTAGGTATTCATAAAATCTTGTTTTCTCCCCATTTAATTTAAAAATTATATATATAGACATAGCCCACTAAGCATGGTAACTTACAAATGCTTGCCGCAACGTTAGATAATTTACCATTAAGCAAGTTTGCAACATTTCTAAATGTTTGCAGCCAAAAAACCAATGCAAACTTACAAATGAAACTTTAACATAACTTTCAAATGTAATATCTCCTTTGCCGGCTTGTTGTTTTTCTTCATTTATAAGCCCACGTAAAGTTACAATTGTAATGTTTCTGAAAGTTTGTTTTAATTTGTAAACATTTATTTGAATTCCCTCCGTTTTCGTGTATGTTCGATCGTATGTCATCGTCGTCTAATAGCAACACAAACTCCAACAGCGAACTGACTCGTGACAAAGCGCCCGGCAATAATGATTAATGGCGGATTGTTGTTTATATTTATGATATGCTATTATTTGATCTATGTCTATTTATTTTTCTGGAAGTTTTAAAGATTGAACAATCTTATTGTAGCCTGAATTGTTAGATTTTTGGTGTAATTAAGTAATTCGTTATCTGGAGTGTGGATAATGAAACATGGAGTATATCCACAAACATGTGAGGTAAGAATCCCTAAAACAGCTATATACTAAATACATGTGTGAATTCAATAAAATTAGTCACTTTTCTGTAGCATAATTAAATTTTGGTATGTCGCTATTGGTGAATTATTCTAAAATGGCTGTTCCTATTTATATTTTTGTTTCTTTTTATGAAATCTACTCAACGAAAAAGAAAACATAATTACTAAACACGAATTTTGTTATGTCCATAGAAGCAGCCTGGAGATGTCTTACCTGGTCCGACCAACTCATTTTAAAACGTTACACATGATTGACCTATGGAAGCACGAGGCTTATCCAGAGCAATTGACACCATAAGAACAGTGGAAAAGTACAATACCCATCAAGCTGCCAGGAGTGCTTATTTTGCACATTGTCGCAGTATCCTATCATATGGAACATTCATATGGGGTCTCATCAGCAGCAGAACATGTGTTTATCATGCAAAAAAGTGCAATAAGGACATTGTGTGCGTAGGTCCAAGAAAAAGCTGCCCTGATGTATTCGAGGCCAATGGGATACTTAGGTACCTTTACAGCCATATTCTTCTTCAGTATATGTATTCAAAATATCCAGTGAATGGTGAAGCTCGCAACATCAAAACCAGCTGCAGACATGAATTAAAAATACGGTCGCACAAAAAGGAGAAAACAAAGCAGATGTTTGATTACTTGGGAATCAAATTCCTCAATTTTCTACCTAATGTTATTAAGATGCTCCCACTAACAAGATTAAAGTAGGCACTAGTGGATGTTATAAAACAAAAAACCAAGGTGAAGGAATTTATTGGTGCTCTAAACTAATGTGTATAGTGTTACATACTATTTGTATTCATTCTTTGTAGTGTGTGTGTGCGTTAGGGAAAAGCTTTGGAATGCAAGTTCCACTAGCCACAGACTTATATATATATATATATATATATATATATATATATATATATATATATATATATATATATATATATATATATATATATATATATACGTAATTCATTAGTCATAATTTTGCTTTATTTTAACTCAATGTTTCTGAAGGTACACAGACATTGACGGTACTAGACTTACTCGATAGTGATAGTTAAGACATTTGTGAACACTTTCAGAGACTGCCGCCATATTTAGGCTATTTTCGCATTGAAGTTGTATTCATTTCCTTGCGCTTGATTTATCCATTGCATATTCTTATGTTTGCTTAATGAAACTTTATCTAAAATCGAAATGAATGCACCATTTTAGATATATCTTTTTTCACAATAGTATTTGATATGTTGACTTGATTTTATGTCACATATGTTACGATATGCTTTAGAAGCCAAAAAATTCTTGCCGCTCAAAATAAGTAATGCTGCAGAAGACTTCGTTTTTGTTGTTTCACACATTTTCCTAGACGACTGTTATTTAGTAAAACAATATCAAAAACAATTAATTGGTATTCATTTAGAAAAAAAGAATTTTTGAAATCCGTCAATTAATAACGATATCACAAGTTCAAGTTATCTATTTTGTCGTCGAGTTTTGCCTAGAACTGCATTTTAACCTAAACATGAGCACTCTCGCTATATGTCTTAACTATCTCTATCTAGTGACTATAGTCGGTACTTATAAAGGCAGTGACTTACCATGTACATTTGATGGTCAATAAAATCTATATATCTATCAGCAGAAATGAATAATATGTTGTTAGTCTTTAATTTTTTTATGTAATAAAGATTTTATTCTAATTAACATTGTCTTAAGTCATTTTTTACAGTTTTACAAGAAATATATATTATGTATAAATACACCTATACATATATTCAGTATTAGTTTGTAACTTGAAATAAATTCACTTAATCAAATACCGGTTTTTTTTTCTTCAAAAATGCGGACACATTGATTAGTATTTCAAGTTGCAGTCTTTTAAAAAATCTATAATACGGTATGTACCATATTTGAAAAATGACCATCAATATTTTCTTTAAATCAACCCTAGGTTTTTGTTGACTATTTTTAAGGTTCTTACATGTGAAGTTGTAAAAAACCAGCAATTTAAAATTTTTATTCATTGATTAACTACACAATTTTTTTTTCGTGCTTTCAACTCTAAGATTTTATAATCAAAATTTGAAATTTGGTGGTTTTGTATAGCTTGATGTGTACTTTAAAAATAGTCAACAAAAAGCTAAGGTTGTCATTTACTAAAAGTATCAATGACATTTGACACAAATTGCACAATACATTTTTTGAAAAGATTATAAATGAGAATATTATCTGACTCCGAGCATTTTTGAAAAAAAGCTAAAGTAGATTAATTGGAATTATCCCAAGTTACAAACTTGCACTGTATATATAATATATACAATTGCAGATAAGTTGCAAATGTAAGTTTAAATTTTACAACTTTGCTAGGCCCTTTTAAAATTGAAGCTTGCTGTAACCTAACATTTGTAATTATAAAGAAAGTTTGTTACAGCTCACTACTACAGTAAACTTGCAGTAACGTTACAAAATAAACACTTACATATGTAAAGTCACTGGGGGGAAGATTTGCCATTTGCAACAAACTTGCAGGAGGCTTTCTGCAAGTAATCTATCAAACTTACACTTGCTTTGGAAAAGATTCTGCAATGTTAATGCAATATTACCTTGCTCAGTGGGAGTGCACTAGCCTGTGATAAGTATTGTCGGAGACATTACGGGGTACATACCTCTACTGTCAAAAGTTATTTTAATTACTGAAGTATCGAGTTTTAATATTGTTTTATTCCTTTGTGGACCTGAGGTTGATTTATTAGTAGTTTGCAAGTTTTTACTGTGTCGAAGCTATACCAGGTTAGTAAGAAGTACCAGAAAGCTTAAATAATCTTCAAGACCGCTTAAGTTACACCCACAAAAATCGGCATTTGGGCATTTATGGGCTTGCGTAATGAGGAATTTGCACATTTTTTTATTCTCATCTTATTCAATTCCCCACATTGTATAAAATCAATTGCTATATAAAATTTAAATTTTTAACTAATAGTTTTCCTGTAAAAAAATTATAGAAAACCAAAATAATTGTCTCCACGCCAAAACGCAGCCGTGAACAAAGACGGCCTACTGTGACGTCACGATCCGGTATCGGACAACCGAGTGTCGCCGCCTACTCACACGGAGATCCTTATCTCATCATTAGTGTTTATGCGACTTACGTGTGCCGGATAGTTATTGTTATCAACTCATATTAGTGTTAATATCTATATACTCGTATTAATTATTTTAAAAACTGTACAGTCTTATAGTATAGCTACAGAAGTTGAATTTTTCCAAGGACAATCTGATAATTTACCTAAAATTGATGTACTAGCAATGTTTGCGTTTTTAGGAAACAACCCGAATTTCATGGGTGCTGAGCTAAAAGGAGTGAAAGCTGGGAGGTATGTGTCTGATATGAACCTTATTTTATCCTGTATATATTTTTGTTGGATTTTGTGTAGTAATTTCTTATAAAATATAATGTAAATAAAAGCATAACCCCAAAATGTTCTCCATTCAAATAATCTACAAGAAAAATATACACCATTTCTTCCTGATTTTCTCATCCTTAGGTACATTAAAGAATAATTTGTTCGGGGTAGTTATTGTTGTGGAAGTACATTCGGGCACTATACAACACTTATAATATTTATGTCCAGGCACTGTTATGTCTTTCGCATTCTCGTATTGTGATTCTGAATCTGCTGAAGCTATCACACAGTCACGCACTAAACTAGATTAAACGCAACTTACTACCTTTGAACCTATATTATACACTAAACACCAAAACTACTTAAAATTATGATAAAACTGCTCAGAATTCGATGCAAACACAAACGAAAACAAGACAAGATTAAATGGCGATACCCGCATATCACGCAGATGTACCGGATCCTGACGTCACAAACCTCTTCACCAATCAGATCGCGTTTTCGCCCACCCTGTCTTTTTTAATTATATTCAATATTTCAATAATTAATTACTAATTAGTGGTTCACTTTAAGGGGGGTTTACTTGTAGACATATATTTTTAGAGTATTTTGCCTGTACTTTAAATACGATTTTCATCAAAAGTAAATTATAAGCAACTTCCTCATTGAACAATGTTATAGGCACTGTTGCCCAATTCCCCAGGTTTTGCGCTACACGTGTCTTTGTTATCTTAAACGGAATGCCCTAATTATTTTATTGCAATGAATTGATCGTCTCAAATTTAGTAGGGTCCCAAATTTTTAAAATTTTATCTCTACTAGTTGCTGAGATAAGACACTTCATTTTCAGTAAAAAGTACTGGAACACTTAAATATCTTCAAAACCCCAAGTTGCAATTATAAAATTCGGCGTTTAGGGTTTTCTGGGCATAGGGAATTGAACAATGACATCAGCACTGTTACCATATTTCCCAATTTTGCGTTACAAGTTTCATCGTTAGTTTAAATAGAATACTCTATTTATTTTTATAGCAATAAAGGACTTCTGAGATATGAAGGTTATTTTTTTATAGAATGATCGGCAACTTTCCCTCACACTTTATCGAGGCGTGTTTGAAAACCAAGTGGCGAAACAACAACAAAACGTTAACAGTTTATAGTAGATAAAACAGCAATTTTTAATCAGATGTTCAAAATGGGCCCCATTATTTGCCAGACAGTATCCAAGTCCATCATAAAACTCCCGAAGTGTGCTGCTCAACATATTTGGTGTTATAAGTGCAACTTCAGGCGGATTATCTCGCAGAGTTCATCCAAATTTCCTGGGGATTTTTATACACGGTTCTTCAAATGATTCCACAAGAAAGTGGAGTCATATCTTCCAATCAGCCTCACTGGGAATCGGTTGTTTTGAAACTGCCATGCATCCCTTGAATAATGTGGTGGACCACCATCATGTTGGCACAAGATATAACCTACATTTCTATTTTGTTCAATGGCAGGAACTATATGCCAAATCCTTCTGCAAGAAAAAGGTCCGATAATATTGTTAACAAATACACTGTTGTACGGTTGCTAAAAGTCGACCAACAATACAGAACGAGGGGCTATATTTCTTTGCTATTTTTTTTTTCAATAATGAACCCTTCCAATTGCCAATTGTGCGTTTTATGATTCATTGTTCAAAACTTCGTTTATTACCACTAAAAATATATAATAAGTACCTGTATCGCTGGTGCCATCTTTCAACAAACAGTTTGTTCGTAGTATCTAGAATTATATTCTGTAAAAGAATCTAAATCATCAACAAAGAAATATATACGTTTTGGTCCCACATTGCTGATCTCTGAGGGGTAACATACAGTATTTTATGTACGCTACTGGTTCACAGCGATCTTTCAGAGTTCTGCATATGTGATTATTTTTTTTGTCTACTTATATACCTCTATATTAGTATTTGTATTTACCAATAGGATTCGCTTGGGGTCTAGAAATAAGCTATAATTTAAACTAGTTGAAATACACTATATTTATTATGTTATTTCAGAGGCACTTTTGTGTACGGACCCAATGCGTGGGGTAGATAGCCGCGTGCACTTTAGTGCACGAGCCCACTTAAGGGGTTAAGCTGCTTAGGTTAGGTTTGATTGTGAGTGGGCCATACTGGTCTCTCCACCACGACCATAAGGTCTATTGTGGCTCACGCCTAATGGTCTACATTTTGCCCAACAAAGCCAGCCTCCTGCAGAGGTCGATAATCTTTGTGGGCGAAAGCTGATCCAGATCTTCCGGAGCAAGCTTTGTCTTGCCAAAGAGCAGGTATCTAGTCCTGTCCGCTGCTGGACAGGAACACAGCACGTGCTCTGCTGTCTAGTCACTCTCCATACACAGCCGGCACTCAGTTTCCTGACCGACTCCAATTCGGTGCATGTGGTGACGCAAGCGGCAGTGTCCTGTATACAGGCCGACTAGAGTTCTCAGTTGTTGTCTGTTAGCTCTAGATGTTTTTGACTCAGACAGGCCATTTATGAAGGCCTTAGAGTGAGCTAATCCTGGCAGATTTTGCCATTACTGGATTGTCATTCTTTCTGTCCAGGTCTTTAAGGTGCATTTTTCTGTGCATGATGTTATCTCCAGCACCGGTTCTGGTCCGATAAAGTCCCTCTGGTCACCACTCCTGGCAAACGTGTCGGCCGCAACATTGCCAGCATGGTTCGAGTGACCCGGTATCCAGACCAGCGACACCTCATTACAGCTGCTTAGTTCGTGGAGGGCAGATTTAAAACTCCATACCGTTTTTGAATTGCAACGGTAGGAACCAAGAGCCTTCATTGCAGCTTGGCTATCTGTATATATCTTTATCGATTTGTGTGTGCACTGGTTTTCTACTTACCCTTGCACCCATCTCGATGGCATACACTTCTGCCTTGGTTGCGTACTTGCTGAGGCTAGTCGATAGTCTAGCATCGGTGTTGCCCCCATATGCGCCGGCTCCTACTCCCATATTGGTTTTGGAGCCGTAAGCATACCAGCAGAGATTGGCTCTCAATAGGGTGGTTTGATTTCGTTCACAGTCCTCCCTTTCCAGGAGGACGGTTTTGAAAGACATCTCTACTGATCTTTGTAGGCATCAAGTCTGAGACCATTCCCAGAATCCCATGACCCTCAATGTCATCGAGGAGTCCAGACCCTCCCAGACTGATTTCCTTCAGCATGCTGTCGGTCGTTCGTTTTAATCTGTATGTTGTCCACCTCGCCACCCTCTCCTGCCATATGTGAAGAGGTGAAATAAGGAGGAGGATAAGAGGTGAAATAAGGAGGACCTCCAGAGCGGCTGATGGTGCGGTGCTTATCGCCCCCGTTACCATCAGACAAGCTTGTCTCTGTAGATGAGCCAGTTTGGCCCCCGCGATACCACGAACTGCCTTGGGCCACCAAACTATGGCTCGATACGTTTCTGAAGGGCATATAAGTTGAATACGATCTTATCAATCAATGCTCTGGGAAAGAGATGCAAAAATACATCTACTGGCGTTTCCAAATCATCTGGGTATCGGGGACCCACTTCCTCTCCAAACTCTTTGTATTGGCATTACAATAATCTGTTGACTGGGTCCAAATGGTTTTTTTTTTCGCTAATTTTCTGGCCCTAAGCACAGACAAGTGAATGTTGTCTTCTTCCTCCCAGAAGTTATCATCAATAATGTCATTTTATTTATGAATACTTGTTACATTGTTGTCTTCAATAAGCTGTTCATCTTCGAAAATTATAGGCAAGTTATTAATGTCAAATAAATTGTCCTCACTAATATCGCCTTCGTCACTCTCCACATCGGATTCACAATCAGTGGGAATTTCATCTAAGAGTGTAAATAAATCTTGGGGAGCCATTTCCGCCAGCTCTTTCAATGTATACATGTTTTTCTCTGAAATAAAAAAAATGTATATCTAGTTTCCTAGTGGTTTCAGTCTGTAACCATCATTTTTTGTGAATATAAACATTGTGAAATAAAATACGTATGCGGAAGATACCTTAGAATCATCCTATATTATATTTTTAATATTATATTTATAAAAAACTCACCTGCCATTACAAACGACACTAAAATTGTTATATTTTACTAATAAACTCAAAGCACATGTACACAGAACAACAATACATGAACCATTAAGCTACGTATAAGTCCAGATCAAATAAACTGAAATATAATAAGTGGAGAGCGCATATGGAGAACAGGTACAATAGGTGGTTTCAAGCAGAGCCCACTGGGAATGTAGTTTCACTTATAACGATTGAATGAACCCCTAAGAGACTTAATTAATAGCCGACAATCCAATATTTGTAAGGCAATTCGTGTTTTGATTTCAAAATTTTTCATTGAAAATTCGCTAGGAAATTCTATATCGTAACACCCGTACTGAATTCCCTATCATATGTGTCGACAAGCAAGCATTGAAATACGTTACGTTTTTGTTGGGGAAAATGAATATCTCTATTGTCCTGAAATTCTAGGTTAATAATAGAAGCGGACATAATTATGATGAAATCTAGAAAAACGGTTACAAAACCGTGGACCAAGTCCATTATTGTTTTGAGGTGTGTATAGAAGACGTCGTGGTTTCGCCACCGATTAAAGGTCTCGTTTTATCTCATTCGAAGAGATGAAGCTAGAAAGAGCTCACACACAGCAACTAACAGGTCACAGTAAGAATTTTTCGTGCAGCTCTGGCGAGAGGAAGATTGACTTGCCAGTGTGGAGAGTGAGCTAGACGGTTGACAAGTTAACATCGTTTTAATTAGCGTGGCTCATAATTATCTTAAAATAGGTGATACAATTCCTTTTCGTTGTCGATACTATCTAACAACAGTTGTCAGTGATTGTTTAATATCATTTGATCGGTTTTTGAATTTAAATTAACATGTTTAGCAAAAAAACACGAGTTAAGCAGTGATCCTTTGTTCACCGACCTGGTGAAACCCTCAAGTTAATCACACAAAGCTTCTGATTATTACAAAACTCTGAATCAGTTGGCATTATAAATTTCACTTGAGCCAATTTACCTTTTAATTGCTGTAGAGAGATTTCAGTCAAATTAATTCCGAACATCGACATAAGACGGTTGTTCATTTGATGTTAGGGCCAAATTGTCTCCCCCAGTATTGGAGCAACAAGATCCACCTGCCCAATATACGCTCATGAAAAGTACCACTTCTTCTCTCCAACCTCCCCTTTCGTATTGGAATTGGTGAGCCTATATAGGCCCTGATGGGTGACTCTACTTGGAGAGCAACATCAAAGGTTCAACAGGTAACTCCAGGCGTCAGGACTTGGTGAGTCGATTAGGCTTTATTTGAATTTTCAAAGTAACATGATCAAATTTGAACTTCAATAGTGTCGGTGAGGTGTCTGTAAAAGGGCAACTGTAAATTTCCTGTTTATTCTTTAGAATTTTGTCAATATTGTGAATTTAAATACATAGTACCTGAAATTGTAATTAGCAGATTTTGTTTGTAAAATATTAACCTTATATTTCTTAATATTTTTCATTGACAATCATTAAAGTAAAAATTTCACCTAGTAATATTTTTCTTAAATGGAGCCTCACTCAAAGGACTGGCCAGTTATTTCATTGAAAAATCAACCGAACTAATTGATGAACGTCGAACAATTTAAATAATAATTTGTATTTGCTTTGGAGCTGTAAAATACAGCATTGAATCCTTAATATACCTCAACTATATAATGTTAATATTTTTGTAAACTAAGACCATTTTATTTTATTATTTTGTCATATGCTATATGAAATGATAATTTCTTTTTCTTGGAACTCTTGCTGTTTATCTGATATTTATTTGTGTATGAGTTAATATTTATTTGAAATTTGCCAACCATGTTAATTTGATTTTGTTTGCTATCCCAAATTTATTTATATGAATAAATTTAATGTTATTGTTACATTAACATATCTGTTTAATTGAAGACAAATTCCTCCCTAATATCTCTCCTGTTTGGCAGCAACACAATTAATAAATTCTAATTATCGTTTATCTATATTCCTTAAATTTAATATAACCAGGTCCTAGCCTGGGGCGCTCACAAATATAAAACTTCAGGCAGAGTAACACAGAAAAGAGTGTGAGTATCAAACCATATCAATATCTGTCAACCTCCTAAAGTGTTTCTAGTCTTAATAATAATAATAATAATCTGATAGATAGATACTTTTAGGTTAGGGCTAATAGGCAAAAGTGACCTCACTATCAAGCAGGTTCAAATCCACTTGAGGTGAATCACCATATATCACGTCTCAAGTAGAGTTTTTGTTGAAGGACGGTTACACACTATGAAACCACTAGGAAATAAAAGGTTAAGTAATGTTTGCTGTAAGTTACTACAATAGTCATAAAAAAATGAACACCTGTCAATAAATTCTAATAAATCAACATTTGTTTCAATTTTTACCAGGAATATCTCAGTAGAAAACAAATGTTTTGTAACAAATCTTAAAAGAAAATATGTTTCATTTTTTCTTGAATCTTACCAATTTTAGTCAAGAAGTTTTTTAATAAATACTACTCAATTCCTGCTTTGTTTCTTTATGTGTATAAATTTTCTACCAAGACGTTAGATATAGAAATTTGACAGACTGATTTCTTCGCCACAAAGAGAAAAATGTGCTCCGAGGGGTGATAGGTATTAGACATGAAATAAATAATTAAATTTATTGAATGTGATCACCCTTAGTTGGTAAAACATACATATTTAGATGTAGATCTCGATTCTAGTTTCTTCTTACCTTCAATACAAAAACCCCAGCTTTTTGTTTTGACATTTTAAAATGAGTAGTTAAAATTACAGGGAGTAACTTAGTCATTGGTTGACTGTGAAATAGTTCAATAATAGAACTTCCAATTTTATCCAGTAAGTGTACCTGATAATATACTTTAAACACTTTCAGAATCAAAATTTCAAATGTATTCTACCCCCTAGTCTAGAAGTATAAAGTAGAAAACAGATACAAATGTCAAATAAGATTAGCAGTGGCATTCAATTTTCGCGCCGAACTGGGAACCAATAAAATCTTCTAGTTATGAATTTGCCTAAGCCCTATGTTAGTGGTATGTGCGAATATGCTCATTGCAGGTGCATAAAAAGGTGAAATTAATTTAAACCTACTGTGATAATGTGAAAATAATTTCACGCTACACAAGCAAATTGAAATAATAACTTCTATTTTCGAAAGTTGAAATTAATTTCAAGTTTAGCTGATAACTGAAAATTAATTTCAACATTCAACGTGAAATTAATTTCAAGTTTATGCGGTAACGTGAAAATAATTTCACGTTACACAGGCAAGTTGAAAATAACTTCTATTTTCGGAAGTTGAAATTAATTTCAAGTTTAGCTGATAACTGAAAATTAATTTCAACATCCAACGTGAAATTAATTTCAAGTTTCTGTGGTAATGTGAAAATAATTTCACGTTACACAGGCAAATTGGAAAGAACTTCTATTCTCGGAAGTTAAAATTAATTTCAAGTTTAGCTGATAACTGAAAATTAATTTCAACATCCAACGTGAAATTAATTTCACGTTACACAGGCAAATTGAAAATAACTTCTATTTTCGGAAGTTGAAATTAATTTCAAGTTTAGATGATAACCGAAAATTAATTTCAACATGCAACGTGAAATTAATTTCATGTTTCTGTGGTAACGTGAAAATAATTTCACGTTACACAGGGAAATTGAAAATAACTTCTATTTTCGAAAGTTGAAATTAATTTCAAGTTTAGCTGATAACTGAAAATTAATTTCAACATCCAACATGAAATTAATTTCAAGTTTCTGTGGTAACGTGAAAATAATTTCACGTTACACAGGCAAATTGAAAATAACTTATATTTTCGGAAGTTGAAATTAATTTCAAGTTTAGCTGATAACTGAAATTTCAACATCCAACGTGAAATTAATTTCATGTTTCTGTGGTAACGTAAAAATAATTTCACGTTACACAGGCAAATTGAAAATAACTTATATTTTCGGAAGTTGAAATTAATTTCAAGTTTAGCTGATAACTGAACATTAATTTCAACATCCAACGTGAAATTAATTTCAAGTTTCTGTGGTAATGTGAAAATAATTTCACGTTACACAGGCAAATTGGAAAGAACTTCTATTCTCGGAAGTTAAAATTAATTTCAAGTTTAGCTGATAACTGAAAATTAATTTCAACATCCAACGTGAAATTAATTTCAAGTTTCTGTGGTAACGTGAAAATAATTTCACGTTACACAGGCAAATTGAAAACAACTTCTATTTTCGGAAGTTGAAATTAATTTCAAGTTTAGCTGATAACTGAAAATTAATTTCAACATGCAACGTGAAATTAATTTCAAGTTTCTGTGGTAACGTGAAAATAATTTCACGTTACACAAGCAAATTGAAAATAACTTCTATTTTCGGAAGTTGAAATTAATTTCAAGTTTAGCTGAAAACTGAAAATTAATTTCAACATCCAACGTGAAATTAATTTCAAGTTTCTGTGGTAACGTGAAAATAATTTCACGTTACACAGGCAAATTGAAAATAACTTCTATTTTCGGAAGTTGAAATTAATTTCAAGTTTAGCTGATAACTAAAAATTAATTTCAACATCAAACGTGAAATTAATTTCAAGTTTCTGTGGTAATGTGAAAATAATTTCACCCAAGGTTTTTTTTTCACTTGACACTTCAGCGCTTCTGTATATTTCAATCATCTGAGGACCAAAAAGTTGCTTTGCACATCAGCGCCATTTATAGGTATGATAAAAGAACTATATTTTTCCAGCAAAGTTTAAGTCTTTCGCATCCTTAATCTAAGACCATTAACAATTTTCAAAAATCTCATTTAGTTTTAAAGAAAATGGCATATGGAGTTTTAAATGACACACCTATTCCCAACCTGTAACGTTTCAGAAAACGTTCATTTATTATAAAAAAATAAATGTTACCAAATTTGTATAACTTAAGTAATGTTTGCTGTAATAACTGTAATAGTCATATAAAAAAAATGAACACCTGCCAATAAATTTTAATAAATCAACATTTGTTTCAATTTTTACCAGGAATATCTGAGTAGAAAACAAATTTTTTGTGACAAATCTTAAAAGAAAATGTTTTATTTTTTCTTGAATGTTACCAAGTTTAGTCAACTTTTTTTTTTAAATAAATACTACTTAATTCCTGCTTTGTTTCTTTATGTGTATAAATTTTCTAACCATGATGGTAGATATAGAAATTTGACTTAGAATAATTTCTTCACCACCAAGAGAAAAATGTGCCATGAGGGGTGGTAGGCATTAAATATGAAATAAATAATTAAATTTATTGAATGTGATCACCCTTAGTTGGTAAAACATACATATTTAGATGTAGATCTCGATTCTAGTATCTTCTTACCTTCAATGCAAAAACTGCAGCTTTTTGTTTTGACATTTTAAAATGAGTAGTTAAAATTACAGGGAGTAACTTAGTCATTGGTCGACTGTAAAATTGTTCAATAATAGAACTTCCAATTTTATCCAGTAAGTGTACCTGATAAAATATTTTAAGCACTTTCAGAATCAAAATTTCAAATGTATTCTACCTTCTAGTCTAGAAGTATAAAGTAGAAAACAGATACAAATGTCAAGTAAGATTAGCGGCGGCATTCAATTTTCGCGCCGAACTGGGAACCAATAAAATCTTTTAGTTATGAATTTGCCTAAACCCTATGCAGTGGCGAATATGCTCATTGCAGGTGCATAAAAAGTTAAAATTAATTTAAACTTTCTGTGATAACGTGAAAATAATTTCACGTTACACAAGCAAATTGAAAATAACTTCTATTTTCGGAAGTTGAAATTAATTTTCAGTTTCTGTGGTAACGTGAAAATAATTTCACGTTACACAGGCAAATTGAAAATAACGTCTATTTTCGGAAGTTGAAATTAATTTCAAGTTTAGATGATAACCGAAAATTAATTTCAACATCCAACGTGAAATTAATTTCAAGTTTCTGTGATAACGTGAAAATAATTTCACGTTACACAAGCAAATTGAAAATAACTTCTATTTTCGGAAGTTGAAATTAATTTCCAGTTTCTGTGGTAACGTGAAAATAATTTCACGTTACAGAGGCAAATTGAAAATAACGTCTATTTTCGGAAGTTGAAATTAATTTCAAGTTTAGCTGATAACTGAAAATTAATTTCAACATCCAACGTGAAATTAATTTCAAGTTTCTGTGATAAAGTGAAAATAATTTCACGTTACACAAGCAAATTGAAAATAACTTCTATTTTCGGAAGTTGAAATTAATTTCCAGTTTCTGTGGTAACGTGAAAATAATTTCACGTTACAGAGGCAAATTGAAAATAACGTCTATTTTCGGAAGTTGAAATTAATTTCAAGTTTAGCTGACAACTGAAAATTAATTTCAACATCCAACGTGAAATTAATTTCAAGTTTCTGTGATAACGTGAAAATAATTTCACGTTACACAAGCAAATTGAAAATAACTTCTATTTTCAGAAGTTGAAATTAATTTCCAGTTTCTGTGGTAACGTGAAAATAATTTCACGTTACAGAGGCAAATTGAAAATAACGTCTATTTTCGGAAGTTGAAATTAATTTCAAGTTTAGCTGATAACTGAAAATTAATTTCAACATCCAACGTGAAATTAATTTCAAGTTTCTGTGATAACGTGAAAATAATTTCACGTTACACAAGCAAATTGAAAATATCTTCGGAAGTTGAAATTAATTTCAAGTTTAGCTGATAACTGAAAATTAATTTCAACATCTAACGTGAAATTAATTTCAAGTTTCTGTGGTAACGTCAAAATAATTTCATGTTTCTGCTACAAGGAAATTAATTTCGCCCAGTTTTTTTTTTCACTTGACACTTCAGCGCTTCCGATTATATTTCAATTATCTGAGGACCAAAAAGTTGCTTTGCACATCAGCGCCATCTATAGGTATGATAATAGAACTATATTTTTCCAGCAAAGTTTAAGTCTTTCGCGTCCTTAATCTAAGACCATTAATAATTTTCAAAAATCCCATATAGTGTTAAAGAAAATGGCATAACACACCGATTCCTAGCCTGTAACGTTTCAGAAACTATTAATTTATTATATTAAAAAAATATATATATATATTACCAAAATTTACTTGCAACTTAAGTAATTTTTGCTGTTAAGTTACTGCAATAGTCATAAAAAAAAAACGAACACCTGTTAATAAATTGTAATAAATCTAAATTTATTTCAATTTTGTAATAAATTTTGTAATAAATCTAAATTTATTTCAATTTTTATCAGGAATATCTCAGTAGAATAGGAATTTTTTGTAACAAATCTTTCGCAAATTATCTTGAAAAAATAAATGAAAAAACTGTATTTTTGGATGCTGAGCACTTGACCTAAATCATCATTTTTTTACCTGAAGAATATGTGGTGAAGACCCCAGAATTTTCGCAACACCCCTAAATATGCTTTTTGAGCAGCCCCAGTGATTTTATTTAGCCACATCCGAGTAGCTCTATAACTGTATTTTTTTAAATTTTTTTTTGAGATACTGTTGTTGCATGACGAGGAGACAGGTCCGTTGTATGTGTGTCTGTGTTAACGGTATAGCGGAGCCACAATGTCATCGCCCTTTCAACCGGTGCCCCACACTGTGCCCCCGCTTACCTCGGCTACGGCAGCTGCTACATATCAGCTCACTAAACGCCAACAGCCTTTCTGCAACCTGTCTGCATCTCTGCCCCTCTTTACAGCAACAGCACAGCAACCGCTTTCTCTCTCGCTCTCTCGTTCGTTTAACAGCTACGTCACCGCTACTCTTATCTCTCTCTCTCTCGGCAATCCGCCAAAACCCCGCCTGCTGTGCACATAAACATTACATTAGTACTGTTTAACACATTCTGTTACTTTCTTTTCAATTAAAAAAGAGCTTAATCTAAAAGACAATGTAGGGTAAATTTCGGTGGTCAAAGATGTTAATTTTAGCCAGGATATGATGTGATTTTCAGTGGGGTGGAGTGTAATATTTGATGGGGGTGCATTGCAATTTGTGTATACATTTTGGAGGAACAGTGTGCTGTCAAAACAACTTTAAATTATCTGAATTTTTGAAAATAATAGGAATATATTCACAAAAGTTCACACACTTAAAGCTGGGTTCATGCGGAACCTATTACAATCAGTTCATTTTAAACAATAATAATAATAAATGATATTTATTGGTCTAACACAAACTCGGCATCGATAGACGTCCTTGGGCCTGTTAATTTCATTTTAAATAATATGAAGATATTATTTTAAATAATCCAATACTAATAGGTTTCGCAATTCATGTCTATATGAACCTAGCTTGAGTTTTCCATGATGGTCCATTCAACTAAAATATTTTTCTTTATACCAGAGAAACTGCCAGCAACTTTGTAATTTTAAACAGAACACCCTGTATGTTTTTAGATTCTACCAAAAAATTAAATGTCAAAAGCCATATTATGTAGTAGCATACCCTATATTCTTTTTTTTTGACACACGCAAACCATTTAGAAAAGACGAGAATATATGTTGGGCATATGTTGTAGAACTATTTAATACAATAACAATTAAAGATAATCAAAAGTAAAAATAATTACACACCCTGCTCATAAAATATTACTAAACTCAGGTTTAAAGATATGTTAAAGCTCTTTTAATTTTAACCACAATCCCCAAATTTTACTTCACTTTATGTCATATATATATATATATATATATATATATATATATATATATATATATATATATATATATATATATATATATATATATATATATATATATATATATATATATATATATATTTATTTCATCTACTTGACTATCTGAGAAGTGAACAGTCAATTTGCTGAATGTAGCACTGACAAAATAAATAAACAAATACACACTAAACATAGAAAATAATGGTAAAATTATGATATAAAATGAATAAAATAAGCGCATACATAAATATAAAGGTGTCTCAACAACAGCGCCTAATTTAATTTTCAAGAAAAATACATATTTTTCACCATGAAGAGGACTAATTGCCATTAAACATGCAATAAGACATCCGGCAAAAGGCCATCACGAAACCTCTGACACAGTTTTTTCTTATCTTTTCAACAACACACCACGAGGGCTCACAGCCTAAATACTATCGTACCGTGGGTGTCGATAAGGAGGAAAGAGGCAACTTGTTAATTCTGGACTTGAAGGTTTGGAGGTTCGGAGGAGAAGGAAAAACATATGCCGGCAAGGAATTCTACAACTTGGAAGTCCTTGGGACAAAAGAGCGGGCATAATAAGATGTTCTGTGCCTGGTGACCTGGACAGTAAAACGGTGCATTCGCTCTGTTCCCCTGGTAGATCTGTTGGGGGCAGCAGGTGGAGGAACTATGGAAGAAAGCTCCTCTGAGCAGTGCCCGTGCAGCTATCTATAAAAGAGAGGGGTTACCAACGGCATGTCGGTGGGCAAGAGATGGCAGCCTTTGGGTGAGGGTAGGGTCACTGATGAGACGTATAGCTCTCTTCTGAATGCTGTCCAGGATAGCGAGTGTAGAAGCGGCAGCGGCACCCCAGATGTGGAAGCAGTAATCGAGGTTTGGCCTTATTTGTGAAGTATATTAAGGTATAGAGATCAGCTGGTGAAAAATATTTGCGAGCCCGGAAGAGGAAACCTAATTTTGTAGCAGTCGCTTCTGCAATTGATGGGACATGTTGGTGCCAATTGAGATTTCGATCCACAGAAATGCCAACAAGTGAAAAGGACTCATTATTTTGAATAACTGACAGATTTGGTGGAGTTGAATTGTACAAGATTTCTACTTACCCAGTCTAATATTTTTTGGAGATCCACAGAGACAGAACCCTCCATGAGTCTGCGATCCTCATCTAGTTGGGCTAAAGAGACAGGCTTAGAAAGTTGTATATTTGAGTGGAGGGTGCTGTCATCCGCGTAACTGTGAACTGGGTTGGATGTGCTAGAGAGGAGGTCATTGATGTGAAGAAGAAACAAAGTAGGGGCTAAAGCTGAACATTGAGGGACTCTTGCATCAATTGGATAGTTTAGAGGAATGGCCATCCACGACAACAGAAATGCTCCGGTTGGAGAGGAAATTTGCTGTCCAGGTACAGAGTTTTGGTGGTAAGCCATAGGCCGGAAGTTTATTAAGCAGCGCTGCTTGCCAGACCTGGTGGAATGCTGTGGATATGTCTAGAGCGACAATCTGGGATTCACCATGTAGTTCCATAGACTTGTTCCAAGAATGGGTGACAAAGGAAAGGAGGTCGGCAGTTGATCTGCACTGACGGAATCCATACCGTCGTTGATTGTTGACTGTTTTCAAGAAATTTTATTAATTCAGTGTTTATATACTTTTCCATAACTTTAGAGACGACTGAAAGGAGAGAAAGAGGCCTGTAGTTGCTAGGAAGCGCTTTGGATCCTTTCTTGGGGACGGGCTGTACTCAAGCAGTTTTCCAGTTACCAGGGAATATGCCTCTATTGTAAGATGTCTGAAACAGACTGGTCTGCAGAATTAGGATTTTTTCCTGTGAAAGACGTCCTAGGGACAAAAGCGTCCAGAAGATTGTATACCTTGGAATAAAAATATGCAGTCATAGAGTCGACATCGCCAAAACCGTCTAGCCCTATACCTTGGAATAAAAATAAGCAGTCATAGAGTCGACATCCCAAAACCGTCCAGCCCATCCCATGCTAACTCAGCTCCCAGTGAATGCATTAGTTGTTCGAGTATTAGATGAGGATTTTCAGTACCCCAAATTCGACAGTTCTGCTCATTTATCCACCCATTGAGTTGAAAATGTGCCTAATCAGAGAAAATGATTTTCTTCGAGACATCAGCATCAATTTGGTGGCGCTCCAATCAACAAATCTATGGACCTGTACATGGTGCTTTGGCTTGATTTCTTATGTCAACTGAACCTTGGACACGTCCAAACGCAAATTTTTTGTCGAGGGACCGACCACGACGGTGACAACAGAGGTCTTCTCATCCATCAACGTAAATTTTGTCTCAAATTTGTCATTTAACGGCGAACTGTCAACTCATATGGCGCATTACTGTGACCGAAAATTGTAAGTAATTTGCTGTTCCCACCAAACTTTCCCCATTTCTGTAGTTTTTACATTAATTAAAAATTGGCCGTCTGAATACTGCTCCATAACTTCCAACAGCGTGGTCTGTACATGATAGCTATCAACAAATAAACTACAAACTACATGATAGCTGTCAACAAATAAACAACCTGCTACTTGCACAAACAAAATCGTGGCAAATTCAAATCCGGCGCTTTTGTTGAGAGGCCCTTTAATATAAATAAATGACAACTTGAATATAAGATACAAAAAAGAAAAAAAAAAACAAACTAACAAAAATGACATATGAAGTTGTCTCTACAGGCAGTATATCATCCACTTGATATCCACATTGAGGTATTCATTTACTGTATAAAAAGGCATATTTTAGGAGAATGTTTTTAACATCCATCCCAAATTCTGTTTCCTCTTTTGATCATATTTTCTGTGTGATTTTATCAAAGAACGCAATACTCCAGCAATTTACCCCAGTCTCTGCTTTTTTAATTCTATGGAATGGATATGCCTTGCCTGCCTCGAGTACCACACATTTGTAGTAATCACTATTTTGGTAGTAGTCATATTGATGTGGATAAGCCTCCTTTGGAGAGTGCTGACTCCCTCAGTAATCATCGGGACTGGCGCCCAAATTCATGGTTTCAATCTCGACCAACTAGTCTAACTAATTACAATTAATTTCAAAGAGGGGAACGTCGCAATATTCTGATAACATTGCACTTCTGATATAAGGAAGTGAACATATACCTGAGTTTTAAGATACTTATGAAATGTAAGTTTAGTAATATTTTTAACCACCTCGTAAGTATAATTACTTTCACTTTGGATGTTATGTTTACACTAATACCTTTCATTCCCTTAAATAGTTCTGCTTTGGAATTTCACTTAGCCCACATATCTGACATGTATTCGTCATTTCTGAATGGTCTCCATCTGTCAAAACGTAAATAAATTAATAAATAACAATTAACATTTTTGGTATAACCTGAAAACAAAAATTTTTAATTGAATCATCATGGCAAACTTATGTATACAAAAATATGTGGATCTATTCCTAATATTTAAGTAAATACAGATAATTGAAGGTCGTTGTGATACACACTGCATAGCGTAATTTTTGATAGGACAGTGTAATTTCTGACAATATGCAACGTTAACTTTTGGTGAAAGGCACAGTTTGCTTTCAAAAATTAAAATGTGATATCTGTGGTGACAAAATAACTCAATTGATAACTATACTCTGTTTCAATATATCAATGAGGTAAATGTAAACAAATCCCCACTTAAAAGTGTTTATTAGTTGCACTGTAAGGAAGACATACAGGCTTCGCTTTTATTAGAACTCATCACTGTGCCATACTCATCTCTTATAAAAAGCGAAACCAGTACGTGTCTATGGCCACAACACATCTACTAACAAACACTCGTACATTCCCCTCCCTTGGCAAGAGGTACTAGGGTCCACCATTCAATAATTGTTGGTTTGTTCTTTTTTGGGTGAAATAGCGTCGACATGCAAAGCCAATGTGTCTATAAGACATTGTGAACAAACTTAACTTAACCCGAAACAGAAACCCAAGCTTGAGAGTCCCTTTTTTGGGACAGGGGTCAAGTCGAGTTTGTTTCCAGGAAAATGGAAATACCGGAATCTTATAGGACATAGAATAGAGGATACTTAAAAACACAGTCAGTTCAGGACTACACATTTAAAGAGCTATTGCTGGGATTAGATCGAGATCTCATGAATTTTTTATGTTAAAATTTTCCAATATGTGCTCAACAGCACAATGTCTCAAAAATATTTCTCATTTCCGATTTTACTACAGATGGAGTAGTTGGTGGGTTCTGCCCCCGCAGATGAAGTGTGAATTCGAAGAAAATACACAGGCGAATAGATCAAGATCATTCTTTTCTGTTGACAATACAGTGAATACTCCAGCATTTGAAGCCAGGAGAGGAAACAAGCTGGTGGTGAAATTTCACCCTATAATCTTTGCGATTGACCAGAAACGTACGGTATTGTTTGGACATGAGATGACTTTGTCACTTATTCCACCGCTTCCCATCTGTATCAGAAGGGAGGCTATGGCGTCGCATCTTAGAATGCGAGACTCAGAAAACTGGTGCGGAGAGGGAGCAGTAATAGGGCATGCAAGAGTCACCAAGGAGGTGGAAAATGAAATTCCGATTTCCGCCATAAAGGTGCGGGATGCTGAGGACGATATCAGGTTGACTACGCCATACACCCTCAGGATCCCCAGTAGGGATCAGTGGAGGGAAAATGAGGTTGCATTCCAGCCCGCAAGCCTGACCTGTTTCACCGACGGATCGCGGCTGGAGGACCAACAATTCTCCGGGGCAGGAATATACATCGAGGGCCTGGGGGTGCGCGAGAGCTATGCTCTTTGCGCATATACCACGGCATTCGAAACAGAGGTGTATGCTATCCTGTCTGTGGCCAATAGACAGGATGTGAAGAGGAGTCCCGAGAAATGTGTGTACATCTGCTCGGATAGCCAGGCGGTCCTCCGGGCAGTCTGCGCGGCCAGAATCAGGAGTGAGCTGACGCCCTGAGAGGACTAGCCAGGACGGAGGAGGTGCAACTGGTGTGGGTTCCGGGACACTGTGGCGTAGCGGGAAATGGGGTGGCGAATAATCTCGCAAGACTCGGTTCCCGGGGCGGCCGTTCTGTGGCCCGGAGCCTGCGATAGGCGTAAGCAGGAAAACAGTCTCTGTCGCCTTAGACAGGTGGACCGAGGAAGCAATGGAGAGGCACTGGGGGTCGGTTGGTGGCTGCACGCAGGCGAGGGACTTCGTGCAGGGGCCGGGCAGAGATAAAGCTGTCTGGCTACTCGGAAGGAGTCGACCTACGCTTCTCCGCATCCTTGGGGTGCTGACAGGCCACTGCGCCCTTAGAAGACACCTCACATTGATAGGTGTAGAGAGGGATCCCATTTGCCAGGAATGCGGCGAGGATGAAGAAACGTCCTACCACTACCTGTGTGAATGCGAGGCTTTTGGGAGTCTTCGAGCAGAATTGTTCGGATCGAGGACTCTGCAGAGGAATCAGGTAAGTACCGTCCAATTGAAGACAGTCACTGCCTTCATCTCGAGGTCGAGGCGGTTTGGCGACGGGACCGAGGAAAGGTAGAGCATGGTTGCTGGGGTTGGCAAAAGGGCCCATTGTGGCCTACTTGCTTGCCGTTGGCTTCCCCACCACTGCTACTACTACTACTTGTCACTTATTGATTGGTGAGTCATTTTTGGCTTGATGAATTATCAGTTTGCATCTGTACCTTGCTGATACAAGGGCGGAGTGACCTACACTGCTCGGGTTTTTTTCGCCAAAAATTGTACAGAATGTTCAATCATGTCTTTCCATAGTGTAGAAAATGGTGTTTCTGTACTGTGCTGAATACAACATGGCTGTGTTTTTGCAGATTAACAGAAAAACGAATTCTGATGTTATCCAATCCCATTTGTTTGCATTTACTTTTATCATTTAAAGAAACAGACTATAGAGTATTTGAAATGGAATGAAATGGTTAAATATAGAGTGAAACAAATTGACAACATTAAAGTGAATAATGTAAGATGGAAAAACTGATATTTATGTGATAAAAAATATGTAAATGCTCCTAACCTGACTGTACTACTTTCTGTTATTAATAATTGTAGAGAGCATGATAAATTAGTGAACCTTTTTCCCACGAAACGATGAGAATAACCAATTAGCTGTTTTAAAAGATGTTTTCGTTAATTTCAGCAAAAAGTTCTATATATGAGGTATGACAATAACGAGAGTGGTTGTCGATACAATTATATTAAACATCATACAGTATTGTGCAAATTAATGGAATCACTTTGGTATTCCATTTTTTTAACATATTGCAGCATTGTAACTGTCACTTGTCAGCTGTTGAATCATTAAAAATGAGAGATCATCTTATGCAAGTGGTTAAAATCGAGTCTGCACATTTTACACAAAGTTTTCTCCTTCGAAGTTGTGTGCTAGTAACCAGAGAGTTTGTGTAGCTACATTTTTGCGATAGATATTACACATAGAAAGAGCGAGAAGATTGTTACATTGACTAAGCACATGTCTATGCCACAAAATATAGTTAAGTTAGAACGAAACCCTTTGGCATAGCGGATTGCACCTAGTAAAAGTAGTGGTCATATGGAAAGAGAGCAATGAGAGAGGTTGCCATTGAATGTGGGATAAGTCAGGTAGCAATAAGATTTTGAAATGTAAAAAACACAGATTCAGCTGAGGTGCAGAGATTGGGCTGTTGCAAAAGAAAAAAGAATACCACACCAAGAGATGACAGTCTGTTGCTTTGAAATATAAAGTTGAATCCAAGAAAATGAAGTCGAGGGTTTACGACTAGTTCGTAGGAGACTTCTAGGAGCTGGTAGGAATGTTATTCGACCACAGAAAAGACAACACATAACCAATTGTATCAAGAAGCAGAGGCTGTCATGGGCTAGAAGATATGGCAGATGAGACTCACTTTGTAATTCAAGGACAATGATCTAAATTTGTTATTAGAAAGTCTCTAAACACACAACTGACTCCGGTTCACATTGACCAAATTGTCAAACATCCTGTTAAAATGTTCTGTTTTTCTCACATAGGGGCTGGATCTTTGGTTTCTTCTTTTCTCTTAAAATATATTCAACCACACGACAAGGGCTTACAGCCTAAATACTATCGTACCATGGGTGTCGACAAGGAGGAAAGAGACAAAGGAGCGGGCATAACAAGATGTTCTATGTCTGTTGACCTGGACAGTAAAAGGGTGCATTCGCTTTGTTCCCCTGGTAGATCTGTTGGGGGCAGCAGGTGGAGGAATTATGGAAGAAAGCTCCTCTGAGCAGTGCCCGTGCAGATATCTATAAAAGAGAGAGAGCACGTCGGTGGGCAAGGGTTGGCAGCTTTTGGGTGAGGGTCACCAATGAGACATACAGCACTCTTCTGATTGTAGTCCAGGATAGCGAGTGTAGAAGCGGCAGCGACACCCCAGATGTGGGAGCAGTGAAAAGGGCTCATTACGTTGAATTACTTGGTTGTTCATTGTGATGGGTCTAGGGCTGGTGTATTTCTCATGAGATAGAAAGCAAGACTGAGATTTGGTGGAGTTGAATTGTACAAGATTTCTACTTCCCCAGTCTAATATTTTTTGGAGATCCACAGAGACAGAACCCTCCATGAGTTTGCGATCCTCATCTAATTGGGCTAAAGAGACAAGCTTAGAATATTGTATATTTGAGCGAAGGATGCTGTCATCCGTGTAACTGTGAACTGAGTTAGATGTGTTAGAGATGAGATCATTGATGTGGAGAAGAAACAAAGTAGGGGCTAAAGCTGAACCTTGACGGACTCCTGCATTAATTGGATATAGTTTAGAGAAATGGCCATCCACAACAGAAATGCCCCGGTTGGAGAGGAAATTTACTGTCCAAGTACAGAGTTTTGGTGGTATGCCATACGCCGGAAGTTTATTAAGCAGCGCTGCGTGCCAGACCTGGTCGAATGCTTTGGATATGTCCAGAGCGACAATATGGGATTAACCGTGTAGTTCCATAGACTTGTTCCAAGAATGGGTGACAAAGGAAAGGATTAGATTAGTCGTGGATTAGACTGTGTTTTTCAAGAAATTTTAGTAATTCGGTGTTTATATACTTTTCCATCACTTTAGAGACGACTGAAAGGAGAGAAATAAGCCTGTAGTTGGACCCTTTCTTGGGGACGAGTTGTACTCAAGCAGTTTTCCAGTTACTAGGGAATATGCCTCTATTGTAAGATGTCTGAAACAGACGAGTCAGGACAGGAGCAAGTTCTGGTGTGCATTTTTTGAGAACAATTGCTAGGATCTCGTCAAGGCCAGATGCTTTCCTAGAATTAAGAGAAGAGAGCATCTTTCGTACCTTTTTAGTTCTGAAAATGATATCTGTCATTTTATGTGTGACATTGTGGACTGTTGGTGGTTGAACATTTGGAGGTGGGTTGAGTAGAATTGCCGGCGAACGAGGCAAAAAGTTTAGCCTTGCCCAGGGCGGTAGAAAAAATTTCATCTCCTGAAACAAGAGGTGTGACCGTGCTCTTGTAGAAATTATTCACAATAGATTTAGCAAGAGTCCAGAAGGGTTTGCTGCCGTTGGAGCTTGAGAGGACTTTGTTTTTGAAGTGGTTATTAAACGAGTTTTTTTGCCCCAAAAAGAATGCGGACATAGCAGTTTCTTGTGTCGTTAAATACTTGATGGTTTTCTTGATTGGAAGTGTGTAGAAGCGTTTTGTAAGCTTTGACATTTTCAAGTCTGGCCTTGTCACAGGATTTAGAGAACCAGGACTTTTGAGTGGCTGAAGAGGTTTTCTGTGTACGTAGAATAAATTCCATGCCAGCTTGGATAATTTCGGTGACGTTTTGTGAGATATCAGAGGGGTCAGGATGAGATAAGCAGCCATACGCCCATGGAAATGAGGAAAAGTCATCCCGCATTTCGTCCCAATTCGCGGAGTTGTGGTGCCAATATAAAGCATGATGAACAACAAAAACTACAAATCATTGAACATCATTTGAACAAAGAACTCACAAAATGCCAACCCTGGAGAGTAACAATTCCCCAGCAGAACTCTGATTCTTGCCACAATCTGAAATATTACAATGCTGTAAAAGGTTAAGAGTCACAGAGAAAAAAACATGTCACACTCTGAAATATTACAATGCTGTAAAAGGTGAAGAGTCACAGAGAAGAAAACATGTCACAATCTGAAATATTACAATGCTGTAAAGTCACAGAGAAGAAAACATGTCACAATCTGTATGATAATGATATAAGAGTGAAGAGTCGCAGAGAACAAAACATGTCACAATCTGAAATATTACAATGATATAAAAGGTGAAGAGTCGCAGAGAAGAAAACATGTCACAATCTGAAATATTACAATGCTGTAAGAGGTGAAGAGTCACAGAGAATAAAACATGTCACAATATGAAATATTACAATGTAAAAGGTGAAGCGTCGTAGAGAAGAAAACATGCCACAATATGAAATATTACAATGCTGTAAAAGGTGAAGAGTCTCAGAGAAGAAAACAAATACTTGTGAAGGCAGAGAAGAAGTCTCTAAAGCTGTATTTAGTATGGAACGGTTTCAGAAAGTAAGGGCAGCATTTAAAATTAGCAAGTGTTTGCAACGTCTAAAATGTTGTGGAAACATATGGAACGTTTTGCTTTCAGCTGCTAAAAGGGTTATAGGAGCTGTAACGAATAGGGGTGGTGTTATTTATCTGAAGATTCGCCCACCACCTTTAAGATCTTTTGTGAAACTTTCATGTGCTTCCATAAAGCAGCGTATCCACCTTTGCCCCTTAACAGATTTCATAGCCTCTATATGAATTCCTTCACGTAGTTTTTAAATATGTGGAAACGAACTAAGTAAATTGCAGAAAGCGAAATGAGAAGAGAAATATGGATGAAAAGAGGAACAAAAACACAAAACTGAACAACACTGGCAAAGGGTACTAAACTGTAAAAAAAAAAAACACCCTATCTTGTGTGTTTTGTTTCTCTAACGTCGGCCTATTTCCGCGACTATGGCCAATCACTGACGCCAGGGAGCAGTTTCACTCCACTATCCTGGAAATTTTTGCCGAACCCCTGCCTTTCTGTAAGGAGGGTAGGGATATTTAACGTGCCTAACATCGCATGGACACCGGACCGACGGTTTTACGCCCCCTCCGAAGGGCGGAACGTGCAGACATTCAACTTGCTCAAATACAATGCCAGAACCTCGGTTGATGTTAATGTTAGTTTGTACTGAAAAAGTGAAAGGAGAATCCTGGGATCGAACCCAGTACCCTTCGGTTCAGAGGCACACGTTCTTATCTCTGAACCACCGAGGCCCTCACCCTACCTTGTTAATTGTCATTCCTCATGTAAAGAAAAACATCTTTTTTTAAATATATATGAATTTTGCGGAGGTGTATATTGGAACAAAAATAGTGATGAGCACGGGGTGAAGATATACATAATTTAGACTTGAAGTCAAGTAAAAATGATGTACCATTTTATTTTAAATATTTTCTGACAAGTTATGTATAATATCAAGACGTCGAAAGCTTATACAGTGTCAAGAGGTTAGATAGGTTGTCTTGTAACTCTCGACTAATCAGAGAGTGCAGCGGGAATACGTCACATGTGTTCCCAATCTAAATCTAGTGCATTGAATATGGAAATCTGCGGACATTTTAATGTTCGTTTTTTCCAAGTTATGTTCTTTTTGAACTTAAAACAAGATTAAATATTTAATAACGAGTTAAAATTAAGATTCTTTCACACAGTAACAGAAAACATTAAAGTTTTCGGATATTAATTGATTCCAAATTAATGGATTTAATTAAATGGTTTATCTTCAAAAGGAGATAAAAAATGAATTATTATCTATGAAATTATCAATTCACAATGCCTCAAATTGGACATAATGTTTTTCTTATAAACCACAACCTAGATTTTAAGTTTTTTTAAATAGTTTAATTATTTCAGTTTATAATATTTAGGTAGGTATGTATTGTATACATACGAAATAGTAGATTATAATTTTTACAATCAATTTCTAAGCAAAAAACTCTTACATCTTATATTTAATTTTAAAATAATAGCAGATTGTGCTAGCCCAATAAGTAAATTAATAATACTTGGTAAATTTTCAACTGAGCTCACAGAGGGCAAAAAAAAAAAAGTTTAGAAACATGCTTAGAACCCCCCTTGGATGCAAAAAACACAAGAAAAATTTCTTGAAAACAACCCTCAAAACGATTACGCCATCAGGGGTGAATAGGGGTGATGAGCATTGAAGAAACGAAAAATGCAAACAAACAGCTTAGCTGGACCCATATAGGGTGGCGCATTGAAAATGAAACAGACCGATTTGCATCCAGAGAATATTTTTTTTTAAGAAACGTTGAAACACGTCAATTTTAATATTGAGCGGGACATGTTTTGACATAAAACTCAACTTTGTCACATCAACCCCTTAAGGTGGTGATAACAACCCTTATATTTTAAATAGGGAACATGGGTCGAGTGTTATATCATTTGAAAGCTCTTTCTTTTCTGAATTCAGCACACAATTTTTTTTTGAAGTTTTATCAACTCGTTTAAGAATTATTCACAGTTGAAGATGCAAAAACGCATTTCACTCATTCCGATAAGAAATGTGCTGATAGTCAATGCTTTGTTGGTTTCTAAACAAAAAATTGACTATCAGAACATTTCTTATCGGAATGAGAGAAATGCGGTTTATTATTTCAGTTTAACAGTTGGTTTGATACTTGGTAGTACTACCGAAAATTAATTTCACAATGGTGTATTCTGTAGAAGAAAGAGTTGAAATAATTACTCTTTTTTTCAAAAACGATGACTGTGCCAACTGTACCGCAAATTTGTTTAATGAACGACATCCGAACAGACATGTTAACAGAAGATACATTTTGGAGTTAGTTGCAAAATTTCGATAAAGTGGTTCAGTAGCCAACAAAAAACGGGATCCTGAACGTGACTTTCCGGTTAAAAATGAGACTACTGAGATTGAAGTTTTACAACAAATTGCTGCAGACCCAACTTTGAGCACGAGAAAATTGACCACTGTTTCAAACATCAAAAGAAAAACTATTCAACGAATATTGAAGCATCATAAATTTCACCCGTATAAAATTCATCTTGTACAACAACTGAATGAAGATGATTTTGATCGGCGGCTGGGGTTTTGTGAAGTTACGACTACACGAATAGTTTCACCACACTTCTCGTTTGAGAAAATGGTGCATTCAGAGCGGCTGCAGTCCTGCGCCTAATTAGATTTCTCTGTGGATGTCTCCAATTGAATTCATCAGCAACTTCTCTGCTATTTCGAGATTTTCAACAGGCATTTTGCTGACAGGCTCACAGTTAATGTCAATTTGACATTTATCGCAATATTTTGCAAGGTGCTAATTTGTTTCCATGGCAATCTACCTGTTAAAATCTGATGAAAAATTGGGACTCTTGTCTAAAAATTTACAAAAAAGTAAAAATTGGAATTTTGACTTGAAACTCGGTGTCTGCAGTTAAAATTGAATTCTGAATAACTTTTTAAAGTAATTTTTT
This sequence comes from Tillus elongatus, assembly GCA_964006375.1. Lineage (NCBI taxonomy): Eukaryota > Metazoa > Arthropoda > Insecta > Coleoptera > Cleridae > Tillus > Tillus elongatus. The sequence goes on along the minus strand of OZ023268.1, from coordinate 17,884,572 downwards.
TGATATCATCGCAAAATATAGAGAACCGGACCTATTCGTGAAATCATAGCAGGCTGGCTTGACAGCTGACATTTGAAGTGGGTAGGCTATTCAAACAGCCTAATTTTATACATCTGTATAAAAAAATGAAATAAAAATAAAGAAAATAAATGTGTGTCTTCATCTTAAGTGTGTCACACTTATATATATATATATATATATATATATATATATATATATATATATATATATATATATATATATATATATATATATATATATAACCTTTTTTTACATTCAACACATCTACTTTTATGACAATTCACCGATTTAATCGGTGAAGATAAAAATAATCTTGAATAAATTCACAATATCGTTGATTCACTGTGCAACTATGTTTACAACATAACACCTCAAAAATAAAGCATTGTCTTTAAGACAATAGTTTCGATTTAACTTAAACATTAAAACAAATCTGCAACTGATCGTGTACCAAACACATAAAAGTTACACAAATTTTTAATAAACGTTATTTAAAAAGCCAAAACGCAATCTCAAACTATAGGAGCTATCCGCATTGGGAACACACATGACATAGCACCCTCCTCTCGTGTCTCTCCCCTGTTACCAGACAACCAAACTAATCTATGAACCTGGTGATACAGTGTAAAGCTTTTTATTGAATAAAAGTCCATAACTCGATAAATATGATTTTTGAAGAAAATGCTTGGTTGGGGGTTAACTGAATATTTTATTTAGCATCTTTTATTTATAATTTTAGTTTTTACCCCCACTACATGCTATATTATTTATCGCCTCTGCGCTTTCTTCAAAAATCATTGAATTATAAATTTTATTCTATAAACTACTTCCATACTCTATAAAATGTAATCTAAAATTGAAACTAATTATTTCACGTTTGAAGGGAAAAAAAACTATAATTTTACATTGAAAATGAAATTTATAGACAATTTAAATTATACAGGGCCTTCATTAATTCCCAAACCCCACGTGAACGGATTCTGTTTCTCTCTTAGTGGAATATGATTTTATGAGTTGGCAGTCCAAAAATATATATATAAAAAAAAAACACTAGACTAGGGACCCTAAAGTTACTAAATCAATTGACAATTGACAGTTCAGTCCATTGGCGCTCAATTCCTTTTGACGGTTATTTTGTATGTATATTGTGCATTTTCCAAGTTTGAACAGTGTTTACCTTCTTCAAATAATGTTCTATCTATTGGACAATAAAAATACACAGTTTTATCAAAACTTAGCATTTTCATTCCGTTTTTACGTAATGTAAAAAGTGTAGGTTAGTTAAGGTTATATTGTTGACGATATTGAACATCACATGGAACGAAGCCCTACCAAATCTGTTCGTCGGTAATCTGCCCAAACAGGTACATATTTGTTCAATGTTACACAATACACATTCCCAAAACCGCAAATTAGAAGTTTAAATAATCGGACTTCAATTTGTTTACGTACATTACAAAATTTTGATATCTATACAAAATAAAAGTAATATTTTATTGTTTTTAATTTATTTTTTAACAATCAATAACAGTAAACCATACATGAAGAGACTTGCTGTTAAAAATACTAAATAATAAATAGATTTAAGACATTTACTGTCTCACCTTATTATGATTTTTATATTTTCTATAAAACCCCAAAGGAAATATGAGACAACACTGGCATCTTAAAGGGATTTCATTAATTCAGGTTGTACAACCGTGTATGCCGGGTTGCCTAATTTAAGCGGTCACGTGGGGTTCGGGAATTAATGAAGGGCCTGTATATATAAAATTCCGAGATGAAAATCAACAACATTTTTGTCATATAGCCGATTGTGCGCTTGTGTAAAATGATGGAACACAGCACAGAAAAGGTAAAATTAAAATATGTAATATTATTTGGACAATACTACACAAAATACGGTAGAAACAAGCTTACTTCTCTCATTATCTATTTGAACCATAAGTTCCCTCTGTTAAAAAAAAAACCTTACACGCTAAAAAGAAAAAAGAATAGTCCAACATATTTTTCGAATTATTTTATCCAAACACTACAAGAGGATACACTTATGCAAATATCCAGTTTATAATTTCAAAACACATACATGAATTTATATTATTTAATTATGCAAAAGAAAAATATAAACTTCCCTAATGAAATTTACCAGAAAGTAAAAAAAACTTAAATCCTAAAAAAACATATTGAAAATCCATGTAGCTACTAAATAGAAATAACGCTAACCTACGGAAATAAGAGATGTTCATAGTTCAATTTTATTGTTATATATAACAGCTTTTTTTTACTGAGCTGATATATATATTACCTAACACGAAATTAAATGTAAATTATTTGGGTAAATAATTACAGCCTTTAATTAATTTTATTATTTTTTATAAAAAATTACACTTTTGGATGTAGATATACTACATCCAAAAACTATACTACATCCAAAAACTCTGGACACTTTTGGATGTAGATATACTTACATCCAAAAGCTTTAGACACTTTTGGATGTAGTTATACTACATCCAAAAGCTTACGGCACTTTTGGATGTAGATATACTACATCCAAAAGCTTTCGACACCTTTGGATGTAGATATACTTACATCCAAAAGCTTTAGACACTTTTGGATGTAGATATACCACACAAGAAATTACTTGTGCTGCAAATTTGAGAATCTGTTCTAAAATGACCAGCAGATAAATACCTACAAATGAAACTTGATGTTTCAATGATCACTGAATATAAGAAAAAACCTCACCGTGTAAATACTAGTGTGGCTCAAGGTGCTGTCTTGTTATGTTTTTGGACTTGCTCATGCATTTTTAAAATTTATTTTTCACCTTAAAACAAAACAAAAAAATGCGGCTTGATAATCTAAATTCAAATTGTACGAGTCTCAATCTATGCCAGTCGAGTTTCTATTGGCTGGATCGCCTTTCATAACACCAGTCAGGGTTGTTTCAATTCTCGGGCACATACGAATTTCAAATTCAATGACAACCCTCTTCACCTAAATAATGCCTTGTCAAAGAGAATTAAGTTAGCGATTTAGAACTGCTACCTGTGGGTCTTCGATACCATAACAAAATATTTAAATTTATATACTTAATTATAGCTTTTTATAGCAAGGAACTTGTTTCTGTATTTTTGTAATTTAATTTGTTAAAACCTGTATAAGCTATTTTATTTGATATGTATTTTATACAAAATGTCAATTTTATATTTGTTTTATATTTGGTAATTTTATATATTTAAATATATTTATTTAGTGGTGCAACCTTTTATTACTTATGTTAAAATACTTTGTTTTTGATGTGGGCAATGACTTGCCAATGTACTATATGAAAGACAAATGATCAATTAAATGTTATTATTATCATGTCTCATATGTAACTATATTCTATTCATTAAAAATAAGCATCATAGGCAGCTATGAAAAGCTAATTTTTAAGTTGGCACCATGTTTATTAAGTGTTTGTGTTTTACTGGCTGCCAACCATTCTTTTAAAAATTGACATTTTGAAGGGTGTTTATCTTACCATTACCCGTGTTTGGTTAGGTTTCTCTGTAAATTTTCTTGTTTTCTTTTTTCTGAATATTTTTAAACACTAAAGAACTCCCGCTTTAACTGCACAAGAACCCGAAGCAATTATATTATGTATATTAGGCCTACTAAACAAGAAATCGAAAATGATTGGTATAAGTACACAAGTGTACATGATATTTACAGTATTTGGCTGCTTATAACAAATGTGTTTTTTTTTTAATTTTGACGATTCAGACAAACCTTGAACAGACGGAGCAGAAATAAATTCAGATGGTGAAGAAATCGCTTTAATTATTGTTGATGATGACTCAAATTAACAACAAATTTATTAAGGCAGCAGAGGCTGGTATACCAACTTAAATGTCAATCAATTGCAGTGAGTAAAATTGTGACATTTTTGGGAGTAACATTGTCAGAGGAACTAAACTGGAGTCTACATGTGCATCAGGTTGCTTCCAAGCTGCACTGAGTGATCACTTCTTCAATGAACACAGAAGCAAGCTTGTCTGCCTACCATGCTTGGGTGTTGTCTAAACTCAGATACGAGGTCATTTTCTGTGACAATTTAGAACCTGCAAACAGTCGTCAACACTTGAAATCCTTGCAAAAATGTTACATTAAAAAAGGAACATGTAAAACATGTTTAATTGTGTCGATAAATATATTAAACAGCAGTGGACCGAGTATGGAACCCTGAGGCACTCCCGCGGAAGTTATGTTATAGGTGTTAGATTTGAAGCACTCGATCTCAACAAATTGCCTCCGAACATCCAGGTACGATCTGAATTGGCCAGCAGGCCCTCAGAGAATCTGATAGCTCACATCCTGTCAATTAGAACAGAATGATTTAGACAATCGAAGGCGTTAAGATATATCAGTATACACATCAATCTATGAAGAGCGTTCGAGAGTGGCAAAAATCTTAATGTCATCTGCATACATTAAAAAAGGAACGTGTAAAACATGTTTAACTGGGTCGATAAATATATTAAACAGTAGTGGACCAAGTATGGAACCCTGAGGCACTCCCGCCGAAGTTATGTTATAGGTGTTAGATTTGAAGCACGCGATCTCAACAAATTGCCTCCGACCATACAGGTACCATCTGAATAGGCCAAGCAGGCCCTCAGATGATCCGATAGCTCACATCCTGTCAATTAGAATAAAATGATTTAGACATTCGAATGCCTTAAATAGATCAGTATACACAACCTCAACCTGGAAAAAGCGTTCGAGAGTGGATGCAATGAACTGGGTAATATCAACTAAATTCGTCACAGTCAATCTCCCCGGAATGAAACTATGCTAAGTAAATTGAGCTCAAGCAGGGGGGGGTTATCGCCAAGACAGAAGAGTATAACAAAATATCTGGAAGAGCTTAACAAATTGTATTTTTTTTGAGGGGTGAAAGAAATGGCAGAAACGTTGGAAAAATTGTATCAACCTAAAAGGTGCTTAAGTTGATTTATTTGGATAACTTGTGTTTTCATTCTTCCTAATAACGGTATAGATTATTCGACCCTCGTATTCATATGCAACATTTTCGTGCAGTTATTTTCCAGAACATTCAACGTGGATCAATTCGACAACAGTGCATCGACTTTTGGGGATAAAGCACCATCAGGGACCAGTGCTTATCGACGGGTTACCAAATTCAATTGTGGCTGTGTTTCGCACAATGACGAATTCCGTGAAGGTCACCCAAAATCAGTTGTTGATCAGAAAAACATTGATGTGGTGCATGAACTGATACTGCAAGATCGTGATGTGACTTATCGTGAGATTGAGGTGTCCTTTGACATTAGTGAGACCAGCATACATTCAACATTGCACGAACATTTGGCTGCAAAAAGATTTGTTCGTGTTGAGTCTACATAATAGCAATTGTTCAAAAACAAGCTGGTGTCAATTGGTCGCAAGAAATGCTCAAAAAATTCGATCGCAGTGCTGCAAAACATCATAACAGGTGACGAATCTTGGATCTATGCATATGAGCCCGAAAGTAAGCAGCAGTCGATTGGATGGATCTTCCAAGGTGAGCCAAATCCAGCAGAAATCGTTCGTGGTCGCACTTCAAAGCAAATGGTCACCCGTTTTTTTTTCTTCAGAAAAACTGGATATGTCTCAACCTTACCATTGGTGCAACGCAGAACGGTCAATTTTGAATGATACACAATCATTTGTTTACCACAAGTATTCAGAGAAATAAGAAAAACCAACCACCAAAGACGGATCATTCTCCACCAAGATGATGTGAGCTCAGACATCAGCGCGTACTAGTGGCACCCAATAACTTATTTTTATTCCCAAACATTAAAAGCTAATTGTGCGTCGATTTGGTCAGTCATCCACTATATTGTCCTGACTTGGCACCCAATGATTTTTTTAATTCCCAAACATTAAAAATTAATTGCGAGGTAAACGTTGTTCGACATTCGACGATGCATTTAAAATGCATGTCTTGAACACACCTCAATCGGAGTGGAAAAAGTGCTTCGAAAATAAGTTCACACGCATGCAAAACTGTATTTATTGATTTCATGGAGAATTTTTTGAAAAACAATAACGCCATTTTCGATGAAAAATATTTGTTTTTGTTCGTTAATCCCAAAATATAAATGGGAACCTTCGTATAGTCTCCATTACCGAAGTCTGGTCTGTTTCAATTCTCACGAGGAAGCTAAACGTGCATATACATTTCCATGGCCTTCTAGATGCACATTTATAATGAATAGAGTTTAGATATCCGGTACAGGATTAAAAAAAACACTATCTGCTTAATTATAGTTAATGAAAGAATAGGAATTATAAATTACTGATTTGATATATAAGAATTAAAAAAGAATAGGAATTATAAATTACTGATTTGATCTATAAGAATTAAAAAAAAACAATGAACATCTCTCATTTTATAAACACTCTCAAGATCAATACATCGATTAATTTGCTCTATAATTATTAATTTCTTGTGACATTACATCAAATATTTTTATTAGTTTTAAATTGAAAATCAAACACAAATTAATAAAAAAAATTAAAATATACAAAATGAAATCAATTTTTAAAAGTAGAAATCTTATTATATCAACGAACCGAACGAGGGGAGAAAAATAGAAACCTGTTAAGTTTTATTAAAAACCAATGATGCAGATGAGCAGATTTTGTTTTAATTTGAAATATATTTTTGTTTGTTTTAGTTTGATTAAATACCTTTGAAAAACAGGCAACTAAACTGCTGTGCTGGTTCTAACAGCTTCCTTGCAAACATCTGTAACAAAGAAAAAAACATTCATTAGAATAACATGTTGCTTCTCTCAACATAACAAAACACATTGCCGCAAATGCATTATGATCTGATGGGCAAATTTTCATAAAAATGTTTTCTATTACTAAACTGCTAAACAGTCAATAAAAATCGCTGTGTTCATAGAACAGAAAACTATCTAAAAGGGTGTTTTTAATCGTGAAAATATATTTTTTAATATCATTCAATTTATAATTAAATAAATAAAATTTAGTTATAGGAAAAGTTGCTACAACAATTAATGTAATAATTAATGTAGAAGTAGGTCACAGATGTATCATAAACATTGGCATGGAAATAATATTATGTATTTATCTAAATAATAAAGTCTGGATGCAGCAAGTGCGTTATGGTGGCGAATTTTCTTTAAAATATTTTTTATAGCAAATGTCTTTCTTTGATGAAAGCAGACATCAAACTTGGCTTCCTATATAGTAGAAACAATGTACCATATTTCATTGAAATAAATTTATTGTTTAAGAATATATAAACATTTTTCAAAAGTCTAGATGCAGCAAATGTGTTATGGAAGTGAATTTCCATAAAAATGTTTTTAATAGCAAATGCGAGCAGGCATCAATTTGATTACCCGTATAGCCTATGTGGTAGAAACAATCTACTATATTTTATCAAAATTACTAATGATTTGAAAATATACAAAAAAAATTCGAAAATAAACTTAAATGTTGGTTTTCTATCCAACAAAGCTTACGTTAATAGCAAATTGAGTTATTGAAATTTGAAGGATTTAATGAAAATTCGGTAAATTTGCAGATTAGCTCCTGAACGCTTTTCAACAAATTGTTTTCAGAAACATTACTAGAAAAATTTCTTGTTCACACCCCCCAAGGAAGTTATGGGACTGGGAGTGAATAGGGGTGGTTTGCGGGGTAGGCAGGGTTTAAGGGGGATAGGGCTTCAAGATGTGAAAAAACACAGCTTTCAAGCCCGCTTTATTAGAATTTTCTGCTCATATTTCCTTTTTACTATCTACCCCGCTCAGCACCCCTACTTCCTCCTGGTCCCGTAACTTCCTTGGGGGGTGTGAACAAGACATTTTTCTTGCGGACAGGTTTCTGAAAACAGTTTTTTGGAAAACATTCGGAAGCTAAACTGCAAAATTACCGAAAATTCGCTACCAAAACGCACTTACTGCGTCCAGATTTTTTTCTTACAAACGCATCATATTTCGATAAAAAATGCAAAAATGGATTAACGAATTTGTTCTACGAAAATTAGCTAAAAAAAATTTATACACGCCTATTCACTCCTGGTCCCGTAACTTCCTTGAGGAGTGTGAACAAGAAATTTACCTTGGGGTTTTTGGATCCAGGGGGGGTGGGGGCCCAGGCAGGTTGCTGAAAACAGTTTTTTGAGAAGCGTTCGGGAGCTAAACTGCAAATTTACCGAAAATTCGCTACCAAAACGCACTTACTGCGTCCAGATTTTTTGCTTACAAACGCATCATATTTCGACAAAAAATGCAAAAATGCATTAACAAATTTGTTCTATGAAATTTAGCTAAAAAATAATAATTGTACGATTCAGATGGGTTAGCATGAAGGACCAGAGGAACTGTTCTTTGTAGGTACAGATTTGTAACAACTACACGTGGTAAAACAATAACAATTTAATATAAGTCGCAAGTTAAAATACAGGGAAATGAATGTTGTGACCGAATAACTATACAACAAAGGGTGACTCACAATGGGAGACTGAGACTGGTAGGCTGATAGCTGCTGGGCTTCGTCCTCAGGGGGTGGCCACGGTGATGCACTTCTCTAGTTACCAATGCAGACTCACAAGCACGTGGTGCTCTTCCGGCCACTGGTCCGTCGCTCGCTGCAAGAGGGGTTCCTGCACGCGAGGCGCACGTACCGACTTCAGGCCACGGGTCCGTCGCTCATCGGGAGGTTGGTGCTCCCTACAATGAGGCTTACGTACCGCTACAATGCCCAGTGTTGATCTCTCTTGTCGATGCTACGCTTGGTCCGTGACGCTCGATTACACTTGATTTGTGATCTGGTCTAATGTATGTTTTCTATAACAGTTCTCATTTTTCATGACAGTTTTTGTTGTCACAACAACTCTGGTAACAAGTGATGCTGGCCACCAACTCTCACGGGGATAGTTTCACTAAGGGTGGGGATTGAAAGATACCAGGACACAACAATAATTATGCACCCCTACTCACTCCTGGTTCCGTAACTTCTTTGGGGGGTGTGAAGAAGAAATTTTTCTTGGGGTTTGTGGATTCAGGGGGGCCCTAGGCAGGTTTCTGAAAACAGTTTTTTGAAAAGAGTTCGGGAGCTAAACTGCAAAGTTACCGAAAATTCGCTACCAAAACGCACTTACTGCATCCAGTTTTTTTCTTACAAGATAAAAAATGCAAAAATGCATTAACGAATTTGTTCTACAAAAATTTGCTACAAAAATTATGCACCCCTACTCACTCCTGGTCCCGTAACTTCCTTGGGGAGTGTGAACAAGAAATTTTTCTTGGGGTTTGTGGATCCAGGGGGGCCCTAGGCAGGTTTCTGAAAACAGTGTTTTGAAAAGCGTTCGGGAGCTACACTGAAAATTTACCAAAAATTCGCTACCAAAACGCACTTACTGCGTCTAGATCTTTTTCTTACAAGTGCATCATATTTCGATAAAAAATTCAAAAATGCATTAAAGAATTTGTTCTACGAAAATTAGCTAAAAAAATTATACACCCCTACTCACTCCTGGTCCCGTAACTTCCTTGGGGAGTGTAAACAAGAAATGTTTTGGGGGAATAGGGGTGCTGTGCGGGGTAGGAAGGGTTTAAGGGGAATATGGCTTCAAGATGTGAAAAAGACAACTTTCAAGCCAGTTTTATTCGCATTTTCTGCTCATATTTCCTTTTTACTAACCACCCCGCCCTGCACCCATATTCACTACTGGTCCTGTAACTTCCTTGGGGGGTGTGAACAAGAAATTTTTCTTGGGTTTTGTGGATCCAGGGGGGGTAGGAAGGTTTCTGAAAACAGTTTTTTGAAAAGCGATCGGGAGCTAATCTGCAAATTTACCGAAAATTCGCTACCAAAACGCACTTACTGTGCCCAAATATTTTTTTTCTTATAAACGCATCATATTTCGATAAAAAATGCAAAAATGCATTAACAAATTTGTTCTATGATAATTAGCTAAAAAAATTATAGACCATTAAACCATAAACTTCACTAAACCTGCAAATAAATATCCAAAAAGCCACCAAACTTAACTAAACTGACAGCCAAAGCATCAGAGAAAGGGTCTATTTGAAATGGATATTCTGTAAATATTTTAGTAAAATGAAGGACAATGACGGTTGAATCTGAAACTTAAGGGTTTGCAGAACACTCTTCTTCCAAGATTTTCTTTTCACAAACGGTATTTGCTTCACATTCTTTGCCTAAACATTGCCAATTTTGACGTTTAAAATTGCGAGTTTGACGTTTTGAGGAAAACTCCAAAATTTGTTGCCTTAACTGCCCATAACTTCTTTGTCTTTAAAGCTAGGGACCTAAATTTTAGTACAGAGTTCACTCTTTTTAATACAAACACGCGTACCAAATTTGGCTGCCCTTACTTTGTTATTTCCGGAGATATGCTTTTTTTTTAATAAAGAAAACACAAAATTTTCCGGGAAAACCTGGTCTGATTTTCCTGGCTAACGAACTTATCCAAGCCACTTGCAAAAGGAAGGTACTCTGCAAATTTTATCAAGATCGGTCCATTATTTTTTGAGTTATCGGTCAGATATAATATATATATATATATATATATATATATATATATATATATATATATATATATATATATATATATATATATATATATATATATATATATTAGAGGTGTGCGAAGCTTCGAAATTCCGAACCGAACCCGAACTCGAACCGAACCTTCGGTTCGAAAATATGTTCGCACTAGCGATGTTGAAATAGTTCGAAGTTCGAAATATGTAATTCTTCAAAATAGTTCGAAGTTCGTTGCTCAAAAATACTTCGAAATTTAACTTTACAGGCATTGAATGCTGCCAAAAGTAGCCGAAGTTGCGGCCCTTTTAAGTCGGTAGCGGCGCTTTAAACTCATTGAGTCGATAGCGTAGTTTCAGGCGATTTCACTCATGCATATTTTTGGCAGTAGATGGGACACATTGAGACACGACGGAGCAATTTAGCAGTCACAGAATTATTATTTTTTGTATATCCTAGCCTCCCAACACCTATTTCAGTAACAACATTATGATGGTGGTGTTCAAAGGCGATCGGTAACGTAAATGTTCAGAATTTGAGGATAATTACAGATTGCCTTTGGGAAACACTGGTTTCAACATGCTTTATTACACAGTGAGCCAAAACAGTTAAATATTTACAATCAGGAGACAGTTTAAACTTGTAAGTAGTTATTTTATACCTATCATGCTCACTTTGAACCCTCCCAATCTGTTTGCTAAAACTGCCTAGCCAATACCAAGCAACATATTTATAATTGAGCTTATCTATACATCTAGAAATCTAAAAAAGTTTCAAATATTTTCTGTTTTTGATTTAACGTTGACCCATCTCCACAACGATCAACCGGACGGCATTTTCACCCAATCAACCTGCAAATTTCTCGAATCCTTCCTTTTTGTAAAAAGAGTTGGAATCTTTTATATATTAAATATTGTATGTTACAATATTCCAAAATTTTGTATTTAAGGAAATGATATATAAACACTGAAGAATTTTGGGTAGTTCGATGTTCGGTTTTGAATTTCTAAGAAGTTCGAAGTTCGACTGTGAACCTTAGACATACTATTTCAGAGGTTCGAAGTTCGAGGCAACATATTTGCTTGGGTTCGTTCATAGTTCGGTTCGAATAAAACATGGGTACGCACACCTCTAATATATATATATATATATATATATATATATATATATATATATATATATATATATATATATATATATATATATATATATATATATATATATATATATATATATATATATATATATATATATATATACACAGGGTGATTGCTGAGAAATGCTCATTAGAAGTTTATGACCTTCTCATCCGATTTGACAGCTGAAAATTTGTATTCGGCCATTATGCGATATTCCCATTCTGATTAAAATAGTTGCACTACTCTAGCATTTCCGGTTATACCGGAAGTCGCTACCAACTTCGTTATTTTAAATAAAACCCCCTGTATATTTTTGCATTTTCAGAAAGACGATCCAATTTGGGATAGATTTTATGTAGTACTTTCTGCACCTGGCGTTATTAGTTTTTGAAATATTGGCGATTTTTGAAAAATATTTGTTATCACACCTCTTTTTATAATTTGATATATCCTTGTAAAGTGTAAATCTAGAAAATATATTTTTGGACAACAGATTGCTGGTATCTATTCCTTGCAAAATTATTGGAATAAAAATCTATTTTTTATACAGGGTGTGCGATAATAGCCTGACAAAATATCGAAATTCAAGCGGGTATAAATTGATTTTTTCAAATGGAACACCCTATATATTTCTATTCCAAAGCATTTCACAGACATAACTCTACAACTTTTATTAACTATGTCCTATACCTAAATAGCATAATTTCTGAGATATTGTTAGTTTCCTGAAGTGATATATTTAATATCGCAGCAGAGAATTTTAATTCCAATGTTTTCATGGCGTTGAATTATCCAGTTTCTTTTTATATTCATGATGACACGCTGACAATTTGAGAACAATATTAAAAAGTCTGGACGCAGTAAGTGCGTTATGGTAATGAATTTTCATAAAAATATTTTAAATAACAAATATTTGTTTATTAAAAGAAAGAAAGCATTAAATTTGGTTACCAGTATGACCTATATAGTAGAAACAATATACCATATATCACCAAAATAACTTTATTGTTTGAAAATGTACAAAAATGTTTTGCAATTAACTTAAAATCTTCCCAAAAAAACTAGTTTTCTGGCCAACGACCCTTATTAAAAACCACCCACTCTTGTGTAATTTGTCCTCCAGAGTCCAAGACACTTGTCAGATTCCTCCTAGCTCAAACATTTAGCAAGTTTTGTTGAAAAAAGAACGTCAATTTATTATGGCATTATCATTGTAAAAATGTAATAGCAGAACTATTAAAGTAACATGACAATCATACACTAACATTAAATGAATTTAATTCTTATTTACAGAGTAAAGTTACGCTAGATTAGATTATGTACAGTGAACGGGGAAAAGAAAACAACTTGTGATGGAACCATAGCTGAAAAATTCAAAGTAGTTGTTCAATGTGACTTTCATTTTGGTTCAAACACTCTGAAATTCTTTAATGTACTCCAGGGGTGGTCGTTCTTCGTATCTCCCCTGGATCTAACTCGGCAAAAGCTTGCGTTATGCGTTGGATTAGTTCGTCTTTAGATTGGACATGCACCTCATTAACCTTGGACTTTATTATACTTCACATATAAAAATCACAAGGTGTCAAGTCCGGCGATCTTGCTGGCCAGTGCCAAGGGCCGTTTCTGCCTATCCATCTGTCATCAAATATAGCATTCAACTGATCATACACACCTATGGTATTGTGCGCTGGAGCCCCGTCCATCTGGTACCAACAATTGAGTGATGAATTTACAGACAGACTCTCCACAAATGGCATCACCACTATTCTCAGGATCTGAATATTCTTCTCAGACGTGACCGTGCCATCGTAAATATGAAAACACACTCGGTCGTCCATTATCATGCAGAAAACATTACAACTAAATCTCTGCTGGAAATTCCTAGTTCGTCTCATATGCAGATTTTCAGCTGCCCAGTAATGCTGATTTTTCATATTTCGCAAACCCCCTCTGCCAAAGTTAGACTCATCAGTCCAGATTATTTTGCTCAAGAATGTAGGATCTTCCTGCACTCGTATCAGTAGGTGTTCGCAATAGTTTATCCGCATCTCGTAGTCGCTAACACGCAGGTGTTGCACGGGAATAAAAGAGAAATTATGCATTTTGTGCTTCTTCAATATTCGTTGAATGATCCAGTAAGGCATGTTTAAGTCACTAGACGCATTTCTTATAGAATTTGTTGGCATTGCATGAAAGTATGCAAGAACTGTGACTTGGCATGTTTCCTCATCTTCAAGTTTGCCTCTACAAATTACTCGTCTTGATGTTATACTTCCATACCTTGAAAACTTTGATTGACGCCTCTTGAACCGGTGTCTGTCCAAAGGTGCCGAGTTAGGAAACTTTTCATTGAATGTACGACATGCTCTTTCAATAATTCTATTGCAGTCACCGTGAATAATGAATATATTACTGTAGCGTATTGCACTTCCCATCGCGCCTTTAACAAAAGCAAGTTACTAAATTTACTGCTGTCACTAGATTAAACTATGTGTCAAATTTCAGTTTTCTCACCTGACATTGCAACAAAAGCCTCCTATTTCCATATACGAACTCATGTATAAATTCCAATATAGATTCCCCATTGGAGTGGTGTATATCTCAGAAATTATGCTATTTAGGTATACGACATAGTTAATAAAAGTTGTAGAGTTATGTCTGTAAAATGCTTTGGAATAGAAATATATAGGGTGTTCCATTTGAAAAAATCAAGTTATACCCGCTTGAATTTCGATATTTTGTCAGGCTGTTATCGCACACCCTGTATAAAAAATAGATTTTCATTCCAATAATTTTGCAAGACATAGCTACCAGCAATCTGTTGTCCAAAAATATATTTTCTAGATTTACACTTTACAAGGATATATCAAATTATAAAAAGAGCTGTGATAACAAATATTTTTCAAAAATCGCCAATATTTCAAAAACTAATAACGCTAGGTGTAGAAAGTACTACATAAAATCTATCCCAAATTGGATCTTCTTTTTGAAAATGCAAAAATATACAGGGTGTTTCATTTAAAATAACGAAGTTGGTAGCGACTTCCGGTATAACCGGAAGTGCTAGAGTAGTGCAACTATTTTAATCAGAATGGGAATATCGCATAATGGCCGAATCCAAATTTTAATCTGTCAAATCGGATGAGAAGGTCATAAACTTCTAATGAGCACTTCTCAGCAATCACCCTGTATATATATATATATATATATATATATATATATATATATATATATATATATATATATATATATATATATATATATATATATATATATATAACACAGATCTCCCCATAAGCGAATTAAAAAATAATAATTCGCTAACAAGTTGGAATTGCAGAGTACAGTACAAGGAATGCTGACTGATGAGGTCTGCAATTATGTATTATGTAGCCCAAAGCAAGGTTATAAGTAGTGGTGTTGATAAACATTAACGAGACTTTTGATTTTAATTATGTAGACATTAGAGA
This sequence comes from Tillus elongatus, assembly GCA_964006375.1. Taxonomy (NCBI): domain Eukaryota; kingdom Metazoa; phylum Arthropoda; class Insecta; order Coleoptera; family Cleridae; genus Tillus; species Tillus elongatus. The sequence continues at coordinate 17,869,340 of OZ023268.1, read as the reverse complement.
GACTTATGCTTTGAAAATGTAAAGATCAATATCGAGACTTTTGATTTAAATTATGTAGAGATAAGTCGAGACTTTAATTAAGATTCATTATGTAAAGAGATCGGTTTAAAATTGATTCAGTTAAATTAGTTGTAAGCATTGTTAAAGTTTTTTTTATTATTATTAAAGTTTATTACATCGTTAATATGTCCAAATTAGCCTAGTTCTACAAGTTACTCCCTAATTATCCTCCGCTCCTTAACACGCTGGCTCCATTGACACACCTTTGGTTTAATTCTAAACTGTAACAAAGTGACACGTAAAGTTTAGGAAAACTTAATATTTAGTTGCACTGTGCCACAGGTTATTAAGGAAAGCTTCGCAAAGACACACTTAAATCTGGCAACACCGAACGAAATTGGGAATTATTCATGCTTTTGTGTACTGTCACTAATTTCTTGCAACAGATGACAAATTTTAAATCCATTTCTGTTTATGAATGAAGATATATATTATTTTTTCAGCAATACGATAAGTTACATAGATGAGAACACAAAAAATATTAATGAATGAAAATACAATAAATTTGTACATACGAGAGAGGGTACCTAAAAGAATCTGAACTGATGTGGTATGCAGAGTTTTTGTACTGCCACTAGGAGTGTATATAGCTACCATTCCCAACAGAGCCCGTGAATCTGTAGGGAAAATAAGTTTACAGACACGCTCGTCTGGTTCACGGTTCTGTGGGACGGGGGCAGGTGTTTATTCGGAAGGACCGAGGGTAAGTCTGTAATGATTGTGTTTCGTTACTACTTTAAATATTCAAAATGAACCCGTAAGACACTTGATTAATAGCCAACAATCCAATATCTGTAAGGCAATTCATGTTTTAATTTCAAAATTATTTTGATGAAAAGTCGCTAAATCTTCAAGTACCATAAACTCCTTTACTGCATTCCTAATTTGTGCGTTAAAATTCAATATATGTTTGCCAAGGAAAATTACGTAGCATTTTGCTGGAAGAATATTTCCAGGAACTAAATAAACATTGTGAATATTCGAAAGATTTCAATAGAAATCCTTGAACAAGTCAGGGCTCATTGCAACACCAAGGCAGGGAAAATTCCACTAGTGAGAAGACGTTACGTTTTTTTTTTAATGCAGAGCTGTGAAATACATAGCTAATATCGTCGCGACTTTATCTGTATTTTTCCGTGTGGATGATGTCACCTAAGACGACCGTTGGAGCCGTGCAACAAACATTCCCGGGAAAACCTTGAATTGTAGACGAGGGGATGTGAGATGTCAAGGGAAAACCGTTAGAACCTCAACGCACAAGACGTTACCTCTAGGAGGTTGAGAAGTTAACATCGTTCTAATTAACGTGGCTCATAATCATCTTGAAATAGGTGATAAAATTCCTTCTAGTTGTCTATAATATCTAACAACAGTTGTCAGTGATTTTTTAATACAATTTGATTAGTATTTGAATTTAAATTAACGACGTGTTTGACAGAAAAACGCGAATTAAGCAGTGATCCTTTGTTCACCGATCTGGTGCATTTCTCACGTTAATCAGAACGAGTTTCTGATTATTACCGAGCTCTGAATTAGTTGGCATTGTAAATTTCACTTGAGCCAATTTACATTTTAATTGCTGTAGTGAGATTTTGATGAAGTTAATTCCGAACATCGACTTAAAACGGTTGTTCATTTAATGTTAAGAGGCCAAATTGTCTCCCCCAGTATTGGAGCAACAAGATCCACCTGCCCAATAAACGTTCATGGAAAGTACCACTTGTTCTCTCCAAACTTCCCTCTCTTATTGGAGTTTGTGAGCCTGTGTTAGGCTCTGATGGTTGACTCTACTTGGAGAGCATCTTCAAAGGTTAAACAGGTAACTCCAGGTGTCAGGTCTTGGTGAGTCTATTAAACTTTACTTTGTGTGGATCAACCAAAACCTTTCATGCAGCAGCCTATTATTTGAACCCTTACAATTTAAATTTTGAAAGTAACATGGTCAAATTTGAACTTCAATAGTGTCTAAAAACTGTAAACTTCCTGTTTATTCTTTAGAACACCATTAATAAATTCTAATTATCGTTTATCTAGATTTATTAAATTTTATATAACCAGGCACTAGCCTGGGGCGCTCACAAATATACGACTCCAGGCAGAGCAACACAGAAAATAGCGTGAGTATCAAACCATATCGAGATCTGCCAACCTCCTAAAGTGTTTCTAGTCTTAATAGTAATAATCTGATAGATAGATGCTTTTAGGGTAGGGCTAATAGGCAAAAGTGACCTCACTATCAAGCAGATTCAAATCCACTTGAGGTCAATCACTATATACCACGTCACACTTATATTTTGTTTAAGGACGGTTACACTGTCATCCGCTGGTGGGTAATGTTTTTGATGGATAATCAGTAACAACTATCGAACGAACGGCATCCTAAAGTCAATTTCTTTACATTTTTAACTCACCATTTGCAAAAGAACATTGAATTCATGGATATAGAAAAAAAAGTATAGATAATATTCAAAAGATGTTCTTTACTTAACTTTCTATTGGAACTCACCTTAAGATCTAGATCTAGACCTGGATTTAGACTTGCTTTTTGAGTGAGAGTTGCGCCTGTCATCCCCGTTGTCCCTGTTTTTAGACGGCGAGCGTGTCTTGCCACGGGAACTCTTGCTGTCAGAACGAGACCTGGACCTGGAACGGGATTTTCCACCGCCTCCACCTGCACGGTCACCGCCACCACGATGTGAACGGGAGCGGCTCCTGCGAGCTCCGCGAGACCTTGAGCGGGAACGGGAATAGCGAGATCTTGATCTTGACCTAGACCTGAAATGTGGAAAGAACATTATTTTAATCTCAAAACAAGCAATAAATTATTATTGCGATTTGCCACTCAACTTTACGGTTAAGGCGTTTTACTTTTTTTTATAACTGTTGTTAGTGTTTTGGTTCGTCTAAGTTTGTCGTTATGTCATTCTATTATGTCCTTTTTTTCTGACTTAGAATGTATTTGATTTGTCCGTATTTTTGAAACTGTCTGATTAGTTTGATTTCACATGGGTTTTGATCATTCATGGTTGTTGTTGGATTATCGTCTTTGCAGAAATATATCTGGTTCTTTAAATTTTGACACTCCTCATTACGATAGGCATATTGTTTACTGCTTAGGATTAGGTATTTGGTTCTAGGAATTATCATGGTAAAAGTGTGTGTATTTCTAGGGACAGGTAATGTCTATAATTGATAATAATCATACTCTGATTTGTCTACTAGAGGTATCTCTATTTGATTGTGTTAAGATATTATTACGGACAAGTGGTGGTTTCTAAATTTGGTAAGTTCAACGAGTATTGTGATCGCTAGACCATAAAAACTCACATAGTGAAATTCCCTTATACAGTATGACCTCTTTAATCCAAACATGCCTTAATCCGAACATCAGGTATCCAAGGCACAGTCCAAACAACACCCCGTAATCCAAACAGCGAAAAGATGCTTGCTGCGTAAGTGAGGGAATCCCCTGTTTAAACAGAAGCTTTCTAAAATTTTTGCCATGTACCATATAGTTTTCATTAGAGCGTTGTGTTGGTCGTCACTGTGTTTAGTTTGCATTGCAATTTTGTTTAAAGCAGATATAAATTCTAAAAGAGAACACGTTACTTATCGATAAAAGAAAAGAATGAGGTTATTAAGAGTTTAGAGACACATTATACAGTGACCTCTTTATCAGAAAAATACAATGTGGAAAATGTGACATTAAAAAAAAACAAGAAGGGGATTCTATCTTATGCCACAACATCCAGTTCTATAATCAATAAACGAAAAACGTTGAAAGTAGGTGTATATACCGGTATACTGATCCCGAAGAATTACTCTCCAAAGTCACTAAGTGACTTTCGTAATATAAACTTGCAATCTGTGCCTTCTAAAATTGCTGAAGGTGTGATTAACAAACAGCTGTCGGAATTTGTTGAAAGCATTATACCTTCTCAACAATCTGCCTATAAACGCGGTCATAGCTCATCAACTGTCCTACTTTCTGTAGTTAATGATATTCCCACGCATCAGAATGAGGGCTCTAGTTATGCTGGATATTTATTTATTTAAATTTGCACCTACAGAATTAAACAATTCCAAATGGTACTTAAAAAAAAAAATCACTGTCTTAAGGCAGTTTTCATCCTAGACATAGCTATATAAAAAATATCACAATTATAAAAATTAGCATTATAATTATGCAACAATCTGTCCATGAAACTGTTACATCCATAGTTGGTCCTGTGTGCTCGCTCAAAAAAAAGTTGCTGTTGGCGAGTTGAGCGTGGTGGAACATGGAAAAGGACCAACTCGAGCAGATCATTACAGTCAATGAGACCATTAATTAACTTATATATAAACATCAATGAAAGAGATTCATGTCACGCTTTGAGACTGACCATACCACCAAGAAGCAATCTGACATTATACCCAATATCTTGGCAAGGAAAGTGAAGCTTATAAAGAAGGTACTTAACAAATTTGTTTTGTACCCTTTCAATACGATTAATGTGGCAAGCATAGGATGGAAACCATACAACACAACAATACTTAATATTACTTCGAACTAAGGATGTATACAAACTAGTGATTGCCCTTGTGTCAGTCATATGTTTAGTGTGTCTTTTAACAAACCCCAAAAGTCTGCAACATTTCATAACTACAGCATCAATATGCAGATTAAATAAGAAATCATTTTTGAAAATTACACCAAGATCTGCAACTGAAGTGACAACGTCCAACACCGTGTTATAAATGGTATAGCTATGAACAATCCGATTCTGACCTCTAAAATAGCCCACAACCTTACATTTACCCACATTAAGCGACAAAAAGTTTGAACTGCACCAGTGAGTCAAGTTGTCGAGATCATGTTGCTAAGTGTTGACACCATGGACAACTTCAGAAAAAAAACTTTGTCATCTGCATACAATAAACATTTCGATGACTCAAAACAACCTATATGTGATCCCTGTGGTACCACAGACAAGACAGAGGACCTCATCTGATAGAGCACCACCAATGCTAACAAATTGCTTTCTGTCAGACAGGTAAGATCGAATCCACGAAAGACAAGAACCACAGATGCTCATTGCAAACAATTTTTGCAGAAGAAGGGTATGACACACACTGTCAAAAGCCTTTGATACATCAGTGTATACAACATCAACTTGTTTACCAGCCTCCAATGCATCCGTCACGTAAGATTGAAAAATGGTGAGATTAGTGACCACTACAGAAACCATGCTGCTCACCAACAATACTGTGTTTCAAGGTATTGGAAATCTTATCTGCAATGATAGATTCAAATAGTTTTGGTATTACAGGTTCAATTTTTCAAAATTATCCTACATCCTGTTCTCCGTAAACGTGTAATCTACCATCGACTGTGAGTCACCCTGTGATGATTACAATAAAAACAACTTGCTAAAATGATTGTCGCTATTATTGTGTTGTTTACTTTCATAAAGTTTTGACAATATCTTACCTCCTGCGTCCACGATATCTACGATGAGGTGATGTAGGTCTGCCATAACGGGCCATCTGTACCCTCAGCTCCCTTCCATCTAACATACGTCCATCCATAGCATCTAACGCATCTTCAGCATCTCTCTTATCGTAGAACCTAATAACAGATTTTATAATGGATTGATTAAAAGAAAATTGGTGATACTGCATATGAGGCAAACTAATTTTATATAAATATACTGCTGATAGATGGAGTTTACTACCTTATATGCATTTTGATACTATTTTTATGTTGTTGAAATTCATCTTTACATTGTGGGAACTTGTCGTTGCAGAGTTAGGTATTGACTTTATTAGTTCGTAGCTAATCACATAAAGTAAGTTTAAACTAACATTGTTTTATAATGTATTTTTTTGGTAAAATGCATATTTTTGGTGTTTTCTTCAGTTCAGCCAGGACAGGTCAGATCACCTGATCTGACATGTCCTGGCCGAACTGAACGACCTGCTTTGTACATTTTGTGCATAAACGACAAGAAAAATGTTGTTTCTTCAACCTGCAAACGAGGTGGAGGACCTGGAGCAAATGGGCGTGCTGGAGGTGGAATAACATTATTAAGAGGAAGTGTTGATGCAAAATGTCAAAAGGGCTGCTTATAGAAGTGCAACCAGCTTGTTTTTGTCAATTTTACCTTTATATTTCCTTCCCCACGCAGCACCTGTATTCACTTCAGGTCATTTAACTGTTGGTGCAGTTGATCCGACAACATTTATTTTGTTGCTTATGCATACAAAGGTGCTTTTCAGCTTGTTTCTAGAAACATTTTTTAGAAATCACGTGTGCCACTCATCTGCATAATTAGCAAAATATCAAAATTGGGTGTAATTGGTGCATTACCTCCACAACACTTTTGAGATGGCTTAGCCAATAGTAGAATGGTTTACATGGTCTAAACCACCAGCTGCAAAATAACTTAGGTAAACCTACAATTTGGACTTTTACAACAGCAAGTGGCAAACACTAAATTTGCAGATTACCTCCGGAACACTATTCAATTTTTTTTTCCAGAAACATGCCTAGGACCCCCCTAGATGCACAAACCACAAGAAAAATTGGTAAATTTGCAGATTAGCTACCGAAGGCTTTTCAAAAAACTGTTTTCAGAAACCTGCCTAGGACAACCCCTGGATGCAAAAACCACAAGAAAAATTTCTTGCTCACACTCCCCAAGGAATTTACAGGACCAGGAGTGAATCGGGGTGCTGGACAAGGTAGGTAGTAAAAAGGAAATATGAGCAGAAGATGCAAAGAAAACGGGTTTAAAAGTTGTCTTTTTCACATCTTGAAGCCATATACCACTTAAACCCTGCCTACCCCACACAGCTAACCTATTCCTCCAGGTGCGTAACTTCCTTGGCGGGTATGAACAAGACATTTTTCAAGTGGTTTATGCAACGAGGGTGGTTGTATGCACGCGAGGTAGGAAGGATAATCCCGACGATGAAGCACCCCCCATCCCGCCACAAGTTGAACCCGGGGGAGAGGGCTTCGTCGTAGCCATTTTTCTTCCCCTCTCGTGTGCACACAAGCACCCTCGTTGCATAAACCACAAGAAAAATTTCTTATTCACAACCAAGACCCCCCCCCCCCAAGGAAGTTACGGGACCTGGGGTGAGTAGGGGTGCTGTGCGGGGTAGGCAGGGTTTAATGGGGATATTGCTTCAAATGGACAGCTTTTAAGCAGTTTTCTGCGCATTTTCTGGTCATATTTCCTTTTTAATACCTACCCCGCCCAGCACCCCTATTCACTCCTAGTCCCGTTCCTTGGGGGGTGTGAACAAGAAATTTTTCTTGGGGTTTGTGCATCCACGGGGGGATCCTAGTAATGTTTTTGAAAACAATTTTTCGAAAAGCCTTCCTGAGCTAATCTGCAAATTTACCGTAAAAAGGAAATATGAGTAGAAATTGCGAAGGAAAAGGCTTGAAAGCTGCCTTTTTTACATATATCCCGTAAACCCTGCCGGCCCTGCACAGCATCCCCATTCCCCTAGGTCCCGTAACTTCCTTGGGGGGTATGAACAATAATTTTTTCTTGTAGTTTATGCAACGAGGGTAGTTGTATGCACGCGAGAGGGGAAGGAAAATCCCCACGATGAAAGCCCCCCCCACACACACACACTTGCGGAAAATGGCTGCTTCGTCTTGGGGATTTTCCTTTATCCTCTCGCATGCATACAACTACCCTCGTTGCATAAACCACAAGACAAATTACCTGAAAGCAGCCCTCAAAAAAGTTATGGGACATAGGGGTGTTGTGCGGGGTACGCTGTGTTTGAGGGACAATGAGGCTTCGAGATGTGAAAAAGGCAGCTGTCAAGCCGTTTTCTTCGTGTTTTCTGCTTATACTTCATTTTCACTACCTAACCCGCCGAGCACCACTATTCATGGTCCCGTAACTTCCATGGACGGTCTGAACAAGAAATGTTTCTTGTGGCATGTCTCTGAAAAAAAATTCAAAAAGCGTTCGGGAGGTGATCTGCAAATTTAGGAACACTTTAAATATTATTGATTAATCCATTTGCTACCTGCACTAATTAGTGAAGAAGAAAAAGCGAGAAATAGTGGACTTTTTAACAAAGCCGCCCCAACAATTTTGAAAATAAGTTATTATGATTCATGAAAAGTTGAAAAACTGGGTCAAACTAGTCGTATCGTGTGCCAATTCACAAAACAATTTTTTAATACAACCAGAAGGCTTGGACACAGCATTTCATGTGTCTAAAAAATATAAGTATACCGATATATATTTACCTGACAAAAGCAAAACCTCTGCTTTCCCTTGTAAAGCGATCCCTCGGAATATAAATGTCGCCGACCTCTCCACATCTTTCGAAAACTCTTCTCAGGTCTTCAGGTGTCGTACGATAAGTGAGATTGTCCACTTTCAACGAAACCATGCCCTCAATGCGAGGCGGGGGCCTTCCGTAACTCATGTTTTACCAATCTCACGATCTAACACAATATTTAACTGATATTTACCGTTTAATACGTCTTAAAACACTTTGATCACCAATTCAACTACAAACTCAATAACCCTTCGATTATAAAATGCTAATGCTCAAATAAACGGTTAAACCAACATGGCGGAACTTTACTGGTTACCGGCATCCGGCTTCTCATTTCTCATCACTTTCACTGGGCGGCAAAACTAGAAACGTCAACGTCAATTGCGTCAGGCGCAAGCGCTGTATGGTATGAAACTCGTTATGAATTCACAGAACCAATAACCTATTACGTCATTGCACAGAAGATTGCGAACAAACCAAAGAATAGAGATCAGTCCTTTTTTCTGGGTGGTACACAAGGTTTATCTATAAACCTTGGGTGGTACACAAATTGATTATTTTTTGACATTTGTTTTGCATGCGTTAAGTACAATTTGGGTAACCCAATTCATCACAATATAGTTTTTTAGATCCGACGATCGTTTCGCTAACAAAGTTAGCGTCATCAAGGGATGAGTATACTTAATTTGACTTGATGACACTAACTTTGTTAGCGAAACGATTATCGGATCTAAAAAAACTGTATTGTGATGAATAGGGTTCTCCAAAGAGTGGCTATTGTTGGACTGACAGCTCCTAGATGTATGCAACCCCTGCATACACCAATTCATTTAGGCGGGTGTATAATAATATGCTGATCGAGTGTATTTCTTCAGTTAAGTGTCGAAAGTTTATGCAATAGGCAATTTGCTTAACACTTAAGACCATTTTAAAGCAAACCCAAATCGCCAAACTAACAGATTTTTTCTGATATTTGAAAAAAAAAAAGGCACCTAATAAGAGTTATCCATTTGCGATAACAAAAAATAGTGTTGACGCAGCAAGTGCGTTTTAATTTAAAAGAATTGGTAATCAAATAGTGAATAAAAGTATTAAAAAAGTTTATCATTCATTTCAAATCTTAAATCCTTCCCATTCAGCTAGAATCTTCAAAAATCTTGATACATATATAGTGAAGCCTTCAGAAAAGCACACATTTATTCCGATACTTGAGAAAAATGAATAAAAGGCACTTGATAAGATTTGTCGAGTCGCAATAACAAAAAACTGTGGGCGCAGCAAATGCGTAATGGTAACAAATTTGCATAAAAAATTTATTAAAGAATACAATTACTTTCCAAAATATTCAGTTAAGAATTCTTATGAACTTACACAAAAATTAAATAACTTAATTATTCCCACAAATAGTAAATTAGTCTCGTTTGATGTTTGTAACATGTATTCTAAAATACCCCCTAAAGAATGTTTACCTCTATTAGAAAACGTTTTAATAGAAAAGAACGTAAATGTCATAAAAAGACAAGAAATAATGAATATTTTTAACGAATGTATAAAACAAAACTATTTTAAATTTAATAATAAAATTTATATGCAAAATGAAGGTCTGCCTATGGGTAGTCCGTTGTCACCTTTATTAGCCAACATATTTATGGAAAACTTAGAAAACCAAATTTTAACATCAGAACTTTCACATAATATTGTCTTTTGGTACAGATACGTAGATGATATTTTAGCATGTTTTCAAGGTAGTCATACAGAATTAAATAAATTTTTAAATTTTATTAATAACTTTCACACAAATATTAAGTTTACTTTAGTAGAAAAAGCTAACAGTTGTATAAATTTTTTAGGCTTAACAATTAGAAAGTTAGAAAATAATTCATTTGACTTTTCAATATATAGGAAACCAACTTACACTGACACAACCATACCATACGATTCATGTCCCCCTTTTTCACAAAGCTGTCAGCCTACCATTCTATGATACATCGTGCATTTTCCATACCTATGTCACAAAACAATTTTGAAAAAGAAATTTCAATAATTAAGCAAACAGCATTTAATAATGGCTACTCTGTTAAAATAATAGATAAAATGATAGAGAGAAAAGAATGCAAATTAGCGATTAATTTAATTTATCCAAATATTAGAGACAAAGAAGAAAACAGATACGTTTCGATAACTTATTTTGGCATCATTTCAGAAAACTTTAAAAACTTTTCCTGACAAAAGCTGGAGTTTATAAATTGCATGGCTTGTACACATTGTAATGCAATCTACATAGGTCAAACTTCTAGAAATTTTAACACCCGATACAAAGAACATATTTCTGCATTTAGAAATAACCACGCTGACAAATCTACATTTGCAAAACATATTATTGATACCGAACATAGACCTTCAATAAATAACCGCATACGACCACTACATTTTTATAATGACAAACGTAAACAAGACTTTTTTTAGGCTTCAGAAGTCAAAAGGCACACACACGACAATAACTACCTTGTTTTAAACGAGCAAACTGATTTAATGAATTCCCCTTTCTTGGATATTCTTCTTTCTAATTAAATATGTCAAAGAAAATAAATTTAACTATTATTTCAAAAAAGTTGTAATAAAATAATGAGTTGATGTATGTCGATATTTTCGTTGTATAGAGACTACTTTTATACTGTTATTGTTTACTTATTTTATTGTTGCAACTGTTATCATAGTTATTATAGGCTAGTTCTAGTTTTTATGTTAAATATTGACATACATTACATAGACATTTTGAAAACCTCATCTGTCATCTGTGTTTCTTTTTATTTTCAATTTGATAAAATTTTTTGATCAAAACATCATATCATAACATAGCAACAGATATTTATTTGTAGTTGTCATGATTTCGTACTAATTCAATTTTAATCTGTCTGAAAATGCTGTCAAGCAGCGAAACTATAGTCACAGAAGCATTGAAGAACATCCTAGAACTTCCAGAATTCGAAGGGCCACTTGCTCCAGTTAGCTCACGCGCTGGCTACGTCATTCACCTACAAAAACCAACAGTGAAGCCAGAGAAGTAGTCTCCAAGTCTGTATGTAGTATGGACAAGTTTCACCAAGTAAGGGCAACAACAATCAATGAACTTATATTTATAATTTGACTATCTCCGAACAGTACTCGCCACATTTGGACTAGTACCTGGTTGGACTTATTGCAAATCTATAATAAAGCTATTTTAAGGGTAACTTTAGCCGGAGTTTCATAAAAGTAAGTAGCAGCTCTTGAAAAGTAGATCGAGCTTGTTGGGATTGGAGGAAAGAAACATAATCGTGTAAAATACCAGGTTTTTGTCGCTATTTTCAAAACAATCTTCATGTATATCTACCACTTCAAGTTTTGGTTGCAAGGTGTAAATTTTAAAGTCGTAACCCAAGCATTTCGATGTTCAATAGACAGAGCATTCAAATAATCACATCTGTTATTTAAAACAGCAGAAAATCGAAAGAATGAGACCTCACCTCGTTCAGCACGGATTGAACATTTATCGACACTACAAAAATAAGGCATTTACAATAAATTAGATGAAGATTAACGTGATTTGATAGTAAATAATCTCAATGTTTTGATATGCAAATACCTAGTCAAATGAAGTTGTATGCCACCCAGAAAATATGACCGACCTGTCAATGACGTCATTCTAGAATGATCAATACTTAGACTATGAAAGAGTTCATAATCACAGAACGTACTGTATATGTTCGTAATCTAAGAGCTAGGCGTCAATAGCCGCTCGATTTGTCACGACGTAGCTTTCTAGCGAGAATTAAAACCGCGCAGATTTTTGTTATGGAAAATATATCTACCAATAGAATCTTAGGGATCACTTCGCGGTAATTTCAAAATTAAGTTTTGTTTCCCGCTTTTTCAAACGTTTTGTAATCTACAAATTCATTAATTAGCTGTTATCTTTCTTTCTGTGCATTTAATCTGTGAATTTTTTAAAAAGTTGGTTGGTTTGTTAGTGTAATACAAATATCAATTAGTGTAATGTGTTATATTTACCATACTTGTCAACTTATCTGAGTAAAGCATAGGAATGTAATGTAATGATGACATTCTGCAAAGTGACTGTCGACAAAAAGGATAAACAGCAGAAATTTATCGCAAGTTGTTAAGCAAATTATTGCCCTTATAAGTCTAACTTTTCGTAAATGGTTAAGTGTGAATCACTTCTTGATTATTTTTTTTATTTTTTTATTTCAACAACACACCACGAGGGCTTACAGCCAAAATACTATCGTACCGTGGGTGTCGACAAGGAAGAAAGAGGCAGCTTGTTAATTCTGGACTTGAAGGTTTGGAGGTTCGGGGGAGAAAGAAAAACATGCGCCGGCAAGGAGTTCCACAACTTGGAAGTCCTCGGGACAAAAGAGCGGGCATAACAAGATATTCTATGTCTGGTGACCTGGACAGTAAAAGGGTGCATTCGCTCTGTTCCCCTGGTAGATCTGTTGGGGGTAGCAGGTGGAGGAACTATGGAATAAAGCTCCTCTGAGCAGTGCCCGTGCAGATATCTATAAAAGAGAGAGAGGTTACCAACGGCACGTCGGTGGGCAAGGGATGGCAGCCTTTGGGTGAGGGGAGGGTCACCGATGAGACGTATAGCTCTCTTTTGAATGGAGTCCAGGATAGCCAGTGTAGAAGCGGCAGCAGCACCCCAGATGTTGGAGCAGTATTCGAGGTTTGGTCTTATTTGTGAAGTATATAAAGTATAGAGATTAGCTGGTGAAAAGTATTTGCGAGCCCGAAAGAGAAAACCTAATTTCTGAACAGCCGCTTCTGCAATTGATGTGACATGTTGGTGCCAATTGATATTTCGATCCACAGAGATGCCAACAAGTGGAAAGGACTCATTACTTTGAATAACTTGGTTGTTTATTGCGATGGGTCTAGGGCTGGTGTATCTCTTATGAGAAAGAAAGCAAGACTGTGAATTGGTGGGGTTGAATTGTACAAGATTTCTACTTCCCCAGTCTAATATTTTTTGGAGATCCACGGAGATAGAACCCTCCATGAGTCTGCGATCCTCATCTAATTGGGCTAAAGAGACATGCTAAGAATATTGTATATTTGAGTGGAGCGTGCTGTCGTCCGCATAACTGTGAACTGGGTTGGATGTGCTAGAGAGGAGGTCGTTGATGTGGAGAAGAAACAAAGTAGGGGCTAAAGCTGTACCTTGAGGAACTCCTGCATTAATTGGATACAGTTTAGAGGAATGGCCATCCACGACAACAGAAATGCTCCGGTTGGAGAGGAAATTTGCTGTCCACGTACAGAGTTTTGGTGATAGGCCATAGGCCGGTAGTTTATTAAGCAGCGCTGCGTGCCAGACCTGGTCGAATGCTTTGGATATGTCTTGAGCGACAATCTGGAATTCGCCGTGTAGTTCCATAGACTTGTTCCAAGAATGGGTGACAAAGGGAAGGAGCTCGGCAGTTGATCTGCGTTGACGGAATCCATACTGCCTATCGTGGATTAGACTGTGTTTTTGAAAAAATTTCAGTAATTCGGTGTTTATATACTTTTTCATCACTTTAGAGATGACTGAAAGGAGAGAAATAGACCTGTAGTTGCTAGGAAGCGCTTTTGATCCTTTCTTGGGGACGGGTTGTGCTCGAGCAGTTTTCCAGTTACTAGGGAATATGCCTCTATTGTAAGATGTGTGAAACGGACGAGTCAGCACAGGAGCAAGTCCTGGTGCGCATTTTTTGAGAACAATTGCTGGGATCTCGTCAAGGCCAGAGGCTTTCCTGATATTAAGAGAAGATATATTTATTCGCACTTATATTATGAAAACAAAAGTTATTTTCTTGGTTGTGAAAATGTTGGTAAATTATATACAACGTCAGACATCTGCAACGAAAAAATAAGTGTCAGATTATCTTCTCCAAACTCCATTTAGATCGCTATAAAGAGTCATGATATAATGACTTAGTAGATATGATATTGCACATATGCCCCGCCCCCTCCTATGACGTCACGTGATGAGTAACGTTATAAAAGTGCAACTACACACTTAAAACAAAGTCATTCGCAATCAAAAAGTTTCTATACGCCAGTTTAATGCGGTTGAAATTACGCCTATATTGTCTTTTTCAGGTAATATAGATCGCAGCACTAAATTTAATCTTTTTAATTTTTATTACTTCCAACTGTATGCACTTGAATATTAGTAAAATACGTAATTTGTTAAGAGGTTGTGATGAAACGTCAAACCCCACTGCACGACAGCATATTATTGTTGCATTGGACTCACCACTTGACACTATGCGCGTGACAGGTCTAAAAATAGGCAGTCTGAATATCATATATCTCGTTATTTGTATCATGATAAAGAGTTACCAAGATGTTTTCAGATTTTCGTAGCTTATTAAAAATATTTGTAAGCACTGTCGATTTTACGGGTTTGCGTTCGAACTTGACAATGTTCATCAATAACATTTTAACGTGAACGAAATCTAACATCAATAGTTATGAATGATTAAATGAATATAAGAAAAAACTTTTGCGTGATAAGTTCCAATACGGCCCAGGCGGGTTCTTGTTCTGTTTTGGACTTGCCCGTGCATTTATTTGATTTATTTTCTGTTTCCAGAACAACAGGGAAATATGCCCCTTGAAGATTCTGAATTCGAATTTCACGCGTCTTTGAACATATGCTAATTGAGTTTCTATTGGCTAAATCGCCTTCAAGTCTGGGCTGTCAAGTCTAGACTGTTTCAATTCTCGCTTCTAGACTAGGTAGACAAAAACTTTATTAGTGAATTTCCGTAGAAACAATTTATCCCGTTAGTTATATTAATTAGTGAATTTTCTTAAAAAAAAATCACTAATGAGGAGATCCCGACTTTTGAATTTTGAAAAAATTTCTTCAAATGAGCGCTATTTGGGACCCCTGGAACCCAAATCCGATGTCGGTTTCAGACTTTATATATATATATATATATATATATATATATATATATATATATATATATATATATATATATATATATATATATATATATATATATATATATATATATATATATATATGTATGTGTGTGTGTGTTTGTGTGTCACACCGCTAACTTAAAAAATAATGCGCCGATTTTGATAAAATTTGGTAAGTGCCTTCCTTTCGAAAGTCGCTTGGATAAGTTCGTTAGCCAGGAAAATCGGAATAGTTTTTCCCGGAAAATTTTGCGTTTTCTTTCGGAAAATTTTTATATCTCCGGAAATAACAAAGTTGGGGCAACCATATTTGGTGCGAAGGTTTATATCATAAAAAGAAAACCATGCACCAAAATTTGAGTCTCCACGTTAAAATAAAACAAAGTTATAAGCTTTTAAGTTTTTATTCTTAAAACGTCAAAAAACTCGCGATTCTAATTGTCAAAATTGACATGTTCTAGATATAGAACTTACACGAATCGCCATGCAGCGCAAATGTCATAAAATAAGTTAAAAAGCCTTAAGTTTTAGCTACAATCTTCGTTGTTCTTTATTTTATTAAATTATTTGCAGAAAATTAATTTAAAATAGACCCTTTATGTGATGTTTTGGTAGCAGTTTCAGTTATTTATTTAATTTTAAGCAATCAGATTACGCTTATTATGTAGTTTTTTTTCAATTGTGCAATGCGGAAGTTTTTTATGGAGAAACGGTGTTGGTAAGTAGTTTCTCATTTCTATGGACTTCTGCAAGGTTAGTTTTCTACATTTGCATTTCTAGCTCCATTGTAGCACGTTTACCTTGCACATAATTTCAAATTGACTTTAGGTCTCTTAACTGTATTGTGGAGTTGAGATCACAGTATTTGTCTGATGGTTAATGCATAAAGGGGTTCCTCTAAGCATGTTTCTGATTTTTTTTTCAAAAAACGAACAATACGCTAATCTGCTAATTACCTATAAATGTTATTAAAATTAAAAAAATATATCGAAACAACGCTCGTGCCTGGAATAAAGTTATCTTAGTCATTTTAACTTTAAATGAAATTTCCTTCTCCCGTTTTCCATCCGTTCAACACATTGGGCACAGAAAATATAGGAATTAACTTAAAATTATCATTTATAATTAAAGGAAAATACAATTTGTTCTAGGTATGCAACGAACAAATTCACACAAAATAGAATAATTTCTAGATTCTAAAACATACTGTGACGCTGTAATAAAACAACGTCAAATGAAACGAAAACCATTTCAGGTTAAGGGATGGAAAAATGTTTTTACAGTAAAATAAGCTTTGGTACTCCAAAAAACAACAAGATTCTTATAAGGCATAATACAATAGTGCATAATGATAGTCCACGGCAACAGTACATGTCATATTCAACTGACAAATTATTTTGATAAATGTCAGATCTACTTTCAACGTGACATGTAAATAAGTATTTTGTTTTCTGACATTTGTAATGCAAATGTAGACATGCTCTTCTTCTTACAATAATATTTATTTTTGGCCATCACAATTTTACACATAGAGTTGGATACAATTTTAGTGACTTTTGAAAAGATGTCTTTAATGAGCCCGAAGTAGGCTCCATAGAACCCATATCTGGGTTAGTTTCAGTGTTTATCTGTTTTCATAAATACAGGATGACGCATTTCTAGGGTAAAGCTCAAAATATCCATTATTATACAAGATATGATAAAAAATGTTATATGTTAATTATACCATGTCTGGAGCTGCATCTTATAAAATTATTTTTACAATCAGAGGTGGCCCATAGGTTGCTGCTGATGCAATTTTTTCCCAATCGAACACGCCTTATAGTATTACAATTTTTGCATTTTTAATCGAAAGATAATGCATGTTTGCAAGAAAATAAATTCGGGACTCAGCAACTGCGTCATGGTAGCGTTTTTTCATAAAATGTTCACACTCACATTGAATCTAATCTAATCAGGCATCTCATTAGAAATTTTCTGCAGATATCGTAAGCTGGATCTTAATATGTGATAACATAACCTGGGTATAAAGAAACTCTAATCAAATGATGCGTTCAGCTGCTTGTGCAGGCAAATAATTTATGGGCTTCATACATTCACTTTGCAGTACCTCAATTTGGTCAATATATCTCAAGCTACAAACACTGTATCTATAAGTAAGAATGAAATGCAGAATTAACTTTTTTATAAATGTATTTATTGACTAGAAAATAACCAACGAGAATAAAATAGTAAGTTATTACAATACAGTCAGATTCGTTATATAAATTTAGAACAAAGAATAATGCTCAGGCAATATTGCAACTTTCTGAATAATATGCAACATTTTACAACACTAAATAATATAAATATTTATTCATATAACATACTTGCCCACTAAGTGAATGTTGGAACCTGTGATGAGCACTTATAAGTGCACTTGGAGAAACCCAATCACCACAACACATATTTTAAAGACCTAGCGATCGTTTCACTGACGTTAGCTTCATCAGAGGATGAAAAAATTCTTAGAATAGCTTCATCAGAGGATCAAAAAATTCTAAGAATTTTGTCATCCTCTGATGAAGCTAACGTTGTTAGAGAAACGCTCGTTAGGTCTTTAAGATATGTGTTGTGGTGTTTGGGTTTCTCCAAGTGTGCTTGTACATACTGGCCATCAATACTTCAGTCAGTAATTACAATTTATTTTCCTTTATTTACTTTTTCAGCCAGTAATTACTAATTATGTCAGTCTCATTTCTTCGACTTTTCAGCCAATAATTATAATGCTTTTCTATTCTGGTAACGCTCATTTGGGTTCCAAAGATTGAGCAAAAGAAAATATCGTTGGGACTGCATTTCTTTTCAATTTTCTTTTTCCATCTACACGAACTTTCTCCCACATTTCTGGGGCAAAATGTACCTGCAGGGAAGACATAATAGGTTATTAAACATATTTACAAATTTCAACCATGGATAAACATTTAAATATAAATTAGTAACTTTTTATCTGCACATTTAAACAGCTGAATAGGTAGATTGTTACTGAATAATTAAACAAGAATTTGAAAATATTCTACACCCAGTTTTTTAAAATTGAAATGGTTTCCTATGCCTACAACCTTGATGAATTTTAAACGGAATGCATGGATTTTAAAGGGAGTGAGATCAATGGGTATCATGCTATGGATTATAGATAAAATAGTTGGGGACTGCAGAATTTTTGTATATCACCTAGGTACAATCGATTGTATGTATTGTAAATGCCCGTATCAGCAGTCAGTTGAGCAAATATCCCTTAATCTGAAGAACAATTAGAGGTTCAACAACGTACCTCACATAAACAACAGTGATGAGTTGGTTCCCAGTAGCCTCTTCTCATTTGTACCAGCCATTCCTTTCGTCTTGCTTCATTTTTTGGAAATTTTTTCATAAGGAAACCTTTCTTATATGAATTAGTACAATTGACAGCAGAACACCCTGGCATTGTGCTATAAAGAGAAAATCGAGCAAACCTGCTGGGTATATAATTGCAAGTTAGAAATTCGGGTTTCAACTAAACACTCAACTAATGGATTGAAATTGTAAGTAATTTAAGCAAACTGTAAAGTAGCTATTGTATATTTTGTAAAGGAAGGATGGTTTCTATTGTTCCTTTTTCATATCTGTAACTTGTAACTTCTAATTACGATTATTATCAAAACAATATTTATTTATTTATTTACCATTTATTTATATATATATATATATATATATATATATATATATATATATATATATATATATATATATATATATATATATATATATATATATATATATATATATATATATATATATATATATATATATATACCTATATGGTAATCCTGTGTTTAAAGTGCCTCTTTAGTAAACATACAATTCGGGCGAAATCGGAACGGGAACTGGACGCTGGACGATGTGCACTGTTGCCAGATGAGTATAAGCAAGGGTCATTTTAAATATAGAAGGCAATCAACGGGTGAACAAATGTTTTCATAATGTAAATAAATGATAGTATTGCGTCATGTACATAGATCGATATTTGACATATTTTGCGGAAAGCAGTAGGAAAACGGAAATGTAAACAGTTAATTTTCAGCAATTGTGGTCTAGGGGGAAAAACGTGATATAGAAGGAAATCAAGGGGTGAACAAATGTTTTTATAATTTTAATAAATTAAAATATGGCGTCATCTACATAAATCGATATTTGACATATTTTGCGGAAAGCAGTAGGAAAACGGAAATGTAAACAGTTAATTTTCAGCCTCAGGGGGAAAAACGTGTGCCTCTCCTCCCTTTTTTGGTACATCAGTAACATCAACAGAGGTTGTGCCATTGTGATTGAGCAAGGTAATCTGCACGTTCCACCATTCCCAGGGGGCATAAAGCCATCGGTCCCGGGCCCATGCGATGTTGTGCACGTTAAAGACCCAAATTCCCCGGACAGTGAGGTGAATGAATGACACTTTAGTAAAGTTAATGAAGCAATTTCCGTTGCGAATTGCCGATGATAAATACAACTGTATATGCTAATAGCAAACGGTAACCAGTATATTATTTTGAAAAATCGCAATATAATCGCATGGTAATGAAGCAATTTCTACCGACAACTGTCGATGATAAACATAACTGAGAAAATTGATCAAAATGAGCTTACCTTCGAAGTGTCTGTTTATATTTTACTTTCCAACCTTAAATGAGTAAGAAAAGTCAATGAAGCAATTTCCGTTGCGAATTGCCGATGATAAATACAACTGTATATGCTAATATCAAACGGTAACCAGTATATTATTTCGACAAATCGCAATGTAATCGCATGGTAATGAAGCAATTTCTACCGAGAACTGCCGATGATAAACAAAACCGAGAAAATGGCTCAAAATGGGCTTACCTTCGAAGTGTCTGTTTATATTTTACTTTCCAACCTTAAATGAGTAAGAAAAGTCAATAAAGCAATTTCCGTGGCGAATTGCCGATGATGAATACAACTGTATATGCTAATATCAAACGGTAACCAGTAATTTTGGTGTGTAGTGTACCTTTTCAATCGCAAACCTATCTACCACATTTGGTTGTCATAGCTTTTTTAATTTTTGACATAAAAATGTTTTCCTAATGAAAAGTTACAATTCTTTTGGAAAACCTCATCCGATTATCCTGACTAACGACCTTATCCAAGCCATATAGAAAAGGATGGTACATGCCAAACTTTTTCAAAATCGGCACAATATTTTTTTTGTTCTCGGTGTGATTCATACATACATACATACATATATATATATATATATATATATATATATATATATATATATATATATATATATATATATATATATATATATATATATATATATATATATATATATATATATATATATATATATATGTATATACATACATATAAAAAATGGAAACTGACCCCGGATATGGGTTCTTATATATATATATATATATATATATATATATATATATATATATATATATATATATATATATATATATATATATATATATATATATATATATATATATATATATATATATATATATAACAAATTAAAATTAATAAATAATAAATTACTGACCTTCTGAGTCTGGATTTGTTGAAAAGTTGACAGTTGACAGTCGACAGTTGACACATAACAAGCGTCTCGCGACACTAAAAACTCGGTTGCATTGATCGTGCGCACTTTGCAGAACTTATAAGAACGAAATAAAAGACATCCCTGACGTGCTGTTTACACACAACCCTCCCAAGTTACCTGCCCGACCTGCCCTGAGATCAGTTTGCCTAATTAAAAGCTAAAAGGGGAAGGGAAAATCAACCCTGCCACTCATGTGAGCATAATGTACTTTTCCTTCCCGTTTTTTCTACTTTTAGCTTTTAATTAGGCAAACTGATGTCGGGACAGGTCAGTTGGGAGGGTTGTGTGTAAACAGCACGTCAGGGATGTCTTTTATTTCGTTACTTAAAATATTCTGCAAAGTACGGATGATCAATGCAACCGAGTTTTTACGGCCGCGAGACGCTTGTGATAAATCGGCTGTTTTTCCGGGAAAATTTTGGGTTTTCTTTGGGAAAATTGTACACCCCTGTAACTTTAGTATTTATAACTTGATTTTCATAAACAAAAGACCAAAAGATATAAGATGAAAAACTCTATGAATGCTGTGAAAAGTGTTCTCTATGTCACCTGACCAAGGCCTACTAATGCAGGTTTTCTATGTCAAAAAGATACGAAAAAGGGTTAGGGCCATTTCTAGGAAGAAAATAACTACACCACTACATTCGGATTCACTCAAAATAGATATATGCCCAATTTCATAAAAAAGTATAATTATTGACCAGTTCAGAGGTTTATTTGTGTGACCCTTGTATGGAAACGCACCTGTAACTTGTATTTGTAACGCGATTTTTTAACGAGATCTTAAAAGATAGAAAATGAAGAAGTTTATAGATCCCGTGAAAATTGTTTTATATGCCATTCGATTACGGCCTACTAAAACTATATATTCATTGTCAAAATTTTTAAAAACGTTTATGGAAAAAATATGTACGCCACTGGATTCGCTATTCTTCAAAAATGTTAGCCACCAATTTCATAAGAAAAATAACTATTTTGACGGAACTATGAAAGTAAACAATAACATCTCAAAAGTTAAAGAAAAAAAGTTTATCAATGCTGTGACATGAAAATAGTTTTAGTAGGCCGTGATCGAATGGCATCTGAAACAATTTTCACCGGATCTATAGACTTCTTTATTTTCTATCTTTTGAGATCTCGTTAAAAAACGCGTTATAAATACAAAAGTTCTAATTTTCCCTCTAAGATGGCCCTAGCCCTTTTCCCCATTTTTTGACATAGAAAAATTGCATTAGTAGGCCTTGGTTAGCTGACATAGAGAACACTTTTAACAGTATTAATAGAGTTTTTCATCTTATACCTCTTGATATTTTGTTCATCAAAATAGAGCTATAAGTACGAAAGTTAGAGGGGTGTTTCTATATCAAATGGTATATGTACCAAAATTCAGACAATTCGCAATTGAGGAGTCTCGTGCGACTTCTTTCTTTTAATGAGCGAGACCTAGGATTCCTAGAACTCATATCCGGTGGCAGGTTGAATTTATATATATATATATATATATATATATATATATATATATATATATATATATATATATATATATATATATATATATATATATATATATATATATATATATATATATATATATCGTTGATCGTTTCATCTGTTTAACGCAACTATATAGCTAACATATTTTATTCCAATGTTGTATTTACACATATTTATGGTATGGATATTTAAATTTGAGGTAGCGAATATTATACACTGATACGACAAAGCCATGTCATCGTATCATCAATGTATAAAATTACCGCGATTTAATTCGTCAATAATAAACCTCTGCTTACAATATGTTATCGTTATATCATAACTGTGACATATTTTATACTATTATAGTAACTATCTTCAGCATTTAGACAAATATTATTTAAATTGGTTCATATGGCCACTTCCATAAACCTAATGGAATGAATAAAGGAGCTTATTTTGTAGTCGCCCCTATAACCTTTACGTTTCTTTTAATTTTTTTTTAAATTTTGCAGATCTATTGGTTTCAACATTCAGTTAGTACTGCGTATTCTGCTCTACTGAAAAACACGTTTTATTATACCTTGTCGATTATTGTTTCAATACAATGATAAATTATATTCCCTGTCTCATCTTTTATTTACCCGGTAGAGGTTTTACTCGAATAAATATATTCATATACGCACCATTACCAAAAAACATTTATTAACGAATAACAATAAACGTATTTTAAATAAATTGTTAACCAAACACAGCTGGATAAAATTCGTGCTTTACTTTCACCTTCTCAACAGTTATATACCTATGATTACGAAACCGTTCATGTAATAAATAATTAACGTATTAAAAGTTACACAAATTTCTAATAAACGTTATTTAAAACATCGAAACGCAATCTAAAATTATAGGAAGTATCCGCATCTGGAATACACATGACATATTACCTTCCTGTTGAGTCACCAGACAACTATCTGATCTATAAACATTGGTAAATAAAACACGTTTTGTTATACCTAGTCGATTATTGTGTCAATAAAATGATAAATTATATTCCCCGCCTCATCTTTTATTTGCATATAGAGGTCTTGCTCAAATAAATATATCCATATACGTATCATTACCAAAAAATATTTATTAACGAATAACAATAAACGTATTTTAAATAAAATTGTTAATCAAACTTTTAACACAGCTGGACAGAAATCGTGTTTTACTTTCACCTTCTAAACAGTTAATACCTGTGATTGCGAAACCGTTCATGTAATAAATAATTAACGCATTAAAGTTATACAAATTTCTAATAAACGTTATTTAAAACATCAAAACGCAATCTACAACTATAGGAAATATCCGCATCTGGAATACACATGACATTTTACATATTACCCTTCTCTTGCGTCACTGCCCTCTAAGAGTTACCAGACAAACTATATATTCTATAAACCTTGGTACAGAGTAAGAGTAGTATTCTGTATATTAAGGTGAGTTCACCCAAGATCTATAAAACATATTTTATAGATCTTGGAGTTCACCAGGCGCCAATAGCTGCCAGCTGCATTGTTATGTCAAAAAATGTTGACAAACGTCAACATTTCTTGACATAACAATGCGCATGATATAATGACTTGGAAGTTGTATCATGACAATGCGTCTGCTGGCAGCATTGGAGTTGGCGCCTGTTGAACTCCTCACTGTTTTGTATATTGTGTCAGCCTAATAAACTAATAAACAATTGTTTGTTATGCTTTATGCTGTGATTGTGTTATTATTGATTGTATTATATTATTGTACTGTATTGATTTACTTGCGGAGACCGAGTGGGGACAAACACAATAGAATAACCTTATCCTATCAATTTATAAGATACGAAAAAGGTTAAGTAAGATATTTGAAAGTTCCTGTATCACACCCACAGCATAATAAACAATTAGGCTGTGCCCTCCTATCCCCTACTAAGCGATAAAACAAATAAAATGGAAGTAAAAGGGGGCAGTCAATGTCAAAGTTAACAGTACCTAACCGATTCCATCTATAAAAATCATGATTTTGGAGACAGTTCTGATTTTAAGAAGCCTACAATATACACAATTAAAAATGGAGAAGAGGTAACAAGTTCTTACCCCCCTGCATACAATATGAACTCTGATGTTTACAGAGACAGTTTTGATTCAAACAAGGATGTAATACATAAAAGTGAAGATGAAGAGACCACCACAGTTTTTCTTCCTGTGAATACATCAAAGAACCCTATAATGTTGCATCTTGTGTATTAAAAAAGGAAGATGTTACTCAAGTATATTTAACTGAGAAAAATTTTGTCGAAGAAAATGAAAATGTTAGAGAATGTAGCAACATGCAGTGCGAAAATGAAGTTTGTGAGAACAGTGCTTTTAATAATATTAGCAGCGATACAGTGGTTGAAAGTCAAATAGATCATGAAAAACGTGAATTTTCTATTATAAAACTTAGAACAATGGTAGATGGTTTCGGCCCTCTTCAGTTGGTTGAAGATGATATTGAAATTTTTGAGCATGAAGTAAAAACTGATATTGACGCAAGTTTCAACATAAACGCTGGAGGTAATGGTGGAACAATACTAAAAAGTGGACTGACTGATACCTCATCTAACACAGTAAAGTTTGTATCACAAGGCAGTTCAAAAAAAGATTGTAAACGAAGTTTGTTTATATGTAATTTTTGTGGTCATAATGCTTCTAGAAAGGACCACCTCCAGTTACATATAAGGTCCGTTCATCTAAAGGAAAGACCATTTATATGTGAAATTTGTGGATTTAGAGCCTCCCAAAAAAATTATTTATCACAACACAAACTTTCAAAGCACTCATATAAAAATAAACCATTTAGATGCGACTTATGTGATTACGAAACTATTCTTAAAAGCAAATTAGACAAGCATAAAATTTCAAAGCATAAAAAACTCAAATTTAATAGTTGCAAAGTGCTGTTTAAAAATCAAGTAGCTCAGGAAAAAAGTGATGTGGATAATATACAAAGGAAAATATTGGTTGAAAATCAAGTTGACCATGAAAAAAGTGAACTCTCTGATACAAAAACTGAATTAGTGGTTGGGTGTTTTGGCTCTCAACAGTTGCTTGAACATATTACTGATATTTCCAACCATGAAGTAAAAACTGAAACTGATGGTATAGAAGCAGAATGTAATAGTGGAATGGTGCTAAAAAGTGAATCAAATCATAGCTTATATAACGCAAAAAAGTCTGTAGCACTAACAAACCATAGCAATCTTCACCTGTTAATATGCAACTTTTGTGATTATAATACTACTAGAAATTGTTACCTCCAGTTACATATAAAATCAGTCCATCTTAAGGAAAAACCATTCCAGTGTGACATTTGTGAATATAAAGCCTCACAAAAAAATAATTTATTAGTACACAAACTTTCAAAGCACTCAAAAGTGAAACCATTTAGATGTGATTCATGTGACTACCAAACTATTCTTAAAAGCAGGTTAGAAAAGCACAAAATATCGAAACATAAAATACTCTTTAATTATAATAGTGGGAGAGTGCAGTTTGAAGATCAAGTAGCTCATGAAAACAGTGCTGTTGATAATATTATCAGCGATACAGTGGTTGAAAGTCAAGTAAACCACAAAACCAGTGCACAAGTTAATATAAAAAGTGAATCAATGGTCGGGAGATTTGACTCTCGTCTGTTTAAAGATGTAATTGAAATTTTTAAACATGAAGTAAAAATTGATACTGATCAAAGTTTTAGCATTAAAGCTGGATTTAATGATGGAACAGTACTACAAAGTAAATTGACTGATACCTTATGTAACACAGTAAAGTCTACATCACAGGCCAGTTCGAAAAAGCATAGTAAACAAAATTTTATATGTAACTTTTGTGGTCACAATACTTCTAGAAAGGGTCACCTCCAGTTACACATAAGGTCAGTACATCTTAATGAAAGACCATTTATATGTGAAATTTGTGGATTTAGAGCCTCCCAAAAAAATAATTTATCACAACACAAACTTTCAAAGCACTCACATAAAAATAAACCATTTAGATGTGATTCATGTGATTACCAAACTATTCTTAAAAGCAAATTAGACAAGCATACAATTTCAAAGCATAAAAAACTGACACTTATTAGTTCAAAAGTGCTGTTTGAAAATCAAGTAGGTCAAGAAAAAAGTGATGTGGATAATATAAAAAGGAAAATATTGATTGAAAATCCAGTAAGCCATGAAAAAGGTAAACTCTCTAATATCAAAACTGAATTAGTGGTTGAGAGTTTTGGCTCTCAACAGTTGCTTGAAGATGTTACTGACATTTCCAACCACGAAGTAAAAAATGAAACTGATGGTATAGAAGCAGAATGTAGTAGTGGAATGGTGCTAGAAAGTGAATCAAATCATATCACAGAAAGGTCTGTATCACCAACAAACCAAAGCAATCTTCGTCTATTGATATGTGACTTTTGTGATTATAATACTACTAGAAATTGTTACCTCCAGTTACACATAAAATCAGTCCATCTCAAGGAAAAACCATTCATATGTGAAAATTGTGGATATAAAACGTCCCAAAAAAGCAACTTACTACGTCACAAACTTTTAAAGCATTCTAAAGATAAACCATTTAAATGTTTTTTATGTGACTACCAAACTATTTTTAAAGGCTACTTAGAGAAGCACAAAATAGCAAAACATAAAAAACTTTTAAATTATAATAGTTGTAGAGTGCAAGATCAAACAGCTCATGAAAAAAGTGACCTGGATAATATAATACGGGATACAGTGGTTAAAAGTCAAGTAGACCACAAAACAACAAACAAAGATGTTACTGAAATATTTGAGCATGAAGGGAAAGTTGACACTGACCCAAGTTTCAGCATTAAAGCACGATGTAATGATGGAACAACACTAAAAACTAAACAGCCTGATACCTTACGTAACACAGTAAAGTCTGTATCAAAACGCAGTTCAAAGAAGCATAGTATAAAAAGTTTATTTATATGTGAGTTTTGTGATCACAAGAGTCATGCGAAGAGCCACCTTCAGTTACACATAAGTTCAGTCCACCTTAAGGAAAGACCATTTATATGTGAAATTTGTGGATTTAGAGCCTCCAAAAAAAATAATTTATCACAACACAAACTTTCAAAGCACTCCCATAAAAATAAACCATTTAGATGTGACTTATGTGATTACGAAACTATTCTTAAAAGCAAATTAGACAAGCATACAATTTCAAAGCATAAAAAACTAAAATCCAATAGTTGCAAAGTGCAGTTTAAAAATCAAGTAACTCCTGGAAAAAGTGATGTGGATAATATAAAAAGGAAAATATTGGTTGAAAATCAAGTAAACCATGAAAACACAAAACTCTCTAATATAGAAACTGAGTTAGTGGTAGGGAGTTTTGTCTCTCAACAGTTGCTTGAAGATATTACTGAGATTTCCAACCATGAAGTAAAAACTGAAACTGATGGTATAGAAGCAAAATCTAGCAGTAGAATGGTGCTAGAAAGTGAATCAAATCATACTCTAATTAACACAGAAAAGTCTGGATCACTGGCAAAGCAGAGCAATCTCGTTCTGTTGATATGTGACTTTTGTGATTATAATACTACTAGAAATTCTTACCTTCAGTCACATATAAGGTCAGTTCATCTTAAGGAAAAACCATTCCAGTGCGAAATTTGTGGATACAAAGCCTCACAAAAATATAATTTAATACAACACAAACTTTCAAAGCACTCTAAAGTTAAACCATTTAGATGTGATTCATGTGACTATCAAACTATTCTCAAAAGCAGGTTGGAAAAGCACAAAATATCAAAACATAAAATACTCTTTAATTATAATAGTTGTAGAGCAAATCAAGTAGCCCATGGAAAAAGTTATGTGGATAATGTGGTTGAAAGTCAAGCAGGTGATGAAACAAGTGAACATGCTAATATAAAAAGTGAATCACTGGGTGTAAAGTTTGGCTCTCATCAGTTTTTTGAAGATGACATTGAAATTTTTGAGCATAAAGTAAAAAGTGATACTGATTCAAATTTCGAAATAAAAGTAGAACCTTACAATGAGACAGTGTTACAAAGTACAATAACTAGTAAGAAAGGAAAGTCTGTATCACAACGCACTTCAAGAAAGCGCGGTAAACGAAGTCTCTTAACATGCCATTTATGTGGTTACAATACCCCTAGAAAATGTAATCTCAGGTTACACATAAGGTCAGTCCATCTTAAAGAAAAACCATTCGCATGTGAAATTTGTGGATTTAAAGCGTCACAAAAAAACAATTTACTACAACACAAACTTTCAAAGCATTGTAAAGTGAAACCATTCAGATGTGACTTGTGTGATTATCAAACTTTTCTCAAACGCACATTAGAAAAGCATAAATTATCAAAGCATAAGAAACTTTTCAGTTGTGATCTGTGCGATTACAAAGCTGTATGTGTAAGTAACTTATCAGTACACATCGAGTCAAATCATAGCAAAGAAAATTGGTTTAAATGTGAATTATGTGATTACACATCTGCTACAAGGAGTCACATATCATCACACGTGAAGTATAAGCATTCAGGTAACAAACCACACAATTGCGATACATGTGAGTACAGTACTACCCAAAAAACTCGCTTAAAGCATCACATAATGTTCCACCATCAGAACGACAAACCATTTAAATGTGAGTTATGCACTTACAGAGCTGTCCGCCAAATTGATTTACAGCAACATGTGATAGCAAGGCACACTACAGAAAAACCATTTCGGTGTGAGTTGTGTAATTATGGATGTGTACGGAAATCCAGTTTGAAAGAACATATAATGACTGCGCATCATGGAGAAAAACCATTTAAGTGTGGTACCTGTGATTTTAGAACTATTCGCAAATCCTATTTACTACAGCACATGAGGAACAGACATTCTGAAAAAGAACCCCTCACATGTGAGTTATGTGACTACAGTACGACACAAAAATCTTACCTAATAAAACACAAACTATTTGGGCATGCTAATGAAATTGTTTAGATCTGGGTAGCCTTTATCGTGGTGTGATGGCCTGTTGAAGCCTTGGAATTTAAAAGTGAGATTTGTGTGGCAAAAACTGTGAATAACTTGTTGGAATTTATATCAAATTGAATGTTAAATGTTGAAGATTCATTGTTGGAAATTCTGTGGTGAACTTGCATAGGGATATTATTTGAATTTCATAGTTTGAAATTGAGGTAAAATTGTGCTTATCAATATGGAAAAAAGTAGATGATAATTTGCTTGTGATAGCATATCTGCCTCCTGCTGAAGCTTAATTTATTTGTCTATAAATTGATGCATCACAGAATATTGTTATATATATATATATATATATATATATATATATATATATATATATATATATATATATATATATATATATATATATATAATCAATACTTCTTGTGTCACCTGTCATATATCTTGTATCAATATAGTTCTGCCTACACTGTACAGGACAATCAAAGGTCATCCAAAAAAAATGTCAAGTACGTGACATTGTAGATATGCTTTTGTTACTACTCCTCTAATATACATATTATACACGTAGCTGTTCTGTTATTTATTGGAAGTACCTATAGCCTATATGATCATCAGACAGTACAAGTATTTGTGATATCAGTAAGTGCCTAGTAAGATACATAACATGGTGGCAGCGGAAAAGTGCATATAGGTTGTGAAGTTATGATATGATTCGATATCTAAATTCGGCATGAATCTATCGCATATGGTAACCCATGGACCGTAGAAGTATCAAAGGATTACACTGAAACACTGAATTCTATACTCAGTGACACTGTTTGACAGGTGGTTGCTCTCATATGTTCTGTGCTTTTCATAAGGTCGTTAGTCATAGATAAACCAAGGCAAAATGACTGAGCAGAGAGCACCTGTAGTGTTCAGTTTCCAGGGAAACAATGTGTCTAATAGCTGGTAACTTTGGAATTAAAAGTTTGAAGTTTATTTGTTAGCAGCTGGAAAGAATAATAAAGAATATGCGGTAAAAATCGCTATTTTTCTCAACCTCTTGGGTGATGAAGGAATACATATATTCAACACATTTGAATATGAAACTCAAGATAAGAAAAAGTTTGCAATTGTGCTTGAAAAAATTTAGCTATTATTGTAGTCCCCCAAAGAATATCATTTATAAACATTTTAAGTTTTTCAGAAGAGATCAACTCCTTCAAGAACCGATTGACCAGTTTGTAACAGCTCTAAAGCAACTTGCTGCCTCGTGCGAGTTCAAAGAACGAGACACCTCAATGTTGGACAGGATTGTGCTGGGTGTAAAAGATATCAGAATTAAAGAGAAACTGTTGCAATTTTTCTGATTTAAAACTTCAACAAGCAGTTGACATATGTTGATTCATGGAAAATAGTATTGTTATACAAAGAGAAACAACAAAAGAATAAGAAAATGTGAGTGCCATTACGCAGAGTGAAGCTACCCATAACTGACCTACAGGAAAACCCCAGGGCAAAGTAGAAGCTATGAACCAGAACAGGGCGGTCTCTCAGGCAGCATGGTAGGAATACAAAATTTCATTGTGAAAAGTGTGGTCAGTGGCATGTCAAGAATAAATGCCCAGCCTTCTTCAGATACTGTTCCTTATGCAATAAGCGTGGGCATTATCCTAAAATGTATCAATTAAAAAATCAGATAGGTGGAATTACATTAAACAGTCAAGATTCAAATAATGGTGATAGTGATTCCCAAAATCACATTGGGTTATAAATAACTCCCCAGTGAATTTGGTTGAGTGGTTCGTAAAAACTCCAAATCAATGGTTGTGAGGTAACTTTAAAAATTGACACTGGAACTGAAGTTATCATCCTAAATTTTAGTGATTTTGACAAATTAAATATCAGTGCTGGCACCTTGCAGGATTAAACAAGCATTTTGTGTAGTTATACAGGACATACAATTGAAATATTGCGACAAATCAAACTGCAGTGTTGTTTTAGGTACAAACAGGAAAACCTACTCTTTTATAGTCAATAGTCAATAATTTATTTTGCCTTAATTCCATTTACAAATGGTTGAGCACGTCAGTTATTAAAATAAAAACAAAACTATGATAACAAATGTAAAAAACAAACTAGAAAACATTTCAAACAAACACAATAAAATTTTCGTTCGTCTCAGCTCTGTGCCCCACGGGTATCAGACAAATACTCCGCAATGGAGTAATAGCAATTATTGGTTAGGTATGATTTTAGCGATGCTTTAAATTCATTTACATTTTGAATTGCTTTTATAGTTTCCGGCAACCTGTTATATAGATCCACCCCCGCAAAAGAGGGCGACTTTCTGTACATCATTTTACAGAACATCCTGTTCCTAAACAGATTCCCGTGGCGAGTGGAGTAAGAGTGCATCTCAGACTGCCTTGTTAGCCCATCTTTGACACCACGAATATAATTTAAAAGTTTATATAGGTAAACGCATGTTAGCGTCATTATTTTTTCGTCCCTGAAAAGCGCCCTACAAGATTGTGTTACTCTCATACCAAAAATCACTCTTATTATTCTTTTTTACAGTATAAAAACTCTTTCCACCTCAACCGACTGTCCCCAAGCAACAATGTTGTAAGATATCAAGGAATAAACTTCCGAGTAGTAGACAGTCATCAGAGCTTTGGTCTCAAGGAACTCTGCTAATCGAAATATTAGAAAATGGCTCTGATTAAGCCTACCGCACAAAACCTCAATATGTTGTTTCCATGAAAGATGCTGGTCAATAGTTACCCCCAATACTCTCACGCTTGTGGCCTGAGACACTACAGTGCCCCGAAAATCAAGGTTAATTGCCTGCTTTTGCTGGGCTCTGAATTCAAGAAATACGGTTTTCTTGTAATTTATAAGGAGCTGGTTGGCCTCACACCACTTACCGAACCGTTCAAGTAACAAGTTAACCTTTCGGCTAACCTCGTGTGTATCCGACCCCGACACAACCACTGTCGTATCGTCCGCGTACATGAACAACCTCCTCTCCCCAATATGTTCAGGTAGATCATTCACATACAAGACAAACAACAACGGGCCCAAAACACTTCCCTGCGGAGTGCCAAGCTGTACATCAAAAGGTCGTGATTGCACTCCATCCACCGATACTACCATTTGTCTGTTTGTCAGGAACGAGAGCAGCCAGTCGCAAACAGGGCCCCTAACACCCAGGAACTGCAGCTTTTTCGCAAGCAGTTGCGGATTTAGCGTATCAAACGCCCTAGAGAGATCAAACATAAAAGCCACCACGTGCTGACCCCTATCAAGTTCGTCGTATATGTACTGCACCATGTCAACAACAGCCGTTTCCGTTGATAGTCCAGGCCTGAAACCGTGCTGGCACTTCGATATTATTCCCTGATCTCCCAAGAAGTTCTCCAATCGTACAGCCATCGCTTTTTCCATTATTTTAGAAAATACACTAAGTATTGAGAGTTGCCTGTAATTGAAAATATCTTGTTTGTCTCCTTTTTTTGCAGATGGAATTACCTTGGCTTGCTTTAGCTGACTTGGAAACTCACCAGTGACAAGTGACAAGTTCATTATATGGCAGATGCAACCGGCTATTGTTTCTGGATATCGCTTAATTAGCGAGATGGGAACTTCATCAATACCAGATGATTTTTTATTTTTTAAGTTATTTATAATGTTTTCAATTTCAAAAGGAGTGAACGGTTCTACAAAAATTGACCGATTATTCACTCTAGTCGTTGTGCCACCCAAAGCCTGACCACCATACTGAGATCTCACCTGATTTTGAACTTCCGAAGAGAAAACATGACCAAACAAGTCAACTATGGTTTTTGTATCGGAAATAATCTGACCATTATGTCTTATTTTGATATTATTAGGCCCATTTTTTATATTTTTTGTATGTTTATTATTGTTGACAAGTGACCAAAAAGTTTTTGTCTTATTATCCGAGCCTTCTATCAAGCTTAAGTAAAATTGCTGCTTTTCTTCTCGAATGCGCAAATTAAATTGTTTTTTCAAGTCCTTATATTTTTCATCTATATCGTTTGAATTGCACTATTTTCTCAGTCGATTAAACAATTTTAAATTTTCAGAACATCTCTTCAGTTCCGGAGAATACTGAAACCTGGTCATTCTATCATGGGGGTTCCCTAGTTTGACCAGTCTCACCCGAAATGCCAAATTAAACAATGTAATAAACTGATAAAAAAAATCACCAAAAACCTGATCGATATTAGCCCTCTCCGAATAATTAACCTGAATAGGATATTCTTTCAAAAACCTACCAAATAAGTCAGCGGCCCGGCTAGAAAACACTCTACGCCTAATAAAACAAAACCGATCACCCGCTACAGAAAGGTCAATCATGGGTATGTTAAACAATAATTCTTGAGCACTGTGATCAGACACTGCAGGGTCAAACACGGTTGCAGCACTATCTGCAATATTGGTGATAACATAGTCTATCGACGAACGAACCAGTATTCCCAGATATCTACCCTCCCTCGTTGGTGTGTTTACTAATGATTTTAAGTGATAACAGTCCAACAGACCGTTTAGTCTCTTAGATTCTGTGATTGAGAATTCATACTGCAAATGTTGAGATCGCCCGTGATAACAACCTGTTCATACTTTCTACAGACCTTATTGAGAACACTCTCCAAAACAGAAAAAAACAAATCAAAATCACGGGATATATACTAAATGCAGAAAATACAAAATCTATCCTTGGGTTGCCAGCGACTCAAAGGTTCAGAACGATCCATGTGGGGTGTAACGAAAGTGTTGTCAGTAGTAATGTACCAGATATGTTGGACAATTGCAAGAATATTTTTTCTGGTGTAGGCAAAGTAATAGTAATAATTATTGACAACAAAACTTCATTGAATCTTGCGGCACTTTTAATTTCAAGCCCTTTATTTTCACTTTGCATTTGACCAGCTAAACACTCCTAATTTGTCTGGCAGAATAATAAAATATTGTCAATAACTCGGCCGGTCTATACAGATACCAGGCTCTAGGTTTGGTTCTCGACTTAAAGATCTGCTTTTGTTTTCTTTGTATCTAAGAAGTCAATATAAATACTTGTTTTTACGTAGAATAAAAAATCAATATAAATACATGTTTGTATGTAGAATTTTAGTTGAATTATTTATCCTTTGTTAATAACATTGTGAGCCAAACAGTCGTTTTTTTTTAAAGATGAGCGGCTGTTATTGGTCTGTTCGCCAGATGTTGCTTGTCGGCGTTCAGTTTTTACTTCCGATTAGTTTGTTACCTAGGTGCGATATAAATACATTGTGGCTGTTGATTTAGTTTTAGAATTTTTCATCCTCTGATGACGCTGACGTCAGCGAAACGATCGTAAGGTTTGAAATATGTGTTGTGGTGATTTGGGTTCTCCAAGTGTACTTATCGATCTAAACAAATGATGGAAACTAAGCCTTGAAGCAGGCTCAGAAGGCTGCATCACTTTTATGACCCTGATAAACACCAACCTACCAGTGCGTGTGCCACCTTCCCGAAGCAGACGCAGCATTTGTATATGAATGAATCTGGCTCAGTCAGTCTGCAGTTGCTTGATGCTCTACAGTAGTCTGTGGTCCGCAATACTTAAGCGCTGTGTGTTGGGGCATATATACATTCAATTCGGTGATCAGGGACGGGCTTGCAAATTATATCGTACCATAAATTACTATAAAAATACATGATAACTGCGGCGCGATGTAACAAGACATTTTTATGTGGTTGTACCAACTGAATTTGAGATAAAAAATATGATGGATTTTGAATAAAAAGTTTAGCTTAACAAAAAAAATATATAGGTAAAGCAGCGCTTCACCTGCATCATCTGACGAGCCGCCACTGCATGATAATGGCATTGTGCCTGTAGATGAACCAACTGATTGGCGAAATCCAATTGTGCTTGTGCCAAAAAATAATGGCAGTGACATCCATATTTGCATGGACCCAGTTTACTTGAATAAATCGTTAAAAAGGAAGCGTTTTCAGATTTCTGCAGCTGCCACTGGATTGAGAGCTCTCTCTTGTGTGCTTTACCACCCCATTGGGCCGTTTTCGCTATTTGAGGCTACCATATGGTTAAAGCTGCTCAGAAAAATTTCTGAAATATATGCATGAGTTCTTAGATGGTGTCCTTGGACAAATAACTTACTTTCATGATATCCTGATTTATGGTTATACTGTTGAGGAACACAACAAAAACTTTTAGTTTTGGATAAAATACAGAAAAGTGGCCCGACACTGTACTTGGAAAAATCTAATTTCTGTGTCAACAAGTGAAGTTTTTGGGACACTAGAAGATTAATGATGAGGAAATCTCACCGGATTTTGACAAAACACAGCCAACAAAAAAGATGGCAGCTCCACAAAATCTTAAAGACGTTTGCTGGGCATGGTGGTTTACTTGTCGAGATTTGTTCCAAATTTGTCACGAGACAAGTGTTCTTCGTAAACTGCTTAATGAATGACAATGAACACCTTTGCATCATCAATGTTTTGAAAGAATTAAAAACATAGTTTCATCTGCGGCAACACTAGCCTATTTTGATCCCTTAAAAGTCACCACTTTGTCAGTCGACGCAAGCCCCTATGGCTTGGGGGCTACGATATCTCAAGACGACAGTCCAATAGAGTTTACCTCTGTTTCATTAACACCCACACAAAAAAGGTACAATTACATTGAGAAAGAGCTGCTGGGATTAGTGTATGGCTGTGAAAGGTTTTCCCTATATGTTTGGTACACCGTTCATTGCTGAAACAGACCATCGCCCCTTACTTTGTTTATAAAAAACCTTTGGATGAGATGTCACCTAGAAATCCACCATCATGGTCGAACATGATTAATGGAACCAGATCCCGCCTATGTGTATAGTGATTCAGGTTCAGGTGCGAGTTCAGTGAGGTCGTCATCACCTAGGGTGGATATTGTGTGTTGGAATTGTCAGCAGCCAAGCCATCGAGCCAGTCATTGTAGTGGTCCTAATAAGAGACGTTTTAGGTGTGGAAGTCCTGACTACCTGACTAGAACATGCCGTAGGAATAATGCGAGTCATCCAAATGGTAATCAGAGGCAGTAATTGGCCGAAAACTGTCCGCGGCCGATGTTTCAGCGGTCAACAGCTTTGATGTTGTGGAGGTTTAATTGATTTTATTTTGGCTCACGCTGAAAACGATAAGCGTCCATACTTGGAGGTTAGTGTTCTTGGACATACTTTGTTAGGTTTATTAGATTCAGGAACTACATTTACCAATCTTGGGGTTCAGGGTGGCAGTTATCTAAGCGACTTGGTTTGACAGTCAATACACAGGACAGTATTATGTGTAGGGTTGCTAGTGGAGATCAGTGTAGAGCGTTGGGTTCCATACAGGTGCCTTTTCAGTTGAGGGACCGATTAAAGGTAATATCCATTTTGGTTGTGCCAGATTTTCCAGATATGGTATAAAAACGTCAGTTATAACCTTTAGTATATCTACTGTAGATTTCTTTGATTTAAACTGGCCCTCTCTCACTTTAACAATTTTATATGGCTTTACTTGCGGTTATTCGCTTTGATTTGTTGAGCTATTCACTTGTTGCCTGTTTGCTTATTGTGGACACCCGTATACACATATGCAGAGGATTTTGTGTGGCCTACCGTAGTTGCCTAAGATCATCAAGTTAATCGCGGTTGCGGAGTGACGACTGGCGTTGACCACTGGAACTTCACAGAGTGTCGAATGGTGTTGTTTTATAGGGACTGAAAGAGATATGTCTCTGTCGCAAGTCCGACATCCACGTCGAACGTTGAAATACACGGCGGGCGGTAGAGGGGCGGGAGGTAAGGGATTTTTAAAAAGGTAGTTTAGTTGGAGACAGGTTTTCGGAGAACAGGTTGGCAGAATTTTTGGTGTAATTTTAGTGGTAGAATAGTGATTGTAAGAGGTTTCATTCTCCTTAGAGTTATGGATTCGACTATACTTAAAGTAAAATTCCGTGTGTTCCTGGAGGGGTAGTTGAGGAAACTGCAATACCCACAGAAAAAAGGGGATTTGATACGCCATTTTGGTTGCAATTTACGCCACGTGTGAGAGGAAAGATTTGTAGAATTTCGAAGCCTGGAGAAAGTTACACACTGGTAACCGTACGAATTAATTGTGTATTTCCACCCCGAAGTAATTTAATTGCCCTCAGATAGGAGGTAAAGGGTAACTATACATGCTGTTTTATCGCTAGCTATATTCGTTTTTTGTGTGAGTTATAGGGTGCTAGTGTCTGGGAGAAATCATCCTAGTATTTGGTGGAGAGTCCAAGTGTTAGGCGGCCAGCATCCTAGTAGCAGGATAAAAGGGCCCTAGTGTCAGGTGGACAACATATGAGATTTATATACTAATATATGTATGTCCTAGTTATTGGCTTTTTAGCATCAGTTGGTTCTATAGATGGTCATCCTCACCTTTAAGCCTCTAAGTAATATAGTTGTTGAGGTTAGAGTCCTAGTGGAAGGATTTTATGGGTGATTGGGTCATTATTACTGACTCAGAATAGAACATTGATAATATTTTAAACTGTCATTGAGTTACTCTGAGTATATTTATATTATACAGGTGATTCTTTACGAGTTCCTATTAGACGTTTTGGAGAAATTAGACTGATTTGGATTCTGAAAATTTGTAGTATGAGGTTTACCAATAGGCCCAATCCATCTAAAATATTTAGAACATCCCGCGAC
Source organism: Tillus elongatus (assembly GCA_964006375.1). NCBI lineage: Eukaryota > Metazoa > Arthropoda > Insecta > Coleoptera > Cleridae > Tillus > Tillus elongatus. The sequence continues at coordinate 17,831,119 of OZ023268.1, read as the reverse complement.
TTCCGGTTATACCGGAAGTGGGCACTAACTCGCTTATTCTAAATGGAACGCTCTGTATATTATTACAGATTCGGATACAGCTACTTTATACCGAGTGTTTCACGAGATATGGCCGTTTTTATTACAAAAATATGTCCTCTTCAACGCCCTGTATCTTATTAATGGATGCAAATTGGAAGTTCTTTGTTATGCATAATTTTTTTCATTATTGTATATTTTAACTTAGTACACAATCTTATGACAAATTGATTGTTGTCTATGGGGTGATTAAAAACGCATAAGCGCAGATATCTCATTTTTTTCAAATGGATCACCCTGTATATTATAATGCCATTGGCAAGATAATTTACTACTCTTCGAATTTTACTTATACCCAAACCGTACGGTTTTTGAGATACTCAGCTTCGAAATATGCAAGTTTGGTATGTATTATGATTCCTGTAGACTGTCTTGGAAAATAGCAAACAGTAACTAAATTTTCAGTTTGACAGTTATGTTTTGAGTTGAGTAATACAACTAAGTGAACTTTACTTCTCTGCACAAAAATTCAGTTTGATCTCAAAAAAACAATATGATGTACTCAAATTGGGATTTTATTAATCTGCTACTAGTTCACGAAGAATTCTGACGAATCTTAGCAAGAACATGTGTATTTGTAGAACCATATGTAGACTTGCCTACACCTTCCCATGAAACTGTTGATGCCATTATTAGAAACTTACCACACTGTGAACCAGTTACGTCAACAAACAAATTAACTAACTGAACTAAACAACGAAACAAATTAAAAATAAAATTCAAACAATTGAACACTGAAATGCGGGAAAATTATATGTATACATATTATAATAAATGCTCGAAGACATCCCCTGCTGTTGCAAACACTTATTTGCTCGCTGAACTATTTCAGCGATGGCCTGTTCCATCTGGTTTGATGTCAGCAACACAAAAGCATCTCGAACTCGTCTGATCATGTCTTCCTTAGTCGTAACCGGGTGTCCATACACTACATTCTTTATGAATCCCCAAATGAAGTAGTCTAGGGGTGAAAAGTCCGGAGAACGTGGGGACCAGACGTAAGGACCTCTATTTGCTATCCACCTACCAGAAAACATTCGTTCCAGTGCATCACTAACAGCTCTGGTACTGTGCGGTGACAGGCCATCTTGCTGGTACCATGTCTGATTCCTTTCCTCGTCTGACATTCCAGCTAATTGTGGTTGAATGGCGGTCCTCAATATTTCTAAATAACGTTCCCCAGTAAGATTCTCGTCATAGAAGTGGACACATAAAATTAGATCACCTTGAAATAATAACAAATCATAATAATAACAAGTGGGTTGTGATACCTTGAATTTCACAATATGGAATCAGAATTTAAGAAAATGAGTAAGCCGTACTTCTTACTGGGTCTTACTTAGTCTGTTGGAAAATAGTTTGAAATAAAACTTTCATGCCTACGTACTTTTTATTGCATAGAACACATTAAAGGACCACCTATTTTGAAATCCTCTTCGCCAAGTTACATGATGATTTTTGGAAGCCCAGTAGTGACAGTTGTGTCTATTGAACATTCCGTTATTCCTGAATTTCGCCTCATCAACCCAAATGACATTATTCAAAAAATTCTCATCCTCATCTTTCTGCATTATAAGCCATTCACAAATGTTGACTCTTTTTTCCAAATCAGTGCTTACCAGGGCATGTACTGTGCTGTAGCAGTAAGGTCTCCATTTATGTTTATTCAAAATTCTTTGAATCATTGAAAATGAAAGTCGCAAGTGACGCATTAATTCTCTTATAGAGGCATTAGGATATGCAGTCAGAAACGCTAAAACATTCACCTCATTCTCTTCATTATCAACTTCACGTTTTGCTCTGAGATTTTTTGCTGTAAATGATCCATGTTGTTGTAAGTTTCTAATAACGGCATCAATAGTTTTATGGGAAGGTGGAGGTAAATCTGGATATCGTTCTGCAAATTCACGACATGTTCTTGCTGACATCCGGCGGCATTCTCCGTGAATTAGTAGCAGATTGGTTAAATCCTGATTTGAGTATGCAGATCTTGCCATTGCTTTTTTGTGATCAAACTGAATTTTTGTGCAGAGAAGTAAAGTTCACCTAGTTGTATTACTCAACTCAAAACATAACTGTCAAACTGAAAATTTAGTTATTGTTTGCTATTTTCCATGACACTCTACAGGAATCATAATACATACCCATCTTGCATATTTCGAAGCTGAATATCTCAAAAACCGTATGATTTGGGCATAGGTAATGATTAACAAAATTCGAAGAGTAGTAAATTATCTTGCCAATGGCATCATAATATACAGGCTGATCCATTTGAAAAAAATGAAATATCTGCGCATATGCGTTTTTAATCACCCCGTAGACAACAATCAATTTGTCGGAAGATTGTGTGTACTAAGTTAAAATATACAATAATGAAAAAAATTATGCATAACAAAGAACTTCCAATTTGTATCCATTAATAAGGTATAGGGTGTTGAAGGGGATATATTTTTGTAATAAAAACGGCCATATCTCGTGAAACATTCAGTATAAAGTAGCAAAACCGTATATTGGGAGAATCGTCAAGATCAGCTGTATCCGAATCTGTAATAATATACAGGGCGTTCCATTTAAAAGTAAGCGTTTTAGTGTCCACTTCCGGTATAACCGGAAGTCGCGGGATGTTCTAAATATTTTAGATGGATTGGGCATATTGGTAAACTTCATACTACAAATTTTCAGAATCCAAATCAGTCTAGTTTCTCCAAAACGTCTAATAGGAACTCGTAAAGAATCACCCTGTATATGTGAACTAAGCGTGCACACATCTGGTAAAACTTAATGTTGAATTTAATTAATGAGATCGAATGATATATTGAACTACTATAGGTTAATAACTGTTTGAAATTTTAGAGAGCCAGATTTATGAGATTATGTTTATGCTTTTCAGGCTGGGACATTTGTTGCTGAATGTATATTGTAACTTGTTGTGGTTGTTTTGATGTTATTTATTAATAAACCGATATCTTGTGGTAATTAGTCCGCTGGATTTATTTGAAGGTAGTCTCAGTCTGGAAATTTGCCCAGTGATTATATTAGTGAATTTGCTCATTTAATGGGTGCCTTATGACTGTGTGACCAGTGACGCATACCTATGAGTGCATCTATGTATTTGTCTCTCTTGCAATGATTATTAGGTATAGCTACCAGTGTTATTTATTACTAAACTGATATTTTATTTTGTGGTAATTAGTCCGTTAGATTTATTTGAAGGTAGTCTCAGTCTGGAAATTTGCCCAGTGATTATATTAGTGAATTTGCTCATTTAATGGGTACCTTACGACTGTGTGACCAGTGATGCATACCTATGAGTGCATCTATGTATTTGTCTCTCTTGCAGTGATTATTAGGTATAGCTACCGGGGGTCCAGCATGTTCTTGGTTGGATCACTGGTGATTGATTAAGGTAATAGTATACTAATAACTTATTTATTTGAATATCCGGGGGTAGGTGTAACAATCAAGTGGCGCCCCGTATAAGATCTTATTGAGGAACGCCGCCCGTCTCCACTGTTTAAAAGCTGGCGGCCACCTAACCTACCAGTAACGTTGCTTATAACACTGACTGTTTTGAGGTTGCGTTTAAGTTGAGAGTTTTTGTCATTGACATAAAATAATAAGGGCATCATATTATATTTGACTTACATATAATTAGTTATTTTTATATTATAAATAGCTATAAAATGCTGATTGTTGTTTAAATAAATGGACTATGGAAGTTGAAGATGTAATAGCTTGTATATTTATCTGAAAAATAATATCACATATTTTTTGACTCTGCTACAGGCAGAGCTTGAAGAGGTAGTTTTTAGTAGGATTGTTTGGCAGTTTCCATTAAAAAATATTCTAATGTAGGCTTTGGTAGTTTCCATAGAAAAACCCTGAAAAAGTGAACAAAAATTAATGTAATTTTTTTATTACTTTGACAATAATAATTCAAATAACATTGTATAACATGCCTAACAAGAATATAAGGACGATGCACGCGTCCGCTAAAACTGTGTTTGGGCCGTTAATAAAGCTACAAATATAGTGTATTTTAATAATTGATTGAATCCCCCAGTTAAATAACAATCAATTGGCAAATTTTTAATTTCATGTCTTATGTCATTTTCCATAATTGCGGCCGAGATTTCACGATTGATGGTTCGGGTAGTATGTATTATGCCTGGTATATATTCAGTTTGGTTACCGTTGATGTATGGTTTATACCTGTTGTATGAATTAATATACGCCTGGCAGTTAACTACTCTGTCCGTCAGGCATTAGACTTTAACGACTAAGTCGTCTCAACGCATGTCTTTGGGATTTTATTTTTAATTTGGAAAAAACTACATATTGTGTACCAAATTACTTAAAATTCACAACATAGGTTTATTTGCACTATTTCTAGCCACATGTAAAGTCTCATTCCAGTTACTCTGATACTTACAAAAATATATAGCGTTTTCAAAAAGTTTTCGCCCAAACAAGATTTTTGCCAAGTTTTATTGAAATCAGTTTAGTATTTTTTGAGTTATCGCTTGGATACATACATCCATACATAAACACAACACATAAAAATTTTAAAGGACCTTGGAGTTAGTTAGTTCAGTATTAAGTCGGTGTGGTGAAGAAGTGATCATAGAGTATTAAGCGAGTCAGCGGTAAATGTTGGGTGTTTAAGAAGCGATCATAGAAGGAGAATAGTGGAATATAATTCTATGGACATTTAATAATAGAGAAGAGAAATATTTTAGTTGATACTGGTGTTGGAAAATAGTTGCTTATAATAAATTAGTAGTTTGAAAAGGTGTGTTTTGTTCGTCAACAAATTCAGAACCCCGTAGAACGTAACCATATATATATATATATATATATATATATATATATATATATATATATATAAACATATAAAAACCTTCGTTTTGGGTTCTAGGGACCTGACCTGACCTGTCTAATGGCGAATTTTTCTTAATGAAAATTCGCTAATAACATAATGAGCTTCGCGGATAACTAAAATAAAACTTTTGTTGTTTTGTTTGCAAAAACTAGTTCGATTGGGTTGACGAAAACAAAACCATCCAAGCAATTAAAAGAAAAATACCTCCCATATTTATGATCTGGCAGGTACATTCCCTTTGTAAATAATTTTCTATAGTTTTCTAGCTCCATAGAAAATAGTTAGTGTTTAAGGAGCGGAGGATATTTTAAGAAATAAACTTGTCGAACTAGGCGAATGTAGACATAGTAACGTTGTAAATATAACTTTAATAAACTCACTAAACTTAACAATGCCTACGAACTAACTATGAATTTTAAACCCGAACTGTTTACATGGTGAATCCTAATTGAACAGTCTTATAATGTTTATACATAATTAAATCACAAGTGTCGCGTCTTTACATCTTAACAATTTAATTGACAGTCCCCTAATGTTTATCAACAAATACTACTTATAGTTTTTTAATCAGTTTACGTCCTTCCTAAATGGCAGACTTCAGCAATCCTGTGTTCTTTGTACGCTGCAATTTTACCTTGTTTACTGTTTACATAATAATGTAATAGTTTCAATGCCAATGTTATCGATACAACTATGACCTATAATTATGTGCAATATTTACATTACTTAGTGTAGATAATTTTCCTAAAACTAATTTCACTTGTTATTTTACTGTTTTTAATAATTATGTGACGCCCTCGTGGCGCAGGTGGCTAGGTGCCAGCCTGCTAAGCGAGAGGTCCCGGGTTCGATTCCCGGGCGAGCCAAGTTGACTCTGTCTGGAAAATTTAAAAGAATATTGAATGATGGGAAAGAATGTGCTAATGGCCTAAGATGCCGCAGCCAATAAAATTAAATAAAAAAAAATAAATAAAAAAAATAATTATGTTTCTACGATTGCTACTACCCTTCTGCAAACCCTATTGTTCTCTGAACAGTTAGTTAAAATGTATTAGATGGCCTCGGAAGCTCAAGTCCATTAGCCACAGATTTTTCTAATTCAGTTTCGGAAATTCTATCCCATCGTTCATCGTTATCTGTTATAATGAAACATAGAAAATCAGAGAGAAGTGTGACTTTTACAGTGAAAACTGATATTCGTTAAACATGTTTCCCTACATATATATATATATATATATATATATATATATATATATATATATATATATATATATATATATATATATATATATATACATACAATACACACATATATACACATTTTTTCTTATTTTTTTAAATTAATTATTATTATCATTATTAACACTTAAAAAAAATTATGATCTAAGGAAATAGACTGGGATATTTGCGCCTAGGGACCCGTCAAGGCTTAAATCACAGACTGAACTGGGCCACGGATAAAAAGGTTTGAACATTAGGACAGACAGAAGCATATCTAAGACTAGTTACATGAAACTCCTGCATACAAAAATCTGTACTTATCTAATGCGACCACAATCTAATAAAATTGTTATCATTATTACTATTCTTCTTACTATTTTACCTACCTATAGTAGATATGAGTGTTCAGGTAAATTGGTACTTATATTATCTTACATTTATATGTTTAAATCTATATCTTTAAAAAATTTGCAAATTGCAATATTTATAAGGTATTTATTTATGCTCAGTAAATTTGTAACATTTGTTGGAAATTCTACATATCGGTTGAGAATTGTGAGAAGGTTAGATCGTTGTAGAGAGTATTTTGGGCATGAGAAAATTATGTGATTTAGGTCTCCTACCAAGTTCCCATCGCAGTCACAATAAGGTGTTTCTCTTAAGCCAATTTTGTTAAGATGGGCCGGGTATCTTCCATGGTTAGTTTTCAACCTAGTCAACGTAGTGTAGTAAAATCTGTTGTCGCTATGTTTTCAGTGGAAGTGAAGTATGAATTAAGGTGTAAGGATTTGACGAGTTACTGACAAAATGTTTCCATTCTCCTATCCATAGTAAAGCGATGTGCTGATTAACTTGTTTCTTTCAATCAGTGTAGTGTATTTTGCAATGGAATGAGGATTCTTCTCCAGCCGCTGCTTGCTTAGCCAACCTGTCTGCATCTTAGTTACCATCTACTCCAATGTGCCCTCTCACCCACAGGAATATCACTTCAGTTTTCTGATATTCGGTAAAGTAACTCCAAAATATTAGACAGTGTAGAGTTCGTACTGTATTTAATTTTTTTATGTTTAATGGCCATTATTGCCGATTGGGAGTCAGTTATGATCAAAGTTCTTGTGATTTTATGTTCTAGTACCCATTCGAGTGCCATTCTTATTGCATATAATTCTGCACTATATATTGAACAATTTTTGTTCAAATTCCAGCGTGATATATATCCTACTGTTGGAACGTAAAATGCTGCTCCAACCTGAAATTCATTTTTGCTACCATCTGTAAAAATTTGTGTGAATTCATACACTATATTGCAAATTCGCTGTGGTCAGTGTATGTGGGAATAATTATCGTAGGATTACTTATCAGTGCTTTATAACTAAGTCGAAATGGGTAACAAAGTTCTGTTTTCTCTATATTGCTTTCGTACTGCAGTATGATATCATAGAAAATAGAAACTTATTCAAATAATCACTAACTCGGACCTCTGAAACTATTCTCATAGGCCCATTTAAATTTAAAGAATTAGTTTTAATAATATACCTTACTAATAGTGTACAATTCTTATGAAAATTCACTACTATAACGCACTTGCTGCATCCAAAACATGTTGTTTACACGATTTGATGATTTTTTCAAAAATATGATGTAAAAAATTACACAAAATAGTGCAATAGACTTCTAATGTGATGCTTTTTGAAATAATGTAGTACAATTTTGCTCTAAAATAACCTTAGATGCCAATATTTGAGCATTTAAAAATATGTAAGCACATCCCTATGTTGCATTGCCAGCTGAAGAACCATGTATAATAGGGGAGCAAAATATAATTATGGTTCCGACCACAAAATTATTTTACTGCAGCCCTGATCTACAGCATGTTACGATCAACATACCAATTTAAAATGGAATACTGAAATCTAGGTCACACACATTATTTTAAGTTTGAAAATACTTACGTTTAGTAAGGCAGAGCCTTTAAAATCTCCAGCGGCTGCAAATTAATTATTGTTCTGTGTAGATGTGAAAAATATGACAGGCATCTTCTCGTTGTTGTTGCTATCTTCTATTCTAGTATGACCTCCCTTCATGACTTGATCATTTTCACTATGTATTCGCCGTAGGAGATGATTTAGATAGCTTCTGTAATGATGCATCATAATCGTTGGGCAACACAATTCTTCTAGTTAATTTTGTATTTAAGAGAAAATTAGTTACTCATGATGGGTTTTTTTAGCAAATATATTTTTATGCATATTTAAAAGAGAATTAGTCATTTATGATGTTTTTTTAAGCAAATATATTTTTACGCACCATCGTGATTTTAGAAAAGAAATCTGATTTAATTAATTAATTTATTTTAGTACCACTTTAAAGGTATTAATAGGCTGAATATTTATAACAATATATTATTAAAAGCAATTGAAGTGTGGAAGTATTAACGAAATGACGAGAGCTGCTGGAGACATAGAATCATCACAATACAGGGCGATATCGTGTTTAGACTGTGATGACCGTTATCAATAAGTAGCTACAGCAAATGTAAGAGGGTTGATGATATTGATATCTAGTTACCCTGTAAACTTTCCGGTAAGCAAAATTGCATTAGTTACTATGGTAACAACTATTTATTTAATTATTAAATACAATAGACCCAACCAAAAAATCCCAAAATACAGAGCTTGAACAAACATAGTAAGAAGTTACAATAATCAAAGAATATTAAGTTAATTGAACATATATAGAACTCAAAAAAAAAAGAACTACAACTGGATCACAACTCAATCAGCCGAATAACAGATTTGAGAGCAGACTTGTTGCACTCGAATATGTCAATGCAGCGGTGTACACAGTTATATATAGGGTGGCGCATTGAAAACGAAACAGACCGATTTACGTCCAGAGAATTTTTTTTTTAAAGAAACGCTGAAACACGTCAATGTTAATATTGAGGGGGACATGTTTTGACATAAAACGCAACATTGTCACATCAACCCCTTAAGAGTGGTGATAACAACTCTTATATTTTAAATAGGGAACATGGGTCGAGTGTTACATCATTTGAAAGTTCTTTCTTTTCTGAATTCAGCACACTAATTTTTTTGGAAGTTTTACTAACTTGTTTAAAAATTATTCACAATTGGAGTTGGAAGAACGTATTTCATTCATTGTGATAAAACCTCTCAAACGGAAAAAGGATCAAGATGACAGTAGTGGAAGTGGAAGCAGTGATGGTGATGAAGATGGAACTAAATTGACAGAACCATCGGATTCTGTGTCTATTATGGAACAAGGGTCTAGTAATTCTTCACCTCTACACGTAGCTGTTCCTGGGACATCTAAAACAATTGAAGAATACAATGGCTACCATAAAAATGACATTGGTCGTTATGTTGGTGATGCCCTTAAGTTACCATCAGAAAAAAGGAAGGATTTGCTTACAAATCCCTGGGTTCCACCATCAAATTACGATTTTGGTTCTGATGCCAGCCATTTGAAAAGAATATTTAACCGCCGCTGGTTAGATCAATATACTCCTTGGTTGGTGTACTCAAGTCGTTTGAAAGGTGCTCTATGTATGCACTGTGTTCTTTTTCCTCCTAGTATTGCTACAGTTAAAGGAGTTTTGGGGTCATTCATGGTAAGGTCATACGTGAAGTTTAAAGATATACATGAAGATTGTAGAAAACACGTCGGCACTCACTACCACAAAACTTTAACAGCTGCTGCAAAAGCTTTCCTTGAAAATGTTCCAGTTGATGTACAGTTGCAAAGTGGTCACCAGAAGATGATTGAAAAAACAAATAAATATTGTCATCAATTATTTCTTGTATCATATTTTGTGGAACTCATGATTTGCCACTTAGAGGAAAGGAAGGAGATGAGGGGGTTTTCTTTGACCTTTTAAATTTGAGAATTGACATGTGACCCAACACACTATTTCAGGGGTTCAAAGTTCGAAGCACTATATTTGCTTGGGTTCATTCATACTTCAGTTCGAAAAAAACATGGTTTGCACGCCTGTAAAAAAAAACCAGTGTTTAGTTAGTATAAAAAATTCCAGTTTATCCAACAAAGAAATTCCATATGACGTCATGGCTATGAAACGCAGTTACAGACTGTAATCCTCTGAAAAATTACTTGAAAATAAACGTTTTACACACTGTTAGAAAGTCTGCGCTCACCGCCAGATTTCTTACAGCACTTACGACAAAAATTGTCCCAGAAGTCACCAAAGAAATAGATGCATATGATAAGGACAAGAAGAATAACGCAAACAATAGGAATTACATAAAAATAAAAATAGAGTGGCCAATTCTCACTCATTTTGTTCCAGTAACAAGTAAAATTAATGAATAGAAATGTTTTCAATTTTACACCTATTTGAAATTTTAACTGCCAGTTTTATCTTTGCTTGAATGATATATCTAGCTTGTATCTTTTTTACAACATATTAAGCTTGCTTTGCTAGTGTCTGTGTTTTTAAGTTAATTTGCTATTTTTAATTCTTTTACATTTAAGACATTTGAAAAATGTATTTTTGAAATTTAGTTTAATTATTATTAGTACTGTTAACCATGTAGTTAGTTGCGATTTAAATATGTTTATTTATATTCATATATTAATTATTAAAACATAAATAGATTAGGATTGACTTTTTTAGTAGAATTTAAAGATGCTGTTTCAATACCTAGAAGTGGTATCCACTACTGGATTGTAATTAAGTAATTCCAATTTGATGCAACTAAAAATGTCCATGTGAAAATATTTCAGCCAGTAATAAAGTCAATATCCATAAACTTCAATAGCTGCATACTACAACTGAACTACAACTAATTTAAAATCCTAAGAAACTGTAGATTGAATCTTGGAGTGGTGCTTGTAGAACTGTAAGCAAAGCTGGGTATTAGTTATTATTATTAACTCAAATTAGCTTATCTGTACAGTTGGAATTTATACCGTTTCTGTTTTTGTTTATTAGTGAATTTTCTTAAAAAAATTCACTAATGAGGAGATCCCGACTTTTGAATTTAAAAAATTTTTCTTCAAACGAGCGCTAATTAGGCCCCCCAGAACACATATCTGGGGTCAGTTTCAATTTTTATATGTTTATATATATATATATATATATATATATATATATATATATATATATATATATATATATATATATATATATATATATATATATATATATATATATATATATATATATATATATATATATATATATATATATATATATATATATATATATATATATACATATAGACATGTCAGATCAACGCAACTTAGATATTGAAGAAAAAAAAATCGAAAAATTTTGTTTTTTTCAAAATAACTCGAAAATGAAAAGGGCAAAATACGAGTCATATTTGGAACCAGCATGAAATTCAACAAAACATTGCTAATTTAACCATCTCCCCAATACATTCCCATTTAGTTTGGGACACACTGTATATTCAAGCATAGGGATATTGTAGAAGAGCATATGTTAAACAGGTCTGCTACAATACTACGTCACATGTTTATAATTCTCCTGCACATCGTTTAAGCTTATTTGAGAAACACATACTGTATGCTAGCATTGTATTTACCAATAAACCTCCATTCTGAACTCAAGGAATGTAACACTTTTACAATTTTTGGAAAAAATGTACCAATCCAAGCTGGCATGGAATTATTTATTCCATGTACACAGAAAACCTCTGCAGCCACTCAAAAGCCCTGGTTCTCTAAATCCTGTGACAAGGCCAGACTTGAAAAGGTCAAAGCTCACAAAACGCTTCTACACAATCCCAATCAAGAAAACCGTCAAGCATTCAACGACTCTAGAAACCGCTATGTCGAGGCAAAAAACTCGTTTAATAACCACATCAAAAACAAAGTCCTCTTAAGCTTCAGCGGCAGCAAACCCTTCTGTACTCTTGCTAAATCTATTGGGAATAATTTCTGCAACAGCACATTCCCGGGGATGAAATTGTTTCTATCGCCCTGGGCAAGGCTGAACTTTTTGCCTCGTTGTTCGCCGGCAATTCTACTCTCAACCCACATCCAAATGTTCAACCACCAACAGTCCCCAGTGTCACGCATAAAATGACTTATAACATTTTCAAAACTAAAAAAGTACGAAAGATGCTCTCTTCTCTTAATACCAGGAATGCCTCTGGCCTTGACGAGATCCCAGCAATTGTTCTCAAAAAATGTGCACCAGAACTTGCTCCTGTCCTGACTCGTCTGTTTCAGACATCTTACAATACAGGCATATTTCCTAGTAACTGGAAAACTGCTCGAGTACAACCTGTCCCCAAGAAAGGATCGAAAGCGCTTCCTAGCAACTACAGGCCTATTTCTCTCCTTTCAGTCATCTTGAAAGTGATGGAAAAGTATATAAACACCGAATTACTAAAATTTCTTGAAAAACACAGTCTAATCCACGACAGGCAGTATGAATTCTGTCAGCGCAGTTCAACTGCCGACCTTCTTTCCTGTCACGCATTCTTGGAACAAGTCTATTGAACTACACGGCGAATCCCAGATTGTCGCTCTAGACATATCCAAAGCATTCGACCAGGTCTGGCAAACAGCGCTGCTTAATAAACTACCGGCCTATGGCCTACCACCAAAACTCTGTACGTGGACAGCAAATTTCCTCTCCAACCGGAGCATTTCTGTTGTGGTGGATGGCCATTCCTCTAAACTGCATTCAATTAATGCAGGAGTTCCTCAAGGTTCAGCTTTAGCCCCTACTTTGTTTCTTCTCCACATCAATGACCTCCTCTCTAGCACATCCAACCCAGTTCACAGTTACACGGACGACAGCACCCTCCACTCAAATATACAATATTCTAAGCCTGTCTCTTTATCCCAATTAGATGAGGGTCGCAGACTCATGGAGGGTTCTGTCTCTGTGGATCTCCAAAAAATATTAGACTGGGGAAGTAGAAATCTTGTACAATTCAACCCCACCAAATCACAGTCTTGCTTTCTTTCTCATAAGAGATACACCAGCCCTAGACCCATCACAATAAACAACCAAGTTATTCAAAGTAATGAGTCCTTTTCACTTGTCGGCATTTCTGTGGATCGAAATGTCAATTGGCACCAACATGTCACATCAATTGCAAAAGCGGCTGCTAAGAAATTAGGTTTCCCCTTCCGAGCTCGCAAATACTTTTCACCAGCTAATCTCTATACTTTATATACTTCACAAATAAGACCAAACCTCGAATACTGCTCCCACATCTGGGGTGCTGCTGCTGCTTCTACACTCGCTATACTGGACTCCATTCAGAAGAGAGCTATACGTCTCATCGGTGACTCTACCCTCACCCAAAGACTGCCATCCCTTGCCCACCGACGTGCCGTTGGTGACCTCTCTCTCTTTTATAGATATCTGCACGGGCACTGCTCAGAGGAGCTTTCTTCCAGGGGAACAGAGCGAATGCACCCTTTTACTGTCCAGGTCACCAGACATAGAACATCTTGTTATGCCCGCTCTTTTGTCCCGAGGACTTCCCAGTTGTGGAATTCCTGGCCGGCACATGTTTTTCCTTCTCCCCCAAACCTTCATGTCCAGAATTAACAAGTTGCCTCTTTCCTCCTTGTCGACACCCACGGTACAATAGTATTTAGGCTGTAAGCCCTCATGGTGTGTTGTTGAAATAAAAAACCATAGGCTGTTGATAATTGAACCATATAATGTGGCAGAATCTTTAGAAGCCTTTAGCTGATGGGTTTCAGGCATGTCCACGTTTTTGCACTTTGTGCTTAGTGTGTATTCCTTTTTGTATTGTTTTTTATTTATACCTTAAGACTTGAATTTTGACTTTCTTTTCATTCAATGTTTAAGAACTTGTTTTTTTAGTTTTCAACATTTTTGAAAATAATTATTATCCATGATAAAGATCTTTGTCCATAACACTTCACACCTCTATATAATTTATTACCAGCTGATCTTCCAGCTAGACTACAATTTTGCCATTGTTCGAAAACAAACAGAATGCAGATCAACAGTTTGTGAATAAAATACTATTTACAAATGAAGTTACCTGTACTCGCCCGGGTGTGTAACCTGATCTAAAAACTGAATAGCAGTTTGATTAAAATGCAACCACGTTTTAAGAATCCTATCATGTAAAAAAAAAACGGTAGAAATATAGATTCAAAAATACTTGTTTCGACTAGAAACAATCTAAAAACAAAGTAGGTAATACACCTTTCGGCAGACTGAGACTGATCATTATGTTATGGAACTTCATTGTTTACACCATCTTGTCTAATAACCAAAGCAGTTAATAAGAAGGACCAACAAATAAATTAAGAAAACTGTTTCAAGGCAGTTATATGCTAGTCAAAATTCAAATTATGGTAAAATAATAAAAATGTATTAAAACAAAAAAACAGCTTGTTGTCACAATTGTTTTCTTTAAAAAATAACATCTTACATCTTTACCTGGATCACAATATTGGGATAACACTCTTTCTTAAACAATAATTTTAGTCATCAGGTTTATTCCTCATTCCGTCTCAAACTAGATACAACCAAGGATCCTAATATTTACACCCAGTCCTAGTTGACATACTGTCCCTAGTCTAATTACCACATTTTTTCGTGAGACAGTGCGTGTAGTAGATTCATTGTAGTTTTGTTTTATTTTAACTTATTTTCAAATTTTCGTTTTGATTCGGAAGTTTTAAAATCCAAACACCAAAAGTTGTTCGTTATGTTGTAAAATGTTTCTTACATTAACATCTCTCATTAATCAAGTATCAATAATCAATAAAGTAATAATGACATATGTCATTGTCATTTGTCATACACTAATGCACAGAACAGTTTAGAGGTAATAAATGTTTCTCTATTACCCAGTTTCACAAAGCTCGGTTAAATATTTAACGGACGATTGGTTAATCAAGGATTCAGACGACCAATCACAGACTATAATTCGCGATGTTGCTATGACAATCAAATATTTTGAAGCTGTGATTGGTTGCATTAAGCCTTTATTACCTAACCGGCCGTTAAATATTTGATCAAGCTTTGTGGAACTGGACATATGAGATATGAGTTCGTATCTTGTACCTTTCATCAAATTTACAGGCAACACTGGTTGGTTGTTCTTAAATGTTTAATCTTGTTATAAGTTAAAAAAAAGCCTGGACGCAGCAAGTGCGTTATGGTAGTGAATTTTCATAGAAATGATCTGGCACAAAATATTTTATAACTTTTTTTTCTTGTAACATAGAAATCTAAATTTTGGTGTATAGTTTACTTTTTATATCGTAAACCTACCTACCAAATTTGGTTATCATAGATTTTTTATTTTTAAGATAAATTTTTTTTCAAATGAAAACTCAAAATTTTCCTGGAAAACCTCGTCCGATTTTTTTGATTAACGAACTTGTCAAAGCCATGTACAAAAGGAAGGTATGTGCCAAATTTTATCAAAATCAGCCTATTATTCTTTGAGATAACAATTTTTTTCGAATGAAAACTCAAAATTTTCCCGGAAAACCTCGTCCGATTTTCCTGACTAAGAAACTTGTTAAAGCTATTTACAAAAGAAAGGCACATGCCAAATTTAATTAAAATCGGCTAATTACTTTTTGAGATAAGAATTTTTTTCGAATGAAAACTCAAAATTTTCCCGGAAAACCTCGTCCGATTTTCCTGACTAACGAACTTATCCAAGCTATTTACAAAAGAAAAGTACGTGCCAAATTTTATCAAAATCGGCCCATTATTTTTTGAGTTATCGGTGTGATACATATATATATATATATATATATATATATATATATATATATATATATATATATATATATATATATATATATATATATATATATATATATATATATATATATATATATATATATATATATATATATAAACATATAAAAATTGAAACTGACCCCGGATATGGGTTCTAGGGGTCCTAGATCGCGCTCATTTGAAGAAATTTTTTCAAAATTCAAAAGTCGAGATCTCCTCATTAGTGAATTTTTTCTAAGAAAATTCACTAAAAAAGGACGAACATAAACATGGCGGCTGCTTTATAATTCCACTACCACTAGCTTTAAATTGCGCATGCATGTAACGTAATCCCGTGCCAGCGCCACTCTCTCAATGTTCGAGAGTTAAGCTTGGTTCATATACTCGCAAAGTGCGAAAAGCGAATTGTAAAATCGCAACGTAACCTATCCCTATTGGTTTATTTAAAATAATATCTTATATTATTTTAAATCGACCAATAGGAATCAGTTTGGCACTTCGCGGGTGTATGAACCTAGCTTTTATACCACAGCTAATGAAGTAGCTCGCTCTACTTCATTGGCCGCAGCATAATAAACTCTTATGCCTTGGTTACAGCATAGTAAACTCATTATGACTACTTGTGACAATAGAGGTAATAATACTCTATGTTTAGACCGTTGCCACGTTTGACAACTATACTTCTCATAGAGAAAGAATCTTACAGTTGAGTCCAATGACATATAGAGCTATAATATGTTTATGGCTGAGTCAATACTTAAATTATTAAGTGAAAATTTGAACTTGCGATGAGCACTGATAAGTGCACTTTGGAGAACCCAAATCACATCAACTTAAAAAAATGCCTCTGGGATCAAATGGTTTCAACTTAAGTATAGATCGTATCGCTTTACTGTTCGTTGATTTTGCCCTTATATAATAATAAACCACAATTATCAGTGCCAGAGCCTTTGCAACTTTTATAATCTTGAACGCAAAGCAAAATATAAGAAAGTCTCGTAACAGTAAAGCTAACGACCCCGATAAAATTAATTTTGGGTTGCATAAAGCATAGTTTCCACCGTCAGTAGTAGTAGTAGTAGTAGTAGTAGTCGTGGTGGTGGGGAGGCTGACGTCAGGCAAGAAGGCGACAATGGGCCCTTTTTGTCAACCCCGGCAACCCATCAACCATGCCCTCACTTCCTCGGTGCCGTCGCCAAACCGCCTCTACCTCGAAATGAAAGCCATGACGGTCTCCTATTGGACGGTACTTACCTGGTTCCTCTGCAGAGTCCTTGATCCGAACAATTCTGCTCGAAGACTGCCAAAAGCCTTGATTCACACAGGTAGTGGTAAGACGTTTCTTCATTCTCGCCGCATTCCTGGCAAATGGGATCCCTCTTTACCCCTATCATTGTGAGGTGTCTTCTAAGGGCGAAGTGACCTGTCAGCACCCCAAGGATACGGCGAAGCGAAGGTAGACTCCTACCGAGTAGCCAGACAGTCTTATCTCTGTCCGGCCCCTCCACGAAGTCCCTCGCCTGCCTACAGCCACTGGCCGACCCCCATTGCCTCTTCATGGCCTCCTCAGTCCCCCTGTCAGAGGCGACAAAAACCGTCTTCCTACTTATGAATATCCCAGGCCGCCGGGAACCAATTTTTGCGAGATCATTCGCCGCCGCTACGCCACAGTGTCCCGGAACCCACACCAGTTGCACCTCATTTTTCCTGGTTAGTCCTTCAAGGGCGTCAGCGCACTCCTGAACCAGTGTTGACCTAATTCTGGCCGCGCAGACTGCCCGGCTAATCTAGCAAATGTATACATATTTCTCGGGGCTCATCCTGTCGATTGGCTACAGACAGGATAGCGTACACATCCGTGTCGAATGCCGTGGTATATGCGCCTAGAGCATAACTCTCGCGCACAGCCAGGCTGTCGCTATATATTCCTGCCCCGGAGGATTGTTGATCCTGCAGCCGCGATCTGTCGGTAAAACAGTGCGGGCTGGAATGCAACCTCATTTTCCATCCACTGATCCCTACTGGGGACTCTGAGGGTATATTGCCACATCAAGGCCGTAGCTCGCAAGATTTCCGGGATTCGATTAGTAATTATAGGGTACCTGAATTTAATTATCACAAAATCGGCGCAAAAATATAGATAAATTTGGGGAGAGATGTGGCAAGGGAGAGCTCGTATCGACGAGACCTAAAAAGGGGGGTTCTAACTAAGTATTTAAAACATTTAAAAAGCGAGTTCGTGGGGTTGTAATTAAATGATTGACTTAATAATTTAACTGGAACACGAGAAGACTCAAATATCTTAAGACTATAAATAATATAAGTGATGTAAACACAACAGTAGATTTTAACAGTATTTATTAAGTATATCAATAAAGGTACAGATCGTACAAGACACATAAAGACAAATATAAAAAGACATATATAAATGGTGAAGAACTTAAACTAATACTTACAATCCTAAGAACATTTTGGGAGATACACACGCGATACAAATATAATCGAAATTTAGTAACGTATGCCAAGAGAAAATGACACTATAAATAATGTAAGTAAATGTATGATGTAAACACAAGTGTAGATTTTAACAGTACCTATTTATTAAGTATATCAATAAAGGCAGAGATCGTACAATACACATAAAGACAAATATAAAAAGACATATATAAACGGTAAAAAACTTAAGCTAATACTTACAATCCTAGGAACATTTTGGGAGACACACACGCGATACAAATATAATCGAAATTTAGTAACTTATGCCAAGAGAAAAGAACAACTAACTCTACAAATTGTTAAGATGGGCTTTTATGCACTTTTTTAGGGTGTAGTCTTTCTGACGTGTTTACAACTGTGTCGACTAATCAGGTTCAAGTTCATGATGACACAGGTGCCCCCGTTACAGACAAAATATGTTAATCAACTTTTCTACTTTGAATCCCCATGAAGTCATATTCAAACCGCATTGAAAAATAATGCGCTTACCATGATAAGATATATCTCCACCGCATCCTTTGGCTAATGACTTATGTTAATCTACTATAAAGAGAGTCTAGTCTAGTCATATACATTAATTAATCGCAGAAAAAATATAAAAATATATAGCCGTTTTATCTAGGGAATGCAATACCTACATCCCATTTGGATTCTGTGACTAATCAGAATTTATTATATAAGGACTGTAGCGTGAGAACTGGAGAAATTAAGGAATGCACTTATTTCAGGAATGGTGAACAAAGATTATCATATACAGGATGTTCACAAGTGGCGTGACAATTTTCCCCAGCTTGAGAAAAGTCATCCTCCTGGATGAGGTGCGTCTAAGGGAAGAACTAATGTTACATTTCTGATACTACAGAGAAAGTGAAGGAATGGAAAGAAAAGGCAAGCAATATACACAACAACAAAGAAAACCTCTTTTAGTTTCTGTGCTGCTGGTGTTTCACTGGCGCTACAGTGGGGTTACTCATGATGATAATAATGAGTAAGGCACGCGTAATCGCTTTGAGTGAGTATAAATGGAGTTGCCACTGCTTATAAGCTTATGTGTACCTATTACCGAAAGAATTTTTTAACAATGGAGATCGGGTACGTTGTGGACAGCTTGTAGTAATAGTGAGCGGAAGTCTGAAGTGATAAGAAATTATGAATGAAATGGTCTGTTTTAATGGTGAGTTAACATCTCTATCAGTTCTGTGTTCCTAATGAGTTATGGAGCCAAAAGGGAGGACGATGACACATCTTCATCATGATTATACTTAATTCGTACAAATTTTAATTTCCTAAGATAAATTCTCGTTTCTTTTGCGGCTGATTAAAAGTGATTTTCTTAAAACTTATTTTATAGTACATGACCAAAGAAATGCCTTTAAAAAACCCCTTTGAGTGTATAAAATCCTAATTTGAACGTGCTGAAATTGTGGATTGACCTCATCTCTGAAGTCTCTAATCAGCTCCCACGTAATATTGAAAGTATAATGTATGTTAAGCTAGTTTAGTTTAATTTCTGTGATCTGTACTAAGTATAGCAACTAAAGTAACCAACAAATATGTGATGAAAACAGAGGCTAGGTATAAAGTTCACTAAAGTTTATGAATCGAGTAAAAGTTCAATCAGTGAACACCTTAAAAATTAAAAAGTCCAAAAAATAAACACTAAAATGGTGAAGAAATTGACACTATCTTCAACAGCAATTGGTTCAGCGTTGTCTTCATTTTCAGCGATGTATAGAGACAAGTAGAGCGAAGCAACAACACACGGTTTCATGCGTCCATAACTTTGCATTCTTCGGGTTGATTTCAGAGGGTTATGTACCCAGGCGCGTTGTTCACAGATGTCATCGACAGGTAACCATTGGCTTCGTCTTCTAATGCTTCTGGCATCGGCTTATGTTGGAAAGGACTTGTAAGACGTGAGGAATTACTAAACTCTGTAGGAGTCTCGCACTCTGTTTCAGAGGGAGTGTGTGGTCGGGGTCTGCTACGAGTTCTTCGAAACTCAATATGACGAAGTAAGGTGGTAGCTTGGGTATCTAAAAGATTGTATGTATCTTGAACGTGATCATTGAATCTACGGGAAATCTTGACTGATGGATAAATAATGATAGTGAGCAGGACTAAAAAGATAATTATAGGCAAAATAAATTGATTGAGAGGGGATGAGATAAGTGAAGAATCGGAATAAGAGTTATACGAAGTGGTAAGAAGACAATCTTTAATTTTAGTCAATATGGGTTTTTCTTTGTCATAAGATGGAATTTTCAGGGTGGGAACTGAGGCCCAGGCTGCTGGTATAATGGTCTTGATGATTGGATGATATTCTGTCGCCCTGCAAGGGTCTGTCTTCGTAACATCGTTTATGGGGTGAATACTGCATCCACCTGGTAGTTCGATTTCCAGGGACCCATATTTTCCATCTTGGTTGACTGGAATCATTTTCTCTCCACAAATTATTGTTAGATTTCGTGGTAGGTGACTGATGTGGTACATTCCATCTGAAGAAGTTGTCACGTACTGCAATCCAGGCCCAACATTTGTACATTCAATGGGACAATACTCTCTAAAGTTTGGTACTGTAGTGCCAGTTAAAACTGCTCTGGCACATTGGATGTGTGTTAGTTCATCTCCGGTAGGATTAATCAGACGTTGTATTGACTGTTCGTCTGAAGTCCATTGTAGAGTCATGAACTGAAGGTCATGTTCTCTGTACTCCCAATTGCAATTAAATTACGTAGGTTTAATTTAAATGAACATGTATGTTGGTTCGATGCATATACTGGGAGTTTGAACTTTCTTTTCGGCAGAAGTTTTATTCGTTGACCAATCAATGAAATGGATATTCGTACTAAGGTCTGCTCTGGAGCCAAGTCGCAGTCAGCTATTGGAGGGTCGTAATATTGTGTTATGAACGAGAATGTTTGTTCATAACCGGCGAGGTTCCAGAGGATAGTCGATTTGGCAATTGCTGAACTAATTGTTGAGATATTTATTAGCTCAGGGTGAATTTTCTTGGTTTGACACATATTAATCAATATATTTAAGTGAATATGCCTTATTGTTTCATAAGCCCATACCACATCTACCAAACTACAGTTATTCAATACATTCGGCTGGAATATTGGAGCCATTTGAACAGGATGAAGTCGTTCTTGCTGCTGTACCAACAAGGAAACCAGATGCTGCATACTTTCTGACGTAACGAATATGCCGGAAGCTTGACCATTCGCAATCGACCGGTGCGATTGTCGCTCTACACTTGTCTCTAATAGTCTTTTAGCTCCCTGGAGAGGGTCGCTGTTGAATATTACTTCGAAGGACACTCGCGATTCGTTTACAAATGTACATAGAGTTACATCGCACAATTTGCAAAAGTCTGGTGAAACACTGTTAGGATGCTTAAGGATAAAATACATCGGTGTTGTAGCTTGGAAGAAGTCAGATTCTGGTAGAGGTTCCAAAAATATTCCTGAAGTAACTTCTGCTATAGCCAGGCTAATTACAATGTTGACATAAAAAGAACAAAAACATAAAAAAATACATTTTCCTATTAGGGATTCAAAGTATTGTCACAGGAAAAAATCTTTTAGCAATTAAAAGAGTATGACTTGAATTAAAAAAGGAATGATTTTATGCAACTGCTAAAAAACAAGTATGTTAATTTTTTTGTTGTCTTGCGTTAAAAGTAAGGTTGGCTTTTATATATAAGCCGATAATCCCATATGTATTATTGCAAAAACAGGTTTTTATTTACGATTACATACATATACATACATGCGTATACTAATTACACCTATGAGACCTATATGAAAATGTAATGAGCCAAGAATAGCTTTAAAAACTTTTCACTTCTGAGGCCACTTTGATTATTTTAAACGCAGCTATAATTTCTTACTGCAATTTTTACTTTAAAACATCTAAAGTTCTGTTTTTTTCTTAAATAACTTCAATTCTCACTAAATATATATATATATATATATATATATATATATATATATATATATATATATATATATATATATATATATATATATATATATATATATATATATATATATATATATATATATATAAAATTCTTAGTTTGCAATAATTTTGTCAGACTGGAAAAATAAATAAAAAATCCAAATTATTTATTAATTCCTTCCTCTTGAGTACTCAAATAAAAAAACATCATCATCAATTAATCAATTACCTAGGTATCTTACACTTTTTTTCTTAAATAACTTCGATTCTCACTAAAAAATATATATAAAATTTTTAGTTTGCAATAATTTTGTCAGACTGGAAAAATAAATAAAAAATCCAAATTATTTATTAATTCCTTCCTCTTGAGTACTCAAATAAAAAAAACATCATCAATTAATCAATTACCTAGGTATCTTACACTTTTTTTCTTAAATAACTTTGATTCTCACTAAATATATATATATATATATATATATATATATATATATATATATATATATATATATATATATATATATATATAATTCTTAGTTTGCAATAATTTTGTCACTGGAAAAATAAAAAAAATCCAAATTATTTACTAATTCCCTCCTCTTGAGTACTCAAATAAAAAACCGGCTTTATGAATAATATTATAATCATATTTTGACAATCTTATTGCCCACCGTTGTAATCTACCTGATGAACTATTTTTCAGTTTTTTCATATGACAAAGGGCATGGTGGTCTGTCACTATAGTAATTTTTTTACCATAAATTAAATAACGGAGATAATTAAGACTGTAAATACCTGCTAATGCTTCTAATTATGAAATTGTATAATTTTTTCTGTTTTACTTAAACTACGGGAAACGTATGCGATAGGATGCCAACCAGTTTCGTATTGTTGAAGAAGTATTCCGCCTATTCCTAACCCCGAGGCGTCCACTCTAAGCATTAGGTCTTTTTCTGGATCGTAATGTTTTAATATAGGAGCGCTAATTAGTCGTTGATTTAAATCTTCAAAGCATTGTTGTTGCTCAGCTCCCCAGTTATACTCGGTATCTTGTTTTGTGATCTCATATAAAGGACGTGCCACAACAGAAAAATTGCAAACAAACTTTCTATACTAATTACAGAGACCTATAATGATTGTAAATTTGTTACTGTTTTTGGTATGGAAATATTTTGTATTGCTTTTAATTTCTCGGGGTTAGGAGACATTCTCTTGGCTGAGACAATATGCCCTAGAATTTTGATTTCATCGCAAAAAAGCATTTTGATGGCTTTACAGTTGATTTCGCGGCTTCTAATCGTTGAAAAGCATTTTTACCTATTTAAATGAGTTTTAAAATCGGAGGAAAATATAATGATATAGTCCAAATAAATCAAACCTCCTTTCCATTTTAAACTTTGAAAAACAAAATCAGCTAATTTTGCAAAAAGAGTAGGCGCATTGGTTAACCCGAAGGGCAATCTTAAGGATTGATACAATCCGTCAGGACATAAAATGCGGTTTTTCCTTTACTTGTTTTTTCTACACCAACTTGCCAATATCCACTGTATAAATCGAGAGTCTAATAACGAATAACGTGCTCCGTTCAAATATGTTAAAATATCGTTAATAACCGGAAGTGGGTAGATATCTTTTTTTTGTTACAGCATTTAGTTTTCCATAATCGACACAAAAATGCTAAGTATCATCTTTTTTCTTAACTAAAACTACAGGCGATGACCAACTACTGGTCGAAGGTTCCATTACACAATTTGATCTAAAATAATTGGTCGCTCCTGTTGGGACACGCTGTATGGCTTACTGTGTACTGGAAAAGCATCACCGGTCTCTATCGTATGCTCAATGACATTCGTGAATCCCATTTCCGATCGGTTTTCGCGAATAAATTATTATATTTGTTTAAAAGCGATTCAAGTTTATCGCGCTCTTCTGATCTTAATTTATTACACAAATTATGACTTACATTACTTTCATTGATTTCTGTTATTAAATAGAGTGACTCATTTGGTACAATGTTATTAGCTACGCTATATAGATTCCCTATACATGCATTTACATATAAATTACATGACTGCTTCTTTCTTAATTTACACGACTATGTCTTATCTTTCAGATTGATTTCCTCAAATCCGATGCCGTATTTAGCAAAAGTTTTGTCATTTGGAATAAACATAAAATTACCGAATTTTTCCGAGTGAATGCATTCAAAATTAGCCTTAATGTACTCTAAAAATACAATGTTTACTTGGTGCGCAAAAATTGATTTATTTTCTGAAATAATAACTTTAAAGTCAGAACCAGTCTCATCGTTTATATCATAATATTGAACTTTGTCGCTAGAAATTCCTTGCCCCTTATTTACTAAATTAAAATTAACCCTAACTAAACTAGTTTTCTCTAACCTTAAGCTTAATGTATTACAATTGAAGTTTAAAATCGCGTGTGTCTTTCCCAAGAAGTTTATACCTAAAATAAGGTTTTCTGGTATTTTTCTAACGACACGTGCCTTAATTTGCATTCTATAATTGCCAATCTCAAGATGAATGCTAGTTTTTCCTAAAACCTCAGTTTTATTGCCACTGGCCGAAATGAGATTTTTATTACCTGAAGCGTATAAATCATAACGATTAACAAACTTTTCTTGAACAATATTCTCAGCACTACCCGTATAAATTACAGCTTTTACATTAGTAATTTCATTTTCATTAATTAGCTTAAGATCGATTATTGGAACAGAGTTAGTGGGAATTTTTACTGGTTCATGTAAAAAAATTCGGAAATTAAGAAAAAAGGATCCGGAAAAGGAGAGTTTCTGTCTGAATTTAAATTATTTTCCCCCTCTGAATAAAGAAGCGGCGTAGCCGGCGCGGGGTTTATTGGTGACGCGTTTGTGAGTTGAAATCCCTGGTGGGAGTGACGGAGCGAGAACGGGGTGGTGTTCTATCATCAAGGTTAAATCGCACTCGTTTCGATGGACTGTTAAACGTTTGATTTCTGGGATTTTGACTATTATTACTCTGATTATAATTTCTATTATAATTATCATTATAATTAGCATGATGATTTTTATTGTATTTTGCGGATAACGAAGTTCTGGTCTAGGGTTTAGCGAATTGCCGGAAAAATTCCTGAAAGTATTTGTACTCTGACATGCCCTTGACATGTGACAGAGTTTTCCATAAAGATAACACTTCGGTCTACAGTCTAATGTTCGGGTATTCGGTATATTTGACTGAAAATTGTTTGGTTGTGTAAACCTTCTATTCGGCAGAAAATTGTTTTGATAATTATGCAAGGCTAGATGCATTCTCACAACAATTAGAACCGTAGACCGGTTTTGCTCTAATTGGAGCTAAATACACCTATAAAGTAAAACGACTATGGTAGCGGCTATGTTCCGCAACTAGGTGGCGGCACGTTGCTTCGTTTCTCACCACTCACTTAGTGTTGGAAGGCTGGCTACCATAACCGTTTCTAAATTTAGCTTAAACCTACTATAAACTGCAGATGTCATCTTCATACGGAAACCAGGCAAGGACCCACTGTTCCCGCAGAACTACCGACCGATCAGCCTTCTATCGGTGATCGGGAAAATCGCCGAGGCGGTTGTTTTGACGAGACTGAGGGAACTCACCGATGCCCTGAAAATCATCCCCGACGAGCAGTTCGGCTTCCAACCGGGCCACTCGACGGTGCACCAGGTGCTGAGACTGGTAGAACTGGCGACAAGTGCTATGAATGTTAAGGACATAGGAGGCGCCGTCTTCCTGGACGTCGCGAAGGCCTTCGACACGGTCTGGCCCGAGGGACTTGTTTACAAGTTACTCGACGCCGGCGTCCCACTGGCTATGGCGCAGCTAGTGTTCTCATTCATGGCTCGTCGCCGAGCTTGTGCGAAGATCGACGGACACAGATCCAGCGACAGGACGCTGAAGGCTGGGGTGCCCCAGGGCTCACTCCTGTCTCCACTTCTGTTCAACATCTACATGTCAGACATACCGCGAACGGAGACCGCCACCATCGCGCAATACGCCGACGACACCGCCATATTCGCGTCATCGCGTGATCCCCGACTGGTCACACGCCGCCTCCAGGAGGCGGCGTCAAAACTGGAGGAATGGTGCAGCAAATGGAGAATAGCGATCAACCCAGAGAAAAGCACGGCGATGCTTTTCACCTGGAGGCACGTGGACCTTAGAGAACAAATAATATGGATGTTCGACAAGCGTATCCCGTGGAAGGACACCGCGAAATACCTGGGGGTCATCCTCGACAAGAGACTCACTTGGAAAGCCCATGTCGACGCGACGGTCGCGAAAGCCAAGGCGGCTACGGCGGCGCTGTACCCGCTCATCTGTAGAGGTAGTAAGTTGAATATTTCTAATAAATTTTTAATTTACAGGTCCATGATTCGGCCGATTTTGACCTATGGCGGTGCCGTCTGGGGATACGCCTCGGATTGCCATCTGAAACGACTTCAGGTCGTGCAGAACAAGATCCTGAGGATGTCCCTGGACGCCCCGTGGTTCGTCAGCAATCGGCAAATAAGAGAAGACACCAACACCGTGGACATCAAGGCCTATCTGCAGGATGCGGCCGCGAAGACCTTCGCCAAGGCGGCAAACCACGCTAACCCGCTCATCAGGTCCTCAGTCGACTACGATGAAACGGCGCGGAGAAAATTCAAGAAACCCAAGATGATTCTACTCTAGCCGTCCAGCCACCTAGTAGACGTCTCCAGGGCAGGAGTCCGCGAAGACATCGAGGTGCTGAAGACTACGTGTCGACTCGTGCCCCCGCGACGCCCGCGGGGGTTACCGCTGTGAGGGCTGAACCGAGTAGGCCTAAGCACGGGCGAGGGGATACGGGTTAGTAGGCATCTCCGACAGAGCGCGCACCCAAAGGCAATGGCCTCGTCGTTATTTTCGCGGGTGAATTGAGTAGCCCGCGGGGATGGCGTCAGAACCGGCGTTAGTAAGGTCCGCGCTATATAAATAACCTCGGCCCCCGGGCCGCTGCCAGAGCAGACACCACCGTAAGCAGAGACAGCCACTAGAGATTACGCAGTCAGAGGGCGGAGCCCTAGCTGCAGGAAGCGACCGAAGATTCAAGAATTCAAGAAACCTACTATAATTGGGTTTGACCTGACCTGACCTTAAAAAATAAAAGTAGTTATGATCGGATATATAAAATTAGTTCCAGAAAATGTAATTTGTGCTAAGGCAATCTATATAGAGCCTTAGTTGTTTAACGCTGGTCGATGATATTTTTTAGTTACATAACATAATTCTATTGTGTCTAAATCATACTAGAATGTCTTATTTTTTTCAAGAAGTAGAGTATACGTAACTCCGTCTTTCTTTAAGATTGTTTCTTTAATAAAAATTTTATTATCTGTGATTTGAATATTTGTTTGCGTTTGTGAATGAGGGAGTTTTGAAATTTTTTAGTCTTTCCGCGAGCAAATTATACTCTTCTTGCTGCTTATTAATACAATATTTTCTTTCTAAATAGTTTAGTGACGTCGCATCTGTTTTGAATCGCGTCTCTAAATCGGGGATTTCTGGTTCTACGGAAAATTTTGGCCAATAAATGCTGTTTTGCCTATTCATTTAATGAAAGCAAAAAAGTAGGAACTGAAGGTTATATTACTCAAACGAAATTAACGGATGTCGCTATAAAGTTTTGAAATTTTGTGATGAGTGACATATTGCAATTGCGCAACTATTCAATGTAATTGTATAAACAGAAAATATAAAATAGAAAACTATAATTGAGTGGTATTAAAAATGTAAATAAAATATAAAAGAATTAAATTCGGAGACACAAGTTTGATAAAAAAATGAAAAATGATATAAGGATAATAGATAAAAATTAATGAAAGATGGTAAGTAGTTTAACACACAAAAAAATGAACGGCGCCTCCACCTAATTTGCCACACCAGGGCCGTAGCACGCAAGATTTCCGGGATTAGATCAGTAATTACAGGATACCTGAATTTAATTATCACAAAATCGGCGTAAAAATATAGACAAATTTGGGGCGAGATGTGGCAAGGGTGAGCTCGTATAGGCGAGACCTAAAAAGGGGGTTCTAACTAAGTATTTAAAATATTTAAAAAGAGAGTTCGTGGGGTTGTAATTAAACGATTGACTTGATAATTTAACTGGAATACGAGAAGACTCAAATATCTAAAGACTATAACTAATATAAGTGAATGTATGATGTAAACACAACAGTAGATTTTAACAGTATATATTTTAAGAGATCGCACAAGACACACAAAGACAAATATAAAAAGACATATATAAACTGTACAGAACTTAAACTAATACTTACAATCCTAGAAAGATTATGGGAGATACAAATATAATCGAAATTTAATAACTTCTGCCAAGATAAAAGAGCAACTAACTCTACAAATGGTTAAGAGGGGCTTGTAACGATTACGTTTTTATCTATCATCGTTACTACGATTAAACACCTGAAGAAACCCCCGAGAAGCTTAAATAATACCAGCAGATTTTCTTTCTGTAATGCAATGCAAATTTTAGTTTCATTTTTTTTATATTGAAAAGTCGCTAGGAACTTTCATATTTTAACACCCGTACTGCGTTCCTTTAAATGTATATTAAAGTCAATATATTAGAAATGGAATATTTTGTTTAAGGAAAATGAATATCTCTATTGTCCTGGATTTCCGAGTAAATCACCGCGGCTGACGTAATTATAATGAAATCTAAAAAGATTGTTGAATACGGACGCGTCCATTGTTGTATTATGGGGGAGTCCAGGGGACGGCGTACCCAGCTCAAGGTCAGAAGTCTTCAATCCAACAGAGATCTTTCGCTCTATCTCCTTCCAACATGTGAAGCTGGAATGACGTCACGGGCGACGGTTGAGAAAAGCACGCTAAGCCAGCCAAGAAGCTGGTTCGATTACCCGCGAACAGGAGGAGTCGGTTATAAGCGGGTAAGCAGTAAACATCATAAGCAATACGCTGTTACTCTTGTAACTCCATAAGGGGCGAAAATATCTGTCTTTTACCGAAAATATCTTTCTATATAGTTGTCGTGGGTGCAAACAAGTTTTTGGTCTAGTTTTTAGCCAAATTTAATAATTGGTTTTCGAGAAAATGCAACATATACAGTGACGTTTTCCTTATTCTCGACACGGTGAAGTTTATCACGCGATTTCGACTACACCTCAAAGTTTTCTGTCTCATTAGTTAATTGATCTTCAACGCTAATAAATTTTGCACAGTTTCCGATACATATTGACAGTGAAAGTCATGGTTTGAAATCAATCTGTCGACTGCATTATACCAGGTGCTGTCGTTTTAAAATAGGAGCTAGTCACACTACATCTGCATTGCTTTGGTATGTGACTTTCTCTGCTCCTCATCCACTGAAATATTTTCCGTATTTTTTGACATCTCCCTGGAAAGAAAGTAAGAGTCTGTGAGTGGCTCTTATGGTCAACATCTACCTGTTTGACATCTGTAAAAAACCAAAAGGTGTCTAGGATCATAACTTCCAGATGGAAGCCGCCTTGGTGAGTCGTTTTAAAAATTTAATTTGTGCGTGACCTTTCAAACTTTCATGTGACAGCCAGAATCTTTTAATTAGTTTACATTTCAAAGTTTAAGTCAACATAATCAACTTAGACTTTTTTACTATCAGTGAGACTGCTTTTTTTAAGATAATTACATCATGTCAGTGGCGATTTCTCCTAGTGAGCTAGGTGTGCGCCGCACACCCTAAAATATAATCAAAATGTGCACAGTTAAATATGTTTTATTTCTTTTTCCCTTAGTCTTAATACACTACATATTTTATGACAATCGATTTAATTTACTTATTTGATTTCATAAATAGTCGGTTAATAGAGAGTTGGAATGAAGTAGGTACCACGTCTTGGATCATATTAAGAGAATATGAGTAGGTCAATAGCAACGGGGAATGAATTCGGGTTAGGTGTGCGTTAATATTTCCGAACAACTTCAGTCGATGGAGTGGTATTGGTATACAATTCAGTCCCCCACCCACGTGTTTAAAATAGTGAGGAAAATACCATTGATTTTAACACTGGAGTGAGCTGTAAAAATATAGCTCAAGACAAATGAAAGGAACCCCGGTCTAACCAACGTTGTGACAGGATTATTTACAAACATTACGACTGCGCTTGCAGAGACCACAGTATTCTAGAATCAAAGACTATAATACATTTTAGTGAATTTTCGTAGAAAAAATTCACTAATTGGGAGATCTCGACTTTTGAATTTTGAAAAAAAAATTGCAAATGAGCGTGAACTAGGATCCCTAGAACCCATATCCGGGGTCAGTTTCAATTTATATATATATATATATATATATATATATATATATATATATATATATATATATATATATATATATATATATATATATATAGGTATCACACCGATAACTCAAAATATAATCGGCCGATTTTGATAAAATTTGGCATGTACCTTCCTTTTGTAAATGGTCTGGATAAGTTCGTTAGTCAGGAAAATCGGACGAGGTTTTCCGGGAAAATTTTGAGTTTTCATTCGAAAAAAATTTGTATCTCAAAAAATAAAAAAGATATGATAACCAAATTTGGTAGGTATGTTTACGATATAAAAAGTAAACTATACACAAAAAAATAGATTTCTATGTTACAAGAAAAAAAGTTATAATAAAATATTTTGTGCCAGATCATTTCTATGAAAATTCACTACCATAACGCACTTGCTGCATCCAGGCTTTTTACACATTTTATTATTTAGTACCATATTAACATTGAACTACTTTTAATGTTTTCAGTTTTCACCCCGTTCCGGACAGTGCTAACGCTAACACAAATTTGTGCGAAGAGAAGAGGTTGTATAATAATTCCATGTTCTTTTCGTGATTTGAAGTTTTAAGTGACTTTTTAATTTGTTAGTGTTGCGGTGGGAGATTAATTTATGTATCTACCTATTATTCCCATATAGGTACAATATATATATATATATATATATATATATATATATATATATATATATATATATATATATATATATATATATATATATATATATATATACATTTAGTGTTAATAATTTTTAAAACCACCACTAACAGCAACTCGTTACCGCACACCAGAACTTTTTGGTCAGGAGACGCCACTGCATCCTGTGTCTCCTCTTTGACTTCTTAACATCAATTAATGTCTTGTCAATAACTTATTTTAGGTTAAAATGTTTTAAAATTTCTTAACGTATGAACGGTAAACAGTGATTAACTACAAAAATTGCTCGAGCTTCTCTTGAGCAGTTGCAAATAAACAGTAAACAAAAAGCTAACCTGATCAGGTAAATTTCTAGAAATCATTTTAAACTTGTTGAAATTTTAACATCTAGTAGTTTGGACAGAAAAAGAATAATATCAATAAATAGTGTTTATTTCTCGTATTTTTGTATTTTTAATAAGTAGACGTCATTTTTTATATTCATAGTAAATAATATTTGATTTCTTTAATGTAAACAAACCAAATTTGCCTTATTTCTTGTCACAATATCAATTATTCTTGTCATGTGTAACATTTAATTTTCTCCTGGTGATAGTGAATGTTTTATTTTCTTATTTTGTGAAGAAGTGTATTTTCATCCTAAATCACCAGAAGTATTGATTTGATTTACTTGCCTAATAACCTTTATCAATAAATTTAAGTATATATATATATATATATATATATATATATATATATATATATATATATATATATATATATATAGATATAGAGACTCCTTCTCTGGCTTTAAAAGTTGTCAAGCAGCAAAACCAGTTACAGAGAAGAAAACCAACACTTATGAAGCCAGAAAAAAGTCTCTACATATGTTCTTAAGTAATCGTTTTAGGTTTAAGGAATCCAAGTAACAGATAAGCTGTTACAAGCTTTACAAGAACTTTAGGTCAGGTCAGGATTCGCATCTCACCACATCCCACCAGTTTAAAAAAAATTAAGTTACGGCAGTTTAAATTTTTAGTGAATTTTCAATAAGAAAATATTATATATATATTTAATAACTGTTTCATTGAAGGATAATCCCTCCTCTCAATACACAACAAGTCTCTTCGACAGCGCAATTTCTTTTAATACTCGTAACCCTGTTCTGACTTGGAGCTCTCATAAATCTAAGACTTCAGGCAGAGCAATTTAGGGCCAAGTATACCTAATCATTATCTTATAAATATCTGGACAGTTACACCTGTTTTAAAACTTTTCTTGGAAGGTTACACTTTTTCTCTACGTCTGTATTTAGTATAGGACAATTTCACTAAGTCAAGACAACTACAACCAATAAGTCATTCAAAACATAAAATGTGTATTTTAACTTTGGTGTTTTTAAAAATAATATTTGCTTGAACGTCCTGACAGTACCTTATGTACTGTAGATCAACTTTTAAAATCCAACTACTACAAAGCATAAAAAATCAATTAATACAAAAAGAGGAACTACAAAGCTTCAAAGGAAAATAGTACATAAGGTAAAATACTAAACCCACCTTCCGCTGACTTCAAGATTCAATAAGACATAAAATGCAGTAACAACTTCTGATTGTGTAATTATTTATGAAGTCCACGGCAGGAGAAAGCTAAGATGTAGTTTAATTTTGAATGTTTCTTCCTGAATTACTGAGTAAATCATTTTCTGAACAATCTCATAAAACTTGATAATATTTATATTTGCTGTATTTAAAAATTTCAAATGAGTCTATTATATTATGTCTCATACTGTTGGTTGTACCGTGACTCCTTGACATAAGTGTATTATTCTGTCTCATATTGTTGGTCGTAACGTGAATTTTTGACATCAGGTTCATCGAGGTCACCACATGTGCTCGAGGGACTACCACTTTGTTGCTCCTCGACATGTCTTTTTAAGTCTAACCCAAAATTGCTGTAGCTGCTACCGGCACCATATAGTGAATAATTAGCAGTTTGAACAATAACCGTCTGTGTAGAAAATGCACCTGGTGACATCGATCTCTCTTCTACGATAGTAGGTGGCATTATATGGTATTTTTCTTCCCGATGGTCTTGACCGTTACTGTTTCCAATGTCCATATCGGACCTCGGCAGCATTAACCTGACTTTCGTGGCACCGACCAGTGTTGACATATGCTAATGACCAATCGTACCTCCTCCGCTTTTGTTATGTTGTTCCACTGCCTGAAGTCTTATATTTATCAGAGCTCCAAACTAGTGCCTGGTTACGATGATTTATCTACAAAATTTCTTCGATATCTAGGAATGCGATATTTAAAATCTTTTTAATTATGCTGTCACGAAACTCAAGAGGGTTTAAGGAGGAATTATTCTTCAACCAAACAGATATGTAGAGAAATAAATATTTAAATTCATTGATAAGCATTGCAATTAAAACACATTTTGTAATACGTTTGATAAATTTGAAAATAAGTATTACAGTAACGAAAATAAGATAAAATAAATGCCACATATTTCAGGAAAAGAAATTAGCTATTGCTAATGTCAAAATTAACAAGTTAATATTAATTTACATAAACAAAAACATTTCATATTGAATGAAAGAAAATAAAACATTAAGTTTTATAAATATTAAAATAAACATTCAATGGTGTAAGATTCGTTTTTCATTAATAACCCTTGGTGTTTTCCAAATTTTACATGAAAGTTGAAAGAAATTCCCCGATGCTCAATTAGACAATTTATTTAATTACTTAATTAAAACAAATAATTTTGAGTTAAGCTCAAGGAAATAAGGAATGTTAAGTAAAATTTGTAAGTTACAAATTACAAGTGAAACATCCAAAATATTCTGCTGAATAGATAACTGAAAAACTACTTTACTTAACATGAATTTGCTAAATATTACATCTGAATTTACATTATTGAGAAAATATTAAGACATACATATTAAATTACAGTAAATTTAAATACACATCCCACTGATATGTTAAAAGTTCTGAATTAGTTAAGTTTATTTGAAAGTTCCTAGTACAAATATTCGAAAGTTCAATGTCAAATCAAAATTGTATGTTCAACACACAGATAAAATTTAATGAGGAAAACACTAACCAAAACTGAGCTGCATGGAGTTGCTTGCTCAACGATGTCCCACGGTAGATACTAACTATCAGTGCTCATCACAGGTTCAATCTCTCACAGGGAAAAGAGAATCGGAAAGAATGCTACGCACTCCTATAGCTTAACGGCAGACCAATTGCATATACCAATGCCTTGCTAGATGAACGGTAAACTGTACTGTAGACAGACAGCTCTGGGGGTGATTTCACTCCTCAGGTGGTTTAATCGAAATTTCTTTGCAATTTTAAAGTGGATATGACGGTATCGAATTCAAAACAGGTGGTTCAGGACCCGGAAAGTTAAAATCAGCATTTGCGATAACCTTTAGAGACGTTACAATTTCAGAAACAAAAGCGTTACACTTTTAACAACATACTCAAACAATATTTGAAGCCAGAAATAAGACAGATATTTTTAGTGTAACAAAAAATGCCTTGATAATTAGGACATGTTGATTGCTCTGTAGTTTACACCGGACTCAAGATTTAAACGTGTCGAGTTTGCCAGCACTTAATGCGCATCATTTTTCTGACACCAATTGCGTTCCTTGACTGACCTGACCTATTATTATTATTAACTGAACTGACCTGATCTATTGCTGACTGAACTGGCTTGATCTATTGCTGACCGAACTAACCTGACCTATTATTGGCAGTTGACAAGGAGGCAATGCTTTGCACTGGATCGATACGGCGTGTGTGGTCCGCCAACGTTTATTTCTTTATCAGAAATTCTCTAACGTCGCCACCGGATTTTTACCATAAAAAAACTCTGGACGCAGCAAGTGCGTTATGATAGTGAATTTTCATAAAAATGTTTTTAATAACAAATATGTGTGTTTTTTTAAGAAAGCAGGCATCAAATTTGGTTACCAGTATAACCTATATAGTAAAAACAATGTGCCATGTTTCATCAAAATAACTTCATTGTGTGAAAATGTACAAAAATTTCCAAAAGTAAACTTAAAGTGTTCCCGAAAAAACACGTTTCTTGGTCAACCTTATAGGTTAATGGCAAATTGAGCTGTTCAAATATGAAACATTTGATCAAAATTAGCTACCATAACGCACTTGCTGCGTCCAGAATTTCTTTTCTTACAAACATGCATTATATTTCGATGGAAAATGCAAAAATGCAATAGTATAAGGCGTGTTTGATTTAAAAAAAAGGAAATTTGTATCACCAACGACTTCTGGGCCAGCCTGTGATTGTAGAAATATTATTTTAAGATGTAGCTCAAGACACCCTATAATTAATATATACAAAAATTTTTCATATCTTATATAATAACGGATATATTGAGCTTTATTGATTTTTTTACAAAAATTCGACAAAAATTATATATCATTAAACGATAAACTTTATAGCTAAGGCTACTGCCAAGCATCAGAGAAAGGGTCTATTTGAAATGAATCTTCTGGAAACATTTTAGTAAAATGAAGGACAATGATGGTTGAAACTAAGACTTCAGGGTTTGTAAAACATTCTTCTTGAGACATTTTATTTCTATAGCCCGTATTAGATTCAAGTTATTTGCCTAAATGTTGCCAATTTTGACATTTTAAATCGCCACTTTGACGTTTTGAGGAAAAGCCCAATTTATTTTTCTTTAAATGCCTATAACTTTTTTATCTTTTAACCTACATAGATACATTTTGGTAGGTAACTTACCTATAAGGATGTAGACCTGCGTACCAAATTTGGTTGCCCTTACTTTGTTAATTCCGGAGATATAAATTTTTTTCGAAAGAAAACACAAAATTTTCCGGGAAAACCTGGGCAGATTTTTCTGACTAACGAACTTATCCAAGCCATTTGCAAAAGGAATTTTTTCACCAAATTTAATCAAAATCGGCCCATAATTTTTTGAGTTATCGGTGTGATACATATATATATATATATATATATATATATATATATATATATATATTTATATATATATATATATATATATATATATATATATATATATATATATATATATATATAAACATATAAAAATTGAAACTGACCCTGGATATGTTTTCTGGGGGGCCTAATTAGCGCTCATTTGAAGAAATTTTTTCAAAATTCAAAAGTCGGAATCTCCTCATTAGTGAATTTTTTTTAAGAAAATTCACTAAAACACGTTTGTTCCAGAACATCCTGGCATATCTTCAACGTTTATTTCGTTCTTGGACATATTCGTCCATTGGTAATGCGATGTAGTTTTTCCAACAAAGACTTATTGCGTCTTTCGATATTTTAATATATATATATATATATATATATATATATATATATATATATATATATATATATATATATATATATATATATGAGGGAACACAGTAAGGGTTTTACGATACTGAGATTTTAGCGACTTTTCAACAAATAATTTTTGAAACCGAAACTTGAAAAGTATCACAGAGATACCCCCTTGTCTGGGGTTTTCTAAGTGTTTTTAACCAGTAACGATGCCAGATAAAAAGTTAATCGTTACACACCATCTCAACCCGCCGTAAAAAATAAAAGGCACTTTAATTTTTTCTCTAAAGCCTTTGAAGTTCAGATGTACAAGCTGTCAAAGGAATGAACCAAGAGAATAAAAGTTGTAACCAGACTGTGGCAGATCTATTTGCCAAGTAATGCACATATTCTTCAAATCAAAACTATAGGAATCTAGGTAGTCCTCTACATAGGAATCATAGGTGTTCAGATAATCATCCACGAAGGAAATAATAGAGATCTAAATAATTTG
The DNA here is from genome assembly GCA_964006375.1 of Tillus elongatus. Taxonomy (NCBI): domain Eukaryota; kingdom Metazoa; phylum Arthropoda; class Insecta; order Coleoptera; family Cleridae; genus Tillus; species Tillus elongatus. The sequence continues at coordinate 17,793,849 of OZ023268.1, read as the reverse complement.
TCAACATAAAAACTATAGATATGTAGGTAATCATCAGTAGGTAGTTAGCACAAAAGCAAAATGCTAGATAGGGCGTGATGTTATCACCGACAAACATTAAAAACACAAGGTAGTCATGAAAGAAAAACGTCAATAAAAATAAAAAGGAATTCGATAGGTATAACTCATAAAGAAAAGAAAACTCAAATTCGATAAATAAAAATAAGAAGATAGCGTAATTCGTTATTAACAGGTGCACCCCCACATCAGTAGAGAGTACATGAGTCACAAAACAAAGAAAAGGAAGCGAAAATTTTCTTCTGAAAAGTCGCCAAGTAGGGCCCAAAATACAATGACTCCAGATGTAGCGCTCACATGTCTGCAACTTCTTGACAGCATCTTTACAAAAGGAAAGAAAGAAAAAGGCTTCGCCAAAGAAGCAACACATAAATTGTAAACGATAGTTCGTCAATACCATAAAAACTCAATAGGTTCTTTTCAATTGGTTTCGCTAAATAAGCGACAAAAAAATGTCAACGATAATTCGTTAACGCCAAAATAACACAATAACTTTTTCCACACAAGTTTCGCTAAATAAGCGACAAATAAATTGTCAACGATAATTCGTCAACATCACAATAACAAGGCGATAGCTTTTTCACAACAGGTTTCGCTAGATAAGCGATCATAACTTGTCAACGACAACTCGTCAACACCACAATAATAATACGATAATTTCCTCACAGCAGGTTTCGCTAAATGAGCGACACATAAATTGTCAACGATAATTCGTCAACAAATATAACTAACTCGTCAACGATAACTCGTCAACACACACAAAAGTACGATAGGTTCGATAAAGCAACACTTTATCGACGATAACAACGGTAACGATAATCGATAACTTTCCAGAGATAACTCGCCAGCAAGTATACAATGCGATAGGGGGTTGACAAGATCTATCACATCTTATCAACGGTAATGGTAACGATAATCGATAACTAGAGATAACTCGCCAACAAGTGTACGATAGATAGGTTCTGATCAGCAAAAACATGCTCAATCAGCGATAATGGTTCGGTAATTGTTAACGTTAACCACGCTAACAATCTCTCGAACCGAAAATAAAACATTTCAGAAAACACACCAACTTATGAAAAGTTGTTACAGATTCAATGTTTCAAGGAACACACCAACTTAAAAAAAAGGTGTTACAGATTGATTGTTTTGCTGGAGATGTGCCAGATTCATATTTCAAATGACATATCACAGCTAAAACATTAACGAAGGTCAGATCAGGGTAGTCAAGTCCGGGTAGTCAAAATCAAGTGACGGCGCTGGCAGCACGGTCTACGCCTTCCGTGGCAATTACTTAAGAATTTAGAAGAGGAAGGATGCCAAGAAAATTGTAGTTATGCAAGTAAATGGCCAGATAGTTAGATATTTGATAAAACCCAAGAAAAAATAAAAGAAAACTGTTTAGCATAGCTGGCATTTGCCCACCGACCAATTTCTATCGATAACGATGTTCGTTGACCAAGCTATCACTAAAACAAAATGGCTGAAACCATCGACAAATTTCTTACTGAAACGATAGTCTGCCAAAAACAAAGAAATAAAAGACAAGGGTCCACATCGAGTGTGTCGCAGTCAGGTATATCCCATTGACACATTTCTTAATCGATAAAAATAGATGTTGGCCAAACTAATTACAAAACATAAGTGGCTGGAACCAATGACATATAATCTTCAAACACGATAGCTCTGCCACAAAAGTAAAGGTCAAAATCGGGTGTCAAAATCGGGTGTGTTAAAATCGGAAACCATTGAAAATTTCATGAAAATTATCTACAATGTATGACCAGAACATTTCCATTTCATTGGATGCATCTCAGATTATTATTACACAGACGCACCCAAAGAGGAATATAGGAAAAGTCAGCCATTGTCAAATTCTTGGTTGTCACAAGTCAGGGTTGTTAAGTCCGAGTTTGCCAAAACTGGGTTTGCAGAAGAGTAATAGAACAAAGAAAGCAAGGGGTTAAAGGAAAGGCAATGTTTTCTGCGCGAATCCATGGTTCACGTTTATGGTAGACTGAAGATCAACCCAGGCTTCAGGGGCCACTGAAAAACTCAGGAGATCGTGAAGGATCCCATGCTTGAAATGAGGTCAGACTTCGCGAGCCCGCGAATGTGCAGGGAAAACAACTTTACAGTGGAAATCCCCGACCGCGAGGCATGGCGGGAGGAGACGCCGAGCATACCACGGGACGCGCTTCCCTGGTTCACGGACGGATCCGGCGGGAAGCGTGAGACGGGGGCAGGTGTTTACTCGGAAGGACCGAGGGTAGGTCATAGTATTTTCCTCGGAGCCCATGCAACGGTGTTTCAGGCCGAGATGTACGCCATCCTGCACTGTGTGCGGGAGAACAAGAGGAGGGGCTACACCAACAAGCGGATCCTCATATCCACAGACAGCCAGGCACTAAGTAGCCCACGGGTAAATTCCTGGCTGGTGAGTGAGTGCCGAGACGAGACGAGCGACCTGGCTGGACAGAATGAGGTGACCCTAATCTGGGTACCGGGTCACTCGGGGGTCAAAGGCAATGAAGAAGCTGACAGTCCCGCGAAGAGAGGGTCAGCAGAACCATTTATGGGACCAGAACCGGTTCTGGGCGTGTCAAAGAACACTGCCAGGGGAGCCATTAAGTCCTGGGTCAGAAACCAACACAAGGTGTACTGGGTGGACTGTCCAGGGCTCAGACATGGGAAGTCAATAATTGACGGACCCAGTTCAAAGAGAGCTGTAGAGCTGCTAAATCTTAGCAGAGGACAGCTCAGAAATATAACAGGTATCTTGACGGGACACATGGCCGTCAAGAAACACCTGCATAAAATGGGGCGGTTCGAAGGGGACCTCGCATGCAGACTCTGCGGCGAGGAGGAGGAATCAGCCCAGCACATCTTGTGCGAGTGTAAAGCTCTGGACCGCAAAAGACAACTGATCTACGGTCAGTCTAGACCGGAGACAGAGCAATATAAAGCTTCACCCTACCAGTCGCTGTGCAGACTAGTTCAAGGCACAGTGATTTTGGAATGGGTGGAGTAAGACTAAGGGTATGCACAATCAACCAAAGTTTGCAGTGCTATCGGGGCGGCAAGGCCGCGGACGAGCCCTGAGGAGATAAAAAAGGTACACGTTTTCTTCCCGACCGACATAAGCAGCTATCGTTGTGAACCTATATCCTGCAGTACATAAGCCACAACTAAATAGCCTGTGTTCTTTTGTTGAGTCAATCCCGCTAGCCAGGAAGACTAACAGAAAACGAGAAGAAAGCAAAATAAAGTAAAGATAGGGCTGGATGAATGTTCCCGGAAATTTTAGCAAGACATCGTCCAGGGTCACTATTGGTACGATAGATTAAAAAGATAATACGCACCAACGTTTCTCCCCGGACAATGCGCAACGAAATAAATCTCAAGGAACACCCATGAGCAGAAGAGAAAGAAAAGATGAGAGAAAGTTGAGATAATGGAAAAAGAAAAAAAAATCATGCGAAAGTCATGTCATTTAACGTAAGCATAATTGCACTTACCCTGCAACACTGCATTCTAAATGCAAAGGTAACGCAAAACTTTCACTAAAAAAATTAATTTCCAACTGAAAATGAAGATAAAATTCAAATAAAGTGCGAAAATCATAACTTCAGTAACCTTATTCAGTATTACCGAAATGCCAGCATAGCCTAAAATAGCCTCAAGGAAACCATCAGCATTATTTGTAGTTGCTGAAGATGTCGGCACGGTAGAGATTTCTCGACATGAATCTCTAGAACACCAACTACATAATTGTCTGCCCCCGTATCCAATGAAATTTTAAACAGGTAATGTTCACTGCCCATGTCGGTATCAGGTGGGCTGCCAACAGGCATAGTGTTCCCCATAGGTTCCACATGAGCGAAAGAAGTTTCGTCTGTACCAACACAAAATTCATGAGTCATTTGTAGTACAGGCAATAGATAAGACCGTTACTCTTGCCCATAATGCACTAAACTATAGTAGTTTTTTTGTTGATAGATGGTTCAGAATTACGTACTGAATGTAAAAACACAAAATCCTTACAAATTAGGAGGGCGGAAGTGCCGCCATTTGGAGAAAAACCGTTTCGGCCTATAACTGTGCACTTTAGGCCAAAAATGGTAATGACCTTTATTGTAGATAATTGCATTTCTCATCTTTTTTGTTAAATAATTTTTTTTTGTATCACTCACCGTTTACAACTTATATGACTATTATCATTCATTTATTGACTTTTTACATATATCTTTGTTAATAATTGTTTAAAAAAATAAAATGCTTATAACGTAACTTTTCAACCGACAAATTTCCTACAATTTTTACTAAAAACTTTTTTTCTAAAATCAATATTTTCAAAGTTATAACGCGTTAAATGTTGCACTTTTTAATCGACAAATTTTTCTGGAAATATTTTAGTAAAATGAAGGACAATGACGGTTGAAGCTAAGACTTGAGGCTTTGTAAAACGTTCTTCTTGAGACATTTTTTTTCCATAGCTTATATTAGTTTCAGGTTCTTTGCGTAAATGCTGCCAATTTTGACGTTCTAATTCGCGACTTTGACGTTTTGAGGAAAACCCCAATTTATTTTTCTTTAAATACCTATAACTTTTTTATCTTTGAACCTACAGACCATAAATTTTGGTAGATAATTTACCTATAATGACATAAAACCGTGTACAAATTTAGTTGCCCTTACTTGTTATTTCCGGAGATATGATTTTTTTTTCGTAAGAAAACACAAAATTTTCCGGGAAAACCTGGGCCGATTTTCTTGGCTAACGAACTTATCCAAGCCACTTACAAGAGGAAGGTATCCACCAAATTTAATTAAAATCAGCCCATTAGTTTTTGAGTTATCGGTGTGATACATACATATGAAAATTGAAACTGACCCCGGATATGTGTTCTAGGGGGCATAATTAGCGCCTATTTCAAATTTCTTATAAGATATAGGTTGAAACGGTTTTTCTCAAAATGGCGGCACTAGGACCCCTAGAACCCATATCCGGTGTCAGTTTCAATTTTTATATGTTATATATATATATATATATATATATATATATATATATATATATATATATATATATATATATATATATATATATATATGTATATGTATGTATCACACCGATAACTCAAAAAATAATAAGCCGATTTTGATAAAATTTTGCATGTACCTTCCTTTTGTAAGTGGCTTGGATAAGTTCGTTAGTCAGGAAAATCGGACGAGGTTTTCCGGGAAATTTTTGAGTTTTCATCCGAAAAAATTTTTTATCTTAAAAAATAAAAAAGCTATGATAAGCAAATTTGGTAGGTAGATTTACGATATAAAAAGTAAACTATACACAAAAATTTAGATTTCTATGTTACAAGAAAAAAAAATTTGATGCCATTCTATGAAAATTCACTACCATAACGCACTTGCTGCGTCTTTGAGTTTTTTTACATTCAGTACGTAATTCTGAACCTATCTATCAAAAAAAATAATAACTCCTGTAGTTTAATGCAGAAAAAAATTCTCTATTGCCTGTACTATTGATAGGGTTTTGTCAGTACAGGAATTTCAGAAATCACTGGGTTCAGATAGGCCCATTTTATGCAGCTAAAAGCTAGATATATCTGGATTAATATCCATAGCGATAATTTTCGTTCGTAAGAAGGTAAACGAGATATAATAAATGTTCAGTCCATAGCATTCGGTAGTAATATCGAAAATTCTGAAGATAGTCATGATTGACGTCTTATTAGAGGTAATACAAAAGGTAAAAGATATTTGTGCTACAAAATATCAGATAGTGTTGTTGACAAATCTGCCAAGAGTCGGCAGAAAGATAAATAAAAAGTGAAAGGTAGTTTCACTACATGATGTTAGATAGTTTTTGTCGATATTAAATTTAAATAAAATCGTTATTTTCTGCAAAGGTAAACAAGGAGATATTTCCACTACAACACCTTAGGTAACACAATCGACAAATTTCTAGAGAGTCATCATCATTGCTTGACACAAAAAAGGCAAACAACGTGAGATATTTCTGCAACAAAAATATCAGATAAGATCTCTGCAAAGTTTTTTCAAGAGTCGATATTGCTATTTAGCAAAAAGGTAGCCAGATAATAAAAAATATTTTTGCTAAAAGATATTAGGCAATTTTTGTCGATAAAATCGGCAGTCGTTGTTTTAGCGAAAATGTGAACAGGAAGTAAAGATATTTTTGCTATAAGATATTAAGCAATTTTGGTCGATAATATCTAGGTCATAATCGGTAGTCACAGATCGGTAGTCACAATCAATAAAAAAATAACAGAAGAACTTGTCCAGGAATTTTATGCCAGAAAATACCAAGCACCTGCGATAACATACGATAATTCAAGATAAGGTGTCAAGGTTTTTATTCGGCCCCAAAAATATGTGGACAACATCTTCCGGGAGTCTGTTGAGCAAAAGAGAGCGGCTGTTAGTTTAAAAAAATATCAGTGAGTTGCTTCACAGTGTTTTTGGTACATACAAGATAACAAAACAGTGATTCAAAAAGATAGCACAACTTATCTCTAACACTGAACACAAATACTAGCTGAAAAAGAAGAATACATACACAAAATTTAGATATTAAACCTTATCTCTTGATTTGGTGACAGCACAAATAAAAATTCTTTTTGTCCCTGTATTTTAGGATTGTTAATGATTAGCCATCAAAAACATTTACCACCAGCGGATGACAGTGTAACCTCCCGAAAATTTAAACGTGATAAAAGCAGTAGTAATATGTGGTGATTCGCCTCAAGTGAACCAAATCTGGTCGGTAGTGAGGTCACTATTTCCTATAAATCCTACCCTAAAAAGTTTCTATCTATCAGATTTATTATTAGTAGGATTAGAAATACTTTACAAGGCTGGAAGATCTTAATATGGTTTACTACTTACACTTTTGTTGTGTTGTTGCACTGTCTAAAGTCTTATATTTATCAGAGCTCCAAACTAGTGCCTCGTTACGATGATTTATCTACAAAATTTCTTCGATATCTAGGAATGCGATATTTAAAATCTTTTTAATTATGCTGTCACGAAACTCAAGAGGGTTTAAGGAGGAATTATTCTTTAATCAAACAGATATGTAGAAAAATAAATATTTAAATTTATTGATAGGCATTGCAATTAAAACACATTTTGTAATAAGTTTGATAAATTTGAAATAAATATTACAGTAACGAAAATTAGATAAAATAAATGCCACATATTTCAGAAAAAAATTAGCTATTGCTAATGTCAAAATTAACAAGTTAATATTAATTTACATAAACATAAATATTTCATATTGAATGAAAGAAAATAAAATATTAAGTTTTATAAATATCAAAATAAACATTCAATGGTATAAGATTCGTTTTTCATTCATAACTATTGGTGTTTTCCAAATTTTACATAAAAGTTGAAAGAAATGCCCCGATGCTTAACTGGACAATTTATTTGAATACGTAATTAAAACAAATAATTTTGAGTTAAGCTCAAGGAAGAGGGAATGTTAAGTCAAATTTCTAAGTTACAAATTATAAGTGAAACATACAAAATATTCTGCTGGAAAGATAACTGAAAAACTATTTTAATTAACATGAATTTGCAAAATATTACATCTTAATTTACATAATTGAGAAATTATTAAGACATAGATATTAAATTACAATAAATTTAAATGCACATCCCACTGATATGTTAAAAGTTCTGAATTAGGTTGATTTGAAAGTTCCTAGCACAAATATTCGAAAGTTAAATGTCAAATCAACATTTGATGTTCAGCACACAGATAAAATTTAATGAGAAAAACACTTACCAAAACTGAGCTGCATGGATAAATTCGGTACTCCAGAGTTACCTGTTGATTGCCCAACGATGTAAGGTAAAAACCACCCTTACCGGGTTCCTCTTGACTTCTTGGGACCTTAATGAAATATCTATTAAGACTAAGATTATGCCTGATGGAGTTTTGCCATCCCTTATCGGAAGTTTGGTAGTAAGGATAAGGTAGTCTTAATAGATACTTCATTAAGGTCCCAAGTAGTCAAGAGGAACCCGGTGAGGGTAGTTTTTGGATGATTGCTCCTCAGTCAGAGTCAAAGTTAATTGAACAGACATTTAGAAGAAGAAGACAGAGAGGTGTGCCATGTTCCTGGGATCCATCTGGTTTAAGCTCTAGAAGTGCCCCGGCATCTTCTAGCCATATTGGCATTTCCAGTGGTGTCATGATGACTCCAGAATGCTTATCCCGCGATAACTCACCAAAGCCTGATCACATGATAGAAGTGAGTCAGTCGGCACCAGGCAGTCCATGCATCCCTCATCTGTAGCTAATGCGAGTCAGGAGGTTTGATTGGTCATCAAGAGATGTCAGCACTGGTCGGTGCCACGAAAGCTAGGTAAATGCTGCCGAGGTCCGATATGGACATTGGAAACAGTAACGGTCAAGACCATCGGGAAGAAAAATACCATATAATGCCACCTACTATCGTAGAAGAGAGATAGATGTCACCAGGTGCATTTTCTCCACAAACGGTTATTGTTCAAACTGCTAATTATTCACTATATGGTGCCGGTAGCAGCTACAGCAATATTGGGTTAGACTTAAAAAGACATGTCGAGGAGCAACAAAGTGGTAGTCCCTCGAGCACATGTGGTGACCTCGATGAACCTGATGTCAAAAATTCACGTTACGACCGGCAATACGAGACGAAATAAGACACTTATGCCAAGGACTCACGGTACAACCAACAGTATGAGACATAATATAATAGACTCATTTGACATTTTAAAATACAGCAAATATAAATATTATCAAGTTTTGTGAGATTGTTCAGAAAATGATTTACTCAGTAATTCAGGAAGAAACATTCAAAATTAAGCTACATCTTAGCTTTCTCCTGCCGTGGACTTCATAAATAATCACACAATCAAGTTGCTACTGCATTGTATGTCTTATTGAATCTTGAAGTCAGCGGAAGGTGGGTTTAGTATTTTACCTTATGTACTATTTTCTTTTGAAGCTTTGTAGTTCCTCTTTTTGTATTAATTGATTTTTTATGCTTTGTAGTAGTTGGATTTTAAAAATTGATATACAGTACATTAGGTACTGTTAGGATGTTCAAGCAAATATTATTTAAAAAACCAAAGTTAAAATACACATTTTATGTTTTGAATGACTAATTGGTTGTAGTTGTCTTGACTTAGAGAAATTGTCCTATACTAAATACAGACGTAGAGAAAAAGTGTAACCCTTCAAGAAAAGTTTTAAAACAGGTATAACTGTCCAGATATTTATAAGATAATGATTAGGTATAGGGGAAACTGGGGAGGCTTGATACTATGGGAGGTTTGATACGCGTCTTAAATTTCCCGCCACAGTGGTCTAATAATCCTACAGCTGGTAGTGAAGCGGCAAGACGCTAAACTAGTCTCACTATTCATTCAAACGTGACAGAATATACGTGGTACTTCTAAATAAGCCCGAAAGTAATTCTCGGAACTAAAGTGTGTAAAATTTAAATCACGATTCATAAGGTTTCTATGAAAATCAAGGTAAGTTGTATCAAATATCACCCCAGTAGCATGATTTATATTGTTTCGGCGATGTATTCAGCCACATGCAGTGCTCTAATAATGTTTGGTTATACCGAACACGTGATAATTGTTTTGTCATGTGATTTTGGGTGGCTTGATACATGACTGTTGGGGAGGCTTGATACATGTCTCATCCCTCCCGCACATTGCAAGATTGGATTTTTTAAAATTATATAGTCATTCAAATCAAGTTTATTATTTCAAAATGAAATTCTGATGCCACGTTTTCGATTATTATAGATGCCTTTCAAATGGATTACAAAAGGACGCCCTGTTAATGCACCGGATGTGATGAAGAGAGCTGTGAGAGAGGTATGCGAAGAGAAAACATCCATAAGATCATCAGCAAATAAATACAAGATTGACAAAATGACACTCTTGTGGTATGTGAGGAAATATAAACAAAATCAGGAAAGTGGCATAAAAACTGATTTCAAGCCAAATTTTAATACAAATCAAATCTTCACCAATGATGAAGAAAATTCACTGGTGGATTATCTCAACTGTGCCAATTTACATTATGGGCTAACGCCCATAATGACAAGAAAATTTGTTTACATTTTTGCGAGAGAAAATGAAAAGAAAATTTCTAAAACCTGGGATGAGAAACAAGTAGCTTCATACGATTGGTTAAGGGTTTTTTTGTCACGACACAGGGATATTTCTCTCCGTACGCCAGAAGCTACAAGCTTGGAGAGAGCAACTGCCTTCAACACACACACTGTTTCTGAATTCTTTGAAAATCTAAGAAATGTTATGGAACGATATAATTTTGAGCCTCATTTAATTTTCAACGTGGACGAAACAGGGGTAACAACTGTTCACAAGCCCCATAAAATTCTAGCCCAAAAGGGTCAGAAGTAAATATCCAAAGCCACATCTGCGGAACGAGGAGTTTTAGTCACTCTTTGTTGTACTGTCAATGCAATAGGAAATACAATTCCCCCATTCATGGTTTTTCCCCTTATAAGGCAACAGGACTATATGGTAAAAGATGCACCACCTGGAACTGAAGCAGTTACACACTAGTCTGTCTGGATGACACATGAAAATTTTGTGAAGTATCTGATCCACTTCATAAAATATTCTAAATGTAATGTTGATAATAAATGTTTATTAATTTTGGATAACCATGAGAGTCACATCTCACCAGCTGGGCTTGATATCTGCAAGAAAAATGGACTTGTTATGCTGACGTTGCCACCGCATACCAGTCACAAGCTCCAGCCATTAGATATGAGTGTATATGGGCCCTTTAAACGATACTACAATGAGGCAGCGGATGCATGGATGATCAATAACCCTGGACAGACTATTACAATCAAAGAAATTCCTCAACTTGTATCAACCGCCTATTTACGAGCCTTTACACAAAGCAGGTGGTGGTTCTGAAATTACAAACAGACCAGATCCTGGAAACGGCTTTTCTACGGTTACTAATGATCTTGCAGTGGCAACTACTTCAGAAGAAGCAACTACTTCAGAAGAAGCAACTACCAATGGCGTTGTGACACCAAGAACAACAGCAAGTGCGTTCAAAAGTCCTCAAGACTTACGTCCATATCCAAGGGCACCTCCACGAAAAACCAAGCGTAGAAGAAGACTAGGAAAAACTAGAATTCTTACTGATACCCCTGAAAAAGAAGCAATTGAGGAAGAACACAGATTACGAGTTTTTAAAAAACAAGGAACTAATAGAATTAAAAAAAAAGGTTTTTGAAAATGAAGCTTGCAAGTCTAGTGCGGATAAATTACGAATAACAGGAGAAAAGGGAAAGCAAAGTTGTGAAAGAAGACAAGCAGCAGACAAAGAAAATTCTGAGAATGTGGATATTGAAACAAGTGAGAATGAAGGGGAACGACATTTCTTAGATTTTGTTCAGAGTGATGAAAACAGCATAGCAGATATCACTGATATTGAAGATCAAATGGAGAATGAATTTCATGAAGAAAACTTTATAAATCAGCAAATATTAGTAGACTTTGTTTTGGTGCGTTTTTCAACAAAAAAAAACCTTACGTCATTATGTAGCACAAGTGCTAGGCATTGATTCCGATGAATATCACTTGAAATGCATGCGTATCAAGCCAGGACACAAGTTCGCGTTTCCCGATGTATACGACTTTTGCAGTGTTCCCCGGGAAGATTTAATTAAACTACCAAATCCGCATTACGGAGGAGGCACTGCAAGGGTGAATCGGACAATAAGCTTTCCGGTGGATTTGTCAAAATTTGATAATCTTTTTTGAAAGTGTACTTCTATTTTACTTAATAATAAATTTTCTGAATGGTTATATGCTTATTTTTTTCATTTTTGTGATCTCTTTCAAATATGTATCAATCCTCCCTATGTTGTGTATCAAGCCTCCCATATACAGGGAGGTCTGATACACATTTCATGAAGACAAATAAGACTCCACAGAGTAAATATTCGTGACAGTAGATCAAATACTATATGCTGTATTGCTGAGATGTATTATTAATCTAAGTTGACACACCTAAAAATAACCGATTCATACAAAAACATGGAAAATAAATATAAAAACTGGAAAAGTGTCTCAAGCCTCCCCAGTTTCCCCTACTTGGACCTAAATTGCTCTGCCTGAAGTCTTAGATTTATGAGAGCTCCAAGTCAGAATAGGGTTACGAGTATTAAAAGAAATCTAGATATTGGGTATTAATAGTTTTAATTTGCGCTGTCGAAGAGACTTGTTATGTATTGAGAGGAGGGATTATTCTTCAATGAAAGAGTTATGAAATATATATACAGGCTGTTTCAAAAAACATGCACCATCGCTCGTGGGGCAATTCCTTACTAAAAAATAAGAAAAAAAGTTCCTGTGCACATGGGCCCGGAAACGCATAGTTTCCAATATACAGGGAGTTAAATTATATATTTTTTTAAAATTTTTTATAAATAATTTCAAAACCACTGGATTGATTTTAATGAAACTTGGAACTTGAAAGTGTATTATGAAAGTGCATATTTTCAAGTGAGAATCTGCTTACAACTGCGTCAGTGGCGTGCGTACGGGGTAACTGTAAAAATTCATTTGGGGAAAAATATGTGCGCCACTGTCTTTTTCCAATTTTGATACATCAGTTATGAAGCTTATTACATAAGCCACAAAAGCTGCCTCCTGGTATTTTTTCGTTCAGGGTATCCCCTAGGAGATATGATTAATTTTATAAAAAGGGGCAAAGTAACGATTCGTTGGAGTAATGAAAACAGTAATCGTAAAGTGCCATGAAACTATAATTTTTGACAGTTCTCTAAATTCTACAATTTTGAAGTGCTTTGTAGGCGTCAAAAGAGTTTTCGTGCTATTCTTTAAATTTTGATACGGTGCAGTATTTTTGTTTTTAGTTATTTGTTGATACTGAGCTGCTCATTAATATTATTTCCTCCTCTCAAGATGGTTTTCATTAAGTACACTTCAGCGGATTTGAGTGATATGTTGTTATTTTATGGACAAACAAATCAAAATGCTAGACAAGCTGTGCGAGTTTATCAGGAAACTTATCCGCAAAGAAGAATTCCTGACAAAAATATTTTCCCACGTATTGTAAGACATTTGAGAGAAACTGGTTCTTTAAAACCTTTAAAAGCTGACTCTGGACGCAGAAGATACCGCCGAACTGTACGAGTTGAAGAGGCAATATTAAATAGAGTTGAACGTGATCCTAGTACAAGTACGATAATTATTGCCACCGAACTGGGTAATATTTCGGCATCATCAGTTCACAGAACTCTGAAGGATCAAAGTTTATATCCCTATCATTTTACACGTGTCCAGGAACTTCTACCTAGAGACTTGTAACCAAGGGTAATGTTTTGTCAGTGGTTCTTAAACAAACTTAGGCACGACCAACATTTTTCTAAACATGTACTATTTACTGATGAGGCGTCATTTACGCGAAAAGGTATCGTAAATTTTCACAATTTACATACATGGGCCGATGAAAACCCACACTCTCTAAGAGTTGCAAATTCGCAGTATCAATTTTCCATCAATATTTGGGCTGCTATTATTGAAAATCACATAATTGGTCCTGTTGTTCTACCGAATCGTCTTGACCATGAATCATATTTAAACTTTTTACAAAATGATTTGCCGTTGTTACTACCGCTTTTTATGAGAAATGGTACAATGTGGTTCCAGCATGATGGTGCGCCCGCACATTTTCCAGCAGTTGTAAGAACATATTTAGCCAACACATACGGTCACCGATGGATTGGTCGTGGAGGTCCGGTGTCATGGCCACCTCGATCTCCGGACCTGAATCCTCTCGATTTTTATTTGTGGGGTCATTTAAAGGAAATAGTGTATAAAACACCAGTAAATACACGAGAAGAATTGTTGGGAAGAATAGAATATGCATTTGACAGCATTAGAGAAGATCAAAATATTTGCAGAAGAGTAAGAAGATCTTTGCGCAGAAGGTTAAATAATTGTAACGACGCTAATGGTGGTCACTTTCAACATTTTCTTTAGCTTTGTTATTAAAGTCAATTGAGTAATGTACAAAACACAAGAGTTTGGAAAAATCATGGTGTCTTTACGATTACTTTTTTCATTTTTTATTTTTATTTTTTATTTATCATTTTTTATCAATGTTTGTAATATTCATTTCAAAGTTTATCACCAATAAGTTTTACGTAGGTTAGTTATTTGCACGTTTATTGCTGTAATGTTTACTGTATGTTTTGTTTTTCATATTCTTATGGTTGCAGTAAACATATATTATTATTATTATTATTATTACGCCGACTAATCGGTACTTTGCCCCTTTTTATAAAATTAATCATATCTCCTAGGGGATACCCTGAACGAAAAAATACCAAGAGGTAGCTTTTGTGGCTTATGTAATAAGCTTCATAACTGATGTATCAAAATTGGAAAAAGACAGTGGCGCACATATTTTTCCCCAAATGAAATTTTACAGTTGCCCCGTACGCACGCCACTGACGCAGTTGTAAGCAGATTCTCACTTGAAAATATGCACTTTCATAATACACTTTCAAGTTCCAAGTTTCATTAAAATCAATCCAGTGGTTTTGAAATTATGTATAAAAAATTTAAAAAAAAATTAAAATTCAACTCCCTGTATATTGGAAACTATGCGTTTCCAGGCCCATGTGCACAGTAACTTTTTTTCTTATTTTTTAGTAAGGAATTGCCCCCGAGCGATGGTGCATGTTTTTTGAAACAGCCTGTATATATATATATATATATATATATATATATATATATATATATATATATATATATATATATATATATATACAGGTGTTCAAATAAGGACATCTCTCGTTTTTATGTATACTATTTGAAAATTTTCCAAAAAGTTAATAAAACTAGACTCCTCTATTCTAACGCCCTTTGTATTTTGTGCATGTGTAACTGTGGATTTAAAATGCTAATACGTGGAATTTCGCATGAAATCTCTTTCCAACAAACCAAAATTCTTGAAATTATGTCTACTAGTTATCAAGTTATAGGCATTTGTTTATTAAAAAAAAATCCTCGCCCCCTACCTCCACCACTAGTCGATATGGATTTTTTTTAACAGAAGTTGTAGATAAGTGAACGTTGATTACAAATTACCTAAAACCAGCTTACGTTATGCGTCAATATATTCGAGAAATTAAAGAATTTAGATAAGCCATGGCATTTTCGCCATCTAGCGGCAGATTTAGAAATCTGAAAATAATTTCCAACATTTTCTCATGGCCACTTTACTTACGCAATTTTTTTTTCGAAAGCTGCAGCTGTGACGGTTTGAGAGATATAGCCGGTCCGTGTCCTTATTTGAACACCTGTATATATATATATATATATATATATATATATATATATATATATATATATATATATATATATATATATATATATATATATATATATACTTAAATTTATTGATAAAGGTTATTAAGCAAGTAAATCAAATCAATACTTCTGGTGATTTAGGATAAAAATACACTTCACAAAATAAGAAAATAAAACAGGAGAAAATTAAATGTTACACATGACAAGAATAATTGATATTGTGACAAGAAATAAGGCAAATTTGGTTTGTTTACATTAAAGAAATCAAATACTATTTACTATGAATATAATAAAATGAAGTCTACTTATTAAAAATACAAAAATACGAGAAATAAACACTATTTATTGATATTATTCTTTTTCTGTCAAAACTACTAGATGTCAAAATTTCAACAAGTTTAAAATGATTTCTAGAAATTTACCTCGGCGCAATTTTTGTAGGTAATCACTGTTTACTGTTCATACGTTAAGAAATTTTGAAACATTTTAACTTAAAATAAGCTATTGACAAGACATTATTTGATGTTAAACAACACAGTGAAAATTTCTTATCTGCATTACTACGAAGAAGTCAAAGAAGAGACACAGGATGTAATTATCTAAAAAAAAGCAGTCTCACTGATACTAAAAAAATCTAAGTTTATTATGTTGACTTGAACTTTGAAATGTAAACTAATTAAAAGATTCTGGCTGTCACATGAAAGTTTGAAAGGTCACGCACAAATTAAATTTTTAAAACGACTCACCAAGGCGACTTCCATCTGGGAGTTAGCATCCTAGACACCTTTTGGTTTTTTACAGATGTCAAACAGGTAGATGTTGACCATAAGAGCCACTCACAGGCTCTTACTTTCTTTCCAGAGAGATGTCAGAAAGTACGAAAAATATTTCAGTGGATGAGGAGCGGAGAAATTTACATACCAAAGCAATGCAGATGTAGTGTGACTAGCTCCTATTTTAAAGCGACAGCACCTGGTATAATGAAGTCGACAGATTGATAACAAACCATGACTTTCACTGTCAATCTGTAAACACAACATATACTCATTCATAACAGAAAACAAAGGATTAGTTATGTTAAAACTCACGGCATGGCTAGTGGGTAGACTTGTTAATGGGATGGTAGAAGTGCTACCCCTTATGATCGTCCAGACAGCTCTTAAAAAGCCATATCTGTATCTCTACCCTATCAGTTCTGTCACCTGTGTCAACCTTGTCTCTCTCGTCTGTGACGTCTGGCTTGTATGTCTCGTCTGTGACGTCTGCCTTGTATGTCTCGTCTGTCTTGTCTGTCATGTATATGTTGTCAGTTGGGTCAGTTATGTCACTTGTCAGTCTTGGCAGTTACGTCAATTTTGTCAGTTACGTCAGCCTCCTCAGTCAATCGTTAAGTTTTTGCGTCTGTCATGTCTGCAATGTCAGTTTCGTTAGTTATGTTAGTTATGTCAGTATTGTCAATCTTGCCAGTTACGTCTGTCATGTCTCTCACGTCTTTCATCTCTTTCATGTCTATCATGCCGCCATGTATATCATGTCTGCCATGTATATCGTGTCTGTCATGCCTGTCGTGTCTGTCAGGTATGTCTTGTTTGTCATACATGTCTTGTTAGTCCTGTCAGTCTAGCCACCTTTGTCAGTCTTGGATGTCTTGTATGTATCGTCTGTCATGTCTGTTATATACGTCACGTATGTCATGTACGTCACGTATGTCATGTCGGTAATGGCTGTCAATTTTGTCATGTATGTCATGTTAGTGATGTCATTTCTGTCATGTCTATTTGTATGCTCGTTCTTGTGTATGTTTTGGCTGTCTGGTCAGTCTTGTGTGCCATGTTTGTCAGATATGTCTTGTATGTCTTGTATCCTTCTGCCATGTCACGTCTGTCATTTCTCTGTCTTGTATGTGTCGTATGTTCTATGTATCGCGCCTGTCTAGTCTGTCATGTCTCTAATGCATGTCTTGTAAGTTTGTCAGCTTTGCCTGTCTCGTCTGTCATGTAAGTCATACCCCTCTTGTTTGTCATATCAGTCTTTTCAGTTTGTTTGTTTTGTCCCTCTTATCTTTCTTGTATGACTTATCCATTTTTCGTATGTGTCTCATCTGTCATGTCTGCCTTGTATATATTGCGAGTCTTGTCAGTCTCCTGTGTTTCGTTCGTCATGACTGTCATGTCTATGTATGTTATGTCTCATGTCAGTCATGCCTGGAATGTCCATCATGTCCGCCATACCTGGTCTGCCATGTCTGTCACACCCCTCTTTTATGTCTTGTATGTCTTATCTGCTTTGCTTACGCTGGCTGTCTTTCCTGTTTTGTATGTCTAGTTTGTCATGTTTGTGTATCTTTTGTCATGCCAGTCCTGTATGTTCTTTCTGTCTTGACGATGCTGTCAAGTTTCTCATACTCGCATTGTTTTGGTTTTTTTGTCTTGGCGATTCCGTCATGTCTTGTATGCCTTGAGTATCGTCTTTTCTGTCTGTTCTATCCAGCCTGTCTCGTCTATTATGTAGGTCATGTCTGCCTTGCATGCGAGGTCCGTCTTGTTTGTTAAATCTGTATGGTTTGTCCCGTCCGTTTTTCTTCCATGTCCCTCTTGTCTGTCATATGTCTTGTCTATTTTGTTTACCATGATGCTGTCAAGTTTGTCATGTTCGCATTGTTATGGTATTTTTATCTTGGTAATTCTGTCATGTCTTGTATGCCTTGACTATCGTCTTTTCTGTATGTTCTATCTAGCCTGGCTCGTCTATTATATAGGTCATGTCTGACTTGCATGCGATGTGCGTCTTGTTTGTTAAATCTGTATGGTTTGTCCTGTCCGTTTTGCTTCCATGTCCCTCTTGTCTATTTTGTGATGCTGTCAAGTTTGTCATGTTCGCATTGTTATGGTCTTTTTATCTTGGCGATTCTATCATGTCTTGTATGCCTTGACTATCGCCTTTTCTGTCTGTTCTATCCAGCGTGTTTCGTCTATCATATTGGTCCTGCCTGCCTTGCATGCGATGTGCGTCCTGTTTGTTAAATCTGTATGGTTTGTCCTGTCCGTTTTGCTTCCATGTCCCTCTTGTCTACTTTGTTTACCATGATGCTGTCAAGTTTGTCATGTTCGCATTGTTATGGTCTTTTGATCTTGGCGATTCTGTCATGTCTTGCATGCCTTGACTATCGCCTTTTCTGTCTGTTCTATCCAGCCTGTCTCGTCTATCATATAGGTCCTGTCTTACTTGCATGCGATGTGCGTCTTGTTTGTTAAATCTGTATGGTTTGTTCTGTCCGTTTTGCTGCCATGTCCCTCTTGTCTGTCATATGTCTTGACTATTTTGTTTACCATAATGCTGTCAAGTTTGTCATGTTCGCATTGTTATGGTCTTTTTATCTTGGCGATTCTGTCATGTCTTGTATGCCTAGAATATCGTCTTTTCTGTATGTTCTATCCAGCCTGTCTCGTCTATCATATTGGTCCTGTCTTACTTGCATGCGATGTGCGTCTTGTTTGTTAAATCTGTATGGTTTGTCCTGTCGGTTTTGTTTCCATGTCCCTCTTGTCTGTCATATGTCTTGTCTATTTTGTTTACCATGATGCTGTCAAGTTTGTCATGTTCGCATTGTTATGGTCTTTTTATCTTGGCGATTCTGTCATGTCTTGTATGCCTTGACTATCGCCTTTTCTGTCTGTTCTATCCAGCCTGTCTCGTCTATCATATTGGTACTGTCTGCCTTGCATGAAATGTGCGTCTTGTTTGTTAGATAGGTATAGTTTGTCCTGTCTGTTTTGCTTCCATGTCTCTCTTGTCTGTCATATGTCTTGTCTATTTTGTTTACCATGTCTTCATTTCCTATTTTGTGTCTCGTTTGACGTGTTTGTCTCGTTTGTGCTGCCAATCCTGTTTTCTTGTATATCCTTCATGTTCTGTCGATTTTGACTAGTTAGTATGTTTTGTATTGTAGGTCTTGTATTGCATGTATTGTGTATCTGGTAGGTCTTGTAGATCTTGTAAGTCCTGTGGGTTTGGTATATCTTGTAGATTTTGTAGGTCTTGCATGTCATATACGTCTTGGTGGTCAAGTCTGTCTTGTATGTCTTCTCTGTCTTGTTCATCATCTTTGTCTTCGTCGTCCTGTCTGTTTTGTATAGTGTCCATCTTGCCTGTCTGGTCAGCCCGGTATGTCTTGTCTGTCTTGTTTTCCCTATTTGTTTTGTTTATCCCATTTGACTTTCCTATTTGGTGTATCTTGTTTGCCTGTCTTGTCTGTTTTTCTTGGGATGGTACCATTATATTACAGGTAATAACTTTGGATATAGTTTTAGTTAGAATTTAAACACCTAACTTTACTAAGTGTAGATTGGAACCTGCAATGGGCACTGATAAGCACACTTGGAGAACCCAAATCACCACAACACATTTTAATAATTCTTCGGAATTATTCATCATCTGATGACGCTAACTTAGTTAGTGAAAGAATCGTTAGGTTTTTTAATGTGCTGTAGAGATTTGTGTTCTCCAAGTGTGCATATCTTAACTTTACATTAAGCTACACAGCTAATGCGCAAACAAATATACAAAATAGGCAAAAAGAACCTTTAACCTAACATAAAGTAAGTAGGCGAAACACGTTTGAAAATATTGAACTATACCATGGAAAAAATAAACAAAATAAACACAGCTGAGAGAAAACAAAGCAATTAAGCCAGTTAAAAGATAAAATGCTTGTAGCGTGCACGCAAAAAAGGCATACGCGTAAACAAAGCAACAAAATTGTGCAACGTAAATAAAACAAAGTAAACATACAAAAAATACAGAGTTAAACATGCAACGTAAACAATATGTAAAGTGAACATAATGAACACAACTCAAATAGTACAAACCAGCTAAATTAACAAAAAAATACATAGCTTGCAGCTGACGCGTAAAATATACAGATTAGGCAAAAAACAAGACAAAACACAAATTTAAAAAACAAAATGAATAGGGCAACAGAAATTTTAAAGTAAACAAGAAAAAAAGCTGAAAATGCAGCAGCTAAAAGCTAAAAAATGCAGCAGCTAGACAGACAAGCTAAATAATTTTTAAGGAGAGCGCGCAGAGAAGATACTATGTTGCAATTCATAATTTGAACAGAAGGGGTAGATGATTATCAAAAGACAAAAATATGTAAGTATGCCTAATCTTAAGCCCGTTTCCACACCACCTTAACTCAAACAGTGTTTGAGGAGGTAGGGCTCTCGGCGCGTTTTTTTTTTGAGTGGTATCCCCTGTAGGCCTAATCCACTATGGAAGTACCAGACGACAGCAAATTATTCTCCTGAGATAATCCATATAATCGCATACAGTATATCACTTTTTCCATTTTTATTTTCAAACAGGCCTTGGAGATACAAAAGTGCATGGGCGAAAACCTTTTTGATATTGATATGAGATTATAGTAATATTACTTGACATGCGAAAAACACTCTTAACGATATTCGTGAATACCTGGAGAATCGGAGGTGATGATATCAATGAGGGTAACATTATTTGCGACATCTTGTAGAATTTTCGGCTATAACGGGAATATTAACAGGTAAAATACAAGGTAGGCAAAGTCTCTGAGAAGAGGTAGAATGTAACGAAGCTAAACGCAGTGGTTCAAAAGAAAAACTTATCGATGATAATGATGAAGATTGTATTATAGGCAAACGTAGAGGTATCGGTGATAAAAAAATCGCTGCCATTGGAGGTCAAGAATGTGTGTGTGTGTACGCATTAACATATAAGTGGCAGACTCTGGCAAGTTTAGTACCAGTTTGTAGCGGTTCATCAATTTGTGACGGATTTTTTGGTCCGCCACAATTTTTAAAGCTAAGAAACTTATTTGCCAAGGTTAGTTTTGTACGAAAAACATAAAATATGACATCCGTTATAATTAGCTTGCGGGAAAGCAGTACTTAGTTTGTTTATATAACTATATTTGTGACAGTGTGAATATAACTAGCAACAGCGCCCTCTACATGAGTGTTTTAAAATAAGCATTACCATATTAGTGGAGTATTTTAAACACAGACAAAACAAATTTATGGCGGATTTATAAAAATAGAATATGCAGTGTTGCCGACTGAATACTGGCCCTTTTGTAATGCCAGCTGTTCGTTTATTGTCTCGAGTATAATCATGTGTGACTAAAAGTTTGATCAGGTAGTCTATTCTGTCGTTGTAGAGTAATAAGGAGAATATTATACTGCTTAGGGTAGTGTTGTCTTTGTACTGAAACAGTTTGATGACGTTCAAGGCCGCATTTGTCTTTTAAATAAGAATATATTTTAGGCGTATAAGATGTATATTTTAATAATAAAATGAATGCCCAAGTATTGAAAAGAATACCGAAAGAAAGCTTCATACGTAAATAAATTTTAAAAAATTTACAAGTTGAAAATACATGGTAACAAACGTGAATGTCACCCACATAATGGAAAACAAATATATATTAGTTTTATTTCCACATCGTCAATACGTATGACGTCTGCGACAAAAATTTCAAATTTTTTTTTGCTTAAACGTCGTAAAAAAATCAAAACATAGAAAACATAATTTGAGAACGAAAATGTTTCGTGTCTGTCGGTCTGTATGTCTGTTTGTAGCCACGATAACTTTAGAATTAATTAAGATATCGTTTTCAAATTTGGTATACAGTTAGCACCCGACAAACGAACATTTCGGATTGTTTTCTTGGTAAAATCGCTTTGTGGGGTAGGGGACGAATGCGGGATGATTTGGTGAAAATTGACATTTTTTCGTTAAAACTCGAGTAATACAACGTGTTAGGGTTCGTTTATGAAGAAACTTTTAATTTCATCAAACATCTGGTATTCTGTGCTTAAATTAAATTAGAGGTTGAATGTGTGGGGGTGGAATATCGTTGACAGAAATTTCGATGGTTTTTTAACTAAAACGGCGTAAAACGTCTTAAAACATATAGAACACTTGATTCTGGAAAGAAAACTTTTGTCTGCCGCTCGGTCAGCTTGTGCGTCTGTCTGTTAATAGACGCAATAACTTTTGAGCGAATTGAGATATCTTCAAATTTGGTATCCAGCTACCCCCAACGCTTCGAACTGTTTTTGGGTAAGACCGCTTCAGCAGGTAGGGAATAAATGATGTGATTCGGAAAAAAATTGTAATTTGTTCTTTAAAACTCGAGTAACATAACGTTTCTACCTATCATCCCAGCATCCCATCATATCTCAATATGCATCAGCACATCATGCATCATACCACCATGCCTCATGTCATCATGCCGCATGCCTTGATGCCTCATGCCTTCATGCCGCATGCAACATCATGCTATCATATCCCATCATGCATCATGCCACTATCCCATCATGCACCAGGCAGCATGCCATCATATCTCATCATGCATCAGCACATCATGAAGCTACCATCATATCATCATATCATATCATCAATTCACAATTCACAATTCACAATTCATAATTCATAATTCATAATTCATAATTCATAATTCATAATTAACAATTCATAATTAATAATTCATAATGCATCATACCTCATACATCATACATCATACATCATGCATCATACATCATACATCATAGAACATAGACCATAGATCATAGGATCATATGATTATAGGATCACAGGAACATAGGATCTTAGAATTATTGGATCAATGATCATGCAAAAAAGCAAAAAGCAAGACAACATGGAACTGGCAGATTATAGATTACAGATTATACAATACATAGTACAGATATGCTTCATGCAGCAGGCTACCACACCTCATGCAACATGCCTAATGCACATGCATCATGCCACATGCATCATACCATCATGTAGCCATCATGACTCATACAGCCATTATGACTCATGCAGCCATCATGCCTCATGCAATCATGCAATTATGCCCCACGCAACCACAATAATTTCTAATGCAATCATGCCTCACGCAAACGTGTCGCATGCAATTATTCCTTATGCAATCATGCCTCATGCAACCAGTAGTGCCTCATGAAATCAGATTATACACTACACATTACAGATTTGCATCATGCATCATGCTATCACACATCATGCATCATGCATAATGCACATGCCAACATACCCCATGCAACCATCACGCAATTATGCCACATGCAACCATGCCGTATACAAGAATGCCTCATACAATCATGCCTCATGCAACCATACCTAATATAGTCTTGCCTCATGCGATCATGCCTCATGCAATCATGCGGTCATGTAATCATGCCTCATGCAATCATGCGGTCATGTAATCACTCGGTCATGCAACCATGCGGTCATGCCTCATGCAATCATGCCTCATGCAATCACGCATCATGCAATCATGCCTCATGCATAGATTACAGACTACAGACTACATACTACATACCTCATACTACAGACTACAAACGTAAGAAGAAAGAACAAAGAACAAAGAACAAAGAACAAAGAAGAAAGAAGAAAGAAGAAAGAAGAAAGAAGAAAGAAGAAAGAAGAAAGAAGAAAGAAGAAAAAAGAAAAAAGAAAAAAGAAAAAAGAAAAAAGAAAGAAGAAAGAAGAAAGAAGAAAGAAGAAAGAAGAAAGAAGAAAAAAGAAAAAAGAAAAAAGAAAGAAGAAAGAAGAAAGAAGAAAGAAGAAAGAAGAAAGAAGAAAGAAGAAAGAAGAAAGAAGAAAGAAGAAAGAAGAAAAAAGAAAGAAGATAGAAGAAAGAAGAAAGAAGAAAGAAGAAAGAAGAAAGAAGAAAGAAGAAAGAAGAAAGATTCCATAATCCATATTCCATAATCCATATTCCATTATCCATATTCCATAATCCAAATTCCACAATCCAAATTCCACAATCCATAATCCATGTTCCATATTGCAGATTCCATATTCCCTATTCCAGATGCCAGATGCCAAATTCCATATTCCAGATTCCAGATTCCATATGCCAGACGAAAGACGAAAGATGAAAGATGAAAGATGAAAGATGAAAGATGAAAGATGAAAGATGAAAGATGAAAGATGAAAGATGAAAGATGAAAGATGAAAGATGAAAGATGAAAGATGAAAGATGAAAGATGAAAGATGAAAGATGAAAGATGAAAGATGAAAGATGAAAGATGAAAGATGAAAGATGAAAGATGAAAGATGAAAGATGAAAGATGAAAGATGAAAGATGAAAGATGAAAGATGAAAGATGAAAGATGAAAGATGAAAGATGAAAGATGAAAGATGAAAGATGAAAGATGAAAGATGAAAGATGAAAGATGAAAGATGAAAGATGAAAGATGAAAGATGAAAGATGAAAGATGAAAGATGAAAGATGAAAGATGAAAGATGAAAGATGAAAGATGAAAGATGAAAGATGAAAGATGAAAGATGAAAGATGAAAGATGAAAGATGAAAGATGAAAGATGAAAGATGAAAGATGAAAGATGAAAGATGAAAGATGAAAGATGAAAGATGAAAGATGAAAGATGAAAGATGAAAGATGAAAAATTCCATATTCGATGCTCCAGATGAAACATGAAAGATGAAAGAGGAAAGAGGTCAGATGTGAGATGCCAGATGTTAGATGCCAGATTATATATTATAGATCATACAATACATAGTACATATATGCTTCATGCAGCAGGCTACCACACCGCATGCAACATGCCTCATGCAGCCATCATGCCTCATGCAATCATGCCCCATGCAATCATAATCAGTCCTAATGCAACCATGCCCCACGCAAACGTGTCGCAT
The DNA here is from genome assembly GCA_964006375.1 of Tillus elongatus. Taxonomy (NCBI): domain Eukaryota; kingdom Metazoa; phylum Arthropoda; class Insecta; order Coleoptera; family Cleridae; genus Tillus; species Tillus elongatus. The sequence continues at coordinate 17,768,625 of OZ023268.1, read as the reverse complement.
GCAATTATTCCTCATGCAATCATGCCGCATGCAATTATGCCACATGCCACATGCAATCATGTCTCATGTAATCATGCCTACATGCCTCATGAATATTGCATCATGAAATCATGCCTCATGCATATATTACATATTATAGATTACATATAGATTATAGATGATCATTGATCATCATGCCACCATGCCTCATGCCTTATCCCTCTATGCCATCAGCTAAGTCATGCCAAAGCTATATAGCGTGCAGTTGCAAAGAAAAGGCAAAAAGCAAGAAAACATGCAACTGGCAGAATATAGATTACAGATTACAGATTATACACTACACATTGCAGATTTGCACCATGCATCATGCTATCACACATCATGCATAATGCACATGCCAACATCCCGCATGCAACCATCACGCAATCATGCCACATGCAACCATGCCGTATACAAGAATGCCTCATACAATCATGCCGCAGGCAACCATGCCTAATACAGTCATGCCGCATGCGATCATGCCTCATGCAATCATGCGGTCATGCAATCATGCCTCATGCAATCATGCCTCATGCAATCATGCCTCATGCATAGATTACAGACTACAAACTACAAACGAAAGAAGAAAGAAGAAAAAAGAAAAAAGAAAAAAGAAGAAAGAAAGAAGAAAGAAGAAAGAAGAAAGAAGAAAGAAGAAAGAAGAAAGAAGAAAGAAGAAAGAAGAAAGAATAAAGAATAAAGAAGAAAGAAGAAAGAATCCATATTCCATAATCGATATTCCCTATTCCATATTCCGATTCAGATGCCATATTCCATATTCCATATTCCATATTCCAGATAAAAGATGAAAGATGAAAGATGAAAGATGAAAGATGAAAGATGAAAGATGAAAGATGAAAGATGAAAGATGAAAGATGAAAGATGAAAGATGAAAGATGAAAGATGAAAGATGAAAGATGAAAGATGAAAGATGAAAGATGAAAGATCAAAGATCAAAGATGAAAGATCAAAGATCAAAGATGAAAGATCAAAGATGAAAGATGAAAGATGAAAGATGAAAGATGAAAGATGAAAGATGAAAGATGAAAGATCAAAGATCAAAGATCAAAGATCAAAGATCAAAGATCAAAGATCAAAGATCAAAGATCAAAGATCAAAGATCAAAGATGAAAGATGAAAGATGAAAGATGAAAGATGAAAGATGAAAGATGAAAGATGAAAGATGAAAGATGAAAGATGAAAGATGAAAGATGAAAGATGAAAGATGAAAGATGAAAGATGAAAGATGAAAGATGAAAGATGAAAGATGAAAGATGAAAGATGAAAGATGAAAGATGAAAGATGAAAGATGAAAGATGAAAGATGAAAGATGAAAGATGAAAGATGAAAGATGAAAGATGAAAGATGAAAGATGAAAGATGAAAGATGAAAGATGAAAGATGAAAGATGAAAGATGAAAGATGAAAGATGAAAGATGAAAGATGAAAGATGAAAGATGAAAGATGAAAGATGAAAGATGAAAGATGAAAGATGAAAGATGAAAGATGAAAGATGAAAGATGAAAGATGAAAGATGAAAGATGAAAGATGAAAGATGAAAGATGAAAGATGAAAGATGAAAGATGAAAGATGAAAGATGAAAGATGAAAGATTAAAGATTAAAGATGAAAGATGAAAGATGAAAGATGAAAGATGAAAGATGAAAGATGAAAGATGAAAGATGAAAGATGAAAGGTGAAAGGTGAAAGGTGAAAGGTGAAAGGTGAAAGGTGAAAGGTGAAAGATGAAAGATGAAAGATGAAAGATGAAAGATGAAAGATGAAAGATGAAAGATGAAAGATGAAAGATGAAAGATGAAAGATGAAAGATGAAAGATGAAAGATGAAAGATGAAAGATGAAAGATGAAAGATGAAAGATGAAAGATGAAAGATGAAAGATGAAAGATGAAAGATGAAAGATGAAAGATGAAAGATGAAAGATGAAAGATGAAAGATGAAAGATGAAAGATGAAAGATGAAAGATGAAAGATGAAAGATGAAAGATGAAAGATGAAAGATGAAAGATGAAAGATGAAAGATGAAAGATGAAAGATGAAAGATGAAAGATGAAAGATGAAAGATGAAAGATGAAAGATGAAAGATGAAAGATGAAAGATGAAAGATGAAAGATGAAAGATGAAAGATGAAAGATGAAAGATGAAAGATGAAAGATGAAAGATGAAAGATGAAAGATGAAAGATGAAAGATGAAAGATGAAAGATGAAAGATGAAAGATGAAAGATGAAAGATGAAAGATGAAAGATGAAAGATGAAAGATGAAAGATGAAAGATGAAAGATGAAAGATGAAAGATGATCATTGGATCAATGATCAGGCAAAAAGGCAAAAAGCAAGACAACATGCAACTGGCAGATTATAGATTATACAATACATAGTACAGATATGCTTCATGCAGCAGGCTACTACACCTCATGCAACAAGCCTCATGCCTAATGCACATGCCATCATGCCACATGCATCATACCATCATGACTCATACAGCCATCATGACTAATGCAGCGATCATGCCTCATGCAATCATGCAATTATGCCCCATGCAATCAAAATCACTCCTAATGCAATCATTCATCACGCAAACGTATCGCATGCAATTATTCCTCATGCAATCATGCCTCATGCAACCATGCCGCATGCAATCATGCCTCATGCAATCATTCCTACATGCCTCATGCAATTATGACTCGCAATATTGCCTCATTCATAGATTACAAATTATAGATTACATATAGATTATAGATGATCATTGATCATCATGCCACCATGCCTTATCCCTATATGCCATCAGCTAAGTCATGCCAAAGCTATATAGCGTGCAGTTGCAAAGAAAAGGCAAAAAGCAAGAAAACATGCAACTGGCAGAATATAGATTACAGATTACAGATTATACACTACACATTACAGATTTGCACCATGCATCATGCTATCACACATCATGCATCATGCATAATGCACATGCCAACATACCTCATGCAACCATCACGCAATCATGCTACATGCAACCATGCCGTATACAACCACGCCTAATACAGTCATGCCTCATGCAAACATGCCTCATGCAATCATGCGGTCATGCAATCATGGGGTCATGCAATCATGCGGTCATGCCGCATGCAATCATGGGGTCATGCAATCATGCGGTCATGCCGCATGCAATCATGCATCATGCAATCATGCATCATGTAATCATGCCTCATGCATAGATTACAGACTACAGACTACATACTACGTACTACATACCTCATACTACAGACTACATACCTCATACTACAGACTACAGACTACAGACTACATACCTCATACTACAGACAACAGACAACAGACTACAGACTACAGACTACAAACGAAAGAAGAAAGACGAAAGATGAAAGATGAAAGATGAAAGATGAAAGATGAAAGATGAAAGATGAAAGATGAAAGATGAAAGATGAAAGATGAAAGATGAAAGATGAAAGATGAAAGATGAAAGATGAAAGATTCCATGTTCCAGATGAAAGATGAAAGACGAAAAACGTCAGATGTCAGACGTCAGATGTGAGATGTCAGATGTTAGATGCCAGATTATATATTATAGATTATACGATACATAGTACAGATATGCTTCATGCAGCAGGCTACCACACCTCATGCAACATGCCGCATGCAGCCATCATGCCTCATGCAAGCATGCAATTATGCCCCATGCAATCATAATCATTCCTAATGCAATTATGCCCCACGCAAACGTGCCGCATGCAATTATTCCTCATGCAATCATGCCCCCTGCAACCATGCCGCATGCAATCATGCCTCATGCATAGATTACAGACTACAGACTACAAACGAAAGACGAAAGATGAAAGACGAAAGACGAAAGATGATCATAGGATCATTGGATCAATGATCATGCAAAAAAGCAAAAAGCAAGACAACATGCAACTGGCAGATTATAGATTACAGATTATACAATACATAGTACAGATATGCTTCATGCAGCAGGCTACCATACCTCATGCAACATGCCTAATGCCTAATGCACATGCCATCATGCAACATGCATCATACCATCATGTAGCCATCATGACGCATACAGCCACCATGACGCATGCAGCCACCATGCCTCATGCAATCATGCAATTATGCCCCATGCAATCATAATCATTCCTAATGCAACCATGCCCCACGCAAACGTGCCGCATGCAATTATTCCTCGTGGCAATCATGCCCCCTGCAACCATGCCGCATGCAATCATGCCACATGCATAGATTACAGACTACAGACTACAAACGAAAGACGAAAGATGAAAGACGAAAGACGAAAGATGATCATAGGATCATTGGATCAATGATCATGCAAAAAAGCAAAAAGCAAGACAACATGCAACTTTTTTTATAGATTACAGATAGATATAGATTACAGATTATACAATACATAGTACAGATATGCTTCATGCAGCAGGCTACCATACCTCATGCAACATGCCTCATGCCTAATGCACATGCCATCATGCAACATGCATCATACCATCATGTAGCCATCATGACGCATACAGCCACCATGACGCATGCAGCCACCATGCCTCATGCAATCATGCAATCATAATCATTCCTAATGCAACCATGCCCCACGCAAACGTGCCGCATGCAATTATTCCTCATGCAATCATGCCCCCTGCAACCATGCCGCATGCAATCATGCCACATGCATAGATTACAGACTACAAACGAAAGACGAGAGATGAAAGACGAAAGACAAAAGATGATCATAGGATCATTGGATCAATGATCATGCAAAAAAGCAAAAAGCAAGACAACATGCAACTGGCAGATTATAGATTACAGATTATACAATACATAGTACAGATATGCTTCATGCAGCAGGCTACCACACCTCATGCAACATGCCTCATGCCTAATGCACATGCCATCATGCAACATGCATCATACCATCATGTAGCCATCATGACGCATACAGCCATCATGACTCATGCAGCCACCATGCCTCATGCAACCATGCAATTATGCCCCATGCAATCAAAATCATTCCTAATGCAATCATGCATCACGCAAACGTGTCGCATGCAATTATTCCTTATGCAATCATGTCTCATGCAACCAGTTATCATGTAATCATTTCTACATGCCTCATGCAATTACGCCTCATGCAACAGTGCCTCATGAAATCAGATTATACACTACACATTACAGATTTGCATCATGCATCATGCTATCACACATCATGCATCATGCATAATGCACATGCCAACACACCCCATGCAACCATCACGCAATCATGCCACATGCAACCATGCCGTATACAAGAATGCCTCATACAATCATGCCGCATGCAACCACGCCTAATACAGTCATGCCTCGTGCAATCATCCCTTATGCAACCATGCCTAATACAGTCATGCCTCATGCAATCATGCCTCATGCAATCATGCGGCCATGCAATCATGGGGTCATGCATCATGCAATCATGCATCATGCATAGATTACAGACTACAGACTACAGACTACATACTACATACTACATACTACAGACTACATACCTCATACTACAGACTACATACCTCATACTACAGACAACGGATAACAGACAACAGACAACAGACTAAGATAAAAGATAAAAGATAAAAGACGAAAGACGAAAGACGAAAGACGAAAGACGAAAGACGAAAGACGAAAGACGAAAGACGAAAGACGAAAGACGAAAGACGAAAGATGAAAGATGAAAGATGAAAGATGAAAGATGAAAGATGAAAGATGAAAGATGAAAGATGAAAGATGAAAGATGAAAGATGAAAGATGAAAGATGAAAGATGAAAGATGAAAGATGAAAGATGAAAGATGAAAGATGAAAGATGAAAGATGAAAGATGAAAGATGAAAGATGAAAGATGAAAGATGAAAGATGAAAGATGAAAGATGAAAGATGAAAGATGAAAGATGAAAGATGAAAGATGAAAGATGAAAGATGAAAGATGAAAGATGAAAGATGAAAGATGAAAGATGAAAGATGAAAGATGAAAGATGAAAGATGAAAGATGAAAGATGAAAGATGAAAGATGAAAGATGAAAGATGAAAGATGAAAGATGAAAGATGAAAGATGAAAGATGAAAGATGAAAGATGAAAGATGAAAGATGAAAGATGAAAGATGAAAGATGAAAGATGAAAGATGAAAGATGAAAGATGAAAGATGAAAGATGAAAGATGAAAGATGAGACTACAGGCTACAGACTACAGACTACAGACAACAGACAACAGACAACAGACTACAGACTACAGATGAAAGATTGAAAGATTAAGGATTAATCATTAATCATAAATCATAAATCATAAATCATATATCATCAATCATCAATCGTCAATCATTAATCATTATTCATTAATCATTAATAATTGATTATTACTCAGGGTTCATTGATCATTGATCATAGATCGTAGGATTATAGGATCATGGAATCATGGAATCATGGAATCATGGAATCATGGGATCATGGAATCATAGAATCATGGAATCATAGGATCATTGGATCATTGATAATTTAAATTGACAACAGCTTAGTCAGAAAGCAAAGTAAAGAATGCGACAAAATATGCTAAATTAAGAAAACAGGCAAGTCTAAAAAAAAAACAAGCAGCTAAGACATGCAAAACATATATAACGTGCAGAAAAGCAAAAAGTAAGAAAACATGCAATTGGCAGCTAAGTTATCAAGCGACATAAATAAACAACTAAGCCATGCAAAATAATCATTGAAAAAAAGCAAAAATCAAGTAAACATGCAACTCAGAACTCAGGCATAAGGCGAAATAAAAATGCGTTGAAATGTGTAAAATTAAAAAAAAAACGCATAGAGCATCTAAGACATCCAAGACATTGCAGTTTTAAAGAGAGGAATAAAGCATGCAATTGACAGCAGTCTAATCAGAAAGCAAAGTGAAGAATGCGACGGAGGTGCTAAATTAACAAAAAGGGCAAACCTAAAAAAATATAGGCAGCTAAGAGATGCCAAAAATACATAGCGTGCATTTGCAAAAAAGCAAAAAACGAGAAAACATGCAATTGACAACGGCTCGGCCAGAAAGGAAAATAAAGAATGCTACAAGATATGTGAAGTTAATAAAGCGGACAATTCTAAAAAAAGCATAAAGCAGCCAAGACATGCAAAAGATCATAGCTTGCAGAAAAAGCGAAAAGCATGAAAACATGCAATTGGAAACAGCTCAGTGATAAACCAAAATAAAGAACGGGTTCAAACCCGTAAAGTTGATAAAGCATAGTACAGCTAATGCAGGCAAAACATCCATAGCTTGCAGTTGCAAGGAAAGCGAAAAGTAAGAACACATGCAATTGACAACAGCTTATTATAAAAACAAATTAAAGAATGCAACAAAATATGTTAAGTTAATAAAACGGACAAATCTAAAAAAATGATAAAGCAGCTAAGACCTGCAAAGCATACATAGCCTGCGATTGCAAAAAAGGAGCTCAGTCAAAAAGCACAATAATGAATGCGACAAAATGGGTAAAGTTAATAAAGCGGATACATGTAGATAAAGCATAAGGCAGCTAAGACCTGTAGTTGCAAAAAAAGCAAAAACCAAGTTAGCATCCAATCAACAACAGCTTAGTCAGAACAGAAATTAAAGCATGCGAGAAATTATGTTAAAGTAATAAAACAGGCAAATCTAAAAAACATTAAGCAGTTAAAAAATGCAAAACACACATAGCTTGCAGTTGCAAAAAAAGGAAGAAAACATGCAATTGACAACAGCTCTGTCAGATGGCAAAATAAAAAATGCTACAAATACATAAAGGTAATTAAACGGACAAGTCTAAATAATGCATAAAGCGCTAAAAAATGCAAAACATACATAGTTTGTAGTTGCAAGAAAAAGCAAAAAGCAAGAACACATGCAATTACCAACAGCTTGGTCAGAAAGGAAAATAAAGAATGCGACAAGATATGTGAAGTTAATAAAGCGGACAAACCTAAAAAAGGCACAAAGCAGCTAAAACATGCAAAAAAATACCTAGCTTGCAGTTGCAGAAAAAGCAACAAGCAAGAAAACATGCAATTGGCAACAGCTCAGTGATAAATGAAAATAAAGAGTGCGTTCAAATCTGTCAAGTTAATGAAACGGTCAAAATGCGTAAAACAGCTAAGACATGCAAAACTAATAGTTACGAAAAAAACAAAAAGCTAGAAAACATGCAATTGACAATAACTCAGAAAAAAAGCAAAATAAAGAATACGACAAAATATGTAAGGTTAACAAAACAAAAAAATCTAAAAAAAAAAGCAAAAAGCAGCTAAGACAGGTAAAACCTTGTAGGTGCAAAAAAAAGGAAAAACATGCAATTGACAACAGTTCAGTCAGAAAGTAAAGTTAAGAATGCCAGAAATTATGTTAAATTAACTAAACGGGCAAATATATAAAACATAGCAGTTAAGACATGCAAAACACGCATAGCTTGCAGTTGCAAAAAAAGTCAAAAAGCATAAAACAGCTAAGACATGCAAAACTAGCAGTTGAAACAAAGCTACAAGCAAGAAAACATGCAATTGGCAATAACTCAGAGAGAAAGCGAAATAAAGATTGCGACACAATATGTTGCATTATTAAAACGGGCAAATCGGAAAAAAGCACCAAGCAGCTAAGGCATGCAAAACATACATAACTTGCAGCTGCAAAAAAAGCAAGAAAGCATGCAATTGACAACAGCTCAGTCATAAAGCAAAATAAGAAAACGCGTTCAAATATGTAAACTTAATAAAACGCACAAAACTAAAAAAAGCATAATAGAGCTAAGACATGCAAAACGTACATAGCGTCCAGTTGCTAGAAAAGCAACATAAAGAATGACTTGAAAGGTAATAAAACTGACAAATCTAAAAAAGCACAAAACAGCTAAGACATTCGAATCATTGCAGTTGCAAAAAAAAGGAGTAAAGCATGCAATTGACAAGCTTAGTCAGAAAGCAAAGTAAAGAATGCGACAAAAGATGCTAAATTAACAAAACGCGCCTATCTGAAAAGAACATAAGGCAGCTAAGACATGCCAAACATATATAGCGTGCAGTTGAAAAAAAAGCAAAAAGCATAAAGACATGCGATCGACAATAGCTAAGTTATAAAGCAGCAAAATTAAAAAAAGCTTAAACGTGCAAAACATCCATTGATTGTAGTTTCAAAAATAAGTAAAAAGTAAGAATACGTATAATTAACAACAGCTTAGTCTAAAAGCAAAATAAAAAATGCAACAAAATATGTAGTAAAGTTAATAAAACGGAGAAATATAAAAAAAGCCGAAACAGCTGAGACATGCAAAAGATACGTGACTTAGTGTTGCTAAAAAAAAAAGAAAAAAGCCAAAATACATGCAACAGTCCAGTCAAAAGGCACAATAAAGAATGCAACAAAATATGTAAGTAAATAAAACGGAAAAATCTAAAAAAAACTACAAAACAGCAAAGACATGCAAAAAATAAATCGCTTGCAGTTGCAAAAACAGCAAAAACAAGAAACCATGCAACAGCTCAATCATAAAACAAAACAAAAAATACATTCTAATATGTAAAGTTAATACAACGGAGAAATCTAAGACATGCAAAATATACATAGTGTGGAGTTGCAAAAAAAGCAAAAAGCAAGAAAACATGCAATTGACAACAGCTCGGCCAGAAAGGAAAACAAAGAATGCTACAAGATATGTGAAGTTAATAAAGCAAACACATCTCAAAAAAAGCAGCTAACACATGCAAAAATTACCTAGCTTGCAGCTGCAAAAAAAAAACGAAAAGTAAAAACACATGCAATTGACAACAGCTTATTATAAAAGCAAAATAAAGAATTCAACAAAATATGTTGCAGTTGAAAAAAAAGCAAAAAACGAGTTAGCATCCAATCAACAACAGCTTAGCCAGAAAAGAAAATAAAGCATGTGAGAAATTATGTTTAAATTAACAAACATGCAAAACACACATAGCTTGCAGTTGCAAAAAAAAAGATGAAAACATGCAATTGAAAACAGCTCAGTCAGAAAGCAAAATAAAAAATGGTAAAAAATATATAAAGGTAATTAAACGGAAAAATATAAATAAAGCATAAAACAGCTGACATGCAAAACATATAATTTGCAGTTGCAAGAAAAAGCAAAAAGCAAGAACACATGCAGTTGACAACAGCTCAGTCAAAAAGCATAAAACAGCTAAGACATGTAAAACTAATAGCTGAAAAAAAGCAAAAAGCAAGAAAACTTGCAATTGACATTAGCTCAGGCAGAAAGCAAAATAAAGAATGCGACAATATATGTAAAGTTAGTAAAACGGACAAATAAAAAAAAGCGAAAAAGGAGCTAAGACATGCAAAACATTGTAGTTGCAAAAAAGGAAAGAACGTGTAAATGACAACAGCTCACTCAGAAAGTAAAATAAGGTATGCAACAAAGACATGCAAAACATTGCCGTTGCAAAAAAGAAGAATAAAGCATGCAATTGACAGCAGCTTAGTCAGAAAGCAATATAAAGAATGCGACAAAATGTTTAAAAGAATTAACAAAACGGGCAAATCTAAAAAAGACAGCTAAGACATGCAAAACATACATAGCGTGCAGTTGCAAGAAAGCAAAAAGCATGAAAACATGCAATTGACAGTAGCTAATTTATCAAGCAAAATAAAAAAATGCTAAGGCGAGCCAAACATTCGTTGATTGCAGTTTCAAGAATAAGCAAAAAGTAAGAACACATACAATTAACAAACAGCTTAGTTTAAAAGCAAAATAAAGACTGCAACAAAATATGTAGTAAAATTAATAAAACGGAGAAACCTTAAAAAAGCATAAACAGCTGAGACATGCAAAACATACATAAAAAAATTAAGAAAGCCAAAATACATGCAATTGACAACAGCCCAGTCAAAAGGCATAATAAAGAATGTAACAAAATATGTAAAGTAAATAAAACGGAAAAATCTAAAAAAAGTATAAAACAGCGAAGACATCCAAAACATAAATTTCTTGTAGTTGCGTGAACAGCAAAAAACAAGAAACCATGCATTGACAACAGCTTAGTCATAAAACAAACCGAAAATGCGTTTAAATATGTAAAATTAATATAACGGACAAATCCAAAAGAAGCATAATACAGATAAGACATGCAAAACATACATAGTTTGGAGTTGCAAAAAAAAGCAAGAAAACATGCAATTGACAACAGCTCGGTCAGAACGGAAAATAAAGAATTCTACAAGATATGTGAAGTTAATAAAACAGATAAATAAAAAAAGCATAAAGCAGCTAAGACATGCAAAAGATCCTAGCTTCCAGTTGCAGAAAAAGCGAAAAGCAAGAAAACATGCAATTGGCAAGAGCTCAGTGATAAATCAAAATAAAGAATGCGTTCAACCCTGTAAAGTTAATAAAACGGACAAAGCTAAAAAAGCATAATACAGCTAAGGCATGCAAAACATACATAGCTTACAGTTGCAAAAAAAGCGAAAAATAAAAACACATGCAATTGATAAGAGCGTATTATAAAAGCAAAATAAAGAATGCTACAAAATATATTAAAACGGAAAAATCTATAAAAAAAGCATTCCAGATGAAAGATGAAAGGTGAAAGGTGAAAGGTGAAAGGTGAAAGGTGAAAGGTGAAAGGTGAAAGGTGAAAGATGAAAGATGAAAGATGAAAGATGAAAGATGAAAGATGAAAGATGAAAGATGAAAGATGAAAGATGAAAGATGAAAGATGAAAGATGAAAGATGAAAGATGAAAGATGAAAGATGAAAGATGAAAGATGAAAGATGAAAGATGAAAGATGAAAGATGAAAGATGAAAGATGAAAGATGAAAGATGAAAGATGAAAGATGAAAGATGAAAGATGAAAGATGAAAGATGAAAGATGAAAGATGAAAGATGAAAGATGAAAGATGAAAGATGAAAGATGAAAGATGAAAGATGAAAGATGAAAGATGAAAGATGAAAGATGAAAGATGAAAGATGAAAGATGAAAGATGAAAGATGAAAGATGAAAGATGAAAGATGAAAGATGAAAGATGAAAGATGAAAGATGAAAGATGAAAGATGAAAGATGAAAGATGAAAGATGAAAGATGAAAGATGAAAGATGAAAGATGAAAGATGAAAGATGAAAGATGAAAGATGAAAGATGAAAGATGAAAGATGAAAGATGAAAGATGAAAGATGAAAGATGAAAGATGAAAGATGAAAGATGAAAGATGAAAGATGAAAGATGAAAGATGAAAGATGAAAGATGAAAGATGAAAGATGAAAGATGAAAGATGAAAGATGAAAGATGAAAGATGAAAGATGAAAGATGAAAGATGAAAGATGAAAGATGAAAGATGAAAGATGAAAGATGAAAGATGATCAAAGCAAAAAGCAAGACAACATGCAACTGGCAGATTATAGATTACAGATTATACAATACATAGTACAGATATGCTTCATGCAGCAGGCTACCACACCTCGTGCAAAATGCCTCATGCCTAATGCACATGCCATCATGCCACATGCAGCATACCATCACGTAGCCATCATGGCGCATACAGCCATCATGACTCATGCAGCCATTATGCCTCATGCAATCATGCAATTATGCCCCATGCAATCAAAATCATTCCTAATGCAATCATGCCTCACGCAAACGTGTCGCATGCAATTATTCCTCATGCAACCATGCCGCATGCAACCATGTCGCATGCAATCATGCCTCATGCAATTATGCCTGGCAATATTGCCTCATCCATAGATTACAAATTTTAGATTACATATAGATTATAGATGATCATTGATCATCATGCCACCATGCCTCATGCCTTATCCCTCTATGCCATCAGCTAAGTCATGCCAAAGCTATATAGCGTGCAGTTGCAAAGAAAAGGCAAAAAGCAAGAAAACATGCAACTGGCAGAATATAGATTACAGATTATACGCTACATATTACAGATTTGCAGCATGCATCATGCTATCACACATCATGCATCATGAATAATGCACATGCCAACATACCTCATGCAACCATCACGCAATCATGCCACATGCAACCATGCCGTATACAAGAATTCCCCACACAATCATGTCTCATGCAATCATGCCTCATGCAATCATGCGGTCATGCAATCATGCGGTCATGCAATCATGCGGTTATGCAACCATGCGGTCATGCAATCATGCGGTCATGCAATCATGCGGCCATGCCTCATGCAAGCATGCGGTCATGCAATCATGCGGTCATGCAATCATGCGGCCATGCCTTATGCAAGCATGCGGTCATGCAAGCATGCGGTCATGAAATCATGCGGTCATGCAATCATGCGGTCGTGCAATCATGCGGTCATGCAATCATGCGGTCATGCAATCATGCGGCCATGCCTCATGCAATCATGCATCAATCATGCCTCATGCAATCATGCGGTCATGCCTCATGCAATCATGCATCAATCATGCCTCATGCAATCAAGCCACATGCAATCATGCCTCATGCAATCATGACTCATGCATAGATTACAGACTACAGACTACATACCTCATACTAAATCATGCGGTCATGCAATCATGCGGTCATGCAATCATGCGGTCATGCCTCATGCAATCATGCATCAATCATTCCTCATGCAATCATGCGGTCATGCCTCATGCAATCATGCAATCAAGCCACATGCAATCATGCCTCATGCAATCATGGGTCATGCATAGATTACAGACTACAGACTACATACCTCATACTACAGACTACATACTACATACCTCATACTACAGACTACAAACGAAAGAAGAAAGAAGAAAGAAAAAAGAAAAAAGAAAAAAGAAAAAAGAAAAAAGAAAAAAGAAAAAAGAAAAAAGAAGAAAGAAGAAAGAAGAAAGAAGAAAGAAGAAAGAAGAAAGAAGAAAGAAGAAAGAAGAAAGAAGAAAGAAGAAAGAAGAAAGAAGAAAGAAGAAAGAAGAAAGAAGAAAGAGGAAAGAAGAAAGAAGAAAGAAGAAAGAAGAAAGAAGAATGGAATATGGAATATCGATTATGGAATATCGATTATGGAATATGGAATATTGATTAGGGAATAGGGAATATGGATTATGGAATACGGAATATGAAATCTTTCTTCCTTCTTCTTTTTCTTTCTTCTTTCGTTTGCAGTCTGTAGTCTGTAGAAAGAAGAAAGAAGAAAGAAGAAGGAAAAAAGATTCCATATTCCGTATTCCATAATCCGTATTCCCTATTCCCTAATCAATATTCCATATTCCATAATCGATATTCCATAATCGATATTCCATAATCCATATTCCACAATCGATATTCCATAATCGATATTCCATAATCGATATTCCATAATCCATATTCCATAATCCATATTCCATAATCCACTATCCAGATGCTAGATTCCATATTCCATTATCCAGATGCCAGATTCCATATGCCATATTCCATATTCCAGATGCCAAATTCCATATTCCAGATGCCATATTCCAGATGAAAGATGAAAGATGATCAAAGCAAAAAGCAAGACAACATGCAACTGGCAGACTATAGATTACAGATTATACAATACATAGTACAGATATGCTTCATGCAGCAGGATACCACACCTCATGCAAAATGCCTCATGCCTAATGCACATGCCATCATGCCACATGCATCATATCACGTAGCCATCATGACGCATACAGCCATCATGACTCATGCAGCCACCATGCCTCATGCAATCATGCAATTATGTCCCATGCAATCAAAATCATTCCTAATGCAATCATGCCTCACGCGAACGTGTCGCATGCAATTATTCCTCATGCAACCATGCCTCATGTAACCATGCCGCATGCAACCATGTCTCACGCAATCATGCCTACATGCCTCATGCAATTATGCCTAGCAATATTGCCTCATGAAATCATGCCTCATTCATAGATTACAAATTATAGATTACATATAGATTATAGATGATCTTTGATCATCAGGCCACCATGCCTCATCCCTCTATGCCATCGGCTAAGTCATGCCAAAGCTATATAGCGTGCAGTTGCAAAGAAAAGGCAAAAAGCAAGAAAACATTCAACTGGCAGAATATAGATTACAGATTATACACTACATATTACAGATTTGCACCATGCATCATGCTATCACACATCATGCATCATGAATAATGCACATGCCAACATACCTCATGCAACCATCACGCAATCATGCCACATGCAACCATGCCGTATACAAGAATGTCCCATACAATCATGCCTCATGCGATCATGCCTCATGCAAGCATTCCTACTGCAACCATGCCGTATACAAGAATGTCCCATACAATCATGCCTTATGCGATCATGCCTCATGCAAACATACATAATGCAATCATGCCTAATGCAATCATGCCTAATGCAATCATACCTCATGCCTCATGCAAACATACATAATGCAATCATGCCTAATGCAATCATGCCTAATGCAATCATACCTCATGCAATCATGCCTCATGCAATCATGCGGTCATGCCTCATGCAATCACGCGGTCATGCAATCATGCGGTCATGCAATCACGCGGTCATGCAATCACGCGGTCATGCAACCATGCGGTCATGCAACCATGCGGTCATGCAATCATGCGGTCATGCAATCATGCGGTCATGCAATCATGCGGTCATGCCTCATGCAATCATTTGGTCATGCAATCATGTGGTCATGCAATCATCCGGTCATGCAATCATGCGGCCATGCCTCATGCAATCATGCGGTGATGAAATCATGCGGTCATGCAATCATGCGGTCATGCAATCATGTGATCATGCAATCATGCGGTCGTGCAATCATGCGGACATGCCTCATGCAATCATGCATCAATCATGCCTCATGCAATCATGCCACATGCAATCATGCCTCACGCAATCATGCCTCATGCATAGATTACAGACTACAGACTACATACTACAGACTACAGACTACAGACTACAGACTACAGACTACAGACTACAGACTACAGACTACAGACTACAGACTACAGACTACAGACTACAGACTACAGACTACAGACTACAGACTACAAACGAAAGAAGAAAGAAGAAAGAAGAAAGAAGAAAGAAGAAAGAAGAAAGAAGAAAGAAGAAAGAAGAAAGAAGAAAGAAGAAAGAAGAAAGAAGAAAGAAGAAAGAAGAAAGAAGAAAGAATCCATATTCCGTATTCCATAATCCATATTCCCTATTCCATATTCCGTATTCCATAATCCATATTCCCTATTCCATAATCGATATTCCATAATCCATATTCCCTATTCCATAATCGATATTCCATAATCCATATTCCATAATCCATAATCGATATTCCATAATCGATATTCCATAATCGATATTACATAATAGATATTCCATAATCCATAATCCATAATCCATTATCCATTATCCATTATCCATTATCCATTATCCATTATCCATTATCCATAATCCATTATCCATAATCCATTATCCATAATCCATTATCCATAATCCATAATCCATAATCCATTATCCATAATCCATAATCCATATTCCATAATCCATAATCCATAATCCATAATCCATAATCCATTATCCATTATCCAGATGCCATTATCCAGATGCCATATTCCAGATGAAAGATGAAAGATGAAAGATGAAAGATGAAAGATGAAAGATGAAAGATGAAAGATGAAAGATGAAAGATGAAAGATGAAAGATGAAAGATGAAAGATGAAAGATGAAAGATGAAAGATGAAAGATGAAAGATGAAAGATGAAAGATGAAAGATGAAAGATGAAAGATGAAAGATGAAAGATGAAAGATGAAAGATGAAAGATGAAAGATGAAAGATGAAAGATGAAAGATGAAAGATGAAAGATGAAAGATGAAAGATGAAAGATGAAAGATGAAAGATGAAAGATGAAAGATGAAAGATGAAAGATGAAAGATGAAAGATGAAAGATGAAAGATGAAAGATGAAAGATGAAAGATGAAAGATGAAAGATGAAAGATGAAAGATGAAAGATGAAAGATGAAAGATGAAAGATGAAAGATGAAAGATGAAAGATGAAAGATGAAAGATGAAAGATGAAAGATGAAAGATGAAAGATGAAAGATGAAAGATGAAAGATGAAAGATGAAAGATGAAAGATGAAAGATGAAAGATGAAAGATGAAAGATGAAAGATGAAAGATGAAAGATGAAAGATGAAAGATGAAAGATGAAAGATGAAAGATGAAAGATGAAAGATGAAAGATGAAAGATGAAAGATGAAAGATGAAAGATGAAAGATGAAAGATGAAAGATGAAAGATGAAAGATGAAAGATGAAAGATGATCATAGGATCATTGGATCATGCAAAAAAGCAATAAGCAAGACAACATGCAACTGGCAGATTATAGATTACTGATTATACAATACATATTACAGATATGCTTCATGCACCAGGCTACCACACCACATGCAACATGCCTCATGCCTAATGTACATGCTATCATGCCACACGCATCATACCATCATGTAGCCATCATGCCCCATGCAATCATGCCCCATGCAATCATAATCATTCCTAATGCAATCATGCCTCACGCAAACGTGTCGCATGCAATTATTCCTCATGCAATCATGCCGCATGCAACCATGCCTCATGCAATCATGTCTCATGCAATTATGCCTACATGCCTCATGCAATTATGCCTCATGCAATATTGCCTCATAAAATCATGCCTCATGCATAGATTACATATTATAGATTACATATAGATTATAGATGATGATTGATCATCATGCCACCATGCCTCATGCCTTATCCCTCTATGCCATCAGCGAAGCCATACCAAGGCTATATAGAGTGCAGTTGCAAAGAAAAGGTAAAAAGCAAGAAAACATGCAACTGGCAGAATATAGATTACAGATTATACACTACATATTACAGATTTGCATCACGCATCATGCTATCACACATCATGCATAATGCATATGCCAACATACCTCATGCAGCCATCACGCAATCATGCCACATGCAACCATGCCTTATACAATAATGCCTCATGCAATCATGCCGCATGCAACCATGCCTAATAAGTCATGCCTCATGCAATCATGTGGTCATGCCTCATGCAATCATGTGGTCATGCAATCATGCCGCATGCAATCATGCCGCACAGACTACAGACTACAGACTACATACAACATACAACATACAACATACAACATACAACATACAACATACAACATACAACATACAACATACAACATACAACATACAACATACAACATACAACATACAACATACAACAGACAACAGACAACAGACAACAGACAACAGACTACAGACTACAGACTACATCATTAATCATTAATCATTAATCATTAATCATTAATCATTAATCATTAATCATTAATCATTAATCATTAATCATTAATCATTAATCATTAATCATTAATCATTAATCATTAATCATTAATCATTAATCATTAATCATTAATCATTAATCATTAATCATTAATCATTAATCATTAATCATTAATCATTAATCATTAATCATTAATCATTAATCATTAATCATTAATCATTAATCATTAATCATTAATCATTAATCATTAATCATTAATCATTAATCATTAATCATTAATCATTAATCATTAATCATTAATCATTAATCATTAATCATTAATCATTAATCATTAATCATTAATCATTAATCATTAATCATTAATCATTAATCATTAATCATTAATCATTAATCATTAATCATTAATCATTAATCATTAATCATTAATCATTAATCATTAATCATTAATCATTAATCATTAATCATTAATCATTAATCATTAATCATTAATCATTAATCATTAATCATTAATCATTAATCATCAATCATCAATCATCAATCATCAATCATCAATCATCAATCATTAATAATTGATTATTACTCAGGGTTCATAGATCATTGATCATAGATCGTAGGATCATGGAATCATGGGATCATGGAATCATAGAATCATGGGATCATATGATCATGGGATCATATGATCATAGGATCATCGTATCATCGGATCATCGGATCATTGGATCATTGATAATTTAAATTGACAACAGCTTAGTCAGAAAGCAAAGTAAAGAATGCGACAAAAGATGCTAAATTAAGAAAACAGGCAAGTCTAAAAAAACCAAGCAGCTAAGTCATGCAAAACATATATAACGTGCAGTTGCAAAAAAGCAAAAAGCAAGAAAACATGCAATTGGCAGCTAAGTTATCAAGCAACATAAAAAAACAACTAAGCCATGCAAAACAATCATTGAAAAAAAGCAAAAATCAAGTAAACATGCAACTCAGAACTCAGGCATAAGGCGAAATAAAAATGCGTTGAAATGTGTAAAGTTAAAGAAACTGACATATCTAAAAAACGCATAGAGCATCTAAGACATGCAAGACATTGCAGTTTTAAAAAGAGGAATAAAGCATGAAATTGACAGCACCCTAATCAGAAAGCAAAGTGAAGAATGAGACGGAGGTGCTAAATTAACAAAAAGGGCAAACCTAAAAATATATAGGCAGCTAAGAGATGCCAAAAATACATAGCGTGCATTTGCAAAAAAGCAAAAAACGAAAAAATATGCAATTGACAACGGCTCGGCCAGAAAGGAAAATAAAGAATGCTACAAGATATGTGAAGTTAATAAAGCGGACAATTCTAAAAAAAGCATAAAGCAGCTAAGACATGCAAAAGATCATAGCTGGCAGAAAAAGCGAAAAGCATGAAAACATGCAATTGGAAACAGCTCAGTGATAAACCAAAATAAAGAACGGGTTCAAACCCGTAAAGTTGATAAAGCATAATACAGCTAATGCAGGCAAAACATCCATAGCTTGCAGTTGCAAGGAAAGCGAAAAGTAAGAACACATGCAATTGACAACAGCTTATTATAAAAACAAAATAAAGAATGCAACAAAATATGTTAAGTTAATAAAACGGACAAATCTAAAAAAAGGATAAAGCAGCTAAGACCTGCAAAGCATACATAGCCTGCGATTGGAAAAAAGGAGCTTAGTCAAAAAGCACAATAATGAATGCGACAAAATGGGTAAAGTTAATAAAGCGGATACATGTAGATAAAGCATAAGGCAGCTAAGACCTGTAATCGCAAAAAAAAGCAAAAAGCAAGTTAGCATCCAATCAACCACAGCTTAGTCAGAACAGAAATTAAAGCATGCGAGAAATTATGTTAAAGTAATAAAACAGGCAAATCTAAAAAACATTAAGCAGTTAAAAAATGCAAAACACACATAGCTTGCAGTTGCAAAAAAAAGGAAGAAAACATGCAAATGACAACAGCTCAGTCAGATGGCAAAATAAAAAATGCTACAAATACATAAAGGTAATTAAACGGACAAGTCTAAATAATGCATAAAGCGCTAAAAAATGCAAAACATACATAGTTTGTAGTTGCAAGAAAAAGCAAAAAGCAAGAACACATGCAATTGCCAACAGCTTGGTCAGAAAGGAAAATAAAGAATGCGACAAGATATGTGAAGTTAATGAAGCGGACAAACCTAAAAAAGGCATAAAGCAGCTAAAACATGCAAAAAAATACCTAGCTTGCAGTTGCAGAAAAAGCAACAAGCAAGAAAACATGCAACAGGCAACAGCTCAGTGATAAATGAAAATAAAGAGTGCGTTCAAATCTGTCAAGTTAATGAAACGGTCAAAATGCGTAAAACAGCTAAGACATGCAAAACTAATAGTTGCGAAAAAAACAAAAAGCTAGAAAACATGCAATTGACAATAACTCAGAAAAAAAAAACAAAATAAAGAATATGACAAAATATGAAAATATGTAAGGTTAACAAAACGAAAAAATCTAAAAAAAAAAGCAAAAAGCAGCTAAGACACGTAAAACCTTGTAGGTGCAAAAAAAAAGGAAAAACATGCAATTGACAACAGTTCAGTCAGAAAGTAAAGTTAAGAATGCCAGAAATTATGTTAAATTAACTAAACGGGCAAATATATAAAACATAGCAGTTAAGACATGCAAAACACGCATAGCTTGCAGTTGCAAAAAAAGTCAAAAAGCATAAAACAGCTAAGACATGCAAAACTAGCAGTTGAAACAAAGCTACAAGCAAAAAAACATGCAATTGGCAATAATTCAGAGAGAAAGCGAAATAAAGATTGCGACACAATATGTTGCATTATTAAAACGGGCAAATCGGAAAAAAGCACCAAGCAGCTAAGGCATGCAAAACATACATAACTTGCAGCTGCAAAAAAAGCAAGAAAGCATGCAATTGACAACAGCTCAGTCATAAAGCAAAATAAGAAAACGCGTTCAAATATGTAAACTTAATAAAACACACAAAACTAAAAAAAGCATAATAGAGCTAAGACATGCAAAACATACATAGCGTCCAGTTGCTAGAAAAGCAACATAAAGAATGACTTGAACTATATAAAGGTAATAAAACTGACAAATCTAAAAAAGCACAAAACAGCTAAGACATTCGAATCATTGCAGTTGCAAAAAAAAGGAGTAAAGCATGCAATTGACAGAAGCTTAGTCAGAAAGCAAAGTAAAGAATGCGACAAAAGATGCTAAATTAACAAAACGCGCAAATCTGAAAAGAACATAAGGCAGCTAAGACATGCCAAACATATATAGCGTGCAGTTGAAAAAAAAGCAAAAAGCATAAAGACATGCCTAAGTTATAAAGCAGCAAAATTTAAAAAAGCTTAAACGTGCAAAACATCCATTGATTGTAGTTTCAAGAATAAGTAAAAAGTAAGAACACGTATAATTAACAACGGCTTAGTCTAAAAGCAAAATAGAAAACGCAACAAAATATGTAGTAAAGTTAATAAAACGGAAAAATAAAAAAAAGCATAAACAGCTGAGACATGCAAAACATACATAAAAAAATTAAGAAAGCCAAAATACATGCAATTGACAACAGCCCAGTCAAAAGGCATAATAAAGAATGTAACAAAATATGTAAAGTAAATAAAACGGAAAAATCTAAAAAAAGTATAAAACAGCGAAGACATCCAAAACATAAATTTCTTGTAGCTGCATGAACAGCAAAAAACAAGAAACCATGCATTGACAACAGCTCAGTCATAAAACAAACCGAAAATGCGTTTAAATATGTAAAATTAATATAACGGACAAATCTAAAAGAAGCATAATACAGATAAGACATGCAAAACATACATAGTTTGGAGTTGCAAAAAAAAAAGCAAGAAAACATGCAATTGACAACAGCTCGGTCAGAACGGAAAATAAAGAATTCTACAAGATATGTGAAGTTAATAAAACAGATAAATAAAAAAAGCATAAAGCAGCTAAGACATGCAAAAGATCCTAGCTTGCAGTTGCAGAAAAAGCGAAAAGCAAGAAAACATGCAATTGGCAAGAGCTCAGTGATAAATCAAAATAAAGAATGCGTTCAACCCTGTAAAGTTAATAAAACGGACAAAGCTAAAAAAGCATAATACAGCTAAGGCATGCAAAACATACATAGCTTACAGTTGCAAAAAAAGCGAAAAATAAAAACACATGCAATTGATAACAGCGTATTATAAAAGCAAAATAAAGAATGCTACAAAATATATTAAAACGGAAAAATCTATAAAAAAGCATAATGCAGCTAAGAAATGCAAAGCATACATAGCCTTCGGTTACAAAAAAGGAGTTCAGACAAAAAGCAAAATAATGAATGCGACAGAATGAGACACATGTAGAACTCTGTCATAAAGCATGCGAGAAATTAGGTGAAATTAACAAAACGGGCAAATCTAAAAAACACTAAGCAGTTTAAACATGCAAAACACACATAGCTTGCAGTTGCAAAAAAGGAAGAAAACATGCAATTGACAACAGCTCAGTCACATGCAAAACATACATAATTTGCAGTTGCAAGAAAAATCAAAAAGCAAGAACACATGCAATTGACAACAGCTTGGTCAGAGAGGAAAATAAAGAATTCGACAAGATATGTGCAGGTAATAAAACGGACAAGTCTAAACAAAGCAAAAAGCAGCTAAGACATGTAAAATATTGTGGTTGCAAAAAAAGGAAAAAACATGCAATTAACAACAGCTCGGTCAGAAAGTAAAATAAAGATTGCGAGAAATTATGTTAAATTAACAAAATGGGCAAAGATAAAAAACATAGCAGTTAAAATATGCAATACACGCATAGCTTGCACTTGCAAAAAAAAGAATAAAACATGCAACTGACAACAGCTTAGTCAAAAAGCATAAAACAGCTAAGCCATGTAAAGCTAGCAGTTGAAACAAAGCTACTAGCAAGAAAACATACAACTGACAATAGCTCAGAGAGAAAGCAAAATAAAGATTTCGACAAAATACGTTAAATTATAAAACGGTCAAATCGCAAAAAAGCACCAAGCAGCTAAGACATGCAAAACATACCTAGCTTGCAGCAGCAAAAAAAGCCAAAAGCAAGAAAGCATGCAATTGACAACAGCTCAGTCATAAAGCAAAATAAGAAAACGCGTTCAAATATGTAAACTTAATAAAACGGACAAATCTAAAAAAAGCATAATACAGCTAAGACATGCAAAACCTACATAGCTTCCAGTTGCAAGAAAAGCAAAATAAAGAATGACTTGAACTATATAAAGGTAATATAAAACGGACAAATCTAAAAAAAGCATAAAGCAGCCAAAACACGCAAAAAATACTCAGCTTGCAGTTGCACAAAAAACGAAAAGCAAGAAAACATGCAATTGGCAACAACTCAGTGATAAATCAAAATAAAGAATACGTTCAAACCTTTTAAGTTAATAAAACAGGCAAAGCTAAGAAAAGCATAGTACAGCTAAGGCATGAAAAACATCCATAGCTTGCAGTTGCAAAAAAAGCTATAGGTAAGAACACATGCAATTGACAACAGCTTATTATAAAAGCAAAATAAAGAATGCTACAAAATATTTTAAGTTAATAAAACGGAAAAATGTAAAAAAAAGCATAAAGCAAAAATGTGCGAATGGTCTGACGACCGCAGCCATGAAAGAAGACAACACACACACAAAGCATAAAGCAGCTAAGACCTGCAAAGCAGACAAATACATGAGTAAATAAGGCGGACATATGTAGAAATAGCATACGGCAGCCAAGACCTGTACTTGCAAGAAATAATCAACAACAAAAAAGTTAGCATGCAATTAAAAGCAGTTTAGTCAGAAAGTGAAATAAATAATGTGAGAAATTATGTTAAATTAACGAAACTGGCAAATCTAAAAAAAAAATGCAATAGACAACAGCACAGTCAGAAGGAAAAATAAGAAATGGTACAAAATATATAAAGGTAATTAAACGGACAATTCTAAATAATGCATAAAACAGCTAAGACAGTCAAAACAGAAATAGTTTGCGGTTGCAAGAAAAAGCAAACAGCAAGAACACATGCAATTGACAACAGTTCAGTCAAAAAGCACAAAACAGCAAAGCAATGCAAAACTAATAGCTGAAAAAAAGAACAAAAGCAAGAAAACATGCAATTGACAATAGCTCAGAGAGAGCACAAATTAAACAAAATATGTTAAGTTAGTAAAACGGACAAATCCAAAAAAGCAAAAAGCAGCTAAGACATGCAAAACATTGTAGTTGCAAAAAAAGAAAGAACGTGCAAATGACAACAGCTCAGTCAGAAAGTTAAATAAGGTATGCGAGAAATTATATTAAATTAACAAAACGGGCAAATCTAAAAACAAAGCATTTAAGACATGCAAAGTACACATAGCTTGCA
This sequence comes from Tillus elongatus, assembly GCA_964006375.1. Taxonomy (NCBI): domain Eukaryota; kingdom Metazoa; phylum Arthropoda; class Insecta; order Coleoptera; family Cleridae; genus Tillus; species Tillus elongatus. The sequence goes on along the minus strand of OZ023268.1, from coordinate 17,743,850 downwards.
GTAGCAAAAAAAGGAAGAAAACACGAAATTGACATCAGCTCAGTCAAAAAGCATAAAACAGCTAAGACATGCAAAACTAATAGTTGCAAAAAAGCGGAAAGTAAGAAAACCTGCAATTGACAATAGCTCAGACAGAAAGCAAAATAAAGGATAACTTGAAATATATAAAGTTAATAAAAGAGACAAATCTAAAAAAAGCATAAAACTGCTAAGACATTCCAATCATTGCAGTTGCAAAGAAAAAGAAGTAAAGCATGCAATTGACAGAAGCTTAGTCAGCAAGCAAAGTAAAGAATGCGATAAAAGGTGCTAAATTAACAAAACGCGCAAATCTGAAAAGAACATAAGGCACCTAAGACATGTAAAACATATATAGCGTGCAGTTGAAAAAAAAGCAAAAAGCATAAAAACATGCAATTGACAATAGCTAAGTTATAAAGCAGCCAAATTAAAAAAGCTTAAACGTGCAAAACATCCATTGATTGCAGTTTCAAGAATAAGTAAAAAGTAAGAACACATATAATTAACAACCGCTTACTCTAAAAGCAAAATAAAAAATGCAACAAAATATGTAGTAAAGTTAATAAAACGGAGAAATATAAAAAAAGCCGAAACAGCTGAGACATGCAAAAGATACGTGACTTAGTGTTGCAAAAAAAAAGAAAAAAGCCAAAATACATGCAACAGCCCAGTCAAAAGGCATAATAAAGAATGCAACAAAATATGTAAGTAAATAAAACGGAAAAATCTAAAAAAACTATAAAACAGCAGATACATGCAAAAAATAAATCGCGTGCAGTTGCAAAAACAGCAAAAACAAGAAACCATGCAATTGACAAACAGCTCAATCATAAAATAAAACAAAAAATACGTTCTAATATGTAAAGTTAATACAACGGAGAAATCTAAGACATGCAAAACATACATAGTTTGGAGTTGCAAAAAAAGCAAAAAGCAAGAAAACATGCAATTGACAACAGCTCGGCCAGAAAGGAAAATAAAGAATGCTACAAGATATGTGAAGTTAATAAAGCAAACACATATAAAAAAGCAGCTAACACATGCAAAAAATACCTAGCTTGCAGTTGCAAAAAAAAAACGAAAAGTAAAAACACATGCAATTGACAACAACTTATTATAAAAGCAAAATAAAGAATTCAACAAAATATGTTGCAGTTGCAAAAAAGCAAAAAAAGAGTTAGCATCCAATCAACAACAGCTTAGTCAGAAAAGAAAATAAAGCATGTGAGAAATTGTGTTAAATTAACAAACATGCAAAACACACATAGCTTGCAATTGCAAAAAAAGGATGAAAACATGCAATTGAAAACAGCTCAGTCAGAAAGCAAAATAAAAAATGGTAAAAAATATATAAAGGTAATTAAACGGACAAATATAAATAAAGCATAAGACAGCTAAGACATGCAAAACATATATAGTTTGGAGTTGCAACAAAAAGCAAAAAGCAAGAACACATGCAGTTGACAACAGCTCAGTCAAAAATCATAAAACAGCTAAGACATGTAAAACTAATAGCTGAAAAAAAGCAAATAGCACGAAAACATACAATTGACATTAGCTCAGACAGAAAGCAAAATAAAGAATGCGACGATATATGTAAAGTTAGTAAAACGGACAAATAAAAAAACGACATGCAAAACATTGTAGTTGCAAAAAAGGAAAGAACGTGCAAATGACAACAGCTCATTCAGAAAGTAAAATAAGCTATGCAACAAAGACATGCAAAACATTGCAGTTGCAAAAAAAAGGAATAAAGCATGCAATTGACAGCAGCTTAGTCAGAAAGCAAAGTAAATAATGCGACAAAAGGTTTAAAAGAATTAACAAACCGGGCAAATCGAAAAAAGACAGCTAAGACATGCAAAACATACATAGCGTGCAGTTGCAAGAAAGCAAAAAGCATGAAAACATGCAATTGACAGTAGCTAATTTATCAAGCAAAATAAAAAAATGCTAAGGCAGCCAAACATTCGTTGATTGCAGTTTCAAGAATTAGCAAAAAGTAAGAACACATACAATTAACAAACAGCTTAGTTTAAAAGCAAAATAAAGAATGCAACAAAATATGTAGTAAAATTAATAAAATGGAGAAACCTAAAAAAAGCATAAACAGCTGAGACATGCAAAACATACATAAAAAAATTAAGAAAGCCAAAATACATGCAATTGACAACAGCCCAGTCAAAAGGCATAATAAAGAATGTAACAAAATATGTAAAGTAAATAAAACGGAAAAATCTAAAAAAAGTATAAAACAGCGAAGACATCCAAAACACAAATTGCTTGTAGTTGCATGAACAGCAAAAAACAAGAAACCATGCATTGACAATAGCTCAGTCATAAACCAAACCGAAAATGCGTTCAAATATTTAAATTAATATAACGGACAAATCTAAAAGAAGCATAATACAGATAAGACATGCAAAACATACATAGTTTGGAGTTACAAAAAAAAAGCAAGAAAACATGCAATTGACAACAGCTAGATCAGAAAGGAAAATAAAGAATTCTACAAGATGTGTGAAGTTCATAAAGCAGATAAATAAAAAAAGTATATATCAGCTAAGACATACAAAAATACCTAGCTTGCAGTTTCAGAAAAAGCAAGAAGCAAGAAAACATGCAATTGGCAACAGCTCAGTGATAAATCAAAATAAAGAATGCGTTCAACCCTGTAAAAAAAGAAAAACATGCAATTGACAACAGTTCGGTCAGAAAGTAAAATAAAGAATGCGAGAAATTATGTTAAATTAACAAAATGGGCAAAGCTAAAAAACATAGCAGTTAAAATATGCAATCCACGCATAGCTTGCACTTGCAAAAAAAAAGAACAAAACTTGCAACTGACCACAGCTTAGTCAAAAAGCATAAAACAGCTAAGCCATGCAAAACTAGCAGTTGAAACAACGCTACTAGCAAGAAAACATGCAATCGACAACAGTTCGGTCAGAAAGCAAAATAAAGAATGCGACAAATTTCGTTAAATTATAAAAACGGTCAAATCGCAAAAAAGCACCAAGCAGCTAAGGCATGCAAAACATACCTAGCTTGCAGCAGCAAAAAGCAAGAAAGCATGCAATTGACAACAGCTCAGCCATAAAGCAAAATAAGAAAACGCGTTCAAATATGTAAAGTTAATAAAACGGACAAATCTAAAACAAGCATAATAGAGCTAAGACATGCAAAACATACATAGCTTTCAGTTGCAAGAAAAGCAAAATAAAGAATGACTTGAACTATATAAAGGTAATAAAACTGACAAATCTAAAAAGCACAAAACAGCTAAGACATTCGAATCATTGCAGTTGCAAAAAAAGGAGTAAAGCATGCAATTGACAGAAGCTTAGTCAGAAAGCAAAGTAAAGAATGCGACAAAAGATGCTAAATTAACAAAACGCGCCTATCTGAAAAGAACATAAGGCAGCTAAGACATGCCAAACATATATAGCGTGCAGTTGAAAAAAAGCAAAAAGCATAAAGACATGCGATTGACAATAGCTAAGTTATAAAGCAGCAAAATTAAAAAAAGCTTAAACGTGCAAAACATCCATTGATTGCAGTTTCAAGAATAAGTAAAAAGTAAGAACACATATAATTAACAACCGCTTACTCTAAAAGCAAAATAAAAAATGCAACAAAATATGTAGTAAAGTTAATAAAACGGAGAAATATAAAAAAAGCCGAAACAGCTGAGACATGCAAAATATACGTGACTTAGTGTTGCAAAAAAAAAAGCCAAAATATATGCAACTGACAACAGCCCAGTCAAAAGGCATAATAAAGAATGCAGCAAAATATGTAAGTAAATAAAACTGAAAAATCTAAAAAAACTACAAAACAGCAAAGACATGCAAAAAATAAATCGCTTGCAGTTGCAAAAACAGCAAAAACAAGAAACCATGCAATTGACAACAGATCAGTCATAAAAGAAACCAAAAAATACGTTCTAATATGTAAAGTTAATACAACGGAGAAATCTAAGACATGCAAATTATACATAGTTTGGAGTTGCAAAAAAAGCAAAAAGCAAGAAAACATGCAATTGACAACAGCTCGGTCAGAAAGGAAAACAAAGAATGCTACAAGATATGTGAAGTTAATAAAGCAAACACATCTCAAAAAAAGCAGCTAACACGTGCAAAATATACCTAGCTTGCAGTTGCAAAAAAAAACTAAAAGTAAAAACACATGCAATTGACAACAGATTATTATAAAAGCAAAATAAAGAATTCAACAAAATATGTTGCAGTTGAAAAAAAGAGCAAAAAACGAGTTAGCATCCAATCAACAACAGCTTAGCCAGAAAAGAAAATAAAGCATGTGAGAAATTATGTTTAAATTAACAAACATGCAAAACACACATAGCTTGCAGTTGCAAAAAAAAGATGAAAACATGCAATTGAAAACAGCTCAGTCAGAAAGCAAAATAAAAAAATGGTAAAAAATATATAAAGGTAATTAAACGGAAAAATATAAATAAAGCATAAAACAGCTAAGACATGCAAAACATATAATTTGCAGTTGCAAGAAAAAGCAAAAAGCAAGAACACAAGCACTTGACAACAGCTCAGTCAAAAAGCATAAAACGGCTAAGACATGTAAAACTAATAGCTGAAAAAAAGCAAATAGCACGAAAACATACAATTGACATTAGCTTAGACAGAAAGCAAAATAAAGAATGCGACAATATACGTAAAGTTAGTAAAACGGACAAATAAAAAAAAACGAAAAAGCAGCTAAGATATGCAAAACATTGTAGTTGCAAAAAAGGAAAGAACGTGCAAATGACAACAGCTCATTCAGAAAGTAAAATAAGGTATGCAACAAAGACATGCAAAACAGTGCAGTTGCAAAAAAAGGAATAAAGCATGCAATTGACAGCAGCTTAGTCAGAAAGCAAAGTAAATAATGCGACAAAAGGTTTAAGAGAATTAACAAACCGGGCAAATCGAAAAAAGACAGCTAAGACATGCAAAACATATATAGCGTGCAGTTGCAAGAAAGCAAAAAGCATGAAAACATGCAATTGACAGTAGCTAATTTATCAAGCAAAATAAAAAAATGCTAAGGCAGCCAAACATTCGTTGATTGCAGTTTCAAGAATAAGCAAAAAGTAAGAACACATACAATTAACAAACAGCTTAGTTTAAAAGCAAAATAAAGAATGCAACAAAATATGTAGTAAAATTAATAAAACGCAGAAACCTAAAAAAACATAAACAGCTGAGACATGCAAAACATACATAAAAAATTAGGAAAGCCAAAATACATGAAACTGACAACAGCCCAGCCAAAAGGCATAATAAAGAATGTAACAAAATATGTAAAGTAAAAATAACGGAAAAATCTAAAAAAAGTATAAAACAGCGAAGACATCCAAAACATAAAATGCTTGCAGTTGCAGAAACAGCAAAAAAGAAGAAACCATGCATTGACAACAGCTTAGTCATAAAACAGACCGAAAATGTGTTCAAATATGTAAAATTAATATAACGGACAAATCTAAAGGAAGCATTACACAGATAAGACATGCAAAACATACATAGTTTGGAGTTGCAAAAAAACCAAAAAGCAAGAAAACATGCAATTGACAACAGCTCGATCAGAAAGGAAAATCAAGAATTCTACAAGATATGTGAAGTTAATAAAGCAGATAAATAAAAAAAGCATAAAGCAGCTAAGACATATAAAAATATATAGCTTGCAGTTTCAGAAAAAGCGAGAAGCAAGAAAACATGCAATTGGCAACAGCTCAGTGATAAATCAAAATAAAGAATGCGTTCATACCTGCAAATTTAATAAAACGGGCAAAGCTAAGAAAGCATAATACAGCTTAGGCATGCAAAACATACATAGCTTGCAGTTGCAAAAAAAGCGAAAAGTAAGAACACATGCAATTGACAACAGCTTATTATAAAAGCAAAATAAAGAATGCTACAAAATATATTGGGTTAATAAAACGGAAAAATCTATAAAAAAAAAGCATAAAGCAGCTAAAACCTGCAAAGCATACATAGCCTTCGGTTGCAAAAAAGGAGTTCAGACAAAAAGCAAAATAATGAATGCGACAAAATGAGTAAAGTTAATAAGGCGGACACATGTAGAACTCGGTCATAAAGCATGCGAGCAATTATGTGAATTTAACAAAACGGGCAAATCTAAAAAACATTAAGCAGTTAAAACATGTAAAAGAGACATAGCTTGCAGTTGCAAAAAAGGTAAAAAAACATGCAATTGACAACAACTCAGTCAGATGACAAAATAAAAAATGCCACAAATATATAAAGGTAATTAAACGAACAGGTCTAAATAAAGCACAAAACGCTAAGACATGCAAAACATACATAGTTTGCAGTTGCAAGAAAAATCAAAAAGCAAGAACACATGCAATTAACAACAGCTCGGTCAGAAAGGAAAATAAAGAATTCGACAAGATATGTGAAGATAATAAAACGGACAAGTCTAAACAAAGCAAAAAACAGCTAAGACACGTAAAACCTTGTAGGTGCAAAAAAAGGAAAAACATGGAATTGACAACAGTTCAGTCAGAAAGTAAAGTTAAGAATGCCAGAAATTATGTTAAATTAACTAAACGGGCAAATATATAAAACATAGCAGTTAAGACATGCAAAACACGCATAGCTTGCAGTTGCAAAGAAAGTCAAAAAGCATAAAACAGCTAAGACATGCAAAACTAGCAATTGCAACAAAGCTACAAGCAAAAAAAAACATGCAATTGGCAATAATTCAGAGAGAAAGCGAAATAAAGATTGCGACACAATATGTTACATTATTAAAACGGGCAAATCGGAAAAAAGCACCAAGCAGCTAAGACATGCAAAACATACCTAGCTTGCAGCAGCAAAAAAAAGCCAAAAGCAAGAAAGCATGCAATTGACAACAGCTCAGTCATAAAGCAAAATAAGAAAACGCGTTCAAATATGTAAACTTAATAAAACGGACAAAACTAAAAAAAGCATAATAGAGCTAAGACATGCAAAACATACATAGCTTCCAGTTGCTAGAAAAGCAACATAAAGAATGACTTGAACTATATAAAGGTAATAAAACGGACAAATCTAAAAAAGCACAAAACAGCTAAGACATTCGAATCATTGCAGTTGCAAAAAAAAAGGAGTAAAGCATGCAATTGACAGAAGCTTAGCCAGAAAGCAAAGTAAAGAATGCGACAAAAGATGCTAAATTAACAAAACGCGCAAATCTGAAAAGAACATAAGGCAGCTAAGACATGCCAAACATATATAGCGTGCAGTTGAAAAAAAGCAAAAAGCATAAAGACATGCGATTGACAATACCTAAGTTATAAAGCAGCAAAATTAAAAAAAGCTTGAACGTGCAAAACATCCATTGATTGCAGTTTCAAGAATAAGTAAAAAGTAAGAACACATATAATTAACAACCGCTTACTCTAAAAGCAAAATAAAAAATGCAACAAAATATGTAGTAAAGTTAATAAAACGGAGAAATATAAAAAAAGTCGAAACAGCTGAGACATGCAAAATATACGCGACTTAGTGTTGCAAAAAAAAGAAGAAAGCCAAAATACATGCAACAGCCCAGTCAAAAGGCATAATAAAGAATGCATAAAAATATGTAAGTAAATAAAACGGAAAAATCTAAAAAAACTATAAAACAGCAAAGACATGCAAAAAATAAATCGCGTGCAGTTGCAAAAACAGCAAAAACAAGAAACCATGCAATCGACAACAGCTCAATCATAAAACAAAACAAAAAATACGTTCTCATATGTAAAGTTAATACAACGGAGAAATCTAAGACATGCAAAATATACATAGTTTGGAGTTGCAAAAAAAGCAAAAAGCAAGAAAACATGCAATTGACAACAGCTCGGTCAGAAAGGAAAACAAAGAATGCTACAAGATATGTGAAGTTAATAAAGCAAACACATCTCAAAAAAAGCAGCTAACACGTGCAAAATATACCTAGCTTGCAGTTGCAAAAAAAAACGAAAAGTAAAAACACATGCAATTGACAACAGATTATTATAAAAGGAAAATAAAGAATTCAACAAACAACAGCTTAGTCAGAAAATAAAATAAAGCATGTGAGAGATTATGTTTAAATTAACAAACATGCAAAACACACATAGCTTGCAGTTGCAAAAAGGATGAAAACATGCAATTGAAAACAGCTCAGTCAGAAAGCAAAATAAAAAATGGTAAAAAATATATAAAGGTAATTAAACGGACAAATATAAATAAAGCATAAAACAGCTAAGACATGCAAAACATATAATTTGCAGTTGCAAGAAAAAGCAAAAAGCAAGAACACATGCAGTTGACAACAGCTCAGTCAAAAAGCATAAAACAGCTAAGACATGCAAAACTAATAGCTGAAAAAAAGCAAAAAGCAAGAAAACATGCAATTGACATTAGCTCAGACAGAAAGCAAAATAAAGAATGCGACAATATATGTAAAGTTAGTAAAACGGACAAATAAAAAAAGCGAAAAAACAGCTAAGACATGCAAAACATTGTAGTTGCAAAAAAAGGAAAGAACGTGCAAATGACAACAGCTCAGTCAGAAAGTAAAATAAGGTATGCGAGAAATTATATTAAATAAACAAAACGGGCAAATCTAAAAAAACAAAGCAATTAAGACATGCCAAATACACATAGCTTGCAATAGCAAAAAAAGGAAGAAAACACGCAATAGACAACAGCTTAGTCAAAGAGCATAAAACAGCTAAAACATGCAAAACAAATAGTTGCAAAAAAGTGGAAACTAAGGAAGCCTGCAATTGATAATAGCTCAGACAGAAAGCAAAATAAAGAATAACTTGAAATATATAAAGTTAATAAAAGAGACAAATCTAAAAAAAGCATAAAACAGCTAAGATATGCAAAACATACGTAACTTGCAGTTGTAAAAACTCTAAAAGTAAGAACAAATGCATTTGACAACAGCTGAGTCAGAAAGCAAATTAAAGATTGCGACAAAATTTGCAAAGTTAATCAAACGGACAAATCTAACTAAAGCATAAAGCAGCTACGACATATATAAGTGAATTATTTGTAACCCATGCTGTCGCTATCTCTAAGATAATTGCCGAACCATAGCTTGCAGTTGCAAAAAGCAGAATAAAGAATGCGATTAGATATAGAAAGCTAATGAAACGGGCAAATCTAAAAAAAGCATGAAGCAGCCAGGACATGCAGAATATTGCAGTTGCAAGAAAAGCAAAAAGCAACTTAACATGCAACTACCAGCAACTCAGTCATTAAGCAAAATAAAGAATGCGTCTAAATATGTAAAGTTAATAAAACGGACCAAGAAAAAAAGCATAAAGCAGCCAAGACATGCAAAACGTACATAGCTTGTAGTTGCAAGAAAAAGTAAAAAGCAGGTCAACATGCAACTCACAATAACTCAGTCACAAAACCAGATAAAGCATGCGTTTAAATATGTAGGGGAAGTACGGCTGTGATGGCACACCGGCTATGTTGGCACACCTCTGATATTCACCACTTCTTATGCAGCCAGCGATACAAACGTGTACTGTACTTGAGTAGTGTGATGCGAAAGCTGCGCCGCGTAATTTTAATCATCATAGTTTAACTCATAAACTTTATACAATAAAAAATATATTTTGGTAAGCTTCAAGTTCATTTTTGTATGTTCTAGTATGACTAATAATTCACTTAAATTTAAAGGTAAAATACTTTTATAGCTACTAAATTGTTTCGTTGTGCCTAACCTATAATGTGGCATGTTTGCACGTTATTTATTTACACGGTTGCCGTTCTCTATTCAATTTTCTAAAGTAAAGGGATTTCGGCTATGATGGCACACCAATAATTGGTTATGATGGCATAGTGTGCCATCATAGCCAAACCATCAACATTATTGATTAAATATAATTCGCTTAGTAAAAGATATTATCGTTGTATTGCAGCCATTAACCCCCCCCCCCTCTTGAAATCATGAACAACAAAAAGCAAAAAATTGATAGGCAGAGCTGGTCTGAGGAGAATATGAACCAAGCAATCAAAGCTGTCCGGTCTAAAGAAATGGGATGGAAATTGGCTTCCAAAACATTTAATGTACCGAAAAGTACTCTAAGGCGAAGAGCAGAGGACAAAAATAAAGTATTACGTGGTAGCAAAAAGGGTTTTTTAGGCGGAAGTGTTAAAGTTTTCTCCGATGAAGTTGAAATGCAACTAGTTAATCACGTAAAATCGTTGGAATCTAGATTTTTTGGCTTGACGTGTTCTGATTTAAGAAAACTGGCATTTGAATTAGCTGAAAAGATGAAATGCAAACACAGTTTTAACCAAGAAAAGCGAATGGCTGGATGGGACTGGTTTCATGCTTTTGTAAAAAGGAATCCGTCGATTAGTTTAAGGCAGCCTGAGGCCACATCACTAGCGCGGGCGCAAGCCTTTAATAAAGTTACAATAAGCAAGTATTTTACTACCCTTAAAATTATTATAGATCAATACAAGTTTGAGCCTGACCAGATTTATAATATGGATGAATCGGGATTATCGACCGTACAATCAAGAACGGATAAAATTTTGGCCTCAAAAGGACGAAAACAAGTAGGGTCGGTAACGAGTGCAGAAAGAGGACAACATTTTACTGTTGTATGCTCCATCAATGCCCTTGGAAATTACATACCTCCTGCTATAATTTTCCCGAGAAAAAACATGAAACAGGAGTTGTTGGATAATGCGCCCCCAGGGTGCGTTGGATTCCCTCAAGAAAGTGGTTGGATGACTGGGCAAGTTTTCTTTTTTTGGCTAAAACATTTTATTAAATTTGCAAAACCCTCAGCTGAAAAGAAGATTCTATTACTTCTCGATGGCCATTCCAGCCACAAACACCTAGACGTGCTAGAGTTCGCAAAGCAAAATAATATAATTTTGTTTTGCTTTCCACCACACTGCACCCATAGGGTGCAGCCATTAGATGTTAGCTTCTATGGCCCTCTAACTACTTACTATAATCAGGCTCTTAGAAGGTGGCTACATACTCATCCTGGTCGAACAGTAACTCACTTTCAAGTTGGTCACTTATTCGCAGAAGCCTATACTCAAGCTGCTACCGTCGCCAATGCTGTTAATGGCTTTCGAAAAACAGGGATATGCCCATTTAATGAAGATATATTCCCTGACTGGCAATTCCTTCCTTCAGAAACAACCAATGTGGCAGAAGACAATTTATCATCTACTTCAGGAGAACCATCACAGTCTTCAGTGCAAGAAGTAACATTACTACAATCCAAAGCGTCTACTTCATGCAATAATCAAGTTAACCATGCTGAAGATGAACAATCTTTTCAAAGAGATGAAGAGTTACCTAAAACTACAACTGAAGGTGATATACAGGAAGATGTTAATTGTTCAGTTCTAATATCACAAATATCTCCTGTTCCGCAAGTAACTTCTCGACAAAAGCGAAAAAGAAAAGGCGGCGAGGTAGGAGTATTAAATACAACACCTGACATTGATATGGCAAAAGCAAGACACGATGAGAAGAAAATCGTTGAACAACGAAAAGCTGCTCGCTCTGCAAAGAAAGTGTTGAAAATACAGGAAGATGATGATGAACCAGAAGAACCTTTCCCAGCAGACGAGGAAGAGGATGATGTGGGTTGCATATATTGCAATTCTTTATTTTCATTATCCAGGCCAAAGGAACCCTGGATCCAGTGCCAACATTGCAAGAAGTGGTGCCACAATGCATGTGCAGGTATCGACAGAAAAACTAAGATGTTCATCTGTGAATTATGCAGTGACTAAATTCCCTACCGTTTTCAATGATTTTAAATTACATTGTTTTATATGAAAATTATTTAATTTTTTTCGACGAGTATATCATAATGACAGTTTATTTATTGTATTCTTAATATATTAGTGCAAAAACAGATTTTATATCTTCAATAACTTTTATGATTTCCTGAATTTTTTCCTTAAATGACATTATATAACAGGTTTACTTTAACAAAATGTTTTATTATGAATTTCAAATAACATATCATTTAAATTAATTGAAAGCTGTTAGTGTGCCATCATATCTGAACATGTGCAGATATGATGGCACACCACACAACTCACATAAATTTAATTCTCCCCGGTTTACATAAATGTTTAGAAATAATTTATTTATTATTAGTTAGTAAACACTTTATTACACATATAACTGCAAATATACCTTAATTATCACAAATTTAACGCAAGTTACAAGTGATCAAAAAAAAGGGGGCCATCACAGCCGTACTTCCCCTAAAGTTAATAAAGCGGACAGATAAAAAAAAACAAAGGAGCTAAGACATGCAAAACATTACAGTTGTTAAAAAGGAGAAAAACATGAAATTGACAACAGCTCAATTAGAAAGTAAAATAAAGAATGAGAGAAAATATGTTCCATTAATAAAAGAACAAATCTAAAAAAACATAAAGCAGTTAAGGCTTGCAAAACATAAATAGCATGCAGTTGCAAAAAAAGCAAAAGGCAAGGTACCATGCAATTGACAACAGCTCAGGCAAAATAAAAAAAGGCATTAAAATATGTAAAGTTAATAAAACGGACAAATCTAAAAAAACACAATGCAGCTAAGACATGCAAAACATGCATAGCTTTGAGCTGTAAAAAAAGCAAGAAAACATGCAATTAACAACAGCTCAGTATAAACGCAAAATAAAGAACGAGACAAAATATGTGATTTTAATAAAACTAACGATTTGAGAAAGCATAAAGCAGCCAAGACATGCAAGGCATATATAGTTTGCAGTTACAGGAAAAAGCAAAGAGCAAGAACACATGCAATTGACAACAGCTCAGTCAAAAAGCATAAAACGGCTATGACATGCACAACTAATAGTTGCAAAAAAAGCAAAAAGCTAGTAAACATGCAACTAACTCAGTCATAAAGCGAAATAAAGAATGCGTTTAAATATGTAAAGTTAATAAAACGGACCAATAAAAAAAGGACAAAGCAGCCAAGACGTGCAAAACCGACATAGCTTGCAGTTGCAAGAAAAAGCAAAAAGCAGGTCAACATACAACTGACAATAACTCAGTTACAAAACAAGATAAAGCATGCGTTTAAATATGTAAAGTTAATAAAACGGACAAATAAAAAAAAACATAAAGCAGCTAAGACATGCAAAACATTACAGTTGTTAAAAAGGAAAAGAACATGAAATTGACAACAGCTCAATCAGAAAGTAAAATAAAGAATTAGAGAAAATATGTTCTATTAATAAAAGGACAAATCTATAAAAAACATCAAGTAGTTAAGGCTTGCAAAACATAAATAGCTTGCAGTAGCAAAAAAAGCCAAAAGCAAGAAAGCATGCAATTGACAACAGCTCAGTCATAAAGCAATATAAAAAACGCATTCAAATATGTAAGGTTAATAAAACGGACAAATCTAAAAAAAGCACAATGTACCTAAGACATGCAAAACATACATAGCTTGTAGCTGCAAGAAAAGCAAGGAAACATGCAATTAACAACAGCTCAGTCGAAATGCAAAATAAAGAACGAGATAAAATATGTGAAGTTAATAAAACTAACAATCTAAAAAAGAATAAAGCAGCAAAGACATGCAAAACATTTATCGATTGCAGTTGCAAGAAAAAGTAAAAGGCAAGAACACATGCAATTGATAACAGTTCAGTCAAAAAGCATAAAACAGCTAAGACATGCAAAACTAATAATTGCAAAAAAATGCAAAAAAGCAAGAAAACATGCAATTGACAACAGCTCAGAGAGAAAGCAAAATAAAGAATGCGACAAAATATGTAAGTTAATAAAACGCTCATATCTAAAAAAAACATAAAGTAGCCAAGACATGCAAAACATACATAGCCTGCAGTTGAGAAATCGCAAAAGGCAGGAACACATGCAATTGGAAACAGCTGAGTTAAAAAGCAAGATAATGAGTGCGGCAGAATATATAAGGTTAATAAAACGGATAAATCTACAAAAAGCATCTAGCAACCAAGACATGCAAAATATACATTACTTGTAGTTGAAAAAGGCAAAAAGCAAGTAAGCATGCAACTCACAACTCGGTTATACAGCAAAATAAAAATGCGTTGAAATATGTAAAGTTAAAAAAAAGTACGTTATAAAAAAGCATAAAGCAGCTGAGATAGGCAAAACATAGAAGTTACCAAAAAAGGAAGAAAACATGCAATTGAAAACAGCTTAGTCAGAAAGCAAAGTAAAGAATGCGACAAAAGATGCTAAATTAAGAAAACGGGCATGTCTAAAAAAACAAAGCAGCTAAGTCCTACAAAACATATATAGCGTGCAGTTGCAAAAAATGCTTAAAGCAAGGAAACATGCAATTGGCAACAGCTAAGTTATCAACCAAAATATAAAACAGCTAAGACATGCAAAATATACATTGATTGCAGTTGCAAGAATAAGCAAAACGTAAGAACACATGCAGTAAACAACAGCAAAATAAAGAATGCAACAACATATGTAGTAAAATTTATAAAACGGAGAAATGTAAAAAAAAGCGTAAAATAGGCGAGACATGCAAAACATACATAGCTTAGTGTTGCAAAAAAGCCAGAATAGATGAAATTGACAGCAGCTCAGTTAAAAGGCATAATAAAGATTGCAAAAAAATATGTTAAGTTAATAAAACGAAAAATTTAAAAAAAGTATAAAACAGCGAAGACATCCAAAGAAATTGCTTTTAGCTTCCAGAAAAAACAAAAAGTAAGAACACATGCAACTGAGAAAAGATTAGTCTAAAGCAAAATAAAGAATGCCACAAAATATGTAAATTTAATAAAACAGACAAATTTAAAAAAGCATAAAGCCTCTAAGACATGCAAAACATAAATTGCTTGCAGTTGCAGAAACCATGCAATCGACAACAGCTCAGTTAAAAAAAAAACTCGGGACGCAGCAAGTGCGTTATGGTAGTGAATTTTTATTAAATGCTTCAAATTTAAATAACTCAATTTTCTATAAACTTAGAGAGTTTAATTTTAATACGTAATAAGGTCTTTCCGAAGGTACGATATCCACAAAATTTCATTAAAATCACTTTGTAATTTTCGGAGAAAAAATTTTTTTTGAAAGAAAATTTAAAATTTGAATAACTCAATTTTCTCTAAACCTAGAAAGTTGAATTTTGGTACGTAGTAAGATCTCTCCTGAGACAATATATATATATATATATATATATATATATATATATATATATATATATATATATATATATATATATATATATATATATATATATATATATATATATATATATATATATATATATATATATATATATATATATATATAGTAAATTTCATTAAAACAGCTTTGTTAGTTTCGGAGGAAAAAAAAATTCGAAAGAAAACTCAAAATTTCCCCGGAAAACCCCGTCCGATTTTTCTGGCTAACGAACTCATCCAAGCCATTAATAAAAGAAAGGCACTTGCCGAGTTTCATCGAAATCGGGTAATTATTTTTTTAATTATCGCATGGATACATACATATACATATATATATATATATATATATATATATATATATATATATATATATATATATATATATATATATATATATATATATATATATATATATATATATATATATGTGTATGTATAAAAATATAAAAATTGAAACTGACCCCGGATATGGGTTCTAGGGGTCCTAGTTCGCGCTCATTTGAAGAACATTTTGCAAGGTCTCACCATCGTTACCTCTCTATTAGTTTTAGTGAATTTTTTAAAATAAAAATTCACTAAAACTAATAGGAGCTCTGAAAACCGTTTCAAAACAAACATCTGTCACGTATCGCCGGAGCCTGTTTGATTTAAGTTATAAAAATTTTTGGAAAAAAAAATTCCAAAAGAAAAATCAAAATTTGAATAACTCAATTTTTTATAAACTTAGAAAGTTGAATTTTGATACGTAGTAAGGTCTCTCCCAGGGCAACATACCCTTTAAAGTTTATTAAAACAGCTTTGTAATTTTCGCGGAAATTTTTTTTCCCGGAAAAGCCTTTCCGATTTTCCTGGCTAACGAAATCATCCAAGCCATTAATAAAAGAAAGGCACTTGCCGAGTTTCATTGAAATCGGTTAATTAATTTTTGAGTTATCGGATGGATATTTGAAAAGTCTCACCATCGATACCTCTCCATTACCGACTTTTTTAAAATAAAAATTCACTAATATTTTGGTTAAAGGATAAGCAGTTTGTTTATTTTTTTTAGCAATACATTTTTAATTCTAGTGTTGGGAGGGACCTGCTGCACTTAGTATGATATCTTAGGCAGCACACAATACACAACATATAAAAAAGCAAACAGTATATCCCTCGTGTTTTAAGTAACCTTATTATGACAAGCACATACACCATTTTAACGTTTTAAATAAAGGAGTTGTCTCTTGTATAATAATAATTATATTCAGCTTTACCGTAGAAACGCGTCATCCTGTATAATATCAGCCCTTTTGTAAAACTTCTATCCTTTATATTTATTTATTTATTCAATACAGCGTCTAACAGACCTGCGCAATAATAATCATATGTTACGTTACCATGACAACCACAACTACATCTCATGTAAACTATTCAATGAACAGCGGTGAAACTTAAACATAAATGTTTCAAATTTGAATAGCTTAATTTTCTGTAACCCTAGAAAGCTGAATTTTGGCACATAGTTATGTCTTTCCCGGAGCAATATGTACACCAAATTTTAATGAAATATCTTTGTAATTTTCGGAGAAAAAAAATTTTCGAAAGAAAACTCAAAATTTTCCCGGAAAACCGTGTTAGATTTTTCTGGCTAACGAACTCATCCAAGCTATTAATAAAAGAAAGGCACTTGCCGAGTTTTATCAAAATCGGTTAATTATTTTTTGACTTAGCGGTTGGATACATGCATGCATATATATATATATATATATATATATATATATATATATATATATATATATATATATATATATATATATATATATATATATATATATATATATATACATATATAAACATATAAAAATATAAAAATCAAAACTGACCCCGGATATCGGTTCTAGGGGCCCAAATTCGCGCTCATTTGCAAAAATTTTTGCAAAGACTCACCATCGATACCTCTCTATTAGTGAACTTTTTTTAAATAAAAATTCACTAAAAAGGCGTTCAACTATGTAAAGTTAATATAACGGACAAATCTAAAAAAGCTAATACAGATAAAACATGCAAAACATAGATAGTTTGGAATTGCAAAAAAATGCAAAAAGCAAGAAAAGATGCAACTGACAACAGCTAGATCAGAAAGAAAAATAAAGAATGCGACAAGATACGTGAAGTTAATAAAGCGGACAAATATAAAAAAGCATGAAGCAGCTAAGACATGCAAAAAATACCTATCTTGCAGTTGCTGAAAAAGCGAAAAGCAAAAAAACAACAGCTCAGTAATAAACCGAAATAAAAAACGCATTTAAACAGGTAAAGTTAATAAAACGGGCAAAGCTAAAAATAGCATAAGGCAGCTAAGGCGCTAAGGCATGCAAAACATTATACATAGCTCGCAGTTGCAAAAAAAGCTAAAAGTAAGAACATATGCAATTGACAATAACTTAGTATATAAGCATAATAAAGAACGCAACAAAATATGTTAAGTTAATAGAATGGACAAATCCCTAAAAAGGTGTAAAGCAGCTAAGACATGAAAACATACATACATAGCTTGCGGTTGCAAGAAAATAAGCTCAGTCAGAAAACAAAATAATTCACGTGACAAAATAAATAAAGCTAATAAAACAGACAAATATAGAAAAAGCATAAGGCAGCTAAGACCCGTGAAAAAACAAAGCAGTTAAGACATGCAACACACGTAGCTTGCAGTTGCAAAAAAAAAAGAAGAAAAGATGCGATTGACAACAGCTCAACCAGAACGCAAAATAAAAAATGCTACACAATATGTAAAGGTAATTAACTGGACAAATCTAAAAAAAGTATAAAGCAGCTAAGACATGCAAAGCATACATTGCCTGCGGTTGCAAACAAAGGAGCTCAGTTAAAAAGCAAAATAATGAATGCGACATAATATGTAGTAAAGTTAATAAAACAGAGAAATCTAAAAAAGCAGAAACAGCTGAGACATGCAAAACATACATAGCTTAGTGTTGCAAAAAAAAGAAAAAAGCCAAAATACATGCAACGGACAACAGCCCAGTCAAAAGGCATAATAAAGGATGCATGAGTAAAGTTAATAAAGCGGACAAATATAGAGAAAGCATAGGCAGCTAAGACCTGTAGTTAAAAAAAACAAGTTAGCATGCAATTGACAACAGCTTAGTCAGAAAAGACAAGAAAGCATGCGAGAAATTATCTTAAATTAACAAAACCGTCAAATCTAAAAAAACACAAAGCAGTTAAAACATGCAAAACACACATAGCTTGCAGTTGCAAAAAAAAGGAAGAAAACATGCAATTGACAACAGCTCAGTGAGAAGGCAAAATAGAAAATGGTACAAAATATATAAAGGTAATTAAACGGAGAAATCTAAATAAGCCATGAAACAGCTACGACATGCAAAACATATATAGTTTGCAGTTGCAAGAAAAACAAAAGAAACAACACATGGAATTGACAACAGCTCAGTCAAAAAGCATAAAACAGCTAAGACATGCAAAATTAATATTTGTAAAAAAGCAAGAAACATGCAATTGACAACAGGTCAGTCATAAAATAAAATAAAAAACGCGTTTAAATATGTAAAGTTAACAAAACGGACATATACAAAAAGAGCATAATACAGCTAAGGCATGCAATGCATACACAGCTTGGAGTTGCAAAAAAGCAAGAAAACATGCAATTGACAACAGCCAAGATTTGCAAAACATACATTGCTTGCGGTTGGAAGAAAATGCAAAAGTAAGAATACATGGAATGAATTAAAAAAGACTGCACAACACACATGGGTAGCAGTTACAAAAAAAGTAAAAAGCAAGAAACCATGAAATAGACAATAGTTCAGTCGTAAAACAAAATAAAAAACGCGTTCAAATATGTAAAGTGATTATAACAGACAAGTCTAAGAAAGCAAAATACAGCTAAGGCAGGCAAAACACAGCTTGGAGTTGCAAAAAATGCAAAAAGCAAGAAAACATGCAATCAACAACAGCTTAGTCAGAAAGCAAAATAGAGAATGCTACAAAATATAATACATAACTTGCAGTAACAGAAAAAGCGAAAAGCAAAAAAATATTTAATTGACAACGGCTCACTCATAATTCAAAATAAAAACGCGTTCAAACATGTAAAGTTAATAAAACGGGCTAAGCTAAAAAAAGCATAACAACTAAGGCATGCGAAACATACATAGGTTGCAGTTGCAAAAATAGCGCAAAGAAAGAACACATGCAATTGACAACAGCGTAGTCTAAAAACAAAATAAAGAATGCAACAAAATATGTTAAGTTAATAAAACTGACAAATCTAAAAAAAGCACAAAGCAGCTAAGACATGTAAAACATACATAGCTTGCGGTGGCAAAAAAGGAGCTCAGTCAAAAAGCAAAATCAAGAGTGCGACAAAATGAGTACAGTTAATAAAACGGAGAAATCTAGAAAAAGCGTTAAGCAGCTAAGACCTGCAGCTGCAAAAAAGCAAAAGACAAGAGAACATCCAATTAGCAACAGCTTAGTCAGAAAGCAAAATAAAGACTGCGTCAAAATATGTAAAGTTAAAATGGACAAAACTAAAAAAGTATAAAGCAGCTAAAACATGCAAAGCATACATAGTTTCGAGTTAAAGAAAAAAGCAAAAAGCAAGAAAACATGCAGTTGACAACAGTCAGAAAGCGGAACAAAGAATGCGACAATATAAGTAAAGTTAATAGTGCACAAACCTAGAAAAAGCATAAAGCAACTAAGACATGCAGTTGCAAAAAAGCAACAAGCAAGAAAACATTCAATTGAAAACAGTTTAGTTAGAAAGCAAAATAAAGAATGCGGCAAGATATGTAAAGTTAATAAAACGGACAAAACAAAAAAAGCATAAAGCAGCTAAGACATGCAAAACATACATAGCTTGCAGTTGCAAAAAAAGCGAAAAGCAAGGAGACATGCAATTGACAACAGCTCAGTCTGAAAGCAAAATAAAATCATAAAACCAACATAAAGTACGTATGTCAAAATGTATATTTAAATATGCAAAATATATTATGTGATAAATTATGTAAATTCAAGAAAACTTTAATAGCGCAAAGCAGATAAGGCAGGCAAAACATACACAGGTTGCAGCTAATGCGCAAAAAATTACAAACTAAGCAAAAAAGTAGCAAAACATGCAACATTAGAAAAATAAGCGATTCAATAAACTGCGCAAAATTAACAAAATAAAGAAGTTTAAAAGAAAACTAAATAACTAAAACAAGAAACTTTTACAAAGTTTAGGATGTACAGTAAGCAGTGACTATAAATTTCGAGTAACTCAAAAACACAAACGACTATCAATTAGTATGCCTACAACTTATACACATCCAAATTGATAAACACCAAAAGTAATTATCAAATTTTAGGTAATAGGTACAAAAGTTATATAAATATATTTTTTGTTAATTACAAAGAACAGTTGAAAGTCTGAAGATATACTTTAGGTTGTCAAAGTTTTATTTCATATTCTGAATATTTTGTAGGAATGGATAATTAATAATAACAAGAAAATACAATTTACAAATCATTTAATTACAATTAAATCGACAGATGTATACACAAAGAAAATTTAATAGACTAAACGTTTTCAAAAGTTAAGTGAGGATGCCCATAAAATTAGGCTTGAGATTTTTTTTACAATTAACGGCCCAAAAAAAGTAATTAAGCTATCATATAACAACAATATATGTATTAATTCTATAAAAGTACATCAAAATATTTTAAAATATACTAAATCTAAATTTTAACCTTAAGATGGTGACACTCGCGAGTTACAATTGAATAAAAAAATGACTAGTCTTTTGCTTCAACAAGTATTGTCCCCGGGAAAAGATCTTAGATATCCGAAGAAAAACACTGAACGCAGATAATAGATGAACATTTTTAAATGCGAAAAAATTGTCGATAAAGTTCAGTAACAGTAAAGATGAATAATAGATAGCGTAAAGGTAAAGAATTGTAGATACGTAAGAGTAAAGCTTACATAACAGCAAAGATGAATTGTAGACGAGTGACGAGTGGAACCTGCGATGAGCACTGATAAGTGCAATTGGGAGAACCCAATTCATCACAATACAGTTTTTAGACCTGACGATCGTTTCGCTAACACAGATAGCGTCATCAGAGGGATAAATAAACTAATGGAATAAAAACTAGAACTACGATATATATGTTAGTTGTCAAGCAGTTGCGAACAGCAGACTCAACAGTGGCGGTTTGTATGTATACCTTCGTAGAGGACACTGTACGCACCTGCCGGGTAATAACATAAATTGTAGTTCTAGTTTTTTTCGCTTAGATTATTCATGTCTCTGATGATGCGAAATTTGTTGGCGAAATGATCGTAAAGTCTAAAAACTGCATTGTGATAAATTGTGTTCTCGAAATTATACTTGTGAATTGTAGATATCAAAACGGTAAATTGTAGATAGAGGCGGTGAAATGCAGATGTGAGATGAAGAATTGTAGGTACGAGACTGTGAAATGCAGATGTGAGATGAAGAATTGTAGGTACGAGACTGTGAATTGTAGACACGAGATGATGAATTGTAGATATGAGATGAAGAATTGTAGATACGAGATAGTAAATTGTAGATACAAGACGGTGAATTGTAGTTACGAGACTGAATTGTGGTTACGAGACTGTGAATTGTGGTTACGAAACTGAATTGTAGATGCACATTGGTGAATTGTAGATACAAGATGGTGAATTCTAGATATGAGATGGTGAATTGTAGATATGTGACGAATAATTGTAGATACGAAATAGTAAATTGTAGATACGAGAGGGTGAATTGTAGTTACGAGACTGAATTGTGGTTACGAGACTGAATTGTGGTTACGAGACTGAATTGTGGTTACGAGACTGAATTGTGGTTACGAGACTGAATTGTGGTTACGAGACTGAATTGTTGTTACGAGAATGTGAATTGTAGATACCCATTGGTGAATTGTAGATTCAAGATGGTGAATTGTAGATAGGAGATGGTGAATTGTAGATACGAGACGGTGAATTGTAGTTACGAGACTGAATTGTAGTTACGAGACTGAATTGTGGTTACGAGACTGAATTGTGGTTACGAGACTGAATTGTGGTTACGAGACTGAATTGTTGTTACGAGAATGTGAATTGTAGATACCCATTGGTGAATTGTAGATCCAAGATGGTGAATTGTAGATAGGAGATGGTGAATTGTAGATAAGGGACGGTGAATTGTAGATACGTGGCGATGAAGTTGTTATCGGTGGACGAACGGTAAAATGTTGATACGAAAACTTACATAACTACAAAGGTGAATTGTAGACACCGGAAAGATAAATTATAGATACGAGACGGTGACATGTATATTCGAGTCTGTGAAGTGCATATACCATACGGTGGATTGCAGATAAGAGACGGTGAATTTTATATTAAAGACGGTAAAGTTGTTACGGTAACTTAAGGGTGAAATGTAGGTTGGTAAAGGTGGGGCCAATATCTTTTGGGTTTCACAAACAAAAATATAATATAATATATCGATAACACCACCAGCTGTAAATATCTACAGCATTTAAGCGAGCTCCTAGCACTTGCGTTAAGAAGTTCTTGCCTGAGTTTTTATAACCACCCAGACAGAAAGCAAAATAAACAATGCGAGAAAATAACCAAAGACAACAAAATGGACAAAACTATAAAAGCACAAAGCAGCTAAGGCAGGTAAACATACATAACTTACAGTTGAAGCATAATAAACAAGCGAAATAAGAAAAGAGCAACAAACAAGCAAAATAAGAAAAAGGCAGCATAAGATAAAATACTAACAAGAGATTAAGTAAGTAAACTGACGCAACATAATGAAAAACATTGAAAAAAGGCCAACAAAATACGCAAAACTGAAAAGCAATGCAGGCATGCCAGGTAAACACGCAAAACTTGAGACTGACTCACAAAAATCATTCAAAATAGGCACAAAAGCAGCAATACAAGCAACATTAACAAGTAAAATAAGTAGGTTAAGAAATAATTGAGCAAAACATCCAAAATAAACAAACTAATAAAACATACAAAATTCACAAAATAAACAATGCTGAAAAAAAAGAACGCGTAAGCTAAGCAACGCACATTAAACTTATTACCATCGGGCCAAGATATAAAACATAAGCAATGAAGCACCATAAGATGCAGGATTAACAAAATATGAAACATTAAAAGGACTAAAGAAGATGTAGAAAAGAAAAATGCAAAATAAGCATGATAAAACATGCAAAATTGTAAAAATAAAGAAAGTTGAAAAAAAAACAAGGCAACAACGTGCGGCCTAATAGTATATAACAAGTTTGATAACAACCTGCAAAAATGCAGCCAAGCTAAGCAAAAAGCAGTCAATAATGTATCGTTACAACCTACATAAAGTAGGTTGGTGGTGGTTGCAAACTGGCCTCGAAAGTTTTTTTTTTTTTCATTAGCCACGGTGAGTGCACCAAAAGTTGATATTCAAACATGCAAAATG
Organism: Tillus elongatus; assembly: GCA_964006375.1. Lineage (NCBI taxonomy): Eukaryota > Metazoa > Arthropoda > Insecta > Coleoptera > Cleridae > Tillus > Tillus elongatus. Next base: position 17,720,146 of record OZ023268.1, on the reverse strand, counting down.
AAAAATGCAATATGTTATATAAAGCTGCCTAAAAAGGGCAGAGCAGATTATAATGTAAAAACATACATAATTTGAGGCTAACGCTCTAAAAACATAAGCATTCAAGCAAAAAAGCCACAAACACGCAAGCATTAACAAATAAATGCAGATTTAAACATGGAACGTAAATAATGCGATAAAGTATGTCAAGTTAACAAAATGGAAAAAAACAAAACAGCAAAAGCAAAAAAGATTTATAACCAGTCAAAAAGTAGCCATGTAGACAGTATTTACAAAAAACTAAAACACAATCTAAAAAACATGCAAAGCTGGTAAAGGACGCGCAAAAACACATGCTAGAGACTAAGTGAAGATTGGAACCTGTGATGAGCACTGATAAGTAAACGTTGAGAATTAAAATCAGCACAACACAAAAAAAAAAAACCGACGATTGTTTCACTAACCAAATTAGCGTCATCAGATGATTAATAATTATAAATGTTTGCCGACTACAACAGTATTATATCCGGCGAAGTTACCAGGGTTGGTTGATTGAGGGTGATTTAAACAAAATAAGCAACCAAATTTTGTACTTTGTTTTCACCTCCCTCAATCGTCCCACCCGGGTACCTGCGTCGGATATAATATATACACTGTTGTAGTCGACAAACATTTAGAATTATTCATACTCTGATGACGCTAACTTGGTTATTGAAACGATCGTCAGGTTTTTGACAGCAGCAAAAAGTGTTACATTAACAAAATGAAAAGAAAGTCTACAAAAAAAAATTTGAATTAAATGATGTGATAAAATATGTAACGTTGATTTAATGGCCATGGCAAAACTTCAAGAGCAGCAAGCAAATAAGATAGGTAAAATATGAGGTTAAAACTAACGTGCAGCAAAATTAAACTATACAAACAAGCAGCCAAACATTAAACACTAAGTACAAAAAGTAACTATAGGTACCAAAAATTCATTTTGCACAAAAATGCTCCGCTAAAATAAAAGGTCAACAAAATAGAAAAAACTCAAAAGCAAAAAGCTGCAAAGGCAATTACAGCATAAAAAGCTTTCAGTTAACATACGAACCTCTTATAAGGTGAGCCAAAAACGAGCATAATTTGCAATGTCAACAAAATATTACGTAAGTACCCTCAAAAACTCGATGGAGGCCATTCATAATAAACATTGGCTCAAAACATGCAAAGTTAACAAAATAAACTAGCTTAAACCAAATGAATGAACTAGGACAAGCAAACATGCAAAGCTGGTGAAGAACGCGCAAAAAAACATGCAAGTTGAGCATAAGATCAGAAAACATGGAAGATTAATTAAGCATTAAGTATAACATATATCATTTAAAATAAACATTGGGCCAAAACATGCAAAGTTAACAAAATAAACTAGCTTAAACCAAATAAATGAACTAGGACAAGCAAACATGCAAAGCCGGTGAAGAACGCGCAAAAAAACATGCAAGTTGAGCAAAAGAGCAGAAAACATGTAAGATTAAGTAAGCATTAAGTATAACATATATCATTCAAAATAAACATTGGGCCAAAACATGCAAAGTTAACAAAATAAACTAGCTTTAACCAAATGCATGAACTATGACAAGCAAACATGCAAAGCCGGTGAAGAACGCGCAAAAAAAAACATGCAAGTTGAGCAAAAGAGCAGAAAACATGGAAGATTAAGTAAGCATTAAGTATAACATATATCATTCAAAATAAACATTGGGCCAAAACATGCAAAGTTAACAAAATAAACTAGCTTTAACCAAATGCATGAACTATGACAAGCAAACATGCAAAGCCGGTGAAGAACGCGCAAAAAAAACATGCAAGTTGAGCAAAAGATCAGAAAACATGGAAGATTAATTAAGCATTAAGTATAACATATATCATTCAAAATAAACATTGGGCCAAAACATGCAAAGTTAACAAAATAAACTAGCTTAAACCAAATGAATGTACTAGGACAAGCAAACATGCAAAGCTGGTGAAGAACGCGCAAAAAAAACATGCAAGTTGAGCAAGAGAGCAGAAAACATGGAAGATTAAGTAAGAATTAAGTATAACATATATCATTCAAAATAAACATTAGGCCAAAACATGCAAAGTTAACAAAATAAACTAGCTTAAACCAAATGAATGAACTAGCACAAGCAAACATGCAAAGCTGGTGAAGAACGCGCAAAAAAACATGCAATTTGAGCAAAAGAGTAGAAAACATGGAAGATTGAGTAAGCATTAAGTATAACATATATCATTCATAATAAACATTGGGCCAAAACATGTAAAGTCAACAAAATAAATAGCTTAAACCAAATGAATGAACTAGGACAAGCAAACATGCAAAGATGGTGAAGAACGCGCAAAAAAACATGCAATTTGAGCAAAAGAGTAGAAAACATGGAAGATTAAGTAAGCATTAAGTATAACATATATCATTCAAAATAAACATTGGGCCAAAACATGTAAAGTCAACAAAATAAATAGCTAAACCAAATGAATGAACTAGGACAAGCAAACATGCAAAGATGGTGAAGAACGCGCAAAAAAACATGCAAGTTGAGCAAAAGAGTAGAAAACATGGAAGATTAAGTAAGCATTAAGTATAACATATATCATTCAAAATAAACATTGGGCCAAAACATGTAAAGTTAACAAAATAAACTAGCTTAAACCAAATGAATGAACTAGGACAAGCAAACATGCAAAGCTGGTGAAGAACGCGCAAAAAAACATGCAAGTTGAGCAAAAGAGCAGAAAACATGGAAGATTAATTAAGCATTAAGTATAACATATATCATTCAAAATAAACATTGGGCCAAAACATGCAAAGTTAACAAAATAAACTAGCTTAAACCAAATGAATGAACTAGGACAAGCAAACATGCAAAGATGGTGAAGAACGCGCAAAAAAACATGCAAGTTGAGCAAAAGAGCAGAAAACATGGAAGATTAATTAAGCATTAAGTATAACATATATCATTCAAAATAAAGATTGGGCCAAAACATGCAAAGTTAACAAAATAAACTAGCTTAAACCAAATGAATGAACTAGGACAAGCAAACATGCAAAGATGGTGAAGAACGCGCAAAAAAACATGCAAGTTGAGCAAAAGAGTAGAAAACATGGAAGATAGTAAACATTAAGTATAACATATATCATTCAAAATAAACATTGGACCAAAACATGCAAAGTTAACAAAATAAACTAAGCTAAAACTCAGTGAATTAACTAGGACAAGCAAACATGCAAAGCTGGTCAAAAACGCGCAAAAAACATGCAAGTTGAGCAAAAGAGCAGAAAACATGGAAGATTAAGTAAGCATTAAGTATAACATATATCATTCAAAATAAACATTGGGCCAAAACATCCAAAGTTAACAAAATAAACTAGCTTAAACCAAATGAATGAACTAGGACAAGCAAACATGCAAAGATGGTGAAGAACGCGCAAAAAAACATGCAAGTTGAGCAAAAGAGTAGAAAACATGGAAGATTAAGTAAGCATTAAGTATAACATATATCATTCAAAATAAACATTGGGCCAAAACATCCAAAGTTAACAAAATAAACTAGCTTAAACCAAATGAATGAACTAGGACAAGCAAACATGCAAAGATGGTGAAGAACGCGCAAAAAAACATGCAAGTTGAGCAAAAGAGTAGAAAACATGGAAGATTAAGTAAGCATTAAGTATAACATATATCATTCAAAATAAACATTGGGCCAAAACATGCAAAGTTGGCAAAATAAACTAAGCTAAAACTCAGTGAATTAACTAGGACAAGCAAACATGCAAAGCTGGTCAAAAACGCGCAAAAAACATGCAAGTTGAGCAAAAGAGCAGAAAACATGGAAGATTAAGTAAGCATTAAGTATAACATATATCATTCAAAATAAACATTGGGCCAAAACATCCAAAGTTAACAAAATAAACTAGCTTAAACCAAATGAATGAACTAGGACAAGCAAACATGCAAAGCTGGTCAAAAACGCGCAAAAAACATGCAAGTTGAGCAAAAGAGCAGAAAACATGGAAGATTAAGTAAGCATTAAGTATAACATATATCATTCAAAATAAACATTGGGCCAAAACATGCAAAGTTAACAAAATAAACTAGTTTAAACCAAATGAATGAACTAGGACAAGCAAACATGCAAATCTGGGGAAGAACGCGCAAAAAAACATGCAAGTTGAGCAAAAGAGCAGAAAACATGGAAGATTAAGTAAGAATTAAGTATAACATATATCATTCAAAATAAACATTGGGCCAAAACATGCAAAGTTAACAAAATAAACTAGCTTAAACCAAATGAATGAACTAGGACAAGCAAACATGCAAAGCTGGTGAAGAACGCGCAAAAAACATGCAAGTTGAGCAAAACAGCAGAAAACATGAAAGATTAAGTAAGCATTAAGTATAACATATATCATTCAAAATAAACATTGGGCCAAAACATGCAAAGTTAACAAAATAAACTAGCTTAAACCAAATGAATGAACTAGCACAAGCAAACATGCAAAGCTGGTGAAGAACGCGCAAAAAAACATGCAAGTTGAGCAAAAGAGCAGAAAACATGGAAGATTAAGTAAGCATTAAGTATAACATATATCATTCAAAATAAACATTGGGCCAAAACATCCAAAGTTAACAAAATAAACTAGCTTAAACCAAATGAATGAACTAGGACAAGCAAACATGCAAAGCTGGTGAAGAACGCGCAAAAAAACATGCAAGTTGAGCAAAAGAGCAGCAAACATGGAAGATTAAGTAAGCATTAAGTATAACATATATGTAGGTTTATACATGCGTAATATACAATGCCATAAAATATGTGCAGTGCGGACAAAAAAGTTAAAGCAGCTAAGGTAAGCGAAAAGGCAAACTTTCAGTTAGCACAAATAATAAGCTAAAAACAACACAAAAGCAAATAGAACAAATTTGTAAATTTAAACATGCAAATGTAAGTAAACACAAGGTCAACAAAATAGACACAACTTAAAAGCACAAAGCTGCAAAGGCAATTACAGTATACAAAGGTTCTAGCTAACGTGTGAACCTCATACAAGATAATAATAATAATAATACCTTTATTATCCATTTTGAGGGCATACAAGCTACATTGTATTTGTCAGCCTTTTACAATAATTAATTCCTCACAACATTATAATATTCATTTAACACATAAAACACTGGTGTGATAGAAAAGAAGAAACTTGACTTTTAAACACCTTAATATTTTGGATATTCTTAAAATTATTAGAAGATGATTAAATATTTTTAATCCAATACAGTTTGGAGAGTTTTTTATCATCTTAGTTCTAGCATACGGAACATAAAAGTTACAAGCCTGCTACTAAAGGTATGAACATCACTGTTTAATCTAAATTTAGCACCATTTTTAGAAACATATATACACAACTCTAAAATATATAAACATATCACAGTTAAAATTTTATGACTAGAAAAGTAGACCCGGCATCTTTCCTATGTTGAAAACAGAGCGTATTATTATTTTTTAACGATAAAGACATCATGCAGCAAGGTAGAATTACCCCACAGACATATACCGTACCTCAGATCTAGAATCAATTGACTAGTATAAAGATATTAATTGCCTTTCAGTCAAAACATTTCTCAAGATAAGCCAAAAATCAACAAAAGGTTCGATATTAGATGCGGAGTCTAATAAACTTGATGGAGGCTATTGAAAATAAACATTACTTCAAGACTTACATAGTTAACAAAATAAACTAAGCTAAAAGAAAGTAAATCAACTAGGACAAGCAAACATGCAAAGCTGGTGAAAAACGCGCAAGACAACATGCAAGATGAGAAGAAAGCAGAAAACTTGAAAGATTAAGAAAACAGAGCAAGTAAGTAAGTATAACATATATACAGGTTTATACATGCGTAACAAAAAATGCAATTAATTATGTGTAGCTAACAAAATGGACATAAAAAAATTAAAGCAGCGAAGATAAGTGAAAAGACGCAAGTTTGTAGTTACCATGCAAAATAAGCTAAAAACCACACAAAATCAAATATACTCATCTTTTAGATTTAAACATGCAATGTAATGAAATTTGTAAATGTAACAAAATTAACAAGACAAAACAGTACAAAGGAAGACAAATAATAGAAAGCTTGTAAGTAAAACGCAAAAACATGCAGAATTAACAAACAAGTACGCAAAACATGCATTACCTACAAAACATGAAATGGCAATCCAAAAAATATAATGGCAAATATAAAAAAAAGAAGACGGCAAAATACGCCAAATTAACATGAAAAACAAAGCACAAAAGGTACAAAGGTAATTTCAGCATACAATGCTTCCAGTTAACATACGAACCTCATAAAACATAACCGAAAAATCAACAAAACATGCAACATTAACAAAATATTATGGAAGTAGTCTAAAAAACCCAATGGAGGACATTCAAAATAAACATCGCATCAAAACATGCATATTTAACAAAATAAAATAAGCTAAAAGAGAGTGAATTAACTACAAGTAAACAGTCAGAGATAGTGAAAAACGCTTAAAAAACATGCAAGATGAGCAAAAAATCAGAAAACAAGGTACATTAAGAAAACAGAGTAACTAGTAAGTATATGGAGGTTTATACATACGTAATAAACAATGCCATAAAATATGTGCACTTAACCAAAATTTTGTTACAAAATGGAAAAAAAAGTCAAAGCAGCTGAAATAGGCGAAAAAACAGAAGTTTACACTTAGCATAAAAAATAAGTTTGAAAATAACACAAAAGCAAATAGAACAAAATTGTGGATTGAAACATGCAATGCAAGTATATACTGTGATAAAATAAATAAATGTAACAAAATTAACAACACAAAACAGCACAAAGGAAGACAAAACACAAAAACCTTGTAAGTAACGCGCAAAAATCATACAGAATTAGCAAACAAGTAGCAAGACATACATTACTTAAAAAAATTAAAAAGCATATAAAAATAATAATGGAACACATAAAAAAAACAAGGCGGCAAAATACGCAAAATAAAATGATAAACAAATCTGAAAAAGCAACTAAGGCATGCAAAATATATAACAGTGGACAAGTCTAACGCCCAAAAAAATTGCAGCAAAAAGTGTTACATAACAAAATGGAAAGCAGGTCTACAAAAAATGCGATTTTAGAGATACGATAAAATATGTAAGGTTAACGTAATGCGAATGGCAAAATTTCAAAAGCGCAAGACAGGTAAAATATACGGTTGAAACTAACGTGCAGAGAAATGAAAGTACACAAACCTCATAAAACGTAACCCAAAAATTAACAAAACATGCAACATTAACAAAATATTATGGAAGTAGTCTAAAAAACTCAATGGAGGCCTTCCGAGAAACATCCCATCAAAACATGCATATCTAACAAAATAAACTAAGCTAAATGATAGTGAATAACTAGAACAAGTAAACATGCAGAGCTGGTGAAAAACGCGCAAAAAACATGCAAGATGAGCAAAAAATCAGAAAACAAGGTACATTAAGAAAACAGAGTAACTAGTAAGTATAACATATATGGAGGTTTATACATACGTAATAAACAATGCCATAAAATATGTGCACTTAACAAAAATTTTGTTACAAAATGGACAAAACAAAAAAATTCAAAGCAGCTGAAGTAGGCGAAAAAACAGAAGTTTGCACTTAGCACAAAACTAAGTTATAAAATAACACAAAAGCAAATAGAACAAAATTGTGGATTGAAACATGCAATGCAAGTATATACTGTGATAAATTAAATAAATGTAACAAAATTAACAACACAAAACAGCACAAAGGAAGACAAAATATAGAAACTTTGTAAATAACGCGCAACAGAATAAGCAAACAAGTAGCAAAACATGCATTACTTACAAAACATTAAAAAGCATCTAAAAAACATAATGGAAAATATCCACAAAAAAAAATCAACTTTCAAATTTGTTTTGTCAATGTGGTGATTATTATCATATGTGTTGTGCCACACACGATTTGTCCACCGTACCGTATCGTAAATGTGCGAGATGTTCACGAAATCTGATGGCTATGTTTCTTTTGGTTTGACCCACGTATTTAAGATTGCAATCTTTGCAACTTATCTCATAAATACCGGACATTTCAGTGACTTTGTCTTTGGCTTTCGTATTACCCAACTTTTTTTAAAAATTACTTTTCGTCGAAAAAGTCAAATGTAAATCGGCTTTCTTAAAAATACTTTCCAAACCCTTTGTGATTCGTGGTTCATAAGGTAGACACACAATTTTTTCTCTATTTTATCTTTCTTATATGTCGTACATTCAGATATCATTTTCTCTGTTCTGTTTTTGTTAACCAATTTGTCTATTAAACCATCCGAGTAACAGTTACATCTCGCCACGTTTTTTTATGTACTTTAATTCTGTATTACATTTGTTTTTACTTAACGGAAAATTTATCAATCTGTTTACTAGGAAATTTAAACTAGCCGTTTTCTGTGCAAACGTATGATGTGAGTTGTTAGGAATATAACTAATAGTGGCAGTTTCCTTCCTGTAGAGATCGAATTCAAGCGAGCCATTATTTTTATTTTTAATAACTAGTACATCTAGAAACGAAAGATTATTGTTGATTTCTATTTCGTGGGTAAATTTGATTGAATCAAATTGACTATTTAGTTTTTCAGTAAATTCTTCAACCTCACATATATTTGTGTCAAACACTGCAAAAATACCGTCGACATAACGAAACCAAACTCTAGGGAAATACCCATTTTTATTTTTTAAATCCGTCTCGAATCTACTCATAAACAGGTCTGCAATAAAAGAAGATAATGGATTGCCCATTGCCGTGCCTTCAGTTTGTTCAAAAAACTCATTGTTAAATTGGAAAATATTTTGTTTTATGCAAAGGCTAGTTAGAGTTAAATATTCTTTACAGACGGCTTCATTGTTAAATTGAAAAATATTTTGCTTTATACAAACGCCAGTTAGAGTTAAATATTCTTTGCAGACGTCTTTACTTATGTTGTTCAATTTTAACAATTCTTCCAAATACAGGTCTCCAATAAAAGGAAATAATGGATTGCCCATTGCTGTAAGGTATAAGGCCTTTGAAATATGTGTTTTGATGATTTGGGTTCTCCAAGTGTACTTATCAGTGCTCATCACAGTTTCCAGTATTCACATAAAGAAAAGCTCATGTTACGCCATATACCACTTACAAAAGTCATAATTAAAAAGTTCTATAAAACTACAAGGGAGTACAAACTTACTTTAGGGGTTTAAAAACTAGAATTAACATAACACCTTAGATGCCCCTCCGTCTACGTGAGAACAGATAAAATAGTAAAAACAAACAGTTTTGAAATGTCAGTTAACGTTACCTCGTTCCTGTCTCTCACTTCTAATAAAAAACATCAACCGCTCTTCCTTTTAAAATCTCTGTGGTATTTCCTATGAAAAAAAGTACTCTCGTTGATTTCTGCTGTCTTGGAATGCAATCCACCAATTATTGATGGCTTGGTAGCAGGGTCTTGTTGGCATATCTATATCTCCACATAAAATGTATAATGATTAAATTTTCTTTTAGATTGAAATGACTGCTCGTCAAAAATTCTTCTTAGGGCTATTGAATGGCGGCAAATTTTGAAAACCCTAGGTTACCGTCAGGTAATCTGGCTTGACGCAGATACATACATTGGACCCTGAAATTATTTTCTATTTACAACTTGATACATAGTATTAGTGAATTTTTATTTTAAAAAATGTGCCTTTCTTTTATTAATGGCTTGGATGAGTTCGTTAGCCAGGAAAATCAGACGAGGTTTTCCGGGAAAATCTTGTGTTTTCTTTAAAAAAAAAAGTTATTCTTCGAAAATAACAAAGCTGCTTCAATGAAATTTACTTTATATGTTGCCTTGGGAGCGACCTTACTACGTACTAAAATTCAACTTTCTAAGTTTATAGAAAATTGGGTTATTCAAATTTAAAATTTTCCTGCGAAAAAATTTTTTTTCTCCGAAAATTACAAAGTTATTTTGATGAAATTTGGTGAATATTTTGTCTTAGGAAAGACCTTACTACATACCAAAAGTAAACTTTTTAAGTTTATAGAAACTTGAGTTATGAAAAATTTGAAATATTTAATAAAAAATCACTACCATAACGCACTTGCTGCGTCCCGAGCTTTTTTTAAGTTTTGGTAAACGTTTAAAACAAATTTAGGGCCGCAGCAAATGCGTTATGGTGGCCAATTTTCATTAAATGCTTCAAATTTGTATAACTCAATTTTCTATATACCTAGATTGAGTTTTGGTGTGTACTAAGGTATTTACACGAGGGCAACCAAGGTTCTTCCAAATAACTTTGTTAATTTTTTTTTCGAAAAAATTATTTTTTTAAAAGAAAAACTGGACCGATAGGGCTGGATAACAAACTCATCCAACCTAATAATAAAAGAAAGAGTCCTCCCGAGTTTCATCAAAATCGGTTAATAACTGTCTGAGTTATCGTGTGGATACACACATACATACATATATACATATATACAGGGTGGTCACTTTTAATTGGGCCACCATTGGGATCTCCGAAACTATAAGAGATATGAAACTGGTTAAATTAGGAAAAATGTGAACAATTTTATTCTCTTTCAGAAGCTGAAGTCGCATTTCGGATAGCTTTAGCGATTGGTGAAATATCCTGAAAAAAACTGAAAAGCTCTATTTTTTTATTTCTTCGATAACTTTTTGTTATTTAATAAAATGTTACTGAAGTTGGTTTGTAAACACAACATGTTTTATCGGAATGTGAGAAATGCGGTTTAATATTTCAGTTTATCGGTCGGTTTGATACTTGATAGTACTACCGAAAATTAATTTCACAATAGTGTATTCTGTAGAAGAAAGAGTTGAAATAATTACTCTTCTTTTCAAAAACGATGACTGTGTCAACCGTACCGCAAAATTGTTTAATTAACGACATCCGAACAGACATGTTAACAGAAAATACATTTTGGAGTTAGTTTCGACAAAGTGGTTCAGTAACCAAAAAAAAAAAACGGGATCCTGAACGTGAATTTCCAATTAGAAATGAGACTACTGAGATTGAAGTTTTAGGACAAATTGCTGCAGACCCAACTTTGAGCACGAGAAAATTGGCCACTGTTTCAAACATCAAAAGACGAACTATTCAGCGAATATTGATGCATCATGAATTTCACCCGTATAAAATTCATCTTGTACAACAAATGAATGAAGATGATTTTGATCGGCGGCTGGAGTTTTGTGAAGTTATGACTGCACGAACAGCTGATAACGGGAACTTTCTGTTTAATATCTGTTATTCAGACGAGTGTACGTTTTTATTAAACTCTACAGTCAATCGTCATAATTGTCGTTATTGGGCAGATAATAATCCAAGAAATTTTCACGAAGTCCACACTCTAACTCCACAGAAATTCAATGTCTGGACTGGCATTTTTGGAGACCGTTTAATCGGACCAATTTTTCTTGATGGCAATTTGAGTGGCGAATCGTATTTGGAGTTACTAGAAGATATAGTTTACCCTATACTAATTGACATTGTTGCAAATGATGATCGCTATGAAGAAAATCAATTAGTGTTTCAAGAAGATGGAGCTCCTCCGCATTTTTCACAACGTGTTAGCGAGTTTTTGAACAGGGAGTCTCCAGAGCAATGGATTGGGCGTAGAGGTGCTATTGAGTGGCCCCTAGATCACCGGATTTGACTCCTTTAGACTTCTTTCTATGGGGCCATTTAAAGAGTAGAATTTTCGCAACAGAACCGGAGTCTTTGGAAGAATTCCGACGACGCATTGTTGAAGAATGTCGTATAATAACTACACAAACTCCAGAATGTCAGAGCTCGTTTTGAACAAAATTTGATGGAAGCTGGTGGTCAACAATTTGAACACTTACTTAACTAAATAAACATTTTTGAACGTTCGGTTTTGTTTTTTTTTAGTTTTTTTTAACGAAAACTTGACTAATCAGTGCATTTCTTATCATAATGAATGAAATACGTTCTTGCAATTCCAACTGTGAATAATTTTTAAACGAGTTAATAAAACTTCCAAAAAAATTAGTGTGCTGAATTCAGAAAAGAAAGAGCTTTCAAATGATGTAAGACTCGACCCATGTTCCCTATTTAAAATATAAGGGTTTTTATCACCATCCTTAAGGGGTTGATGTGACAAAGTTGAGTTTTATATGAAAACATGACCCCCTCAATATTAACATTGACCTTTTTCAGCGTTTCTTTAAAAAAAATATTTATGGGCGCTACTCGGTCTGTTTCGTTTTCAATGCGCCACCCTATATATATATATATATATATATATATATATATATATATATATATATATATATATATATATATATATATATATATATATATAAGAATTCAGTCGGACCTTAGTTTCGGGTTCGAGGGGCTTACATTGCCGCTCATTTGAAAATATTTCTGCAGTCTCATCATCGATGCCTCTCTATTAGCGAATTTTTTAAAATAAAATTTCGATAAAAGTCTAAAATGATTTTACAAAAACACTAACTTGCACACCCTGTTCCACGTGACAGACATAATACAAGTTTACATACTTTTAGCTGGAATTAAAAACTCTGGACGTAGAATTTGCGTTGTCGAAGTGAATTTTCATAAAAATGTTTTTAATAGTAAATATATCTCTCTAATGCAAGCAGGCATTAATCTGGTTACCGGTATTATCTATATAGTAGAAACAATGTACCATATTTTATCAAAATAATTTAGTGTTTGAAAACATACAAAAAATTTCCGAAAATAAACTTAAAATGTTTCCGAGAAAACTGGTTTTCCAGCCAAAAAATTGAGTTGAAATTTGAAACATTTAATGAAAATTCGTTACCAAAACGCACTTACTGCTTCTCGATATTTTTTGTACAAGATGTGTCATATTTCGATGAAAAAATGCAGAAATGCAATAATATAAACGTGTTCGAAAAAAATTGTAGTCATCACCAACGACTTATGGGCCAGCCTGTGATTGTCAAAATAATTTTATAAGATACAGCTCAAGACACCCTATAATTAACGTATACAACTTTTTCTCGTATCTTGTATAATAACAATGATATCGAGCTTTACCGTAGAAATGTGTCATCCTGTCAAAAATTCACTAAAATGCAATAGTATAAGGGGTGTCCGATTTAGTAAAAGAAAATTTGTATCACCAACGACTTATGGACCATGCTGTGTCAAAATAATTTATAAGATGCAGCTCAAGACACCCTTAATTAATGTAAAGATTTTGTTCCGTAGCTTGTGTAATAACGGATATATTGAGCTTTACCATAGAAATACGTCACCATGTGTAGATGTAAACAGATGAAAACTGAAACTAGGCACGGATATGGGCTCTAGAGGATCTGGTTCACGCTCATTTCAAAAAAGTTTTTCAAAATGCAAAAGTCGCGGTCTCCTCAATAGGGAATTTTTTCTACGAAAACTCGCTAAGAATTATTGACTATTAAATAAACTCTATAACTAAAACTATTGCCAAAGCATCAGAGAAGGGCTCTATTTAAAATAAATTTTCTGGAAATATTTGAGTAAAATAAAAGGCAACTCTTGAGATATATCTTCTACATAACCCGTATTCCCGTCAGGTTATTTGCCTTAAAATTGCCAATATTGACGTTTCAAATCGAGACTTTGGCGTTTTCAGAAGAAAGACTATAAAATTTTGGAAGTCATTTTATGGTGTTTCTGAACCTTTTTCGCCAAAAAAACTTAATCTTTGTCTGTAATATAGATTGTGTTATCGACAAAAAATATTTTGTTTTTGTGAGTTTGTCTGGTCATTTCCTTAAATGCCTATAACTTTTTAGAGGAATCTCGGTGGTTCAGGGGTAAGAACGTGTGCCTTTGAACCAAAGGGTACTGTGTTCGATCCCAGGGTACTCCTTTCACTTTTTCAGTACAAACTGTATAATTAACACCAACCGAGGTTCTGGCATTGTATTTGAGCCAGTTGAATGTCTGCACGTTTCGCCCTTCGAAGGGGTCGTAAAGCCGTCGGTCCCGTGTCCATGCGATGTTCGGCACATTAAAGATCCCTACCCTCCTTACACAAAGGCAGGGGTTCGGCAAAATTTCCAGGATAGTGAGGTGAAGCTGCTTCGTGGCGTCGGTGATTGGCCATAGTCGCGGAAATAGGCCGACGTTAAAGAAACAAAACACACACACAACTTTTTAGTGAATTTTCTTTAAAAAATTCACTAATGAGATTTCTGTTTATATACGAGAGCAGGTCAAAAATTCCGCGACTTTTTGAACGAAACAGGTTTTTTGACAAAAAAGCATCTTATTTCTCAACATAGGCTCCTTTGAGCTCTATACACGTCGTCCAACGTTTCTCCAATTTTTTTATTCCTTCCAAAAATATGATTTGTCTAGGTCCTCAAAATATGTATCATTGGAGTCAAACCTCTTTCAGCCAAGCCATTTCTTTAAGTTTGGAAACCAGAAACAGTCACTCGGGGCTAAATCCGGATGAGGGAAATTCGTAGCCCAATTTATGCAATTTCGCCACGGAGACTACACATGTGTGCACCCTCGCATTGTCTTGGGTGGAAAATAACTTTTTCTTGGCCAAATGCGGTAGTTTTTTCTTCAAATCGTCATTGGGTCGGTCCAATAAGTTGGTATTGTTCTTCCCTTTTAAAGTTAATCAATGTGGATTATACCGCGTGCATCCCAAAAAACGGTCGTCATGACTTTTTTGGCTGTCAAACCCACCTTGGCCTTCTTTGACGCCGATTCGTATGGAGAAACCCACTGTTTTGACTGCTGCTTTTTTTTCTCCCTCAGGGCTCGTCCGCGGCTTTGCCGCCCCGATAGCACTGCAACCTTTGGTATATTGTACATGCATATTAACTGCTGCTTGGTCTTTGGTGTGTTGTGGCGAATCCATGTTTCGCCAACGGTAACGATCGGCGCAAAACTCGTCCCTATTGCAGTTCAACAATGCCAAACACTCCTTCGAAGTTGTCACACGATTGCGTTTGTGTTTGATTGTGAGCAAACGCGGCATCCATCTTGCGGATAGCTTTCTCATACCCAAGTAATCATGCAAAATCGAAACCACTGAGCCATGTGATATGCCTATGGCTACCACAATCTCCCGCACTTTCAATGTCCGATCGGCCGACACCACATTGTGAATTTTTTAAATTGTTTCGGGTGTAGCGACCTCAACTTGGCGTCCAGAACATTCAGCGTCATTTGAAATTGTACGGCCGCAGAGAAAATCAGTAAACTACTTTTTACCATGGAAATTAATGGTGCAGAGTTCCCAGAGTATTTATCAAGCTTAGCCTCGGTGTGAGTGATGTTTTTTCCGTAAAAATAATGTTTAATGAGTACACGAAATTAACTTTTATCCATTTTCGTTATAACTCAAGAGGTTATCTGCTTTCAATGGCTATCTAACACAAACTAAATGACGCAGCTTGTTCAAAATTTGACAGGAGTCAACTGACAGATGCTTGTTAACAGGAGCAGTGTTACCCTTCCTGTGAAGAGGCGAGAAATTAAAAAAGACACTGACTATTTGACCCACCCTCGTATATTTTTCGTAAAAAAAAACAACAACTTAATTACACAGATAACTCAAAAAATAATCGACCTACTTTGATAAAATTTGGTGAGTACCTTCCTTATGCAAGTGGCTTGGATAATTTCGTTAGCCTGGAAAATCGGACCAGTTTTTCCTGGAAAATTTTGGGCTTTCTTTCGGAAGTTTGTTGTATCTCACAAAATACCAAAGTTCTGACAACCAAATTTGATACTTAGGTTTACACTATTAAACTTACTTCACATGCCAAAATTCGGATCTCTAGGTTGGAAGAAAAAAAATTATAGACATTTAAAAAAACATTTTTGGGTGCCACTGAAAAATGCACAAAACTAAAATATTTTGTGTGGATAACACGATCTATTGTATATTACAGACAAATATTAGGTCTCCTTGACGCAAAAAAAATCAAGAAATAACAGAAAAATTACTTTGAAAATTTTGTAGTTCTTAAAATGTTAAAGTCGCGGTTTGAAACGTTAAAATTGCAATTTTTAGACGGAGAACCTGAAACAAATACGGGCTACGTAAAGCAAATGTCATAATAAATGTGTTTTCCAAAGCCTTACGTTAGAGCTTCTACCATTGCTGTCCTTTATTTTACCAAAATATTTGCAGAAAATTAATATCAAATAGACCCCTTGCCTGATGGTTTGGCAGTGCTTTCAGTTATAGAGTTTGTGGTTCAACAGTCTATACTTTTTCGCGAATTCTCGTTGAAAAAATCGTTATTGAGAACACCGCGACTTTAAAATTTTAAAATATTTCTTGCAAAGAGTGCAAACTCAAAAGAAAAGTAGCATAGCGATGGGATCCAAACCAAGAAGCCGGGAAAAATGTGCGAATGGTGTGACGACCGCAGCCATGAAAGAAGACAACACACACAAGAGTGCAAACTAGCAATGACACATCCGGAGTCCATTTCAGTTATTACATGTTTAGATATATACAGGGTGGTGTATTTTTACTGTAAATCTAAATATACCGGGTATGATACAAGATACAGGAAATATTATAAAAGTTACTTATAGGGTCTTTTGAACTGCATCAAAATTATGTTGAAAATCACAGGTGGCTCATAAGTCGTTGGTGATACAAGTTTTCTATTTTTTTTAATGGAATAACCCATTCATTATTGCATTTTCCATCCAATTTTAGGCATGCTTGTAAGGAGAAAACATTTATATCGCCCATCGTCTTCGAGGTATTTCGATTGTTTTTCAATTTTATACATTTCGGAACATATCAAAAATTGTGATACGGCGTTTATTACCAATGGATATATATATATATATATATATATATATATATATATATATATATATATATATATATATATAATTTCTTTATATAAGCGCTAATTAGGCCCCTTAGAACAAACATGCGGGGTCAGTTTAAATTTCAATTATATATATATATATATATATATATATATATATATATATATATATATATATATATATATATATATATATATATATATATATATATATATATGCATATGTATGTATCACACCGATAACTCAAAAAATAATGGGACGGTTTTGATAAAATTTCGTAAGTAGCTTCCTTTTGCAAGTGGATTGGACAAGTTCGTTAGCGAGGAAAATCGGCCCGGGTTTTCCCCGAAAATTTTGCATTTTCTTTAAAAAAAAAATTATATCTCCGGTGATAACAAAGTAGAGGAAATCAAATTTGCTGTATTTATATTATATTTGTATAGTAAACCACGTATTAAAATTTAGGTCTGTAACTTAAAAGACAAAAAAGTTATAGGCATTAAAAAATTTTGGGTTTTCCTTAAAACGCCAAAGTGCGATTTGAAAGGCAAAAATCGCAACAACAACTTGAAAAAAATACGGATTATGTAAAGAAACTATAGCGAGAAGAGTGTTCTGCAAACCCTAAAGTTTCAGCCTCAACCGCCATTGTCCTCCATTTTACTAAAATATTTACAGAAAATTTATTTTTAATAGACCCTTTCTCTGATGCTTTAGCTGTAGGTTTAGTTAAGTTGGTGCTTTGGCTGTAGGTTTAGTTAAGTTTATGGTTTAACGGTAATTTTGGTAGAAAAGTTCGTTAATAGAGACCGCCACTTTTCAATTTTAAAAAGATTTTTTCAAATGTGTGCAAACTGGGCCCTTTAGAATCCATACCCGGGTTTACTTTCAGTTTGTATCTGTTTGCATATATACAAGGTGACGCATTTCTACGGTAAACCTCAATATAATTAATAAAAGATACGAGAAAAAATAGTATACGTTTATTATAGGGTGTCCTTATAAAAATATTTGTCAATCACAGGCTGGTCCATAAGTTGGTGATCCCTACAATTGTTGATTCAATCACCCTTATATTATTGCATTTTTCATCGAAATATCATGCATGTTTGTAAAAAAATCGAGACGCAGTAAGTGCGTTTTGGTAGCGAAGTTTCATTAAATCCTTCAAATTTCAATCACCTAATTTGCTATTAATCTAAAGTTTGTTGGCTAGGAAACCAGTTTGATAAAATATGACACATTGTTTCTACTCTATAGGTTATACCGGTAACCATATTGATGTCTGCTTCCATTAGAGTGACATATTTGCTATTAAAAACTTTTTTACGATTCTTCACTTCCATAACGAACTTGCTGCGTCCAGACTTTCTTGTTTACCTACTAGACTATAAATAAGTCTACCTACTTTAAAAACAAAATTGAAGTTCTTGTAAAAATGTAAACTGGAACATTTTTTTATATTATATATAAAATTAGCAAAAGTGACGGATGCATTGGCTCCTTGGCTGTCTGAAGATGAACCTGGTTAGCGTGCAATTTTTGTCGTATTTAACTATAAGACTATCCAGTTTTTTACCTCTCTTACGATTTATTTCACGTAATAGATGCAGGAACATTTTAAGTTCATGTTCGGAAAAATTTTGTACTTTTTCAAACAATATTACAAGTTATTTTGTTGAAATATGGTGCATTGTTTCCACTATATAGGATATACTGATAACCAAATTTGATGCTCGCTTTTATTAAAAAAGATATATTTGCTATAAAAACCATTCTTATGAAAATTGACTACCATAACGCACTTGCTGCGTCCAGACTTTATCCAAAATGAATTTGATTAGACAAGTGAGAAAAGAAATATATTGGAAAGTAGAGTAGGCAACGCTCAAATTCTGTAGTATAATTTAAATGACATGTTCAGAAGTGTATAATCAATTGATGGAAGCAAGTAAAAAAATATACAAAAATATTAATATATCAAAAATACTAATGTCTGACCGGGAAATATTCTAGAAGGGTAGGCCTTGAAATTCATATTTGTTCCTATAAAGAACTTAACAAATAAGTTGAGACTTAATAAATTTTATTTTGGTTGAAATTTAATAAATATCTAAATTTTAAAATTGTTTATGGTTTTAAAAATCAAAGACGGTTATTAGTGAATTTTTATTAAAAAAAATTCACTAATAGAGAGGTATCGATGGTGAGACATTTTTTCAAATGAGCGCAAACTAGGACCCCTAGAACCCATATCCGGGGTCAGTTTAAATTTTTGTATGTTTATATATATATAGGTATCCATCTGATAACTCAAAAAATAATTAACCGATTTTGGTGAAACTCGGCAAGTGCCTTTAGTTTATTAATGGCTTGGATGAGTTTGTTATCCAGGAAAATCTGACAGGGTTTTCTGGAAAAATTTTGAGTTTTCTTTTGAACAAAAAATTATTCTCCGAAAATAACCAATCTGTTTTAATGAAATTTACTATATATATTGATCTGGAGGAGAGCTCACTACGTACCAAAATTAAACTTTCTAGGTTTATAGAAAATTGAGTTATTCAAATTTTAAATTTTCTTTCGAACAAAATTTTTTTCACCAAAAATTACAAACTTATTTTAATGAAATTTGGTGGATATGTTGAATTAGGAAAGAAATTACTACACGCCAAAATTCAACTTTTTAAGTTTATAAAATATTGAGTTATTCAAATTTGAAACATTTAATAAAAATTTACTACCATAACGCACTTGCTGCATCCCAAACTTTTTTTAATTTAAGGAATGTAATTTTTCATTTTGACATATATTTAATAATATAACTTGTTCAGAACCTTTTGCTGGATTTTATGTATCTCTCTAAAAGCTATTTCCGACACTTTTTCCTATGTTCCAATCTTTCACTATATTATGATACCAAAAAATTAATAAAAACGACCCTACTCTACAAAAACTCTATGGTAGGCAATCAAAAGACATAGGATTATCTGTTTAAAAATTACAATTTGACGCCACACCCTGTATACTCGTATCTTAGGTAGATAATGAAACACATGAATCTTAAATTTTACCAAGAAATGCACTCAAATCATTTTGGACTCCTGAAAGTCTAAAAGTTATTCAGAGGCAACACCAGCAAGCGTCTTAGTCTGTGCATAAACAACAAATAAATTTATGGAATGTAATATTTTTATATTATTCAGGACGTTGTATTAATATGAGAAATTGAGTAGCTTTCAGAACCCACGTTGTTCGCAAGATGTATTTATTAAATAATGTACTCCCTTTCAACACGGTTAAATTTTACTGTAAAAATCTAAGGCACTTACCTATCTGGCTAAAAATCAGTATACAGACGTATTTGGTTGTGTGACTTCAAGCCTAATTCACGTAAAATGCACTGAATAATATACTTTATGGTTGTATTTAAACCATATATCTATTAAGGGAAACACTATATTCTTTGGCGTTAAAAGAATATTAAAACTTATTTGTCCTAGTCACAGATTTGAAAAAAACACCACAGCACAGCATACGTATGCTGTGCACAAACTGCAAACACAAACTAAACTTCAATTGTTGGGCACTGACTGATTCAACTCACTGGGTCGACTCCCACCAGTGAATCAACTGAATCGACTCAGTTGCTGATCCGACTCCCGAGTCCGAGTCCGAGTCACCGACTCGCTCTCACTCTCAGGACTCTTGGTCACTGAATCCGAATCCGATTCACTGATTCACCACTCACCGACTCATCTCATGATTGATAAACTTCGAAGCTTGAAAGATACCTTTTATTACCAACTTCTAGATACCCAGTGCCCTTTCCACTAATCTTTACCTGGAAGTGATAACGATGGTTAAATGAGACGCAGGTCTCTACCATTGTCAATATAAATACTTCCTAGTAAATCCTCATCTGCAGCTTAATGTTGCAAAAATAGTTTCTTGGAAACGAAAGGTCCCAACAGACAGATAACAAGTTAAAAACAAAACAAGTCTGGACGCAGCAGGTGCGTTATGGTAAAATATGCAGCTTAATGTTGCAAAAATGGTTTCTTGGAAACGAAAAGTCCCAACAGCCAGAACAAGTTAAAAAAGTCTGGACGCATGGTAGTGAAGTTTCATAAAAATGTTTTTAATATCAAATATTCCTTTTTTTTAATGAAAGCAGGCATTAAATTTGGTGGCCAGTATAACCTATATAGTAGAAACAATGTACCATATTTCATCAAATAAGCTTTTCGTCAGAACTATTTGAGAGCACCCGGTGCATGGAATCTTGATTTTTCCATGAAGTAATATAAATGAAAACCTCTGTGAATCCGTCATATGCATTAGACTCCGATTTTTGTTGGTGACAACGCCGTACCACAATTTTTGATATGTGCCAAAAATGTGATAAGTTGCAAAACAATTGAAATAAGCAAAAAACAAACATGCATTACAATTACAATTTGATTGAAAATGCAATATTATAAGGGGTGTTCGATTTAAAAAAGAAAATTTGTATCGCCAACGACTTATGGGACACCTGTGATTTTCGAAGTGTTTTTTATAAGATGCCGCTAAAATTGCAGCTATTCAAATTTGAAGCATTTAATGAAAATTCGCTACCATAACGCATTTGCTGCATCCCGAATATATTTTCTTACAAACATGCATTATGTTTCGATGGAAAATGCAAAAATATAAGGCGTATTCGATAAAAAAAAATATTGTACCATCCAACAACTTACGGGCCGTCCTGTGATTGTAGAAATATTTTCTTAAGATGTAGCTCAAGACACCCTATAATTAACGTATACAATTGTTTCTCGTATAATGTATAATAACAGTAATATTGAGCTTTACGGTAGAAATGTGTCACCCTGTATATATGTAAATACATAAAAACTGAAACTGACCCAGGATATGTATCCTAGGGGCCCTAGTTCGCGCTCAATTGCAAAAATTTTTTAAAATTCAAAAGTCGCGGTCTCCTCACTAGCGATTTTCTTGTACGACAATTTGCTAAAAATTATAGAGAATTATACCATAAATTCGATAACTAAACTATGTGAAAATTGGAACCTGTGATGATCACTAATAAGTACACTTTGAGAAAACCCAAATCACCACAACACTTATTTCAGAGACCTTACGATCGTTTCGTTGACAAAGTCAACATCTTCAGAGGAAGAAGTTAGAATTTATCTCGCTCTGAAGATGTTGACTTTGTCAACGAAACGATCGTAAGGTCTCTGAAATAAGTGTTGTGGTGATTTGGGTTTTCTCAAAGTGTACTTATTCTATAACTAAAACTGCCGCTAAAGCATCAGAGAAAGGGTCTTTTTGAAATGGATTTTTTGGAAACATTTTAGTAATATTAAGGACAATGGTGGTTGAAGCTGAAACTTAAGGACTTCTAAAACACATTTCTTGCAACATTTTCTCTACATAGCTTGTATTAGCTTCGGGTTCTTTGCCTAAAAGCGACTTTGACGTTTTAAGAGGAAAAGTTATCAAATTTTTCAAAATAATTTTTCTGGCATTTCTTAACCTTTTTGTGCCAAAAAACTTTGTCTATTATAGTAACATACATAGCATTTTGCTATCCCCACAAAATACCTTACTTTTGTGCGTTTATCTGTTCATCAGTGGCACCCAAAATTTTTTTCTTTAGATGCCTATAACTATTTTTCCTTTCACCTTAGACGACTACGTTTTGGCACATAGTCTACTTTTAGTGAATTTTCATTTTAAAAATCACTAATAGAGAGGTATCGATGGGGAGACGTTGCAAATTTTTTTTCAAATGAGCCCAAACTAGGACCCCAAGAAGCCATATCCGAGATCAGTTTCCAATTTTATATGTTTATATGTATATATATATATATATATATATATATATATATATATATATATATATATATATATATATATATATATATATCCGCACGATAACTCAAAAAGTTATAAACCGATCTTGATGAAACTCGGTAAAAATCTTTATTTTATTACTGGCTTGGACGAGTTTGTTAGCCAGGAAAATCTGACAAGGTTTTCCGGAAAAATTTTGAGTTTCCTTTGAAAATATTTTTCCTCCGAAAATTACAAAGCTTTTTATTGAAATTTGGTTAATATGTTTCCATGTGAAAGACCTTAATACGTACCAAAATTAAACTTTCTATGTTTATAGAAAATTGAGTTATTCAAATTTGAAACATTTAATGAAAATTCACTACCCTAACGCATTTTCTGCATTCCGAACTTTTTATTTTGTGACATAAACCAGCGTACTTTGGCTCACCCCTGTTTGTTATTTCTGGAAATATGAAAATTTTCCGAAAGAAAACACAAAATTTTCCGGGATAAACTGGGTCGATTTTCCTGGCCATTGAAGTTATCCAATCCATCTGTAAAATAAAAGTCTGGACGCAGCAAGTGAGTTATGGTAGCGAATTTTTTTAAAAGTATTTTTAATAGCAAATGTCTTTGATGAAAGCAGGCATCAACCTTGGTTACCTATATAGTAGAAACAATGTACCATATTTCATCGAAATAACTGTATTGTTTGAAAATATATAAACATTTTTCAAAAGTCTGGATACAGCAATTGTGTTATGGAAGTGAATTTCCATCGAAATGTTTTTTAATAGCAACTGCGAGCAGGGATCAATCTTATTATCGGTATAGCCTATGTAGTAGAAACAATGTACTATATTTTCTCAAAATTACTTATGGTTTGAAAATATACAAGAATTTTCCGAAAATAAACTTAAATGTTGGTTTCTTAACCAACAAAAGCTTACGTTAATAACAAATTGAGTTATTGAAATTTGAAGGATTTAATGAAAATTCGGTAAATATGCAGATTAGTTCCCGAACGCTTTTAAAAAAATTGTTTGCAGAAACATTATTAGGACCCCACCTGGATGCACAAATCACAAGAAAAATTTCTTGTTCACACCTCCCAAGGAAGTTACCGGACTGGGAGTGAATAGGGGTGCTGGGCGGGGTAGTAGTAAAAAGGAAATATGCGCAGAAAATGCGAAGAAAACTGCTCGAAAGCTGCCTATTTGAAGCCATATCCCTATTAAACCCTGCCTATCCCGCACAGCACCCCTATTTGCCCCAGGTCACGTAACTTCCTTGGGGGGTATGAACAAGAAGTTTTTCTTGTGGTTTATGCAACGAGGGTGGTTGTATGCACACGAGGGGGGTAAGGAAATGCCTACAACGAAGCAGACCCCCCACCCGGTTAGACTTTTGGCAGGGGTGGGGGTGGTTGCTTCGTCGTGGGGATTTTCCTTCCCCATCGCGTGCATACAACCACCCTCGCTGCATAGACCACGAGAAAAATGTCTTGTTCCTACTCGCCAAGGAAGTTACGGGGAGATAGAGCTGTGCGGGGAGACAGGGTTTAAGGGGGATATGGCTTCAAGATGTGAAAAAGACAGCCTTCAAGCCCGTTTTATTCGAATTTCCTACTCATATTTCCTTTTTACTACCTACCCCGCCCAGCACCCCTACTCACTCCTGGTCCCGTAACTTCCTTGGGGGGTGTGAACAAACATTTTTCTTGGGGTTTGTGGATCTAGGGGGAGCCCTAGCCAAATTTCTGAAAACAGTTTTTTGAAAACAGCGTTCGGGAACTAAACTGCAATTTTACCGAAAATTCGCTACCAAAACGCACTTACTGCGTCCAGATTTTTTTCTTACAAACGCGTCATATTTCGATAGAAAATGCAAAAATGTATTAACGAATTTGTTTTACGAAAATTAGCTTAAAAAAATAATACACTGTTAAACCATAAACTTCAGTAAACCTACAGCGAAAGGATCAACTTAACTAAACCGACAGCCAAAGCATCAGAGAAAGGGTCTATTTGAAATGAATTTTCTGTAAATATTTTAGTAAAATGAAGGGCAATGACAGAAACGAACATAAGGTGTACTGGGCAAAATGTTCAGGGCTTAGACATGGGAAGTCAGTAATTGAGGAACCCAGTTCAAAGAGAGTTGTGGAGCTGCTAAATCTTAGCAGAGGACAGCTCAGGAACAAAACAGGACTCTTGACGGGACACATGGCCGTCAAGAAATACCTGCATAAAATGGGGCGGTTCGGGGGGGACCTGGCATGCAGACTCTGCGACGAGGGGGAGGAATCAGGCCAGCACATCTTGTGCGAGTGTAAAGCTCTGGACCGCAAAAGACAACTGATCTACGGACAGCCTAGACCGGAGCAATATAAAACTCAACTCTACCAATTGCTGTGCAAACTAGTTGAAGACACAGTGATTTTGGAATGGGTGGAGTAGAAAATAAACAATAAGTCAATAAGCAAAGACGCGGACGAGCGCTAAGGGAAAAGAAAAAACAGGGCAAGTATCTCAATGACCAGAATTTTCTAAAACAAATCAGGCTCACTGATGAAGCAACTTTCACCACTAATACGGTAAATAATCCAGATTTGATTATCAACTGTAGAAGACAGCACCCACAAAAAGTGGACGTGTGGTGCGGTATTTTAAATGACACTTATCATTTCTTTTTGAATGGAAAGCTGAATGGCCAATATTTTTTTGAACGTCTTGAGCAACATGTAATGACTGCTTTGCAAGATTTACCACTGCTTTCGAACCCAGTGGCGTACTTATTTTTGCCTAAAACCAACCCTAAACCATTTTTATATATATTTTGACATATGAACATAGTTTCAGTAGGTCGTGATCGAATAGCATCGGAAACAATTTTCACCGGATCTATAGACTTCTTTATTAGTGAATTTTTATTTAAAAAAATTAACTAATAGAGAGGTATCGATGGTGAGACTTTGCAAAATTTTTTTAAAATGAGCGCGAACTAGGACCCCTAGAACCCATATCCGGGGTCAGTTTCGATATATATATATATATATATATATATATATATATATATATATATATATATGTATCCGTCTGATAACTCAAAAAATAATTAACCGATTTTGATGAAACTTGGCAAGCGGCTTTCTTTTATTAATAACTTGGATGAGCTCGTTAGCCAGAAATATAGGACGGAGTTTTCCAGAAAAATTTGGAATTTTTTTTCGAAAATTTTTTTTTCTCCGAAAGTAACAAAGCTGTTTTAATGAAATTTACCATATATGTTGGAGGGATCTTACTACGTACTGAAATTAAACTTTCTAAGCTTATACAAAATTGAGTTATTCAAATTTAAAATTTTCTTTCGAAAAAAATTTTTTCTCCGAAAATTATAAAGTTAATGTAATGAAATTTGGCGGATATCTTGCGCTAGGAAAGACCTTACTACACACCAAAATTTAACTTTTTAAGTTTATAGAAAATTTAGTTATTGAAATTTGAAGCATTTAATAAAAAATCACTACCATAACGCACTTGCTGCATGCCGAGATTTTTTCTATCTTTTAAGATCTGTTAAAAAAGCACGTTATAAATACAAAAGTTACAGAGGTGTTTCCACATTAGAAGGATCACACAAATAGATTATTCTGAAATGGTTAATCATTCTTCTTTTTTGATAAAATTTGGCATATATTGATTCTGATGAATGTCGAATGTAGTGGCGTGCTTATTTTCTTCCTGAAGATGGTCCTAAACCCTTTTCCCTATTTGACATCAAAATCGAATTATAAATACAAACGTTAGAGCGGTCTCATTTAAAATTGGCCGCACTATACAGGGTGTTTCTAAATTGATGCGAAAAATTTTACAGGGTGATTTTTTGGCAAAAAATAAGGGGTGTCTTTTTTATAAAGTTTTTCTTGACACCCCTTCTCCTCCAAGTTACAGCCCTTTGAAATTTTGGCAAAAAAAAGTTTTCAATAAATTTCTCCGTTATGAAATAATCAAAAAAAAAACGAAATTTTACAGATGCATAAGGCTAAAAAAATGACAGTTTTAAATGGATTTTGTAACCCTATAATGTTATCACAAGAGGGTGAAAAAACCTACCCTTATATTATTTTATATCAGTACTTTTTATTGTGTGTACCGTTTTCTATTAAAAAAAAAAGATTTACAAAGAAGGATTCATTTAGCAACTTTTTTATGTGTTGACATGACATGACGTTATTTGACAGCCTACTTGATTTTTCAGCAAATAACAACCACTATAAATTCATGTGACATCGATCTGAGTAATATTTTATTTTTTGTTATGAAACTAACAACTTTATGAGAAAATGTCAAGACATAAAAAAGTTGATAAATTAATATCTCTTTCTAAATCATTTTTTAAATAGAAAACACAATAAAAAGTACTGATAAAAAATAATGTAAGGGTAGGTTTTTTCATCCTCTTGTGATAACATTATAGGGTTAAAAAATCCATTTAAAACTGTCATTTTGTTAGCCTTATGCATCTGCAAAATTTCGTTTTTTAAAATTATTTCATAACGGAGATATTTAATGAAAACTTTTTTTGCCAAAATTTCAAATGGCTGTAACTTAGAGAAGAAGGGGTTTCAAGAAAAACTTTATAAAAAAGACACCCCTTATTCTTCGCCAAAGAATCACTCTGTATATATATATATATATATATATATATATATATATATATATATATATATATAGTTATATATATATATATATATATATATATATATATATATATATATATATATATATATATATATATATATATATATATATAAACATTTTAACATTTTAACTGATCTTGGAAACGGGTTCCAGCGGCCCTAATTCGTGCTCATTTAAAGAAAATTTCCGAAAGTCTCACCGTCGATACCTCTCTATTAGTTATTAGTTAATTTTCTTAATGAAAATTCACTAAAAAGTGATCGGCATTTAAAGAAAAAAGTTGGGTGCCACTGATGACCAGATAAACGCACAAAAGTAACATATTTTGTGGGGATAACAATATCCTATGTATGTATGTACAGAAAAAGACTAAGTTTTTTTGCGCAAAAAGGTTAAGAAATGCCAGACAAGTTACTTTGAATATTTGATAACTTTTTCTCTTAAAACGTCAATATCGCGATTTAAAACGTCAAAGTTGGTAGCTCTTAAGCAAATAACCAGAAGCTAATTCGGGCTATGTAGCGAAAATGTTGCAAGAAATGTGTTTTACGAGTCCTTAAGTTTCAGCTTCAACCACCATTGTCCTTCATATTACTAAAATGTTTCCAGAAAATCCATTTCAAATAGACCCTCTCTCTGATGCTTTAGCAGCCGTTTTAGTTATAGAGTTTATGGTATAATTCTCTATAATTTTTAGCAAATTTTCGTACAAGAAATTCGCTAATGAGGAGACCGCGACTTTTGAATTTGAAAAAGATTTTGCAATTGACCGCGAACTAGGCTCCTAGGACCCATATTCGGGGTTAGTTTCATTTTTTATCTGTTTACGTATATACAGGTGACGCATTTCTACGGTAAAGCTCAATATTACTGTTATTATACAAGATACGAGAAACAATTGTATACGTTAATTATAGGGTGTCTTGAGCTACATATTAAAAATTTATTTCTACAATCACAGGCTGGCCCAAAAATACTTGATGATACAAATTTTCTTTTTTTTTTAAATCGAAGACGCCTTATATGATTGCATTTTTCATCGAAACATAATCCATATTTGTAAGGAAAGAAATTCGGGACGCGGAAAATGCGTTATGGTAGAGAATTTTCATTAAATGCGTCAAATTTTAATAGCTACAATTTGAGCGGCATCTCATAAAAAATATTTCGAGAATCACTGGTGTCCCATAAGTCGTTTTTAAATCGAACACCCCTTATATTATTGCATTTTTGCATTTTCCATTGAATTGTAATGCACGTTTGTTTTCTAGTTATTCTATTTTTTTGCAAATTTTCGCATTTTTGGCACATATTAAAAATTGTGATACGGCGTCTCTTCAAACAAAATACGGAGTCTAATGCGAATGATGCATTCAGATAGATTTTCGTTTATATTACTTCATAAAAAATCGAGATGTGGTAATCCTGTATTGTAGACACCCAACTAGTAAACAAACAATTCGGGTGAAATCGGAACGTGAAGTGGACGCTGGACGATGTGCACTGTTGCCAGATGAGTATTAGTCAGGGTCATTTTATATATAGAAGGAAATCAAGGGGTGAACAAATGTTTTTATAATGTAAATGAATATGGCGTCATCAACATAAATCGATATTTGACATATTTTGCGGAAAGCAGTAGGAAAACAGAAATTATAATATGTAGTCATCTACATAAATCAATATTTGACATATTTTACGGAAAGCAGTAGGAAAACGGAAACAGTTAATTTTCAGCCATGGTGGTCCAGGGGGAAAAACGTGGGCCTCTCCTCCCTTTTTAGGTACATCAGTAACATCAACAGAGGTTGTGCCATTGTGATTGAGCAAGGTAATCTGCACGTTCCGCCTTTCCCAGAGGCCGTAAAGCCGTCGGTCCCGTGCCCAACGTCCCAAATTTCCCGGAGAGTGAGGTGAATAAATCACACTTTAGTAAAGTCAATTAAGCAATTTCCGTTGCAAATTGCTGATGATAAATCCAACTGTATATGCTAATAGCAAACGGTATGCAATATATTATTTCGAAAAGTCGCGCAATGTTTCATGGTAATGAAGCAATTTCTACTGACAACTGTCGATGATAAACATAACCGAGAAAATGGCTCAAAATGGGCTTCCCTTCGGACTGTTTGTTTATATTTTAGTTTCCAACCTAAAATGAGTATGAAAAGTGAATGAAGCAATTTTCATTGCGAATTGCCGATGATAAATACAACCCTATATGCTAATAGCAGGCGGTATCCAATTTATTATTTTGTAAGGTCGCAATGTTTCATGGTAATGAAGCAATTTCTACTGAAAACTGTCGATGATAAACATAATCGAGATTATATGCCATTCAAGGTTGAAATGTGTTTTTGAAAGTATTAAGGCAAGTTAATGTCTCAGAATGTGTATATATGCCTGCATGCATACTGCTTTGAAACTCTTAAGATATATTTCATATTTAGCCAGGCGAAAATGCAAAATGCGTCCCTTCATCTGAAACAAAATCAAACATTTCGGAGAGAAATCCATTTTCAGCCATTTTCTCGACAGTTGTCAGTAGAAATTGCTTCATTACCATGAAACAATGCGACTTGTCGAAAAGATATATTGGATACCGTTTGCTATTAGCATATACAGTTGTATTTATCATCGGGAATTCGCAACGGAAATTGCTTAATTGACTTTACTAAAGTGTGATTCATTCACCTCACTGCCCGGGAAATTTAGGTCTTTAACGTGCCCAACATCGCATGGACACGGGACCGACGGCTTTACACCCCCTGGGAAGGGCGGAACGTGCAGATGACCTTGCTCAATCACAATGGCACAACCTCTGTTGATGTTACTGATGTACTTAAAAAGGGAGAGGGGAAATCTGGGATTGAACTCAGTACCCTTGGGTCCGAGGCCCACGTTTTTTCCCCTGGACGACCATGGCTGAAAATTAACTGTTTACATTTTCGTTTTCCTACTGCTTTCCGCAAAATATGTCAAATATTGATTTATGTAGATGACGCCATATTATAATTTCAGTTTTCCTACTGCTTTCCGCAAAATATGTCAAATATCGATTTATGTAAATGACGCCATATTATAATTCACTTACATTATAAAAGTATTTGTTCACCCCTCTTTTTACATTTCCGTTTTCCTACTGCTTTCTGCAAAATATGTCAAATATCGATTTATGTATATGACGCCATATTATAATTTATTTACATTATAAAAACATTTGTTGACCCCTTGATTTCCTTCTATATTTAAAATGACCCTTGTCAATACTCATCTGGCAACAGTGCACATCGTTCAGCGTCCACTTCTGTGTTCCGATTCCACCCGAATTGTTTGTTTACTAGTTAGGTGTCTACAAGACAGGATTACCGCGAAATGGTCGCGAAATTTCGTTACATGCTTCAAATTTTAATAGTTGCAATTTGAGAAGCATCTTGTAAAAAAAAAATCGAAAATCACAGGTGTCCCATTAATAATTTTTAAATCGAACACACCTTATATTATTGCATTTTTGCATTTGGCATCGAATTGTAATGCACGTTTGTTTTCTAGTTATTTCAATTGTTTTGCCAGTTTTCTCATTTGTTAAAAATTGTGATACGGCGTCTTTACAAATAAAATACGGAGTCTAATGCAAATGACGCATTCAGAGAGGTTTTCATTTATATTACTTCATGAAAAACTCGAGGTGCCATGCACCGGGTGCTCTCAAATAGTGACTGACTTAAAAAAAAATCAAACTGTCGTAACTCAATTGTTTCAAATAGAACAGTCTGTATTTTGTGTTTCAGAAGTGAAGGGCAAAATAATAAATGTTTAATAAGTTATTTGAAAAAATGTTTTCGGATTTTCGTGAAAGAATTGTACATTTTTATGCAAAAAACTTTTTTGGGAGTTCTGGCGAAAAGCTTATTTGATGAAATATGGTGCATTGTTTCTACTATATATGTTATATTGGCAAACTAAATTTGTGCCTGCTTTTATTAAAAAAAAAAGAAATATTTGCTATTAAAAACATTTTTATGAAAATTCATTACCATATAACGCACCTGCTGCGTCCAGACTTTTTTGTTTGGGATATCAGACAGGGAACATACATTTTCATGCACTGGGGCCTGCCAGAGCAACTCGTTTAACACAACACATGAGGGGACATTTACTTAAAATTTAAATATTATACAGAAATACACTCAAATAATTTTGGATACTTAAAAGCTACAAAACTTATTCAGGAATACCAAGTGTCTTAATCTGTGCATAACATATAAATATATTTTTAAAATATAATAATTTGATATAACACCGGGTGTTCTATTTAACACGTTGCCTGTGAGACAGGCTTGTATATGTTATCTAAGTCCTTATTTAGACGGATAAATTGTAATAAAAAAATCAAAAAGACTTACCCAATAGCTGGATAAAAATCAGTACAAATACATGTAGTCGCGTGGCTAAGACTGCATCAGGTAAAATGGGCTAAATTACACATTTTATGGTTGTTTTCAAATGATATATCTATTGAAGCAAGCACACACAAGTACTTTTCTGTGGCGTTAAAAAATACAACCTGTGGTTCAGTCAGAGTCTTCTACTAAAGCAACTGACTGCACAGATGAACATGCAAGCACAAACTGGAAACACAAACAATATTTTCAAGTTCGACAAGACCAACTCACCATAAATTTCTTAATACCCAGTGCCAGTGCGTCAGTTTTACCTGAAAACGATAAGCACATTCAAATGAGAGGCATTGTAAATATAAATATTTCCTGTAGATCCATATCTGTAGCTTAATGTTGCAAAAATGACCGCTGGGAACCGAAAATTTACAACAGCTTAAAAGCAATGTTGCCATGTCGTCGCAACTCCCTTATTACCAGCATTCACTTTTTGTTGTTGTAGCTTCCACACTTCATCAATTTGGACATATTTTCTTAGTGGGTTGTTTTTCAATATACAGGGTGTCCACCTAGTATGGGGTTGGAAGTTATTTTGGTTCTTTTCGAAGTTATAGAAAAAATTCAATGATTAGCTGGCCTTTATCTCTCAAGCTCTACAAAACTAAAATATTGCGGTGTGTACACACTGTTCCAAATCTTTTGTACCGCAACTTCATTTTTTAAAGGCAGCCTCTACTTTTTATAACAATTTCAGATTCCTGGAAAAATTAAGAGTATGTTAAAAAAAATTTTCTTCGAAATCCCAACACTTTTCGAGTTATTCGAAAAATTGTTTGAAAAATAAAATTTTCATTGCTCTACAAAAATAGCTCGATCAAAATATGAGATCCAACTCGATGAAACTTATACCGGGGGTTCAGTAATTTATGTTTTTCGGAAGAAATTCAAAGTTTTAAAACTCGCTTATTTCAAAAGGAACACTATTTTTCTTCACATTTGATTAGATTATACACTGGCCTATAACTTTCATCAGACATACCCTATATCTTGTTTTTAAAAGAAGGACATTTGGTTGGCAGTATAACCTATATAAGAGTAACAATGTTCCATGATTCATTAAAAAAGCTTTGTTGGTTCAAAAAGTACAAACATTTTCCGAAAATAAACTTAAGGTTCTAGGAAAAGCTGCTCCTATTTTCCTGGCCAACGAACCTCTCCAAGCTATTAACACACCTACCAAGCTTTGATTATTCACAAACAGCTTCTTTCGTCCTAACCCCTCTAATATCTCACAAAACGCCACCGAAATTATCCAAGCTGGCATGGAATTATTTATTCCACGTACACAGAAAACCTCTTCAGCCACCCAAAACCCCTGGTTCTCTAAATCCTGTGACAAGGCCAGACTTGAAAAGGTCAAAGCTCACAAAACGCTTCTACAAAATCCCAGTCAAGAAAAACGACGCAAGAAACCGCTATGTCCGCATTCTTTCTGAGGCAAAAAACTCGTTTAATAACTAAATCACAAAGTCCTCTCAAGCTCCCACGGCAGCAAACCCTTCTGCACTCTTGCTAAATCTATTGGGAATAATTTCTGCAAGAGCATGTTCCCATCTCTTATTTCAGGAGATAAAATTGTTTTTACCGCCCCGGGCAAGGCTGAACTTTTTGCCTCGTTGTTCGCCGGCATATTCTACTCTCAACCCACCTTCCAATGTTCAACCACCAACAGTCCCCAATGTCCTTTTTTCAAAAAACGGATAACACTTTCTAATCAACTCGCGCAATATCTGCTTCTAGCTCTTTATCCATGAGAGCCTAAATAGCCAACTCCCTAAATGATGACCTGTCGAAGATTCTCAGCTAAATCTTTGTAAATCTGGTATTGTTTAATGCCTCAAAAACAGAGAATTGCCTCTTCTCTAGGAAGAGTGACCTGCAGGGCCTAGATAGAGGTTTAGATGGTTGGCAAAATACTGTCTCACAAAGTCCACAATATCTACACTGAGTAGTACTGTTGCAGAAGATCTTTGCTGACACTTAGATGTTTCCAATACTGCAAACGCAGCAGCAAAAAAGCTTGGGTTTCTGTTTCGGGTTAAAAGTTTGTTTTCGTCACAGCAGTTTTGGCGCTATATAAGGCACAGATACGTCCACACTTGAAATACTGTTCTCATATTTGGGGTGCTGCACCAAAAACAACATTGGCCCTCCCAGATTCTCTTTAGAAACGAGCTGTTCGCCTTAAAGGATATTTATCTATCATAGTCAAACTCACCTCCCTTGGCCAAAGGAGAAAACCTTTGCCATAATTAATACTATGGACCTTGCTGCTTAGAAATTACTTCGTTAATACCTCCGCTTGCGACTTTTAATCGGCAAACCCATTTTAATCCAAAAGATTGTTCTGGTCTGGGGCGCTGCACCAAAAACAACATTGACCCTCCTAGCTGCTCTTTAGAAACGAGCTGTTCGTCTTAGAGGATATTCATCTACCATTGTCAATCTCGCTTCCCATGACCAAAGGAGAAAGTCTCTGCCATGATTAATACTATCGACATTGCTTCTTCGAAATTACTTCGTTAGTACATCCGCTTACGACCTTTAATCGGCAAACTCATTTTAACCCAAAATATTGTTGTCATGTCTGGGGTGCTGCACCAAAAACAAGATTGACCCTCCTAGCTTCTCTTTAGAAACGATCTGTTCGTCTTACAGGATATTCATCTATCATAGTCAATATCACGTCCCTTGACCATTAATACTATCGACATTGCTCCTTAGAAACTATTTCGTTAGTACCTCCGCTTCCGCCTTTAACCGGCAAACCCGTTTTCATCCGAAATCACACGCTTTTAGTGTCAAACTACCTACTTATCGAACAGTTTAATATCTGCCTTTAAGTTATGTTGTCAGGAAGCTATTATGTCTTAGAATATGTTCAACAAATGTGGCCTTCCGTCTTTTAATTTCTCTCAGCACACATCGTCCTCTCGTCTCTTCTAGCGCAATTTTAATCGTGTTTCTATGGATGTATATTGTCCATGTTTTCCTTTATGTCCACATTTTAAAGCTTCTATTCTCCTTACGTCCTGCTTATTTAAAGACCAGCTTTCCGTCCAATACATTATAACACTCTGTTTGCATGGCTTGATCAACTTGAAGACATAAATAAGTCTGAATGAAGCAAGTGCGCTATTGTAGCGAATTTTCATAAGAAATTGTTAAACACAACCCAAAAAGCTATTAAAATAAAAGATGTTTATCTAAATGCGCTTCCATCACGCACTTGCTAAATTCGAACGTTTACTACTGGCTAGCAATTATGGTGTGTCGATTTATTGGATATATATAAAAGAGATATTTTTGCAAATGTATTTTGTTAAATAAAAAATATAACATTTTAAATGACGAACTCTATAAATTAAGCTGTTAATAAACCACCACAGAAGAACAATAGCTGTTAAAACAGAAATTAGAAAAACATATAAAATAGTGCTGCAAATTTAATCCTAACGTCCACATAGTCGTGATAATCTACTCCCGTCAGAAAGACATTTTAACCAAGTGAAGATTGGAAGCTGTGATGAGCAGATATTTTAAAATACCTGACAATCATTTCACTAACCAACATAGCGTCACCAAAGGAAGAATAATTCTTAATTATTCATCCTCTGATGACGCTAACTAGGTTAGTGAAACGATCGTCAGGTTTTTTTTAAACGTGTTATGGTGATTTGTCCTCTACAAGTGTGCTTATAAGACATTTTAATGAAATGAATTTAGGGTCCAAAAAGAAAATATTCGCGTTCCTGTATCCATAAGCTTCTGAAACATTATATTACTCAAGTTTTAACGAAAAAATGTAAATCATCGCTCACTTATCCACTACCCCCTGAAACGATCTTACCCAAAAACAATTTGAAGCGTTTCCTTGTCGGGTGCTAACTGGATATCAAATTTGAAGATGATAGCTCAATTCGTTAGAAAGTTATTGCGTCTGCTAACAGACAGACGTGCAGGCCGACCTACCGACAGATAGACCGACAGACAAAAAAATCTTTCAAGAATCAAGTTTCCTATATGCTTTGAGACTTTTTATAACGTTTAAGCAAAAAAAAAAGATATTTCTGTCACCGATATTCCACCCTCACACATTCAACCCCTAATTTAATTTAAGCACAGAATACCAGATGTTTGATGAAATTGAAAGATTTTTTTTAGTAAACGAACCCTAAAACGTTATATTACTCGAGTTTTAAAGAAAAAATATCAATTTTCACCAAGCCACCTTCCATTCATCCTCTAACCCCTGAAGCGATTTTACCCAAACACAATCCGAACCGTTCGTTTATCGGGTGCTAACTTTA
Source organism: Tillus elongatus (assembly GCA_964006375.1). Taxonomy (NCBI): domain Eukaryota; kingdom Metazoa; phylum Arthropoda; class Insecta; order Coleoptera; family Cleridae; genus Tillus; species Tillus elongatus. The sequence continues at coordinate 17,683,918 of OZ023268.1, read as the reverse complement.
TGCCAAATTTTAAGATGATACATTAATTCGTTCTAAAGTTATGGTGGTTACAAACAGACAGACATATTAACCAGATGTTTGATGAAATTGAAAGATTTTTTTTTAGTAAACGAACCCTAAAACGTTATATTACTCGAGTTTTAACGAAAAAATATCAATTTTCACCAAGCCACCCTCCATTCATCCTCTATCCCCTGACCCGATTTTACCCAAACACAAACCGAACCGTTAGTTTATCGGGTGCTAACTTTATGCCAAATTTCAAGACGATACATCAATTCGTTCTAAAGTTATGGTGGTTACAAACAGACAGACACATAAACCAGATGTTTGATGAAATTGAAAGATTTTTTTAGTAAACGAACCCTAAAACGTTATATTACTCGAGTTTTAACGAAAAAATATCAATTTTCACCAAGCCACCCTCCATTCATCCTCTATCCCCTGACCCGATTTTACCCAAACACAAACCGAACCGTTCGTTTATCGGGTGCTAACTTTATGCCAAATTTTAAGACGATACATCAATTCGTTCTAAAGTTATGGTGGTTACAAACAGACAGACATATTAACCAGATGTTTGATGAAATTGAAAGATTTTTTTTGTAAACGAACCCTAAAACGTTATATTACTCGAGTTTTAACGAAAAAATATCAATTTTCACCAAGCCACCCCCCATTCATCCTCTATCCCCTGAAGCGATTTTACCCAAACACAATCCGAACCGTTCGTTTATCGGGTGCTAACTTTGTGCCAAATTTTAAGACGATACATCAATTCGTTCTAGAGTTATGGTGGCTACAAACAGACAGACATATAAAGCGACAGACACAAAATTTTCGTATCCAAATCATGGTTTCTATAGGCGCCATACATCCCACGCAGTGACGATGTGGAAGTAATTTAATAAACTTCCGAAATTGGTTCCAAAGGCTCTAATTCGCGCTTATTTGACAAAATTCGCAACTCCGTAGCTCTGTATAAGTCAAATTTTATTTATTAAAATTCGCTAAAAATCGAATATGCTGAACCATCTCACAAAATAATGGCTCCAATAAATAAAAAGTACTGAACTCTACAAGTTTTACTTGTCTTCAAACTTTATATTTAGGAAACCACTTTTGGCAGTTTTCTTTTGCTTAAAAAAAGGTGTTTATAAGTATTTTATATCTAGAAAAACATTTTTATCAGTTTCTTTTTGGTTTAAATTTATAAGTACACTTGCTGAACCTAAATCACCACAACAAATTAAAAAAAACCCGATGATCCTTTCACTAACCAAGTTAGCGTTATCAGGGAATAAACAGTGTTTATATTCTATGCAGGTACCTGACCTAGAGGATGGTTAAACAAACAAACTTTCACTGCGTATTTACCGGAAATTCCCCTTATCCGAATTATGGTATCTTGATTCCCATGCTCTTGGTCGGAATCTCTCGTAAAGTAGCCAATCAAGAAACTGCACATAGCCGGCGGTGCCAACTTCATACAACTTTTATTATTACTATATTTCGTGATATATACGTTCGAAAACGTTTAGCGGTCCTGGTTGTTCAGCATTCTTTATTAATTTTAGGTTCACCTCACCTGTGTGGTGATTATTATCCCAAATATATTACGCCACGCATGATGTATCTATAGCAGGTATCGTATCTTAGTTATCTTAGGTAAATGTTCCGTAAATCTAATTTCAATACATTTTAAAGTTTGCCCTACGTATTTAAATTCACAACATCTACAACCTACTTGATAGATCGCTGACATTTTAGTGGTATTATCCTTGCCTTTGTATTTGGCTGTAAGGTTCAGTAAAGACCCAAATACATAGCGCGTGATATGAAGAACCAGGCTCCACGCGCCGTGTAGCCAGGTGACTTGTGGTTGGTTGCGGAGTGGAATCAATTAGGCTAGGATCCAGTAGGGTGCCGGTAAAGTTGTACAACCAGAAATGAACTTAATAAACTCGGCGTGTTGCTAGCAAGTCGGTAGTGTAGTAAATCTTTTCAGGAAAAAACTTACATTTAATATTACTATTGGGTGTGGCGGACAGTGAAAACTGCAGATACCGCACCGAAGCGACAGAAACAGTAGAACCCTTACTACGAGACTGCATGGCTCAGTTCTGCAAAAGGGCCAAATACCTTTGAGGGGTGATTCTAACACCCCAGGAAATAAGTAAAATAGCCCCAAAAAATATATTAGACTATGAGACAAGTCTAAACATTTTGTCAAACTATTTAAAATATAGTCAAGCACAAAAGAACCATCAGGGTGGGAGCGCCGAGAGGCCGAAGGCCTATATGACCCATTAAACAATCTACAATCTAAATTTAATATTGATTTGACTAGTTTGAGAAATCAGCAATCTAGATGATAAATGAGCCGTGTAGCAACCTTGGTTCATGTGTGCGTGTGTTGCATAAGGGGATGGTTTCAAATTATATATTTATCAACCACAAACTTTCCTGACTCATGTAATCACGGTTTATAAACAAATCATGCTATAGACTTGTGGAATGGCAATCCATGCGCCGTCTATCCGGACCTTTACGACCTTTTCATTTCGTCGTTACCTGGAAGGTTTAATAATCGTATTCAAATGAGTTGAGGTGTCTACTTGTCAAAAGATGGTATGGTTTTCTAGCAAATTCTTAAATTTTCTTACGGTTGAAAGGCAGCTCTCGGAAGAACTGATAAGCATCTTTCCTATTTTAGCCAGGTAAATAAATATTTTTCACATTAAGAATGACTCAGTCTCTTTCGTAACTAACAAATATGTTGAAAATACAAACGATTACAGATAGAAACTGTACAGTTCATCCCATTAAACTTTATCAGATCTCAAATCAACATAACTCTGGAGGTTTTGAAAAAAGAATGTTGGGACAAAAACTAACTTCCAGGGCTTTTTCCAAGTATTTTTTTCACATATTAAAAAACCAAACGCGAATCATTTGTCGAACTTATCAATATAACTTGCATATTTTTTAATGGAACAGCCCGTATATTTTTAGATATTTGAATGCAGCATTTCATTCTGAGTTCAATGATGTGGCACGATTGATACTTTTTTTTATTTTTTTTTATTTCAACAACACACCACAAGGGATTACAGCCTAAATACTATCGTACCGTGGGTGTCGACAAGGAGGAAAGAGGCAACTTGTTAATTCTGGACTTGAAGGTTTGGAGGTTCGGAGGACAAGGAAAAATAAGTGCCGGAAAGGAATTCCTTGGGACAAAAGAGCGGGCATAACAAGATGTTCTATGTCTGGCGACCTGGACAGTAAAAGGGTGCATTCGCTCTGTTCGACTGGTAGATCTGTTGGGGGCAGCAGGTGGAGGAACTATGGAAGAAAGCTCCTCTGAGCAGTGCCCGTGCAGATATCTATAAAAAAGAGAGAAGTCACCAACGGCACGTCGGTGGGCAAGGGATGGCAGCCTGTGGGTGAGGGTAGGGTCACCAATAAGACGTAAAGCTCTCTTCTAAATGAAGTCCAGGATAGCGAGTGTGGAAGCGGCAGCAGCACCTCAGATGCGGGACCAGTATTCGAGGTTTGGTCTTATTTGTGAAGTATATAAAGTATAGAGATTAGCTGGTGAAAAGTATTTGCGAACCCAGAAGAGGAAACCTAATTTCTTAGCCGCCGCTTCTGCAATTGATGTGACATGTTGGTGCCAATTGAGATTCCGATCCACAGAGATGCCAACAAGTGAAAAGGACTCATTACTTTGAATAACTTGGTTGTTTATTGTGATGGGTCTAGGGCTGGTGTATCTCTTATGAGAAAGAAAGCAAGACTGTGATTTGGTAGGGTTGAATTTTACAAGATTTCTACTTCCCCAGTCTAATATTTTTTGGAGATCCACAGAGATAGAACCCTCCATGAGTCTGCGATCCTCATCTAATTGGGGTAAAGAGACAGGCTTAGAATATTGTATATTTGAGTGGATGGTGCTGTCGTGCGCCATAACTGTGAACTGGGTTGGATGTGCTAGAGAGGAGGTCATTGATGTAGAGAAGAAACAAAGTAGGGGCTAAAGCTGAACCTTGAGGAACTCCTGCATTAATTGGATACAGTTTAGAGGAATGGCCATTCACGACAACAGAAGTGCTCCGGTTGGAAAGGAAATTTGCTGTCCACGTACAGAGTTTTAGTGCAAGGCCATAGGCGGGTAGTTTATTAAGCAGCGCTGCGTGCCAGACCTGGTCGAATGCTTTGAATATGTCTAGAGCGACAATCTGGGATTCACCGTGTAGTTCCATAGACTTGTTCCAAGAATGGGTGACAAAGGAAAGGAGTTCGGCAGTTGATCTGCGCTGACGGAATCCATACTGCCTGTCGTGGATTAGACTGTGTTTTTCGAGAAATTTTAGTAATTCGGTGTTTATATACTTTTCCATCACTTTATAGATGACTGAAATGAGAGAAATAGGCCTGTAGTTGCTAGGAAGCGCTTTCGATCCTTTCTTGGGGACGGGTTGTACTCAAGCAGTTTTCCAGTTACTAGGGAATATGCCTCTATTGTAAGATGTCTGAAACAGACGAGTCAGGACAGGAGCAAGTTCTGGGACGCATTTTTTGAGAACAATTGCTGGGATCTCGTCAAGGCCAAAGGCTTTCCTGGTATTAAGAGAAGAGAGCATCTTTCGTACCTTTTTAGTTTTGAAAATGATATCCGTCATTTTATGCGCGACATCGGGGACTGTTGGTGGTTGAACATTTGGAGGTGGGTTGAGAGTAGAATTGCCGGCGAACAACGAAGCAAAAAGTTCAGCCTTGCCCAGGGCGGTAGAAACAATTTCATCCCCTGAGACAAGAGGTGGGAACGTGCTCTTGCAGAAATTATTCCCAATAGATTTAGCAAGAGTCCAGAAGGGTTTGCTGCCGTTGGAGCTTAAGAGGACTTTGTTTTTGATGTGGTTATTAAACGAGTTTTTTGCCTCAGAAAGAATGCGGATATAGCAGTTACTTGCGTCGTTAAATGCTTGACGGTTTTCTTGACTGGGATTGTGTAGAAGCTTTTTGTGAGCATATAATCACATAACATGTTTTAAGATGACTGCTCGATTCCAAAGATGGAACAAGTGAAAATATTTTAACAACAAACTTTATTTATCACTAGTACTCATACAGTAATCACAGGAATTGCTCAACATGTTTACCGTTTTGTGGTATACATTTCTTTTATACCTTTAGTACGTAATTTTTAGCAATTACAAGAGCTTCGGGAGTTTCTTGTAGATATTGATTTGCAGAACTAACTTTATTCTTCAATTCTTGCGCAGTGTAATAAGCTGTATGATATGTTACATTTTTGGTATGCCCCCAAACGAAAAAAATCCATAATCGTCAAGTCAGGACTATTAGGTGGCCAGCGTATGGTTCCATTATTGCAGATCGATCCATTTCTCTAGGTTGTACCCAAATAGTTCTTGACATAATTGATATGGTGGGGTGAAGCTCCATGTTGTTGCCAAATCAAATTTACAACTAGATTCACAGATAGTTCACCTATAGCTTCCTCGATAAAAGATTGCAGCGTATTGGAATACCTGTCACCAGTAAGCCTTCCGTCAATCTTTGTTATAGAGCTGCAGTAATCCATGGGAGTCTCTATCATTAAGCTTTTGGATAGTCGAAAACTTGAATGCCTTGAAGTTATATCTTTTTAAAACTCCATGCATAGAATAACAAGAAACGTCTAAATCGCATGCAACATCAGTGATGGAGTTTCCCGGATACGCTTCAAAATAACCTAACACATTTTTTTGATTCTCTTCAGTAAGCACAAATTAATCACTAGAATATTTTTTAACAGTGACGACACCCCCAGTATTTGAAAATGCTGTAACCAACCTTTTGATGGTGGGCTTTGAAGGAGCTATACGTCCTGGGAACTTTCTAATATAATCTTTGTGTCAGTAATATTCTGATTGTTTGCTAAATATATTCGCACCATTTCACTTCTTTCTGGGACAGTGAACTTCACAAAAACCATTTAAAAAAAGTCTGGACGCAGAAAGTGCGTTATGGAAGTGAATTTTCATAAAAATGTTTTTAATAGCAAATGCGAGCATCAATCTGGTCACCGGTATGGCCTATGTAACAGAAACAATGTACTATATTTTATCAAAATTACTTATTATTTGAAAATGTACAAACATGTTCCGAATAGAAACTTAAATGTTGGTTTGCTAGCCAACAAACCTTACGTTAATTGAGTTATTGAAATTTAAAGGATTTAATAAAAATTCGCTACCAAAACGCACTTACTGCGTCCAGATTTTTTTCTTACAGACATGCATCAGATTTCGATAAAAAATGCAAAAATGCATTAACAAATTTGTTCTACGAAAATTAGCTAAAACGACGGCAAACCCTTCTGGACTCTTGCTAAATCTATTGGGAATAATTTCTGCAAGAGCACGTTCCCACCGCTTGCTTTAGGGGATGAAATTGTTTCTATCGCCCTGGGCAACGCTGAACTTTTTGCCTCGTTGTTCGCCGGCAATTCTACTCTACTTGTTCTCAAAAAATGCGCACCAGAACTTGCTCCTGTCCTGACTCGTCTATTTCAGACATCTTACAATAGAGGAATATTCCCTAGTAACTGGAAAACTGCTCGAGTACAACCCGTCCCCAAGAAAGGATACAAGCGCTTCCTAGCAACTACAGGCCTATTTATCTCCTTTCAGTCGTCTCTAAAGTGATTAAAAAGTATATAAACACTGAATTACTAAAATTTCTTGAAAAACACAGTCTAATGCACGACAGGCAGTATGGATTCCGTCAACGCAGATTAACTGCCGACCTCCTTCCCTTTGTCACCCATTCTTGGAACAAGTCTATGGAACTACACGGTGAATCCCAGATTGTCGCTTTAGACACATCCAAAGCATTCGACCAGATCTGGCACGCAGCGCTGCTTAATAAACTTCCGGCCTATAGCCTACTACCAAAAGTCTTTACCTGGACAGCAAATTTCCTCTCCAACCGGAGCATTTCTATTGTCGTGAATGGCAATTCCTCTAAACTGTATCCAATTAATGCAGGAGTCCCTCAAGGTTCAGCTTCGGCCCCTACTTTGTTTCTTCCCCACATCAACGACCTCATCTCTAGCACATCGAACCCAGTGCACAGTTATGCGGACCACAGCACCCTCCACTAAAATATACAATATTCTAAGCCTGTCTCTTTAGGCCAATTAGATGAGGATCGCAGACACATGGAGGGTTCTGTCTCTGTGGATCTCCAAAAAATATTAGACTGGAGAAGTAGAAATCTTGTACAATTCAACTTCACCAAATCTCAGTCTTGCTTTCTATCTCATAAGAGATACACCAGACCTAGACCCATCACAATGAACAACCAAGTTATTCAAAGTAATGGGTCCTTTTCACTTGTTGGCATTTCTGTGGATCGAAATCTCAATTGGCTCCAACATGTCACATCAATTGCAGAAGCGCCTGCTAAGAAATTAGGTTTCCTCTTTCGGGCTCGCAAATACTTTTCACCAGCTAATCTCTATACCTTATATACTTCACAAATAAGGCCAAACCTCGAATACTGCTCCCACATCTGGGGTGCCGCGGCCGCTTCTACACTCGCTATCCTGGACTCTATTCAGAAGAGAGCTATACGTCTCATCGGTGACCCTACCCTCACCCAAAGGCTGCGTCTCTTGCCCACCGACATGCCGTTGGTGACCTCTCTCTTTTATAGATACCTGCACGGGCACTGCTCAGAGGAGTTTTCTTCCATAGTTCCTCCACCTGCTGCCCCCAACAGATCTACCAGGGGAACAGAGCGAATGCACCCTTTTACTGTCCAGGTCACTAGACATAGAACATATTATTATGCCTGCTCGTTTATCCCGAGGACTTCCAAGTTGTGGAACTCTATTCCGGCACATGTTTTTCCTTGTCTTCCGAATCACCAAACCTTCAAGTCCAGAATTAACAAGTTGCCTCTTTACTGCTTGTCGACACCCACGGTACGATAGTATTTTGGCTGTAAGCCCTCGTGGTGTGTTATTGAAATATATATATATATATATATATATATATATATATATATATATATATATATATATATATATATATATATATATAACATATACAAATTTTAACGGAATAAAGATTCGCTAAAATATAAATTGTACGAACAAGAATCAGTAAAATTATTTTTGAAGTAGGAACGTCCTGAAGAAGCGAGAATTTAAACAAAATTGGTTGTGACAGCTGTATCAAGTTTTTGACATTTATTTAATTAGGCATTACATCTGCAATTAAATTGTGTCTTTTACATAGACAAGCAAAATAATGCAACTTATTTTATCTCCTGAGTATATTATTTTCGAAAATGCAAAACTCGTTACCGCTTTTTTGCGAAATGTTTTTTTTTAAATTTGTTAAAATAGAGTGTATTGCGTAAATACACTTGGAAACCCAAATCACCACAACACATTTTAAAAGGCCTGACGATCGTTTCACTAACCAAGTTAGCGTCATCAGAGGAAGAAAAATTCTAATCGTCAGGTCTTTTTAGTGAATTTTTATTTTAAAAAAATCACTAATAGAGATGTATCGATGGTGGGACTGTGCAAATTTTTTTTCAAATGAGCGCGAACTAGGACCCCTAGAACCCATATCCGGGGTCAGTTTCAATTTTTATATGTTTATATATATATATATATATATATATATATATATATATATATATATATATATATATATATATATATATATATATATATATATATGTATCCGTCTGATAACTCAAAAAAGAATTATCCGATTTCGATGAAACTCGGCAAGTGCCTTTCTTTTATTAATGGCTTGAATAAGTTCGTTATCCAGAAAAATCGGACGGGGTTTTCCGGGAAAATTTTGAGTTTTCCTTCAAAAAAAATTTTTTTCTCCGAAAGTAGCAAAGCTGTTTTAACGAAATTTACTATATATGTTGCATCAGAAAAGATCTTACTACGTACCAAAATTCAACTTTCTAAGCTTATAGAAAATTGAGTTATTCAAATTTTAAATTTCCTTTCGATTAAATTTTTTTCTCCAAAAATTACAAAGTTATTTTAATGGAATTTGGTGGATATCTTGCCTTAGGAAAGACCTTGCTACATAACAAAATTAAACTCTCTCCGTTTATAAAAAATTGAGTTATTCAAATTTGAAACATTTAATAAAAATTCACTACCATAACGCACTTGCTGCGTCCCGAGATTTTTTTAAACGTGTTGTGGTGATTTCGGTTCTCCAGGTGTACTTATCAGTGCTCATCACAGGTTCCAATCTTCACTTAGTGTTTTGCGTTTTTATAAAATAATTAAATTAGTAGCCACTTTGCAGTTAAAATGGCTTACACTGTATGTATGAGAAAAAGTAATAATAATAATATGCTGTAGGTATTTCCAAATACGAACTGTTTTGTCTAATTGTTTTCTTATGACTATTAAATTACAACAAAGACCTAACGGAAGAATCCAGATTATTTGCAACACTTTAACAAGCCCACATGGGAGATAATATATTTTGCATTGATTTCTGCGATGAATTTCTACTTTACATTCCAGCAGAAGATTAAAATGTGATTAAAATACAAGCAGTGAACAAATAACAAAAATTTCATTACATACAGTTTAGCCTAAATTTCAATTTAACGACCTTTCAAGGGTCTGATTCGCAAATTGAACTTACACTGCACAACATTTACACAGGTGGTCGTAAAATACTGGGACGCCGATTCTTCGAATGCGATCTATTTATTATGCCAAAAAATACTTTTATGGCAATATACACAACGCATGGACAAAGAATGTGTACATGTAGAGGACGTCAAACCATGCCGATTTTTGATATAGGCTGGCGCATTGAAAACGAAACAGATGGATTTGCGTCCAGAGAATTTTTTTAAGAAACGCGGAAACACGTCAATTTTAATATTGAGGGGGACATGTTTTGACATAAAACTCAACTTTGTCACATTAACCCCTTAAGAGTGGTGATAACAACCCTTATATTTTAAATAGGGAACATGGGTCGAGTGTTACATCATTTCAAAGCTCTTACTTTTCTGAATTAGGCACACTAGTTTTTTTTGGAAGTTTTATTAACTCGTTTAAGAATTATTCTCAGTTGAAGATGCAAAAACGCATTTCACTCATTCCGATAAGAAATGTGCTGATAGTCAAGGTTTTGTTGGTTTGTAAACAAAAAATTGACTATCAGAACATTTCTGATCGAATGAGAGAAATGCGGTTTATTATTTCAGTTTATCGGTCGGTTTGATACTTGATAGTACTACCGAAAATTAATTTTACAATGGTGTATTCTGTAGAAGAAAGAGTTGAAATAATTACCCTTTTTTTTTTTCAAAAACGATGACTGTGCCAACCGTACCGCAAATTTGTTTAATAACATGTTAACAGAAAATACATTTTGGAGTTAGTTGCAAGGTTTCGACAAAGTGGTTCAGTAGCGAAGAAAAAACGGGGTTCCTGAAAGTGAATTTCCGGTTAGAAATGATACTACTGAGATTGAAGTTTTAGGACACAATTCCGTCGAGGCCATACCATCTTTTTCACCACCACCACAGTTTTAGGACAAATTGCTGCAGACCCATTTTTGAGCACAAGAAAATTGACCAATGTTTCAAACATCAAAAGAAAAACTATTCAGCGAATATTGAAGCATCATAAATTTCACCCGTATAAAATTCATCTTGTACAACAACCGAATGAAGATGATTTTGATCGGCGGCTGGAGTCTTGTGAAGTTATGACTGCACGAATAGCTGATAATGGGAACTTTCTGTTCAATATCTGTTTTTCAGACGAGTGTACGTTTTTATTAAACTCTACAGATAATAATCCAAGAAATTTTCACGAAGACCACACTCAAACTCCACAGAAATTGAATGCCTAGACTGGCATTTTTGGAGACCGTTTAAAAGGACCAATTTTTCTTGATTGCAATTTGAGTGGCGAAACGTATTTGGAGTTACTAGAAGATATCGTTTACCCTCTACTAATTGACATTGTTGAAAATCATGATCGCTATCAAGAAAATCAATTAGTGTTTCAACAAGATGGAGCTATTCCGCATTTTGCACAACGTGTTAGGGAGTTTTTGAACAGAGAGTTTCCAGAGCAATGGATTGGGCGTAGATGTGCTATTGAGTGGCCCCCTAGATCACCGGATTTAACTCTTTTAGACTTCTTTCTATTGGGCCATTTAAAGAGTAGAATTTACGCAAGAGAACCGGAGTCTCTGGAGGAATTCCAACGACGCATTGTTGAAGAATGCCGTCTAATAACTCCATAAATGCTCCAGAATATCAGAGCTCGTTTTGAACAAAATTTGTAGTTTTGTATGGAAGCTGGTGGTCAACAATTTGAACATTTACTTAACTGAATAATCATTTTTGAACGTTTGGTTTTGTTTTTTAGTTTATTTAACGAAAAATTGACTAAGTAGTGCATTTATTATCACAATGAATGAAATCCGTTCTTACAACTCCAACTGTGAATAATTTTTTAACGAGTTAATAAAACTTCCAAAAAATTAGTGTGCTGAATTCAGAAAAGAAGGGGCTTTCAAATGATGTAACACGCGACCCATGTTCCCTATTTAAAATATAAGGGTTGCTATCACCACCCTCAAGGGGTTGATGTGACAAAGTTGAGTTTTATGTCAAAACATGTCCCCCTCGATATAAAAATTCACGAGTTTCAGCGTTTCTTAAAAAAATATTCTCTGGACGCAAATCGGTCTGTTTCGTTTTTAATAGGTATAAAAATTTTGCCTGACGCCCATGGTTAATGAGATATTGACCTCGGAAGATTATTTAATTATTAAAAGAAACAGCTGTATTGCAGCAATGCCCTAATATAGAACCACCAAATTTGGCAGATGGTTTTCTTTTATCCACATCGTTATTTGAAAAAAATTTGGCGGAGATATAAACTCAAAAAGTGGTGAATTAGGGGCGGGTCACCATTTTAATGATTTATTTTTTTTAAACCCTTACCTAATTAAAAGTAATGGTCCATCAATTTTATATCAAATTTTCCATCTTTTTCTCCTCTCGTCACTTTTTCGACAAACCACCCGTGGTTGAGAAACTTGAGACTTATAGAGTTGAGATCAAAATAAAATTATGTCCCTTGAAGATTCTATTAAACATTAAAGTCTCATAGGGGATGCCTTGGGCGCTCTGCAAGTCATCTGCTGCTAAGTTATAGTTGTTGTCAAATCTGACATTACTTAAATTTATTAGCAGCAGCAAGGGCGTAGATAGTATTTTTTCTTGGGGAGGGTATTCCAAAAATATAAAGGTAAACAAAATTACAAATACAAAGGCTAAAAAATGTATTGAATTAAAATAATTGAACAAAAAATTACGAAAATATTAATAAAAAAACAAAATTAAATATTCCGCACATTAGGCAACAAAAGTCTGGACGCAGCAAGTGTGTTATGGTAGTGAATTTTCATGGAAATGATCTGCACCAAACATTTTTTATTAAATGCTTATAACTTTTTTTTCTTGTAACATATAGATCTGTTTTGTATATAATTTAATTTTTATAACATAAACCTACATTACCAATTTGGTTATGTTATTTTTGGAAATAAAAAAAAAATGTTCGAAAGAAAACCCAAATTTTTTCCGAAAACCTGATTCAATTTTTCTGGATAACGAACGTATCCAACCCACTTACAAAAGGAAGGTACCTGTCAAATTTCATCACAATCGGACCATGGTTTTTTTAGTTATCGTGTGAATTTTTCCTACGAAAATTCACTAAAAACAATTAAAAAATCAAACTCGAAATCAGAGTAAAGCCAAGGTTCTGTTTTCTTTTGTTTCGCAAATCGCTACAAAACCTTTTCGTCGTTTGTAGGAATGCTCTGATCCTCATGCATGAAGGCTAGTCCATCTAACCTGTCTGTTGTCCCATTGTTAAGCTGAACCAAATTTTAAACGTTCTTAACGCGGAAAAAACACTTTTCTGCAGATCACAGACTGGCAGGCAAACCTGCAAAACATCCCGGTGCGAGATGTACCTAGATCACGAAATACTTCTTTATCAGATAATTTGCGAGTTTTAACAACTTCAACAAGCACCTGGAGAACTGTTGTTCTATTTCCTAACACAAAAATTCAGCTGTACCTAAATTCGAATCCAACGTTACTCATAAAAAATCTGGACTCTTATTATTATTTTCCTATTCCAGCAAATATTTTGATACATTTGCTTCTGATGATAAAATGTTGTCATTTTTTGTATTATATTTTCATTTTTAGGCAAAAAATGTTTTAGAATTAAAGTGAAACTTGATATCTTCCATGATGTTCTTTAATTGAGAAACGAAAATGCCGGTGTAATATCTCTGGGGGGTTTCTCTTTGAGCGTTAGTATGTTGAAACCTTAGTAAGACGTCTCTGTCTATAGTGTTTATATGAGTAAACCTTATGGAAATATTTAACTCATTGCGCAGTTTGTCAATTTCTTCATGCAATCTCGTGAAGCATCTATTTGCGCTCATACTACTTTCTTCTGGCAGATCTAAGAGACAACGAACTTATTTCTCAGCATATTTCCTTTTAAAAGTTTAAAAAATTTGGCTAAAATGCAGGTTCAAGGAGAACATTCACAAAAAAATTTCAAGAGTTTTACTTAAAACGAGACTTTGTAATTTTTTTTAACAAAAAAATTCCGACCTAGTAGTTTTTTTCTCCCTCGATCTTAGGGGGGGTAATTACCCCCATTACCCCTCCCTTATCTACGCCCCTGAGCAGCAGTGCCCTAACATAGAACAACCAAATTTGGTAGATGGTTTAATTTTATCAACATCCTTATTGGTCAAAATTTGGGTAAAGGTTTACTTTCGGGGCGCATGTCCGATTTTTTGAAATTTTGCAAATATACGTATTTTAGGGTATTGATGACGAAAATCTCAAGGAAAAATAGGGCAAATGCCAACTAATGGTGTTATTTGGAATTTTCTTATTGGAAAATTGTAAGTTATACTCACGTTTGCGGCATGTTTTGCACATTTTCTGGGGCCGTTCGTTTTATATCAAGCTAAGGAAGGGTGTATTCCACTATTCTAATTCATTTCCACATAGTTAGTGCACCCACTTACCTGTTTGTGTGTCTCTGAAAGTTACCCTTCTTTTCATCCCATAAGTTAGAATTGACATTTGACATGTAAAGCCAACTTAATGTCAGATGTCAATTTCAACTTATACGATGAAAAGAAGGGTAATTTTCAGAGACACATAACAGTTAAATGGGTGCACTAACTATGTGAAAATGAATGAGAATAGTGGAATACACCCGCCTTTAGGGCGATCCTTAAGTAGACGGGTGCCGTCATTTCATGCATTGCGAGTGCGGTATTGCCGGACGGTGCTTATTGCTACTCTAGGGGCCTGCCTGAACTGACCTTTCTGACCTACAGGGCAGGTCAGGAGGGTTAGGTCAGGCAGGATTCTAGAGCAATAAACACCGTACGGCAATGCCGCTCTCGCGATGCATGGACTGGACCCGTCTACTTAAGCATCGTCTTTTAAAATACGTCTATATGCAAAATTTCTAAAAATCGGACATGCGCCTCGAAAGTAAACCTTTACCAAAATTTGAAGTGGATATAAACTCAAAAAGGGGTGAATTACGAGTGGGTCACTCTTTTAATAATTTGATTCTTAAAACCCTAACCTAATTAAAAGTTAAAGTACATCAATTTTATTGAAAACTAAATCTCTCCTTTTTCAACTCTTTCATTTTTCAACAAACCACCCGTTTTTGAGAAAAGTGAGATTTTTAGTGTTGACATAAAAGAAATTATGTCCCTTGAAGACTTTATTAAACACAAACATATCTGAAATTCAACAAACGCTATTAAAAACTAATAAATAAAAACTATAAAAAACACTTAAGATATTGGTCAAAATAACTTCCATTTTATCTCACACATATCTGCACCCTTCGTCGAAAATTAAAGTCGACTCTGTTAAGTAATTGGATGCCACTTTTAATAATGGTCCACTTATTATTGACGCGACTCCACAAATCTTCATCAGCTTAAACTGGCGTCAAATACACAGATTCTTTTAAAGCCACCCCCCAGAGAAAAAAACTCACATTTATTCAAGTCTGGTGATCGAGCTGGCCAATGTTGACGACAATTAATTTTACGACCTATCCATAGATTTGAAAACTGTTGGTTAAAAAATCTACGCATATTTGTAGTGAAATGTGGTGGCACCCGATCATGCATAAACCACATTTCGCTAAGCAGTTGTAAATGCAACTCTTTCAGTAGCCCAGGAAGAAGATTTGGCAAGAAAAGCAAATATGTTGCACCGTTTAAGCGGTTTGGTAAAATAACCGGCCCAAACCAAATGTCCTCCAACAATACCTGCCCACACATTTATTTTAAATTCTCTTTGGAAATGGTGGCTTACTGTAGCATGTAGATTGACATCTGAATATTCGTGGCA
Source organism: Tillus elongatus (assembly GCA_964006375.1). Lineage (NCBI taxonomy): Eukaryota > Metazoa > Arthropoda > Insecta > Coleoptera > Cleridae > Tillus > Tillus elongatus. The sequence continues at coordinate 17,668,390 of OZ023268.1, read as the reverse complement.
GTTGTGCACATTCGTAATCCATCTTCTTGTAAAGCAAGCTGCATTCGTAAAAAAAAGGTCTTGGGAAAATTAATGTTCTGATGTAAGACGAAATTACAAAAAAAAACTGTATTGCCTCTAAATCCCACGGTAGCAGTTCAGGCAGTTTTTAAGGGTGATAGGCATGCAGCAGATTGCGTCGGATAATTCTACGAACCGTCGGCTGTGTTATATACAACTGTCTGGATAGTAATCTGGTGCTGGTTCGAGGCTCCCTCTCAATACTGTTTAGAAGACGCTCCTCAGGTCGTGCGTTCACTGCATGAACCCGTCCTCCAGCATTTTTTATGAAAAAGGAACCCGTTTCCCAAGTTCTACCTTCAACATTGGCAAACGTTTGACGATGTGGTATATTACGATTAGGAAATCTTCCTCGATATACCTCCACACTTCTGCGAAAATTACCCACGCAAAACCCTAATACCATAAGCATGTCAACTTGTTCATTAACCGAGAATTTTCCAGTCATTTTGAGCAAAAAAGTATTGTTACAAACGAAAACAAGAAACACCAGACAATAATTATTGTAAAACTAAATAAATTTAAGTAATGCCAGATTTGACAACAACTGTTATTATCGCAAAACAGATTTGTTTAGCCTAGACTTCAAATATCTTCATACGTAAGAAAATAAATTTTTTATGGAAAGTAAAGACTAAGTGAAGTTTGGTACCTGTGATGAGCACCGATAAGTTCACTTGGAGAACCCAAATCACCACAACACATCTTTTTAAAGACAATATGGAACGGTTTCACTTAGTTAGGGCAAAAACAAACAACCACATATGCTATTAAAATTGAATTAAGTCTTAAAACTTTCAGCTCCTCTTTATCAAATTATTTTTTATACAAAAATTCGCTATAAAATTCATCGGAATAACAACAATCAAATTAAATAACTGTAAAGTGAAATAAGACATCTGGCAGTCGATTATTACGATGTACAGCGACGACCGTACACCTAGCCCACTGAGCTAAGCAGTATATGCATTTACCAGCACGAATATCATATTGTTCAAGGTTTTACAATTTACATAAATCCTTCTTAATTTACAATGGATTTTTTGCTTATATTTTAACGAAAACTACAAAAATAACGACTTAGACACATATCTAGGAGCTTGTTAGTCATTTCTTGTAGTGTTTTTCACTCACATTCTGATCAAAAATTTTTTACAGTTTAGTTTCGTAGAAAAAATTCACTAATGGGGAGATCCCAACTTTTGAATTTTGAAATTTTTTTTCAAATGAGCGCGAACTAGCGGCGCTAGAACCCATATCCGGGGTCAGTTTTAATTTTTATATGTTTATATATATATATATATATATATATATATATATATATATATATATATATATATATATATATATATATATAAACATATAAAAATTGAAACTGACCCCTGATATGGATTCTAGGGGTCCTAGATCGCGCTCATTTGAAGAAGATTTTTATCTCAAAAAATAAAAAAGCTATGATAACCAGTTTTGGTAGGTAGGTTTGCGATATAAAAAGCAAACTATACACCAAAATTTAGATTTCAATGTTACAAGGAAAAAAAAGTTATAATAAAATATTTTGTGCCAGATCATTTCTATGAAAATTCACTACCATAACGCACTTTCTGCGTCCAGGAATTTTAACTTTCCTGAATCAGATTTAATTAATTAAAAGTTAATATACGTCTAACTTTTTTGTCTTTTGAGATAGAAATCTGAATTTTGGTACATAGGACACTCTTTATGACAGAAATAAGCGTACCAAAGTTGGTTGCCCTCATTTTGACATTTCCAGACATATAGTTTTTCTTGAAAGAAAACACAAATTTTTCCGGGAAAACCTGGTCCGATTTTTCTGACTAACGACCTTCTCCAAACCACTTGCAAAAAGAAGACATTTACCAAATTTGATCAAAATCGGTCTATTATTTTTTGAGTTATCGGTGTGATATATATATATATATATATATATATATATATATATATATATATATATATATATATATACATATAAAAACTGAAACTGACCTTGGATATGGGTTCTAAGGAGCCTAGTTCGCGGTCATTTGAAGAAATTTTTTCAAAATTCAAAAGTCGGGATCTTCTCATTAGTAATTTTTTAAAAAGAAAATTCACTAATAAAACAATATACAGGGTGTACCATTTAAAAATAAACCTGCCTACCAAATTTGGTTATCATAGCTTTTTAGTGAATTTTTGTAGAAAAAATTCACTAATGGGGAGATCCCGACTTTTGAATTTTGAAAATTTTTTTGCAATTGAGCGCGAACTAGGACCCTTAGAACCCATATCCGGGGTCAGTTTCAATTTATATATATATATATATATATATATATATATATATATATATATATATATATATATATATATATATATATATATATATATATATATATATATATATGTATGTATGTATCACACCGATAACTCAAAAAATAATCGGCCGATTGTATCACACCGATAACTCAAAAAATAATCGGCCGATTTTTATAAAATTTGGCACGTCCTTTTGTAAATGGCTTAGGTAAGTTCGTTAGTCAGGAAAATCGGACGAGGTTTTCCGGGAAAATGTTGAGTTTTCATTCTAAAAAATGTATATCTCTGGAATTAACAAGTAAGGGCAACTACATTTGGTACACCGGTCTATATCATCATAGGTAACCTACCTACCAAAATTTAGCTCTGTAGGTTAAAGGACAAAAAAGTTATAGACATTTAAATAAAAATAAATTTGGGTTTTTCTCAAAACGTCAAAGTCGCGATTTAAAACGTCAAAATTGTTAATATTTGGGCAATGAACCTGAAACTAATATGATCTATGAAAGAAAAATGTGTCAAGAATAATGTTTTACAAAGCCTGAACTCTTAATTTCAATCGTCATTGTCTTTCAATTTATTAAAATATTCCCAGAAAATTCAGATCAAATAGACCCTTTCTCTGATGCTTTAGCAGTAGTGTTGGCTGTAGAGTTTCTCGTTTAATGGTATATCATTTTTGTCGAATTTTCGTAAAAAATCATTAAAGCGCAATATATCCGTTATTATGCAAGTTACGGAAAAAAGTTGTATACATTAATTTTAGGGTGTCTTGAGCTACATCTTAGAAAATATGTCCACAATTACAGGTGGCCCATAACACGTTGGTGATTCAATTTTTTTTTTGTGAATTTTTTTAATCGAACATGCCTTATGTTATTGCATTTTTGGATTTTCCATCGAAATATAATACATCTTTGTAAGAAAAGAAATTCGGGATGCAGCAAGTGCATTATGGTAGCGAATTTTCATTAAATGCTTCAAATTTTGAATCAATTTGCTATTAACCTATAAGGTTGACCAAAAAACCAGTTTTTTCGGGAACAATTTAAGTTTAGTTTCAAACAATAAAATTATTTTGATGAAACATGGCACATTGTTTCTAATATATAGATTATACTGGTAACCAAATTTGATGCCTGCTTTCTTAAAAAAACATATTTGCTATTAAAAACATTTTAATGAAAATTCACTACCATAACGCACTTGCTGCGTCCAGAGTTTTTATTTTTTTGAGATAAACATTTCTTCGAATGAAAACTCAAAATTTTCCCGGAAAACCTTCTCCGATTTTCCTGACTAACGAACTTATCCAAGCCATGTACAAAAGGAAGGTAGATGCCGAATTTTCTAAAAATCGGCCAATTATTTTTTGAGTTATCGGTGGAAACTGACCCCGGATATGGGTTCTAGGGGTCCTAGTTCGCGCTCATTTGCAAAAAAAATTTTTTTTTTTGAAAATTCAAAAGTCGGGATCTCCCCATTAGTGAATTTTTTCTACGAAAATTCACTAAAAGTGAAGTTTGTGTTGTATCTAACTTATACAACTACCTGTATTTGGAAAAATAATTATAGTTTATAGCTAACGTTAGGACCTGCAACTTTTTTTTACATTATTGAATAATAAAGGAGATATTGAACCTGTTGGACCACTGTATATAAACACAGCATTCTTATGCTGTGATATAAATATGGAAATTGCAGGACTAGTACGAACGTGTCGAAAGGTACTACTATACAGTTAGTTTAGTGAATTCATTCACTATTCACTGAGTCACTTGATAGACATTTCTAGCAGGTAGACTGATCCGAGTCTGATAGAGCATAAAAGGGCACTTTGGTTGACTCTGTTTACTGTCTGTAGTCTCTGGCTCTGTAGTGCTAGGTGCTAGTGCTGGTGCGGAGGTCCAACCTGCAACGTGCAACTGTCACATGTACATGTTTATTTCGGTGTTTAATATTGTGGGTGGATTAAGTAACGATATTTGGATTGCTATCAGATTGGATTGACATTTTGCATGGTATTTATTTATTTAAGTAAGTACTCTAATTTATTTTTGAGGTAATATTCACGATTGATACGACAAGAATGCGCACATATTTGCCATGTTTTGAAGCACCGTTCGGCTGTTTGAATTTCACACAGCGTTGCCACTTGCCACTTCCTGTTACAGAATGAATAATTAGAGTAAAAATAATTGAATCAAATAAATATTTATCTTTCATTCAGTATGTCAAAGGCTACTGTACTTTGAAGCACAACCCTTAATTTGTAGCAAATTTGTCACTAGAAAACCGCTCCTTCGATTACACTGAAATTTGGTATTACTATGGGTTTCCACGTGCTAAATTCATATTTGATATTGGCATTGTTTCTCGTTTTGTTAAAACATATACCAACTTCTTTATTTTAAATAGGACACCTGTATATTTTAAATTTTTTAGATTCCCCGTTCATTCTGAACCACTTTCATGTGACATGTCGTATACCTAACTCTACTTGTTATCGAGTTATGTTTACATTTGAAGAACACTTCATTCTTGTTCAAAACTATGGAAACGTTAAAATTAAAAAGTCTGGACGCAGCAAGTAATGATGGGTCGTTATTTAACTGTCGGTTATTTTTAAACGGTTGTCGAGCCGCAACGGTAACCATCAGTTGTGGATTTATAAAAATAACAGCTTACGAAATAACGCTTTTTACACTAAACTAGAATTCGGAGTCGTATCTGTTTCAGTTCCACTGCAACTAGGTTCGATGAATAAACATCGGTTTTCATCGGCAACTGTTATTTAACCATTTAACGGGATGAATAGCCTTGAGACTGGGAATGCCAAATATGTATGGGTATATAGTATAGAGCGGACTTTACTTCATAACATTATACTTAATACGTTATTTATACTAGTCTGCTCGGCTCTCACTCACAGCTTTAGGAACGTAGGATCTTCGGTACAATAAAACGGTTAAAGTTTAATTTTACCGGTTGTTGATGGGGATACGGCATACGGACACTACTACACAGAGTTAATCTGTTAAACTGAGAAGTTGTTATTTTTGAAACAGTTGAGTTTCCCACTAGTATGTAAAGCCAAATATTTAATAATAAAAAATGTTGCGTGAAAAGATGAATTTCTGTAAAAACGTGTTATTACTTTCACTATAGACAACGCAAAATAGGGTTATTTTACATAAAATTAAAGTACTTATTTATTTAAATTTATATCCATTTCCTAAGAAAACAGTTAACACGTTATTTTCGTTTGTCGGATAATTAGTTATCAAATTGATTAAAAAATTTAATGATGCAACATTTTTTAATATCTATATACATTTAAATATAATATATAAATAATATATATATATATATATATATATATATATATATATATATATATATATATATATATATATATATATATATATATACGGGGTGATTCTTTGGCGAAAAATTAGGGGTGTCTTTTTATAAAGTTTTTCTTGAAACCCCTTCCTCCAAGTTACAGCCCTTTGAAATTTTGACAAAAAAAAGTGTTCAATAAATTTCTCCGTTATGGAATAATTTTAAAAAACGAAATTTTGCAGATGCATAAGGCTAACAAAATGGCAGTTTTAAAAGGATTTTATAACCCTATAATGTTATCACAAGAGAGTGAAAAAATTCCACATAATGGAAGTTTTTCGTTTGGAATCTATTTTAATTAACAATCTAAAAATTTAAAGGTTTTGTTGAATTTAATCTAAAAATAGGTAACTAAGTATTTCTTACCACTCTGTCTGCACGGAAATACAATTTAACTTGGCAGTCAAAAGTTTAAAGTAAACTAACACTATAACTAATTAACTCATTTTAAAACAACGAATATTAAAATAAGTAATAAACAATTAATACTATATATATATATATATATATATATATATATATATATATATATATATATATATATATATCTTCCAATTTTTTTAAAAAACTTTTAAACTCAATTCTTTATACTGTTGGCTGTTGTTTGCACAGTTTTTAAAAGTGTACTGATAAAGCTGACCAGTGAACCAAAAATCGAAAATGTAACTAGAGATCTTTCTAAGAAAGAATAAAAGCATAATGTAATAACAAACCATATGTACAGAATAAAGGCAAATTTCTTTACCGAAATTTTATGAGCTGCATTATGTTATGCAGTTCTTAGAATCACTCCCTCTCCCTGTGTATTGTAGTAGTGTATAAAGCATTTATTTGTTGAAGCTAGTGCTGCCTTGCAATAAAAGTTCTAAGGTCTAACGTCCCAAGACGTGATAAATAATGATATATATTGATTCTTGCTGTGGCATTGACATTTACGTAAAGACCCCTCATAAAATAAATTTGTTAGAAATGACTAGTTTATAATTTCTAAAACATCTAAGTAAATACTTATTTAGTAGACTCCTGTCTGATTTCTAAAAGTTTCACTTCAGATCGGCAAAAGATTTACGACACGCTTATTATAATTTCTTAACCCTTTGTTTCATTTTCATATCGACAAAATTTGAGATTTATACACTACGTGAAATAACGGGGTAAAAATACAATGCATTTATACTAGTGTGCTCGCTCTCGCTCACAGCTTTGGGAATGTAGGATACTATCGATCGACTATCCAGTTTAAAATAACAGATAAATAACTAAAGCTGTTATTTTTAGCGGTTTTTATTAAATAACGTTAACGGCTTCAACTGTTAATAGAAAATAACCGTTTTCCCCATCACTAGCAGCAAGTGCGTTATGGAAGTGAATTTTCATAAAAATGTTTTTAATAGTAAATGCGAGCAGGCATCAAATCTTATTACCGGTATGACCTATGTAGTAGAAACAATGTACTATATTTTATCAAAATGTGCAAAAATTTTCCGAAAATAAACTTATATGTTGGTTTCCTAGCCAACAAACCTTACGTTAATAGCAAATTGAGTTATTGAAATTTGAAGGTTTTAATGAAAATTCGCTCTACCAAAACGCACTTACTGCGTCCAGATTTTTTTCTTTAACTGTCCATAACTGTTATGCTCGACCATAAGAGTGATATGTGTTTTACATTGACATGAATATATTACCCGTCACACTGGGAATCAATCCTACTCCCTAATTAGACGAGCGTCTCGCGACAATAAAAACCTGGATGAGTTTTTTGTTATTTTAACAAAATACAAGACCTCCCTAAAGTGATGTTACAACAAATCCTACTAACTGACTTTTCTGACATGCCCTGACATCAGTTTGCCTAATTAAAAGCTAAAAGGAGGGGGAAAATCAACCCTGCCATATATCACGGTTATGTGAGCATAATGAACTTTCCCTTCCCTTTTAACTTCTTTGAGCTTTTGATTAGGCAAACTGATGTCAGGGCAGGTCAGAAAAGTTAGTTGGGAGGATTGTGTGTACACAGCACAGTCAGCGAAGTCTTTTATTTAGTTAAAACGACAAAAAACTGATCAAAGTTTTTACTGTCGCGAGACGCTTGTGTAATTAGAAGAAAGCCATGTTTAATCTGTTAATTACATATTATGCATACATTTTATCTTTCTGGTCTCCTTGTTTATATGCACTTTAACTATGCGAAATCCCACAATGCTTCGTGCGCGCAATGTGCTTAACAAGAGGTAGGTACAAAGTTTTTCTTTACGTATTATAACCCTATAGTTGAAACCACAGCTAAATAATCAGAAAAAGGGTCTATTTGAAATTCATTTTCTGCAAACATTTAAGCAAAATGAAGGACAATGGTGGCTGAAGCTGAAACTTAAGGCTTTGTAGAACACACATCGCCCGTAATGTTAGTTTCAAGTTCTTTATTTAGAACATGTCAATTTTGACGTTTTGAATTGCGACTTTTTGACGTATTAAGAAGAAAAATTTAAAAGCTTATAACTTTATTTTATTTTAACGTAGAGATTACAATTTTGGTGCATGGTGTGGCGGTGGTTCCGACCGCATTTTTTCCGTCAACACTACTCTATGTTTCTCTTGACAGCTAAACGTTGCGTTACGTTATGCTACAGCCAGCTGTCAAGAAATACCGCATATAAGATACACCAGGCGATCTCTCTCTTTCTCTCCTCGCTACCAACCACTATAGTGAACTGCTATGTACTCGTGTACTGTTGTAATTGTTATTAAAGTGTATTATAGTTAAATGTATCTTATAGTTTATTCAGTTAGTGAAGTAATAAAGTTATATTAAATGTTTACGTATGGATTTAATATCAACAAGTGCAATTAACATCCATATTGGTGACCCCGTGCCGCAAGCCGAAGATGCCGAGCCTAATGTTCCAGCCGACGTCGCCTAACTTCCACGCCCAGTTAGAAGGCAAACGTATTTTTTCAAAACTAGATATTCGCTCTTTCCATCACATCTCAGTAGCACCTCAAGATATTCCCAAAACAGCAGTCATAACTCCATTTGGGTTATTCGAATTTGTTAAAACCCCATTTGGCCTTCGTAATTCAGCACAAAGATTTGAAAGATATTTACATTCAATTTTAAGACATCTTGACTTTGCCTACTCCTATCTTGACGATATTCTCGTTGCATCCGCCTCTGAAAAAGAACATCAAGAGCATCTAACAAAACTTTTTCAGACACTTCAAGACAACGGCATCCGTATCAATTCATCTAAATGTGAATTCGAAGTGGCCGAAATTTCATTTTTAGGTTTTCGTGTAAATAAATCTGGATTATTTCCACCTCCTGAACGCATCAAAGCTATTACCGACCTACCTCTTCCCGATACCATTGAAAAACTGAGGAGATTTCTAGGTCTCATAAATTTCTACCGTCGTTCTCTTCCACGTGCTGCGGAAATTCAGCAACCACTATTCGACCTCTGCCAGAATCCCAAAAACGCGACAAACGTAAAATCGAGTGGACTCCTCAGACTCGAGAAGCATTCGAACGTTTGAAAGAGGCACTAAAAAACGCTACACTAATAGCTCATCCGTCTTCTTCGCTACGACTGATTCTCCATGTCGATGCTTCTGATTATGCCGTAGGCGCTTCACTCCAACAACTACGTGATCAAACACCAGAACCCCTAGGTTTCTACTCTAAAAAGCTTACTTCAGCCCAAAAATCTTACAGCACCTACGATCGCGAACTTCTAGCTGCTTATCAGGCAGTTAAATACTTTAGATATACCCTAGAAGGTCGCCATTTCACCATTTATACGGACCACAAACCTTTGACATACGCTTTTGAACAACGCGTCGATAAAGCATCTCCAAGGCAACTACGACATTTAGACTTCCTAGGTCAATTTACCACAGACATTCGCTACATAGCAGGTCCTACAAACTTTCCCGCAGACTATTGTTCTCGCATTGAAACAATTTCACTTTCTTCCACTATGTCACTTCAAGAAATTGCGCAAGCTCAGTCAACTTGTGAGGAACTCAAACACCTTCTGCAGTCTAAATCTTCCTCATACAAATTTCAAAACATGCCTCTTGACAATGGATTGAATCTTATTTGCGATTCTTCTTCAAAGAAACTTCGCCCATTCATTCCGCTCAAATTTCGCCGAAAGATTTTCGATTCTGTCCATAATTTATCTCACCCAGGCATATCAGCTTCAGTCGATCTGGTCCAGGATAGATTTTGTTGGCCCAAATTGAAACGCGATGTATCTCTTTGGTCTAAAACTTGCATTCCCTGCCAGAAAGTCAAGATATGGAGACGCACTTCCAGTGCCATTGGACAATACACCCCAGCCATGAGAAGATTCTCGCATATAAATGTTGACAATGTGGGACCATTACCACCATCACAAGGTCAACGCTACCTGTTAACAATAATAGACAGATTTTCTCGATGGCCCGAAGCAATTCCATTGTCAGATATTACAGCAGAAACAGTAGCGAACACTTATATCTCAACTGAAAGAAGACATAAGGAAACTTCGACCAGTACCTTTTAAACATCATACTGCAAAAAAGGTATTTGTCCATCCTAAGCTTATGGAAGCTCCTTATGTTTTTGTTAGCATTGATATTCCGCGAAAAACCCTCGAACCAGTTTATGACGGCCCCTTTGAAGTGTTATCCCGAACTGACAAAGTCTTCAAAATCAAGAAATCACACGGAGAAGAGACAATTTCTGTTGACCGTCTTAAACCCGCATTCATTCTTTGTGATAACGAACAGACAACTTTCCAGCCTCAGAGACATCCTAGTGAAACTGAAAGTGACAGTGAAGTTCCCGTTCCCGTTCAAACTACACGCCATGGATGTAGAGTTCGATTTCCACGAAGATACTTGAACTAATAGCGTTGCCACTGAGAGGGGAGTATGTGGCGGTGGTTCCGACCGCAGTGTTTCCGTCAATACTACTCTATGTTTTTGCATTTGACAGCTAAACATTGCGTTACGTTATGCGACAGCCAGCTGTCAAGAAATACCGCATATAAGATACACCAGGCGATCTCTCTCTCTTTCTCTCCTCGCTACCAACCACTACAGTGAACTGCTATGTACTCGTGTACTGTTGTAATTGTTATTAAAGTGTATTATAGTTAAATGTATCTTATAGTTTATTCAGTTAGTGAAGTAATAAAGTTATATTAAATGTTTACGTATGGATTTAATATCAACAAGTGCAATTAACATCCATACATGGTTTTCTTTTTATGATTTAAATATTTGTACCCAATATGGTTGCCCTAACTTTGTTACTTCCGGAGATATAAAAAATTTCCGAAAGAAAACGCAGAATTTTCCAGGAAAAACTAGTCCGATTTTTCTGGCTAACGAACTTATCCAAGCCACTTACGAAAGAAAGGTAGCCACCAAGTTTTATCACAATCGGTTAAATATATAAACATATATATATATATATATATATATATATATATATATATATATATATATATATATATATATATATATATATATATATATATATATACATATAAAGTCTGAAATCGACCTCGGATTTCGGTTCCTAAATAGCGCTCATTTGTGGAAACCTTTTCAAAATTCAAAAGTCGCGAACTCTTCATTAGTGAATTTTTTAAAGAAAATTCATTAAAACATAACTTTGAGGTGTCACACTTTATTGTACCACCCTATATATTTGAAAATAATTTTAGATTGTAGCACTTGCTAACGTACATAATCCTCCGTCATTAAAAATTCGATACAAAGAAATACATAGACGTGAGACTCCGTGCCGTTAGTTGTGGGACACCGTGTATACTTATTTATTATTTCCAGAAATGAAGATGACTAGAAAACTTTTGATGTTAGCCCAGAACTCCATAAATTACATTGTGGGAGATGAAGGACAAGATAGATTGCCGATGATGGAAGAAATTGAAGTCATAGAACCCATTTATAGTAATCTAGATCAAAATGATGGCGACGAAGGCAGTGGTTCCGGACAAATTATTGGAAATGTAGATATCCTTTCACATATGACCATTCCCAGTATCGATACTGACGAAGGAGAGGTAAGAAACTCTACCAGAAATTTTTTAATAAACCATAGGTTAAGCTTTTAAAAACTGGACTGTACCATGTGATCCAAACTATTCGGTTTTTACCATAACTGTTGAATATTTGCATAACACCTAAGATATTCATTTGTCCAGGTAAAATGTAATAGAAACCCAAAGTATAAAAGTACGAAAGTTCCGCAATTTGTTAAGAAATAGCGATCGGAAAATCTTCTAGGACCATTATAGGTTGCTGCTCCGTTAATCCCAGAAGCAGATTCCTTGCCAAGAAACCGTAATCAGTGATTTGATCCTTCCTTTAGATTCGATATGTATCAAGTTCCTTCCTGCTTCCAGGGAATCAGAAATTGGAGATCGCCAGCCACCTCGATCAAACGAGTTTTGAACCTATTCTATGTCAGGTAGGTGGTAGTGGACTTTTCCTTTACGTGATAGTAAAGGATTTTTTCACGTCCGAGGAGGTACCACCCCTTACATCAAGAGGCCGGTGAAGTCCCAACAGACGTTTCCGGTTCTGGTGTAAATCTTATGCAAAAGATTCCGGAGATAAAATACTCCTCCATTCGGATCTCCGGGAGAGGGGTGTGCAGGGGGCGCCGGCATCAAGATTTAACATATCCTTCTCGAATATATGTGGCCTAAATTCTAACCTGAACTTCGTCCACCATCTCCTCCAGGCTAATAGGCCCCAACTCCTCATCCTCACCGAAATCCAAATCAGTCCCAAAACAGCCACTAATCACCTTAATTTCCCAGGGAATGAGCTCCTTACTTCCTTTAGATTGCATGGAGGTGTCTGCGCATACGTCGGTAGCAATCTACCCTGCACCAGACTCCCCAATTTGGAAGCTGGAAGAAAAGACCTATTTTGAATAAAACTCTCTCTCAGGGCTACAACTAAATTCATTTGTTGCATTTACCGGTCACCTTCTGACAACAACTTTGTCCAGCTCTTCGACTAATTTTCTAAAAAACCGACCATCTGATTTCTGAATATTCTTCCTCCGATGTCACTATTCTTGGTGACTTCAATGTCTATAATAAGGATTGGCTGGGATCTTAAAAAACCGATCGACCAGTGAGAGCAGCGGAGGCCTTCGCAGTCAGCAATTCTTTATCCAATATGGTTCAGCAACCTACTTACTTTCCTTGCATCCCAACACACAGCTGAAATCCCTTGGATCTCCTTCTTAGTACAAAACTTGAATGCTATAAGACATCAGTCACGGCCCCACTTAGTCGCTCAGACCACGGCATGGTCACTGCTTCCTGCGCAATGCAACCCCAGGTCACAAAGTCATCACACCCACTTATCGTTTGGCACTACAATTCCGTGAACTGTGACGAAATGCGGGATTACCTTTCCTCGTTTCCATGGGCGTCTGTCTGCTTCTATCATCCTGACCCCTCTGATATCTCACAAAACGTCACCGAAATCATCCAAGCTGGCATGGAATTATTTATTCCACGTACACAAAAAACCTCTTCAGCCACTCAAAAGACCTGGTTCTCTAAATCCTGTGACAAGGCCAAAGTTGAAAAGATCAAAGCTCACAAAACGCTTCTACATAATCCCAATCAAGAAAACTGTCAAGTATTTAATGACGAAAGAAACCGCTATGTTCGCATTCTTTCTGAGGCAAAAAACTCGTTTAATAACCACTTAAAAAACAAAGTTCTCTCAAGCTCCAACGGCAGCAAACCCTTCTAGACTCTTGCTAAATCTATTGGGAATAATTTATGCAAGAGCACGTCCCGACCTCTTGTTTCAGGGGATGAAACTGTTTCTACCTCCTTGGGCAAGGCGAACTTTTTGCCTCGTTGTTCGCCGGCAATTCTACTCTCAACCCACCTCCAAATGTTCAACCACCAACAGTCCCCAACGTCGCGCATAAAATGACGGATATCATTTCCGAAACTAAAAAGGTTCGAAAAATGCTCTCTTCTCTTAATACCAGGAAAGCCCCTTGCGTTGACGAGATCCCAGCAATTGTTAAAAAAAAATGCGTACATCTGTGGTGCGGCTGCCGCTTCTATACTCGCTATCCTGGACTCCATTCAGAAGAGAGCTATACGTTTCATCGGTGACCCTACCCTCACACAAAAGCTGCCATCCCTTGCCCACCGACGTGCCGTTGGTGACCCCTATCTCTTTTATAGATATCTCCACGGGCACTGCTCAGAGGAGCTTTCTTCCATAGTTACTCCACTTGCTGCCCCCAACAGATGTACCAGGGGAACAGAGCGAATGCACCCTTTTACTGTCCAGGTCACCAAACATAGAACATCTTGTTATGTCCGCACATGTTTTTCTTTCTCCTCCGAACCTCTAAACCTTCAAGTCCAGAATTAACAAGTTGCCTCTTTCCTCCTTGTCGACACCCACGGTACGATAGTATTTAGGCTGTGAGCCCTCGTGGTGTGTTGTTTAAATAAAAAGATAGATATTCGTAGAACAAATTCCCTAATGAGGAGATCGCGGTTTGAATTTTGAAAACTTTTTTTTTAATGAGCGCGAACTAGGCCTCCTATGCTGATATCTTCAATCTCTAAATTACAAAGACGTCTTTAAGTTACAGAGATGCTAGAATTAGGTGTGGAGTTAGGTAATATTTGGGTCGTCTCTCCTGTATGGTTAAATCTTAGTTAGAATATAGAGGAAGGTTTATAAATATAGGTATTTTCATTACTTAAAAATTACTAAAAGTAGATTTTGACATAATGGAACACCTGTATATTATTATTAGTTTGGAAAGATGCTGAAAATTACTATATATTTTTGTATATCATATCCATCCCCAGCCAGACAAGTTTTTGACTTATGATTGATTTTGCGTTGATCTGACATGTCTGAGACTTGCACACAATCAGGACAATTTTTACAGAGTAATTTTTCTGTGCTATTCTCAACTTTGGATTGTCATTTGTTTTTGAGCTACATGTATCAACGTTCGTTTTTATTATGGCAGCCATATTCGATTTTTTGCTCACGTGATCACCTGTGAAAATAGCTTTACAGTGATGTACAACACGCTTGAGAAATCTTGTAATTGCACTGACAATTTTGAGAAAAACCGTGTTGAGGATAGTAGGCTATGAAATCCCATACCAGAAAACAAATTACAAAAAAAGTGTTCAAAAAGCAGTAGGCCATGGAGTCTAACAATAGACTTCTACTTTTAACATAATTTTCCGTAATGATTCACGATAAAAAAATAGAAACTTTGAGCACACCAATGAATCGGCCCATTATTACAAATGATATTTTACATTACAACATTATTCTAAAAAATTGTTATAATTTAATTAAATAGGTAAACCTAGTAAATAACTAAATTTACCAACATAACTCAATAAAAAGCAGATTAATGATTTACGAAGTCGCCTTTGAAAATTGTTTGATTTTTAAACGTAAGTCAACTGAAAAACAACAGGAGAAAGGTTGCTATGGATTTAACACTATCGCGACAATTAAGAATACTGTCATTCTTCATTATCTGAACAATTTAAGGTGTATTTAACACGTTGCTTAACATTTTGTACTAAATAGTTTGTTTGCTTTAAAAAAAATATTATTCAACAATATGTTAAGCAATGAAGAATATTTTGACATGTTGGAATGTTATATTCGTTCTAACCGAAATACTGAGGCAGCTGCAAATTCATATCAACAACTACCCAGAAAGACGACAACCAAAGACCAAAATAATTCGCAGGATAGTGACCAATCTATTGAACGACGGTAGCTTCCACGCAAAGAAACTACCAATGCCTCGAAATGAAGAAAGAAATAATGCGATCTTACAGGTTTCAAAAGAAAACCCTCCGCAGTCTGTTCGGTTTTATGGTGAACAAATTGACGTTCCAAAAATTACGGAACACCGTGTATTAAATCAAAGTCTTTACCATCCAGACAAACCTACAATCGTACAAGGCTTAAATGTTGACGATTATCCTAAGCGACTTCAATTCCGCAGATGGTATCAAGGACAATGTCAGCAAGATCAAAATTTTGATTCGAAAATAATATGGACTGATGAATCCAGATTTACAAATTGTGGTGTATATAATCGCCATAATAGGCATTATTCGGCAAATGAAAATCCCCATCTAAAGGAAGAAAGACGATTCCAAGACAGATTTGGTAATAATGTTTGGTGCGGCTTATTAGGTAAAAAACTGTTATTTTTATTTGTAGATTAGACAGTTAATTTTAATAAAAATCATTGTTGGTCTGTCCTTTTTTGAAAATAATTTAACTGGGGACAGGTATCTTAATCTGTTGAGAAATAATAGCTTACCAACAATTAGAAGAGTTCATGATAATTTAGACGAGATTTGGTACCAACAAGACGGTTGTCCAGCTCATAATGCTAGGATCGTCAAAGAATTTTTGTACCAAAATTTTAATAATCGTGTCATTTGTAACAATGGGCCGCTTCATTGGTGTGCTCGAAGTCCTGATATAACACCCATGAATTTTTATTTTTGGGGTACTCTGAAGAATGATGTGTATACATTCGATCCACCACAAAATATCAATAAATTAGGAAACACAATCACGGAAACTATAAATCATATTAACCAAATCACCATCACCAGAGTTTGCAGGCATGTTTCAAAAAGGTGTATAAAGTGCATTGAACAAAACGGTGGCAATATTGAACAATTTTCTATTTAGTGTATTTTTAAGTTTCTATTTTATTAATTGTTGTTTCGTTTTTAATTGTGTTGTTTTGTGGAGTTTAAGTTTCTATTTGTTATTGCCGGGTTTCGTTATTAAACTGTTTCGCATAATATAACCTAGCATTATTACATAATTAAGTATTGCAAATTAAATAACAATATTTTTTTATCGTAAATCATTACAAAAAATTATGTTAAAAGTAGAAGTCTATTGTTAGACTCAATGGCCTACTGCTTTTTGAACAGTTTTATTTGTCATTTGTTTTCTGGTATTGGATTTCATAGCCTACTATCCTCAAAATGGTTTTTCTCAAAATTGTTAGTTCAATTACAAGATTTCTCAAGCATGTTGTACATCATTGGAAAGCTCTTTTCACAGGCTATCACATGAGCAAAAAATCCAATATGGCTGCCATAATAAAAACAAACGTTGGTACATGTAACTCACAAACAAATGACAATCCCAAGCTGAGAATAGCACAAAAAGATTACTCTATAAAAAGTGTCATGATAGTGTGCAAGTCTTAGACATGTTAGATCAACGCCCACTTAGATATTGAAGAAAAAAGAAATCGACAAATTTTGTTTTTTTCAAAATAACTCGAAAAGGAAAAAAGGCAGGGCTAAATACAAGTCATATTTGGAACGAGCATGAAATTCTACAAAACATTGCTAATTAACAGTCTCCCTATCGCTAATGATAACGGAGATAGCCATACATTCCCATCCAGTTTGGGACACATTGTATACTATAGTTTTGGGCGTTTCTAACGCATTTACTGTAAACTGTATTTTATTTTCAGATAGAACCAACGAGCAATAATGAATGCAGCACTCTATTTGTGCTCATCCCATTTTTGCTTGTGTTCTCAGTGATACTTTTCATAATTATAATGAAAATTGTCAGGAGTAAACGAGCCACGAGGGGAACGTACAGCCCATATGCTCAGGAATTTTGCAATACGCGCCTTGAAATTGCCATTGTCTTAAAACGACCACTAGAAGAAAGACTGATTTAACCAAATAAATTTTCTCTTCTGTTTCATCTTTTGAAATAGGTAAGTTAACCTACTGTTTAAGTTTACGGGGGGTAGGCAAAAGAAACCGAAATTATGTTGTGGTGGGCGGCGTTTGTGTAGTACCGCATTCTGCTGCCAGGATTGTTTAGAGCTAAAATTTCAAGCGTTGTCGCTAAAGAAGGTTCCGTTCGTCTCATCTTCATTTTTTAGTGATAGTACAGGCAATAGAGAATTTTTTTCTGCATTAAACTACAGGAGTTATTTTTTTTTGATAGATAGGTTCAGAATTACGTACTGAATGTAAAAACACAAAATCCTTACAAATTAGGAGGGCGGAAGTGCCGCCATTTTGAGAAAAACCGTTTCGGCCTATATCTCCGTAACCACGCAGTTTAGACCAAAAATGGTAATGACCTTTATTGTAGATAATTGCATTTCTAATCTTTTTTGTTAATTTTTTTTTTGTATCGCTCACAGTTTACAACTTATACGACTATTAGCATTCATTTATTGACTTTTTTACCTATATCTTTGTTAATAATTGTTTAAAAAATAAAATCCTTATAACTTAACTTTTCAATCGACAAATTTTCTAGAACTCTTACATAAAACTTTTTTTTCTAAATCTATTATTAGCGCATTTATTTTTAAAAAATTCACCAATGAGGAGACCCCGACTTTTGAATTTTGAAAACAAATTTGAAATAGGCGCTAATTATGCCCCCTAGAACACCGATAACTCAAAAACTAATGGGCCGATTTTTAATTAAATTTGGTGAATACCTTTCTCTTGAAAGTGGCTTGGATAAGTTTGTTAGCCAAGAAAATCGGCCCAGGTTTTTCCGGAAAATTTTGTTTACTTTCGAAAAAAAATTATATCTTCGGAAATACCAAAGTAGCGGCAACTAAATTTGCTACACGGTTTTATGTCATCATAGGTAAATTACACACCAAAATTTAGGTCTGTAGGTTTAAAGACAAAAAAGTTATAGGAATTTAAAAAAAATAAATTGGGGTTTTCCTTAAAACGTCAAAGTCGCGAATTAAAACGTCAAAATTGGCAACATTTACACAAAGAACCTGAAACTAATATAAGCTATGAAAAGAAAATGTCTCAAGAAGAATGTTTTACAGAGCCTGAAGTCTTAGCTTCAACCGTCATTGTCCTTCATTTTACTAAAATATTTCCAGAAAAATTTGTCGATTGAAAAGTGCAACATTTAACGCGTTATAACTTTGAAAATATTGATTTTAGAAAAAAAAGTTTTTTGTAAAAATTGTAGGAAATATGTCGATTGAAAAGTTAAGTTATAAGCATTTTATGTTTTAAACAATTATTAACAAAGATATAGGTAAAAAAGTCAATAAATGAATGCTAATAGTCGTATAAGTTGTAAACGGTCAGTGACACACAAAAAAATATAACAAAAAAGATGAGAAATGCAATTATCTACAATAAAGATTATTACCATTTTTGGCCTAAAGTACACAGTGATGGAGATATAGGCCGAAACGGTTTTTCTCAAAATGGCGGCACTTCCGCCCTCCTAATTTGTAAGGATTTTGTGTTTTTATATTCAGTACGTAATTCTGAACCTATCTATCAAAAAAAAAAAATAACTCATGTAGTTTAGTGCATTATGGACAAGAGTAACGGGCTCCTCTATTGCCTGTACTATGAGAGTTGTTTTGTGTGCTCGTTATTTTTGCACTTACTGATTCTCGCAAACAGCACGCGGCCGTTGAGGTTTGCTTCTTGCTCGAAAAGAGTGTCACAGAAACCAGAAATTCTTGGAGTGCTGAAAACGGCCTATAAGGATGATGCTATTAGCAAAACTCAAGTGCTTGAGTTCCGTTTCTAAATAGGTGAAATGTTAATTGATGACAAACCTCACTCTGGTCGTCCTTTCACAGCTAGAACCGATGAACTCCTTCCAATTATCGTCAAGTAAGTCTGACACCTTTGGTAGCTAAAATTATGGAATCCATCATTCGTAAAAGCATGCAGACGTTTCTTCTTGAAAACCATATAATCCCGTAGAACCAACATGGTTTTACGCCCGGTTGCTCGACACTCACAAACTTACTGACCTGTGTTGACCATTGGACAAGATTGGTGGATAGCGCGAGACTTGTAGACGTTGTTTACCTGGATTTCTTCAAAGTATTTAACCGGGTACCTTTGAGGCATTTTTATGCAAAGCTGTCATCTTGCGGAATTGGTGGAGATCTGCTTTTCTGGATTAGAGCTTTCCTGAGCAACCGAACTTTTCGTGTACGTGTGAATGGTGCATACTCCGCTCCTCTACCTGTGGTGAGTGGTGTTCCCCAAGGCTCAGTCCTCGGCCTTTTGCTGTTCCTGGTATACACCAGCGATCAACCACTGATTATCAGATCTGAATGCACTTCTTTTGCCGACGACATCAAACAACGACCCACTCGCTTATCACGGTGATATCCAGGAAGACCTGCTTAAGCTGGATGATTGGTGCAAGTCATGGTTGCTTCCCCTCAACGCCTCCAAGTGTTCAGTATTGCACATTGGCAGAAACAACCCCAAAATACCATACTATATTAATGGAACCCAGATTGCAACAGTTAAACAACAGACCGATCTGGGAGTCATCGCGACTGACTACTTGACCTGGTCTTCTCATGTGTTCAGTAACTGTTCCAAAGCAAATCGTATCCTGTACATGATCCGTAAGTCTTTTCACCACATTAACCCTTAGTGTGCTAAACTTGTAAACACTACATACATTAGACGTCTAATGGAGTATTGCGGGCCAGCCTGGTACCCAGACCTATCAAGAGACCGTGACCGACTGGAAAGAGTGCAGCGAGCGGCAAGCCGACTACCATATGGCATTCTCAGGCCTAGCTACGAGGTTAGGTTACAAATCTGGGGCATGGCATCATTTGCTGAGAGACGTGAACGAGGTGACCTGATTTTCACGTATTGTATCTTGCATGGTCTCACAGGCATACCGTTGGACACCCTGTTTATTTGGAATTCAGACAGTCGTCTCCGTGGGCATGAATACAAACTTTCCAGGGAGGCGTTCAGTATTCGTTGTCGACGGAACTTTCGTCCGAATCGTGTGTTTGTCAGTTGGAACAGTCTACCTTCTTCAGTAGTGAGCGCATCATCTGTGAATATCTTTAAAAGACAATATGACCTAATGTGACTTTAGTATTCCCTAATTTTTGTTTGTGTTTGTAAGTTTAGTAATTTTTCTGAATTGTGCTATGTTCTGGTTGTGCGCACCTAGCCATTGCAAACACTGACTCTATATGATGTAATCTCTGTCCGTATCCATATGTAATTATAATAATAATAATAATAATAATAATAATAATAATAATAATAATAATAATAATAATAATAATAATAATAATAATAATAATAATAATAATAATAAGAGGATTAATCCATATAAATAACCTCTGCTTTAAGCAGGAACGAAACATGCGACAACGTTTTCTTGCATCGCATGATGAACCGATGAAATTGGTGGTGTGCGAGGATAAAGATTATACTCCACTTAGGCTGGGTCAGCGCAACTATGAGTTGGACATCCCAGTTGACCAGGCTATGCATGGAAGGTACCCCAAACACCTGCAGGCAAAGAATGTTGATAAAACCTCTTCGCTTATGTGGTTGGATGGGGGGCAACTCTACCCGGAGACGGATGGTTTTGTGATGGCCATGCAGGATAGGGTTATAAAAACTAAGAACTACGAGAAGTATTGCCTAAAATTAAAAGTGGTGGATAAATGTCGAAAATGCGCAGCTGTTGGAGAGACCATTGAACACGTCATGGCAGCAGGCCCTGCCCTCTCAGACTCAGCTTACTTAGGCAGGCATATCCAGCTCGCCAAGATCATCCACCAACAAATTGCTTTGAAATACAGCCTCCTGAACCCGTCAGCAACACCAGCTTACTACAAGTATTCTCCGGAGGCGGTGCTGGAGTCAGCGGACTTTCTCCTGTACTGGGACCGACCCATGATAACGGACCGCACTGTGGACTTGAATAGGCCAGACATTGGTCTGATAAACAAACAGATGAGGCTTGCTGTGATCATAGATATTGCTGTACCGTTGTCCCATAACATTCAGAAAACTGAAATTGAAAAGATCACCAAGTATGAAAACTTCGCATATGAAATAAAAAACGTATGGAAACTCCAGAAGGTGGCTATATGTCCCTTCGTAATGTCGGCGGAAGGAATAGTCCACAAAAATTTCATGTGAAATCTAAAGAAACTCGGACTACCAAATAACATCCTCAACGTGGGGCAGAGGGCGGTTCTGTTGTAAACATGCCACATAGTCCGCAAATTCCTCAGTTAAGTGACGACCTCAAACACGTCTGCTGTGTTGGAGCACCGGAAGTCAGACTCTACTGATAATATCCGCATAATGGGATATGATCAATTTCATCCCCATCCACCGAGCCGAGCCCCAACGTCGCGCGCGGGGGGTGGGTCAAAAGGTTTCCAATAGTAATACTGAGAAAGTGTAACGCTTATATCAAATAATAATAATAATAATAATAATAATAATAATAATAATAATAATAATAATAATAATAATAATAATAATAATAATAATAATAATAATAATAATAATAATAATAATAATAATAATAATAATAATGTTGAAGACATTTTTGTGGCTGAAAGGGTGGCTACCAAATCCGTGCCTTGACTGTTGAACCAAAGCAAGGTCGCGTGGAAGCATGTTGTGTCTTGAAAGAATAGTTCCGAAATGATCCAAATTTCCAAGGTCATCACCGGTGACGAATCATGATGCTACAATTACGACCCAGAAACGAAGCAACAATCAGTGGAAGACTTGTGCAGATTCGCAAGATTAAAACCCCTACTCAGAGTAATCAGGTGTCCTAATTAATGCAAAGAAAGTCAACTAGATGTTATTGATTTAATAATTCAGAATTTGACGTCGAAATTCTTGAATTTTGAACTGGGATTATAGCAAGTTACTTTTATGGTATTTAAAACAAATTAGGTGGCAAAGGACAATAAATCTGTAATTAATAAATTAAGCATTTTAATTAAGAATGATACTTATTTTTTTTGGTACAGGAAATTCCGATTTCCACCTTCAAGATACAGAATGCACAATATTAGGTTGACTAGACCATATACCCTCAGAATCCCCAAAAGGGACCCGTGGAGGGAAAATGAGGTTGCATTCTAGCCCGCAAGCTTGCTCCGTTTTACCAACGGATCGCGGCTGGAGGATCAGCAATCCCCGGGACTGGAATATACATCGACAGCCTGTGGGTGCGCGAGAGTTATGCTCTGGGCACATATACCACGGTATTCGAAACGGATGTGTACGTCTGTAGCCAATCGACAGGATGTAAGGATGAGCCCTGAGAAATGTGTATACATAGCAAGGCGGTCCTCCGGGCAGTTTACGTGGCCAGACTTAGGTCAACACTGGTTCAGGAGTGCGCTGATGCCCTTAAGGGACTAGCCATGACAAACGAGGTACAACTTGTGTGGGTTCCAGGACACTGTGGCTTAGTGGGGAATGAAGTGGCGAATAATCTCGCATGGCTTGGTTCCCGGCGGGCGTTTTGTGACCCGGAGCCTGCGATAGACATAAGTAGGTCTCCGTCGCTTTAGACAGGTGGACTGAGGAGGCCATGGAGAGGCACTGGGGGTCGGGGTCGGTGGCTGTAGTTCCTACGTGGAGGGACCGGAGAGAGACAAGACTGTCTAGCTTCTCGGTAAGTCGACCTGCGCTTCGCCGCATCATTGGGGTGCTGACAGGCCACTGCGCTCTTAGGAGACACTTCACATTGATAGGCGTCGAGAGGGATCCCATTTGCCAGGAATTCGGCGAGAATGAGGAGATGTCTTACCACTATTTGTGTGAATGCGAGGCTTTTGGGAGTCTTCAAACAGAATTGTTCGGTTCGTGGACTCTGTAGAGGAACCAGGTAACTTCTGTCGAATAGAAGACCGTCATGGCCTTCATTTCGAGGTCGAGGCGGTTTGGTGACGGAACCGAGGAAAAGTAGATCATGGTTGCTGGGTTGCCGGGGTTCGTAAAAAGGGCCTATTGTGGTCTACTTGCTTGGCGTGAGCCTCCCCACTACTCCTACTACTACTTTTACTCTTTTTGGGAGATAATTCTGACTGCAAGCTCATTCAGACTTCCTGTGCAATTTTTTGTATGGCAGCTAACGGTAGTTTAATAGTCTCGATATCTAGATAACGATATAATTTTGTTTGTTGTATAATATGACAAGGAAAGGTAGCTTGGAACATTGTATAAATGACGATCACATAACAAATAACAACAATCTTTATTGATCACATGCAAGACATAAAACATGACCAGTAATAATAACTTTTTTTAAGCATTAAATGGATAAATCAGCCAGGTAGAAAGTCTCAAGAATATCATTAAAATGTAAGAGAAAAAGTTCCTAAAATAAGTCATAGATCTGGCCAGATAGTTTCATATATTTTTAAATGCATGTACAGCTGTAAATATTATCAGATTTTGACCCGAGGGCTCCTTAACGGTTTCTAATTAAAGATCAAAAAGATATCAAAGTAATATCATGAAATTTCCAAGATAAAAGTCAAACAATAATGAAAAGGCATCGCTCTTGATCTCTACTTAGATCTTTGCAGCTAAGGAAATATTAGCGGTACATTTACAAGCAGACTCTAGTCTTAAATTGGGCAGCATTCTTTACTATTGACAATAATTATAACAGAGATTTTTTTCTACATCAGGGCTCGTCTGCGTCTTTGCCGCCGCGATAGCACCGCAGCCTTTGGCTCATTGTGCATGCTCTTTGCCTTTTCTCCCATACCCATTCCAAAATCACTGTGCCTAAAACTAGTCTGCACAGCGATTGTTAGGGTGAAGTTTTATATTGCTCTGTCTCCGGTCTAGACTGACCGTAGATCAGTTGTCTTTTGCGGTCCAGAGCTTTACACTCGCACAAGATGTGCTGGGCTGATTCCTCCCCCTCGCCGTAGAGTCTGCATGCGAGGTCCCCTCGAACCACCCCATTTTATGCAGGTGTTTCTTGACAGCCATGTGTCCCGTCAAGAGACCTGTTATGTTTCTGAGCTGTCCTCTGCTAAGATTTAGCAGCTCCACAGCTCTCTATGAACTGGGTTCCTCAATTACTGACTTCCCATGTCTGAGCCCTGGACAGCCTGCCCAGTACACCTTCTGTTTGTTTCTAACCCAGGAATAAATGCCTCCCCTGGCAGTGCTCTTTGTCACGCCCAGAGATGGTTCTGGTCCCATAAATGGTTCTCCTGACCTTCTCTTCGCCAGACTGTCAGCTTCTTCATTGGGTTTGACCCCCGAGTTACCCGGCACCCAGATGAGGGTGACCTTATTCTGCCCAGCCAGGTCGCTCGTCTCGTCTCGGTATTCACTTACCAGCCTGGAATTTACCCGTGGGCTACTTAGGGCCTTAAGGACTTCCTGGCTGTCTGTGGCTATGAGAATCCGCTTGTTGGTGTAGCCCCTCCTCTTGTTCTCCCGAACACAGTGCAGGATGTCGTATATTTCAGCCTGAAAGACCGTTGCATGGGCTCCGAGGAAAATATTATCGCTTACCCACGGTCCTTCCGAATAAACACCTGCCCCCGTCCTAAGCTCCCTGCCGTATCCGTTTGTGAACCAGACAAGCGCGTGCCGTGGTAAGCCCGGCGTCTCCTCCCGCCATGCCTTGCGGTCGGGGATATCTACTGTAACATTGTTTTCCCTCCAGATTCGCGGGCTCGCGAAGTCTGACCTTATTTCAAGCATGGGCTCCTTCACGATCTCCTGAATTGTGCAGTGGCCCCTGCAGACTGGTTTGATCTTCAGTCTACCATTGCAGGCTAGTCTGTATAGTCCTAGCCTGACCCCCCTGATAAATAAGTGAGGGGGGGCGGGATATTTCCAGCAACACCTTTATGGCGGCTGTTGGGGTTGAAGTCATGGCTGCTGTGATGCCCAGGCAAGCCATACTTTGGATCTTGCCTAGTGTTTGTTTGGCACTCGCTTGTGCCACCTTAGGCCATCACGCCAGTGCCGCGTATGTTAACGATGGTCTGACCACCGCTGTGTACAGCCAGTGGGCCCTACAATTTCCTCCACTTCCAAACAAGCCATTGCTTAGTCCGTTAGGACGCTTGGCATTGGGTCGGTGGCGGTTTGTAATGGAGCTTTCACTTGCCACTACCACCAGTGAGAAATCTTCGGTTTTTTAACGCAAAAGGTCCCCACGTCGCTAGTAAAAGTGCCACCTTCCTAGAAAAGTTTAGATGGGACATCATCACCCAACGACTCTTTAGTCCGGACTTGGCACCCAGTGACTACCACTTGTTTGCTAGTAGTAGTAGTAGTAGTAGTAGCAGCAGCAGTGGTGGGGAGGCTAACGCCAAGCAAGTATGCCACAATGGGCCCTTTTTGCCAACCACAGCAACCCAGCAGCCATGCTCTACACTTCCTCAGTTCCGTCGCCAAACCGCCTTGACCTCGAAATGAAGGCCGTGATGGTCTTCCATTGGACGGTACTTACCTGATTCCTCTGCAGAGTCCTCGAACCGAACAATTCTGCTCGAAGATTCCCAAAAGCCTCGCATTTACACAGGTAGTGGCAAGACGTTCCTTCATCCTCGCCGCATTCCTGGCAAATGGGATCCCTCTCTACGCCTATCAATGTGAGGTGTCTTATAAGGGCGCAGTGGCTTGTCAGCACCCCAAATATGCGGCGAAGCCTAGGTCGACTCCTACCAAGTAGCCAGACAGTTTTATCTCTCTCCGGCCCCTCCACGAAGTCCCTGGCCTGCCTACAACCACCAGACGACCCCCAGTGACTCTCCATGGCGTCCTCAGTCCACCTGTCTAAGGCGACAGAGACCGTTTTCCTAGTTATACATATCGCAGGCTCTGGGCTACAGAACGGCTGCCGGGAACCAAGCCTTGCAAGATCATTTGCCACCTCATTCTCCGTTACGCTACAGTATCTCGGAACCCACACCAGTTGCACCTCCTTTTTCCTGGCTAGTTCTTTAAGGGCGTCAGCGCACTCCTGAACCAGTGTTGACCTAATTCTGGTCCCGCAGACTGCCCGGAGGACCGCCTGGCTATCCGAGCAAATGTATGCACATTTCTCGGGGTTCATCCTCACATCCTGTCTATTGGCTACAGACAGGATAGCGCACACCTCCGTTTCGAATGCCTTGGTATATGCGGTCAGAGCATAACGCTCGCGCACCCCCAGGCTCTCGATGTATATTCCTGCCCGGAGGATTGTTGATCCTCCAGCCGCGATCCGTCGGCAACACAGACCAGGCTTGCGGGCTATAATGCAACCTTATTTTCCCTCCACTGATCCCCACTGGGGATTCTGAGGGTATATGGCCTAGTCAACCTAATATCGTCCTCTGCATTCCGCACCTGGATGGCGGACATCGGAATTTCCTTTTCCACCTCCTTGGCGATTCTTGCATGCCTTATTTCTGCTCCCTCTCCGCACCAGTTTCCAGAGTATCGCATTCTAAGATAAGACGCCATAGCCCCCCTTCTGATACAGATGGGAAGCACATCAGCAAGACCTCTAGCGCGGCTGAGGGACTTGTTTGCTAAGTTGAAAGAACATTTGGCCGGATGGCGCTTCAGTGACAATGACAAGATGAAAGATGAGGTCCAACGCTTCCTCGATGACATCACGACGAGCTTAGATGACATGGACGTACAAAAACTCCCACAACGGCTACAAAAATACGTCGACAGAAATGGCGACCATGTAAAAAAATTGAGGAATTCTCAATCTTTATAATTATTTACAACAAACGTTGTTTGCTATTTCTGAAAAAAATGGGAAACCTTGTTTTTGAGTCCACCCTCGTAGGTAAATGGCCTACAGTTTGGTGTATAACAGAATATTTTACATTAGGAACCTACTCTACATTAGGAGACTTTAGCATTTTAACTTTTATTAACTGTTAAATTAACTACTTTGTAAAGAAACGAGATGAAATATTACTACGATAACGCACTTCTTGCGTCAAGACTTTCTTATATTTATTATTATTCTATATTATAATGCCTTCAAGCTTGGTAAACTGAATGTCATTCTTTTTAACTTTCAGAAAACGAATCAGCTAGTCCATTTTAATCATCAACAACAGCTTCATTAGCAGCAGCATCAACAACAGCATCAAACACAATAACAGCTCTTTGGCTGTGGTTGCTCCAACTTGCTTTTTCTATAGCAGGGATTCCCGAAATATTTTGAGGCAGAGACCCCTTTTCCAAAATGAACTGATACCTCAGACCCCCATAGCCAAATTACGTAAAAATAGTATCTCTGGTTCTTTTCCTATTGATACAAAATACTTACCAATTTAAAAACTTTGTGGTTAGTTCAGTGAGTAAACTTGACATCATTTTCTCATCAAAATTTAACAAAATAAATAGACATAAAATTCAGTAATTATCAAGATAATAATTAATAATTATTAATAAAAATTACGTAAAAATACTTAAGTAGGTAATTAATTTTTGAAAAAAGCATTAAAATCGCAAAGCAAAAAAAAATTCAATGTTATGTCGACCCCCGGGAAACCGATTTCGACCCCAACGGGTCGATATCGACCACTTTGGGAATCCCTGTCCTATAGTTTTACAATAGCTCATTATCTTCTATGCAACTAGTTTCGCCTTTACCACACCTTCAGGCGTAACCAATGGTCACCAGTCTTGCGGAGTTGGTCTGCTGTAGTGTTATTGTGGTGCATTTACCCCAAACAGTGCCATCTCATGGACAATTATTGACAATTTTGATACAGAATAATATTTTAAGTAGTGTAAAATATGTAAACCCGAGTGAAAATTTATCTCATCAATAAAAATGTGATTCTATTAAGAAGTTACTTATAGTTTATTTAATAAATCCTGATTGTGATTGACATAGGACAAAAGTTATTTTCCACAAACTAATATTGTTCTTTATCAATTTTCAGTTGGATTTTTATGCTGCCCTGTTAGGCCCAAATGTCTCCCACTAAGCATGGTAACTCACAGATCACGAACATGGATAATTTACCATTAAACAAGTTTGCAACATTTTTAAATGTTTGCAGCTAAAAACCCAATGCAAACTTACAAATAGAACCTCGGTGGTTCAGGGGTAAGAACGTGTGCCTCTGAACCGTAGGGTACTGGGTTCGATCCCAGCGTACTCCTTTCACTTTTTCAGTACATACTGTAAAATTAACATCAACCGAGGTTCTGTCATTGTATTTGAGCCAGTTGAATGTCTGCACGTTCCGTCCTTCGGAGGGGGCGTAAAGCCGTTGGTCCCGTGTCCATGCGATGTAGAGCACGTTAAAGATCCATACCCTCCTTACAGAAAGGCAGAAGTTCGGCAAAATTACCAGAATAGTGAGGTGAAACTGCTCCCTGGCGTCGGTGATTGGCCATAGTCGCGGAAATATGCCGACGTTAAAGAAACAAAATACACACACAAACTTACAAATGAAACTTTAGCATAACTTTCAAATGTAATATCTTTTTTGTCAGCTTGATGTTTTTATCCATTTGTGAGCACGCGTAAAGTTACAATTTTAATGTTTCTGAACGTTTGATTTAATTTGTAGAGACTTATTTGACTTCCCTCAGTTTTCGTGATCGTGTATGTTCGATCGTATGTCATCGTTGTCCAACGCCAACCGCGGACTGCCAACGCGCCCGTGTCATTAATGGCGGATTGTGGTTTTTGTTTATGATTTCATCATCATAAAATATTACCTGATCTGTGTCTATTTATTTTCCTGGAACTTATAAAGATTGAACAATCTTATTGTAGAGTGAAGTGTTTGAATGTTAGATAATTAAGTAATTCGTTGTCTCGGCTGTAGATAACGGAACATGAAGCATATCTCTGAGGTAACCTACCTAAATTTGTAAATTATAAAGTTAGATACTTTTTAAGTAGTGTAAGTAAAAGTGGGCGTTTACTTTTTTATAAGAACAATGAAACAGTACAGTACTGATCAAGTTGCTAGGATTGGTTATTTTGCACATTGTCACAGTATCCTATCGCATGAAACACTCATGTGGGGTAACTCGCAAGCAGCGGAACATGTGTTTATCATGCAAAAACGAGCAATAGGGACGATGTATGACCTAGGTAAAAAAAGCCGCCCGGGTGTGTTCAAGGCCAATGGGATACTTACCCTTCCAGCCATATTAATTTTTCAGTATATGTATTCAAAATATCCAGTGAACGGTGAAGCTCACATCAATACTAAGTTCAGGCATGAATTAAAAATATTGTTGCACAAAAAGAAAAAACAAAGCAGAATTCTGAGTACTGGGGAATCAAATAACTTTCAAATTTTCTACCTAATTATATTAAGCTGCTGGCACTTACAAGATAAAAGTTGGTACTAATGGCGGTTGTAAATCAAAAAAACCAAAGTGGAGGAACTTATTGGTGCTCTAAGTTAATGTGTATAGTGTTACATACTATTTGTACAAATTTTTTGTAGCGTATGTCTGTGTGCGTTGGACAAAAGCGTCGGAATGCAAGTTCCACTAACCACAGACTTTACACCAAACCTCGAATACTGCTCCCACATCTGGGGTGCCGCTGCCGATTCTACACTCGCTATCCTGGACTCCATTCAGAAGAGAGCTATACATCTCATCGGTGACCCTACCCTCACCCAAAGGCTGCCATCGCTTGCCCACCGACGTGCCGTTGGTGACCTCCCTCTCTTTTATAAATATCTGCATGGACACTGCTCAGAGGAGATTTCTTCCATAGTTCCTCCACCTGCTGCCCCCAACAGATCTACCAGACATAGAACATCTTGTTCTGGCCGCTCTTTTGTCCCGAGGACTTCCAAGTTGTAGAATTCCTTGCCGGCACATGTTTCTCCTTCTCCTCCGAACCTCCACACCTTCAAGTCCAGGATTAACAAGTTGTCTCTTTCCTCCTTGTCGACACACACCGTACGACAGTATTTAGGCTGTAAGCCCTCGTGGTGTGTTGTTGAAATATATATATATATATATATATATATATATATATATATATATATATATATATATATATATATATATATAATCAGCCCTCTGCGTCCACTGCTTGACATAGACCTCCCCTAGTTGAGTCCATTCTTTTCTGTATTGAGCGCTACGAATCCAGTTTTTTGTAATTTTTGTAATGTCGTCTATCCAGCGAGTTGGTGGTCTTCCTCTGTCTCTCTTACCGGATCTGAGTCTCCATTCAAGTAATCGTTTTGTCCACCTGTCATCTTGCATGCGAGCCACATGTCCCGTCCATTTCCACTTGAGTTTTGCCACATGTACGATCACATCAGTCACTCCTGTTATCTGCGTAATTCTTCATTTCTAATGTGGTCACGTAACGAAACGCCAAACATCGACCTCTCCATTTTGCGCTCTGTTACTTTCAGTTTCTTAACAGAAGCGTTGGTAAGGGTAAGTGTTTCGGCGCCGTAGGTCATACCCGGTAGAACACATTGGTTGAAAACTTTTCTTTTTAAGCATATGGGAAGGTCGCTTCTGAAAACGTCTCTAAGTCTGCCGTAAGCCGCCCAGGAGAGTATAACTCCTCTGTTTATCTCGCATGTTTGGTTGGTTTTGGATATGCTTATCTCGTGGCCCAAATATGTGTATTTGTCTACCCATTCCACCTCAGAGTTTTCAATAATTAGATTGTTACTAGGGACAAGGTTTGTCATAAATTTTGTTTTTCCGATGTTCATTTTTAGACCTACTGTTGCACAGGTCTCCTGAAGTTCCTGTAGCATCACTCTAATATCTTCCAAGTTGTCAGCTAGTAAGACAATGTCGTCTGCAAACTGTAAGTTTGACAGACTTTGACCGTCTATTCTTAGACCTTTTTGGTCCCAATCTAGCTTCTTGAACACATACTCCAGGACGGTGATAAACAGTTTTGGAGACATCGTATCTCCCTGGCGTACTCCTCTCCCAATTTTTATAGGATTCGTGTTTTCATGTAGTTTTACCACAAGAGTAGCATTTTTATATATAGTGTAGATTAGTTTGGTGTAGCGATAGTCAATACGGCATGCTTTCAGGGACTGCAACACTGAGCACAACACAAAAGCAAGGACAAGTGGTCTGCCATATTCGATGGTCTTTGAATCACTGTTTGAACGCTTTAAAGATGATCATTGGTTCCAAACCCACTTCGAAAACCGGCCTGTTCTACTGGCTAGATAAAGTCTAACTTCTTTTCAAGTCGTGTGGTAATTATTCTAGTAAATAATTTGTAGAGGTGGCTAAGTAGACTTATTGGCCTGTAATTTTCTAGGTTCGAGATGTCTCCTTTCTTGTGGATCAGTATTACGATGGTGTTGTGCCACTTTTCTGGTATCGTAGTATTGAAGAGACAAAGGTTGAAAAGAGATTTGATTTTTTGGAGCAAGCAAGGACCACCAATCTTTATCGCACCGGGCGATTTTTGATTTTTCATCTTTTTTGGGGCCAGTTTAATCTCATCTAGTGATATTTCCATCAGTATTTCCGAGCCTTGGTTAACCACACCTTTTTTACTGGTTAGTATGTAAGATTCTGGACGTAGATTTATATCACTTTCGCTTTTACATAGCATTCCATACAACTCTTCCACTATATTTAGAATATATTTCCTGTTCGTCGATGTGTGCCCTTGTCCATTTTAAAGTTTTACTATTTGTCTTTCCATTGTCAAGCTTTCTACGTAGAACTTTCATACCTTTGTTGTTCTCTATGATATCTTTGATTTGGTTGTGTCTAAAAGCTCTTACGTCGCGTCGGATGCCTGTTGAAATTTGTTTATTTATTTCTCTTAATTCTTCTTCAGATATATAGTTTTTGGACCTTATATCCCTTCTTTTTTCTATGAGCAGTTTGGTCTCCTTGCTTAGTTTTTCTTCCCTTTGATTTGGTGAGCAGTGTCGACTTTGGGCCTCATTTATTGTGGTTGTGATGATATTGTTCAGTTTGTTGATGTCGTTACCAATGGAGTGTTCTATTTCAGCCTTGGCTAACTTAGTGGTGATCCATTGTTCAAAGCTATTTACAGCTGCTGGATTTATTAGAAAATTTAATTTATTGCTCTTTCGGATCATTTTTTGTCTTTCTTTGCCAGTGTCAATAGCTACTTTTGCTCGAACAAGCCTGTGGTCCCTCCCAGTAGCAAACCTATTTAGGACAGTTACGTCTTTTATTATGTGTTTTTTATCTGTGATGATAAAGTCTATTTCGTTTCTTGTTTTACCATCGGGTCTTTTCCACGTCCATCTTCTATTTCTTTTTTTGTAGAAAAAGCTGTTTATTTGAAACAGATTGTTTTGTAGTAGAAAGCTGAGCAGCGTTTCTCCCCGATCATTTATACCTTCTAAACCAAAGTCTCCAAGTGCTTCCTCACTTTGATTTATTTTTCTGCCTATTTTGGCATTGAAATCACCGCATATTAGAGTAAAGTGCTCTGGGTGTTCGTTTAAAGCAGTGCTAATGTCCTCATAGAACAGGTCTATCTCCTCATCGTCATGATCCGTTGTAAGCGCGTATACTTGTATAAGCTTAATATTGTATCTGGTATTGAGTTTTAGAATCAAAAAGATAACTCGTGTTGATATTTTATTTAGTGACACGATGCTTGATTTGTGTCGCTTGTGTATGAGAAATCATGTTCCTCCCCAGGAGCTCTCTTCTTCACCCACGTTATAGAGCATGTACCCAGATTTAAGGTCTATGAGTTGTTCGCCTCGTCTTTTTACTTCACTTAGTCCGACAACGTCCCATTTTATATGTTCCAACTCGCCTTCTAGTTCCATTAATGTTTCATCTGTTGACAGTGATCTGGTATTGTAGGTTGCAATATGCAGTATTTTGTTGTTGCTACGTCTGGTACTCGTTGCCATATGTTTGCCCCCTGCCGCCACCCCCCCCCCAAATCCTTGGGGTAGATTGACTTGTTGTCAGTGCGAGATTTTGAAAATACTTTTCTACTCACCTGGGGGTAGTTCAGTTTTTACATCATGCCATATATATATATATATATATATATATATATATATATATATATATATATATATATATATATATATATATATATATATGTGTGTGTGTGTGTGTGTGTGTGTGTGTTCAGAAAGATAAAGGAAATATGTAAGGACACTCTGCCTCAATCTGCCTACTCCCCAAATCTCGCCGGAGATCGTCTGTGAGGTCTCAGTGTGTTCAACTCTAGGCCTCAGACAGATCTCTCTAAGGCCTAGGGTTGAATGTTCAAAAGCTTAGTTATATAGACTCGCATATAAAACTGCAGCTCTATAACGAAGATAATGACATCCTTAAAAAATATTGCGTACCAATGGCAGTTCTTCACCGGCCAGGGAAAGAAGTAATCGTCAAAATAGACGATATTGGTCACTGAATAATCCGTATACAATATGTGAGGTTAAACATCAAGGTTATCAGTCTGTTGACGTATAGTGTGGTACAGTTAATGTTCATATATTAGGTCAAATATTTATTGACGGAAGGCATACTGGTGACAAGTATTTCAATACGCTGCAATCTTTTATCGAGGAAGCTATAGATTAACTACCTGTGAATCTAGTTGTAAATTTGATTTGGCAACAACATGGAACTTCATCCCACAATATCATTCGTGTCAAATCTATTTGAGTACAACCTATAGAAATTGATGGATCTGCAATAATGGAACCATACGCTGGCCACCCAATTGTCCCGATTTGACGATTATGGATTTTTTTAGTTTGGGGGCATATTCAAAATGTAATATATCATACGCCTTATTACACTGCGCATGAATTAAAGAAAAAAAATGGTTCTGCAAATCAAGATCTACGAGAAACTCCCGAAGCTCTTGTTATTGCTAGAAATTACGTACTACAGTTATAAAATAAATGTATACCTGAAAACGCTAAACATGTGGAGTAATTCCTGTGATTACTGTATGAGTACTAGTGATAAATATAGTTTGTTGTTATTTTCACTTGTTTCATATTTGGAATCAAGCAGTCATCTCGAATCATGTTTGATTATAATTGTGCACAAAACTAAACAACGCCTGATTTTAAGGGTGGCATTTAGCTATCACTTTAGTATAGGAAAACAAGGCGTCCTTAAATTGTAATTATCTCAAGAAATATTCGGTGTACGAGAACAATTTAAAAAGCTGCATAATCTAGACAAACCACAAGTGGTGATGAATTTCAAAAAAATGTTTTGTGTTATTAGTTATAATTAATTGAAATTCACTTAACTATTCCAATGATTTAGATAAGATTATATATACAAACATGTTCCAAAAGAGATGACTTTGACTATTCATTACCTGCAGGAACATGTAAAGATTCGATTGCAATAAAATATAAGTATGTAGCCCTTCTAGTTATTTTAAAATTACGTTTTTATTAAATGTCCACACAATACGATTTGTCCGGCTGCCCGAGGCAAATTCAGTACAAGTGCAACTGTGTTGTCACTGAGCTGAGAGATGACAAGTTAGGCAATTGTATAACAGAGGGCGTTTGCATCGGATCCAATTACTGTACCTCCGGACTAAGCAGTGTTGTCAGTGTTATAAAAACTCACTGAAATTGAATACTTCGATAACCATAAGCTTTTGACAACGTAAAATAAATGAGGTACTTAACAATGATGAAAATAACGGTAAAATTTGCCATTGACATTAATTTTACAATGCATTATTTGACGGACAAAATTTAATCGGATGCTTAAACATTAACTTTTTGTTTCTCAAATAAAGCATTTTGTGAATCCCGTGCAATAAACTTACAAATTTTCTACAAAGAAAATTATACTTATAGAAAAAAAAGGATATAAGAATATCCTCACACATTTATTAGGACCTAATCACATTAAAAATCTTATTACTTATATTGAAGTAAAAACTAACATAATTGAATTAAATTGTTTTAATGGTTCGTCCACAAATTTTTAGTTGCTAGTGTCTATATAATGTTACAAATATTATGGTAGGCGTAAATAAGTAAGTACAATATATGTACTAATTTCGCACTACAGTAAAGAGATTGGATATGACTGCAAATGTATGGGTTATATGTTTCGCTTTTTAATGTTTATATATTTTTTTATTTAGCACGTGTCCTCATATAATATTATATTTTCCACGAGTTCGTTAGCCAGCACAAACGCACCAGTATTTCAGTGAAAAATTCAAGTCTCTTTTCGGAAAATGTATCTCTGAAAATATTAAAGTTATTGAAATAAAACTTGATAGGCAAATTACATTGACATAGACTACAATACTATTAACCAAATTCTAAGTTTTTAGCTAAACGAAAATTTGAGTCATGGACATAACTATTTTTCCCCAGGAGACCAAAGAATGATACAAGGACTCAAAGTTTTTTGTGTATGATAAATGAAGTTTTTTCTTTTCACACCCAAAAAGAGTTATTTGGGGCTGAGAGGCCGAAAAGTAGCAATACACCAGACAAACATTTCGTACGAGAAAAACAAAACATAACTGTTTTCTCTTACACCTATTAATTTTGTTGCCCATAATTTCATATACCTACTTATATGTTATTTTTCTTAGAAAAAAATCACTAATGGGGAGATCTCGACTTTTGAAAAAATTTTGAAAAAATTTCTTTTTTAACTATTTTTATATGTTCAATTAACGATTCTTAGGGGGGGGGTATTAAAATTCGCTACCAAAACGCACTTCCTGCGTCAAGCCTTGCTGGTTTCTTCCCAATTATAATAAATGTTCTAATTAATATATAACGCAATTTCTAACACTGAATAACTAGGAAGAAAAGGAAACAACTATGCATATGTGCTAATGTACTTTATTAATTAGAAAACGGAACTTTCCACGAAACAATAATAATTTTTCTCTGCATAGATGTAATTTTGCGATTACAATTAGTTTTTAAACTAAGTTATTCATTTTTAAATAACACACTCAAGTATTATTCTACAAACTTGGTGAAATTTTATTAAAAGACGCATGATCTGTTTTTAAAGCAATTTAATTTGTAACCGGTACACACATATCTGTACAGGTTTATCGATGCGTCGTGCGTGGGTGTATGAGCGTGCGTCGTGCGTGCGTGCAAGCGTGCGTCGTGCGTGCAAGTGTGCGTACGTGCGCGCGCACGCGATTGTGTGTGTGTACCTTAACCTAGTAAACATTTATATAAAACAGTCTGACCGCAACAAGTGCGTTATGGTAGTGAATTTTCATTAAAATGTTTTTAATAGCAAATCTGTGTTTTTTTTTAAGAAAGCAGGTATCAACTTTGGTTACCAGTATAACCTATATAGTAAAAACAATGTGCTATGTTTCATAAAAATAACTTTATTGTTTGAAAATGTACGAAAATTTTCGAAAGTAAACTTAAAGTGTTCCCGAAAAAACTCGTTTCTTGGTCAACCTTATAGGTTAATAGCAAACTAAACTATTCAAATCTGAAGCATTTGATCAAAATTCGCTACCATAACGCATTTGCTGCGTCTAGAATTTATTTTCTTACAAACATGCATTATATTTCGATGGAAAATGCAAAAATGCAATAAGATAAGGCGTGTTTGATTAAAAAAAAAAAGAAAATTTGTATCACCAACGACTTATGAGCCATCCTGTGATTGTAGAAATTTTTTTTTAAGATGTAGCTCAAGACACCCTATAATTAATATATACTTTTTTTTTCATATCTTGTATAAT
The DNA here is from genome assembly GCA_964006375.1 of Tillus elongatus. Taxonomy (NCBI): domain Eukaryota; kingdom Metazoa; phylum Arthropoda; class Insecta; order Coleoptera; family Cleridae; genus Tillus; species Tillus elongatus. The sequence goes on along the minus strand of OZ023268.1, from coordinate 17,631,022 downwards.
GATGGATATATTGAGCTTTATTGATTTTTTACAAAAATTCGACAAAAATTATATACCATTAAACGATAAACTCTATAGATAAGGCTACTGCCAAGCATCAGAGACAGGGTCTATTTGAAATGAATTTTCTGGAAATATTTTACTAAACTGAAGGACAATGACGATTGAAACTAAGACTTCAGGGTTTGTAAAACATTCCTCTTGAGACATTTTATTTCCATAGCCCGTATTAGATTCAAGTTCTTTGCCTAAATGTTGCCCATTTTGACGTTTGAAGTCGCCACTTTGACGTTTTGAGGAAAATCCCAATTTATATTTCTTTAAATGCCTATAACTTTTTTGTCTTTTGATCTATAAAGCTAAACTTTAGTGGGTAACTTACCTATAAGGATATAAACTCGCGCACTAAATTTGGTTGCCCCTACTTTCTTAATTTGAGAGATATAAATCTTTTTCGAAAGAAATCACAAAATTTTCCGGGAAAACCTGGGTCGATTTTCCTGGATAACGAACTTATCCAAGCCATTTGCAAAAGGAAGGTATTCACGAAATCTAATCAAAATCGGTTTATTATTTTTTGAGTTATCGGTGTGATACATACATACACACACACACACACACATATATATATATATATATATATATATATATATATATATATATATATATATATATATATATATATATATATATATATATATAATATATATATATATATAAACATATAAAAATTGGAACTGACCCCGGATATGTGTTCTGGGGGTCTTAATTAGCGCTCATTTGAAGAAATTTTTTCAAAATTCAAAAGTCGGGAACTTATCCAAGCCATTTACAAAAGGAAGGTATTCACGAAATTTAATCAAAATCGGTCTATTATTTTTTGAGTTATCGGTGTGATACATACATACACACACACACACACATATATATATATATATATATATATATATATATATATATATATATATATATATATATAAACATATAAAAATTGGAACTGACCCCGGATATGTGTTCTGGGGGTCTTAATTAGCGCTCATTTGAAGAAATTTTTTCAAAATTCAAAAGTCGGGAACTTATCCAAGCCATTTACAAAAGGAAGGTATTCACGAAATTTAATCAAAATCGGTCTATTATTTTTTGAGTTATCGGTGTGATACATACATACACACACACACACATATATATATATATATATATATATATATATATATATATATATATATATATATATATATATATATATAAACATATAAAAATTGGAACTGACCCCGGATATGTGTTCTGGGGGTCTTAATTAGCGCTCATTTGAAGAAATTTTTTCAAAATTCAAAAGTCGGGATCTCCTCATTAGTGAATTTTTTAAAGAAAATTCACTAAAGTAAATTTAATTTTAACAAAAAAGTAAATTCGTAATTCACGACCCAAAACATTGAGATATCTCATTGAGTCAAAAAATATATGAATGACTGATTAGGGCGCTATATTGTATTTCTATTACTTTTATAAAATTGTCACCTATCACCAACCAGTTGCTCACGATAAGCACACTTAGAAGACCCAAATCACCACAACCCATTTTAACAAACCTGACGATGGTTTCACTAACCAAGTTAGCGTCATCAGAGGATGAGTAATTATTCAGAATTATTCATCACCTGATGACGCTAACTTGGTTAGTGAAACGATCGTCAGGTTTTCTAAATGTGTTGTGGTGATTTGAGTACTCCAAGTGTGGTGAACTGTGCTCATCACAGGTTCCAATCTTGACTTAGTGAATTGCTGATGGCAATTTGCAAATGGATAAAATATTAAAATATATGTGTAGGAATTTTACAAGATTAATTTTCTTAGCAAAGGGATAAATGTATGACATTGTATCAAGCGTGCTACATCATTGAATTCAGAATGAAATGCTGCATTTAAATATCTAAAAATATACAGGCTGTTCCGTTTAAAAATACGCAAGTTTCATTGATAAGTTCGACAGATGAATCGCGTTAATTTTTTTAATATGCGAAAAAAACTTGGAAAAACCCCCGGAAGTCAGTTTTTGTCCCAACATTCTTTTTGCAAAACTTCCAGTTATGTTGATTTGAAATGTGATCAAGTTTCTTGGGACATACTGTACAGTCTCTATCATAATATAATAGTTTGTATTTTCAACATAATTCTTAGTTACAAAAGAGAATGGGTTATTCTTCATGTGAAAAATATTTTATTTACCTGGCTAAAATAGGAAAGATGCTTATCAGTTCTTCCGAGAGCTGCCTTTCAACCGTAAGAAAATTTTAGAATTTGCTAGAAAACCATACAATCTTCTGACAAGTAGACACCTCAACTCATTTGAATACGATTAGTAAACCTTTTCAGGTAACGACAAAATGAAAAGGTCGTAAAGGTCCGGATAGACGGCGCGTGGATTGCCATTCTACAAGTCTATAGCATTATTTGTTTATAAACCGTGATTACATGAGTCAGGTAAGTCTGTGGTTGATAAATGTATAATTTGAAACCATCCACTTATGCAACACAGGCACACATGAGCCAATGTTGCTACACGGCTCATTTATCATCTAGATTGCTGATTTCTCAAACTAGTCAGTTCAATATTAAATTTAGATTGTAGATTGCTTAATGGGTCGTATAGGCTTTTGGCCTCTTGGAGCTCCGATCCTAATGGTTCTTTTGTGCTTGACTATATTTTAAATAGTTTGACAAAATGTTTAGACTTGTCTCATAGTCTAATATCTGTTTTGGGGCTATTTTACTTATTTCCTGGGGTGTTAGAATCACCCCTCAAAGATATTTGGCCCTTTTGCAGAACTAAGCCATGCAGTCTCATAGTAAGGGTTTTGTTGTTTCTGTCGCTTCGGTGCAGTATCTGCAGTTTTCACTGTCCGCCACACCCAATAGTAATATTAAATGTAAGTTTTTTTCTGAAAAGATTTACTACACTACCGACTTGCTATCAACTCGCCGAGTTTATTCAGTTCATTTCTGATTTTACAACTTTACCGGCACCCCACTGGATCCTAGGCTCATGGATTCCACTCCGCAACCAACCACAAGTCACTCGGATACACGGCTCGTGGAGCCTGGTTTTCATATCACGCGATATGTATTTGGGTCTTTACTGAACCTTCTAGTCAGTGGTCAGCTGGTCAATTTAGGCTTAGTGTTTAGTTGACATGGTTCATGGTGGTATTTAGCTGTTTACATAATTACGCAAGAGAAATCGGAGAAAACTTTGTTTGCCTACCATTTGAACCGCACGAGCGGTCTAGATAGAATTTTTAATAAAACCAAATTGCAACTAACATTTTTAAGTCACCCAAAAGACAAGGATAGTACCACTAAAATGTCAGCGATCTATCAAACAGATTGTAGATATTGTGATCTTAGATACGCCGGGCAAATTAAAGATGTATTGAAATTAGATTTACAGAATATTTAGCACAACTAAGATACAGTACCTACTACAGATAAATCATGCGTGGCGCAATATATTTGGTATAATAATCACTACATAGATGAGGTGAACCTAAAATTAATAAATAATGTTGGACAACCAGGACAGCTAAATGCTTTAGAAAGTATATATCACGAAATATAGTAATAATAAAAGTTTTATAAAGTCGGCACAGCCGCCTATGTGCAGTTTCTTGATTGGCTATTTCACAAGAGATTCCGACCGAGAGAGTGGGAATCAAGATAAGATAATTGGGGTAAAGGGAATTTCCGGTAAATACGCAGTGAAAGTTTGTTTGTTTGAATCATCCTAGAGCGCCCAGGTCTAAAATTTGATATCCAGTTAGAACCCGACAAGGGAACGCTTCGAATTGTTTTTGGGTAAGATTGCTTTAGGGAGTAGGGGATAAATGATGAGTGATTTGGTAAAAAATGACATTTTCTCATTAAAACTCTAGTAATATAATGTTCCAGAAGTTTATGGATACAGGAATGCGAATATCTTCTTTTTGTACCATAAATTCATTTCATTAAAATGTCTTATAAGCACACTTGGGGAACCCAAATCACCACAACATAATCTTTTTTTTTTTTAGATTTTTGTGATATGTTGGTAATTAATTAGAGATGTTTAGTAAGTCATTGTAAAAACAAATTTTTGTGAAAAATATAGTTTAGTGTAAAATTACTAAAGGCAATTTCTGTAAAAAAAATTCTGAGCTCTTTTTAGTGAATTTTTATTTTAAAAAATTCACTAATAGAGAGGTATCGATGGTGAGACTTTGCAAAAAATTTTTCAAATGAGCGAGATTTAGAACTCCTAGAACCCATATCCGGGGTCAGTTTCAATTTTTATATGTTTTCCAGAAAAACTTTGTTTCCTTTTGAAAAATTTTTTTTCTCGGAAAATTACAACTCTATTTTGATGAAGTTTGACGGATATATTGCCTTGGGAAAGACCTTACTACGTACCAAAATTAAACTTTCTAAGTTTATATAAAATTGAGTTTTCTACATTTCTATTTTTTTCGAAAAAAAAGTTTTTTCTCCGAAAATTACAAAGCTATTTTAATGACACTTCGTGGATATATTGCCTTAGGGAAGACCTTACTACATACCAAAATTCAACTTTCTAAAATTATCGAAATTGAGTTAGCCTAGTTTAAAGCATTTAATAAAAATTCACTACCATAACGCACTTGCTGCGTCCCAAAGTTTTTTTCAAGTTTTTTGGTCCTAAAGCTTTTTGTGAATAATTATAGCTTGGAGAGGTTCGTTGGCCAGGAAAATCAGAGCAGTCTTTTCTGAAACCTTTTAACTTTATTTTCGGCAAATGTTTGTACTTTTTGAAACAACAAAGATATTTTAATTAAATACGGTGCATTGTTGGTACTATATAGGTTATACTGCCAACCAAATATCCTTGTATTAAAAACAAGACATGTTTGCAACTAAAAACATTCTTACGAAAATTCGCTACCATAACACACTTGCAGCGTCCAGACTTGGTATAGAGTATGTCTCATGAAAGTTACTAGGCCAGTGTATGATCTAATCAAATGGGGAAAAAATCGTGGTCCTTTTGAAATAAGCGAGTTTCAAAACTTTGAATTTCTTCCGAAAAACATATATTTTTGAACACCCGGTATAAGTTTTGTCGAGTTTGACCTCATATTTTGATCGAGCTACTATCTGAGAAAAACCCACAAAAAAGTAACATAATACAGGTCGTTATAAAGCTACAAATGATATTTTCGTAAAACAATGAAAATTATATTTTCACAAGATTTTTCGAATAACTCGAAAATGTTGGGATTTCGAAGAACATTTTTAGGAAAGCATACTCTTAATTTTTTCCAGGAATCCGAAATTGTCATAAAAGTAGCGGCTGCCATTTTAAAAATGAAGTTTGTGTCGGTACAAGAAATTTGGGACATCCTGTATACACCGCAAATTTGTAGATCTTAAGAAATGAAGGGCAGTAAATTTTTAGTTAATTTTCTTAGAAAAAATTCACTAATGGCGAGATCCTGACTTTTTAACTTTGAGAAAATTTCTTCAAATGAGTACGATTTAGGCCGCTAGAACTCATACCCGGGGTCAGTTTCAATTTGTATGTTTATATAAATATATATATATATATATATATATATATATATATATATATATATATATATATATACAGTGAGGACCTAAAGTCCGTCCCCCCCTCTAATTTCTGAACCGTCCGGTATATTGTGATGAAATTTGAATCGATGATATATGAGAAAGGTCTGCATTTTTTGACATATCAATGACAGCTTGAACCAAGTATTTTCAAAACTAGAGAATGTTTTGAGCATAAAGAGACCTTCAAAATGAGGTATCACTCGACCCCCGTTTCCATTTAAAAAAATATTCCGAAAGCGCGCGCAGCTGTCACCTTGACATTTAAAGCTGTCATTGATATGTCAAAAAATGCATACTATTCGGATATATCATCATTCCAAATTTCATCACAATACACCGGACGGTTCAGTAATTAGAGGGGGGGACGGACTTTAGGTCCGCACTGTATATATATATATATATATATATATATATATATATATATATATATATATATATATATATATATATATATATATATATATATATATAGTATTAAGTTTTCGTGACGGTAATAGTGTTATTTTCTTAAAAAAATTGTGGGAAAGCCGTCAGTTGCAAAATAAAACTCTTTATTAAAAGCCGAGCTTTCGGAAAAGTTTATTCCATTCTCAAGGCTACAACATGGAAAGGAAAAAGTTTTCAATTTACTTAGGAAAAATATAAAAGTTTTAAAATACTTACATCTAACGTGAGTTTTACTATAACTAATTATGAAAATACAAACATGAAAAAAACCGTTTTTTTAAATTTGACTGAAGTCGGAAAGTGCCAAACTGACATATGAAGCTAACAATTGTCTATTTGAATTTGTTTTTTGTTTTTGTCTAGGAAATATAAATAGGGGTAGTGATTTCTAAAATTATTATCTTTCTTTAAGTTTATTAAATTGTCGTTAAAAGTAATTTCAAATTCTTCTTAAGTAATAAAAGAATGTGTTTAGAAGAATTTGAAATTACTTTTAACGACAATTTAATAAACTTAAAGAAAGATAATAATTTTAGAAATCACTACCCCTATTTATATTTCCTAGACAAAAACAAAAAACAAATTCAAATAGACAATTGTTAGCTTCATATGTCAGTTTGGCACTTTCCGACTTCAGTCAAATTTAAAAAAACGGTTTTTTTCATGTTTGTATTTTCATAATTAGTTATAGTAAAACTCACGTTAGATGTAAGTATTTTAAAACTTTTATATTTTTCCTAAGTAAATTGAAAACTTTTTCCTTTCCATGTTGTAGCCTTGAGAATGGAATAAACTTTTCCGAAAGCTCGGCTTTTAATAAAGAGTTTTATTTTGCAACTGACGGCTTTCCCACAATTTTTTAAGGAAATATATATATATATATATATATATATATATATATATATATACAGTGAGGACCTAAAGTCCGTCCCCCCCTCTAATTTCTGAACCGTCCGGTATATTGTGATGAAATTTGAATCGATGATATATGAGAAAGGTCTGCATTTTTTGACATATCAATGACAGCTTTAAATGTCAAAGTGACAGCTGCGCGCGCTTTTGGAATATTTTTTTAAATAGAAACGGGAATCGAGTGAAACCTCATTTTGAAGGTCTTTTTATGCTCAGAACATTCTCCAGTTTTGATAACGTTTGTTTCAGTATTTTCCAAATTAGAATCAATAATATCGATTTCTACGTTATGACTACCCTTGTTTAATATAAAAAATAGAATTACTCCACTTATTGATGATGTTGTTGCCCAAAACCCCCATGAGTTTCAAGAGGTTATATTTCAACAAGACGGAGCCCCACCTCACTATTTTAGACAAGTCAGAGATTACCTGGGTGAGGGTTATGAAAATAGATGGATTGGTCGTCAAGGTCCTACGGAATGGCCAGCTCGATCCCCAGACCTCACGCCTCTAGATTTTTTTCTTTGGGGGTACGTTAAATCTGAGGCTTATAAAATGGCTCCCGGCTCATTAAATGAACTTAGAACTTAGAAACGAATTACACATGTTTGTTCAAGAATAACGCCACATATGCTTCATAATGTCAGAGAAGAATTTACCCGTAAAATATTTATTTGTCAAGAGGTCCATGGTGGTCATTTTCAACATCTGTAGAAGTAACCACTTAAACAGTTTGTGCCTTTAGATTTAATTTGAAAAGTTTTTCAATTTTTCTAGTAAGGGTTAATTAGTTGTTATTTGTTAATGTTACATTGTGTTTTATTTTAAAACATAAATAATATAAAATTATCTATGTGTACTTTCCTGGGGAAACAGGAACAATCAATAATGATATCTAATAGGTAAAAAAATTGTGTTATAAACAAGCGTAGTCATAACGCAGAAACCGATATTATTTATTCTCATTTGGAAAATACTGAACCAAGTGTTTTCAAAACTGGAGAATGTTTTGAGCATAAAGAGACCTTCAAAATGAGGTATCACTCGACCCCCGTTTCCATTTAAAAAAATATTCCGAAAGCGCGCGCAGCTGTCACCTTGACATTTAAAGCTGTCATTGATATGTCAAAAAGTGCATACTATTCGGATATATCATCATTCCAAATTTCATCACAATACACCGGACGGTTCAGTAATTAGAGGGGGGGGGGCGAACTTTAGGTCCTCACTCTATATATATATATATATATATATATATATATATATATATATATATATATATATATATATATATATATATATATATATATATATGTGTGTGTGTGTGTGTGTGTGTGTGTGTATGTATACAGGTGTCCCACAAGTCGTAAATAAAACTTTACGGGTTTCAAGATATTGACAATTTTATGAAAAAAATGAAAATTATAAAATTTTAAGGTATTTTGCCCCACCACATGCAGAAATTTTTTTGCGGAATGTGATTTTGGTGCATATTAATCCTCAATAATCTAGAATATTTTGTGTAATTATTTAGAAAATCTGAAGAAAAAAATATTAAAACTCGGACATTTCTTCACCAATTTCTTTTTAATTTGGAATAAACCTCCGCACTGATAAAAAACACTTAACATGCACAAAAATCACATTCTGGAAATGATTTTTCTGCATGTGGTTGGGCAAAATACGTTATAGGATAATTTTCATTTTTTCAATTTGTCAATATCTTGACCCGTAAGCTTTTTGATAAAATCATAAAAGGTTTTGTGAAAGGGCTTGAGCTTGCCTATCTTCGTGTGACGTTTGATTAACGACTTTTGGGACATGCTGTTTATATATATATATATATATATATATATATATATATATATATATATATATATATATATATATATATATATATATAAAATAATGGACCGATTTTAATTATATTTAGCATGTACCAACCTTCCTTTTGTAAGTGGCTTGGATAAGTTTGTTAGCCAGGAAAGTCTAACCAGGTTTTCCGAGAAAATTTTGGGTTTTCTTTCGGAAAAAAAATTATCAAAAAATAGAAAAGCTATGATGCACAAATTTGGTAAGTAAGTTTACGATATTAAAAGGAAACTATATGCTAACATTTATATTTCTATGTTAGAAGAAAAGAAATATAAGCAAATACTTGGCGCCAGATCATTTCTATGAAAATTCACTACCATAACGCACTTTCTGCGCCCAGAATTGTTGAATTTTTCAATAACTTCGAAAATAACCGAAATATCTTGCAACCCCATACTAGGTGGACACCCTGTATATTGACAAACAACCCACTAAGAAAATCTGGCCAAATTGATGAAGTGTGGAAGCTACAACAAAAAACGAATGCTGGTAACAAGAGAGTTGCGGTTACGCCGACATGGCAACATTGCTTTTAAACTATTGCCTGGCTGTTATCAATGTTCGTTTCTCAGTAGTCATTTTTGCAACATTAAGCTGCAGATAAGGATCTACAGGGAATATTTGCATTGACAATGCCTCTCATTTGAATGTGCTTATAGTTTTCAGGTAAAAATGACACGCTGGCTTAATTTGTGGTGAATTGGTCTCGTCGAAGTTGTAAATTTTGTTTGCGTTTCTAGTTTGTGCGTGCAGGTTCATTTGTGCAGTTGTTTTAGTAGAAGACTCTGACTAAACCACTAGTTGTATTTTTTAACGCCACAGAAAAATACTCGTGTGTGCTTGTTCTAATAGATATATCATTTGAAAACAACCATAAAACGTGTAATTTAAGCCCATTTTACCTGATTCAGTTTTAGTCACGCGACTACATCTATTTGTACTGATTTTCAGCCAGCTTTTGAGTAAGTCTTTTCGATTTTTTTATTACAATTATAGCCGTCTTAATAAGGACTCAGTTATTATATACAAACCTGTCTCACAGACAACGTGTTAAATCGAACACCCGGTGCTATATCAAATTATTATATTTTAAAAATATGTTTATATTTTATGCAAATATTAAGCCACTTGTTGGTGTTTCTGAATAACTTTTGTAGCTTTTAAGTATCCGAAATTATTTGAGTGTATTTCTGTATAATATTTAAGTTTTTTTTTTTTCTGTATGATATTTAAGTAAATGTCCCCTCCTGTGTTGCGTAAAATGAGTTGCTCTGGCAGACCCCAGGGCATGAATATGTGTGTTCCCTGTCTGATATCACAAACAAAAGTCTGGACGCAGCAAGTGCGTATTGGTAGTGAATTTTCATAAAAATCTTTTTAATACCAAATATTTCTGTGTTGCGTAAAATGAGTTGCTCAGCAAGTGCGTTATGGTAGTGAATTTTCATAAAAAAGTTTTTCATATCGAACATTTCTTTTTTTTTTTAACGAAAGTAGGCATGAAACTTGGTTGCCAGTATAACCTATATAGTAGAAACAATGTACCATCAAATAAGCTTTTCGACAGAACTCCTAAAATTTTTTCACCAAAATTCGAAAGCATTTTTTTAATAACTTATTAAACATTTATTATTATGGCCTTCACTTCTGAAACCCAAAATGCAGGCTGTTCTATTTGAAACAATTGAGTTACGACAGTTTCATTTTTTTTCAAATTCAGTCACTATTTGAGAGCACCCGGTGCATGGCATCTCGATTTTTTCATGAAGTAATATAAACGAAAACCTCTCTGAATGCGTCATTTCAATTAGGCTCCGATTTTTGTTGGTAATAGCGCCGTACCACAATTTTTGATATGTATCAAAAATGTGAACATCTGCAAAACAATTGAAATAAGCAGAAAACAAACATGCATTACAATTACAATTCGATGGAAAATGCAATAATATAAGGGATATTCGATTTAAAAAAGAAAATTTGTATCGCCAACGACTTATGGGACACCTGTGATTTTCTAAATGTTTTTATAAGATGCCTCTCAAATTGCAGCTATTCAAATTTGAAGCACTTATGAAAATTCGCTACCATAACGCATTTGCTGCATCCCGAATTTCTTTCCTTACAAACATGCATTATGTTTCGATGGAAAATGCCATAATATAAGTCGTATTCGATTAAAAAAAATAATTGCATCATCCAAATACTTACGGGCCGTCCTGTGATTGTAGAAATATTTTCTTAAGATGTAGCTCAAGACACCCTATAATTAACGTATACAATTGTTTCTCGTATCCTGTATAATGACAGTAATATTGAGCTGTAACGTAGAAGTGTGTCAGCCTGTGTATATGTAAATAGATAAAAACTGAAACTGACCCCGGATATGTATCCTAAGAGCCCTAGTTCGCGCTCAATTGCAAAATCTTTTTAAAATTCAAAAGTTGCGGTCTCCTTAATAGCAATTTTCTTGTACGAAAATTTGCTAAAAATTATAGAGCATTATACCATAAAGTCTATAACTAAAACTGCAGCTAAAGCATCAGAGAAAGTGTCTATTTGAATTGGATTTTCTGGAAACATTTTAGTAAAATGAAGGACAATGGTGGTTGAAGCTGAAACTTGAGGACTTCTAAAACAGATTTCTTGCAACATTTTCTCTACATAGCTCGTACTAGCTTCGGGTTCTTTGCCTAAAAGCGACTTTTTAAGAGAAAAAGTTACCAAATTTTCAAAGTAATTTTTCTGGCATTTCTTAACCTTTTTGCGCCAAAAAACTTCTTCTTTGTTTGTAACATACATAGGATTTTACTATCCCCACAAAATATCTTACTTTTGTGCGTTTATCTGGCCATCAATGGCACCCAAATTTTTTTCTTTAAATGCCTATAACTTTTTTTCGTTTCACCTTATGCGTCTAAGTTTTGGCACATAGTCTACTTTTAGTGAATTTTCATTTTAAAAAAAATTGGGTTTCACTGGTGATCAGAGGAAAGCACAAGAATAAAATATTCTATATGATTAACATAACCAATTGAATCGAGGAGGTAACCACTCCTTCCATTATGTGTACACTTGCGTTTCATTAGATTTTATATATTTTAATTATTCTCTTTCATTACTCAAATACGTCTCATTACGAGCGGATTATTTTCATTACATTTAAAAATTACTTCATTACTTTCATTACCTTTTATTATATAAGCAGAAAAAAATTAAGCCTAGTTAATACTATTCTGAGCCAGATCTACAATTTTCGAGTTGTGGTTACCAGGTGATCTATTCATTACTTTCATTTTGCATCACTACTTTTTTCCATTTTTCCTATATTGTATCTAAAATATGCGCTATGTGCTAGATGCATTTTCAGAAAGATTTGATACCTTCCAAAACCTTGTAAAATCGAGGATGTGGTATTTTTCTTAAGAGTATAGAGGTTCTGGATTAAGAAAAAAGTCTGGACGCAGCAAGTGCGTTATGGTAGTGAATTTTCATTAAAATGCTTTAAATAACAAATATGTGTTTTTTTTTAAAGAAAGCAGGCTTCAAATTTGGTAACCAGTAGAACCTATATAGTAGTATAGTAGTATATAGTATACTATATTTATTAGTTCATAATTTTACAATGTATTTCACAAATAAGCCTAAGGCTTGTGCTTGCAATAAACACAATTTTGAATACTGACTTGCCTAAAGGGAATTGCCAAATCTTGCTACTGTCACATTTACAATTGTCTTAAATATTCAATAATTTTAAACTTCCTTTCTGCCACTAACAGTTGGACTACCACCCTAAATGTTCAGCTCTCATTTTACAATAACTCCCCCTCTTAAACCAGAAAATTCTTCCAAAATACTGATATTAATAATTACGACACAAAGTTTTTGACCATATATCATCAAAATAATTTTATCGTTTAAAAATGTACGAAAATGTTTCGAAGATAAACTTTAAATGTTCCCGAAAAAACTAGTTTCCTGGCCAACGAACCTTATTGGTTAATAACAAATTGAGCTATTCAAATTTGAAGCATTAAATAAAAATTCGCTATCATAACGCACTTGCTGCGTCCCAAATTTCCCTTCTTGCAAACATGCATTATAATTACGTGGTAGAAATTAGATACATTAAAGTTAGTTCAGAACTGGTACGGACCGGTGGAATCCGACTATCTAATTAAAAGAAAGCATTGTTTAATCTATTTGGACTGAGCAGATTTTAATAAAAATTCGCTATAATAACGCACATGCTGCGTCTCGAATTTCTTGTCTTACAAACATGCATTATAATTGCGTGGTCGAAATTAGATACATTAAAGGTCAGATCAGAACTTGCACGGACCGGGGAATCCGACTATCTAATTAAAACAAAGAATTGTTTAATCTATTTGAACTGAGCAGATTTTCCTGGCTAACGAATTTATCCAAGCCACTTGCAAAAGGAAGGTATTAACCAAATTTTATTAAAACCGTCCCATTATTTTTTGAGTTATCGGTGTGACACATAATTTATATATATATATATATATATATATATATATATATATATATATATATATATATATATATATATATATATATATATATATATATATTGTTACGTTCTACGGGTTTCTGGATTTGTTGATTAACAAAACACAGCTTTTCAAACTACTAATTTATTATTACCAACTATTTTCTAACACCAGTGTCAACTAAAATATTTCTCTTCTCTATTATTAAATGTCCATAGAACTATATTCCACTATCGCCCTCTATGATCGCTTCTTTTATACCAACACTTACTGTTGACTCGCTTAATACTCCATGATCACTTTTCTACACCACCTTATTCAATACTGAACCAACTTACTCTGCGCACCGCTCGTCTATTTATACTGTCTATAGAGATTCTAGATGTTCTACATTATTCTACACCTGTCACATCTGGTCTATTCTAGAAATGTCATTCCAGAGTGTTCGCTGTGACACTGCCCTCCTCTTATATTCGATCGTCCCGGTCGAATTCTGACATTTCCTGGTATGTCGTAAGTCTGTGCATATGGACCACCTTCATCTTGCTCTTCGGGCTCCTCTGAATGCGATAGACAACGTCATTGATCCTTTTGACCACCTTATAAGGACCTTCCCATAATTTCTGTAGTTTTGGTGACCGTCCCTTGCGTCGTACTGGATTGTAGAACAACACCCAAATCTTCTTCTTTAAAACCAGCTGAATTAGGTGGCACGTCATAACGGGTCTTCATGCGGTCGCTTTCTATTCTTTAAGGATTCCGACAGCAGAGTGGATGGTTTTCCTTCTCGTCAATATGTCGGGGCTTCCTTCAAGTAAAGTTCTTACGTGGTACTGGTGTACTTGTCCTTGTTCTGGTGTTTCTACTTGCACAAATATCTCGACGGGCCCTATTCATCCTGTCGACATCGACTCTGTTCCAACAAATGTGTTGAGTGACCTTTTTCTGGGTGGGCTTCACATTTAGATGGTTATTACACCCTTCGTTTTGTACTCTCATAATTTCTTCTCCACTTGCTTCTGACTGAGTAACTGGGTCGTCTCTTCCTCTCACAGCTCTCTTCACTGGAATGGCACTTTCACGGCAGACGTTGCTATTTTCCGCTATGGTGATTTTTCGCACTACCAGGTTACTGCCACTCGACATTATTATTTCTTCACCGCCGATAGTCAGGATGTTCGTGCTAAGATCAAGTTTAGCGCACTGACCTTGAAGTATGTCCAAACCAATTATAATCGGGTCTGATATGGCGTCGACTATGGCTCTCTGCTTTGCCTTCCATGTCCAAATTTGCAGCTCGACGTCAGTTTCGCCAAATACCTGGATTCGATCACCACCGGCGGCTGCATTTACTCTGTACACTCTGTCTGGCTCTCTTACTCGCCATCTTGGAACCATGTCGCGGCGAATAATCGTCCTAGGTGCGCCTGTGTGGACCACCATCTGGGTCTTATTACCGCTTACGTATCCGTCTACGACGAGAGCGCTGCCAGAATCGCTAACCTGAGAAATGGTTACCGGCCTTAGCTTCACTTTCTCCCTTGCGCGTGATCTTGGAGCCCAACATTCGCCCCTTATTTGTCTCACCTTGCCGTAGTTCCAGCAGCGCTAGGCATTTGCACGGTGAGCTCTTATTGGGTGTCCATCAGACGTCGGCCTTATTTGTTCTGCTATTTTCTCTAGTAGCTGCATGATCTTGGATGAATCTGTTTTATTTTCTTCTTGGATTCGGAGATTTCGAACGTTCACATAACTTTCCGACGCTTGCTTTACCGCTTCAAACTCCAAGAAATGTTCCAAAGCATCGTTCAAGTTTTTGTGTCTCGCCATCCTCAGCGCCTGCTGCGTGTCGGTATCTCTGATGGAGTTAATGAAGGTTTGCACCGACAGCTGGTTTAAAAACTTGAGAGGAGCTATGGGGTAGGCTAATCGCGCCAGTTTGACAACGTCGGCGTGGTGTTGTTGGAGACTTTCGCCCGGTTTTTGACAACGATTTTTCAACTGCAATCGATACAACTGCTGTAAATGCTGGTCGCCAAACCTCATTTCTAATTGTTGTCTAATGCTGTCAAAACTCAGCGGTTCTTCCCTGGGAATTCCTTGAAGCACGTCGAGGGCATCTCCTCTGAGAACTACTATTAACGTGGTCGCTTTCTCTCTCTCGCCCCAACCATTTGCTGTAGCAGCGGCTTAGAACTGGCGTAGATAAATACCTCATGGAACTGAGCCATCAAATGTGGGGACCTTAATTCTTACGACCGGGCTATCCTCGAGTCTGATGTTTCCCTTAACTAGGGTATCACACCTCTTTTCTAGTGTTTGCATTTTCTGCTGAACTTCTTCTTATATACTCGTCAGTTTGTCATATATATCGTCGGAGATACCTCTTACTCGACATTCTACTTGTTGGAAGATGTGGTCTTTTACCTGCTTCCTACGTGCGTCCACACACGAAGTAATATTCTAAATTCTGGTGGCTTGTCCTTGTAGAATTTTATTTGTTTCTTCATTTCCCCCCTAATTTCTTCTTTGGCTTCTTTGACTCTTCTTCTGCCATCTTCATCTCTTTTTCTCATTTAATATTTGGCTTCTTCGTCTCTTTTTCTGGCTTCTTCATCTCTTTTTCTGACTTCTTCATCTCTTTTTCTGGCTTCTTTATATCTTTTTCTGACTTCTTCATCTCTTTTTCTGGCTTCTTCATCTCTTTTTCTCATTTCATCTTTTGCTTCTTCGTCTCTTTTTCTCAGCTCTTCTTTAACATCTTCATCTCTTTTTCTGGCTTCTTCATCTCGTTTTCTCATTTCTTCTTTCGCTTCTTCGTCTCTTTTTCTCAGCTCTTCCTTAACCTCTTCATCTATTTTTCTGGCTTCTTCATCTCTTTTTCTGGCCTCTTCTTTCATTTTTTTAAATCAATTCCAATAGCTGGGTGTCCATATTGGCTGTTGCGCTACGTGTCTTAGGCATAGATGTACTTAAAGCTGGTACACAGTTTATTCTGTTTCAAGAACACACCCAGTTATGAATTACTACTGACACTGATCTTCCAAAGATTCTAGAAATTTCCACGTTGTTCAACGAATATTCTAGAAAATACTTCACCTAGCAGCTTGAAAATCCCACTTCTGACACCAGTTGTTACGTTCTACGGGTTTCTGGATTTGTTGATTAACAAAACACAGCTTTTCAAACTACTAATTTATTATTACCAACTATTTTCTAACACCAGTGTCAACTAAAATATTTCTCTTCTCTATTATTAAATGTCCATAGAACTATATTCCACTATCGCCTTCTATGATCGCATCTTATACACCAACACTTACTGTTGACTCGCTTAATACTCTATGATCACTTTTCTACACCACCTTATTCAGTACTGAACTAACTTATTCTGCGCACCGCTCGTCTATTTATACTGTCTATAGAGATTCTAGATGTTCTACACTATTCTACACCTGTCACTTCTGGTCTATTCTAGAAATGTCATTCCAGAGTGTTCGCCGTGACAATATATATATATATATATATATATATATATATATATATATATATATATATATATATATATATATATATATATATATATATATATATATACACATTAAAATCTGAAACCGACCTCGCATAAATAGCGCTCATTTGTAGATTTTTTTTCAAAATTCAAAAGTTGCGATCTCATTAGTGATCTTTTTTCAAAATTCACTAAAAGATAACACAATTGTTGAAGACTTTATAACATTAAACTAATATACATGCATTGAATTTAGTGCACATGCAATGATGCTTGCTGTGAATAAATTCAGGAGTAGCACAGAACAATTTTTGCCTTGGTTACAACAACGTGACAGCACTTTTAGAGCAACTTGATCGATGCCAACAATATTTTAAACAATGGTGAATTTCAGTTTATTAGACATTCTCCACAAACTAAGAAGAATTTAGACAGTTAATGATATTACGAAAGATATAGGTGAGGTAACAAACTATTGACTTGGTTATATTATTTATTTGTTACAAATTAAAAAAAAACCAACAATAATTAAGCAAATAGCATTTAATAATGACTATGTTATGTGTGTTTTTGTTTCTTTAACGTCGGCCTATTTCCGCGACTATTATTATTATTATTTTTAATTTCAACAACACACCACGAGGGCTCACAGCCTAAATACTATCGTACCGTGGGTGTTGACAAGGAGGAAAGAGGCAGCTTGTTAATTCTGGACTTGAAGGTTTGGAGGTTCGGAGGAGAAGGAAAAACATGTGGCGGCAAGGAATTCCACAATTTGGAAGTCCTCTGGACAAAAGAGCGGGCATAACACGATGTTCTATGTCAGGTGACCTGGACAGTAAAAGGGTGCATTCGCTCTGTTCCACTGGTAGATCTGTTGGAGGCAGCAGGTGGGGGAACTATGGAGGAAAGCTCCTCTGAGCAGTGCCCGTGCAGATATCTATAAAAGAGAGAGAGAGGTCACCAACGGCACGTCGGTGGGCAAGGTATGGCAGCCTTTGGGTGAGGGTAGGGTCACCGATGAGACGTATAGCTCTCTTTTGAATGGAGTCCAGGATAGCGAGTGTAGAAGCGGCAGCCGCACCCCAGATGTGGGAGCAGTATTCGAGGTTTGGCCTTATTTGTGAAGTATATAAGGTATAGAGATTATCTGGTGAAAAGTATTTGCGAGCTCGGAAGAGGAAACCTAATTTCTTAGCAGCCGCTTCTGCAATTGATGTGACATGTTGGTGCCAATTAAGATTTCGATCCACAGAAATGCCAACAAGAGAAAAGGACTCATTACTTTGAATAACTTGGTTGTTCATTGTGATGGGTCTAGGGCTAGTGTATCTCTTGCGAGAAAGAAAGCAAGACTTAGTTTTGGTGGGGTTGAATTGTACAAGATTTCTACTTCCCCAGTCTAATATTTTTTGGAGATCAACGGAGACAGAACCCTCCATGAGTCTGCGATCCTCATCTAATTGGGCTAAAGATACAGGCTTAGAATATTGTATATTTGAATGGAGGGTGCTGTCGTCCGCGTAGCTGTGAACTGGGTTGGATGTGCTCGAGAGGAGGTCATTGATGTGGAGAAGAAACAAAGTAGGGGCTAAAGCTGAACCTTGAGGAACTCCTGCATTAATGGGATACAGTTTAGAGGAATGGCCATCCACAACAACAGATATGCTCCTGTTGGAGAGGAAATTTGCTGTCCACATACAGAGTTTTGGTGGTAGGCCATAGGCCGGAAGTTTATTAAGCAGCGCTGCGTGCCAGACCTGGTCGAATGCGTTGGATATGTCTAGAGCAACAATCTGGGATTCACCGTGTTGTTCCATAGACTTGTTCCAAGAATGGGTGACAAAGGAAAGGAGGTCGGCAGTCGATCTGCGCTGACGGAATCCATACTGCCTGTCGTGGATTAGACTGTGTTTTTCAAGAAACTTTAGTAATTCGGTGTTTATATACTTTTCCATCACTTTAGAGACGACTGAAAGGAGAGAAATGGGCCTGTAGTTGCTGGGAAGCGCTTTGGATCTTTTCTTGGGGATGGGTTGTACTCGAGCAGTTTTCCAGTTACTAGGGAATATGCCTTTATTATAAGATATCTGAAACAGACGCGTCAGGACAAGAGCAAGCTCTGGTGCGCATTTTTTGAGAACAATTGCTGGGATCTCGTCAAGGCCAGAGGCTTTCCTGGTATTAAGAGAAGAGAGCATCTTTCGTACCTTTTTAGTTTTGAAAATGATATCCGTCATTTTATGCGCGACATTGAGGACTGTTGGTGGTTGAACATTTGGAGGTGGGTTGAGAGTAGAATTGCCGGCGAACAACGAAGCAAAAAGTTCAGCCTTGCCCAGGGCGGTAGAAACAATTTCATCCCCTGAGACAAGAGGTGGGAACGTGCTTTTGCAGAAATTATTCCCAATAGATTTAGCAAGAGTCCAGAAGGGTTTGCCGCCGTTGGAGCTTAAGAGGACTTTGTTTTTGATGTGGTTATTAAACGAGCTTTTTGCCTCAGAAAGAATGCGGAGATAGCGGTTTCTTGCGTCGTTAAATGCTTGACGATTTTCTTGACTGGGATTGTGTAGAAGCGTTTTGTGAGCTTTGACCTTTTCAAGTCTCGCCTTGTCACAGGAATTAGAGAACCAGGGCTTTTGAGTGGCTGAAAAGGTTTTCTGTGTACGTGGGATAAATAATTCCATGCCAGCTTGGATAATTTCGGTGACGTTTTGTGATATATCAGAGGGGTCAGGATGAGAGAAGCAGACAGACGCCCATGGAAATGAGGAAAAGTAATCCCGCATTTCGTCCCAATTTGCGGAGTTGTAGTGCCAAACGATACGTGGGTGTGATGACTGTGTGACCTCGGGTTGCATTGCGCAGGAAGCAGTGACCATGCCGTGGTCTGAGCGACCAAGGGGGGCAGTGACTGATATCTTATAGCATTCAGGTTGTGTAATAAGAAGGAGATCCAAGGGATTTGAGCTGTGTGTTGGGATACGAGGAAAGTAAGTAGGTTGCTGAACCATATTAGCTAAAGAATTGCTGACTGCAAAGGTCTCCGCTGCTCTCCCTTGTGGATCGGTTTTTGAATATCCTAGCTATTCCTTATTATGGACATTGAAGTCACCAAGGATAGTGACCTCGGAGGAAGGATATTCAGATATCAGATAGTCGGTTTTTTCAGAAAGGTAGTCAAAGAGCTGAACAAAGTTGTTGTCAGAAGGTGACCGGTAAATGCAACAGATGAATTTAGTTGCAGCCCTGAGAGAAAGGCTATGGCCAATCACCGACGCCAGGGAGCAGTTTCACCTCACTATCCTGGAAATTTTGCCGAACCCCAGCCTCTCTGTAAGGAGGGTAGGGATCTTTAACGTGCCCAACATCGCATGGACACGGGAACGACGGCTTTACGTCCCCTCCGAAGGGCGAAACGTGCAGACATTCAACTTGCTCAAATACAATGCCAGAACCTCGGTTGATGTTAATTTTATAGTTTGTACTGAAAAAGTGAAGGGAGTACCCTGGGATCGAACCCAGTACCCTTCGGTTCAGAGGCAAACGTTCTTACCCCTGAACCACCGAGGTTCTAATGACTATGTTAAAATTATAGATAAAATGATAGACAGAAGACAATACAAATTAGCGCTTAATTTAATTTATCCAAATATTAAAGCCAAAAGATAAAAAATATGTTTCAATTACTTGGTTTGGGAACATTTCAGAACCCATTTCAAAAATTTTAAATTCCTGAATAAATACAAAGGCTGCTTTTGAATCTTACAATACAACACGTAAATTATTATTTAACGTGAAAAAAATCATGTTTATGACAAAAGCTGGAATTTATAAATTAGCGTGTACACATACTGGTCAAACTTCTGGAAATTTTAATACCAAATACAAAGAACATATTGCCGCACTTACATATAGTTATTTTGTAGCGTAATTAAGCCGACAAATCTACATTTGCAAAACATATCATTGATCTGAAATTTAGACCTACAGTAAATAACCGCATAGAGCCACTACATTTTAGTGAATTTTTATTTAAAAAAATTCACTAATAGAGAGGTAGCGATGGTGAGGCTTTCGGAAAATGTTCTTCAAACAAGCGCGCACTAGGGCCTCAGGTACCCATATCCGGGGTCAGTTTCAATATATATATATATATATATATATATATATATATATATATATATATATATATATATATATATATATATATATATATATATATATATATATATATATATATACAGTGTGGAACAGCCAAATGGAATAAATTCGATAACGGATAAATGAGGACGTGTTGGGAAAAACGCTTGGACACGTCGATTTGTATTTTTAACTGCGCATCTTTTTCAAGAAAAAAAAATTATTTAGGGTGCGTCATGTGACAGTGGCCAATACCAACTTTCTTATTTTAAATACAAGCCCCTGTATATTATTAATTTTTTGGATTCTTCAGAAAATTCTAGACATAATTCATGTACAATGTCCTATACCTATCTTCAACTGTTTCGGAAATATTAAGTATTTTCAGATTTATTACAAAAATTAACATTAAAAATAGAAAATTATTTTATTTCACAAATTCTAATAAGAAATACTGATTATTTCTTAATAATTTAAAAAAACAAAAAAAAATTAATGTCAATGTAGTAAATGTTCAAAATGCTCGCCACGAACATCTTGGCAACATGCTAATCTGGTATAGAAATGTCTTCTAACATTACTCAACATCTCAGGCGTGACTGATCTAATCGCAAGCGTGATTCGTCTTTTTAAGTCATCTAAGTTGAGGGGCTTAGTTTTGTATACAATACTTTTGACATATCCCCACAAAAAGTAGTCTAATAGCGACAGATCAGGAGATCGTGCTGGCCATTCTATCGATCCGCGCCTCCCTATCCACCGATTTGGAAAAATTTGGTTCAGGTACTGCCGGACATTGATTTGGTAATGGGGCGGTGCTCCATCTTGCTGAAACCATATTTTATTGGCAGGAACTTGTGGGTTTGCTGGATCTGGATATAAGTTTGTCAAAGTTGGCACGACATTATTTTGGAGCAGTTCTAAATATTTATCCCCATTCAAGTTGCCATCAATGAAAAAGGGACCTACGATATGATTTCCAACAATTCCTGCCCAAACATTAACTTTTTCAGGATATTGCGTATGTTCCTCTCTCATCCAATGAGGATTCTCATTAGACCAATAGCGGCAATTTTGACGATTAACATGACCGTGAAGTGTAAATGTGCTCTCATCAGAAAACAAAACATCTTCTAATTGGATCACATTGTTATCTAACATTGCCATCATTTGTTCACAAAAATACGTTCTCCTATCGAAATCGTCCTCCATGAGCTCCTGAGTTGGTATCATTTTATAGGGATGCATTTTACTTTCCTTTAATGTTCGAAAAATTGCTGTGTGGCTAACGTTGAATAGTTGGGCTGCTTGTCGACCAGAAGTATGTGGGTTTTCTTGAAACTCAAGCGTAATATCCAATTTCGTATCATCACTTACTGCATTGGCAGCTACTTTTTTTATCTGTCTCACATGACCAAGCTCGCGAAACTGCTTTTCTATTTTGCTAATTGTTCCTTGGGATACAGGCGGCAAATTTGGAAATTTTTCGTGAAATAAGCGAGACACTTCCATCTGTGTCCGTGTGTTATCTCCATAACCAATCATTTGTAGAATGGTTATTTTGTGCATTTCTGTTAAATGAACCATTTTCTGATATTATTACGTACAGTTAACGAAATTCAAACGACAATAGCACTGACACTAATCACTACTGTCATGCAGGCAGACAACAAGTTGCTAAGGCTACGAGTTTTATACGAACAGAAAGAAAACTGTTTTTGTTTTTGTTTCATTTCATATCAGTAAAAAGAAACGCAGGAATGGTTTTTGTTTACTTTCTCATTATCAAGAGCTGAATGGGAAATAAGTATTGAATGCAATGTAGCGAATTTGTGAAATAAAATAATTTTCTATTTTTAATGTTAATTTTTGTAATAAATCTGAAAATACTTAATATTTCCGAAACAGTTGAAGATAGGTATAGAACATTGTACATGAATTATGTCTAGAATTTTCTGAAGAATCCAAAAAATTAATAATATACAGGGGCTTGTATTTAAAATAAGAAAGTTGGTATTGGCCACTGTCACATGACGCACCCTATATAATTTTTTTTTCTTGAAAAAAATGCGCAGTTAAAAATACAAATCGACGTGTCCAAGCATTTTTCCCAACACGCCCTCATTTATCCGTTATCGAATTTATTCCATTTGGCTGTTCCACACTGTATATATATATATATATATATATATATATATATATATATATATATATATATATATATATATATATATATATATATATATATATCCAACCGATAACTCAAAAAATAATTAACCTATTTCGATGAAACTCGACAAGTGCCTTTCTTTTATTAACGGCTTGGATGAGTTCGTTAGCCAGGAAAATTTGACCAGGTTTCTGGGAAAATTTTGAGTTTTCTTTCTAAAAAATTTTTTTTCTCCGAAAATTACAAAGCTATTTAAATAAAATTTGGTGGGTATATTTCCCTTAGAAAGAACTTACTACATACCAAAACTAAACTTTTTAAGTTTATATAAAATTGAGTTTTTTACATTTTTAATTTTTCCAAAACTTTTTTCTCCGAAAATTGCAAAATTATTTTAATGATACTTCGTGGATATGTTGCCTTAGGAAAGACCTTATTACATACCAAAACTGAATTTTTTAACTCTATTTAAAATTGAGTTATCCAAGTTTGAAGCATTTAATAAAAATTCACTACCATAACGCACTTGCTGCGCCTCGAATTTTTTTCAATAACAAGCACCAACTTGACTTGTTTCTTTATAAGTAAAAAAGTTCGAGACGCAGCAAAATTTTTATTAAATCCTTCAAATTTGAATAACTCAATTTTATAGAAACTAGACAGTTGAATTTTGGTATGTCGAAAGGTATTTCTCAAGGAAACATATCCATCAAATTTCATTAAAATAGCTGTGTAATTTTTAGAGAAAATTTTTTTTTCGAAAGAAAACTCAAAATTTAAATAACTCAATTTCCTATAAACTTAGAAAGTTTAGTTTTTGTATATAATAAGGTCTTCCCCGAGGCTATATATGAACCAAATTTCATTAAAATATATTTGTAATTTTCGGAGAAAATAATTTTTTTTGAAAGAAAACTTTAAATTTTCACGGAAAATTGTTCGATCTTCTTGGCTAACGCACTGATCCAAGCCATTAATAAAACAAAGGCACTTGCCAAGTTTCATCGAAATCGGTTTGTTATTTTTTGAGTTAGCGGTTGGATATATATATATATATATATATATATATATATATATATATATATATATATATATATATATATGTGTGTGTGTGTGTGTATGTATGTATGTATGTATGTATATAAACATATAAAAATAAAAATTGAAACTGACCCCGGATATGGGTTCTAGGGGTCCTAGTTCGTGCTCATTTGAATTTTTTTTGCAAAGTCTCACCATCGATATCTCTCTATTAGTATTTTTTAAAATAAAAATTCACTAAAAGCACATACACAACAATAGCTCCCTTGTTTTATGAGGAAACTGATCTGACCGATTCCCCTTTCTTGAAAGTTCTTCTTTCTACAGTAGCGGCTCGTGCCTTATGGCATTGGGGCTGCACAAGAAAAAAAATTTTTTTTTTTCAAATGAAAACTCAAAATATGGATAACACAATTTTTTAAAAATGTAGAAAGTTGAATTTAAGTGTGTAGTAAGGTCTTTTACAAGGCAACATATCTACCAAATTTCATTAAAATACCTTTGTAATTTTCGGAGAAAAATATTTTTTTTTGAAATGAAACTCAAAATTTTCCCGGAAAACGTTATCCGATTTTCCTGACTAACGAACTCATCCAAGCTATTAATAAAAGAAAGGCACTAGCCGAGTGTCATCGAAATCAGTTGCTTATTTTTTGAGTTATAGGTTGAATACACACACACACACATTTATATATATATATATATATATATATATATATATATATATATATATATATATATATATATATATATATATATATATATATATATATATATATATATATATATATAAATTGAAACTGACCCCGGATATTGGTTCTAGGGGTCCTAGTAGTTCGCGCTCATTTGAAAAAAGTTTTGCAAAGTCTCTCCATCGATACCTCTTTATTAGTGAATTTTTTAAAATAAAAATTCACCAAAAATGAAGAGCTCGCCTATTTTTTCCCCGAAAATGTATTATAAAGAAACCTACTTACTAAACTTAATAATTATTAACTACTTACCAAGTTTTCCTCTAGTTACTTATACGTTATAGTAGTTAAGAAGTCCATTAAAAGGTTAACCTTTAAATTTAAAATATCCACTGAATTAATCACAGTATCACAATTATTTTGTCCACTTATTAAGCAACCCGAAGTAGTAACCATAATAATAATAACATTGTCTTGTTAGAACATGTAAACAACCACGAAATGATCTAATTAAAAATCAATCCGACGCGAAGACGAAAATTACTAGGTAGAAGGTACACACGCTCTGCCAAAAGTCAACTACAAACTGGAAGTGTGCAATTTTATAGCGCACACAGATTAGTTATTCAGTCGTTTTCGACGAAGATGATCAACATTCGGCGCACTATAATATCGCATTTCGTGAGAGCGTCGAAAAATACACACCGCCGCGCGACTACTTTATATGGATGTGTATAGGGTCTGCAACGATTAACACTATACTTATTCTGATTCTGTATTCTGTGTTAATGGCTGCCGACTCTCTGCGATCCTCGATATACTAATTTTGTTTGTTGAATGCAGGAGGTAAAAAAGTAAATAAAAATTTATTAAAATATAGCATAGCAAAAATATTGTCTTTTCCACGGCAGGCGGCAGTGCGCGCGCACGGGCGCACTTATTGAGGAGCCGCCGCTGTCTTTCTAATTAAATACTTGAAACAAAATAAGTCGAACTATATATTAAAAAAGTTGTAATGAGATAATATATTAGTGTGTGTCAATATTTTCGTTGTATAGAGTCCGAGTTGTTGCTGTTATTGTTTAGTTATTTTATTCTTGTAATAATTATTGTTAGAGTTCGAATCTATTTTGATGTTAAATATTGACACACATTATTTAGACATTTTGAGGACGTCATCTTGTCATTTTTATTTTATTTTTATCATTAAAGAATTTGTTGATCAAAATATTATAACGTAGTAAGTCGATATTTTCGTTGTATGGAGTGTCATTTGTTGCTATTATTGTTTAGTTATTTTATTGCTGTAATTGTTGTTATCGTTATTGTTGTTATAGTTCAATTATATTTTTTCATGAGCCTCGGTGGTTCAGAGGCAAGAACGTGTGCCTCTGAACCGAAGCTTATATGGTTCGATCCCAGGATTCTCCTTTCACTTTTTCAGTACATACTGTAACATCTAGACCGGAGACAGAGCAATATAAAACTTCACCCTACCAATCGCTGTGCAGACTAGTTCATGGCACAGTGATTTTGGAATGGGTGGAGTAAGACTAAGGGTATGCACAATTAACCGAAGGTTGCAGTGCTATCGGGGCGGCAAGGCCGCGGACGAGCCCTGAGGAAACAAAAATAACATCAACCGAAGCTCTGGCATTGTATTTGAGCAAGTTGAATGTCTGCACTTCCGGCCTTCGGAGAGGGCGTAAAGCCGTCGGTCCCGTGTCTATGCGATGTTGGGCACGTTAAATATCCCTACCCTCCTTACAGAAAGACAGGGGTTTGGCAAAATTTCCAGGATAGTGAGGTGAAACTGCTCCCTGGCGTCGGTAATTGGCCATAGTCGGGTAAATAGGCCGACGTTAAAGAAACAAAACACACCATATTTTTTCATTACTTCATAGATACCCATTCATTACTTCTAATTACCCTTCATTGCTAAGCTAATTTTTTTCAATACTTTCATGACAATGGTGTTTTAAATATATGTGCGCTAATTTCATGAGTGGTTTACCCATCGAATTGAATATTACACACAACGGTTCAGTTTTCTTGAACCAAAAAGGTCAAGGAATAACAGAAAAAATATTTTTAAATTTTATAATTTTCCTTCTTAAAACCACAAAGTCGCGATTTGAAACTTCAAAATTTGCAATTTTCAGACAACAAAGCCTTAAGTTTCAGTTTCAACGATAATTTTCCTTCATTTTACTAAAATAATTTTGGAGCATCTATTTCAAATAGACCCTGTTTCTAATGCTTTGGCAGTAGTTTCAGCTATAGAGTTTATGGTTTAATAGTCTATATTTTAGCTAATTTTCGTAGAAAAAAATCGTTATTGAGAAGACCGCGACTTATGAATTTTAAAAAGATTTCTTCAAATCAGCGTGAACTAGAAGCTCTTAAACCCAAATACGGGGTCAGTTTAAGTTTTTGTCTGTTGATACACATACAGGGTGACGCATTTCTACGGTAAAGCTCAATATATCCGTTATTATACAAGATATGAGAAAAAATTATATACGGTAATTATAGGATGGTGTCTCGACCTGCATCTTATAAACCTATTTCGACAATCACAGGCTAACCCATAAGTCGTTGGTGATACACACTTAATTTTTTTAATAGGAACCCCTTATGTTATTGTATTTTCCATCGAATTATAATGCATGTTTGTAAGGAAAAAAAATGATATCGTTTATCGTTTTTGAGTTATTCCAATTGTTTTGGAACTTTTCACGTTTTTGGCACATATCACAAATACATATCACAAATTGTGATACAGCGTTTTTACCAATATAGTTAGCGGTGTCCCATGGAAATGACGCATTCATGGAGCTTTTTGTTTGTATTACTCGTGCAAAAGTCGAACTGCCGTACCAATAGTGACTGAATTTGAAGTTTGCGTAGAAATGTTTTTAGTGTTTCCGTAGAAATCTTTTTTTTAAAGATTTTTGTGATATGTTGGTAATTAATAATAAATGTTTAGTAAGTCATTGTAAAAAAAAGTTGTCGAATTTTTATGAAAAATTTAATTTAGTGTAACATTACTCAAGGCAATTTCTGTAAAAAAAAATTCTGAGCTCTTTTTTCAATTTTTGTGAGTCCTAAAGCTGTTTGTGAATAATTATAGCTTGGTAGGTGTGTAAATAGCTTGGAGAGCTTCGTTGGATAGGAAAATCGGAACAGTTTTTTCTGGAACCTTGTAAGTTTATTTTCGGCAAATGTTTGTACTTTTTGAAACAACAAAGCTATTTTAATGAAATATGGTACATTGTTAGTACTATTAAGATTATACCGCCAACCAAGTGTCCTTCTTCTAAAAACAAGACATATTTTCAATTAAAAATATTTTTACGAAAATTCGCTAACAAAACGTACATGCTGCGTCCAGACTTGGTATAGGGTATGCCTGATGAAAGTTATAGGCCAGTTTATAATCTAATCAAATGCGACTAACAATAGTGTTCCTTTTGAAATAAGCGAGTTTTAAAACTTTGAATTTCTTCCTAAAAACATAAATTACTAAACACCCGGTATAGATTTCGTCGAGTTTGATCTCATATTTTGATCGAGCTACTATCTGAAAAAAAAAACCCAGAAAAGTAATACAATACAGGTCCTTATAAAGCTTCAAATCATATTTTCGTAGAGCAATGAAAATTAGATTATCACACGATTTTTCGAATAATTCGAAGTGTTGGGATTTCGAAGAAAATTTTTAGAACAGCATACTCTTAATTTTTTCCAGGAATGCTATTTAAAAAATGAAGTTTGTGTCGATACAAGAGATTTGGGACACCCTGTATACACCGCAATATTATAGTTTTGTAGAGCTTGCCAAATGAAGGGCAGCTAATTTTTAGTGAAATTTCTTAGAAAAAATTCACTAATGGGCAAATCGCGACTTTTGAATTTTGAAAAAAATTCTTCAAATGAGCGCGATCTATGACCACTAGAACCCATACCCGGGGTCAGCTTCAATTTATAAATAAATAAATAAATAAATAAATATATATATATATATATATATATATATATATATATATATATATATATATATATATACAACTGTCCCAAAAGTTGTAAATCAAACTTCACACGAATATAGGCTGGCTCAAGCTCTTTTAGAAAACCCTATATGATCTTATCAAAAAGTTTGCGGTTTTCAATATATTGACAACTTTATGAAAGAAATTAAAACTATAAAATTTCAAGGTATTTTACAGAACCACATGCAGAAAATACTTTTGCGGAATGTGATTTTGGTGCATATTAATTCGCTTTAGTCTGAAATATTTTGTATTATTATTTGGAAAATCTGAAGAAAAAAATATTAAAACTCGGACATTTCTTCACCAATTTCTTTTTAATTTGGAATAAACCTCCGCACTGAAAAAGAAAACTTAACATGCACAAAAATCACATTCTGGAAATGTTTTTTCTGCATGTGGTTGGGCAAAATATCTTAGAAATTGACAATTTACATTTTTTCCATAAAATTGTCAATATCTTGAAAAACGTAAACTTTTTGGTAAGATCATATAGGGTTTTTCTGAAAGGACTTGAGTTTGCCTATCTTCGTGTGACGTTTGATTTACGATTTTTTGCACATTCTGTATATATATATATATATATATATATATATATATATATATATATATATATATATATATATATATATATATATATATATATATATATATATATATATATATATAACACACCGATAACTCAAAAAATAGTGGACCGATTTTGATTATATTTAGCATGTACCTACCTTTCTTTTGTAAAGGGGCTTGGATAAGTTCGTTAGCTAGGAAGATGTAGCCAGGTTTTCCGAGAAAATTTTGGGTTTTCTTCCGGAAAAAAAATTATCTCAAAAGCTAGAGAGGCTATGATGCCCAAATTTGGTACATAAGTTTACGATATTAAGAGGAAACTATGTACCAAAATTTATATTTCTATGTTAAAAGAAAAAAAAAAGTTATAAAAAAATATTTGGTGCCAGATCATTTCTATGAAAATTCACTACCATAGCGCACTTGCTTCGTCCAGACTTTTTTAAAATTTTTCTATATCTTCGAAAATAACCGAAATAGCTTGCAAACCCATACTAGGTGGACACCTGTATATTGAAAAACAACCCACCAAGAAAATCTGACCAAATTGATGAAGTGTGGAAGCTACAACAACCACAAACAAATGTTGGTAATAAGAAAGTTGCGGTTACGCCGACATGGCAACATTGCTTTTAAACTATTGCCTGGCTGTTATCAATTTTCGTTTCACAGTAGTCATTTTTGCAACATTAATCTGTAGATAAGGATCTACAGGGAATATTTGCATTGACAATGCCTCTCATTTGAATGTGCTTAAGGTTTTCAGGTAAAAATGACACACTGGCTTAATTTGTGGTGAATTGGTCTCGTCGAAGTTGTAAATTTAGTTTGTGTTTACAGTTTGTGGGTGCAGGTTCATTTGTGCAGTTGTTTTAGTAGAAGACTCTGACTGAACTACTAGTTGTATTTTTTAACGCCACAGAAAAATAATCGTGTGTGCTTGTTCTAATAGATATATCATTTGAAAACAACCATAAAACGTGTAATTCAGCCCACTTTACCTGATTCAGTTTTAGTCACGCGACTACATCTATTTGTACTGATTTTTAGCCAGCTATTGAGTAAGTCTTTTCGATTTTTTTATTACAATTTAAACGTCTAAATAAGGACTAAGTTATTATATACAAACCTGTCTCACAGACAACGTGTTAAATAGAACACCCGGTGGTATATCAAATTATTATATTTTAAAAATATGTTTATATTTTATGCACAGATTAAGACACTTGTTGGTGTTACCGAATAACTTTTGTAGCTTTTAAGTATCCAAAATTATTTGAGTGTATTTCTGTATAATATTTAAGTTTTCCTTTTTTTTCTGTATAAAATTTAAGTAAATGTCACCTCCCGTGTTGCGTAAAATGAGTTGCTCTGGCATGCCCTAGAGCATGCATATGTGTGTTCCCTGTCTGACATGCCAAATAAAAAAGTATGGACGCAGCAAGTGCGTTATGGTGGTGAATTTTCATAAAAATCTTTTTAATATAATTTTTTTAAATGAAAGCATGCATCAAATTTGATTGCCAGTATAACCTGTATAGTAGAAACAATGTTCCATATTTCACCAAATAAGCTTTTCCACAGAACTTCCAAAAACTTTTTTGCATAAAAATTTACCACAATTTTTGATATGTGCGAAAAATTTAAAAAGTTGCAAAAAAATTAAAATAAGTAGAAAACAAACATGCATTACAATTACAGTTCGATGGAAAATGCAATAATATAAGGGGTGTTCGATTTAAAAAAGGAAATTTGTATCGCTAACGACTTATGGGACACCGGTGATTTTCGAAATGTTTTTTATAAGATGCCGCTCAAATTGCAGCTATATTCAAATTTGAAGCATTTAATGAAAATTCGCTACCATAACGCATTTGCTGCATCTCGAATTTCTTTCCTTACAAACATGCATTATTTTTCGATGGAAAATGCAAAAATGCAATAATATAAGGCGTTTTCGATTAAAAAGAAAAAGAAAGTTTGTATCATCCAACTACTTATGGGCCAGCCTGTGATTGTAGAAATACTTTTTTAAGATGTAGATCAAGACACCCTATAATTAACGTATACAATTGTTTCTCGTATCTTGTATAATAACAGTAATATTGAGCTTTACCATAGAAATGTGTCACCCTGTGTATATGTAAATAGATAAAAACTGAAACTAACCCCGGATATGTATCCTAGGGGCCCTAGTTCGCGCCCAATTGCAAAATCTTTTTATAATACAAACTGTCGCGGTATCCTCAATAGCGATTTTCTTGTACGAAAATTTGCTAAAAGTTGTAGAGAATTGTACCATAAACTTTAGAACTAAAACTGCAGCTAAAGCATCAGAGAAAGGGTCTTTTTGAAATGGCTTTTCTAGAAACATTTTAGTAAAATGAAGGACAATGGTGGTTGAAGCTGAAACTTAAGGACTTCTAAAACACATTTCTTGCAACATTTTCTCTACATATCTCGTATTAGCTTCCGGTTTTTTGCCTAAAAGAGACTTTGACGTTTTAAGAGAAAAAGTTTTCAAATTTTTCTGGAATTTCTTAATCTTTTTGCGCCAAAAAACTTTGTCTTTGTTTGTAACATACATAGGATTTTGCTATCCCCACTTTTGTGCGTTTATCTGGTCATCAGTGGCACCTAAATTTTTTTCTTTAAATGCTAATAACTTTCTTTCGTTTCACCGTATGCGTCTAAGTTTTGGCACATAGTCTACTTTTATGGAATTTTTATTTAAAAAAATTCACTAATAGACAGGTATCAATGGTGAGACTTTGCAAAAATTTTTTCAAATGAGCGCAAACTAGGACTACTAGAAGCCATATCCGGGGTCAGTTTAGATTTTTATATGTTTATATATATATATATATATATATATATATATATATATATATATATATATATATATATATATATATATATATATATATATATCTGCACGATAGCTCAAAAAGTTATCAACTGATTTTGATATAACTCGGCAAATTTCTTTCTTTTATTAATGGCTTGGATGAGTTTGTTAGCCAGGAAAATCGGACAAGGTTTTCCAAGAAAATTTTGAAATATCTGTCGAAAAAAATTTTTTTCTCCATTTAAATAAAATTTAGTGGATGTATTTCCTTGGAAAGACATTACTACGTACCAAAACTCAACTTTCTAAGTTTATAGAAAATTGAGTTATTCAAATTTGAAACCTTGAATGAAAATTCACTACCATTACGCACTTGCTGCCTCCCAAACTTTTTTGTGACATGAACCAGCGCACAAATTTGGCTAACCACTGTTTGTTATTTCCGAAAATATGAAAATTTTGTGTTTTCTTTTGAAAAAAATCGAAAAAAATTTATATCTCCGGAATTAACAAAGTAAGTGCAACGAAATTTGGTACACGGGTTTATATCATTACAGGTAAGCTACCTACCTACTTAACAATATAGATAGCGAAGTCCCATGGATATGACGCATTCAGGGAGCTTTTTAGTGAATTTTCTTTAAAAAAATTCACTAATGAGGAGATCTCGACTTTTGAATTTTGAAAAAATTTCTTCAAATGAGCGCTATTTAGGACCCCTGGAACCCAAATCCGAGGTCGGTTTCAGACTTTATATGTTTATATATATATATATATATATATATATATATATATATATATATATATATATATATATATATATATATATATATATATATATATATGTTTATATATTTATGTGTCACACCTATAACTAAAAAAATAATGGACCGATTTTGATAAAATTAGGTGAGTACCTTCCTTTCGCGAGTGGCTTGGATAAGTTCGTTAGCCAGGAAAATCCGCCGAGGTTTTCCCGGAAAATTTTGTGTTTTCTTTCGAAAAAAATCGAAAAAATTTATATCTCCGGAATTAACAAAGTAAGGGCAATGAAATTTGGTACACGGGTTTATATCATTACAGGTAAGCTACCTACCTAATTTAGCGCTGTAGGTTAAAGGGCAAAAAAGTTACAGACATTTAAAGAAAAATAAATTTGGGTTTTCCTCAAAACGTCAAAGTCGCGATTTTAAACGTCAAAATTGTTAATATTTAGGCAATGAACCTGAAATTAATATGATCTATGGAAGAAAAATGTCTCAAGAATAATGATTTACAAAGCGTGAGCTCTTAGTTTCAATCGTCATTGTCCTTCATTTTACTAAAATATTCCCAGAAAATTCATTTCAAATAGACCCTTTCTCTGATGCTTTAGCAGTAGTGTTGGCTATAGAGTTTATCGTTTAATGGTTTGGAATGGAATTTTCGTAAAAAATCATAAAAGCACAATATATCCGTTATTATGCAAGTTACGAAAAAAAGTTGTATACATTAATTGTAGGGTGTCTTAAGCTACATCTTAAAAAATATTTCCACAATTACAGGGTGGCCCACAAGTCGTTGGTGATTCAATTTTTTTTTTTAGTGAATTTTTTTAATCGAACACGCCCTATGTTATTGCATTTTTGTATTTTCCATCGAAATATAATAAATCTTTATAAGAAAAGAAATTCGGGACGCAGCAAGTACGTTATGGTAGCGAATTTTCATTAAATGCTTCAAAGTTTGAATCAATTTGCTATTAACCTATAAGGTTGACCAGAAAACCAGTTTTTTCGGGAACAATTTAAGTTTATTTTCGGAAATTTTTGTACATTTTCAAACAATAAAATAATTTTGATGAAGCATGGCACATTGTTTCTAATATATAGATTATACTGGTAACCAAATTTGTGCCTGCTTTCTTAAAAAAACATATTTGCTATTAAAACCATTTTTATGAAAATTCACTACCATAACGCACTTGCTGCGTCCAGAGTTTTTTTGTATTATTCGTGGAAAAAGTCGAGCTGCCGTATACAGGTACTCTCCAATAGTGACTGCATTTGAAAAGTTTTCGCAGAAATGTTTTTAGTGTTTCCGTAGGAATAATTTTTTCTGTAAAAACAAATTCTGAGCTATTTTTTCAAATTTTTTGTTACTAAAGCTGCTTGTGAATAATTATAGCTTGGTAGGTGTGTAAATACCTTGAAGAGGTTCGTTGGCCAGGAAAATCGGAGCCGTTTTTTCTGGAATATTTTAAGTTTATTTTCTGAAAATGTTTGTACTTTTTGAAACAACAAAGCTATTTTTATGAAATATGGTACATTGTTAGTACTATATAGGTTATACTGCCAACCAAATGTTATTCTTTTAAAAACAAGACATATTTGCATTTAAAAACGTTTTAACGAAATTACGCTACCATAACGCAGATGCTGCGTCCAGACTTGGTATAGGGCATGTCTAATGAAAGTTACTAGGCCAGTGTATGATCTAATCAAATGTGAATAAAAATGGTGTTCCTTTTGAAATAAGCGAGTTTTAAAACTTTGAACACGCGGTATAGGTTTCGTCGAGGTTGCCCTCATATTTTGATCGAGCTACTATCTGAGAAAAAACCCCCAGAAAAGTGTTGAGATTTCGAAGAAAATTTTTATAACAGCGTGCTCTTAATTGTTTCCAGGAATCTGAATTTGTCATAAAAGTTGGGGCTGCCATTTAATAAATGAAGTTGACGTCGGTACAAGAGATTTGGGGCATCCTGTATACACCGCAATATTATAGTTTTCACATTCTGGAAATGTTTTTTCTGCATGTGGTTGGGCAAAATACCTTAAAATTTGCTTTCATTTTTTTCATAAAATTGTCAATATCTTGAAAACCATAAATTTTTGATAAGATCATATAGGGTTTCTTCTGAAAGGACTTGAGCTTGCCTATCTTTGTGTGAGGTTTAATTTACGACTTTTGGGACCTGTGTATACTTATATATATATATATATATATATATATACATGTATCACACCGATAAATCAAAAATAATGGATCGATTTTGATTATATTTAGCATGTACCTACCTTCCGTGGCATGGATAAGTTTGTTAGCCAGGAAAATCTAACCAGGTTTCCCGAGAAAACTTTGAGTTTTCCTTCGGAAAAAAATATCTCAAAAAATAGAAAAGCTATGATGCCCAAATTTGGTACGTAAGTTTACGATATTAAAAGGAAACTATATGCCAAAATTTATATTTCGATGTTAAAAGAAAAAAAAGTTATAAAAAATATTTGGTGCCAGATAATTTCTATGAAAATTCACTACCATAACGCAGTTGCTGCGTCCAGACTTTTTGAATTTTTTCTATATCTTCGAAAATAACCGAAACAGCTTGCAAACCCATACTAGGTGGACACCTGTATATTGAAAAACAACCCACCAAGAAAATCTGACCAAATTGAGGAAGTGTGGAAGCTACAACAACCACAAATAAATGCTGGTAATAAGAAAGTTGCGGTTACGCCGACATGGCAACATTGCTGTTAAACTATTGCCTGGCTGTTATCAATTTTCGTTTCCCAGTAGTCATTTTTGCAACATTAATCTGTAGATAAGGATCTACAGGGAATATTTGCATTGACAATGCCTCTCATTTGAATGTGGTTAAGGTTTTCAGGTAAAAATGACACACTGGCACTAATTTGTGGCGAATTGGTCTCGTCGAAGTTGAAAATTTAGTTTGTGTTTCCAGTTTGCGCGTGCAGTTTCATTTGTGCAGTTTTTTTAGTAGAAGACTCTTGACTGAACCACTAGTTGTATTTTTTTAACGCCACAGAAAAAAACTTGTGTGTGCTTGTTCTAATAGATATATCATTTGAAAACAACTATAAAACGTGTAATTGAGCCAATTTTACCTGATTCAGTTTTAGTCACGTGACTACATGTATTTCTACTGATTTTTAGCCAGCTATTGAGTAAGTCTTTTCGATTTTTTTTATTACAATTTAGCCGTCTAAATAAGGACTAAGTTATTATATAGAAACCTGTCTCACAGACAACGTGTTAAATAGAACACCCGGTGCTATATCAAATTATTCTATTTTAAAAATATGCTTATATTTTAGGCACAGATTAAGACACTTGTGGGTGTTCCTGAATAACTTTTGTAGCTTTTAAATATCCAAAATTATTTGAGTGTATTTCTGTATAATATTTAAGTTTTCTTTTTTTTTCTGTATAATATTTAAGTAAATGTCCCCTCCTGTGTTGCGTAAAATGAGTTGCTCAGCAAGTGCGTTATGGTAGTGAATTTTCATAAAAAAGTTTTTAATATCAAATATTTTTTTTTAATGAAAGAAGGCATGAAACTTGGTTGTCATTATAACCTATATAGTAGAAACAATGTACCATTAAACAAGCTTTTCTACGGAACTCCCAAAAATTTTGTTGCAAAAATTTACAATTTTTTCACGAAAATTCGAAAGCATTTTTTTAAATAACTTATTGAACATTTATTATTATGCGCTTTACTTCTTAAACACAAAATACAGGCTGTTCTATTTGAAACAATTGAGTTACAGTTTGATTTTTTTCAAATTCACTATTTGTGTGTACCCGGTGCATGGTATCTCGATTTTTTCATGAAGTAATATAAATTAAAACCTCTATGAATGCGTCATTTGCATTAGACTGCGATTTTTGTTGGTAAAAACGCCGTACCACAATTTTTGATATGTGCCAAAAATGTAAAAAGTTGCAAAGCAATTGAAATAATCAGAAAACAAACATGCATTACAATTACAATTCGATGGAAAATGCAATAATATAAGGGGTATTCGATTTAAAAAAGAAAATTTGTATCGCCAACGACTTATGGGATACCTGTGATTTTCGAAATGTTTTTTATAAGATGCCTCTCAAATTGCAGCTATTCAAATTTCAAGCATTTGATGTAAATTCGCTACCATAACGCATTTGCTGCATCCCATTTCTTTCCTTACAAACATGCATTATGTTTCGCTGGAAAATGCAAAAATGCAATAATATAAGACGTTTTCGATTAAAAAAAAAGAAATGTGATTTTATGCATATTTTCTTAAGATGTAGCTCTAGACACCCTATAATTAACGTATACAATTGTTTCTCGTATCTTGTATAATAACAGTAATATTAAGCTTTACCATAGAAATGTGTCACCCTGTATATATGTAAATGGATAAAAACTGAAACTAACCCCGGATATGTATCCTAGGGGCCCTAGTTCGCGCTCAATTGCAAAATCTTTTTATAATACAAAATGTCGCTTTATCCTCAATAGTGATTTTCTTGTACGAAAATTTGCTAAAAATTATAGAGAATTATATCATAAACTTTATAACTAAAACTGCAGCTAAAGCATCAGAGAGAGGGTCTTTTTGAAATGGATTTTATGGAAACATTTTAGTAAAATGAAGGGCAATGGTGGTTGACGTTGAAACTTAAGGACTTCTAAAACACATTTCTTGCAAATTTTTCTCTACATAGCTCGTATTAGCTTCGGGTTCTTTGCCTAAAAGCGACTTTGACGTTTTAAGAGGAAAAGTTATCATATTTTCAAAGTAATTTTTCTGGAATTTCTTAACCTTTTTGCTCCAAAAAACTTTGTCCTTGTTTGTAACATATATAGGATTTTGCTATCCCCACAAAATATCTTACTTTTGTGCGTTTATCTGATCGTCAGTGGCATATATATATATATATATATATATATATATATATATATATATATATATATAATATAAGTGTCCGCACGATAACTCAAAAAGTTA
This sequence comes from Tillus elongatus, assembly GCA_964006375.1. Classification (NCBI taxonomy): domain Eukaryota; kingdom Metazoa; phylum Arthropoda; class Insecta; order Coleoptera; family Cleridae; genus Tillus; species Tillus elongatus. The sequence continues at coordinate 17,592,825 of OZ023268.1, read as the reverse complement.
GTTATTAAACGATTTTAATGAAACTCCGCAAAAATCTTTGTTTTACTAATTGCTTGGATGAGTTCGTTATCCAGGAAAATTGGACAAGGTTTTCCGGAAAAATTTCAAGTTTTCTTTCAAGAAAAATTTTTTTCTCCGAAAATTACAAAGTTATTGTAATTAAGTTCGGTGAATATATTTCCTTGGGAAATACCTTACTACGCACTAAAATTCAACTTTCTAAGTTCATAAAAAATTGAGTTATTCAAATTTGAATCATTTAATGAAAATTCACTACCATAACGCACTTGCATATAAGTAAATAGATAAAAACTGAAACTGACCCCGGATATGTATCCTAGGGGCCCTAGTTCGCGCTCAATTGCAAAATCTTTTTAAAATTCTAAAGTCGCGGTCTCCTCAATTTTATTTTTCTTGTACGTAAATTTGTTAAAAATTATAGAGAATTATACCATAATAAGTACACTTGGAGAACCCAAATCACCACAACACATTTTAAAAGACCTGACCATCGTTTCATTAACCAAGTTGGCGTCATCAGAGGATGAAACATTCTGAATGTTTCATCCTCTGATGACGCTATCTTGGTTAGTGAAATGATCGTTAGGTCTTTTAAAATGTGTTGTGGTGATTTGAGTTCTCCAAGTGTACTTATCAGTGCTCATCACAGGTTCCAATCTTCACTTAGTGAATTATACCATAAATTATATAACTAAAACTGCAGCTAAAGCATCAGAGAGAGGGTCTTTTTGAAACGGATTTTATGGAAACATTTTAGTAAAATGCAGGACAATGGTGGATGAAGTTGAAACTTGAGGACCTCTAAAACACATTTCTTGCAACAGTTTCTCTACGTAGCTCGTATTAACTTCCGGTTCTTTGCCTAAAAGAGACTTTGACGTTTTAAGAGGAAAAGTTAACAAACTTTCAAAGTAATTTTTCTGGCATTTCTTAACGTTTTTGCGCCAAAAAACGTTGTGTTTTTTTGTAACATACATAGTATTTTGTTATCCCCACAAAATATCTTACTTTTGTGGGGATAACTTCTCTTTAAATGCCTATAACTTTTTTTCCTTTCACCCTATACGTCTAAGTTTTGGCACATAAGTCTACTTTTAGTGAATTTTCATTAAAAAAGTTGGGTGCAACTGGTGATCAGAGGAAAGCACAAGAACAAAATATTTTATGTGATTAACAAAACTAATTGAATATTACACACAACGGTTAAGTTTTCTTGACGCAAAAAGGTCAAGAAATAACAGGAAAAATATTTTAAAATGTTTATAATTTTCCTTCTTAAGACCCCAAAATCGCGATTTGATACGTCAAAATTTGCAATTTTTAGACAACAAAGCCTTAAGTTGCAGCTTCAACCATAATTTTCCTTCATTTTACTAAAATACTTTTGCAGAATCCATTTTAAATAGACCCTCTTTCTAATGCTTTGGCATTAGTTCCAGCTATAGAGTTTATGGTTTAATAGTCTATATTTTAGCACATTTTCGTAGAGAAAAATCGTTATTGAGAAGACCGCGACTTATGAATTTTAAAAAGATTTCTTGAAATCAGCTCGAACTAGAAGCTCTTAAACCCATATACGGGGTCAGTTTCAGTTTTTGTCTGTTGATACACATACAGATGCTTTTCTATGGTAAAGCTCAATATATCCGTTATTATACAAAATATGAGAAAAATTGATATACGTTAATTATAGGGTAATGTCTCGAGCTGCATCTTATAAAAATATTTCGACAATCACAGGGTAACCCACAAGTCGTTGGTGATATACATTTTGTTTTGTTTTTTAATAGGAACCCCTTATGTTATTGTATTTTCCATCGAATTATAATGCATGTTTGTAAAAAAATTGATATATTGATCGATTTTGAGTTATTTCAATTATTTTGGAACTTTTCACACATATCACAAACACATATCACAAATTGTGATACAGCGTTTTTACCAATATAGATAGCGGTGTTCCATGGAAATGACGCATTCAGGGAGCTTTTTGTTTGTATTGCTCGTGGAAAAAGTCGAGCTTCCGTATACAGGTACTCTCCAATAGTGGCTAAATGCAAGAAGTTTTCGCAGAAATGTTTTTAGAGTTTATGTAGAAATCTTTTTTTTTAGATTTTTGTGATATGTTGGTAATTAATAATAAATGTTTAGTAAGTCATTGTAAAAAAAAGTTGTCGATTTTTTGTGAAAAATATAATTTAGTGTAAAATTACTGAAGGCAAGTTCTGTAAAAAAAAAATTCTGAGCTCTTTTTTCAATTTTTTTGGTCCTAAAGCTTTTTGTGAATAATTATAGCTTGGTAGGTGTGTAAATACCTTGGAGAGGTTCGTTGGCCAGGAAATTTGGAGCAGTTTTTACTGGAACCTTTTAAGTTTATATTTGGCAAATGTTTGTACTTCTTGAAACAACAAAGCTATTTTAATTAAATATGGTGCATTATTGGTACTATATAGGTTATACTGTCAATCAAATATCCTTCTATTAAAAACAAGACATATTTGACATTAAAAACATTTTTACGAAAATTCGCTACCATGACGCACTTGCTACGTCCGGACTTGGTATAGGGTATGTCTGATGAAAGTTACTAGGCCAGTGTATGATCTAATCAAATGGGAAGAAAAATATTGTTCTTTTGAAATAAGCGAGTTTTAAAACTTTGAATCTCTTCCGAAAAATATAAATTACTGAACACCCGGTATAGATTTCGTCGAGGTTGACCTAATATTTCGATCGAGCTACTATCTGAGAAAAACCCCCAGAAAAGTAATACAATAAAGGTCATTATAAAGCTACAAGTGACATTTTCGTAGAGTAATGAAAATTATATTTTCACACGATTTTTCGAATAACTCGAAAAGTGTTGGGATTTCGAAGAAAATTTTTAGAACAGCATAAGTTTTTACAGGAATCCGAAATTGTCATCAACGTAGCGGCTGCCATTTAAAAAATGAAGTTTATGTCGGTACAAGATATTTGGAACAATCTGTATACATCGCAATATTACAGTTTTGTAGAGCTTGAGAAGTGAGGGCAGTAAATGTTTAGTGAATTTTCTTAGAAAACATTCACTATGGGAGATCCTGGCTTTTAAACTTTGAGAAAATGTCTTCAAATGTGCGCGATCTAGGCCCCCTAGAACCCATACCCGGGGTCAGTTTCAATTTTTATGTTATATATATATATATATATATATATATATATATATATATATATATATATATATATATATATATATATATATATATATATATATATATGTATACAGGCTGGCTCAAGCTCTTTAGAAAACCTTATATGATCTTATCAAAAAGTTTACGGTTATCAAGATATTGACAATTTTATGAAAAAAAATGAAAATTATAAAATTTTAAGGTATTTTGCCCCATGACATGCAGAAAAAACTTTTGCGAAACGTGATTTTAGTGCATATTAATCTGAAATATTTTGTGTTATTATTTAGAAAATCTGAAGAAAAAATATTAAAACTCGGACATTTCTTCACCAATTTCTTTGTAATTTGGAATAAATCTCCGCACTGAAGAAAAACTTAACATGCACAAAAATCACATTCTGGAAATGTTTTTTCTGCATGTGGTTGGGCAAAATACCTTAAAATTTGACTATTTTTTTTTTCATAAAACTGTCAATATCTTGAAAACCGTAAACTTTTTGATAAGATTATTGGGTTTTTCTGAAAATACTTGAGCTTCTCTATCTTCGTGTGAGGTTTGATTTACGACTTATGCGACACCCTGTGCATATATATATATATATATATATATATATATATATATATATATATATATATATATATATATATATATATATACATGTGTGTGTGTATAACACCGATAGCTCAAAAAATAATGGACCGATTTTGATTATATTTAGCATGTACCTACCTTCCTTTTGTAAGTGGCTTGGACAAGTTCGTTAGCCACGAAAATCTAACCAGGTTTTCCGAGACAATTTTTGTTTTCTTTCGGAAAAAAATTATCTCACAAAATAGAAAAGCTATGATGCCCAAATTTGGTACGTAAGTTTACCATATTAAAAGGAAACTATACGCCAAAACTTATATTTCTATGTTAAAAAAAAAGTTATAAAAAATATTTTGTACCAGATCATTTCTATGAAAATTCACTACCATAACGCATTTGCTGCGTCCAGACTTTTAAATTTAATTCTATATCTTCGAAAATAACCGAATTATCTTGCAACCCCATACTAGGTGAACACCCTCTGTATATTGAAAAACAACACACCAAGAAAATCTGGCCAAAGTGTGGAAGCTACAACAAAAAACAAATGCTGGTAATAAGAGAGTTACGGTTATGCCGACATGGCAACATTGATTTTAAGCTATTACCTAGCTGTTATCAATTTTAGTTTCCCAGAGGTCATTTTTGAAACATTAAGCTGTAGATAAGGATCTGCAGTGCCTCTCATTTGAATGTGCTTTGAGTTATCAGGTAAAAATGACACACTGGCACTAATTTGTGGTGAGTTGGTCTCGTCGAAGTCGAAAATTTAGTTTGTGTTTACAGTTTGTGCGTGCAGGTTCATTTGTGCAGTTGTTTTAGTAGAAAACTCTGACTGAACTACTAGTTGTATTTTTTAACGCCACAGAAAAATAATCGTGTGTGCTTGTTCTAATAGATATATCATTTGAAAACAACCATAAAACGTGTAATTTAGCCCATTTTACCTGATTCAGTTTTTGTCACGCGACTACATCTATTTGTACTGATTTTTAGCCAGCTTTTGAGTAAGTCTTTTCGATTTTTTTATTACAATTTAAACGTCTAAATAAGGACTAAGTTATTATATACAAACATGCCTCACAGACAACGTGTTAAATAGAACACCCGGTGTTATATCATATTATTATATTTTAAAAACATGTTTATATTTTATGCACAGATTAAGACACTTATTGGTATTCCTGAATAACTTTTGTAGCTTTCAAGTATCCAAAATTATTTGAGTGTATTTCTGTATAATATTTAAATTTTCTTTTTTTTTCTGTATAATATTTAAGTAAATGTCACCTCCCGTGTTGCGTAAAATGAGTTGCTCTGGCAGACCCCAGGGCATGAATATGTGTGTTCCCTGTCTGATATCACAAACAAAAAAGTATGGACGCAGCAAGTGCGTTATGGTGGTGAATTTTCATAAAAATCTTTTTAATATCAATTTTTTTTTTAAGAAAGCAATTTGGTTGCCAGTATAACCTATATAGTAGAAACAATGTACCATATTTCATCAAATAAACTTTCAGACAGAACTGCGAAAAATTTTTTGGCAAAAATTTACAATTTTTTCCACGAAAATCCGAAAACATTTTTTTAAATAACTTATTGAACATTTTTTATTATGCGCTTCACTTCCGAAACATAAAATACAAACTGTTCTATTTGAAACGATTGAATTACGACAGTTTGATTTTTTAAAATTCAGTCACTATTTAGGAGCACCCGGTGCATGGCATCTCGATTTTTTTCATGAAGTAGTATAAATGAAAGCCTCTCTGAATGCGTCATTTGCATTAGACTCCGATTTTTGTTCATAAAAAAATAACATGACTGCTTCTTATAGAATTGCTTTTACAATCACAGGATTGCCCATAAGTCGCTGGTGATAACAATTTTATTTTCTTAATCGAACACGTCTTATCTTATTGCATGTTTTGGCATTTTCCATCGAAATATAAGGCATGTTTGTAAGAAAATAAATTCGGGACTTAGCAAGTGCGTTACGGTAGCGATTTTTCATAAAATGTTTCTTTCAATAGCTTAATTTGCCATTAACCTAAGGTTCGTTGGCCAGGAAACCAGTTTTTTCGGGAAGATTTAAAGTTTATTTTCGGAATATTTTTGTAGATTTGCAAACAATAAAGTTATTTTGATGAAATATAGTACTTTGTTTCTTCTATATAGGTTATACTGGTAACCAAATTTGATGCCAGCTTTCTTAAACAAACACAGATATATTTGCAAGTAAAAACATTTTTACGAAAATTCACTACCATAACGCCATTCCTGCGTCCAGACCTTTATTTATTTATTAGCTACCTGATTTCACTTCCTAATTTACCTTCAATCGTCGACAGTGAATTATTTTCAGATATTGATCATATTTTATGCCATTTTAGCATCTCCATAAAACAAGAAAGTTTTTGAAACTATTTTTCACTAAATTTTGTCATAATTTTGTGTCAGTACGGAGGTCTATTCGAAATTAAAAAAATTGGCGTAGAAAAACTCCGTTTTAATTTGTTTTGTCAGATTTTCTGAATAATAACACAAAATATTTCAGATTCATTCGATAACGGCATTATTAAGGCATGTACAGAAATCACATTCCGGAAATGGTTTTTCTGCATATGGGGAAGCAAAATACCGTAAAATTTGATAATTTTCACTTTTTTCATGTAATTCTGAATATCGTGAAAACCGTAAACTTTTTGATAAGATCATATAGGACTTTTTGAAAGGGCTTAAGCTAACCTTGAGCTTGAAACTAACCTTACAGATGGGTTCTAGGGGCCCTAGTTCCCGCTCATTTGTAAAAAAAAATTAAAAAAATCGGGATTTTAGTATTGGTGATTTTTTTCTACGAAAACAGTTTTTTTAAATTGCATTCCTATTTGACACGGCCAATAACATTTGTTCTGTTTTATTGGACTAAAATTTATGTTATCTTATGTTATATCTTTATTGTTATTCTTGCATTTGTTGATTATTCCATTTATTTGCAGCATGGAGAGAGACCAAGAAAACGAGGCCAGAGTGGAAATGAGATGTCCCATCTTCAGATCTCCCAGAAAGGTAAATTTTAGTGCTTTTAATATTCTTTCTTTTAATGGCCACGCACTGGGCAATTTACTTTGTATTTTTAGTTCTAATACAGGCTGTTCCTAAAATGATGCTAAATATTTGGGGGGGGGGGGATAGCTGAGGCGATCCTAAATTTTTAAAAATTACATGAATGTAGGTTTTGAATTATCGGGGGTTGGAGTTTTATAAAAATGATTATGGTTAAAAAAAATAAAACTGTAGATATGCTAGTAAAGTTCGGCATACACCTTCTATGCATCAAGAGTCATATTCTGATGTACAACGATATTTTTAATTTATACCAGTAGCGTACGTCCGGAATTTTCACTGAATATTTCGGGAAAAATATTGTACGCCACTGCTTCTCCCTTAAACAAACACTATATTTTAAATTCACATTCCTTCCCCATCAAATTTGGCATGAGTCATTATTACTTTATTTTTTTAAGGAATATTTTCATCAAAATATCTCAACCTAGCAACAGATTTTTATTCATAGTTGTCATAAATTTATGTCAATAAATTCAATTTTCTCCTCTCTGACGATGCCATAAAATAACAAAACTGATTACAAACAAGAAAATAGCAATTGCGAAGCCAGAAAAGAAGTTTCTACATCTATATTTAAATAATTTATAATTTGGCGTTTCCAAAAATTCAGAATTTTATCATTATTAGCGAATTTTTTTAAAAAAAATTCGCTTATGGGGAGATCTGTGTTTATATATATATATATATATATATATATATATATATATATATATATATATATATATATATATATATATATATATATATATATATATATATATATATATATATATATCCGACCGATAACTCAAAAAATAATGGACCGATCTTGATAAAATTTGCAGAGTACCTTCCTTTTGCAAGTGGCTTGGATAGGTTCGTTAGCCAGGAAAATCTGACCAGGTTTTCCCGGAAAATTTTGTGTTTTCTTTATAAAAAAATTCATATCTCCGGAAATAACAAAGTAAGGGCAACCAAATTTGGTACGCGTGTATTATAAAGAGTGAACTCTGTACCAAAATTGAAGTCCATAGCTTTAAAGACAAAGAAGTTATGGGCAGTTAAAGCAATAAATGTAGGAGTTTTCCTCGAAACGTCAAACTCGTAATATTAAACGTCAAAATTGGCAATGTTTAGGCAAAGAATGTAAAACAAATACCATTTGTGAAAAGAAAATGTTGCAAGAAGAGTGTTCTGCAAACCCTTAAGTTTCAGATTCAACCGTCACTGCCCTTCATTTTACTAAAACATTTACAGGAAATCCATTTCAAATAGACCCTTTCTCTGGTGCTTTGGCTGTCAGTTTAGTTACGTTTGGTAGCTGTTTGGATATTTATTTGTAGGTTTAGTGAAATTTATGGTTTAACGGCCTATAATTTTTTTAAGCTAATTATCGTGGAACAAATTTGTTAATGCATTTTTGTATTTTTTATCGAAATATGATGCGTTTATCTTAAAAAAAATCTGGACGCAGTAAGTGCGTTTTGGTTGCGAATTTTCAAAACACTGTTTTCAGAAACCTGCCTAGAGCCCCCCCTGGATCCACAAACCCCAATAAAAATTTGTTGTTCACACTCCCCAAGGAAGTTACGGGACCAGGAGTGAGTAGGGGTGCATAATTTTTTAGCTAATTTTTTTAGAACAAATTCGTTAATGTAATTTTGCATTTTTTATCGAAGTATGATGCGTTTATAAGAAAAAAATGTGGACGCAGTAAGTGCGTTTTGGTAGCGAATTTTCGGTAAATTTGCAGTTTAGGTCCCGAACGCTTTTCAAAACACTGTTTTCAGAAACCTGTCTAGAGCCCCCCCTGGATCCACAAATCCCAAGAAAAATTTGTTGTTCACACTCCCCAAGGAAGTTACGGGACCAGGAGTGAGTAGGGGTGCATAATTTTTTTAGCTAATTTTTGTAGAACAAATTCGTGAATGCATTTTTCCATTTTTTGTCGAAATATGATGCGTTTGCAAGAAAAAAATCTGGACGCAGTAAGTGCGTTTTGGTAGCGAATTTTCGATAAATTTGCAGTTTAGCTCCCGAACGCTTTTCAAAAAACTGTTTTAAGAAACCTGCCTAGGCCCCCACCCCTCTGGATCCACAAACCCTAAAAAAAATTTCTTGTTCACACTCCCCAAGGAAGTTACGGGACCAGGAGTGAGTAGGGGTGTATAATTTTTTTAAACTAATTTTCGTATAACAAATTCGTTAATGCATTTATGCATTTTTTATCGAAATATGATGCGTTTGTAAGAAAAAAATCTGGAAGCAGTAAGTGCGTTTTGGTAGCAAATTTTCGGTAAATTTGCAGTTTAGCTCCCGAACGTTTTTCAAAAAACTGTTCAGAAACCTGCAGGTGAGGTCCTAGTAATGTCTCTGAAAACAATTTGTTGAAAAGCGTTCGGGCGCTAATCTGCAAATTTACCAAAGTTTCATTAAATCCTTCAAATTTCAATAACTCAATTTGCTATTAACGTAAGCTTTGTTGGATAGAAAACCAACATTTAGGTTTATTTTCGGAAAATTTTTGTATATTTTCAAACCATAAGTAATTTTGATAAAATATAGTACATTGTTTCTACCACATAGGCTATACCGGTAATCAGATTGATGCCTACTCGCATTTGCTATTAAAAACATTTTTATGGAAAATCACTTCCATAACACATTTGCTGCATCTAGACTTTTGAAAAATGTTTATATATTTTCAAGCAATAAATTTGTTTCAATGAAATATGATACATTGTTTCTACTATATGGGCAACCAAGTTTGATGCCTGCTTTCATCAAAGAAAGACATTTGCTATTAAAAATATTTTAAAGAAAATTCGCTACCATAACGCACTTGCTGCGTCCCGAGATTTTTTAACTTTTAGATTTCATAATGTAACAGCTTATTTCTAAAACATACATAACAACATTAAAAAGTAAATTTAATTTTGCCTAATGCAAAATCCCCAGGCTAACCATATATTAATCTATCCTCGTATTAAATATGTTTTGGATATGTTTACTTTGGGAAACTCATTTTGTAACACATTTTTAGAACTGAGGAACGTTTTCCCAACAAAGTTGGCTTAATTAGAGGATAGCTTTACCCAAGGTTAATTCATCACTTGATTAACCATACAAGAATGCTGTTTTCTATGTTTATTTATATTCTACAGTAGCAAGAAAGGCTTGTAACCATATAATGAGGTACATTAATGTGCTATTGCATTTCTTGGTGTTGTTTTTTCGTGGAGTTTAAGGCACAAACAAATTGCTTGAGCTCTTTCCTCTTGAATGTGAAGTTGCGTTGTGAAACTTTACTGGACGTCTATCGTCCTATCGCAGTTAACCTTGCTAAAACGGCTGTCAGTTGACTTGTTTTTTCGTTTACCGTTCTCAACTACAACTCAACACATATATGAGAATTAGGTGCTGTTGGGATTCAGCCTGTCGCCCCTGAAAATCATGGCTCAGACTAAAGTACTGGTTTAGAAGGATTGAAGGATCATTTTTGAAGAAAAACACATTGATTTAAGACCCATATACAGTGTGTCCCAAACTGGATGGGAATATATTGCTACCTCCGTCATTATTAGAGATAGGAAAACGGTTAAATAAGCAATGTTTTGTAGAATTTTATGCTCGTTTCAAGTGTGACTTGTATTTTGTCCTGCCTCTTTTAGTTTTCGAGTTATTTTGAAAAAACCAAAATTTATCGATATACTTTTTTCTTCAATATCTAAGTAGGCGTTGATCTGACATGTCTAAGACTTGCACATTATTATGACACTTTTTACAGAGTAATCTTTTGTGCCATTCTCAACTTTATATCGTCATTTGTTTTTGAGCTACATGTATCAACGTTTGTTTTATTATGGCAGCCATATTGTATTTTTTGCTCTTGTGATAGCCTGTTAAAAGAGCTTTCCAGTGATGTACCATATGCTTGAGAAATATTGGGGAGTCTGGTGCAGGGTAGATTGCTACGGACGTATGCGCACACACCTCCATGCAATTCTAAAGGAAGTAAGGAGCTCATACTCCGAGAAATTATAAGCTGGAAAAAATGACATACTTTGGATGAAACTCCCTCTCGGAGCTGCAACTCAATTCATCTTTTGCATTTACCGGTCACCTTGTGACAACAAATTTGTCCAGCCCTTCGACTATCTTTCTGGAAAAACCGACCATTTGATTTCTAAATATCCTTCCTCCGAAGTCACTATTCTTAGTGACTTGAATTTTCATAATAAGGAATGTCTAGGATCTTCAAAAACCGATCCAAAAGGAAGAGCAGCGGTGGCCTTTGCAGTCAGAAATTCTTTACCCAATATTGTTCAGCAACCTACTTACTTCCCTCGGATCCCAACACACAGATCAAATCCCTTGGATCTCCTTCTTACTACAAAACCTGAATGCTATAAGACATCAGTCACCGCCCCCCTTGGTCGCTCAGACCACGGCATGTTCACTTCTTCCTGCGCAATGCAACCTGACGTCACACAGTCATCACACCTACATATCGTTTGGCAATACAACTATACGAACTGGGACAAAATGCGGGATTACTTTTCCTCATTCCATGGGAATCTGTCTTCTTCTCTCATCCTGACCCCTCTGATATCTCACAAAATGTCACCGAGATTATCCAAGCTGGCATGGAATTATTTATTTCACGTACACAGAAAACCTCTTTAGCCACTCAAAAGCCTTGGTTCTCTAAATCCTGTGAAAAGGCTAGACTTGAAAAGGTCAAAGCTCACAAAACGCTTCTACACAATCCCAGTCAAAAAAACCGTCAAGCATTTAACGACGCAAGAAACCGCTAAGTTCGCATCCTTTTTGAGGCAAAAAGCTCGTTTAGTAACCACATAAAAAAAGTCCCCTCAAGCTCCAACGGCAGCAAACCCTTCTGAACTCTAGCTAAATCTATTCGGAATAATTTCTGCAAAAGCACGTTCCCACCTCTTATTTCAGGAAATGAAATCGAACTTTTTGCCTCGTTGTTCGCCGGCAATTCTCCTCTAAACCCACCTCCAAATGTTCAACCACGAACAGTCCCCAATGTCGCGCATAAAATGACGGATATCATTTTCAAAACTAAAAAGGTACGAAAGATGCTCTCTTCTCTTAATACCAGGAAAGCCACTGGCCTTGACGAGATCCCAGCAATTGTTCTCAAAAAATGCGCAGCAGAACTTACTCCTGTCCTGACACGTCTGTTCCAGACATCTTACAATAGAAGCATATTCCCTAGTAACTGGTAAACTGCTCGAGTACAACCCGTCCCCAAGAAAGGATCCAAAGTGCTTCCTAGTAACTACATGCCTATTTCTTTCCTTTCAGTCGTCTCTAAAGTGATTCAAAAGTATATAAACACCGAATTGCTAAAATTTCTTGAAAAACACAGTCTAATCCACGACAGGCATTATGGATTCCGTCAGCGCAGATCAACTGCCGACCTCCTTTCCTTTGTCACCTATTCTTGGAACAAGTCTATGGAACTACACGGTAAATCCCAGATTGTCGCTCTAGACATATCCAAAGCATTCGACCAGGTCTGGCACGCAGCGCTGCTTAATAAATTTCCGGCCTATGGTCTACCACCAAAGCTCTGTACCTGAGCGGCAAATCTCCTCTCCAGCCAAAGCATTTGTGTTGTTTTGGATGGCTATTCCTCTAAACTGTATCCAATTAATGCAGGAGTCCCTCAGCTTTAGCCCCTACTTTGTTTCTTCTCCACATCAATGACCTCCTTTCTAGCACATCCAACCCAGTTTACAGTTACGCGGACGACAGCACCCTCCACTTAAATATATAATATTCTAAGCCTGTTTCTTTAGCCCAATTAGATGATGATTGCAGACTCATTGAGGGTTCTGTCTCTGTGGATCTCCAAAAAATATTATACTGAGGAAGTAGAAATGTTGTACAATTCAACTCTACCAAAACTCAGTCTTGCTTTCTATCTCATAAGAGATACACCAGCCCTAGACCCATCACAATGAACAACCAAGTTAATCACAGTAATGTGTCTTTTTCACTTGTTGACATTTCTGTGGATCGAAATCTCAATTGGCACCAACATGTCACATCAATTGCAGAAGCGGCTGCTAATAAATTAGGTTTCCTCTTCCGGGCTCGCAAATACTTTTCACCAGCTAATCTCTACACCTTATATACTCCACAAATAAAGCCAAACCTCGAATGCTGCTCCCACAGCTGGGGTGCCGCTGCTGCTTCTACACTCGCTATCTTGGACTCCATTCAGAAGAGAGCTATACATCTCATCGGTGACCCTACCCTCACCCAAAAGCTGCCATCCCTTACCCACCGACGTGCAGTTGATGGCCTCTCTCTCTTTTATAGATATCTGCACGGGCACTGCTCAGTGGAGCTTTCTTCCATAGTTCCTCCACCTGCTGCCCCCAACAGATATACCAGGGGAACAGAGAGAATGCACCCTTTTAGTGTCCAGGTCACCAGACATAGAGCATCTTGTTATGCCCGCTATTTTGTCCCGATGACTTCCAGGTTGTGGAACTCCTTGCCGGCACATGTTTTTCCTTCTCCTCCTAACCTCCAAGTCCAGAATTAACAAGTTGCCTCTTTCCTCCTTATCGACACCCACGGTACGATAGTATTTAGGCTGTGAGCCCTGGTGGTGAGTTGTTGGAATAAAAAAAAAATTGGAGTCAATTTTCATAAAAATTCGCTACCATAATATACTTGCTGCGTCAGGAATTACATTATGCTGTACGATTTATTAACCTTTTTATATACGATATAATATATCTTTATTACTATTCAAAAAAACTGATATTATCAATACTATATACACAATGTTTCCTTTACAGGTCAAACCTTCGGAATCGGACGAAATCGCCCGACAAGTGAAGAAATCATTAGGGGACTACGAACTACTGAAGTCCTATTTGGGACCAGACCTTTTAGGAGTTAGACGAGATTTCTTTTTCAATCAGGTAACACTATTTTTCTAGTCTTATTATAGAAGCACACGCTGTATGTGTAGCCTGAGCCAATTTCGAATGAGATATTCATTAGTGCACACGTATGATCTGTTGTATAAGCAAAATAGTTTTGGTTTCGCGTAAAATTATAAATTTGGTCTTGAAATAGAGCGATGAGAAGCTGGAAGTGCAAAATTGATAAAACTTGATAGCAGCACATTTAATAAGATGTATAAAATTTAAATAAATCATTCGTAGATTTCACGAAAAGAGAAAGTAGATACAAATATCTTTAACATTTTCAACTATACCTTATGGAAGGTTTAAATAATAGTTGTAAGAAAGTAAGCTTCCAGGCAACGTTTGAGATTTAAGTTAAAGTTACATTAAAATATGTTAGTAGTTCAAAACAGAAAACCAGGCCGATCGGAAAGTCGGGGATTTGAGAAATTTATTGTGAGATTTAAAGAATATTTAGTGCAATTAAGATACGGAATCGTAGATAGATTGCATTGTCTAGCATATTTTGGCAAAAAGGGCACCCTATATTGAATATAAAATAAACATATTACGATAAACCGTTATAAATGACCGATAACTTTTACTTTAACTATTCCGTTTGTGAAAAAAAGTTCCTTTGGTTAGTGATAGTCATAAAAGATGACATTAGAAGTGTATTACTGGAAATGAAGACATCCATAACCACTGAAAAATCAATCTATAACTGTAAAAATTCATTTGGGGAAAAATATGTGCGCCACTGTCTCTTTCCAATTTTGATACATCAGTTATGAAGCTTATTACATAAGCCACAAAAGCTACCTCTTGGTATTTTTTCGTTCAGGGTATCCCCTAGGAGATATGATTAATTTTATAAAAAGGGGCAAAGTACCGATTAGTCGGCGTAATAATAATAATAATAATAATAATAATATATGTTCACTGCAACCATAAGAATATGAAAAACAAAACATACAGTAAACATTACAGCAATAAACGTGTAAATAACTAACCTACGTAAAACTTATTGGTGATAAACATTGAAATGAATATTACAAACATTGATAAAAAATGAAAAATAAAAAATAAAAATAAAAAATGAAAAAAGTAATCGTAAAGACACCATGATTTTTCCAAACTCTTGTTTTTTGTACATTACTCAATTGACTTTAATAACAAAGCTATAGAAAATGTTGAAAGTGGCCCTCATTAGCGTCGTTACAATTATTTAACCTTCTGCGCAAAGATCTTCTTACTCTTCTGCAAATATTTTGATCTTCTCTAATGCTGTCAAATGCATATTCTATTCTTCCCAACAATTCTTCTCGTGTATTTACTGGTGTTTTATACACTATTTCTTTTAAATGACCCCATAAATAAAAATCGAGAGGATTCAGGTCCGGAGATCGAGGTGGCCATGACACCGGACCTCCACGACCAATCCATCGGTGACCTTATGTGTTGGCTAAATATGTTCTTACAACTGCTGCAAAATGTGCGGGCGCACCATCATGCTGGAACCACATTGTACCATTTCTCATAAAAAGCGGTAGTAACAACGGCAAATCATTTTGTAAAAAGTTTAAATATGATTCATGGTCAAGACGATTCGGTAGAACAACAGGACAAATTATGTGATTTTCAATAATAGCAGCCCAAATATTGATGGAAAACTGATACTGCGAATTTGCAACTCTTAGAGAGTGTGGGTTTTCATCGGCCCATGTATGTAAATTGTGAAAATTTACGATACCTTTTCGCGTAAATGATGCCTCATCAGTAAATAGTACAAGTTTAGAAAAATGTTGGTCGTGCCTAAGTTTGTTTAAGAACCACTGACAAAACATTACCCTTGGTTGAAAGTCTCTAGGTAGAGGTTCCTGGACACGTGTAAAATGATAGGGATATAAACTTTGATCCTTCAGAGTTCTGTGAACTGATGATGCCGAAATATTACCCAGGTCGGTGGCAATAATTCTCGTACTTGTACTAGGATCACGTTCAACTTTATTTAATATTGCCTCTTCAACTCGTACAGTTCGGCGGTATCTTCTGCGTCCAGAGTCAGCTTTTAAAGGTTTTAAAGAACCAGTTTCTCTCAAATGTCTTACAATACGTGGGAAAATATTTTTGTCAGGAATTCTTCTTTGGGGATAAGTTTCCTGATAAACTCGCACAGCTTGTCTAGCATTTTGATTTGTTTGTCCATAAATTAACAACATATCGGTCAAATCCGCTGAAGTGTAATTAATGAAAACCATCTTGAGAGGAGGAAATAATATTAATGAGCAGCTCAGTATCAACAAATAACTAAAAACGAAAATACTGCACCGTATCAAAATTTAAAGAATAGCACGAAAACTCTTTTGACGCCTACAAAGCACTTCAAAATTGTAGAATTTAGAGAACTGTCAAAAATTATAGTTTCATGGCTCTTTACGATTACTGTTTTCATTACTCCAACGAATCGGTACTTTGCCCCTTTTTATAAAATTAATCATATCTCCTAAGGGATACCCTGAACGAAAAAATATCAAGAGGTAGCTTTTGTGGCTTATGTAATAAGCTTCATAACTGATGTATCAAAATTGGAAAAAGACAGTGGCGCACATATTTTTCCCCAAATGAATATTTACAGTTACCCCGTACGCACGCCACTGACGCAGTTGTAAGTAGATTTTCACTTGAAAATATGCACTTTCATAATACACTTTCAAGTTCCAAGTTTCATTAAAATCAATCCAGTGGTTTTGAAATTATTTATAAAAAATTTAAAAAAAATTAAAATTCAACTCCCTGTATATTGGAAACTATGCGTTTCCGGGCCCATGTGGACAGTAGCTTTTTTTCTTATTTTTTAGTAAGGTATTGCCCCACGAGCGATGGTGCATGTTTTTTGAAACAGCCTGTATATATCTCTCTCTGTTTCTTATCTATATTACTATGGAGAGCAGTTATTTGTAAATTGTGTATAGAAAAAATAGGGAAGATAAATCCACATTATTTGGGCCCAGCTGTTTCAAGAAAGAATCAAAAACTCAGACAAGAAAAACTTCTGTTATGGACAAACTAACAGCAGAATAACCTATTCCTTAAGTCAGATCAGGTTAAAAAAGCTCGGGACGCAGCAAGTGCGTTATGGAAGTGAATTTTCATAAAAAGGCTTTTAATAGCAAATGTCTTTTTAATGCAAGCAGGCATCAATTTGGTCATCGGTATAACCTGTATAGTAGAAACAATGTACCATATTTTATCAAAATAACGTGCTTGAAAATGTACAAAAAATTTCCGAAAATAAAATATAAATGTTTCCGAGAAAACTCGTTTCCTAGCCGACGAACCTTAGGTTAATAGCAAATTGAGTTATTGAATTTTGAAGCATTTAATGAAAATTTGCTACCAAAACGCACTTAATGCGTCTTGATTTTTTTACACACATGAATCATATTTCGATGCAAATGCAAAAATGCAATAAGGAATGTTCACAAAAAATTGTAGGTATCACCAACGACTTATGGGCCAGCCTGTGATTGTCAAAATAATTTTATCAGATGCAGGTCAAGACACCCTATAAGTAACGTATACAATTTTTTCTCGTATCTTGCATAATAACAATTATATTGAGATTTTCCGTAGAAATGCGTCACCCTGTATATATGTAAACAGAAAGTAAACCGGATATGGATTCTAGGGAGCCTAGTTTGCGCTCATTTAAAGAAATCCTTTTAGAAATCAAAAGCCGCGGTCTCCTCATTAACGAATTTTTTCTACGAAAATCAGCTAAAAATCTTAGACCCTGAAACCATAAACTTAACTAAAACTACTGCCAAAACATCAGAGAAAGTGTCTATTTAAAATAATTTTATGGAAATATTTTTTAAAATGAAGGGCAATGATGGTTGAAGCTGAAATTTAAGGTTTTGCAGAACACTGTTTACATAATCCGAATTTCTTTCAGGTTCTTTGCCTAAATGTTGCCAATTTTGACGTTTCAAATCGCGACTTTTTACGTTTTGAGGTAAACCCCAATTTTTTTCTTTAAATGCCTCTAACTTTTTTGTCTTTAAACTTACAGACCTGAATTTTGGTAAATGGTTCACCCTTTCTATATATATATATATATATATATATATATATATATATATATATATATATATATATATATATATATATATATATATATATATATATATATATATATATATATGTATATATAAAATTGAAACTGACCTTGGATATGGGTCCTAGCGGGCCTAGTTCGCGCTCATTTCAAGAAATTTTTTCTAAATTTAAAAGTCGGGATCTCCTCATCAGTGATTTTTTCAAAGAAAAATCACTAACACAGGCACTTGTGAAGACACGGGAAAAGTCTACGTCTGTATTAAATATGGATATGCTATTCAAATTGAATTAAGTCTTAAAACTTTTATCTCCTCTTTATCAGATTATCTTTTATACAAAAACTCACTAAAAAATTTACCGGAATAACAACAATCTGATTAGATAACGGTTACGTGAAATGAGATTTAAAAAAAAAAATGATAAAAAGTAAAATCACCAACTAAGATTAGAACTCGTCATGTCGGAGTCGACTATCCGAGGTACACGGCTTACCCAACTGGGCTACGCCGGACATAAATGTACAAGCAGCTAACAGGTATATCTCTCGTAATACATGTTAAGAGTACTTTACCATTTACACAAAACAATTTTAATTTACAATTGATTTTTTGCTCATATTCTAAAAAAATAAACTTAAACACATATCTAGGAGCTTGTTAGTCATTTCTTGTCGTATTTTTCACTCATATTCGTACTCCTACCATAACTCTCAATTTTGACGCTTTAACTTTCTTGAATCAGATTTAATTATTTAAAAATTAATTTGCCTCTTACTTTTTTGTCTTTTAACATAGAGCTCTAAATTTTGGTACACAGCATAATCTTTATTACAGAAACGATCATACTAAATTTAGTTGCCCTTACTTTGTTATTTACGGAAATATATTTTTTTTCGAAAGAAAAACCAAAATTTCCGGGAAAACCTGGACTGATTTTTCTGACTAACGAACTTATGCAAGCCACTTGCAAAAGGAAAAGGAAGGTATGTACCAAATTTGATCCAAATCTGCCCATTATTTTTTGAGTTATCTGTGTGATATATATATATATATATATATATATATATATATATATATATATATATATATATATATATATATATATATATATTATATATATATATATATATACATTATATATATATATATATATATATATATATATATATATATATATATATATATATATATATATATCACACCGATAACTCAAAAAAATAATCAGCTGATTTTGATTAAATTTGGTAAATACCTTCCTTTTGCAAGTGGCGTGGATAAGTTTGTTAGCCAGGAAAATCGGCCTAGGTTTTTCCTGAAAATTTCGTGTTTTCTTTAAAAAAAAATGTATATCTCCGGAAATAACAAAGTAAAGGCAACCAAATTTGGTTCGCGAGTTTATATCGCTATATGTAAATTATCTAGCAAAATTAAGCTCTATAGATTAAAAGGCGAAAAAGTTATAAACATTTAAAGAAAAATAAATTGGGGTTTTCCTCAAAACGTTAAAGTAGCGATTTCAAACGTCAAAATTGGCAACATTTAGGCGAAGAACCTTAAACTAATACGAGCTATTGGAAGAAGGTGTCTCAAAAAGAATGTTTTACAAAGCCCGAAGTCTTAGCTTCAACGGTCATTGTAAGAACATTCATTTGAAATAAACCCTTTCTCTGATGCGTTGGCAGTAATCTTAGCTATAGAGTTTATCGTTTAATGGTATATAATTTTTGTCCAACCGAGGTTCTGGCATTATATTTGAGCAAGTCTGCACGTTCCGCCTTTTGGAGGGGGCGTAAATCTGTCGGTCCCGTGTCCATGCGGTCTTGGGCACGTTAAAGATCCCTACCCTCCTTACAAAAAAGCAGGGTTTCGGCAAAATTTCCAGGATAGTGAGGTGAAACTGCTCCCTGGCGTCGGTGATTGGCCATAGTCGCAGAAATAGGCCGACGTTAAAGAAACAAAAAACACACACACATTTTTTATCGAAATTTCGTAAAAGTTCAATAAAGTTCCATATACCCGTTAATATACAAGATACGAAAAAAATTGTATACATTAATTATAGGGCGTCTTGAGCTACATCTGAAAAAATATTTCTACAATCACAGGCTGGCCTATAAGTCGTTGG
Organism: Tillus elongatus; assembly: GCA_964006375.1. Taxonomy (NCBI): domain Eukaryota; kingdom Metazoa; phylum Arthropoda; class Insecta; order Coleoptera; family Cleridae; genus Tillus; species Tillus elongatus. The sequence goes on along the minus strand of OZ023268.1, from coordinate 17,572,727 downwards.
TGATAATTTTTTTTTTAATCGAACACGCCTTATGTTAGTGCATTTTTGCATTTTCCATCGAAATATAATGCATGTTTGTGAGAAAAGAAATTCGGGACGCAGCAAGTGCGTTATGGTAGCGAATTTTCGTTAAATGCTTCAAATTTGAATAGCTCAATTTGCTATTAACCTATAAGGTTGACCAAGAAACCAGTTTTTCGGGAACACTTTAAGTTTACTTTCGGAAAGTTTTGTACATTTTCAAACAATAAAGTCATTTTGATGCAACATGGCACATTGTTTCTACTATATAGGTTATACTCGCAACCAAATTTGATGCCTGCTTTCTTAAAAAAAAACACACATATTTGCTATTAAGAACATTTTAATGAAAAGTCACTACCATAAGGCACTAGCTGCGTCCAGATTTTTATTATATTTTATCTTGGCAAAATTTTTAATCTACGTTTTAATCGCTTCTTTTGGGATTTACACTTTTCATATGTACGGGTGTATATTTCTTCAGCAATGGACCAGTATGTCAGCAATTTTTCGCGTTCGGTGTGCAATACTGAGGTGTTATACGACCATGTTCAAAGCAAAACTTTTTTAAAGCAAACATCTTAAAATTATTCCGTAATAACATAAGAAGCATTTATAAAAACGTTGAGGAATTGCAGGTAGTGTTGTCTCTGATGTGTAGTTTTGATGTGATTGTACTCACTGAGACTTGGCAGGTCGATTGTGCAAACATATTCAAGATGGAGGAATATGACATTTTATATAGCGGAGCGGTGTACAATATGTGTAATGGTGTCTACGTTTAGATAAAAAAGTAGCACGGGTTTGTTAATACAGTAGAGAAACACACGAGGATACAGAACAACTGTGCCTCTTGTTCCAAGTCGGAGTGCGATGTTTTAAGCGTGGTTTACCATACTTCTATCACCGATCATTTTTCTATATTATTAGATCTTCCTGTGAACTCTGAAAAAGAAATTACACTCGATAAATTAGAGGTAAAATGTCACATAGATTATAATAGAGAACGTAGGAAACTAGAGCATACAGATTGGGATATGATTTGTGGTTCTAAAAACTTGAATATCGCTGCGGAACTTTTGTGGAGTTTCTTAAGTCATTGCTGGAAAGGTATACTGTTAGAGCTAAGATAAAAAACAAGAAAACACCCAGAAAATATTGGATAGCACAGGGTATAAATAAGTCGATAAACACAAAAGATAGCTTATACAGAACAATGGGACAAAGCCCTAGTGATGAAAATAAGAAACTACAGGTGTGCGATATAGAAATAGGTTAAAAGAGATATTCATCAAGTCCGCAATAGCAAACATTTGTTAAAAACAAATGTGCCTCCACCCTAATTCATCTAAAAGGCTTTGGGGGACGGTAGGTCGGCTAACTAGAGAAGCCAGAGAGGATCCTGCCAGAAACATTCAATATAGGGCTGATAACTCACTAAATAACTCCAACCCAAGGGGAATAGCCAACGCATGCAATAAATATTTGTCATCGGTTGGGAGAGCATTGGCACAAAAAATACCTTCATCGGGGGACAGTCTTGAGGTAGATATGAAGCCATACAGCATTTTTCTAACATATAAATGTGAGTCTAAGGTCACTGAATATATAACGAGTATGAAGGTAAAAAAAGCTCCTGGGTTGGACTCAATCACTGTGGAGAATTTAAGGTAATTCACGTATGTCCTTGCAGCTCCACTGACTATTTTTTAATCAACAGATGCATAGAACTCGGTATTTTCCCAGAAATTCTAAAGAATTAATAAAACAATTATTTAAAGGAGGAAACAGAGACGAAATGCCTAATTATAGACCGATATCATTACTATCAAACATAGCCAATGTTTTACAAAACTTATTTGTCAAAAAATAACACACTGCCTAAAAAAAGCATAACATCCTAGCAGAATCGCAGTTTGGCGCCAGGTCTGTAAACACAGAATGCGTTGAATACCCTAACTAGAGGAATCTATTCTGCTATTGATAAGCACAAACGAAGTATTTGCATCTTTTTAGATGTTTACAAAATTCTTGTCAGAAAATTAGACGGTATAGATTTTAGGGGTGTTCCTCTGCTATTAATTAAGGATTATTTATGGTCTAGAAGGCGCTACACAAAATTTTACAACGGCTGCAGCAATTTTGATATAGGTGAATTTGGCGTTTCTCGGAGTACAGTCTAGGGCCCGTTCTTATTTAATTTGCATCTAGATGATCTATTTAATATGCACACAGCTGGCTAAGCAAGTGGTTTTGCAGATGATACTGCAGATCCATATAAGATTGTTCTTGGAAACAACTAAAGACCAAAATTGAAGATTACTTTGTGAATATTAAGAGGTGGTTTAAGTCCAATTATTAACCGTTAACTATTAGCATGAAGATCACGAAGTATATTGCATTTACGTCTTATAAGCCACACTTGCCTTCAATTAATACACTGGAAATATTGTGTAAAAACCAATTATTCGCGATTGAGGCGGCACAAAACGTTAGGTATTTGGGGATCATCATAGATCAACATCTCCATTGTGATGAGCATGTTGGTGTAGTTGCTAAAGAGTTAAGAACCAATTTGTTTAAGTTTAAATACCTGAAAACCTTTATGACAACGGCCTATCTTAGAATGGTTTATTCCGAATTGATTGAACCCCTAACTACATACCGGATTGTTGTTTGGGGTGCTGCGACGAGTTGTCACCTGAAAAAATTGGAAATAATACAACGTTGGTTTCTGAAACTAATATATAATAAGTGCTACACTTACCAATCTGAAGCGTTGTACGCTGAGGCAGGAGGTAATTAAATGAGGCAACTTTTTTTGTTGGCTGTGTTGACATACGTAAGGAAGTATGATTGTTTCTCTAGAATTGAGCAATCATTCGTAACTAGACTAAAGGCAGCAGCGGCAATTCAAACGAGCAGAGCCAATAAGACTGTGGGCCAGCGTAGTTATACTTATATTGCGCCAAGAATGTATAATGTTACTCCAGTCAGTGACAAAACTGCACCAGCTTTACGTTTTTCTATGAGGATTGTAAAGGCATGGGTTTCGAAATCCAGAGACATGATTCACGGTTTATTACACAAATAGGCATTGAACAGGTCGTTGATGTGTGGTGTTGTGTGCGTTTTGTGTGTGTGTGTGTGTTTGTTTTGCCGAACCCATGCCTTTCTGTGAGGAGGGTAAGGTCTTTAACCTGCCCAACATCGCAGGGACACGGGACCGATGGCTTTACGCATTACGCACCCCCTCCCCCCAAGGAACTTAAAGGTCAAAATACAGAAAAATAAATCTTTAGCAACGCAATATTTTTTATTCGTAATGTAAGTAACTAAGTCTCTAAATACGTTGACTGTGGTAGGAAAAATTTCTTAAATAAGCATTTACTCTGTTGGGAAACGTTTAACTATAAATATTGATACAGTCGTTGACACACTATGTTGATAACCTTTATTAAAATGCAAATATAATTATTTTTTTAATATTTATCTGGTTTTGCATGCATAATTTTGGTTTTAGATTAACCCTTAATCTGTCTATTTATTTTATATAATTCATTAACCATTAAACCGAAAATATATACATGTGTAGGATTACATTTTTATTAAAATTGGCTACCATATAGTATTTACTGCGCCATGACTATACGTTATCCAACCTTGATGCGTAGAATAAATTATACTTTACCTTTTAACCAAAGCGAAGATTGTCAGTACAATTAATTTTATATACAATGTTTATTTTACAGGAAAAGTCATGTGATTATAGTAGGCCGAAATGGTCTGGCAGCAAACCTCTGAAAAGTTCAAATCCTCCCCACACTCAGTCCCATGGAGCAAGGAATCTGCCAGTTAAAGTTCCTGCTTACGGCCATGTAAGTATTAGTTTTTCTTTTAATTATAATATATTAACACACGCCGTCTGTATTGTGGCTGTTGTCTCTTTATTGACAACCGTAGCCAAAGTTCTAGTAGGTTATTCAATAATGCGGAAGTGTGATCTATTTAATAAGCAGAAAGGTTTAGCTAAGTAACCATTTTCAATATCGTTACTATCAATTTCCTCTTCAAATGGAGAAATAGGTAAAAACTGTAAATTTAAAGCAGGAGACTAAAAATGTATAAAATTTTAAAATTATTAGTAGTCTACGCCTGCTCGAAAATAGAGTATAGAAACAACATCCTTAACATTTTGAACTTTGGCTTCTAGAAGGTTTAACTAACCTCTTCAAATAGAGAAATGGAAAGAAGCTGTAAATTTAAAGTCAATAAAATCTAATAGCAGTAGATAAAAAATGTACAAAAATTTTAAAATTATTAGTATAGTCTACGCCTGCTCGAAAATAGAGTATAGAAACAACATTCTTAACATTTTGAACTCTGGCTTATAGAAGGTTTAACTGATACTTATATGAAAGTAAGCCTAAGGGTAACGTTTTAGATACAAAATATATTAGGGTATGTTGGGTAATCCAAAAGACAAAAACAGAACTTTCGGATAATCACGGATCTGAAAAATCTGTTGTAAAATTTAAAGATCATTCAGTGCAATTAAAGTACGGAACAGTGGACTGATCATGCGTTTGCAAGCATATTTGTGGTACAAACCATCCTGTAATGTAATTAACTAAGTCTCTAAATACGTTGACTGTCCAGGCAAAATTTCTTAAATAAGCATTTACTCTGTTGGAAAACGTTTAACTATAAATATTGATACAGTCGTTGACACACTATGTTGATGACCTTTATTAAAATGCAAATATAATTATTTTTTTAATATTTATTTACTTTTGCATGCATAATTTTGGTTTTACGTTAACCCTTAATCTGTCTATTTATTTTATATAATTCATTAACAATTAAACCGAAAATAAATACATGTGTAGGATTACATTTTTATTAAAATTCGCTACCATATAGTGTTTACTGCGTCATGACTATACGTTATCCAACCTTGATGCGTACAATAAATTATACTTTACCTTTTAACGAAAGTGAATATTGTCAGCAAAATTAATTTTATATACAATGTTTATTTTACAGGAAAAGTCATGTGATTATAGTAGGCCGAAATGGTCTGGCAGCAAACCAAGCCACGAGGGTATGGGCAACTACCCAGGCCAACCCGACAAACACTCCAGAGGTGTCTCCAGTTATGGACTCCAAAGGATTCATGTTACAGGCACACCTCTAATAAGTTCAAATCCTCCCCACACTCAGTCCAGTGGATCAAGGAATCTGCCGGCTAAAGTTCCTGCTTCCGACCATGTAAGTATTAGTTTTTCTTTTAATTGTAATATTATCAGTGCAATTAATTTTATATACAATGTTTATTTTACAGATAAAGTCATGTGATTATAGTAGGCCGAAATGGTCTGGCAGCAAACCTCTGAAAAGGTCAAATGCTCCCCACACTCAGTCCCATGGAGCAAGGAATCTGCCAGTTAAAGTTCCTGCTTACGACCATGTAAGTATTAGTTTTTCTTTTAATTGTAATATATTAACACACGCCGTCTGTATTGTGGCTGTTGTCTCTTTATTGACAACTGTAGCCAAATTTGTAGAAGGTTTTTCAATAATGCGGAAGTGTGATCCATTTTATAAGCAATAAGTTTTGAGCTAAATAACAATTTTGAGTATCGTTACTATAAATTTTCTCTACAAATAAAGAAATAGAAAGAAGCTGTAAATTTAAAGTCAATAAAATGTAATAGCAGTAGATTAAAAATGTACAGAAATTTTAAAATTATTAGTATAGTCTACGCCTGCTCGAAAATAGAGTATAGAAACAACATCCTTAACATTTTGAACTCTGGCTTATAGAAGGTTTAACTGATACTTATATGAAAGTAAGCTTAAGGGTAACGTTTTAGATACAAAATATATTAGGGTATGTTGGGTAATCCAAAAGACAAAAACAGAACTATCGGATAATCACGGATCTGAGAAATCTGTTGTAATATTTAAAGATCATTCAGTACAATTAAAATACGGAACAGTGAACTGATCATGCGTTTGCAAGGATATTTGTGGTAAAAACCATCCTGTAAGTTCTGGAAAAAATAGTTTATTAGTTAAAAATGTAACAAATACGACAGTAATTAGCTGAGTATGGAAATGTTTTTGAATAAACATCCGATTCTGAACAATGATCATTGTTCGATACCTTACACCTCAATGTTCACTTTATTGCTTTTTGAGAACTGTATCCGTGCTGCTTCTGAAAAAAAGACCCATGGTTAGTGGTATTTATAAAGGAGAGCATTGGAAATGTATTGCTAGAAACGGAAAACATTGCTAACACTCAACAACCTATCTAACATACCACAGAGGGCAGATTAATTATGAAAAAGGCTATATAGAGGAAATAAGAAAGATCTGGGCCCGCCTAGACTTAAAGAATTTAACAATTCTCTTAAATAGTTTAGGCAAGAAAAAATCCCTGGTGTAGACAAACTTACAGCGGAATAACCTCTTCCTCACATCCAATTTAAATAATTTGTTAATTTGAATTTCCTTAATAATGGTCACTTTCAGAGTCATTGAATTTGTAAGTTGTAAGTCCGTTCGGCAGAAAAATCGGACCATTTTTCCGAGAAAGTTAGTGTTTTTTTTGCGGAAAATTTTCTTATCTCCGGAAATAACAAAGGCATGCTACCTACCAAAATTTAGGTCTTTAAGTTAAAAAAATAAAAACTTATAGGCATTTAAACATAAAACATTGGGTGCCACTGATCACCAAAGGAACGCACCAAACCGAAGATTTTTGGGCGATAATAAAATCTATTGTATATTACAGATAAAAAGTACGTTTTTTTTTTGGCTCAAATAGGTCAGGAAGTACCAGAAAAATAACTTTGAACATTTCATAGTTTTTCTTCTTATAACGTCAAAGTCGCGATTTGAAACTTCAAAATTGCCAACTTTTAGGCAAAGAACCTGAAACGAATCAAATACGGGTTATGTAGATAAAATGTCGCAAGAAGAGTGTTTTATAAACCATTACGTTTCAGCTTCAACCGTCATTGTCCTTCATTTTACTAAAATGTTTTCAGAAGATTCATTTAAAATAGTCTCTTTCTTGTGCTTTGGCAGTAGTGCTTTAGAGTTTGTGGTTTAATAGTATGTAATTTTTAGAGAATTTTCGTAGAAAGAATTCGCTATCATGGAGACCGCGACTTTTGAATTTTGTAAATATTTATTCAAATGAGCGTGAACTAGGCCCCCTAGAACCAATACCTGGGGTTAGTTGCAGGTTTTATCTGTTTACATATGTACAGTGTGACGCATTTCTACTCTACAGTTCAATATACCCGTTATTATAAAAGATACGAGAAAAAATATATATGATAATTATAGAATGTCTTAAGCTGCATCTTATAGTCACACTGGGCCCATAAGTTGCTGGTGGTATAATTTTTTTTTATCGAACGCTCCTTCGAACATCCGATTCTGCACAATTCTCATTGTTAGATACCTTATACCCTAATGTTCATTTTATTGCTTTCTGAGAACTGTATCCGTGCTGGTTCTGAAAAAGGACCCATGGTTCATCAAGGAGAGCATTGGAAATTTGTTGCTAGAAAAGGAAAACATATAAAAGTAACTCACAAATGCAATGAAATTGAAATTGGCCATTATTAAGAAAATCCAAAATATATACATGTGTAGGATTAAATTTTATAAAAATTCGCTACCATATAGTATTTACTGCGCCATGACTATACGTTATATAACCTTGCTTCCGACCATGTAAGTCATAGTTTTTCTTTTAATTATGATGTATAAACACACGCTGTCTGTATTGTGATGGTGGTCTCTTTATTGACAGCCATAGCCAAAGCTCTAGTAGGTTATTCAATAATGCAGAGGTGTGATCTATTTTATAAGCAAAAATGTTTTTAGCTAAATGTATGTATTGATAATATATATATATATATATATATATATATATATATATATATATATATACAGTGTGAAAGACACTTATTGAATCAAATTCCTAATTCAGCAAAAAATAGTTTTTGTGCAAACGCTGAGATACGTGAAGTTTAATTTGCCGACATTTTCTTATAATCATAGTTAAAAAATAAACTCCCACCATTTTACCCCACCACTTTATCCATCTAAAAAAAAAAAAGAAACCCTAAATTTTTTCATCACAATTCGATGGATCACGTTTTTCTGAATGCGGAGATACCCCATATGTATGGTCAATGTTTTCAATACAGGGCGGAAACTTAATACCGGAATATTAAAACTAAACAGCTTACCCTGAAATTCAAACTTCGAAAATAAACTTAATAAAAACGTCCCTTTCTTATAATAAATGTTCAAAATGTTCTCCATTCACTTCGACATAACGAAAGAACCTTCTCCGGAATTCTTCACTGACTCTTATCTTAAATTTCTTATCTTGTCTTTTATCTAAAACGTACTTGGTATCATTAATCGTCTCTTATTAACTACCAATTTTTGCAGTGTGAAAGGTGAAATTTAACAGTTCTGTTTTATTTTGTGGTGTATTGTGTTGAATACACGATCTCCTAAGAAGTTAGTCGTAACTTTGTTCCGATAATTTCAATTAATTTTTGGTCTAATAATGTGATACTTAACTGAAACTCTGCAAACAGAAATATTAATGATGATTGGGCATGGTGATATGTGTAGAACACAGGCACAAGTTGTTACCCTATTTAATGAAAAACATCCAGATTTGCCCCCACTAACCCAGGGAACTGTGTTTAAGATACATTCACAGTTTCGTGATTATGGACACGTTAAACCGCTGCCTAGGAGACCCAAGTTTGTTGAAGAAGATTTAAAACTCAATATTTTATTGGCTTTTCAAGAAGAACCAACAACTTCTACCCGTCAAGTTGCATGTGAAGTTGATGTTAGTCAATCAAGAGTTTTAAGGGTGTGTCAAAAACGAAGAAATGCATCCCTATAAATTACAACTCGTTCAAGAGTTGATTGATAGTGATTCTGATAGAAGACTGCTAATTTGTGAACAACTGCTGGACATGTTACATAGAAATGTTATTTCTTCTGCCGACGTTCTGTTTTCCGATGAAGCAACATTTCTTTTGAATGGCGATATAAATAGGCAAAATTGCAGATACTGGGCTGCCGAAAACCCTCACTGGATGCAACAAACACACACTCAGCGTCCTCAGAAGTTGAACGTTTGGGCTGGTATCATTGGTGATCACGTAGTTGGACCTGTTTTTATAAAAAATCTAAACGGTCCAAGATATTTAGAAATGCTAAGAGAACAGGTTGTCCCAATGTTAGCAGAATTGAGTCCAAATGTAATGGAACCTAATATTCCCCATGAAAGGATATGGTTTCAACAAGACGATGCACCGTCCTACTTCGCTCTTCAAGTACGGGAGTATTAACACGAAGTCTGTCCACAAATATGAATTGGACGAAGATGTTTCGTAGAATGGCCCGCTAGATCACCAGTACTTACACCTTTTCATTTCTTTTCATGGGGATACCGTAAAAGCAGAGTGTATAAAACACAATCTGCTGATTTAGATGATTTGAAAATGATAATAACAACATAAATTAGGAACGTAACGTCTGACGTGTTGGAACAGAGTTAGGGAAGAATTCCAGAGCAGATTATTTTGTTGTGTACAAGTGAATGGAGAATATTCTGAACATTTATTATAAGAAAGGGGTGTTTTTATTAAGTTTATTTTCGAAATTTGACTTTCAGGGTAAACTGTTAAGTTTTAATATTCCGGTATTAAATTTCCACCCTGTATTGCAAACTATAATATTAGACCATACATATGGGGTATCTTCGCATTCAGAAAAATATGATCCATCGAATTGTGATGAAAAAATGTAGCGTTGCTATTAAAAAAAAATGGATAAAGTGGTGGGGGTGAAATGAAGGGGGTTTAATTTGTGTAACTATGATTATAAGATAATGTTCGACAAATTAAAGTCTTACCATCGTTACCTCCCTATTAGTGAATTTTCCTAATGAAAATTCCTTAAAAACTATAATTAATTATTTAGCACAAAAATTGTTATATTTATCTTTCGTAAGATTGTTGTATCTTCAAAAATTGGAAAGATATATAAACCAAATTTGGTGCGCAAGTTGCTCATATATAGCGTATTTATACTATGTACCAAAATGTAGCTCTCTAGCTTTAAAGAAACAAGTTATAGCCATTTAAAAAAATTGTCGCACCGGAGGCCAAAGGAGGTCAAAATACCAAAGCAATATGTGTGATTAGCAAAATGTATTGCATATTACAGACAAAATGATAATTTTTTTTTGGACGCAGAAAGGTCAAAAAGTACCAAAAGATGCTCTCAAAATTTAATGATTTTTCTTCCAGAAACTTCAAACTTGCGATTTGAAACGTCAAAATTAGTAATTTTCAAACAAATATTCTAAAACGAAAGTGGGTGTTGGATAATAAACATTAAGATTGTGCAGGGTCTTATATGTGTGTGTTAAAGAAACAAGTTATAGCCATTTAAAAAAATTGTTGCACTGAAGCTCAAAGGAGGTCAAAATACAAAAGCAATATGTGTGATTAGCAAAATGTATTGCATATTACAGACAAAAAGATAGTTTTTTTGGATGCAGAAAGGTCAAAAAGTACCAAAAAGATGCTCTCAAAATTTAATGATTTTCCTTCCAGAAACTTTAAACTTGCGATTTGAAACGTCAAAATTAGTAATTTTCAAACAAATATTCTAAAACGAAAGTGGGTGTTGGACAATAAACATTAGGACTGTGCAGGGTCTTATATGTGTGTGTTTCAATAGCTGTTCTTCACTTTTATGTGTTTTTATAGCCGCAATTTAAATTAAAGGGTTTGTGATTTACTGTATTATAATCTTTAATTTAACTAATAAATTTCAAACAGTTCCTCTCTTTCGCCAATAAATCGGTAAATGGACAAAATAGAGACAAGTACCGCATTTTCATCAAGTTTTTTCAAATTTTAATAATCTATTTTGGTCTCCATCAATAGAATCCAACTGATATGTAGCAAAAACTTCGTAAAGACAGCATGTGTAGGGCATTTCATCAAACCAAATTTATTGTTTAAGGAAATACAATTTTTGTACTTTTCGAGGATTTTCCATATTTTCAAGATTTTTATAAAAATTCGCTACAGTAACGCACATTCTGCGGCTAAACATTTTTTTTATTGTAAATTTTTGTTGTCTTTCTTAAAAGATCTTTATTGTTGCTTATTAACAATGTTCTTTTTCTTTATTCAACATATACATAAATGACATGGTTCGCTTACCGTCAGAAGGAGAGATCGTCAGTTATGCTGACGGTACGGCTATTTTGTACACCGCCCCGGATTATTAATATCTGCAACAGGAGAGACAGATTTAAAAGCATTAAAAACATGGTTGAACCAAAACCTATTGTCCATAAACTGGGACAAACCTTAGTACATGCCATTTAGTTCATATGCCAGTGGAATTCAAAGGCTTGGGAACTTGTCTGTAGGTTCTGATCTGATAGGTGAAAAAAAAATATATACAATATCTTGGCTTGAATATTGACTGTCATCTGAGATGGGACAGGCGGACAAATCAAGTAGTCCAAAAACTCAGGAGCTCCCTTTCGAAGTTCAAGAGATTAAAGCAATTTCTGGAAATCACTTACCTTAAAACTGTTTTCTTTACTCTCATTCAGTCACAGCTTTTATAAGACATCTTGGCGTGGGAAGGCATATCAGAAACATACATAAGTAGGGAAAACTCAGAGGTGGATATTAAAAATTATATATGGCAGAACATTACCTACCCCAGTGATGCGCTGTATTCGGAGGCCGGAGTGATGGATGTGCAGAAACTGTACTGTCGTGCTATCTTATTGTATATTTACAGACACAAAGGTGCTGCTAATTTTGCAGAACATACTTACTCTACGTTGTACAAAAATGGTGTCACGAAGAAGTATAGGGCGGAAAAAAGGATTGGTCAGAGAAGTTTTATGTATATTGGTTTTAGACTCTTTGATAACCTGCTTCTTATTATAAGATGTACAAATTCTTATAGGCTTTATTAAAAAACGGATTCAACTGTGGCTGCTTAAACACCGAGGAATGTTATCGCTCGGGTGGTTGCCTCCTCTTGATTATCGACCCTTCTGGTTTTTGGTGACTGTTTGACTTGTTGGTGCGGGGGTGTTTGGAGTCCTTTGGTGTGTTTGTTATCGTATGCTTGTGTTTTTGTATGTGAATGGATGAAATATAACTGAATATAATTTGACCACAGATTACTGATTGAGTCTGTATTTCTGGATTTTTAAAGTACCTATACCTTTTTTTATTACTGTCTCTCGTTTTTCGAAGGGCATCGCTGGGTTTTGGGGCGATATCGGTTGATCGATGGTCAGGGACGGCCGGTTGCAGCTTTAAAATATTTTGTTATCATGGTTATGGGATCAAGTCATACACTGTGATTGGCTGTTTTTGATTGTTGTTGGAGAGGTCGCCTCTGATCTTTGGCATCGCTCGCTGCGGCTGGGGAAGAATTGTATGTATTGAAACAGACGGTGCGTATACATACGTTTTGCTTGTGGCGGTGTTGTTTGCGTTTTTTTTTTTGGGTATTTTGTCTCCTGACTATTAATTACTCTGGGTTTTACTTCTTTGGCAGTTATAATGCTGTTGTGTGTTGTGTTTTGTATAGTGTGGGTATATGGAATTAGTTTGTCTGTTTTTGACCTTTATTGATTGTAGAACGCTGCCAAATATTGTTCACTATATGATATTCTACACTAATATTATGGTTGTTTTTGTGTTATATTTTTCAGTTTCTTTATCATGTCGCATAGACATTTTTGCTAACAAGCAAGTTTGCTTCTGTGAAGATGTCCAAGTCTTATAACTCTTAGGATAATTATTAACTGATTACCTTAGAATGTACGACATGCGCGTTTATTGATTTGTTAATTTCTTCTTTATATTGAATGTTTATTCTATTTTCTATTGTGTATTTATATTTGGTAACCTTTTATATCCAAATGTAAATGTTTGTCAATAAACTTTCTTATATTATATATTATTATATATTATATTATATATTATATTTATTCCAGCTGACCAAGGCAATCCCACCGACGCCAACCATCGCCGCAGAAGCTGCAAAAAGTAAGTAGATAACAGTAATATAATATTTTTAGCATATTTTATTGAGCTCTTATAACATAGTTGAACACTTAGTTACATAAATAGCTATTATTACGGTATATTTCACATTTTATCACATTGCCGACATTCTTTTTATTATTGAAGCTGGGAACGTCAGTATTGAAACGTGCGTACTAGCATTGGGAAGGAGAGAAAGAAAGCCAGTCTAGAATACTTCGTTTTGATCGTAAACATCAGGCATTCTATGGTTCTTCTATATTCTGGAAGCTATTGTTTTGCAATCGCTTTTGTTCTACCAACCCTATCTCTTGTTGTTAAATATATAAATCAGCACCCTTGGAGCTCTGTTATTCCTCAGCCTCGGTACCACTAACATATCCTGCCCGACCATTTTGAACCAGGCCCAAGATATATTTATTCTTGTGCTGGCGATTCCTGTTCATACACTTTTGGCAGCTGCCGGGGTGATTTACTGTTTCCCACAACTGAACAGTCTGACCCAGATCTAGCTCACAAACTCACGCAATTAATGCATTGATGCAATTTTGCAGAAGTAATCTCCAGGACAAGCGGTTCTAATTGTGGTCAGAATCCATCTAGCCTTACATAATTTGTCCCTATATTGGGCTATAAATGGGCCAGGGCTCACAATTTACTAAATTGTTAGTTGGTTGTATACAGTCTCTATTTTTTAACATTCTGTGTTATTTGAAGCTGCGGTGACAACATACTACTTGGTTCCGCAACGAGATGGCGGCACGTGTTCCGTGACTTACATCTCACTTAGTTTTGGAAGGCTGGAAATAAACAGGTGCATAAATGGAAGGTACGCACAAGTGCTGGTCGGTACCTTGGCTTTTGTGATGTCGGGTATACCGGGTGTATACCGGGTGATGCAACCATAACTCTTGCTTTGCTAATTTGGATTAATTATCTTAGGACACTTAAAACTATCGGTAATGTTATATCGAGTAAACTGAGACTTAACGCAAGTCTGGCTGAAGGAACAAATAATTGACCATTAACAAAAAAAAACTCTTGAACGTTTCTATATAACAATAGCTTACCCAACTAATTAGGAAAATAATGATTAACAAACGGCCGAAGCGTACACGTGTTTTAATGAATATGTAAACACGGGTGTTTTTTAAACTAAATAGAGTTTCCAGTTAATATACTAAATTTATATATTCAAAGATTTTCTTAGTTAGTTTGTTCTAATATAGTGTTTTTCTTATTTTCAGATCCACCAGTAAAGCCTACACGTTGTCGCTCATTATCGTAAGTACAGTCCCCTTTCAAATATATGAAAACTTATGGGGAATAAAATCAATAACAAAAATAGGTTAACTAATTTTATTAGGTCTATATATTCTTGTTATTATATCTATGAGACTCACTGAGTAAAGATTGGCGCCTGTAATAACCACTGATAAATACACTGTGGAGAATTAAAGTCACCACAACACATATTTTAGACCTAACGATCGTTGTGCTAACAAAGTTAGCACCATCAGAGGTATGAAAAAACTTAATTTATTCACCCCTCTGACGATTCTAACTTTGTTAAGAAACTGTCGTTAGGTCTGGAATAAAATGTGTTGTGGTAAATTGGGCTTTGCAAAGTGTACTAATTTTTAGACACTGACGATTTTAATGTAGAATCAATGCAGACGTAAAGGCGTGTCCTTTCGTTTCACAAGGTACTTTTGAAAAATAGTGCTGCAAATTAAATCATATCTTCCACATAACTGTGATAATTTGTTCTCTTCAAAAGGACATTATCATGGAATTAATTTAGGACCCATGACTTGACCACAAAGAAAATATTTGTATTTCTGTATCCACAATTTTTGACCATTATGTTACTGGAGTTTTACTGAAGAAATATCAAAGGATCCAAAGCGGTTCCTAGCGACTACAGGCATATTTCACTCAATTCAGTCGTCTCTAAAGTGATGGAAAAGTATATAAACACCGAATTACTAAAATTTCTTGAAAAACACAGTCTAATCCACGACAGGCAGTATGGGTTCCGTCAGCGCAAATCAACTGCTGACCTCCTTTCCTTTGTCACCCATTCTTGGAACAAGTCTATGGAACTTCACAGTGAATCCCAGATTGTCGCTCTAGACATATCCAAAGCATTCGACCAGGTCTGGTGCTTAATAAACTTCCTGCCTATGGCCTACCACAAAAACTCTGTACCTGGACAGAAAATTCCCTCTCAAACCGGAGCATTTTTGTTGTCGTGGATGGACAATCCTCTAAACTATATCCAATTAATGCAGGAGTCTCTCGAGGTTCATGTTTAGCCTCTATTTTGTTACTTCTCAAAATCAATGACCTCCTCTCTAGCACATCCAACCCAGTTCACATTTACGCGGACACTTAAATATACAATATTTCAAGCCTGTCTCTTTAGCTCAATTAGATGAGGATCGCAGACTCATGGAGGGTTCTGTCTCTGTGGATCTCCAAAAAATATTAGACTGGGGAAGTAGAAATCTTGTACAATTAAACTCCACCAAATCTCAGTCTTGCTTTCTATCTCATAAGAGATACACAAGCCCTAGACCCACCACAATGAACAACCAAGTTATTCAAAGTAATGAGTCCTTTTCACTTGTTGCATTTCTCTGGACCCAAATCTCAATTGGGACCAACATGTCACATCCATTGCAGAAACTGCTGCTAAGAAATTAGGTTTCCTCTTCCGTCTTGCAAATACTCTCACCAGCTAATCTTTGTACCTGATATACCTCACAAATAAGGCCAAACCTCGAAGACTGCTCCCACGTCTGGGGTGCCGCTGCCACTTCTACACTCTCTCTCCTGGAATCCATTCAGAAGATATCTCTACGTGTCATTGGTGGCCCTACCCTTACCTAAAAGCTGCCATCCCTTGTCGACCGACGTGCCGTTGGTGACCTCTTTCTCCTTTATAGATATCTGCACGGACACTGCTCAGAGGAGCTTTTTTCCATAGTTCCTTCACCTGCTGCCCCCAACAGATCTACAAGGGGAACAAACCAAATGCACCCTTTTACTGTCCAGGTGACCAGACATAGAACATCTTGTTATGCCCGCCCTTTTGTCCCGAGGACTTCCAAGTTGTGGAATTCCTTGCCGGCACGTGTTTTTCCTTCTCTTCTGAATCTCCAATCCTTCAAGTCCAGAATTAACAAGTTGCCTCTTTCCTTCTTGTTAACACACACGGTACGATAGTATTTAGGCTGTAGGCTCTCTTGGTGTGTTGTTGAAATATAAAAAAAATTAACAAAAATATAGTTACATTGACAAGTTTACAGTGGACCGATTTCTATGCACGCAAGTTTATATGGAAAGAAAACAAAAACAATTACTAGAGATAAAGGCATTGCATTTAATTTTTTAAATATCAGGACGTGCATGTCTTTTTGCGTAAATGGGATAAACTGTTTACACTTTGTTTGTTTGATAAACATGCTTTCTTACTGTGTACTTCCCAGATTTTACTTCGTGTATTTTTTCTCTAAAAGCTAAATGTAAAAATTAAATTTTGAATGCAAATCCCACATAAGTTATCTATTATTAAAATGCAAACCTAACTAGTCTTTGTGTTAATGCATATGTACTTTTGCAGGATTTTAAGAGATGATCTTTATTTATCCGAGGAGAGTGAAGACGAAGAAGGATTACCAGTGGAATCCTCGATAAAGTTAGTATTATTTCTCTTAAATTATTTCTATTTCAGTCAATCATATGGTTTAAGTATAATGTTTTTATTTTGTTTTTTTATGGTTGTGGTTTAATGTTTTTAATGTAGGTAGGTACATACCTACCTACATAGTAAATAGAAATATTTGAAAAATTATACATTTCGAAAGTTTCAGTAATTATTTACTAGGTGTGGCAAAATTGTAACTTTGTAATTTTTAATCATTTGGCACAAAAAATTATGTCATTTTATTCATGGTTAAGGTAATTAATTCCAAAGATAATTAAAAATATCTTAAAAACTAGTGTTTTAGCTTTCGGGAATACATAATAAAAGTTGAAATAGAAGACATGTCCTTTTATTTTAAGGCATGAAATATAGAGGCGTTTGTTTAGAAAAAAATTAAGAAAGGTTGGCCGCAGCAAATGTGTTATAATAGCAAATTTTCAGCAACATTTGTTGCTTAAATTTATGTTATTATTATTATTACTTATTTACTATTTAAACTTTACATTGTAAAATACGACAAAGCTAATGCTGGTAGTTTTATTAAAACACAATTTTCATTGAGTTTCTTCTCTAACTATTTAACTGCCAAAATATTTCGTCAACCGTCACTCAAAAATTGTTTAGTTAAATAATATCTTCTAGTAGTTCCGTCTGCCATCAACAGTTCCACAAGAACCTTGGGTGCTAATTTTATGCCTTACTAAACAAATTAAGGGATTTTACAAGTCAAATTTTCTTCAAGTGCTTAAATTATTAACACTAACATTTCGTTGACATTCACTAAAAGCTTAGAGAAATGATAAAAAAACTTTGTGGTGAAAAAAAATATATATATAAAATATATCAAGATTGGATATGTATTTCACGATACCGTCAGAGATTATTCTGCTATTAAATTTAGTATTTGTCAATAATACACAAGCAATGTAACCATGGATTAATAATAATAATAATATATTACTCATAATTTTACAACGTGTCATCCAATTAGATCGTGGATTCTCAGCTATATTTGGATGCAAAACTTAATTTTTCTTTTATTAATGGCTTGGACGAGTTCGTTAGCCAAGAAAATCTGACAGGGTTTTCCAGAAAAAATTTTGAGTTTTCTTTTGATATTTTTTTTTTCGAACATTACAAATATATTTTAATGAAATTTGATGGATATATTGCCTTGATAAAGGCCTGACCAAGTACCAAAATTCAATTTTCTGAGTTCATATAAAATTTAGTTATTCAAATTTTGGGTTGGGAAAGACATTATTATATAGCAAATTTTAATTTTATAAGTTTATAAGAAATTTGAGTTTTTCAAATTTTAAGAATTTAATAAAAAAATCACTAACTTAACATACTTGCTGCGTCCAGAACTTTTTTTCTATTTTGCAATACTTTAACCCAGAATATCCTTTCTTTTGTCAGTAAAATAGAATAAACTGTTTTTCTGATATATTTATTTTAACTTTGTGCTCTCCTTTTGAGAAACAAAATTATATGCTTAACATCCAATTTTCTATGAAGCTATAAAACTTAAATTTGTAATATGTAGGTAATGCAGACTCTTTAAATAAATATTTTGTTAGAAAGTAAAAGTATAAAGGTTATACACAAGAAAATATAATGTTTTCTCTGAAAACTGATCCGATCGGGCTACTTAACCAACTTATCCAATTACGTTATTTTTACTAAATTTAGTACCCATGCTGCTTCTATAAAGGCTTTACCATGCATCAAAGTTAAATATTCTAGCTAAGCGAGACATTGCTTTATTAGAACTTGAAATATTCTAGTCAAAATCCGATACCAAGATGCACATTTCGCAATATCTTGTTCTTTAAAAGTCGTATTTGTTTCAGAATCATCGTTTTAAAATCAGTTAATGTGACCTTTACCTTTGTTACGAACGTTCACCCCTTTAGGAATAATTGACTGTCCCAAGTGGCAACGTCGCTACATATTCGAACTGGCAAAATCGTCTATTCCAAATACATTTCCATGCAAACATTAGAAATAATTCAACAAAGTAGCCATTCAAATAAAAGTTTATGAGTATATACCATGTGTCTGAATATACCAGTTACCCTTATTTTTTGGTCTCTGTTATAGTTGCCTATACAATTTTATTTTAAAATAAAAATGTTAATGCCACATAATTAATCTTTCATTATTTATTAAAATGAAAATTTAACTATTATTTTTGTTAATGCATATGTATTTTTACAGGGTTTTAAAAAATGAGATACAAGTATCTAAAGATAGTGAAGATAAAATAATATTACCAGTGGAGTCTTCAATGAGCAGGTTGGTATAGGATTTCTTCAAACTAATTTCTATTTGAATCAATTCAATTATTTTATTTATCTTTTCATTCACACAATCAATTATTTATTATCAAAAATTTAACCGAAATTGTGTATTATCATCATTTGCCTATTTCACATATTGGTTTCTCTTTTCTTATAGAACGCCAGTGAAGCCCATGTCTCCAGTAAAAAGCTCCTCCAGTGACTCATCAAGTGAGGGCTCTGATTCTGAATCGAGTAGTGATAATTCGAGTACTGATGACTCGAGTAGTGATGATTCAGTAGATGAAAGTGATAGGCTAGTCAGTGGTCCTAATAATGACATTAAAGATCAGAGAAAAAGAGGAAGCCCAGCCAAGTGTGGAGCTACATCTAGTATTCCTAAAGATAAAATTCATTTTGGAGGACAGAGTGTTGTGAAAACGTCAAGGCTAAACACATACAAATCTGAGCCGCCAAAGAAACCAACTAGCAACTTGGTCGTTCACCAGAAATCCAACACATCCAAAAATATTCACACCAACAATCTAAGATTTGAAGAAAAAAAGTCGAGTCCTGATAGCCATTTGATAGATAAGAAGAAAAGTGATGCGCTCTCAAGGGTTTTCAATGCCAAAAGGAGGTTCAACGGTGGCAAAGGTGGTGGTGAAGAAGACAAAAAAGCAAACGGTAATTTTTTTTTCTAGTTTCTTAGTTCTAAATTTAACTATTCAATAACAATACAACAATACAGCGACACATATTAGTTGTTGAAGAATATACGTTTTCGATGCACCCTCCACTCAAATATACAATATTCTAAGCCTGTAGCTTTAGCCCAATTAGATGAGGATCACAGACTCATGGGGGGTTCTGTCTCTGTGGATCTCCAAAAATTATTAGACGGGGGAAGCAAAAATCTTGTTCAATTCAACTCCACCAAATCTCAGTCTTGCTTTCTATCTCATAAGAGATACACCAGCCCTAGACCCATCACAATGAACAACCAAGTTATTCAAAGTAATGAGTCCTTTTCACTTGTTGGCATTTCTGTGGATCGAAATCCCAATTGGCACCAACATGTCACATCAATTGCAAAAGCGGCTGCTAAGAAATTAGGTTTCCTCTTCCGGGCTCGCAAAAACTGTTCACCAGCTAACATCTGTACCTTTTATACTTCACAAATAAGGCCAAACCTCGAATACTGCTCCCACTTCTGGGGTGCTGCTGCCGCTTCTACACTCGCTATCCTAGACTTCATTTAGAAGAGAGTTTTACGCCTTATTGGTGACGCTACCCTTACCCAAAGGCTGCCATCCCTTGCCCACCGACATGCCTGCAACCTCTGGTGAGGGTGTTTCGGTTAATATGATTTATAACTTCCGTGATTCTCTTTCGTAATTCATTGATATTATGTGGTGGATCGAATTTATACACATCATTCTTCAGAGCACCCCAAAATTAAAGTCCTTTGGTGTTATATCAGGACTTCGAGTACACCAACGAACCGGCCCATTGTTACAAATGACACGATTATTAAAATTTTGGTACAAAAATTCTTTGACGATCCTATCATTGTGAGCTGAAGCCGTCTTGTTGGTACCAGATCTCGTCTAAATTATCACGAACTCTTCTAATTGTTGGTAAGATATCATTTCTCAATAGATTAAGATACCTTTCCCTAGTTAAATTATTTTCAAAAAAGAACGGACCAACAATGAAGTTACCTACAATTTTTTAAAATTAACTGTCTAATCTACAAATAAAAATAACAGTTTTTTACCTAATGAGCCGCACCAAAGATTAATACCAAAACTGTCTTGCAATCTTCTTTCTTCCTTTAGATGGGGATTTTAATTTGCCCAATAATGCCTATTATGGTGATTATACACACCACAATTTGTACAACTGGATTCATCAGTCTATATTATTTTCAAATGAAAATTTTCATCTTGCTGACATTGTCCTTGATACCATCTGCAGAATTAAATTCGCTTAGGGTAATCGTCAACATTTAAGCCCTGTACGATTGTAGGTTTGTATGGGTGGTAATGACTTTGTTTTAATACACGGTGTACATTACTTTTTGGAACGTCAATTTGTTCACGATAAAACCGAACAGATTGCGGAGGGTTTTCGTTTGAAACCTGTAAGACGGAATTATTTCTTTCTTTATTTCTAGGCATTGGTAGCTTCTTTGCGTGGAAGCTACCGTCGTTCAATAGATTGCGAAATATTTTTGTGCTTGGTTGTCGTCTTTCTGGATAGTTGTTTTGATTTGAATTTGCAGCTGCATCAGTATCTCGGTTAGAACGAATATAACATTACAACATGTTAAAATGTTCTTCATTATTGAACATATTGTTCAATAATATTTAAAATAAACAGGAAACAAACTATTTAGTACAAAATTTTAAGCAACGTGTTAAATACACCTCAAATTGTTCAGATAATTAAGAATGATAGTATTCTTAATTGTCGCGATAGTGTTATATCGATAGCAACCTTTCTTCTGTTGTTTTTCAATTGACTTACGTTTAAAAATCTAACAATTTTCAAAGGCGTCTTCGTAAATCACTAATCTGCTTTTTATTGAGTTATGTTGGTAAATTTAGTTAATTACTAGGTTTACGTATTTAATTAAATTATAACAATTTTTTACGATAATGTTGTAACGTAAAATATCATTTGTAGTAATGGGCCGATTCATTGGTGTGCTCAAAGTTCCTATTTTTTTATCGTGAATCATTACGGAAGATTATGTTATAAGTAGAAGTCTATTGTTAGACTCCATGGCCTACTGCTTTTTGAATACTTTTTGTCATTTGTTTTCTGGTATTGGATTTCATAGCCTCTATCCTCACAACGGTTTTTCTCAAAATTGTCTGTGCAATTACAAGAGTTGTCAAGCATGTTGTACGTTATTGGAAAGCACTTTTTACAGGCTATCACATGAGCAAAAAATCCAATATGGCTGCCATAATAGAAACAAACGTTGATACCTGTAGCTCAAAAACAAATGACCATCCAAAGTTGAGAACGGCACACAAAGATTACTCTGTAAAAAGTGTCCTAATAATGTGCAAGTCTTAGACATGTCAGATCAACGCCTACTTCCCATCCAATTTGGGACACACTGTATACATCTTGTACTCACGAGCTCGGTTTCTATAAAACTTTGCCAAAATATAAAAAGTACTCATAATTACAGTTTAAACGCGATGTTGCATTATTGGACCTATAGCTTTCTGCCTCCAGCAGTTATTTTTATTTCGTTGTAGTTTCCATACTTCACAATATGGCCAGGTTTTTCAGGAGTGTTCTTTCTGGTTCTTGTTTCAAGTATATGTCCTTAAAATATTGTTTTTAGAATGCTATGTCTCAGAACGTTTCCAACAAAGTTGGTCTTATTCTTCTTAATGTCTTTTAGTTAGAATCTTTATTCTTTCACCCAGTACACATATATTTATCTTTTCTATTAGTGTACCGTGACTTTATCATTTTTGTAACTTTACATTTCAAAAACTCCTATTCCTTTCATGTCCTACTTAACCAAAGTCCAAGTTTCCGTCTCATACATTACATCACCCCAGGTCTACGATTTTATGAACTTCTTCCTAAGGTCTCAGCTAAAATATTTACGACTAATAAAAATAGTGCCGCAAATCATAACTTCCACATAGCTGTGATAGTTTATACTTTTCAGAAAGCTATGCTCATGGAAGAAATTTAGGGCCCATGATTTGACCACAAAGAAAATAGTTTTATTCCTGTACATATAAACTTCTGAAACGTTATATTACTAGAGTTTTGTTGAAAAACCGTCAATTTTCACAAAATCACCCCTTATTTGTCCCGTACCCTCTGAAGCGATCTTTCCCAAAAACAACTCGAAGCCTGCCTTTGTTCGATGCTAACTAGATACCAAATCTGAAGATGATATCTCAATTCGTTCGAAAGTTATTAAGCTTATTAATGGGCAGAGGTACATGCCGATAGACCGACAGACAAAAAAATGTTGTTTGTAAGAAAAAAATCTGGACGCAGTAAGTGCGTTTTGGTAGCGAATTTTCATTAAATCCTTCAAATTTCAATAACTCAATTTGCTATTAACGTAAGTTTTGTTGGTTATCAAACCGACATTTAACTTTATTTTCGGAAAATTTGTGTATATATTCAAACAATAAATAATTTTGATAAAATATAGTACATTGTTTCTACTACATAGGTTATACCGGCAGTCAGACTGATGCCTGCTCGCATTTGCTATTTAAACATTTTAATGAAAATTCACCTGCATAACGCACTTGCTGCGTCCAGACATTTTCTTATGGAGGCTCGTTTTGCAAAAAGTTGTCCACAGCTGTAAACTGCGCATGGGCAAGGTCATAACACTTCAGTTTATATATACACTGTTATCATCGATGCAACTGCGAGGTGTTCAACAGTTCTTACTCTAAACAGACCAGATGACCTGTCCAGATAGGCTCCTGTGCAGGTCTGTTCAGCTCAAGAGCATTTGAAAACCTGGAAGTTGCATTGATGATAACAGTATATATATATATATATATATATATATATATATATATATATATATATATATATATATATATATATATATATGAACTGGAGTATTTTAGCCTTGCACAGGCGCAGTTTACAGCTGGGGACAACTGTTTGAAAAATAAACCTCCATAAGGAATAAGATGGGTTTCTGTCCTAGAACCGACATAGAATATCTACTTCGTTTGTTTATAAAAACAGATTTTTGACTGATTACATATTTAGATGACAATTTCCTTTAAAGTGGCAAAAAAACACAAATTACGTTTAAAAACAAGATTTATAAATTTGATTCTTTCTAAAAAAATATCTAATTTTGATCTAATTTTTATAAAAACGTGCTAATAAATTAATGACAAGTTTATATTACTTATTATATTTTGGGGTAAATAGTAATCACTTTTATTTGTCATACGATTTTCATATATTTTATGTTTTATTGTAGATACAGCAGAAATCCGCACAATGGTTGCAGATAAATATTACGATAAAAGCAGTTCTTCAGTGGACAGTTTCATTCCTTCAGATCCAGTTGTCCTTTTATCTATTCCAGATCCTGAAATGACAGGGTTTGAAATAGAAGGGGAGCTTCCTCAAACAAGTGATGGCATAGATATAGGAAAGGTTCTTTGCCCTGAGGAAAACATTGATTTGCAACACCCTGACTTTGCTATCCCTGAAAAAGTGAAACTACATACGCAATCTTATTATGAGCAGAAAAATAAAGAAAAGGTTGAACACAAGAAACGCGACAAAAGCAGTGATAAACACCCATCAAAAACACAATTAAAGAAACGTGAGAGAGCAAATAGTCCTGCTTCAGTGTTATTGAGTGTTGGGAGCACGCCAGGTTGTAGCGGTGCTAATAAAAAAATAGTGGACGTTGAAGATAAGGATGGCCGTCATTTCAAACGAAGGAAAACCGAAGGGAATCGATCTTTTTCAGAAAATTCCAGCGCTGATGCACCAATTAATAGTTCAAGTAATACAGGCAACATGAGACAGCATTATTCATATTTAGAGAAACCTACACAACGTTCAGATTATGGAGAAAGGTAATATTTAAATATATATTTGTGTGTGTTTGTGTGTTATTATTATTTATTGTAATGTTGGTTATATACTCAATATACAATTTAGTTATAATATGTACAATATACGAAGTAACAAAAAGTAAAATAAAGTAAGATAAACTAATATACAAGTCACAAAAAAAAAAGAATTAACAAAATATTGCTTAAAATATGAAACAAAAGCAATCTTAAAAGGTAAATAAAACCTTCTCATCCTGGATGGAGAATAAAACCTTGTTGTTATTCCATTTCCATTCAAAAGCTTCAATACAATTTCTACCTACGAACCAAGAGTAATCGTGTACAATTTTGGAATTTAAACTATTCTTGAAAATGGTTAAATAAGGAGGACTTGTGGTGTTATTCCTTGTGGATGACAGATACCCATTGTATATCGTGTATTTTGTCAGATCACACATGTAGTTTACTAAGTTTGCAGCTGGCTTACTTCCACATGACTGAATACCTCCGTATATTTCTACAGTCATTAATGGACATCTTAACATATTTTTCTTGACGTTGCTGATAAATGAGCAAAAATGTTGAGCCAGTCTACAGGACACTATAAGGTACCATCCGGTTGTTTGCTCGCCACAATAACTACAGAAAATATATTCAACCTGCCCTAGTTTTTGAAGAAAGATACGATCGGCTAAATGATTTTTGGTCAACCTGTATGCAACATCTCCTTCATATCCTAATGTAGGGAATATGTAAAACAGCTAGAGTTGATGGGATCATCAGTCCAGGCTCCATCCAAAGGTTCATTTGTATTGAAAACTGCGATATAAGATGTTGTGGCAACAGTCTCTTGTTAATAAGATTAATAATAATATTTTCACGTTCTTTACTCTTAAAAGACAAAGTCATCATTCTTGTAAATGAGTCTGTTGTGGAGATTTATGAATTATACAATTACAAAAGGCTGTTTTTTTCTAGGCATAATTTTTAATCAGTTGATACTTAACTCATTTATTATCATCAGGAAGTTGTAGCTCTTCTATTAACTTGAATCTGTTTTCGAATAGGAGATCTCCTTTGCCAAATCTAAACCATAGACTAGGTACTGTTTAATCTCATTTATTAAGGATGGAAAGTCTTTAATAAAGATGTCTGCTAAACGAAAGTAATTTAGAATAGTGGTGAGGTTGGTAACTATATGACAATCAGCATTTAAAAAGAAACATTGCCATAATAACTTTATTCCCTTAGGGCTCGTCTGCGTCTTTGTCGCCCCGATAGCACCGCAGCCTTTAGCTTATTGTGCATGCCCTTTGTCTTTTATACTCCACCTATTCCAAAATCACTGTGCCTTGAACTAGTCTGCAAAGCAATTGGTAGGGTGAAGTTTTATATTGCCCTGTCTCCGGTCTAGGCTGTCCGTAGATCAGTTGTCTTTTGCGGTCCAGAGCTTTACACTCGCACAAGATGTGCTGGGCTAATTCCTCCCACTCGCCGCAGAGTCTGCATTCCAGGTTCTCCACGAGCCGCCCCATTTTAGTCCCGTCAAGAGTCCTGTTATGTTCCTGAGCTGTCCTCTGCTGAGATTTAGCAGCTCCACAGCTCTCTTTGAACTGGGTTCCTCAATTACTGACTTCCCATGTCTGAGCCCTGGACAGTTTGTCCAGTACACCTTATGTTAGTTTCTGACCCAGGACTTAACGAATCCCCTGGGAGTGCTCTTCGTCACGCCCAGGACCGGTTTTGGTCCCATAAATGGGTCTGCTGACCCTCTCTTCGCGAGACTGTCAGATTCCTCATTGCCTTTGACCCCCCGAGTGACCTGGCACCCAGATGAGGGTGACCTCATTCTGCCCAGCCAGGTCGTTCGTCTCGTTCGGGCATTCACTTACCAGCCTGGAATTTACCCGTGGGCTACTTAGGGCCTTAAGGGCTGCCTGGCTGTCTGTGGCTATGAGACTCCGCTTGCTGGTGTAGCCCTTCTTCTTGTTATCTCGCACGCAGTGCAGAGTGGCGTAAATTTCGGCCTGAAAGACCGTTGCGTGATCTCCGAGGGAAATACCATGACTAACCATCGGTCCTTCCTAATAAACGCCTGCCCCCGTCCCACGCTCCCCGCCGGATTCCTCCGTGAACCAGATGAGCGCGTCTTGGCCAGTGAAGTAGAGCGGAGTAGGTATGTCACAACCCTCACCCAAGGATGGTTTGTTTGGGCTGTAAGGTACTTGACCGCAAAGTTTACTCTGAATAAACGTACCTTAGAAGGCACATGAACTAAACCGAAACCACCGAATCTTATAGAAAGAGAAAGATGATTAGCTGTTAGCCAGTGCTTTCTAGAGGCCCAAAAGATTTTAACAAGAATTTCTTGTATTTTTGATAACTATTTTTCAATGACCGATAATACCTGAAAAGCATGCCAAAGACGAGGATCAATTATCTGGTTTATCGCAAATACTCTTCCTTTCTATGAAAGTGATGGAAATATGTGTGTCCATCCCTTGCCCACCGACGTGCCGTTGGAGACCCCCCCCCTCTCTCTCTCTCTCTCTTATAGATATCTGCACGGTCACTGCTCAGAGGAGCTTTCATGGTCCCTCCACCTGCTCCCCAGATCTAACAGGGGAACAGAGCGAATGCACCCTTTTACTTTCCAGGTCACCAGGCATAGAACATCTTGTTAGGCCCGCTCTTTTGTCCCGAGGACTTCCAAGTTGTGGAATTCCTGGCCGGCACATGTTTTTTCTTCTCCTCCGAACCTCCAAACCTTCAAGTCCAGAATTAACCAGTTGCCTCTTACCTCCTTGTTGTCACCCTCGGTACGATAGTATTTAGGCTGTAACATCTTGTGGTGTGTTGTTGAAATATATAAAATAAAGTCATGTAATCACGTTTAGTATTTGATTTGTGATTTTATTTTGGGGGTGCTCAATAGAAAACCTCTTCGGGTGCCACCCTATGCTATGCCGCCACTGGGTGTAACAAATTGTGGTTCGGCAGAATCGCCCCGTGATCGGAGGCCGTAGTTGTGTTAGTATAGTTCATAATTGTTACTGCATAATAGCAGCTCAGTTCACAGACCTTACACCTGGCACTGGAAACTCAACAGATACCAGGTGATAACAAATTAAATTGGTGTATCTTCTTATCACTTTGCAGTTAAATATATTCACGGATATTGTATACTTATAAAACTACTGAATATACTAATTAAAAGTTATTTTCTACATGCAAAAATCAGCACATACCATAGCTTACCAACTTTACGAACACCAGGAAAACTTTCGTAAATTTTTACACACCTTGTTTATTAAATATTGCTTACAATAACCACCAGCTCTCTCGAAACGACTACACCGTCCAAGAGATACGGTGTGTGTGCGAGTGTGTGTGTGTATGTGTGTATGTTGTTGAAATATTGTGCGCTTGTGAAAATTATTATATAACTTTTTCTTTCAGGTGCCAAAATCAATATATCGATAATGCCAAGAGATTAAAGTATATGGCAGATAGAGAAAATGACACCATTACACAGTGGGGCTTATACTTAAAAGCCGTTTTATATTTTGTGTTGACTGGAAATGCAATGGAACATGAAAGCGCTACCAAAGAAGCAGCCTTCACAATGTATAAAAATACCCTTAGTCTCATCAGGTAATTAAATGTTTTTTTATAACTTTTATTAATTTATTTTTAACAGTAAATATCAGAAGCAAACTTGATGCTAATAAAACCTATAGTTTGGCTTATTAAGAATTCTAGATACATATCTCATACAGCATGTGATATTACAATGATCTTTGGCATTTCCCTTTAGAAAGAAAATCTTTAAAAAACATTATTTTTAGTTTGTCTCTTTGAATGTTTAATTCCATCCTAGTTATAACAATTAAGAAAAAACTAATGTTCGCTTGAATTAGAGTATATTCCTATCACATTTTTGCTTATTCTGACATGCATAAACTATTTCTAAAGATCTTATTTAATTCAGAGTTTTTGTTCTTTGAACTTTCTAAGTTATAGCAAGCTACAATATATTTTCATGATATTAGAGAAAACAAATATTATATAAATTGTGTCAAACTAGGTTATCCCTAAGGAAATATTTCTCGCCAAATAAATCAAGACGTTCAACTTACTAAAATTTAAAGCCTTTTGTCCTGCTATAATATCTCATGTGGACTGGACTAGTTGTCTGTTTTTTTATTTATAAATGTTGAAACTTTTTTAACATTACAGTTTTGTCTTTCTTTCTTACAGGTTTATATCATCTAAGCTTAAGAACAGAGCAAACCAGTCTCCAGATCATTACAAGTTAGCTGTTTTAAGGTAAGTGTAATAAATTAAAATGTCATAGTTAAATTATTTTTTTAGACAAAATTATGTCATTTGAAGATTTTATAAACATTAAAGTCTCATAGGAGATGCCTTGAGCGCTCTGCAACGCATCTGTTGCTAGGTTATAGTTGTTGTCAAATCTGATATTACTTAAATTTATTAAGTTTTCTTTTGTGATAATAATTTGTTGCTCAAAATGGCTGGAAAATTCTTGGTTAATGAACTAGTTGACATGTTTATGGTATCAGGGTAATTTCTGCAGAAGTGTAGAGGTAATTCGAAGAAGATTTTCTAATCGTAATATACCACATCGTCAAACGTTTGCCAATGTTTTACCTAGAGCTTGGGAAATTTGTTCATTTTTCATAAACAATGCTGGAAGACGCGTTCATGCAGTGAACTCACGAACTGAGGAGCGTCTTCTAGACAGTATTGAAAGTGAGCCTCAAACCATCACCAGACGACTATCCAGGGAGTTTCATATAACACAGCCGACACTCCATAGAATTATCCGACGCAATCTGCTGCATCCCTATCACCTTCAATATATGCAAGAACTACTACCGCAGGATATAGAGGCAAGACTGTTTTTTTGTAATTTCATCTTACATCAGAACATTGATTTTCCCAAGACCATTCTTTTTACGGATGAAACTTGTTTTATAAGGAGAGGGATTGCGAATCTGCACAACTGCCACGAATATTCGGATCTAAATCCACATGCTACAGTAACCCACCATTTCCAAGAAGAATTCAAAATAAATGTGTGAGCAGGTATGGTTGAAGGACATTTGGTTGGGCCGGTTATTTTACCAAACCGCTTAAACAGCGCAACAGATTTGCTTTTCTTGCAAAATCTTCTTCCTGAGTTACTGGAGGAGTTACCCTTGCAAATGCGCAGCGTAATGTGGTATATGCATGATAGGGCGCCACCCCATTTCACTACAAATGTTCGTGGATTTTTAAACCAACAGTTTTCAAATCGATGGGTAGGTCGCGGAATTAATTGCCCTCAACATTGGCCTGCACGATGACCAGACTTGAATAAATGTGATTTTTTCTCTGTGGGGCTTTAAAAGAATCTGTGTATTTGACACCAGTTCAAACTGGTAAAGATTTGTGGAGTCGCGTCAATAATAAATTGACCACTATTAAAAGTGACATCGAATTACTTAACAGGGTCGACTTTGATTTACAACGAAGGGGGCAAGTGTGAGAGAAAACGACAGTAATTTTGAACAATATCTTTAGTGATTTTTAGTTTTTTTTTATTTATTAGTTTTTAATAGCGGTTGTTAAATTTTAGATATTTTAATGTTTAACAATGTCTTCAAGGGACATAATTTTGTTTTGATCTCAACTCTAAACAGCCCACTTTTCTCAAAATCGGATGATTTGTTGAAAAATTGATATGTTTCCCATCAGATTATCAAGATCTTCGTTTAAAAAATTTTCAATAAAATTTCCATTGTGGTGTCCATTAAAAAAATCTGGCCTGATGTGTGGTCTCCAACTATTCCTCCCCATACATTTACACCCCACCTATGTTGTGGATTGGCATCAGCGTAGAAGTGTACATTATGCCCGTTTACATGACGATTGTTTTGGAATGTCGCCTCATCGGTGAACAATACATTATTCCAAAATCGTTCATCTTCTCCAATTCGAGCAAGACCCCAATTACAGAAATGTATCCTATTTTGGAAGTCTTGCCTATCAAGTATTTGAGTTAGTTGCACACGATATGGGTGGAACCTATTCTTACTTAATATTTCTTTCACAGAAGTTTTACCTAAGACCAAAATATCACTTATGACTGCTGCACTTCTATGTGGGTCTTCAACAACAGATGCGACAACATTAAATTCATTCTCTTCTTTTAGCACTGGCTTCATGCGTTCATTCTTCTCACACTTAACTCTCCCAGTTCTGTAAAATCTATTCATAAGCCTTTGAAATTTTATTGCATCTGGATGCCTTACCTCAGAAAATCTCTCACCGTACATATGCCAGAAGACGATTCTTTAAGTATTCTCCAAGGATATAAATCATTGCATTAAATTTTTAAACGTATACTTCATTTTTATTACAAAAAACTCCTTATTAAAAGAGATAATATGCATAAGATGTCACCACATTCCACAGGATTACACAAATAATTAGTTACATTGTCATGTCAACGCGTAGCAATTGTTTTGATTACTTGTGTACATTTATGGAAAAAGCTTAATAGCTCAAAAGTGGGTTGCGATAGATACGGAAAATATGGTACTTTCTGAATGAGCACACTTTAGTCTTTCTTACAAAAAAATAACATACAGGGTGTTGTGTTTAAGAAACTCAATTAAAATGAAGGTGAATGTAGAGATGTTTGAAGAGAAATTTTGCACATCCTGTATGAAAGAATTCATTAGTAAATATATTTCAGGATTAGAATAGGGCAGTATTAGATTACACGTGAATTTTTCAGAGAACTTAACGAACAGTAGAAGAGATGTAACAGTTTGAAAAGAATATGTTTTTAATTAAATTTTTAAAGAAAAATTAATAACTCGGCAACACTGCATTACTGCATTTGACAAACTTACAGATTTGTAGTTGAATATAGAACCTGCAGATGCTTCATTGCCACATAAAAAACTACAGTATTCTATTTGAAAAAAATATAATTTTTGGTATTTATCTTTTTTGGTACACCCTATATGCCTGACAATAATTTTGGGTTGTAGCAAAGATAATACATTATAAGTTCCATTAAGAATTTTTTTATAAGTACAGCAGTTTAGTAGTGGACAACCTTGTATTTGTATATTTATATATATATATATATATATATATATATATATATATATATATATATATATATATATATATATATATAATAGTAAATCAGTCTCCACGTCTGTAGTAAATAAATAAAGATGTTTATAAGATTTCATGTATGTGAAAATATACATTCTATTTAAAACCACAATGTTCGAGAACACATGTATATAACAGATTAGAATTATTATATATATATATATATATATATATATATATATATATATATATATATATAATCATTTTTTAATGTGGCTTTAATTTTATTAATAACAGTTGTTCAATTATAGTAAGCTAATATTGTTATATTTCTGTTACAGTTATCGGTGCGAAGCTCTTCTGTATTACAAACTTTACCAGATGAAAATAAGTGAAATAGAGGAGCATCAAAAGCTCATTACTCAAAATCCTGTTAGGGTAAGTACCAAACACATTCGTGTTAATTATTAAAGAAAATAATCATCGCAGTGTAAATGAGATGTCGTCCTGTCGCCGCAACCATGATTCTTTGTCTCCGACAACGTTATTAATTTCATAGTAGCTTCCACGCTCGATCGTTTGTACTAACTAGGTTTGACAGAAGTTTTACCGTTGGTCTACTTCTTTCTTTTTTGCAAGTATGTTTCCCTCAAGCAAATGTTGTCAGAACGTTATGTCTCAAAACATCTTCAATACGTTTTGCATTTCTCCTCTCAATTTCTTTCAGCATGCATCTCCCCCCCCCCTCTTCTAGCATACTTTTAATCACCTTTCTATTAATGTACCATGTCTTTTTCATTTTTCTTCATGTTCACACTTAATAAGCTTACCTTATCTTCGTGTCCTGCTTAGCCACACTCCAGTTTTTCACTCCATACACTATCAGATACAAAATATGTGTCTTTTTATTTTTGTGTATTTTTTCTCTCTTTTTTTCCTGCTGCAAGTCCGAGCCAAGTAAAACAACTAACAATTATAAAATATGTGGCTGATGGATAACCTTCCAATGCCATCCCTTTCTCTGAACACACACACACACGCATATTTCTATAGTGTGATCAAATTTTGAGAATATATTATTTTGTTTTCACGTTTTGCAGAAAACGTTACTTTTAGGTAAATGATGTTGAAATTGGCACTCACTATGGGGCAAAGATGAATGTTCTAATACTTTTACCAATTTGCGTCTTTTCGAAGAATATTGTGCTTATCTTATAGCAATCAAAAAGATTATTGGTCTGGACGTTGATTTTTATCTTAAAGAAAAAACTAGGTTCAGTGGCAGATCCAGAATTTGTTAGTGGGGGGCTAAGAGTTCGTTTCCTTGAGCTTTTTTTATATATCACAAAACCAAATTCTACAGAGACATGTTTAATAATCTACGGTGTATGGATGCGCAGAAACATTAGATAACAAAACTATGTTTACTTGTATAAACCATAAAATTATATTGTTTAAAGGATAATGTAGTCTCTTGATCTGTCATCTATAGTAGTTTGAGGGGGGAGCTGCAGTCCTTTAACCCCCCTGTATATCCGCCGCTGGAGTAGGTTTGATATAAAACTAATTAACGTTGACTATTGCTGATGCTGACCAAACTTTTTCATGCATAGTTACCTTACAATCGACTACATTTAATTTCTTCTGTAGTTACTTTATAGCCTCTGTTGCTTATATTAATAACTTTGCATATCTCAAAACTGTTGTATGACTGAAATATAAACTTTTGGATTGTTAGAATCACTAAGTTTGTGAATTGTTTTAGCTGTCTGGCAACAGCACTGATCTTGAGACTCGTGTCAGATTTAACCCCGCACATGTTCCTGATCCTGATGTCACTATGCCCTTAAGTGTCTACAACGCAAAGACCGAGCAGAACCAGAACCTCGCATATCTGGGAGCCTATCAGAATCTATGGAATTTGGCTGATTCTTTAGTGGCCAATCGCAACCATGCAGGTAAGTCGCTTTTTATCTCTCGAACTTTTGTTTATTAGTTGATAATACTACTGTCACAAATTGTACTGAATCTGGTAACTTACAAGGTTCATAATTTTGGCATTTGGTTGATTCTCAACAGACGGAACATTTTAATGTTGAAACAAATCTGAATTGTGAATGCACATAAGACATTTTTTCTTGTTTCTTTTGACATCACATCGCAAGTAGGAAGCCAGATGATGAGTTTCCCCAGGTGAGAATTTTTATTTGCGGAAAAAAAACAAAAATCATGAAAGACTGGCACTTGCAGAGTTTGATCCAAATCGGTTAATTATTTTTTGAGTTATCGGTTGCATACACACACACATATATATATATATATATATATATATATATATATATATATATATATATATATATATATATATATATATATATATATATATATATATATATATATACGATAACTCAAAAAGCTCTTAACCGATTTTGATGAAACTCGGCAAGAGTTGCCTTAATAGCTTGGATAAGTTCGTTTTTCAGATCGGGCAGCCCGTATGTTATTTCAAATTTAATTACAGATTGTGTAATTAAAGTTTTATGTATTTTATCAGCAAATTTTCGTGTAAAATATATATCAGTTTTCGCAGAAATCATTTTTTGTCGAATTATTGTGAAATGTTAGTGATTATCAAGTACTGTATCATATATAATATATAATAGATTGTAAAAAAGGTGTTTGCAAATTCACATGGAAAATCTGGTTTCGAATTTTCTTGAAAAGTAATTTGTTTAGCAAATTGTATAAAATATTTTTACATGGCTAATTTTCGTAAGAGTTTTATATAAATTTTGTGAACATTCAAGCCGATTTTCGTAAAAAAATGGTTAATTTTCGTAAAAGGTTTTTTTTTGCAAATTTGTGTGTAAATTTTTTAAAAATTTTTGTCAAAAGCTTTTTGTGATCAATTATATCTTAGCTAGTGTAGTTTTTGTGTAAATCGCTTGAATTGGTTCGTTGTCTAGAAAATCGGATCAGTTGTTTTGGGACAATTATATTTATTTTCGGAAAATTTTTAAATTTTTTTGAACAATAACGTGTATCACGACCCCAGCTTGTTTACATGGATACCTTGGCCTGATTGTTATATTTCATCCCCATAGAAACATGCAGGGTACGCCAGCCCTATCAGGCCAGTTTTTGTAAATAAAAAAAAATCCGAAAAAAAAAAAAATTCTCAAAAAAATAATCAAGTGATTTTGTTTAAATTTAGTTGGTATGTTGTCCTCGTAAATACCTTACTCTACGAAAACTCAGCTTTCTAGGTTTATAGAAAATTGAGTGTTACACATTTGAAACATTTAAAGAAAATTCTTTACCATAATGCAATTGCTGCGATCCGAAATTTCATCTTGTGACAAGCCGTCAAGGATTTGCTCTTCATTCTTCAGATTCCTTATTTTTATTTTATTTTGACACTTGAATAGTGCTCATACGTTTTGAACAACATTTAATTTTTATTTAAAACGCCTGAATAACCTTGTCACCTTTGAGTATGAAATTATAATTTTCAGCAGACATTTTGTTATTACTGGTTTGCTTAGGTTGACTAAAACGAAATCATTCAAGCGATTAATAAGGAAAATAACTACTACGTTCATAATTTGGCAGATATTTTACTTGTTTAAATATTTATTAAGTTTCCTTCTGGAAATGTTTTGTACAACTTAATGAAATTTGTAATATAAGTTTTTTAAAGAGACTTACACTATCTGCAGATATAAGAAAATCTAATTCTTT
Source organism: Tillus elongatus (assembly GCA_964006375.1). NCBI lineage: Eukaryota > Metazoa > Arthropoda > Insecta > Coleoptera > Cleridae > Tillus > Tillus elongatus. The sequence goes on along the minus strand of OZ023268.1, from coordinate 17,537,077 downwards.
AGCTTCATAGAAAATTAAGTTTTGGGCATTTTTCTCAAAAGGAGTTAGAACACCAAATTTTTTGATAATAGAGAGATATCGATGGTAACAATTTTTAAAGAATTTTCCAAATGTGCGCGTACTAGGACCTCTAAAATCCCTCTTCAAGGGCTGTGTAAATTTAAAGTATTAACTTTATTAATATTCCGTATAAATAGAATGTACAATTCTTATGAAAATTCGCTACTATAACGCACTTACTGCGTCCCGAAATTTTTCATATCTTTATTTTTGTTAGAGTAGTTTTAAAAGAAGTTTTTTTATATTTTTCAGATTTCTTCAACCAACTGGATTTAACATGTAAGCCATTAACTAATTTCACTTCACTAATAGATCTGGTGAAGTATGTACAAGAAGGCGTCAGTCGGTTATTATATAATAAATCATAATTTAATGGCCTGGGATATATATATATATATATATATATATATATATATATATATATATATATATATATATATATATATATATATATATATAGTATTAAGTTTGTGTAACGATAATAGTGTTATTTGCTCAAAAAATTGTGGGAAAGCCGTCATTTTATTTATTTATTTATTTATATGCATTAAAATTATACAGTGCATCTTATATATAAGCTACAAACTTGTGGCTGTAATTGATGCGATTTGGTTAAAATATTAAACTGAAACATAACAAAATCCTATTGACACTAACATTTCTTGCAAAATAAAACTCTTTATTAAAAGCCGAACTTTCGGAAAAGCTTATTCCATTCTCAAGGATATAACGTGAGTTTTACTGTGACTCATTATGCAACGACAAACATGAAAAAAAGCTTTAAGTAAATTTGAAGCTCGGCTTTTAATAAAGAGTTTTATTTTGCAACTGACGGCTTTCCCACAATTTTTTTATCAAATATATATATATATATATATATATATATATATATATATATATATATATATATATATATATATATATACATATATATATATATATATATATGTAAATAAATATATATATATATATATATATATATATATATATATATATATATATATTTTTATATATATATATATATATATATATATATATATATATATATATATATATATATATATATATTTAAATCATATTGAGAACACCGACCGACCGTTTTATTATTTACGGATTATTTGGTTTTATCCGACTAGGCGTAGATATATTCTTTACAATGCTTACTTAGATACATAATATTAACTTAAAATAGCGTTTTTTAACATATATGTATACTTATAAACATGGTAAATATAAACTTATATAAATACATAAATATCTTTTTTTCAGCTTAGTTTTGTCTTGTCTTTATGGTTTCTTTTTATTTATTTCTTGTATTGTTTTTTAACTTACGAGGCGGGTCGATAAGTCCGTGACTTTTCAATGTAACACAGGTTTTTTGACAAAGAATAATTTTATTTCTCAACATAGTCTCCTTTGAGCCCTATACACGTCGTCCAACGTTACTTCAATTTTTTTATCCCTTTCAAAGAATAAGATTTGTCGAGGTCCTCAAAATAGGTATTTGTTTGTGAGATGATTTCATCATTGGAGTCACATCTCTTTCCGCCGAGCCATTTCTTTAAGTTTGGAAACAAGAAATAGTCACTAGGGGCTAAATCTGGAGAATAGGGCGGAATTCGTACCCCAATTTATGCAATTTCGCCATGGAGACTACACATGTGTCATTCCTTATATTGTCTTGGTGGAAAAGAACTTTTTCTTGACCAGATGCGGTCCTTTTTTCTTCAAATCGTCATTGAATCAGTCCAATAAGTTGGTATAATATTCTCCACTGATTGTTCTTCCATTTTGAATGTAATAAATGAGGATTATACCGCGTGCATCCCAAAAAGCGGTCGCCATGACTTTATTGGCTGACAAACCCACCTTGGCCTTCTTTGGCGTCGATTCGCACGGAGAAACTACCTGTTTTGACTGCTGCGTGGTATCTGGTGTGTTGTGGTGAATCCGTGTTTCGTCCACGGTTACGAAACAGCGTAAAAACTCGTAACTGTTGTGGTTGAACAACGCCAAACACTCCTTCGAAGTTGTCATACGATTGCGTTTGTGGTCCAATGTGAGCAAACGCGGCACCCATCTTGCGGACAGCTTTCTCATACCCAAGTGATCATGCAAAATCGAAACCACTGAGCTATGTGATATGCCTATGGCTTCCAAAATCTCCCGCACTTCCAATTTCCAATCGACCAACACCAAATCGTGAATTTTTTCAATTATTTCGGGTGTAACGACCTCAACTGGGCGTCCAGAACGTTCGGCGTCATTTGTGCTTATACGGCCGCAACGAAGTTCAGTAAACCACTTCTTTACCATGAAAATTGATGGTGCAGAGTCTCCATAGTATTTATCAAGCGTAGTCTTGGTTCCAGTGGTGGTTTTTTTTGCAAAAAATAATGTTTGATGAGGACATGAAATTCACTTTTTTCCATTTTCGTTATAACTCAAGAGGTGGTCTGCTTTCAATGGCTATATAACACAAACTGAATGAAGTAGCTTGTTTAAAATTTGATGAGAGTCAACTGGCGGATGTTTGTTGACAGGAGCAGGGTTGCCCTTCCTGTGAAGAGGCGGGAAATTAAAAAAGTCGCGGACTTAATTAACCCGCCCTTATAATCTATAAGGTATACTGGAACACCCTTCTTGCCTTGGGGCCTATCAAGGCTACGAGACACACTAAAGGGCCACAGTTAGAAGGGGTATAAACGAACAAAAACACTAGGAGAACTCAAATAGTTGGGTAAATTAACTTGATTCCTAAGTAATGATCTTGAATTCCACTGTAAAATATTAATTGTGTTTAACGAATAACTATATGTCGCCACTGACATTAGATTTTAAATTTATAAAAAGCCTTTGCATAGGCTCTCTAAAGCTGTTTTTGTTTATACTATACTTATTTTCGCAAGCAATTTCCTTCAAGGTTCGCAACGTTATTTCACTAACTTGTTCAAACAATTTTTCTTTGTACTCTATTAGCTCATCTGGGTATAGGTTGGGAAAAACTGTTTGTGAATTTGGTTTGTCTCGTGTGGGAGTAGGTGACCGAGCAGCTTTAGGTTTTCTGTATAATGTGCTTTCAGTACTGCGTGATGATCTACTAAGGGTTTGTCGTTTGGGTGTTGAACTGAAAGGGGCTTGGAAACGTTAAGTGTTAGAGGGTGGCGATACTAGTTTTGGAAAATTTTCCAAATTGCATTTTTCTCAAAAGGAGTAAAAACAAAAGATCTTGTTGATAATAAAGAGATATCGATGGTAACACTTTCGAATTCTTCAAATGTGCGCTTACTGGGACCACTAAAATCGATCCTCAAGGTCTGTGTAAGTTTAAAACTTTAATTTTAGTAATATGCCGTATAATAATAGTGTACAATTCTATGAAAATTCACTACTATAACGCATTTGCTGCATCCCGAAATTGTATTCGCATCTCCTAGAGAAAATTATTTTTTTCAAATTTTTCAAAACATAGGTACTTCATTTGTGGATATTGAAATTATGACAAACTATTTTCAATTCAAGCAGGGCTTATTTCCAGAAAGCTTCAACGCAAAAAATTACAGTCTTCTTCATCTATTCATGCGTCGATCCGGAAACCCACGATCTATATATATATATATATATATATATATATATATATATATATATATATATATATATATATATATATATATATATATATATATATATATATATATATATTCATCTCTTTATAAGTTTGTGTCAATATTAACATAATATCTCTGAAATACACCTTATGTTACTTCTATTGCTTTTTAAGTTACCGAAGAGCTTACCCTGTGTGAAGAGATGATAACTCTGTTATGTGGATAGTATTTAAGTATGTGTGGCTTTAGAAATAAGAATTCTGTTATATAGATAGTATTTAAGTATGTAAGTCTTTAGAAATAAGAATTCTGTTATATAGATAGTATTTAAGTATGTATGTATTTAGAAATAACAATTCTGTTATATAGATAGTATTTAAGTATGTAAGTCTTAAGAAATAAGAATTCTGTTATGTAGATAGTATTTAAGTATGTAAGTCTTTAGAAATAAGAATTCTGTTATATAGATAGTATTTAAGTATGTATGTCTTTTCTTCTAAAATAAAACTTTTAAAAGCCAATATTTTGAAGTTTGTTTAATATGTTACGTTTTAAACTGGGTCAGGTTGTATATGAGCCAATTGTAATTTTAACATCTGATTTTTAAATACCATTTTCCCACTTTAAATCGTTACCTACCCTTGATCCTAATCCTTGTGTTTGTTGGTAAATTTTCTTAAAAAAAATCGCTAATGAAGGGATCGCTACTTCTGAATTTAAAAAAATGTCTTCAAATGAGCGCAAACTAGGACATCTGGTACTCTAATCCGAAGTCAGTTTCAGCCTTTACATGTTTATATATATATATATATATATATATATATATATATATATATATATATATATATATATATATATATATATATATATATATATATATATATACGTACAGATATATGCGTGTGTGTCACACCAATAACTCAAAGAATAATGGGCCGATTTTGATAAAATTTGGTGAGTACCTTCCCTTCGCAAGCGGCTTGGATAAGTTAGTTAGCCAAAAATATCAAACTAGTTTTTCCTAGAATGGATTGGATTTCTACGTTATAAGAAAAAAATAAATTATAAGCATTTAAAAAAGATATAATTATTCTTCTTAAAGCGCCACAGTCCCAATTCTAAACGTCAAAATGACATTCTGTGTAATTTGGAGCTGCCGTGACAATATACTAACTACTTGGATCCGCAACGAAATGGCGACACGTGTAAAAATCATGTCTTACATCTTACTATACTCAGTTTAACAAAGCTCAAGGCTTCAGACGACAATTCACAGATTATATTTGGGTTTTTGCCATGACAACCAAATATCTGGAAGCTGTGATTGGTTGTATTAAGCCTTGATTAGCTGTTTATTTTGGAGACCTTAAATTATGGCCACTTCAAGAGAGTGTAAGTCGTGATGTCGTGATTAAATTGTTTGTTTCTTAATAACGATTTTTTTGTAGCAGCTGTTAGCAAATAAGAGAGATCACGTCTCATATGCTTTCAAAACATGCGACAAATGTTGGTGCGATAACACAAACAATAATTGATTTATATAGATTAAACTTGGCACAAGTATTTCTTCTGTAACTAGTTTGAATAAGTACGTTTATCAGCAAAATCGTCAGTTAAACAAAAAAAATTGTCGTAAAATCTTTGTGGCTACGAAACAAAAAAACTTTTAGCTTATTTTCTGACTCGAGAATCTAAGTTACAGACACATTCTAATTTTCGTCACCCATATGTCTGTATTTTCCAAATATATATTATAACTTATCTGTTTAGATGTGGTTAGCCATTCGCGATAAATATAAAACTAGATACATTTGACCATAATTAGAAACACATACCGGTTTCGCTCTCACTAGATCACATCAGTGCGTTAAACAAAAAGCAGAATCATCCCAGAAGCCACAAAATAAGAACAGAGTGTTACGTGCTAGATACGTATTTCGACAACGAAGTTGTCATCATCAATAGCTGTCGCCAAACTAACTGTATGAGAAAAAGTTATCATATTTATACACTTAGGTACATAAAGCGCCGCCGTGGCCGTGTTGGAAAGTCAACTGAAACTTCCGAATTCGGACTCGGGGGACGACGGTTCGAGACTTGTCGGCAGCGGATAATTTTTCAAATCACTTCTGTCATTAAGATCAAGCTTAAGGTGGAGGGTAGGTTAGTTTAGATGAGCAAAAAGGGTCAGCATTGGCCTAATTGCCAGTAAGAACCTTATCTAGGTACATAAACTATCTATACTACAAATGATGTAATATCGGTGATGCAATACTGGATGATGCAACACCGAATCATGCATTGCCGGTGATTCAATACCGGATCATGCAATAACAAATGACGTAATACCGGGTGACGTAACTGTTGCTGTGTCACAGCATAAAGAAGACTGTTTCTATGCTGTGGTTGTGTCAGTGGATGCCCCAAACCGGTTGTTGTATCGATGTTGAAAGCAACCATGGCTTATTTCCTACTACGTATTTCAAAAAGTCTTGAGTTGACTGGACCCATGACTGAATTCATTAAAATTTGTGGATTAACTTTGCGCAGTTATAAACGTTCCAAAGCATCTAACTTAGAGCCTCGGTGGTTCACGTGTGCCTCTGAACCGAAGGGTACCGGGTTCGATCCCAGGGTTCTCCTCTCACTTTTTCAGTACAAACTGTAACATTAACATCAACCGAGGTTCTGGCATTGTATTTGAGCAAGTTGAGTGTCTGCACGTTCCGCCCTTCGGAGGGGGCGTTAAGCCGTCGGTCTCGTGTCCATGCAATGTTGGGCACGTTAAAGATCCCTACCCTCCTTACAGAAAGGGAGGGGTTCTGCAAAATTTTCAGGATAGTGTGGTGAAACTGCTCCCTGGTGTCGGTGATTGGCCATAGTCGCGGAAATAAGCCGACGTTAAAAGAAACAAAACACGCACACAAAGCATATAACTTGCGATAATCCGTAGTTACTTTGAATAACTTAAGATTCCTATTGCCCACCTTGTGTCCAGAGTCAATCATATCTTGAGCAACGCCAGATTTGCTGGAAATAGAATTATAGAGATAGAAATAGAAATAGATTATTACAAGATATTGGATAAATGCCCAATTTTTACCGAGAGTTATTGTCCTTTGGTCCACCGAAAAGGCCCTTTTAATTATCAACTTTATGAACGACTCTGAACTCATTATCTTTGAATATTTTTTTCTCACCCTTTTGTAAGAAAATAGTAAAAAGGAAGTACAGCGAGGTTTTTGGGTGGCTCATCGGGTTCAGGCTTTAATGTCGTAATGTTTTTTCCTCCCTCAGGGCTCGTCCGCGTCTTTGCAACCGATAGCACTGCAGTCTTTGACTTATTGTGCATGCCCTCTAGTCTTTTCTGCTCCACCGATTCCAAAATCACTGTGCCTTGAACTAGTCTGCACAGCGATTGGTAGGGTGAATTTTTATATTGCTCTGTCTCCGGTCTAGACTGACCGTAGATCAGTTGTCTTTTGGGGTCCAGAGCTTTACACTCGCACAATATGTGCTGGGCTGATTCCTCCCCCTCGCCGCAGAGTCTGCATGCGAGGTCGCCCTCGATCAGCCCTATTTTATGCAGGTGTTTCTTGACGGCCATGTGTCCCTTCAAGAGACCTGTTATGTTTCTGAGCTGTCCTCTGTCAAGATTTAGGAGCTTTCTTTGAACTGGGTTCGTCAATTACTGACTTTCCATGTATGAGCCCTGGACAGTCCGCCCAGTACACCTTATGTTCGTTTCTGACCCAGCACTTAACGGCTCCCCTGGCCATGCTCTTTGTCACGTCTAGAACCGGTTCTGGTCCCATAAATGGTTCTGCTCACCCTCTCTTCCCGAGACTGTCAGCTTATTCATTGCCTGTGACCCTCGAGTGATCCGGCGCTCACTTACATGTGCAGCGGTTTAAATTGAGTATTATTCTACTACTGTGCCCGAGTTGTTTTAGAATATTATGTTACAAAAGGACCGTGGCTATATGAACTGGGTTACCAGTTCGAAGCCAAAAAAAAAAAATCGTAAAAATATTTCAAATCCGATAGCTCAATAAATTTCCCATTAAGCCACAATCTTCAATCTTGAACCATAGTAACGCCTATGTAAACGCACGTGGGCAATAACTTAAAGAAAAATAACATTAAGAGCTTCGCGGATAACTACGGATAAAAACCTTTTTTGTTCTTTATTGTTTGCAAAAACTGGATGGGTTGACTAACACAAAACCATCCAAGCAATTAATATGGAAAAATACCTGCCATATTTATAATTTGACAGGTGCATTCCATTTGTAAATAATTATTTTTTTTCTGAAAAACTTTTGTAGCTTTAATGAAATTTGTAACAAAATTATTTTAAAGACACTTGCAGTACTTACATATTATAGATATCTAAGATCAAATTATAATTTTTTAGCTGCATATAAAACATATTTTTTTTCAAGTAATCGCTAACTGGGACTTTAAGACCGATCTACAAGGTCCATTTAAATTTAAATAATTAGTTTTAATAATATATCTTACTAAAAGTGTACAATTGAAAAATTTACTACTTACTATAAGGCATTTGCTGGGTCCCCATTTTTTTTTCTTTATTTGATAGAGAGTAAGTGGTCCTACATAATAAAATAACGCTTGTCATTGGATGGGTGAGAGTTAATATAAATGTAAATGGAGGTTTCTGTAACCAATAAATACGAGGTTCGTCTGACTGGATCTTGTATCCTCCAATGGCTGCGTCGACGTAATGAAATAGTGATTGTGAGTCGATGGCTGATACCTACAGTGTATAAATTTAACAGGAGGCATCTTCCACCAGTCATAATATAAGGTTTGTCGGATTGGTGCTCGTTACCTCCAATGGCTGCGTTATCTTTTATGTTCATATTCTTGAAAACTCTCAGAAAAGATGGACGACATTATAAAGTGTTTCAGCAGCTGGTGAAAGATAGCCAGAATGAGCTCTGACTATGAGAAGTCTGGACGCAGCAAGTGCGTTATGGAAGTGAATTTTCTTAAAAATTGTTTTAATAGCAAATGCGAGCAGGCATCAATCTGATTACCGGTATAGCCTATGTAGTAGAAACAATCTACTATATTTTATCAAAATTACTTATTATTTGAAAATGTACAAACTCACCAATAAAACTTACGTTAATAGCAAATTGAGTTGTTGAAATTTGAAGGATTTAATGAAAATTCGCTACCAAAACGCACTTACTGGGTCCAAATTTTTTTTCTTACAAACATGCATCATATTTCGATAAAAAATTCAAAAATGCATTAACGAATTTGTTCTACGAAAATTAGCTAAAAATTATAGACCGTTAAACCATAAACTTCACCAAACCTACTGCGAAAGCACAGCATAGTGAGTCTTCTTATGCTGTGGCGAAAGCATCAACTTAACTAAACCGACAGCCAAAGCATCAGAGAAAGGGTCTATTTGAAATTAATTTTCTGTAAATATTTTAGTAAAATAAAGGGCAATGACGGTTGAATCTGAAACTTAACTGTTCGCAGAACACTCTTTTTCCAAAATTTTCTTTTCACAAACCGTATTTGTTTTACGTTCCTTGGCTGTTGCCCTCGAATTGAGGGTCTTCAGAATGATGCTGCAAATGTGCATTCGTTGCCTGTTGTGACTCCGTGTATTTTTGTTTCTTCATCCAGAGTGTTCCCATCATCACCTGGCTATACCGTACGGATGATAACTAATAAGCTTCAAACACGTCTATGCAGTTTTTTTTTTTTTAATTTCAACAACACACCACGAGGGCTTACAGCCTCAATACTATCGTACCGTGAGTGTTGACAAGGAGGTAAGAGGCAGCTTGTTAATTCTGGACTTGAAGGTTTGGAGGTTCGGAGGAGAGGGAAAAACATGTGCTGGCAAGGAATTCCACAACTTGGAAGTCCTCGGGACAAAAAAGCGGGCATAACAAGATGTTCTATGTCTGGTGACCTGGACAGTAAAAGGGTACATTCGCTCTGTTCCCCTGGTAGATCTGTTGGGGGCAGCAGATTGGGAAACTATGGAGGAAAGCTCCTCTGAGCACTGCCCGTGCAGATATCTATAAAAGAGAGAGAGGTCACCAACGACACGTCGGTGGGCAAGGGATGGCAGCCTTTGGGTGAGGGTAGAGTCACCGATGAGACGTATAGCTCTCTTTTGAATGGAGTCCAGGATAGCGAGTGTAGAAGCGGCAGCGGCACCCCAGATGTGGGAGCAGTATTCGAGGTTTGGTCTTATTTGTGAAGTATATAAGGTATAGAGATTAACTGGTGAAAAGTATTTGCGGGCCCGGAAGAGGAAACCTAATTTCGTAGCAGCCGCTTCTGCAATTGATGTGACATGTTGGTGTCAATTAAGATTTCGATCCATAGAAATGCCAACAAGAGAAAAGGACTCAGTACTTTGAATAACTTGGTTGTTCATTGTGATGGGTCTAGGGCTGGTGTATCTCTTGTGAGAAGATTTCTACTTCCCCAATCTAATATTTTTTAGAGATCCACGGAGACAGAACCCTCCATGAGTCTGCGATCCTCATCTAATTGAGCTAAAGAGACAGGCTTAGAATATTGTATATTTGAATGGAGAGTGCTGTCGTCCGCGTAGCTGTGAACTGGGTTGGATGTGCTCGAGAGGAGGTCATTGATGTGGAGAAGAAACAAAGTAGGGGCTAAAGCTGAACCTTGAGGAACTCCTGCATTAATTGGATACAGTTTAGAGGAATGGCCATCCACAACAACAGATATGCTCCTGTTGGAGAGGAAATTTGCTGTCCACATACAGAGTTTTGGTGGTAGGCCATAGGCCGGAAGTTTATTAAGCAGCGCTGCGTGCCAGACCTGGTCAAATGCTTTGGATATGTCTAGAGCAACAATCTGGGATTCACCGTGTTGTTCCAGAGACTTGTTCCAAGAATGGGTGACAAAGGAAAGGAGGTCGGCAGTCGATCTGCGCTGACGGTATCCATACTGCCTGTCGTGGATTAGACTGTGTTTTTCAAGAAATTTTAGTAATTCGGTGTTTATATACTTTTCCATCACTTTAGAGACGACTGAAAGGAGAGAAATAGGCCTGTAGTTGCTGGGAAGCGCTTTGGATCCTTTCTTGGGGATGGGTTGTAGTCGAGCAGTTTTCCAGTTACTAGGGAATATGCCTTTATTATAAGATATCTGAAACAGACGAGTCAGGACAGGAGCAAGCTCTGGTGCGCATTTTTTGAGAACAATTGCTGGGATCTCGTCAAGGCCAGAGGCTTTCCTGGTATTAAGAGAAGAGAGCATCTTTGGTACCTTTTCAGTTTTGAAAATGATATCCGTCATTTTATGCGCGACATGGGGGACTGTTGGTGGTCGGACATTTGGAGGTGGGTTGAGAGTAGAATTGCCGGCGAACAACGAAGCAAAAAGTACAGCCTTGCCCAGGGCGGTAGAAACAATTTCATCCCCTGAGACAAGAGGTGGGCACGTGCTTTTGCAGAAATTATTCCCAATAGATTTAGCAATAGTCCAGAAGGGTTTGCCGCCGTTTTTTGATGTGGTTATTAAACGAGTTTTTTGCCTCAGAAAGAATGCGGACATAGCGGTTTCTTGCGTCGTTAAATGCTTGACGATTTTCTTGACTGGGATTGTGTAGAAGCGTTTTGTGAGCTTTGACCTTTTCAAGTCGGGCCTTGTCACAGGATTTAGAGAACCAGGGCTTTTGAGTGGCTGAAGAGGTTTTCTGTGTACGTGAGATAAATAATTCCATGCCAGCTTGGATAATTTCGGTGACGTTTTGTGAGATATCAGAGGGGTCAGGATGAGAGAAGCAGACAGACGCCCATGGAAATGAGGAAAAGTAATCCCGCATTTCGTCCCAGTTTGCGGAGTTGTAGTGCCAAACGATACGTGGGTGTGATGACTGTGTGACCACGGGTTGCATTGCGCAGGAAGCAGTGACCATGCCGTGGTCTGAGCGACCAAGGGGGGCGGTGACTGATATCTTATAGCATTCAGGTTGTGTAGTAAGAAAGAGATCCAAGGGATTTGAGCTGTGTGTTGGGATACGAGGAAAGTAAGTAGGTTGCTGAACCATATTGGCTAAAGAATTGCTGACTGCAAAGGCCTCCGCTGCTCTCCCTTGTGGATCGGTTTTTGAAGATCCTAGCCATTCCTTGTTATGCACATTGAAGTCACCAAGAATAGTGACCTCGGAGGAAGGATATTCAGAAATCAGATAGTCGTTTTTTTCAGAAAGGTAGTCAAAGAGCTGGACAAAGTTGTTGTCAGAAGGTGACCGGTAAATGCAACAGATGAATTTAGTTGCAGCCCTGATAGAAAGTTTTATCCATGGTATGTCTTTTCTTCCGGCTTCTAAATTGGGGAGTCTGGTGCAGGGTAGATTGCTACGGACGTATGCGCACACGCCTCCATGCAATCTAAAGGAAGTAAGGAGCTCATACCCCGGGAAATTAAGGTGATTAGTGGCTGTTTTGGCACTGATTTGGGTTTCGGTAAGGAAGAGGAGTTGGGGCCTGTTAGCCTGGTGGAAATGGTGGACGGAGTTCAGGTTAGAATTTAGGCCACATATATTCGAAAAGGATATGTTAAATCTTGATGTTGGCGCCCCCTGTACACCCCTCTCCCGGAGATCCGAATGGAGGGGTATTTTGCCTCCGGAATATTTTGTACAAGGAGGAGCCATTATCATTTTTGCTTATAAGGGAAACCGACTCATACGTCAGAACCGGAAACGTCCGTTGGGACTTCACCGGCCCCTTGATGCATGGGGTGGCACCTCATCGGGCGTAAAAAAATCCTTTACTATTACGTAAAGGAAAATTCCACTACCACCTGCTATGAATTGGATTGGATCAATGTCTACCCCTTTAAAAATAAGATTAATAAAGGAACTATCAATTGTCCAATAGTTATGCCTTTCGACATTGTAGGAGGATACAAAACATTATCATTTTGTATATATATATAATATATATATATATATATATATATATATATATATATATATATATATATATATATATATATATATATATATATATATATAATTATTATTATTATTACTATTATTATTATTATTATTATTATTATTATTATTACACCGATAACTCAAAAATAAAGGGTCGAGTTTTAACAAATTTGGTGAGTACCTTCCTTTTGTAAATGGCTTGGACAAGGTCGTTAGCCGGGAAAATCAGACTAGGTTTTCTGGGAAAATTTTGGGTTTTATTTCGAAAAAAATTAATATCTCCGAAAATTAAAAAGCTATGGTAACCAAATTTAATATTCTGATTTCTGTTATAAAGAGTTTACTTTACACAAAAATTCAGATCTCTAGTTTAAAAGACGAAGAAAGTACAAGCATCTGATTAAAAAAAGTTGAAATGTCAAAATTGATAATTCTGATAATTCTGGTAGTGGTACATTAGCGCTTTGTGAGTTAAAAATACGACTCGAAATGACTAGCTCCTAGATCTGTCTCAGCCGCCATTTTCCTTCATTTCGTTAAATTATGAGAAAAAAAAATCAATCTTAAACAAAAATTGTATGGTGTAAATAACCAAGACGTTAGAAAATTAATACTGTTGCGTTTTCTCGGGGTTCTGGATAAGTGAGACTTTTAATTTTAACAAAACAACTTTATTTACACTCTAAATATGGATACAATAAAATTTCTAGAATGTCTCTCTCACAAAACACTTAATTTACTGTCTACAATTACTAATCTGCACACAAGTCTCTACACTGGTACTACAGTAGCTACTCTCTTAACACTTTACACTGCTTACTCAAGTCACTACCACATTCTCTTACTGAACTCCCTGGGCTGGCTTGCTTTCGCTTTTATATACTCGCCGTACCTTCCCCTCCTTTCTGCAGGGTTCCATTCCAGAACGTTCCAGGACCTTCTTTTACTAGAAGGTTCTGTGAATACAGATCGGTCCCGTGTGTATACAGGGGGATGTATATACAGGGTGATCCAAATGTGGTCACCACTCCTATGTTACACAAGAGGTGTTTCTCGAACTATAAGATCTCTCTGCGTATACAGGGTGTAAGGGTTCTCTGCGTATACAGGGTGTATATACAGGGTGTTCGGAATGTGCAGACCTCAGTTATCCGTTCCGACGGGGTACAAGTTGGTAACTTCGTTATTTCTGGTCCTAGAGGGTTAAGACTTCGCCTGAGGGGGGTCACCCCAGGCACCCCCCGAGAGGGGTGGGGAGGCGGTGTTGCCAGATTGTGCAAAAATTCCCAGATGTTGGGGAAATTCTGCAGATGAGGCAACACCGCACCTACGTCTATTGAAGTGCTTTGTAACACTGCCCCCCTCCTTAAGACTGTTCGTCCCGAATAGTATTTACCGGCCGCCAACTTGGGGGTTCGTTGCCCCGATAGGGACTCAACCTCTCTATGTGAACAACTTTGGGTTTAGTTCTTGGAGACAGCTGGATTCTGTAGACTAGGTCGTTAATTTTCTTAGTCACCAAGTATGGCCCTTCCCATGGATTCTGAAGTTTGTGACTGGGGCCCTTTCTCCTTGTTGGTTGATACAGCCACACTGCATCACCTTCCTTGAATGTATGGGGTGTTGCTCTGCGATCCAAGCGCATCTTCATCCTGTCACTGCTTAAGAGGAGCCTATCTCTGACACATCTGTGTATAGTGCGCAGTTTTCCTTGTAGGTCGGCGACATACTCAGGTAACGTAGCTAGGTCCGCTATGTCCTCGTTCGGTGGTGGTCTCGTCATGTCGATTGGTAACCGCATCTCTCTGCCGGTCAACATCATGGATGGAGTGTAGCCGGTAGATTCATGCTGAGAGCTTCTGTAAGCTAGGAGGAACAGAGGTATCAGCTTGTCCCAGGTTCTCTGATTCTCGTCGACAAACATAGCAAGATACTGATTGATGGTCCTGTTATGCCGTTCTACCATGCCGTCTGATTGAGGGTGGAGTGGCGTTGTTCTTGTTTTCTTTATGCCTAGCAAGTCCATTAGGCTCTTCCAGACCTCTGATTCGAAATTCCGGCCCTGGTCGGTGTGAATCTCCAAGGGTACGCCATGCCGTGATATGACATTTTTCATCAGGGCTTCTGCTACGGTCGTTGCCTCTTGGTTGGGGATCGGCGCAACTTCAGGCCATTTTGAGAAGTAGTCCATCGCCACCATTATGTATCTGTTCCCAGACTCTGTGATTGGAAAAGGTCCTGCGATGTCTACGGCAACTCTCTCCCACGGTGTACCTGAGATGTACTGCATCATTTTTCCTCTGGATCGGGTCTTTGGTCCTTTCTTTGAAGCACATTGGTCACACCTTTTGCACCATTCTTCCACGCTTCTTCGGCAGTTTATCCAATAGAAGCGGTCTCTGACTCTGGCGAAAGTCCTGTTGACCCCAAAGTGGCCTCCACTTCTACTATTGTGTAACTCATGAAGAACACTGTCTATGCACTCACTTGGCACAACGGTCTGGTATATACAGTCTCTACCATCGGCAGTTTCCCATTTTCGAGTGATCAAGTCATTCTTCAGACACAAGGAGTCCCATTGTAGCCAGTAGCCTTTAACCTCCGCCCCAAACCGAGACACATCGTGCCACTCAGGTCTTTTCCCTTTTTCTAGCCATTCTCTAATATTTTTCAGGTCTGGATCTGTCTTCTGTGCATCTCTGATGTATTCAAGATTTACGTCTGGATCGGTATTATTCTCCTGTTCCGTCACCAGTTGTTTGATCTGATGAGTTACTTTGTCGATTTCTTTGTTCTCTTGTCGCTCGCACAATTTGCATTCATGCACTGAACATGGTCTTCTTGACAGGCTGTCTGCATTGGCGTGACTTCTTCCTCTTCGATGTTCAATCCGGAAGTCGTAGCTCTGCAGTTTCTCTATCCATCGTGCTATCTGTCCTTCGGGATTTCTAAAGTTCAGAAGCCATTGCAGAGCAGAGTGATCCGACCTCACGCGGAATGTTCTTCCGTACAGGAAGCTGTGGAAATGTTCGATGGATCTGACAACTGCCAGCAGTTCTTTCCGGGTTACACAGTAATTTCTTTCTGCTTTTCCGAACGTTTTGCTGAAGTAGCCTATCACAACTTCTTCTCCGGCTTGGAGCTGTGAGAGTACTGCCCCAATGCCATACTGGGAAGCATCGGTGTCCAGTATAAACAATCCTTCGTCCTGAGGATAAGCCAGTACAGGAGCAGTGAGAAGACGATGTTTGAGTTCTCTAAAAGACTGTTGGCAATCTGGTGACCAGATGAACTCGGCCTTATTTTCAG
Source organism: Tillus elongatus (assembly GCA_964006375.1). Classification (NCBI taxonomy): domain Eukaryota; kingdom Metazoa; phylum Arthropoda; class Insecta; order Coleoptera; family Cleridae; genus Tillus; species Tillus elongatus. Next base: position 17,521,120 of record OZ023268.1, on the reverse strand, counting down.
TTAGGCTATGTAGAGGTTTCGCAATGCTGCTGAAGTACTTCACAAAACGTCGGTAGTAGCTGCAAAGTCCCAGAAAACTTCTGACCTCATGTTTGTTCTTCGGCACAGGCCAGTCTCTTACTGCCTTTATTTTCTCTGGATCAGTTTCTGTCCCTTTCTCAGAAACGACATGTCCGAGGAAACTCACTTTCTTCTGGAAGAGGACGCATTTATTGGGATTGAGTTGCAGATTGGCACCTCTCAGCCTGGAGAAAACTTGCTTCAGATTCGACAGGTGTTCATCGAAAGTCCTTCCAATCACCATGACATCGTCGAGATACACCAGGCATGTTTCCCATGTAAGTCCTCTCAGCACTAACTCCATTAGTCGCTCGAAGGTGGCAGGAGCATTACATAAGCCGAATGGCATGACCTTGAATTGGTACAACCCATTCCCGGTTGAAAAAGCAGTCTTCTCCTTATCGTCTTTATGGAGTTCTACTTGCCAGTAGCCACTTTTCAGGTCTAATGTAGAGAACCACTTTGATCCGGCCAAAGTGTTCAAAGTGTCGTCGATCCGGGGCAGGGGATAACTGTCTTTCTTGGTGACATCATTCAGCTTCCTATAGTCCACGCAAAATCTCATAGTGCCGTCTTTCTTGGTGACCAAAACTACTGGGGACGACCAAGGACTATTAGACTCCTCGATCACACCATCCTCCAGCATTTCGTTAACCATCGCCTTGATTTCTGATTGCTTGGCAAAAGGCAGTCTTCTCGGCGGCTGTCTAATTGGTCTTGCGTCGCCAGTATTAATTCTGTGTTGCACTAGACTCGTACGACCTGTTATTTTATCTTGAGCGAAAATATCGGCCTCCTCCAATATGAACTTCAGGGCCATTTCCATCTCCATGTTGTTCAATTGGCCCCATGAATTCTTGAACCGCTCTACTATTTCTACTGGCAGTCTTCTGTCTAATGCAGTGGGTGTCACGTTTTTGGACAACGTCACTCGGTCAATGGGTTCGCAAGTGGCGATAACCTCACCTTTCTTCAGTGTGACCCTGTTAGTTTGCACGTTAGCCACTCTTATGGGTATTGTCCTCTTCGGGTCTACTAAGCATCGTGCGACGAGGGCACCATCATGTCTATCTTTTAGGGGCTCCGCTATGAGAGCAGACATACCATCAAGTTTCTTCTCTAGCCTGGCTCTGACAATCTTCTCACTGTTACCAGGAATCCGTGTATCTTCGTCGACAATAAGTCTCACCCTGGGATTAGCTTCGCCTGCTGTTGGAGATAAATACAACTCTTCGTTACCGATTTTCAAGATCTTATTCTGGAAGTCTACTGTTAGGACATCGAACTCTTCCATTAAATCCAGGCCCAGAATAAATTCGTCGACGATTTCTGCGACGACAGCCCTTACCTGTAGCTCAGTACTGCCCAGCCTGATGTAAACAGTGGCCTCTCCATGCACGGGTATTCTATCTCCTTTTGCCGTCTCCAACACAGGCTGTTTGTTGGTAGTGAGTGCCGACTTGTTTGGCAACATGTCTGGACGTACAACGGATCTAGTGGCACCAGTATCGATGGTGAAACTGCATTGTCTTCCGTGTATGCTGCCAGGTATAACGAGGCTCTCGCGGTAGCGTCGGATAGTGGAGACCTTGACTTTGGGGCCTTGGGACTCGCACGCCAGCTGCCGCCCCCTTACACTGGCGTCAGGTCGTTTTCCTGACGGCGCTCACTGTTGGTATATTCTTGTCTTCTGTGAGCCACCTGTTGGGTTTGTAAGCACTGCCTACTTATGTGTCCTTTCCTACCACACTTGTAGCATTCTATGTCTGACCAATCTGCTTTCGTCTTACGTGCTCCGACCGTTGCAGTGAGCTTGCTTATGGCTTCCTTTATAAACTTTATTTCTTGCCTTAGTTCCCCAGACGTGTCTGAAAGGTCCTCTTTCTCCTTCACTTCGCGCAGCCTGTTGCGGCGAGGTTGAGATGCATTCTTCGCTGCTTCAAATTCCAAGCCGTAAATGACGCAGTCTGTAAGTGTTTTGAATCTTCCGAGCCTTAAAGCTTGTTGCATTTCATTGTCAAGTACCCCATCTATGAAGGTCTGGACGGTGATCTGGTTGACAAATTCTTCTGGGGCTTGGGGATATGCCAGTCGCACAAGTTTCTCCACTTCGGCACTGAATTCTTGCAGAGTCTCATTTGGCTTCTGGACCCTTGTCTTTAGTTGTGTCTGGTAGACTTGGCTCATGTACTTGTTACCATATCTCAAATCTAGGGCCTGTACCACTGTTAAGTAGTTTTGCTGTTTCGACTCCGGGATGTTCTGGAGGATTTCTAGGGCTTTACCTCGAAGCGAGAGAATTAGAGCAGTTGCTGCCTGTTGTTCGCTCCACCCATTGCTGAGAGCTGCCGCCTCAAACTGCCTCCTGTACATGGGCCACGATGTTTCTCCGTCAAGTCGGCGGCTTCAAGGTTCCATGAGGCTGCTGCACGGCTGGTACATCCGCCTCCGACCGATTTTGAACTGGGGCCATTCCAGTAACTCCTCTTGGTTCAGTTCTATCAGTCTGGACAATCAACTGTTCGGTCAGTTCTTTATGTGTGCATTCTGTTCCTTTCATGATCAGCTTCATTTGTTCTTTCAACCCTTCCACTTCTTCCCATCGTTTATTCAAATCCTCTGTTACATTTTCTACTTTCTTGTCCACATTTTCTACTTTCTTGTCCACATTTTCTATTTGTTCGTTGATCTGTTCAATTTCTTCTTTTACATCGACTCTTATATTGTGGAACATACTTCGGAGCTCTTCTTTATCTTCTTGTCGCCTCTGTTCCTCATCTTGCCGTCTTCTCTCGTCTTCTTCGCGCCGTCTTCTTTCATCTTCTTGTCGCCGTTGTTCGTCTTCTTCGCGTTGCTTTTTCAGTAAGTCCATCAACTCTTTGATTTCAGCCATCTTGTCGTAGTCAGTCGATCTGGTGTTTACCATTTACAGCTAGCTTGCTTGTTCACTTCTTCACTCACTTATCCCACACTTCTGACACCAAATTGTTGCGTTTTCTCGGGGTTCTGGATAAGTGAGACTTTTAATTTTAACAAAACAACTTTATTTACACTCTAAATATGGATACAATAAAATTTCTAGAATGTCTCTCTCACAAAACACTTAATTTACTGTCTACAATTACTAATCTGCACACAAGTCTCTACACTGGTACTACAGTAGCTACTCTCTTAACACTTTACACTGCTTACTCAAGTCACTACCACATTCTCTTACTGAACTTCCTGGGCTGGCTTGCTTTCGCTTTTATATACTCGCCGTACCTTCCCCTCCTTTCTGGAGGGTTCCATTCCAGAACGTTCCAGGACCTTCTTTTACTAGAAGGTTCTGTGAATACAGATCGGTCCCGTGTGTATACAGGGGGATGTATATACAGGATGATCCAAATGTGGTCACCACTCCTATGTTACACAAGAGGTGTTTCTCGAACTATAAGATCTCTCTGCGTATACAGGGTGTAAGGGTTCTCTGCGTATACAGGGTGTATATTTTTTTTTGTTCCCTCAGGGCTCGTCCGCGGCCTTGCCGCCCCGATAGCACCGCAACCCTTGGTTGATTGTGCATAACAGGGTGTATATACAGGGTGTTCGGAATGTGCAGACCTCAGTTATCCGTTCCGACGGGGTACAAGTTGGTAACTTCGTTATTTCTGGTCCTAGAGGGTTGAGACTTCGCCTGAGGGGGGTCACCCCAGGCACCCCCCCGAGGGGGGTGGGGAGGCGGTGTTGCCAGATTGTGCAAAAATTCCCAGATGTTGGGGAAATTCTGTAGATGTGGCAACACCGCACCTACGTCTATTGAAGTGCTTTGTAACAATACTTAGTGAAACCGTTCCATACTTAATAGAGCTGTAGACTTTTCCTGTGGCTTCACAAGTGATTGTTCTTTTCCGCAACCGATTTAAATTTTTACTGGACGCAGCAAAAGTGTCGTGGTAGCGAATTTTCATTAAAGTTTCAAATTTCAATAGCTCAATTTGCTTATAATCTAACGTTAGTTGGCCAGGAACCAGTTTTTTCGAGAACATTTTAAGTTTATTTTCGAAAAAATTTAGTACATTTTCAAACAATAAAGTCATTTTGTGAAATATGGTACATTGTTTCTACTATATAGGTTATACTGGTAACCAAATTTCATGCCTGCTTTCTTTAAAAAAAGACATATTTGTTATTAAAAACATTTTAATGAAAATTCACTACCATAATGCACTTGCTGCGTCCAGACTTTTTTTCTTTTAACCTAGAGATCTACATTTTGGTACGTAGCATGCCTTTCTTTATATAAACCTACATACCAAATTTGGTTGCCATACATTTTTTATTTCCGGAGATACAGAAAATGTTCCGAAAGGAAACGTAAAATTATCCCGGAAAAACTAGTAAGATTTTTCTGGCTAACGAACTTGTCCAAGTCACTTGCAAAAGGAACGCTCTCATCCAGTTTGATTAAAATCGGCTTATTATTTTTGAGTTATCGGTGTCAGACATACGGTATATATATATATATATATATATATATATATATATATATATATATATATATATATATATATATATATATATATATATATAGGGTGGCGTATTGAAAACGAAACAGACCGATTTGCGTCCAAAGGAATTTTTTTTAAGAAACGCTGAAACACGTCAATTTTTTGTTGGTTTGTAAAGAAAAAATTGACTATCAGAACATTTGTTATCGGAATAAGAGAAATGCGGTTTATAATTTCAGTTTATTGGTCGGTTTTATACTTGATAGTACTACCGAAAATTAATTTCACAATGGTGTATTCTGTAGAAGAAAGAATTGAAATTATTACTCTTTTTTTCAAAAACGATGACTGTGCCAACCGTACCGCAAATTTGTTTAATGAACGACATCCGAACAGACATGTTAACAGAAAATACATTCTGGAGTTATTTGCAAAGTTTCGACAAAATCGTTCAGTAGCCAACAAAAAACGGGATCCTGAACGTGAATTTTCGTTTAGAAATGAGACTACTGAGATTCAAGTTTTAGGACAAATTGCTGCAGACCCAACTTTGAGCACGTGAAAATTGGCCACTGTTTCAAACATCAAAAGAAAAACTATTCAGCGGATATTGAAGCATCATAAATTTCACACGTATAAAATTCATCTTGTACAACAACCGAATGAAGATGATTTTAAAGAACCTCGGTGGTTCAGGGGTAAGAACGTGTGCCTCTGAACCGAAGGGTACTGGGTTCGATCCCAGGGTACTCCATTTACTTTTTCAGTACAATCTGTAACATTAACATCAGCCGAGGTTCTGGCATTGTATTTGAGCAAGTTGAATGTCTGCACGTTCCGCCCTTCGGAGGGGGCGTAAAGCCGTTGGTCCCGTGTTCATGCGATGTTGGGCACGTTAAAGATCCCTGCCCTTTTCACAGAAAGGCAGGGGTTCGGCAAAATTACCAGGATAGTGACGTGAAACTGCTCTCTGGCGTCGGTGATTGGCCAATTTTTCTTTATGGAAATTTGAGTGACGAAACGTATTTGGAGTTTCCAGGAAAATGGATTGGGCGTAGAGGTGTTATGGAGTGGCCCCCTTAATCACCGGATTTAACTCCTTTAGACTTCTTTCTGTGGGATTTAAATAGTTGAATTTACGCAACAGAACCGGAGTCTCTGGAAGAATTACGATGACGCATTGTTGAAGAATGCCATCTTATAACTCCACAAATGCTCCAGAATGTGAGAGCTTGTTTTGAACAAAATTTGTGCTTTTGTATGGAAGCTGGTGGTCAACAATTTGAACACTTGCTTAACTGAATAAACATCTTTGAACGTTAGGTTTTGTTTTTTAGTTTTTTTTAACGAAAAATTGACTGAATTGTGCATTTCTTATCACAATGAATGAAATACGTTCTTGCAATTCCAACTGTCAATTTTTAAACGAGTTGATAAAAACTTCCAAAAAAGTTAGTGTGCTGAATTCGGAAAAGAAAGAGCTTTCAAATGATGTAACACTCGACCTATGTTCCCTATTTAAAATATAATATAAGGGTTGTTATCACCACCCTTAAGAGGTTGATATGACAAAGTTGAGTTTTATGTCAAACCATGTCCCTCTCAATATTACAATTGACTTGTTTCAGCGTTTCTTAAAAAAAATTTCTTTGGACGCAAATCGATCTGTTTCGTTTTCAATGCGCCACGATGTATATATATATATATATATATATATATATATATATATATATATATATATATATATATATATATATATATATATATATATATGTATATATATATATATATATATATATATATATATATATATATATATATATATATATATATAGCGATAACTCAAAAAATAATGAGCTGATTTTGATCAATTCTGGTGCTTTTGCAAATGGCTTTGATAGGTTCGTTAGCCAAGAAAATCGACACAGTTCTTGTCAGAAAATTTTGTTTTATTTTGGAAAATTTTTATAATTCCGGAAATAACAAAGATACGAAAACCAAATTTGGCACGCTGGTTTATGCTACAAAGGGTAACCCATTTACCAAAACTTAAATCTATAGGTTAAAAGAAAGAAAAGTTAAAGGCATTAAAAAAACAAATTGGGTGCCACTGATGACCAGATAAACGCACAAAAGCAAAATATTTTGTGTGGATAACAAAGTCTATTGTATATGACAGATAAGACTAAGTCTTTGGCGCAAAATGGTCAAGAAATGCCAGCAACATTACTTTGAAACGTTGATAACTTTTCTCCTAAAACGTCAAAGTCGTGATACGTCAACGAGGTAAAGAACCTAAAGCGAATACGGCCTATGTGGCGAAAATGTCGCAAGAAGTGTGTTTTACAAGCCCTTAAGTTTTCAGCTTCAACCGTCACTGTCCTTAATTTTACTAAAATATTTCCAGAAAATTCATTTCAAATAGACCCTTTCTCTGATGCTTTAGCAGTAGTTTTTGTTATAGAGTTTAAGGTTTAATTGTCTATAATTCTTAGCAAATTTTTTTAGAAGAAATTCGCGACTTTTGAATTTCAAACAAAAATTACAAATGAGCGCTAACTAGGTCCTCTAGGCCCCATATCTGGGGTTAGTTTCAGTTTTTATCTGTTTACATATATACAGGGTGACGCATTTCTACGGCAAAGCTCAATACTGTTAGTATAGAAGATACGAGAAACAATTGCATACGTTACTTATAGCGTATCTTGAGTTGCATCTTATAAAAATTATTTTGATAATGACAGGTAGCCCATAAATCGTTGGCTATACAAATTTTCTTTTTTAAATCAGAGACCCCTTATATTGCATTTTTGTATTTTCCGTCGAATTGTGATGCATGCTTGTTTTCGAGTTATTTAAGAGCATTAAGCCATAAACTCTAACTAAAACTACTGCCAAAGCATCAGCGAAAAGGTTTATTTGAAATAAAATGTCTGCAAATGTTTTAATAAAATGAAGGACATTGACAGTTGAACCTTACGGTTTTGCATTTTTTTAATTTTTCATCGATTATTATGCACGTTTGTATGCAAAAAAATTGATAGCGTTCATCGTTTTCGAATTATTTAATCACTTTTTTGGCACATATCAAAAATTGTGATACGGCGTTTTTACCATCGAATGCAAATGGCGCATTCAGAGAGGTTTTCGTTTATATTATTTCATGAAAAAATTGAGATCCGTATACAGGGCGCTCTCAAATCGTGATTAAAAAATCAAACTTTCATAACTCAATTGTTTCAAATAGAACACTACGTATTTTGTGTTTCAGCAGTGAAGCACATAAGACTAAATGTTTAATAAGTTATTTAAACAAAATGTTTGGAGTTTCATGAAAAATTTCTTTACTTTTTTTGGAGTTTTGACGAAAAGCTTATTTAATGAAACATGGTACATTATTTCTACTATATAGGTTATACTGGTATCGAAATTCGATGCCAGATTTCATGAAAAAAAGAGATATTTGCTATTGAAAACATTTTTTGAAAATCACTCCTATAACGCACTTGCTGCGTCCAGACTTTTCTGTTTTTAACTTGTTATCTGGCTGTTGGGACTTTTCGTTTCCAAGAAACCATTTTTGCAACATTAAGCTGCAGCTGAGGATTTACTAGGAAATATTTATATTGACAATGGGAGACACCTGCGTCTCATTTAACCATCGTTATCTCTTCCAGGTAAATATTAGTTGAATGGGCATTGGTATCTAGAATTTGGCGATAAAAGGTATCTTTAAAACTTCTAAGTTTAGTTTGTGTGTGCAGTTTGTGCACAGCATACATATACATATTCTGTGCTTACAGGTTCATCGGTCCAGTTATTTAAGTAAAAGAGTGTTTTTTTCAAATCTGTGACTAGGAAAAATAGGTTGTAATATTGTTTTAACGCCAATAGATACTACTTGTGAGTGCTTCCCTTAATAGATATATGGTTTAAATACAACCATAAAGTATATTATTCAGTGCATTTTACGTGAAGTAGGCTGGAAGTGACACAACCAAATATATCTCTATACTGATTTTTAGCCAGATAGGTAAGTGCCTTAGATTGTTCCAGTAAAATCTAGCGAAGTTAAAAGTGAGTACATTATTTAAAAAAATCGCACTTGCAAACAACGTGGGTTCTAAAAGCTAGTCAATTTCTTATATGAATACAACGTTCTGAATAATATAAAAATATTAGATTCCATAAATTTGTTTCTTGTTTATATACAGACTAAGACGCTTGCTGGTGTTGCTTCTGAATAACTTTTAGACTTTCAGGAGTCCAAAATGATTTGAGTGCATTTCTAGGTAAAATTTAAGATTCATCTAATGTGTTTCATTATCTACCTAAGATACGAGTATATAGGGTGTGACGTGAAATTGTAATTTTTAAACAGATAACCGTATGTTTTTTGGTTGCCTCCCATACAGTTTTTGTAAAATAGGGACATTTTTATTAATTTTTTGGTATTATAATATAGTGAGAGACACTAAGTGAGTGGTAAGACACGAAGCAACGTGCCACCACCTAGTTGCGGAACCAAGTAGTGTGTTGTCAGGCCAGCTCCAAATAACCCAAAGTGTTAAAAATAGATACTGTATACAACCAACTAACAAATTAGTAAATTGTCAGCTCAGGCCAAATTCTACCCTAATATAGGGACAAAGTATGTAAGGCTAGATGCATTCTCACCACAATTAGAACCGTAGACCGTACGGACGGGCTCTAATTAGAGCGAAACCAGTCTACGGTTCTAATTGTGGTGAGAATGCATCTAGCCTTACATACTTTGTCCCTATATTAGGGTAGAATTTGGCCGGAGCTGACAATTTACTAAATTGTTAGTTGGTTGTATACAGTCTTAATTTTGTAACACTTTGTGTTATTTGGAGCTGGCGTGACAACATACTACGTGGTTCCGTAACTAGGTGGCGGCACGTTGTTTCGTGTCTTACCACTCACTTAGTGTTGGAAGGCTGGCTACCATAGCCGTATTACTTTATAGGTGTATTTTCGTTGCAATTAGTATACCGTACTGACCAGCTCTACTTAGAGCGAAACCGGTCTACGATTCTAATTGTGGTGAGAATACATCTAGCCTTACATACTTTGTCCCCATATTAGAGTTGAAATGGGCGAGGGCTGACAATTTACTATGTGAAAACTGAAACCTGTGATGAGCACTAATAAGTACACTTGGAGAACACTCAAATCACCACAACACATATTTCAGATACCTTACGATCGTTTCATTGACCATGTCAACATCTTCAGAGGAAGAAAAATTCTGAATTTTTATCAAAAATAATGGTCCGATTTTGATGAAAAGTGGTAAATACCTTACTTTTTTAAGTGGCTTCGTTAAGTTCGTTAGCCAGGAAAATCGGACAAGTTTTTGCGGGAAAATTTGGAGTATTCTTAACTCCTAAAATACCAGAACTGTAACTACCAAATTTGGCACATACATTTCTATCAAATTTTTCCTACACACCGAAATTCAGATCTCTATTTTAAAGAAAAAAAATTAATAGGCATTTTGAGAAAAAAAAATTTTGAGAAAAAAAAATGGGTGCCACTGGTGATCAGACTAAAGCACAAAAACAATATATTTTATGTGATTAACAAAACCAATTGAATATTACATAGAACGGTTTAATAGGAACCCCTTATGTGATTGTATTTTCAATCGAATTATAATGCATGTTTGTAAGGAAAAAAATTGATATCATTTATCGTTCTTGAGTTATTTCAATTGCTTTGGAACTTTTCACGTTTTTGGCACACATCACAAACATATATCACAAATTGTGATACAGCGTTTTTACCAATATAGATAGATTCGTGGGTGTGATGACTGTGTGACCTCGGGTTGCATTGCGTAGGAAGCAGTGACCATATCGTGGTCTGAGCGACCCAGGGGGGCGGTGACTGATATCTTATAGCATTCAGGTTGTGTAGTAAGAAAGAGATCCAAGGGATTTGAGCTGTGTGTTGGGATACGAGGAAAGTAAGTAGGTTGCTGAACCATATTGGCTAAAGAATTGCTGACTGCAAAGGCCTTCGCTGCTCTCCTTTGGGGATCGATTTCTGAAGATCCTAGCCATTCCTTATTATGGACATTGAAGTCACCAAGAATAGTGACCTCAGGGGAACGATACTTAGAAATCAGATGGTCGGTTTTTTCAGAAAGGTTATCAAAGAGCTGAAGAAAGTTGTTGTCAGAAGGTGACCGGTAAATGAAACAGATGAATTTAGTTGCAGTCTAATGTAACTTATAGGCCAGTGTATGATCTGATCAAATGTGAAGAAAAATAGTGTTCCTTTTGAAATAAGCGAGTTTTAAAACTTTGAATTTCTTCTGAAAAACATAAATTACTGAACACCCGGTATAAGTTGCGTCGAGTTTGACCTCATATTTTGATCGAGCTACTATCTGAGAAAAACCCCCAGAAAAGTGACACGATACACGTCGTTTTAAAGCTACAAATGATATTTTCGTAAAACAATGAAAATTATATTTTCACAAGATTTTTCGAATAACTCGAAAAGTGTTGAGATTTCGAAGAAAATTTTTAGAACAGCATACTCTTAATTTTTTCCAGGAATCTGAAATTTGTCATAAAAGTAGAGGCTGCCATTTAAGAATGAAGTTGACGTCGGTACAAGAGATTTGGGACATCTTGTATACACCGCAATATTATAGGAAATGAAGGGCAGCTAATTTTTAGTGAATTTTCTTAGAAAAAATTCACCATTGGGGAGATCCCGACTTTTGAATTTTGAAAAAATTTCTTCAAATGAGCGTGGTCTATGACCCCTAGAACCCATACCCGGGGTCAGTTTCAAATTTATGTATATATATATATATATATATATATATATATATATATATATATATATATATATATATATATATATATATATATATATATATATATATATGTCATTAATTAGAAATTCTGATGCCAAAATTTGGTACGTAAGTTTACAATATTAAAAGAAAACTATATGCCAAAACTTGTAATTCTATGTTAAAAGAAAAAAAGTTATAAAAAAATATATGATGCCAGATAATTTCTATGAAAATTCACCACCATAACGGACTTGCTGCGTCCCGAATTGTTGAATTTTTTCAATAACTTTGAAAATAACCGAAATAGCTTGCAACCTCATACTAGGTGGACACCCTGTATATTGAAAAACAAATCACCAAGAAAATATGGCCAAATTAATGAAGTGTGGCAGCTACAACAAAAAACGAATGCTGGTAATAAGAGAGTTGCGGTTACGCCGACATGGCAACATTGCTTTTAAACTATTGCCTGGCTGTTATCAATTTTCGTTTCCCAGTAGTCATTTTTGCAACATTAAGCTGTCGATAAGGATCTGCTGGGAATATTTGCATTGACAATGCCTCTCATTTGAATGTGCTTAGAGCTTTCAGGTAAAAATGACACACTGGCACTAATTTGTGGTGAGTTGATGTCGTCGAACTCGAAAATTTAGTTTGTGTTTCCAGTGTGCGCGTGCAGTATCATTTGTGCAGTTGTTTTAGTAGAAGACTCTGACTGAACTACTAGTTGTATTTTTTTAAAGCCACAGAAAAATACTTGTGTGTGCTTGTTCTAATAGATATATCATTTGAAAACAACTATAAAACGTGTAATTTAGCCCATTTGACCTGATTCAGTTTTAGTCACGTGACTACATCTATTTCTACTGATTTTGAGCCAGCTACTGAGTAAGTCTTTTCGATATTTTTTATTACAATGTAACTGTATAAATAAGGACTCAGTTATTATATAGAAACCTGTCTCACAGACAACGTGTTAAATAGAACACACGGTGCTATATCAAATTATTCTATTTTAAAAATATGCTTATATTTTAGGCACAGATTAAGACACTTGTTGGTGTTCCTGAATAACTTTTGTAGCTTTTAAGTATCCAAAATTATTTGAGTGTATTTCTGTATAATATTTAAGTTTTCTTTTTTTTCTGTATAATATTTAAGTAAATGTCCCCTCCTGTGTTGCGTAAAATGAGTTTTCCGAGAGAATTTTGGGTTTTCTTTCGGAAAAAAATTATCTCAAAAAATAAAAAATCTATGATGCCCAAATTTGGTACGTAAGTTTACGATATTGAAAGGAAACTATATGCCAAAATTTATATTTCTATGTTAAAGGGAAAAAGTTATAAATAATATTTGGTGCCAGATCATTTCTATGAAAATTCACTACCATAACGGACTTGCTGCGTCCAGACATTTTGAATTTTTTCTATATCTTCGAAAATAATAAAAATATCTTGCAACCCCATACTAGATGGACATCCTGTATATTGAAAAACAACCCACCAAGAAAATCTGGACAAATTGATGAAGTGTGGAAGCTAGAACAACAAAAAACGAATGCTGGTAATAAGAGAGTTGCGGTTATGCCGACATGGCAACATTGCTTTTAAGCTATTACCTGGCTGTTATCAATTTTCGTTTACCAGAGGTCATTTTTGCAACACTAAGCTGCAGATAAGGATCTGCAATGCCTCTCATTTGAATGTGCTTATACTTTTCAGGTAAAAATGACACACTGGCACTAATTTATGGTGCGTTGGTCTCGTCGAACATGAAAAAGTAGTTTGTGTTTGCAGTTTGTGCGTGCAGGTTCATTTGTGCGGTTATTTTAGTAGAAAACTCTGACTAAACCACTAGTATTTTTTAACGCCACAGATAGTCACGCGACTACATCTATTTGTACTGATTTTCAGCCAGCTTTTGAGTAAGTCTTTTCGATTTATTTATTAGAATTTAGCCGTCTAAATAAGGACTAAGTTATTATATACAAACCTGTCTTACAGACAACGTGTTAAATAGAACACCTGCTGCTATATCAAATTTTTATATTTTAAAAATACGTTTATATTATATGCACAGGTTAAGAAGCTTGTTTTTTCATGAAGTAATGAAAACCTCTCTGAATGCGTTATAATTAGACTCCGATTTTTGTTGGTAAAAACGCCGTACCACAATTTTTGATATGTACCAAAAATGTGAAAAGTTGCAAAACAATTGAAATAAGCAGAAAACAAACATGCATTACAATTACAATTAGATGGAAAATGCAATAATATAAGGGGTATTCGATTTAAACGAGAAAATTTGTATCGCTAACGTCTTATGGAACATGATTTTCGAAATGTGTTTGATAAGATGCCGCTCAAATTGCAGCTATATTCAAATTTGAAGCATTTAATGAAAATTCGCTACCATAACGCAATTGCTGCATCCCGAATTTCTTTCCTTACAAACATGCATTATGTTTCGATGGAATTTTTTTTTTTTTATGTCAACAACACACCACGAGGGCTTACAGCCTAAATACTATCGTACCGTGGGTGTTGACAAGGAGGAAAGAGGGAGCTTGTTAATTCTGGACTTGAAGGTTTGGAGGTTCGGAGGAGAAGGAAAAACATGTGCCGGCAAGGAATTCCACAACTTGGAAGTCCTCGGGACAAAAGAGCGGGCATAACAAGATGTTCTATGTCTGGTGACCTGGACATTAAAAGGGTGCATTCGCTCTGTTCCCCTCGTAAATCTGCTGGGGACAGCAGGTGGGGGAATTATGGAGGAAAGCTCCTCTGAGCAGTGCCCGTGCAGATATCTATAAAAGAGAGAAAGGTCACCAACGGCACGTCGGTGGGCAAGGGATGGAAGCCTTTGGGTGAGGGTAGGGTCACCGATGAGACGAATAGCTCTCTTTCGAATGGAGTCCAGGATAGCGAGTGTAGAAGCGGCAGCTGCACCCCAGATGTGGGAGCAGTATTCGAGGTTTGGCCTTATTTGTGAAGTGTATAAGGTATAGAGATTAGTTGGTGAAAAGTATTTGCGAGCCCGGAAGAGGAAACCCAATTTCTTAGCAGCCGCTTCTGCAATTGATGTAACATGTTGGTGCCAATTAAGATTTCGATCCACAGAAATGCCAACAAGAGAAAAGGACTCATTACTTTGAATAACTTGGTTGTTCATTGTGATGAGTCTAGGGCTGCTGTATCTCTTGTGAGAAAGAAAGCAAGACTTAGTTTTGGTGGGGTTGAATTGTACAAGATTTCTACTTCCCCAGTATAATATTTTTTGGAGGTCTACGGAGACAGAACCCTCCATGAGTCTGCGATCCTCATCTAATTGGGCTAAAGAGACAGGCTTAGAATATTGTATGTTTGAGTGGAGGGTGCTGTCGTCCGCGTAGCTGTGAACTGGGTTGGATGTGCTAGAGAGGAGGTCATTGATGTGGAGAAGAAACAAAGTAGGGGCTAAAGCTGAACCTTGGGGAACTCCTGCATTAATTGGATACAGTTTAGAGGAATGGCCATCCACAACAACAGATATGCTCCTGTTGGAGAGGAAATTTGCTGTCCAGGTACAAAGTTTTGGTGGTAGGCCATAGGCCGGAAATTTATTAAGCAGCGCTGCGTGCCAGACCTGGTCGAATGCTTTGGATATGTCTAGAGCAACAATCTGGGATTCACCGTGTTGTTCCATAGACTTGTTCCAAGAATGGGTGACAAAGGAAAGGAGGTCGGCAGTCGATCTGCGCTGACGGAATCCATACTGCCTGTCGTGGATTAGACTGTGTTTTTCAAGGAATTTTAGTAGTTCGGTGTTTATATACTTTTCCATCACTTTAGAGATGACTGAAAGGAGAGAAATAGGCCTGTAGTTGCTAGGAAGCGCTTTGGATCCTTTCTTGGGGATGGGTTGTACTCGAGCAGTTTTCCAGTTACTAGGGAATATGCCTTTATTGTAAGATATCTGAAACAGACGAGTCAGGATAGGAGCAAGTTCTGGTGCGCATTTTTTGAGAACAATTGCTGGGATCTCGTCAAGGCCAGAGGCTTTCCTGGTATTAAGAGAAGAGAGCATCTTTCGTACCTGTTTAGTTTTGAAAATGATATCAGTCATTTTATGCGCGACATTGGGGACTGTTGGTGGTTGAACATTTGGAGGTGGGTTGAGAGTAGAATTTCCGGCGAACAACGAAGCAAAAAGTTCAGCCTTGCCCAGGGCGGTAGAAACAATTTCATCACCTGAGACAAGAGGTGGGAACGTGCTCTTGCAGAAATTATTCCCAATAGACTTAGCAAGAGTCCAGAAGGGTTTGCCGCCGTTGGAGCTTGAGAGGACTTTGTTTTTGATGTGGTTATTAAACGAGTTTTTTGCCTCAGAAAGAATGCGGACATAGCGGTTTCTTGCGTCGTTGAATGCTTGACGATTTTCTTGACTGGGATTGTGTAGAAGGGTTTTGTGAGCTTTGACCTTTTCAAGTCTGGCCTTGTCACAGGATTTAGAGAACCAGGGCTTTTGAGTGGCTGAATGCAATAATATAAGGCGTATTCCATTAAAAAAAGAAAATTTGTATCATCCAACTACTTACCTGTGATTGTAAAAATACTTTCTTAAGATGTAGCTCATGACACCCTATAATTAACGTATACAATTGTTTTTCGTATCTTATATAATAACAGTAATCTTGAGCTTTACCGTAAAATGTGTCACCCTGTATATATGTAAATAGATAAAAACTAAAACTAACTCCGGATATGTATCCTAGGGGCTCTAGTTCGCGCTCAATTGCAAAATCTTTTTAAAATTCAAAAGTCGCGGTCTCCTCAATTTTTAGTGAATTTTCGTAGAAAAAATTCACTAACGGAAAAATCCCGACTTTTGAATTTTGAAAATTTTTTTGCAAATGAGCGCGACCTAGAACCCATATCCGGGGTCAGTTTCAATTTTTATATGTTTATATATATATATATATATATATATATATATATATATATATATATATATATATATATATATATATATATATATATATATATATATATATATATATATATATATATATATATATATATATATATATATATATATATATATATATATATGTATGTTTCGCACCGATAACACAAAAAATATTGGGCCGATTTTGATAAAATTTGGCATGTACCTTCTTTTTGTAAATGGCTTGGACAAATTCGTTAGTCAGGAAAATAGGACAATGTTTTCCGGAAAAATTTTGAGTTTTCATTCGAAAAAAGTTTTTATCTAAAAAAATAAAAAAAGGCATGAAAACCAAATTAGGTACGTAGATTTACGATATAAAAAGTAAAATATACACCAAAATTTAGATTTATATCTTACAAGAAAAAAAAATTATAATAAAATATTTTGTGCCAGACCATTTCTATGAAAATTCACTACCATAACGCACTTGCTGCGTCGAGGCTTTATTTTTCTTGTACGTAAATTTGCTAAAAATTATAGAGAACTATAGCATAAACTCTATAACTAAAACTGCAGCTAAAGCATCAGAGAAAGGTTCTTTTTGAAATGGATTTTCTCGAAACCTTTTAGTAAAATGAAGGGACAATGGTGGTCGAAGCTGAAAATTGAGGACTTCTAAAACACATTTCTTGCAACATTTTCACTACGTAGCTCGTATTAGCTGCGGGTTCTTTGCCTAAAAGCGACTTTGACGTTTTAAGAGGAAACGTTATCAAATTTTCAAAGTAATTTATCTGGCATTTCTTAACCTTTTTGCGCCAAAAAACTAAAAACTTTGTTTTTGTTTGTAATATACATAGGATTTTGTTATCCCCACAAAATATCTTACTTTTGTGCGTTTATCTGGTCATCAGTGTCACCCAAAATTTTGTCTTTAAATGCCTATAACTTTTTTTCCTTTCAGTCTATACGTCTAGGTTTTCGCACATAGTCTACTTTTAGTTAATTTTCTTTAAAAAAAAAAAATAGGGTGCCACTGGTGATCAGAGGAAAGCACAAGAACAAAATATTCTATGTGATTAACATAACCAATTGAATATTACACACAACGGTTCAGTTTTCTTGACGCAAAAAGGTCAAGAAATAACAGGAAAAATTATTTACAATTTTTATAATTTTCCTTCTTAAAACCCCAAAGTCGCCGCGGTTAAGTTTCCTTGACTCAAAAAGGTCAAGAAATAGCAAAAAAAATATTTTAAATATTTTATAATTTTCCTTCTTAAAACCCCAATGTCGCGATTTGAAACGTAAAAATTTGCAATTTTCAGACAACAGAGCCTTAAGTTTCAGCTTCAAACATAATTTTCTTTAATTTTACTAAAATAATTATAGACCCTCTTTCTAATGCTTTGGCAGTAGTTCCGGCTATAGAGTTTATGGTTTATTAGTCTATATTTCAGCAAATTTTCGTAGAAAAAAATCGTCATTGAGAAGACCGCGACTTAATAAAATTTAAAAGATTTCTTCAAATCAGCGCGAACTAGAAGCCCTTGAACCCATATACGGGGTCAGTTTCAGTTTTTGTCTGTTGATACACATACAGGGTGACGAATTTCTACGGTAAAGCTCAATATATCCGTTATTATACAAGATATGAGAGAAAATTATATACGTTAATTATACGGTGGTGTCTCGAGCTGCATCTTATAAACCTATTTCGACAATCATAGGGTAACCCATAAGTCGTTGGTGATACACACTTAATTTTTTTAATAAGAACCCCTTATGTTATTGTATTTTCCATCGAATTATAATGCATGTTTGTAAGGAAAAAAGTTGATATCGTTTATCGTTTTTGAGTTATTTCAACTGTTTTGGAACTTTTCACGTTTTTGGCACATATCACAAACAGATATCACAAATTGTGATACAGTGTTTTTACCAATATAGATAGCAGAGTCCTATGGAAATGACGCATTCAGGGAGCTTTTTGTTTGTATTACCCGTGGAAAAAGTCTAGCTGTCATTAACAGGTATTCTCCAATAGTGGCTGAATTTGAAAAGTTTTCGCAGAAATGTTTTTAGTGTTTCTTTAGAAATCATTTTTTTTAGATGTTTGTGTGTAATTAGCTTAAAGCGGTTCGTTGTCCAGGAAAATCGGAGCAGTTTTTCTGGAATCTTTTACGTTTATTTTCGGAAAATGTTTGTACCTTTTGAAACAACAAAGCTATTTGAATGAAATATGGTACATTGTTAGTACTATGTAGGTTATACTGCCAACCAAATGTCCTTCTTTTCAAGCAAGACATATTTGAAATAAAAAATATTTTTACGAAAATTCGCTACCATACTTTGTATTGTGTTTGTTTTAAAAATATATATATTTCAACAACACACCACGAGGGCTTACAGCCTAAATACTATCGTACCGTGGGTGTTGACAAGGAGGAAAGATGCAACTTGTTAACTCTCGACTTGAAGGTTTGGAGGTTCGGAGGAGAAGGAAAAACATGTGCCGGCAAGGAATTCCACAACTTGGAAGTCCTCGGGACAAAAGAGCGGGAATAAAAAGATATTCTAGGTCTGGTGACCTGGATAGTAAAAGGGTGCATTCGTTCTGTTCCCCTGGTAGATCTGTTGAGGGCAGCAGGTGGAAGAACTATGGAAGAAAGGTCCTCTGAGCAGTGCCCGTGCAGATATATATATATATATATATATATATATATATATATATATATATATATATATATATATATATATATATATATATATAAGGGGGAGGGGTCACCAACGGCACGTCGGTGGGCAAGGGATAGCAGCCTTTGGGGGTAGAGTCACCGATGAGACGTATAGCTCTCTTCTGAATGGAGTCCAGGATAGCGAGTGTAGAAGCGGCAGCGGCACCCCAGATGTGGGAGCAGTATTCGAGGGTTGGCCTTATTTGTGAAGTATATAACGTATAGAGATTAGCTGGTGAAAAGTATTTACGAGCCTGGAAGAGGAAACCTAATTTCTTAGCAGCCGCTTCTGCAATTGATGTGACATATTGGTGCCAATTTAGTTTTCGATCCACAGAAACGCCAACAAGTGAAAAGGACTCATTACTTTGAATAACTTGGGTGTTCATTGTGATGGGTCTAGGGCTGGTGTATCTTTTATGTGAAAGAAAGCAAGACTAAGATTTGGTGGGGTTGAATTGTACAAGATTTCTACTTCCCTGCTCTAATATTTTTGAAGATCCGCGGAGACAGAACCCTCGATGAGTCTGCGATCCTCATCTAATTGGACTAAAGAAACAGGCTTAGAATATTGTATATTTGAGTGGAGGGTGCTGTCGTAAGTTTATTAAGCAGCGCTGCGTGCCAAACCTGATCGAATACTTTGGATATGTCTAGAACGACAATCTGGGATACACCGTGTAGTTCCATAGACTTGTTCCAAGAATGGGTGACAAAGGAAAGGAGGTCGGCAAGTGAACTGCGCTGACAGAGTTTATACTGCCTGTCATGTGTTAGACTGTGTTTTTCAAGAAATTTTAGTAATTCGGTGTTTATATACTTTTCACTTTAGAGACGACTGAAAGGAGATAAATATGCCTGTAGTTGCTAGGAAGCGCTTTGGATCTTTTCTTGGGGACGGGTTGTACTCGAGCAGTTTTCCAGTTACTAGGGAATATGCCTCTATTGTAAGATGTCTGAAACAGGCGAGTCAGGACAGGAGCTAGTTCTGGTGCGCATTTTTTGAGAACAATTGCTGGGATCTCGTCAATGCCAGAGGCTTTCCTGGTATTGAGAAAAAAGAGCATCTATGGTACCTTTTTAGTTTTGAAAGTGATACCCGTCATGTTATGCGCGACATTGGGGACTGTTGGTAGTTGAACATTTGGAGGTAGGTTGAGAGCAGAATTGCCGGCGAACAACGAGGCAAAAAGTTCAGCCTTGCCCAGGGCGGTAAAAACAATTTCATCCCCGGAGACTTGAACGTGCTCTTGCAGAAAATATTCCCAATAGATTTAGCAAGAGTCCAGAAGGGTTTGCTGCGGCTGGAGCTCAAGAGGACTTTGTTTTTGATGTGGTTAGTTTTTTGCCTCAGAAAGAATGCGGACATTGCGGTTTCTTGCGTCGTTAAATGCTTAACGGTTTTCTTGACTGGGATTGTGTAGAAGCTTTTTGTGAGCTTTGACCTTTTCAATTCTGGCCTTGTCACATGATTTAGAGAACCAGGGCTTTTGAGTGGGTGCAGAGGTTTTCTGTGTACGTGGAATAAATAATTCCATGCCAGCTTGGATAATTTCGGTGACGTTTTGTGAGATATCAGAGGGGTCAGGAGGAGAGAAGCAGACAGAAGCCCATGGAAATGAGGAAAAGTAATCCCGCATTTCGTCCCAGTTCGTGGAGTTGTAGTGCCAAACGATACGTGGGTGTGATAACTGTGTGATCTCGGGTTGCATTGTGCAGGAAGCAGTGACCATGCCGTGGTTTGAGCGATCTAGGGGGGCGGTGACTGATATTTTATAGCATTCAAGTTTTGTAGTAAAAAGGAGATCCAAGGGATTTGAGCTGTGTGTTGGGATCCGACGAAAGTAAGTAGGTTGCTGAACCATATTGGCTAAAGAATTGCTGACTGCAAAGGCCTCCGCTGCTCTTCCTTTTGGATCGGTTTTTGAAGATCCTAGACATTCCTTATTATGAAAATTCAAGTCACTAAGAATAGTGACCTCGGAGGAAGGATATTCAGAAATAAGATGGTAGTTTTTTTCAGAACGGTAGTCGAAGAGCTGGACAGAGTTGTTGTCAGAAGCTGACCGGTAAATGCAACAGATGAATTTAGTTGCAGTCTGATGAAAGTTATAGGATAGTGTATGATCTAATCAAATGTGAAAAATAGTGTTCCTTTTGAAATTGAGATTTGGGACATCCTGTATATACCGCAATATTATAGTTTGTAGAGCTTGACAAATGAAGGGCAGCTAAGTTTTAATGAATTTTCTTAGAAAAAATTCACTAATGGGGATATCCCGAGTTTTGAATTTTGAAAAAATTTCTTCAAATGAGCGCGGTCTATGACCCTTAGAACCCATACCCGGTGTTTCAGTTTTTATGTATATATATATATATATATATATATATATATATATATATATATATATATATATATATATATATATATATATATATATATTACATATATATTTACATATACATATTAATTGAATTAGAAAATCTGATGAAAAAACTATTAAAACTCGGGCATTGCTTCACCAATTTCTTTTTAATTTGGAATAAACCTCTGCACTAAAAAAATTCACAAGCACAAAAGTCACATCCCGGAAATGTCTTTTCTGCATGTGGTTGGGCACAATACCTTAAAATTTGACAATTTTAATTTTTTTCATAATATATATATATATATATATATATATATATATATATATATATATATATATATATATATATATATATATATATATATATATGTATCACACCGATAACTCAAAAAATAAAAGATCGATTTTGATTATATTTAGCATGTACCTAACTTCCTTTTGTAAGTGGCTCGGATAAGTTTGTTAGGCAGGAAAATCTAACCAGGTTTTCCGAGAGAATTTTGGGTTTTCTTTCGGAAAAAAAATTATCTCAAAAAATAAAAAAGTTATGATGCCCAAATTTGGTACGTAAGTTTACGATATTAAAAGGAAACTATATGCCAAAATTTATATTTCTATGTTAAAAGGAAAAAATTATAAATAATATTTGGTGTCAGATCATTTCTATGAAAATTCACTACCATAACGGACTTGCTGCTTCCAGACATTTTGAATTTTGTCTATATCTTCGAAAATAATCAAAATATCTTGCAACCCCATACAAGAAAATCTGGCCAAATTGATGAAGTGTGGAAGCTAGAACAACAAAAAACGAATGCTGGTAATAAGAGAGTTGCGGTCACGCCGACATGGCAACATTGCTTTTAAACTATTACCTGGCTGTTATCAATTTTTGTTTCCCAGTAGTCATTTTTGCAACACTAAGCTGTAGATAAGGATCTACAGGGAATATTTACGTTGACAATGCCTCTCATTTGAATGTGCTTATAATTTTCAGGTAAAAATGACACACTGGCACTAATTTATGGTGCGTTGGTCTCGTCGAACTTGAAAATTTAGTTTGTGTTTGCAGTTTGTGCGTGCTGGTTCATTTTTGCAGTTGTTTTAGTAAAAGACTATGACTGAACCACTAATTGTATTTTTTAACGCCACAGAAAAATATTTGTGTGTGCTTGTTCTAATAGATATATCATTTGAAAACAACTATAAAACGTGTAATTTAACCCATTTTACCTGATTCAGTTTTTGTCACGCGACTACATCTATTTGTACTGATTTTTAGCCAGCTATTGAGTAAGTCTTTTCGATTTTTGTATTACAATTTATCCGTCTAAATAAGGACTAAGTCATTGTATACTAACCTGTCTTACCCATACACGGGGTCAGTTTCAGTTTTTGTCTGTTGATACACACAAATATATGCGAAAAACTCTGGACGCAGCAAGTGCGTTATGGTAGTGAATTTTCATAAAAATGTTTTTATTGCAAATATGTGTTTCCTTTTTAAGAAAGCAGGCATCAATTTTGGTTACCAGTATAACCTATTTAGTAAAAATAATGTGCCATGTTTCATAAAAATAACTTTATTGTGTGAAAATGTACAAAAATTTCCAAAAGTAAACTTAAAGTGTTCCCGGAAAAACTCGTTTCTTGGTCAACCTTATAGATTAATAGCAAATTGGGCTATTCAAATATGAAGCATTTGATCAAAATTCGCTACCATAACGCACTGGCTGCATCCAGAATTTATTTTCTTACAAACATGCATTATATTTCGATGGAAAATGCAATAACATAAGGGGTGTTTGATTAAAAAAAAAGAAAATTTGTATCACCAACGACTTATGGGCCAGCCTGTGATTGTAGAAATATTTTTTTAAGATGTAGCTCAAGACCCCCTATAATTAATATATACAAATTTTTTTCATATCTTGTTTAATAACGGATATATTGAGCTTTATTGATTTTTTACGAAAATTCGACAAAAATTATATACCATTAAACGATAAACTCTATAGCTAAGGCTACTGCCAAGCATCAGAGAAAGGGTCTATTTGAAATGAATTTTTGGAAACATTTTAGTAAAATGAAGGACAATGACGGTTGAAACTAAGACTTCAGGGTTTGTGAAACATCCTTCTTGAGACATTTGATTTCCATAGCCTGTATTAGGTTCAAGTTATTTGCCTGAATGTTGCCGATTTTGACGTTTTAAATCGCAATTTTGACGTTTTGAATCGCAATTTTGACGTTTTGAGGAAAACCCCAATTTATTTTTCTTTAAATGCCTATAATTTTTTTGTCTTTTGACCTACATAGCTAGATTTTGGTAGCTGACTTACCTATAAGCATCTAAACCCGCGTACTAAATTTGGTTGTCCTTACTTTGTTAATTCCGGAGATATGAATTTTTTTCAAAAGAAAACACAAAATTTTCCGAGAAAACCTGGCCAGATTTTCCTGGCTAACGAACTCATCCAAGCCATTTGCAAAAGGAATTTATTCACCAAATTTAATCAAAATCGGCCCATTATTTTTTGAGTTATCGGTGTGATATTCTGGGGGGCCTAACTAGCGCTCATTTGAAGAAATTTTTTCCAAATTCAAAAGTCGAGATCTCCTCATTAGTGAATCTTTTTAAGAAAATTCACTAAAAATGATATACGTAAATTATAGGGTGGTGTCTCAAACTGCATCTTATAAACCTATTTCGACAGTCACAGGGTGGCCCATAAATCGTTGGTGATGCACACTTTCCTTTTTTAAATAGGAACCCTTTATGTTATTGTATTCTCCATCGAATTATAATGCATGTTTGTAAGGAAAAAAATTGATATCGCTTTTGAGTTATCTCAATTGTTTCTGGAACTTT
Source organism: Tillus elongatus (assembly GCA_964006375.1). Classification (NCBI taxonomy): domain Eukaryota; kingdom Metazoa; phylum Arthropoda; class Insecta; order Coleoptera; family Cleridae; genus Tillus; species Tillus elongatus. The sequence goes on along the minus strand of OZ023268.1, from coordinate 17,496,824 downwards.
TCACGTTTTTAGCACATATCACAAATTGTAATACAGTGTTTTTACCAATACAGATAGCAGAGTCCCATGAAAATGACGCATTCAGGGAGCTTTTTGTTTGTATCACTCGTGGAAAAAATCGAGCTGCCGTATACAGGTACTCTCCAATAGTGGCTGAATTTGAAAAGTTTTCGCAAAAATATTTTTAGTTTCCGTAAAAATCTTTTTTTAAAGATTTTTGTGATATGTTTGTAATAATAAATGTTTATCAAATCATTGTAAAAAAAGTTGTCGAATTTTTGTGAAAAATATAATTTATTGTAAAATTACCCAAGGCAATTTCTGTAAAAAAAAATCTGAGCTCTTTTTTCAATTTTTTTGGTCCTACAGCCTTTTGTGAATAATTATAGCTTGGTATGTGTGTAAATAGCTTGGAGAGGTTCGTTGGGCAGGAAAATCGGAGCAGTTTTTTCTGGAACCTTTTAAGTTTATATTCGTCAAATGTTTGTACTTCTTGAAACAACAAAGCTATTTTAGTTAAATATGGTGCATTGTTAGTACTATATAGGTTATACTGCCAACCAAATGTCCTTGTATTAAAAACAAGACATATTTGCAATTAAAAACATATTTACGAAAATTTGCTACCATAACGCACTTGCTGCGTCCAGACTTGGTATAGGGCATGTCTCATGAAAGTTAATAGGCCAGTGTATGATCTAATTAAATGGGAAAAAAATCGTGTTCCTTTTGAAATAAGCGAGTTTTAAAACTTTGAATTTCTTTCGAAAAACATAAATTACTGAACACCCGATATAGATTTCGTCGAGTTTGACCTCATATTCTGTTTATTATATATATATATATATATATATATATATATATATATATATATATATATATATATATATATATATATATATATATATATATATATATATATATATATATATATATATACATACAGGCTGTCCCACAAGTCGTAAATCAAACTTCACACGAATATAGGCTGGCTCAAGCCCTTTTAGAAAACCCTATATGTTCTTATCAAAAAGTTTACGGTTTTCAAGATATTGACAATTTTATGAAAAAAATTAAAATTATAAAATTTTAAGGTATTTTCCCCACCACATGCATATTAATCCTCAATAATCTGAAATATTTTGTGTTATTATTTAGAAAATCTAAAGAAAAAATATTAAAACTCTGACCTCTCTTCCCCAATTTCTTTTTAATTTGGAATAAACCTCCGCACTGAAAAAAACTTAACATGCACAAAAATCACATTCTGGAAATGATTTTTCTGCATGTGGTTGAGCAAAATACCTTAAAATTTGACAGTTTTCATTTTTTTCATAAAATTGTCAATATCTTGAAAACCGTAAATTTTTTGATAAGATCATGTAAGGTTTTTCTGAAAAAATTTAGTTTGTGTTTCCAGTTTGTGCGTGCAGGTTCATTTGTGCAGTTGTTTTAGTAGAAGAATCTGACTGAACTACTAGTTGTATTTTTTTAACGCCACAGAAAAATACTTGTGTGTGCTTGTTCTAATAGATATATCATTTGAAAACAACCATAAAACGTGTAATTTAGCCCATTTTACCTGATTCGGTTTTAGTCACGCGACTACATCTATTTGTACTGATTGTTAGCCAGCTTTGAGTAAGTCTTTTCGATTTTTTTATTACAATTTAACCGTCTAAATAAGGACTAAGTTATTATATACAAACCTGTCTCACAGACAACGTGTTAAATTGAACACCCGGTGCTATATCAAATTATTATATTTTAAAAATATGCTTATATTTAATGCACAGATTAAGACACTTGTGGTGTTTCTAAATAACTTTTGTAGCTTTTAAGTATCCATCATTATTTGAGTGTATTTCTGTATAATATTTAAGTTTTCTTTTTTTTAATAATACTTAAGTAAATGTCCCCTCCTGTGTTGCGTAAAATGAGTTGCTTTGGCAGGCCCTAGTGCATGAATATGTGTGTTCCCTGTCTGATATCTCAAACAAAAAAAGTCTGGACGCAGCAAGTGCGTTATGCTAGTGAATTTTCATAAAAAGGTTTTTAATATCAAATATTTCTTTTTTTTTTTAATGAAAGCAGGCATCAGACTTGGTTGCCATTATAACCTATATAGTAGCAACAATGTACCATATTTCATCAAATAAGCTTTTTGACAGAACTTCTAAAAATTCTTTTGCTAAAATGTATAATTTTCACGAAAATCCGAAAACATTTTTTTTAAACTTATTAAACATTTATTATTATGCCCTTCACTTCTGAAACACAAAATACAGACTGTTCTATTTGAAACAATTCAGTTAGGACAGTTTGATTTTGTTAAATTCAGTCACTCTTTGAGAGCACCCGGTGCATGGCACCTCGATTTTTTCATGAAGTAATATAAATGAAAACCTCTCTGAATGCGCCATCTATATTAGACTCCGATTTTTGTTGGTAAAAAATAACATGACTGCATCTTATAGAATTGAATTATTTTTACAATCACAGAATCGCCCATAAGTCGCTGGTGATAACAATTTAATTTTCTGAATCGAACACTCTTTATATTATTGCATTTTTTGGCATTTTCCATCGAAATGTAAAGCATGTTTATAGGAAAATAAACTCGGGACTCAGCAAGTGCATAATGGTAGCGATTTTTCATAAAATGTTTCTTTCTATAGCTTAATTTGCCATTAACCTAAGGTTCGTTGGCCAGGAAAACAGTTTTCTCGGCAACATTTTAAGTTTATTTTCGGATGCTTTTTGTACATTTGCAAACAATAAAGTTATTCTGATGAAATATGGTACATTGTTTCTTCTATATAGGTTATACTGGTAACCAAATTTGATGCGAGCTTTCTTAAACAAAAAAATATATATTTGCTATTAAAAACATTTAAACTAAAATTCACTACCATAACGCCATTCCTGCGTCCAGACCTTTATTTATTTATTAGCTAACTGATTTCACTTCCTAATTTACCTTCAATCTTCGACAGTGAATTATTTTCAGATTTTGATCATATTTTATACCATTTTAGAATCTCCATAAAACAGGAAAGTTGTTGAAACTATTCTTCACTAAATTTTATCATAATTTTTTGTCAGTACGGAGGTCTATTCGAAATTTAAAAAACTTGGCGAAGAAAAACTCCGTTTTTAATTTGTTTTCTCAGATTTTCTGAATACTAACACAAATTTCAGATTCATTCGATAACGCCATTATTAAGGCATGTACAGAAATCACATTGCGGAAATGGTTTTTCTGCATGTGAGGAAGCAAAATACCTTAAAATTTGATAATTTTCACTTTTTGCGTATAATTATGAATATCGTGAAAACCGTAAACTTTTTGATAAGATCATATAGGATTTTCTTTGAAAGAGCTTAAGCTAACCTTGAGCTTGAAACTAAGCTCACAGATTGGTTCTAGGGGCCCTAGTTTGCGCTCATTTCTAAAAAAAAATCAAAATTCTAAAATCGGGATCTCCCTATTGGTGATTTTTTTCTACGAAAACAGGTTTTTTAAATTGTATTCCAATTTGACACGGCCTATAACATTTCTTTTGTTTTGTTGGACTAAAATTTATGTTATCTTATGTTATATCTTTATTGTTATTGTTGCATTTGTTGATTATTCCATTTATTTGCAGCATGGAGAGAGACCAAGAAAACGAGTCCAGAGTGAACATGAGATATCCCATCTTCAGATCTCCCAGAAAGGTAAATTTTAGTGCTTTTAATGTTCTTTCTTTTGATGGCAACGCACTGGGCAATTTACTTTGTATTTTAGTTCTTATACAGGCTGTTCCTAAAATGATGCTAAAAATTTAAGGGGATAGCTGAGGCGATTCTAAATTTTTTTTAAATACATGAATGTAGGGTTTGAATTATCGGGGGTTGGAGTTTAAAAAATGATTTCGGTTTTTATAACAACTTAAATAAAACTCTAGATATGCTAATAAAGTTCGGCATACACCTTATATGGATCCAGAGTCATATTATGATGTAAAACGATATTTTTAATTTATACCAGTAGCGTACGTCCGGAATTTTCACTGAATATTTCTCGAAAAATATTGCACACCACTGCTTCTCCCTGAAACAAACACTATATTTTAAATCCACATTTATTCCCCATCAAATTTGGGATGAGTCATTATTACATTATTTTTTAAGGAATATTTTGATGAAAATATCCCAACCTAGCAACAGATTTTTATTCATAGTTGTCATGAATTTATGTAAATAAATTCAATTTTCTCTTCTCTCTGGCAATGCCATAAAATAACGAAACCGATACAAAGAAGAAAAAGAGCAATTGTGAATCCAGAAAAGAAGTTTCTACATCTATATATAAATAATTTATAATTTGGCGTTTTCAAAAATTCACAATTTTGTCACTATTTAACTTTTAGATGTCAAAATTTGACAGATTATTTCTAAAACATACATAACAACCATAACAACTACATTTAATTTTGCTTAATGAAAAATCCCCAGGTTAGGTTAGGTTAGGTTTGTATGTGAGTGGGCCATATCTGCCCTCCACCGCGACCTTAAGGTCTATTGTGGCTCACGCCTAAGTATATATTTCGCCCAACAAATCCAGCCTCCTGCAGAGGTCGATAATCTTTGAGGGCGAAAGTTGATCCAGGTCTTCTGGAGCAAGCTTTACCTTGCCAAAGAGCAGGTATCTAGTCCTGTCCGCTGCCGGACAGTAACACAGCACGTGCTCTGCTGTTTCTTCATTCTTCATGCACAGCCGGCACTCGGTCTCCTGACCGACCCCAATACGGTGCATGTGGTGCTGCAAGCGGCAGTGTCCTGTATACAGGCCGACTAGAGTTCTCAGTTGTTGTCTCTTCAACTCTAGAAGCTTTTTAGCCCTTGACTCAGACAGGCCATTTATGAAGGCCTTAGAGTGGGCTAATCCTGGAAGATTTTGCCAATATTGGATTGTCATTCTTTCTGTCCAGGTCTTTAAGGTGCGTTTTGCTGTGCAAGATGTTATCCCCAGGCTAACCATATATTAATATACCCTCGTATTAAATATATTTTGGATATGTTTACCTTGGGAAACTCATTTTGTAACACATTTTTAGACCTGAGGAGCGGTTTTTAAACAAAGTTGGCTTAATTAGAGGATAGCTTTACCCAAGGTTAATTCATCACTTGGTTAACCATACAAGAATGCTGCTTTCTATGTTTATTTCTATAACAGTAGCAAGAAAGGCTTGTAACCATATAATTAGGTACATTAATGTCCGAATGCGTTTCTTGGTGTTGTTTTTCTTGGATTTTAAGGCATAAACAGATTGATTGAGGTCTTTCCCCTTGATTGTTGAGTTGCGTTGTGAAACTTTACTGGACGTTTTTGGTCCTGCTTTGGTTTCCGATAGTCTACTAGACGCTTTTAGCCCTAGATTGGTTCTGGATACTTTACTAAACCTTTTCAGTCCCAGGTTGGTTTGCATACTTCAACTGAATGCTTTTAGACATGGTTGCGCTTTGGATACGCTACTGCATATTTCTCTTCTTCTTGGACGGTTCCTATCGCAGTTAAGCTTGATAAAACGGCTGTCAGTTGACTTGTTTTGTGTTAGTTCACCGTTCTCAACTTTCATCTATTATTACCCGCCGGGACGTCTGGAGGTTGGCTGGTTTAAAACTACTTCTGTCTTCGCCTGCTTGATTTTCTTCTAAAGCTTGACTTCCTTTATTTAGCTTTCACAAATGCCACCTGTTTTCATCTGCGGAAACGTCTGCGGCTTGATTTATTTCGTTTAATGTCTTCAACGCCTGGACTTTGGCTTGTTAAGTTTCACCTTCTTAACTTCCGCCTGTCTTCGTATGGTCGGTATTCCTTTGAAGCTTAACTTCTTTGTTTAGCTTTCTTCAATTTCATCCAGTTTCATCCTCTGGAACGTCTGTTCTTGACTTGTTTCGTTTAACCTGCTTAACTTTGCTAAAGCGTATGTAGCTTGACTTGTTTCGTTTAGCTTTCTTAAATTCTATCTATCGTCATCTGCTGGAAAGTCTGCAACATAACCTGTTCTGTTTAACGTACTCAACTTTACTAGGTTGCATATATTGATTCTTTCCCGTTCCTTTCGAAAGTAATTTCATCAATTATCTCATAGTTATCTCTCGATGCTTTCTGATTTGGCTCCTTGGATATAAATTTCCGACAGTCATTAAGGCTTTGTGCATAGTGTATTGTTCACTCGCAGTATCTGCACGATGAAGACATCAGACAGCGTTTTTATGGCGTCCCCGTATTTATGTCTTAGATTGTGGGTCACTTTTGATAATATCAGGCTATGAAATATATTCTGATTTGTATGATGTTACTACGGATTGTTTTCCCGAGTTTTAATTAATCTTTTAAGCGCCCCCTACCTGGAAACTACATTGTGGTTTTCTACTTATGCTTCTATTTCTTGCATTCTGTTTTTGAGTGCTACGATGATTTCTTGTTATTTTGTACAATTTCTTTGCTCCATCTTGTATTGCTTGATTGTTTGGACTTGCAACCTTAAAACAACTTGCAAGGCTATACTGGCCTTGTATTAAATGTTTTTACACTATATGGCCATTCATTTATATACTCTATTCTCGGATTAACTGCTTACTGCGCACTTGATTTAATCTTGCTCTTTTCACCATATATTTCTGTAAGCTGTCGGCACTTGTAGATACTTTTGTCCCTAAATTGCATGCTTTTACTGGACACTGTGTGGTCCTTGCGTCAATTGCACTTTGTATTCTTTTGACCCTGTATCCCTGGAGGCTCTCTCCACTTGGCCTATTAAGCTTGTGGACGCTGCTGTCCCCAGATTGTATGCTTTACTGTTCTTTGACTAGTTTGTTTAATTTGTAAAATTAAACAAACCTTTAAACTAATATACTTGTTTGCTTTGTCTTGGAAACTTTGATACTACCTTTAAAGAATTTTTAGTGAGGATTGTATTTCCTGGAACGCGGCCTCCCAATCCGTATTTAATAGTTTCAAAAGGCAATGTACCTACATACATGAGAATAACGTGGTATTGGGATGCAGCCTGCTGCCCCTGACAATTATAGCTCAGACCAAAGCACTGGTTTAGAAGGCTCGAGGGATCATTTTTGAAGAAACACACTTTTATTTAAAACCCATATACAGTGTATCCCAAACTGGATGGTATATTGCTATCTCCGTTATTATTAGAGATAGGGAGATGGTTAAATTAGCAATGTTTTGTAGAATTTTATGCTCGTTCCAAATACGACTTGTATTTTTGCACATTATTAGGAATCTCTTTACAGAGTAATCTTTTTGTGCTATTCTCAACTTTGGATTGTCATTTATTTTTGAGCTACATATTACATTGTTTGTTTTTTGTTACGGCAGCCATATTGGATTTTTTGCTCATGTGATAGCCTGTGAAAAGAGATTTCCAATGATGTACAACATACTTGATAAATCTTGCAATTGCACTGAAAATTTTGAGAAAACCCTTTTGAGGATAGTAGGCTATGAAATCCAATACCAGAAAACAAATGACAAAAAAAAGTGTTCAAAAAGCAGTAGGCGATGGAGTCTAACAATATACTTCTACGTTTAACAAAATTTTCCGTAATGATTTACGATAAAAAAAATTGTGATTTAATTTACAATACTTAATTAGGTAATAATGCTCGGTAATATTATTTGAAAAAGTTTAATAACGAAACGCGGCAATAACAAATATAAACCTAAACTTCACAAAACAACATAATTAGAAACGGAACTCAACAAATAATAAAATAAAAATACACTAAATAGAAAATTGTTCAATATGGCCACCATATTGTTCAATGCACTTTATACACCTTTTTGAAACATGCCTGCAAACTGAGGGTGTTTTGGTTAATATGATTTATAGCTTCCTGATTCTGTTTCCTAATCCATTGATATTTTGTGGTGGATCGCATTTATACAAATCATTCTTCAGGGTACCCCAAAATTAAAAACCCTTGGATGTTATATCAGGACTTCGAGCACACCAATGTACCGGCCCATTGTGACAAATGACATGATTATTAAAATTTTGGTACAAAAATTCTTTGACGATCCTAGCCTTGTGAGCTGGATAACCGTCTTGTTGGTACCAAATCTCGTCTAAATTATCATGAACTCTTCTAATGGTTGGCAAGATATTATTTATCAATAGATTAAGATACCTTTCCCCAGTTAAAGCAACGTGTTAAATACACCTCAAATTGTTGAAGAAGAATGACAATATTCTTTATTCGCGATAGTGTTAAATCCATAGCAACCTTTCTTCTGTTGTTTTTAGTTGACGTTTAAAAATAAAACAATTCTCAAAGGCGTGTTCGTAAATCATTAGTCTGCTTTTTATTGAGTTCTGTTAGCAAATTTAGTTATTTACTAGGTTTACCTATTTAATTAAATTATAACAATTTTTTAGGATAACGTTGTGATGTAAAATATCATTTGTAATAATGGGCCGATTTATTGTGTGCTCAAGTTCCTATTTTTTATCGTGAATCATTACGAAAAATTATGTTAAAAGTAGGAGTCTATCGTTAGACTCCATTACCTACTGCTTTTTGAACACTTTTTTGTCCTTTGTTTTCTGGTATTGGATTTCATAGCCTACTATCCCCAAAACGGTTTTTCTCAAAATTGTCAGTACAATTACAAGATTTCTCAAGTATGTTGTACATCATTGGAAAGCTCTTTTCACAGGCTATCACATGAGCCTCTTTAGTATCCTTAAATTTAATACAGATTTTAGCTAAATTAATATATTATCTTCGTAGTGCACTATGTATAAGTTCACTGTCATGGGTACACTTATTTAGTTAAATGTTTAAGAAAAGACTGAGCTTGTACACTGTGGCTGGAAACTGAAACAAAAAGTAGCGTCACCCCAAAAAACCACAAAAATAATAACAGAGGGCTATGCCCTAAATATGTATTTCTATAACGAAGTTTGGCGACAGCTATTGATGAAGACAACTTCGTTGGCGAAATATTATCTAGCGAATAGCTCTCTCTTCTTATTTTGTGATTTTTGCGGTGTTTCTCCTTTTTGTTTAAATACTTACGGAGAAACCATGTACTAACAAAATGTACACCATATTGACAACCTTCGTTAAAATGCTAATATAAGTGTTATGTAATTATTTACTCTCTTTTTTTTAAACATCGACTTTGGTTATATACTTACCCTTAATCTGCCATTTTTTATTATTTATTAACTTACCCCTTGGTCGCTCAGACCACGGCATGGTCACTACTTCCTGCGCAATGCAACCCGAGGTCACACAGTCATGAAACCCACGTATCGTTTGGCACTACAACTCCGCGAATTGGGAAGAAATGCGGCATTACTTTTCCCCATTTCCATGGGCATCTGTCTGCTTCTCTCATCCTGACCCCTCTGATATCTCACAAAACGTCACCGAAATCATCCAAGCAGGCATTGGACTATTTATTCCACGTACACAGAAAACCTCTTCAGCCACTCAAAAGCCCTGGTTCTCTAAATTCTGTAACAAGGCCAAACTTGAAAAGATCAAAACTCACAAAACGCTTCTACACAAGCCCAGTCAAGAAAACCGTCAAGCAGTTAACGACGCAAGAAACCGCTATGTCCGCAATCTTTCTGAGACATCAAAAACAAAGTCGTCTCAAGCTCCAACGGCAGCAAAACCTTCTGGACTCTTGCTAAATCTATTGGGAATAAATTCTGCAAGAGCACGTTCCCACCTCTTGTTTCAGGGGATGAAATTGTTTCTACCACCCTGGGAAAGGCTGAACTTTTTGCCTCGTTGTTTGTCTGGAATTCTACTCTTAACCCACCTCCAGATCTTCAACCACCAACAGTCCCGAATATCATTTTCAAAAGTAAAAAGGTACGAAAGATGCCATCTTCTCTTAATACCAGGAAAGCCTCTGGCCTTGACGAGATTCCAGCAAGTGTTCTCAAAAAATACGCACCAGAAGTTGCTCCTGTCCTGACTCGTCTGTTTCAGATATCTTACAATAAAGGCATATTCCCTAGTAACTGTAAAACTGCTCAAGTACAACCTGTCCCCAAGAAATGATCCAAAGCGCTTCCTAGCATCTACAGGCCTATTTCTTTCCTTTCAGTCATCTCTAAAGTGATGGAAAAGTATATAAACACCGAATTACTAAAATTTCTTGAAAAACACAGTCTAATCTACGACAGGCAGTATGGATTCCGTCAGCGCACATCAACTCCCGACCTCCGCATTCTTGAAACAAGTCTGTGGAACTACACGGTGAATCCCAGATTGTCGCTCTAGACATATTCAAAGCATTCGACCAGATCTGACACGCAGCGCTGCTTAATAAACTTCCGGTCTATTAGGTTATTCAAAGTAATGAGTCCTTTTCACTTGTTGGCATTTCTGTGGATCGAAATCTCAATTGGCATCAACATGTCACATCAATTGCGTAAGCGTCTGCTAAGGGGTGCCGCTACCACTTCTACACTCGCTATCCTGGACCCCATTCAGAAGAGAGCTATACGTAAATTAGGTTTCTTTTACCGGGCTTGCAAATACTTTTCAACAGCTAATCTCTATACCCTATATACTTCACAAATAAGAACAAACCTCGAATACTGCTCCCGGATCTGAAGTGCCCCTGCCACTTCTACACTCGCTATCCTGGACTCCATTCAGAAGTGAGCTATACGTCTCGTCGGTGACCCTACCCTCACCCAAAGGCTGTCATCCGTTACCCACCGATGTGCCGCTGGTGGCCTCTCTCTCTTTTATAGATATCTGCACGGGCACTGCTCATAGTTCCTCCACCTGCTGCCCCCAACAGATCTACCAGAAGATCAAAGCGAATGCACACTTTTACTGTCCAGGTCACCAGACATAGAACATCTTGTTATGCCCGCTTTTTTGTCCCGATGTCTTCCACGTTGTGGAACACCTTTCCGGCACATGTTTTTCCTTCTTCTCTGAACCTTCAAACCTTCAAGCCCAGAATTAACAAGTTACTTCTTTTCTCCTTGTCGACAACCACGATACGCTGGTAGTTAGGCTGTGAGCCTTCGTGGTGTGTTGTTTGAATTAAAAAAAAAACTGGGAGTTAAATTTTCATAAAAATTCGCTACCATAATATACTTGCTAGGTCAGGAATTTAAGTTATGCTATACAATTTATTAACCTTTCTGGATACGATATATTATATCTTTGTTACTATAAAAAAAACTGATATTATCAATACTATATACACAATGTTTCCTTTACAGGTCGACTCTTCGGGTGACGCAATCGCCCAACAAATGCAGAAAACCTTGGGCGACTACGAAGTAGTGAAGTCCTATTTGGGACCAGGCTTATTAGGAGTTCGAAGAGATCGCTTTTTCAAACAGGTAACACAATTTTTCTAGTCCTATTATAGAAGCACACGCTGTATGTGTAGCCTGACCCAAGTTCGAATGAGCTATTCATTAGTGCAAACGTATGATCTGTTGTATAAGCAAAATAGTTTTGGTTTCTAGTAAAATTATAAATTTGGTCTTGAAATAGAGCGATAAGAAGCTGGAAGTGCAAAATTGATAAAACTTCATAGCAGCACATTTCACAATAAGATGTATAAAATTTAAATAAATCATTAGTAGATTTCACGAGAAGAGAAAGTAGATGAATGTCTGATTTTGCTGACCGGATAGTTCCTACATATTTAATTAAGTTAATTTTAAGAGTTTCTGTATTTTTTTTTTTCATCTGCCCACAAACAAGTATATATTTCGGGTGTTATACATGTGTTTATTTCTTTAGTTCTGATTTGTGCTGTTGCTAAATTTGGCAATAAATGTGACCTGCAACTAGAACATAGGCGTTGTTATTGTATAGTTTCTATTTCGTAGTTCTTAAAAGCGGAGGTACATAATACACCTTTTCCATATTTACTTAGGTTATTTAGCAAGAAATTCTGTATTTTATATTTTCTTTTGTTGTTGAAATAAACTATATATATATATACATATATATATATATATATATATATATATATATATATATATATATATATATATATATATATATATATATATATATATATATATATATATATATATATATATATATATATATATATATATAGTTACAAAGCACTTCAATAGATGCAGGTGCGGTGTTGCCAAATCTCCAAAATTTCCTCAACATCTGGGAATTCTTGCACAATCTGGCAACACCGCCTCCCCACCTCCTGGGGGTGCATGGGGTGACCCCCCACAGGCAAAGTTTCAGCCCTCTAGCCCCCGTCGGAACGGATAACTGAGGTCTGCGCATTCCAAACACCCTGTATATACACCCTGTATACGCAGAGAACCCTTACACCCTGTATATGCAGAGAGATCTTCTAGTTCGAGAAACACCTCTTGTGTAACATAAGAGTGATGACCACATTTGGATCACCTGTATATACATCCCCCTGTATGCACACGGGACCGATCTGTATTCACAGAACCTTCTAGTAAAAGAAGGTCCTGGAACGTTCTGGAATGGAACGCTCCAGAAACAAGGTGGAAGGTACGACGAGTATATAAAAGCGAAAGCAAGCCAGCCCAGTTCAGTTAGATAATGTTGAAGTGACTGGAAGAAGCAGCAAACAGTGTGAAGTGTTATAGAGTATCGACTGTAGTACCAGTGTAAAGACTTGTGTGCAGATTAGTAATTGTAAGGCTAGACAGTAAATTAAGTGTTTTGTGAGAGAGACATTCTAGAACTTTTATTGTATCCATATTTAGAGAGTAAATAGAGCTGTTTTGTTAAAATTTAAAGTCTCACTTATCCAGAACCCGGCGAAACGCAACAATATGTATCACACCGATAACTCAAAAAAAGAATGGGCCGATTTTAATTACATTTGGAACGTACCTTCCTTTTACAAGTGGCTTGGATAAGTTGGTATATATATATATATATATATATATATATATATATATATATATATATATATATATATATATATATATATATATATATATATATATATATATATAATAATGTTTTTTCTAACTTAAAGAGAAACATTAAAAATAAACTCATAGCAATGAAATATATTTTATTCGCAATTAACTAAATCCTACGCTAACTGTCGTAGGCAAATATTTCTTAAATAATCATTTACTCTGTTGAGAAACGTTTAACTATAAATATTGATATAGTGGCTGACACGCTATCTTGATAACCTTAATTAAAATGCAAATATAATTATTTTTTAATATTTATTTACTTTTGCATTCATAATTTTGGTTTAACGCTAACCCTTAATCTGTCTATTTATTTTAGTGAATTTTCTTAAAAACAATTCATTAATGAGGAGACTTTTGAATTTGGAAAAATTTCTTCAAATGAGCGCTAATTAGGCCCCCCAGAACACATATCCGGGGTCAGTTTCAATTTTTATATGTTTATATATATATATGTATATATATATATATATATATATATATATATATATATATATATATATATATATATATATATATATATATATATATGTATATGTATATATATATATATATATATATATATATATATATATATATATATATATATATATATATATATATATATATGTGTATCACACCGATAACTCAAAAAATAATTGACCGATTTTGATTAAATTTGGTGAATTAATTCCTTTTGCAAATGGCTTGGATGAGTTCGTTAGCCAGGAAAATCTGTCAAGGTTTTCCCGGAAAATTTTGTATTTTCTTTCGAAAAAAAATTATATCTCCGGAATTAACAAAGTAAGGGCAACCAAATTTGGTACACGAGTTTATGTTCTTATGCGTAAGTTACCCACCAAAATTTAGCTCTGTAACTCAAAAGACAAATAAGTTATAGGCAATTAAAGAAAAATAAATTAGGGTTTTCCTCAAAACGTCAAAGTTGCGATTTAAAATGTCAAAATTGGCAGCATTTAGGCAAATAACTTGAATCTAATACGGGCTATGGAAATAAAATGTCTCAAGAAGGATGTTTTACAAACCCTGAACTCTTAGTTTCAATCGTCATTGTCCTTCATTTTACTAAAATGTTTCCAGAAAATTCATTTCAAATAGACCCTTTCTCTGATGCTTGGCAGTAGCCTTAGCTATAGAGTTTATCGTTTAATGGTATATAATTTTTGTGGAATTTTCGTAAAAAATCTTTAAAGTTCAATATATCCGTTATTATACAAGATATGAAAAAAATTTGTATATATTAATTATAGGGTGTCTTGAGTTACATGTTAGAAAAATATTTCTACAATCACAGGCTGGCCCATAAGTCGTTGGTGATACAAATTTTCTTTTTTTTTAATCAAACACGCCTTATGTTATTGCATTTTTGCATTTTCCATCGAAATATAATGCATGTTTGTAAGAAAAAAAATTCTGGACGCAGCAAGTGCGTTATGGTAGCGAACTTTATTTGTTTATGTAGAAATCATTGTTTGTGAAATTTTTGTAAAATTTTGGTAATTAGTACCTAATGTTTAATAAGTTATTGTAAAAAAATGTTTTTGGATTTTTGCAAAAAAGTTGTTTACAATTTTTTTTGTAAGTTTTGTCGAAAAGCTTTTTGTAAATAATTATATCTTGGTAGGGGCTAAATACCTTGAGGAAGTTCGTTGGCCAGGAAAATCGGGCCAGTTTTTCGGGGATATTTTAAGTTAGTTTTCGAAAAATATTTGCCCTTTTTCCAACAACAAAGTTATTTTGATAAAATGTGGTACATTTTTCCCACTATAGAGGTTATACTGGTAACCAAATTTGATGCCTGCTTTTCTTAAAAAAAAGACATATTTGTTATAAAAAACATTTTAATGAAAATTCACTACCATAACGCACTTGCTGCGTCCGGAGTTTTTATATAATTCATTAACTATTAAACCGGTTATATATATATATATATATATATATATATATATATATATATATATATATATATATATATATATATATATAGAGAGAGAGAGAGAGAGAGAGAGAGAGAGATAGTCGTCAAACAGGGCGTTTAAGTTCAATATCTTCTTTATTATTCAATAATTTAAAAAAAATGGAACAAAAGTTGCAGGTTGTAACGTTAGCTACAAACTAACATAATTTTTGCATACATAAATTAGATATAACCCAAACTTCACTTTTTTAAATGGTACATCCTGTATATTGTTTCAGTTATGAATTCCTCTTGTTCTGCCAATTCATCCAGTGTAGTTGTTGACGTCTATACAGAGTCGTTTAAAATTTATGGCCACTTTTCTAAAACATCAGAGGCACATTTGATAGTCTGTATCTTTATTAATATGTCAGCATTCAACACTCTTGCATGCCAAAAATATGAAAAAGTGTTCTTCTTTCAACTTCAATCAATACAGAAAGAATGCATTGAAAATAGTATACAGGGTGAGTAGGAATCCTGGAGTCAAGTTTCCTCGAGAAATTCAAATGGAACAGCCAGCATATTATAACAAATTTTTGATACATCAACAAATGTTCTTTCAGTTTTATGAAGCCTAAGCCATATTGCTAGAATTTTCCGTGATTTGATACATTCTAATTTCAGCTTCAAGTTTTATTGCAATATCACTTAATTTATGCTTGTTAAATTTTTCCATTAAAATTTTTTTACCTAGTTATTATTTTTAGTTAAGGAATATTTTTTCTACATGCTTTTATACATTGGCAATAATACATTCCTTAAGGAATATGTCACAATTGAAACAAACCAACATTTGCAAGTCTCCTGAAATAATAATAAAACTCTGGACGCAGCAAGTGCGTTATGGTAGTGAATTTTCATAAAAATGTTTTTAATAACAAATATGTGTGTTTTTTTAAGAAATAATAATCAAATTTGGTTACCAGTATAATCTATATAGTAAAAACAATGTGCCATGTTTCATCAAAATAACTTTATTGTGTGAAAATGTACAAAAATTTCCAAAAGTAAACTTAAAGTGTTCCCGAAAAAACACGTTTCTTGGTCAACCTTATAGGTTAATAGCAAATTGAGCTGTTCAAATATGAAACATTTGATCAAAATTCGCTACCATAACGCACTTGTTGCGTCCAGAATTTCTTTTCTTACAAACATGCATTATATTTCGATGGAAAATGCAAAAATGCAATAACATAAGGCGTGTTTGATTAAAAAAAAAAAAGGAAATTTGTATCACCAGCGACTTATGGGCCACCCTGTGATTGTAGAAATATTATTTTAAGATGTAGCTCAAGACACCCTATAATTAATATATACACATTTTTTTCATATCTTGTATAATAACGGATATATTGAACTTTATTGATTTTTTACGAAAATTCGACAAAAATTATATACCATTAAACGATAAACTCTATAGCTAAGGCTACTGCCAAGCATCAGAGAAAGGGTCTATTTGAAATGAATTTTCTGCAAATATTTTAGTAAAATGAAGGACAATGACGGTTGAAACTAAGACTTTAGGGTTTGTAAAACATCCTTCTTGAGACATTTTATTTCTATAGCCCGTATTAGATTTAAGTTATTTGCCTAAATGTTGCCAATTTTGACATTTTAAATCGCCACTTTGACGTTTTGAGGAAAACCCCAATTTATTTTTCTTTAAATGCCTTTTTTGTCTTTTGACCTACATAGCTAAATTTTGGTAGATAACTTACCTATAAGGATGTAAACCTGCGTACCAAATTGGGTTGCCCTTACTTTGTTAATTCCGGAGATATAAATTTTTTTCGAAAGAAAACACAAAATTTTCCGGGAAAACCTGGGCAGATTTTCCTGACTAACGAACTTATCCAAGCCATTTGCAAAAGGAATTTTTTCACCAAATTTGATCAAAGTCGGCCCATTATTTTTTGAGTTATCGGTGTGATACATATATATATATATATATATATATATATATATATATATATATATATATATATATATATATAAATATATATATATAAATATATATATATATATATATATATATATATATATATATATATATATATATATAAACATATAAAAATTGAAACTGACCCCGGATATGTTTTCTGGGGGGCCTAATTAGCGCTCATTTGAAGAAATTTTTTCAAAATTCAAAAGTCGGGATCTCCTCATTAGTGAATTTTTTTTAAGAAAATTCACTAAAACGAGGTCGGAGTATGTATTACATTTTGAGAAGTAGTGACCGTAAATCTTGATATAATTCTTCGTATGCCCCAACAGACGATTAATAATCAAACCGTGAAGCGTTTAGACAAGAAACTCTATACAGATGTTTCAAAAATAATACACTAATTTGTTCCTGTGTATCAATGTACCTTTTTTTCTTTAAAAAAACACCCAATATAGTAAATACTGGTCTTAGGTATAGGGAATACTTCATAAAACTGAAAGAACATTTACTGAGGTATCGAAATTGATTATAAAATACAGCATGTACGATTTGAATTTCTCGAGAAAACTTGACTCCAGTGTTTTTACCCACCCTGTATACTGTTTTCAAGGAATTCTTTCTGTTTTAATTGAAGTTGTAAGGATAATACTTCTTCAGATTTTTGGTATGATAGTGTAGCATCCTGACATATTAACGAAGATACAGACTATCAAATGTGCCTCTGATGTTTTAGAAAAGTGGCCATAATGACTCCGTATAAGCCCAAACAACTATACACTGAATAAATCGTCAAAACAAAACCAATTCAAAAATGAAACAATATACAGGGCCTACCATTTAAAAAGAGTGAAGTTTGAGTTGTACCTAACTTATGCAACAGCCTGTATATGCAAACATAACTTTAGCTTGTAGCTAACGTTAGTACCTGCAACTTTTGTTCCAAATTTTCTTTTAGTATTGCTTAATAAAGGAGATATTTAACTTGAACGTACTGCTGGACCATCCATGTAGAAATAGATTTGTATTAAAATTCGCTACCATATAGTACTCACTGCGCCATGAATTGTTTAAATTTGTTACGCTAAGCGTTATCCAACCTTGATGCATACAATTAATTATACATTACCTTTTAACCAAAACGAACACAGTATAATTTTATATACAATGTTTCTTTTGCAGGCGAACTCTTTATCTGATCCTATGACACAGCAGCCATGTGATTACAGTAGGCCGAAATGGTCTGGCAGCAAACCGGGCCACGAGGGAATGGGCAGCTACCAGGGCCAACCTGTCAAACACTGCAGAACTGTTTCCAGTCCTGGACTAAAAAGAATCCATAAGGTTACAGGGAAACCTCTGACAACTTCAAATCCTCCCCACACTCAGTCCCGATCTAATAGCGGGTTGCATGGAGCAGCAAGGAATGTGTCACCCAAAGTTCCTGCTTTCGACAATGTAAGTCATAGTTTTTCTTTTAATCATAATGTATATACATTACCTTTTAACCTTGTGATGAACTCCGGCTCAGCAGATGGCCCGACGGATAATTTGCCAATCCGTCCTTCGGGCGAGACTTAAACGTTTTTAATTAAACTATCCTCGGGCGCCATCTTTGTTCCCTATTGAATAGGACGGGGTCAGATCCCCATGAGGACTTCTGCTAAGGCCCTCGTAGAACACCACAAAGTTACTGTTTCATAACAGCCTTGTCCCAGGGTAACTCGAGTGGAGACGAAAACTATAGCCAGGGGTCGTAAATTATTCTGTCCCGTAGAGTTCTCGAGGAGTTAGTGGGTTTTAATCACTTACTCCCGAATAATGGCTATTTTCCCTAACATATAAAGTTGGAAGCAGAAAAACTCTAAACAGACAACTATCGACTACGATATGCCTACGTTAGTCGCAATCCGTCACAGGATTCTAGCCCTAACACATTTACACTAGTACAAATGCCTACAGGCAGTGCAGTGAAACACAACTAGTTACATAAAAGCTCTCTAATAACATTCAAGATATTTACAAAATGAAATCGGCAACAATAAAAATCAATCAAATAATTAAAACAAAAAATTCGCTACAAATCATGTGAATATCGAGACACATATCTCAATTCAGATAGTGTTATCTCTGGCAAGACATTCTTTTACAATTGATACCACAAATGTGTACTATTTAAAAATACAGTGATATTCACCTAAAATAATACGCCTAATAATTAATGCTAATTAAGCGGGCGGCTAGCATTCACACAGCAAACAAAGCACGGCAAGCGTAAAGCAGGATACCCCAAACCTCAAATGGAGAATGGATCCGCAACGGGAGCAAACAAACGGTTCCCACTCTTACACGGCCCTAACTCGCTAATGAATACCACTAGGTAATTCGTTACCTAATATGGAACACCCTAACTCGCCTACAATGCCCTCCGGCGATTGCACACCATTCTGGATTGATCTCTGCTTCCTCCGAGGACTTTTCCGTCCCTCAAAGCAAACATAGTTGCACCAATACAGCACACGATGTCGGGCACACTAAAAACTACCCTAAATCAGCACTGTCCGTGCTCCCGTTTCCCTTATATGGGTACGAAACGTGACCAGCTTGGCCCTTACCTAGGCTGGACACTTTAGCTAGTTAACCACCTACTTTAGCGAGCGCGTACCCTCCAGAATAAATACACGATTTCCCAAAGGACGTACGTCCCTTCAAGAGATCGCGGTTCACCCTGTATAGTACGCTTTGATTCGCTAAAACACCCTAATTCCACTACAGTACGGCATAATTATTTACCTTACTTAGATCTCCCTTAGATGGGCAATCGTGACTATTTAGTCACCACTAAATCCAATACACTCTATATACACGTGAAATCCTAACTCCGCTGTTAATACTTCGCGTAGAACAGCATTAATAAAACACAGCCAGTTTAACCATTTATAAGTTATATTTCTGCAAACTTCCCAAAGTGAGAACTTTATCACCAGGCCAATACACGGCCTCTTCGCTACTCTATAGCGACACGGAATAATCTTCCTCCAGGTATTACACCCGACTTAATAACAGACCAACACACGGCCTTTTCGCTACTCTATAGCGACACGGGACAATCTTCCCCCAGGTATTACACCCAACGCTTTAACAAATTACCAAGCAAGATACGGACGGCAGCGACCTGTTGCCACGGCGATGATTCAAACCGCTCTCTCTCGCGATGTGTCTGCTCTCCACGGTTCGCTTGACATGCGCCTAGGACACATCTTATTGCGCGTGTCAGACTGGCGTACAGCGGTCCATTCTACAAGAACTGCGTTTGGGCTCTGGCGAATTTTCATACTTTAAAATGAGTCAGATTTATTGTTCAACAAATATCCGTTATTTATACCGCCTAAACGGCTCATTAGTTATTCAAATAACTGCAATAAATCGGACTTCATTACAACCTAAACGAACACAGTTATTTTTATATACAATGTTTCTCTTGCAGGCGAACTCTTTATCTGATCCTATGACACAGCAGTCATGTGATTATAGTAAGCCGAAATGGTCTGGCCCCAAACCGGGCTGGAAGAGTATGGGCAACTACCACGGTCAACCGGTCAAACACTGCAACGGTGTTCCCAGTCCTGGACTAAAAAGAGTCCCTAATGCTAGAGGGAAACCTCTGATAACGTCAAATCCTCCCCACACTCAGTCCCGATCTAAGAGCGGCGTGCATGGAGCAGCAAGGAATATGTCACCTAAAGTTCCTGCTTCCGACAATGTAAGTCATATTTTTTCTTTAAATTTTAATATATATAAACACACGCTGTCTGTTCTAGTAGGTTATTCAATAATGCAAAAGTGTGATCTATTTTATAAGCAAAAGGTTTTGAGCTAAATAACAATTTTGGGTATCGTTACTATAAATTTCCTCTTCAAATAGAGAAATAGGCAGAAGCTGTAAATTTAAAGTCAATATAATCTAATAGCAGTAGATTAAAATTGTACAAAAATTTTAAAATTATTTGTATAGTCCACGCCTGCTCGAAAATAGAGTATAGAAACAACATCCTTAGCATTTTGCACTCTAGCTTATAGAAAGTGTACCTGATACTGATACTTATATGAAAGTATGCTTCAGGGTAACGTTTATGATACAAAATATGTTAGGGTATGTTGGGTAGTCCAAAAGACAAAAATAGAACTATCGGATAATCATGGATCTGAGAAATGTGTTGAATATTTAAAGATCATTCAGTAAAATTAAAATACGGAACATTGGATTGATCATGCGTTTGTAAGCATATCTGTGGTAAACACCACCCTGTAAGTCCTGGAAAAAATAGCGTATTAGTTAAAGATGTAACAAATACGACAGTAATTAGTTGAGTATGGAAATGTTTTGAATAAACATCCGATTCTGTACAATCCTCATTGTTCGATACCTTATACCTCAATGTTCACTTTATTTCTTTCTGAGAACTGTATCCATGCTGCTTCTGAAAAGAGAACTCATGGTTAGTGGTATTAGTATGCATAAAGGACAACATTGGAAATTTATTGCTAGAAACAGAAGACATTGCTAACACTCAACAACCTATCTAGCATCCCACAGAGGGCAGATTAATTATGAAAAATGCTATATAGATGAAATAAGGAAGATCTGGGCCCGCATAGATTTGGAGAAAATTTTTTAAATTCTCTTAAATAACTTATGCAAGAAAAAATCCCTGGCGTAGACAAACTTACAGCGGAATAACATCTTCCTCCCGTCCAATTTGAATAATTTATTAATTTGAATTTCCTTAATAATGGTCACTTTAAATTTCATTGAATTTGTGAATTACTTATATATATATATATATATATATATATATATATATATATATATATATATATATATATATATATATATATATATATATATAGTATTAAATTTTTGTGACGGTGATAGTGTTATTTATCAAAAAATTGTGGGAAAGCCGTCAGTTGTAGAATAAAACTCTTTATTATAGGCCGAGCTTTCGGAAAAATTTATTCCTTTCTCAATGATATAATGTGAGTTCTACTAAACTAATTATGTAATAACAAACATGAAAAGAAAACCTTTTTATGAATTTGAGTGAAGTCGCACGCTTTTAGTGTCAAATTTCCTACGTTTCTAACGGTTCGTTACTTATCCTCATACTAGAGTATCAAAGCCATGGAACTCAATCCAGGCTGACATATATCTAAAGACATATAATCTCACACCATCCAAAAAACCACCCATCTTGTGGTACAAAAATCAAGTTCATGATGTTTAGGTTGGCGAATAATGTTGGCAGTGGTGTATTTTTTCTGAGTCCTACACAGTTTTGAAGTCCGTCAACGATTTAGTAGCTGCTCAGTGCGCTGATGGAGGTGGAGTTTTGTTAGCATAAAAAATATTAAACGCTCTTTTCCGTTGATGGATGTTATTATAACTTCAAGGTATATACATACACAAACCCGTTGATATATATTTGGCTTTATGAACTATACTTAGATGTGCTTGAGGAGCGTAATATGTATGACAGTGTGATGACTATGGATTATTTTAAAACCCCCAAACTTTGTTACGTCACCCATAACTGATTCTAAAACCAGAGTTATTAATAACTGCATGCAATATAAGCGACTTCTCCAGTGTAACAGTCTCCATAACGCAAGTGGTCCTTTTGTCGATTTGGATTTCGTGCTGTCTAATAGATTGTTCGGTATTGCCTTCTGATTTATAAAAAGTTATATGAATTATCAATACATATATCTATATATATATATATATATATATATATATATATATATATATATATATATATATATATATATATATATATATATAATAATAATCTTTATTGACTACAATCATACAGCATGTCTATACAGATAAGTCTTCGACTTGTAAAGTATTTAGACATAATTTAGTTAAAGGTCAACCTAAAAATGATTTGACACATCAAAAGTTTTGAATTTATATCTTCCGTTTCCACCTTCCATCCTAAAAATTCTTCCAAACTTTCACTGCTTGATTTCCTTTTCTACTTGGCAATCCTCCACAACACGGATCGTTCTTTTCAGCTCCATATTTTTGCCAAAAATACAAATTTTGTAACGAGACAACTTACATTGTGTAAAACACACTTATGGAATAAATTTTCTAATTCAGCAAAAAAATAGTTTATGTAGAAAACGCTGAGACACGTGAAGTTTAATTTGCCGAACATTATCTTATAATCATAGTTTAAAAAATTAAATTCCAGCCATTTTACCCCCACCACTTTATCCTTCTTTTTTTTTAATAGCAACCCCACATTTCTTCATCACAGTTCGATGGATCACATGAATGCGGAGATACTCCATATGTATGGTCTCATGTTACAGTTTCCTATACAGGGTGGAAATTTAATACCGGAATATTAAAAGTAAACAGTTTACCTTGAAATTCCAACTTCGAAAATAAACTTAATAAAAACGTCGCTTTCTTATAATAAATGATCAAAATGTTCTCCATTCGCTTCGACACAACAAAAAAATCTGTTCTGCAATTCTTCACTGACTCTTATTTTAAATTTCTTATCTTGTCTTTTATCTAAAACGTACTTGGTATCATTAATCGTTTCTTATTAACTACCAATTTTTGCAGTGTGAAAGGTGAAATTTAACAGTTCTGTTTTATATTGTGGTGTATTGTGTTGAATGCAGTCTCCTAATAAATTAATTGTAATTTTGTTCCGATAATTTCAATTAATTTGATCTAATAATGCTATACTTAACTGAAAGTCTGTGAAAAGAAATATTAATGATGATTGGGTAGGGTGATATGTGTAGAACACAAGCACAAGTTATTAACATATTTAATGAAAACATCCAGATTTGTCCCCACTAATCCAGGGAACTGTGTCCAAGATACATTCACAGTTTCGTGATTATGGACACGTTAAACCACTGCCTAGGAGACCCAAGTTTGTTGAAGAAGATTTAAAACTTAATATTATATTGGATTTTCAAGAAAAACCAACATTTTCTACCCGTCAAGTTGCACCTGAAAATGATGTTAGTCAATCAACAGTTTTAAGGTGCGTCAAAAACGAAGAATTGCATCCCTATAAACTACAACACGTTCAAGAGTTGATTGACAGTGATTCTGATAGAAGACTGCAATTTTGTGAACAACTGCTGGACATGTTATATAGAAATGTTATTTCTTGTGTTGACGTTCTGTTTTCCGATGAAGTGACATTTATTTTGAATGCCGATGTAAACAGACAAAATTGCAGATACTGGGCTGCCGAAAACCCCCACTGGATGCGACAAGCACACACTCAGCGTCCTCAGAAGTTGAACGTTTGGGCTGGTATCATAGGTAATCACGTAGTTGGACCTGTTTTTATAGAAAATCTAAACGGTCCAAGATATTTAGAAATGCTAAGGGAATAGGTTGTCCCAATGTTAGCAGAATTCGATCCAAATGTAATGGAACCCAATATTCCCCATTAAAGAATATGGTTTCAACAAGACTGTGCACCGCCCCACTTTGCTCTTCAGGTACGGGAGTATTAACAACGAAGTCTTTCCAAATTGATTTAGATGATTTAAAAATAAAAATAACAACAGAAATTAGGAACGTAACGCTTGACGTATTAAACAGAGTTAGGGAAGAATTCCAGAGCAGATTATTTCGTTGTGTGCAAGTGAATGGAGAACATTTTGAACATTTATTATAAGAAAGGGGGTTTTTTATTAAGTTGATTTTCGAAATTTGAATTTCAGGGTAAACTGTTTAGTTTTAATATTCCGGTATTAAATTTCCACCCTGTATAGGAAACTGTAATATTAGACCATACATATGGGGTATCTCCGCATTCAGAAAAATATGAACCATTGAATTGTAATGAAAAAATGTAGGGTTGCTATTTAAAAAAAAGGATAAAGTGGTGGGGGTAAAATGGTGGGAGTTTAATTTTTTTTTAACTATATAATACAAGATAATGTTCGGCAAATTAAAGTCTTACCATCGTTACATCTTTATTAGTGAATTTCCTTAATGAAAATTCTTTAAAAACTATAATTAATTTTTTAGCACAAAAATTTGTATATTTATCTTTCTTAAGATTGTTGTATCTTCAAAAATAGCAAAGATATGTAAACTAAATTTGGTGCGCAAGTTGCTCATATATAGCGTACTAATACAATGTACCAGAATGTAGCTCTCTAGCTTTAAAGAAATAAGTTATAGCCATTTAAAAAAATTGTCGCGCCGGAGGCCAAAGGAGGTCAAAATATCAAAGCAATATGTGTGATTAGCAAAATGTATTGCATATTACAGACAAAATGATACTTTTTTTGGACGCAGAAAGGTCAAAAAGTACCAAAAAGATGCTCTCAAAATTTAATGATTTTCCTTCCAGAAACTCCACACTTACGATTTGAAACGTCAGAATTAGTAATTTTAAAACAAATATTCTAAAACGAAGGTGGGTGTTGTACAATAAACATTAGGAGTGTGCAGGGTCTTATATGTGTGTGTTTCAATAGCTGTTCTTCACCTTTATGTGTTTTTATAGCCGCAATTTAAATTAAAGAGTTTGTGATTTAATGTATTCTAATTTTTAATTTAACTAATAAATTTGAAACAGTTGTTCTCTTTCGCCAATAAATCGATAAATGGACAAACAATATACAAGTAGTGCATTTTCATCAAATTTTTTCAAATTTCAATTATCTATTTTGCTCCATCAAAAGAATTCAAGAGATATGCAGTAAAAACTTTATAAAGACAACACGTGTAGAGCATTTCATCAAACCAAATTTATTGTTTAAGGAAATACAATTTTTGTAAGTTTCGAGGATTTTCCATATTTTCAAATCGTTACTATAACGTACTTGCTGCGGCTAAACATTTTCTTAATTGTAAAACTTTGTTGGCTTTCTTAAAAGATCTTAGTCGTTGCTTATTAATAATGTTCTTTTTCTTTATTTCAGCTCATCAAGGCAATCCCAGCGACGTCAACCAACGCCGCAGAAGCTGCAAAAAGTAAGTAGAGAACAGTAATATAATATTTTTACGGTATTTTATTGGGCTCTTATAATATAGTGAAACACTTAGTTACATAAATAGTTATTATTACAGTATATTTCACATTTTATCACATGGCCGACATTATTTTCATTATTGAAGGTGGGAACGTCAGTATTGAAGTTTGCGTACTAGCATTGGAAAGGAGATAAAGAAAGCCAGTCTAGGATACTTGTTTTGATCGTAAACAGCAGGCTTTCTATGGTTATTCCATATTCTGGAAGCTATTGTTTTGCAATCACTTTTGTTCTACCAACCCTATCTCTTGTTGTTAAATATATAAATCAGCACCCTTGGAGCTCTGCTATTCCCCAGCCTCGGTACCACTAGTCAGCGCAGATCAACTGCCGACCTCCTTTCCTTTGTCACCCATTCTTGGCACAAGTCTATGGAACTACACGGTGAGTCCAATATTGTCGCTCTAGACATATCCAAAGTATTCGACCAGATCTGGTACGCAGCACTGCTTAATAAACTTCCGGCCTATGGTCTATCACCAAAACTCCGTACCTGGACAGCAAATTTCCTCTCAAACGGGAGCATTTCTGTGGTTGTGGATCGCCATTTCTCTAAACTATATACAATTAATTCAGGAGTCCCTCAAGGTTCAACTTTAGCCCCCACTTTGTTTCTTCTCCACATCAATGACCTGCTTTCTAGCACATCCAACCCAGTTGACAGTTACGTAGATGACAGCACCCTTCATTCAAATATACAATATTCAAAGCCTGTCTCTTTACCCTAATTAGATGAGGATCGCAGACTCACGGAGGGTTCTGTCTCTGTGGATCTCCAAAAAATATTAGACTATGGAAGTAAAAATCTTGTGAAATTCAACTCCACCAAATCTCAGTCTTGCTTTCTATCTCATAAAAGATACACCAGCCCTAGACCCATCACAATGGACAACCAAGTTATTCAAAGTAATGAGCGCTTTTTACTTGTTGGCATTTCTGTGGATCGAAATCTCAATTGGCACCAACATGTCACATCAATTGCAGAGGCGGCTGCTAAGAAATTAGGTTTCCTCTTCCGGGCTCGCAAATACTTTTTACCAGCTTATCTCTATACCTTATACATTTCACAAATAAGGCCAAACCTCGAATACTGCTCCCACATATGGGGTGCCGCTGCCGTTTCTACACTCGCTATCCTGGACTCAATTCAGAAGAGAGCTTTAAGTCTCATCAGTGACCCTCACCCAAAGGCTGCAATCTCTTGCACCTCTCTCTCTCTCTCTCCCTCTCTCTTTTATAGATATCTGCACGGGCACTGCTCAGAGGAGTTTTCTTCTATAGTTCCTCCACCTGCTGCCCCCAACAGATCTACCAGGGGAATAGGGCGAATGCACCCTTTTACTGTCCAGGTCGCCAGACAAAGAACATCTTGTTATGCTAGCTTGTTTGTTCCGAGGACTTCCAAGTTGTGGAATTCCTTGCCGGCACAAGTTTTTCCTTCTCCTCCGGACCTTCAAACCTTCAAGTCCAGAATTAACAAGTTGCCTCTTCCCTCCTTGTCGACACCTACGGTACGATAGTATTTAGACTGAGGCTTCGTGATGTGCTGTTAAAATAAAGAATAAAAAATAAATAAAAAATCCTGTACGACCATTTTGAATCAGGCCCAAGATATATTTATCTTTGAGCTGGCGATTCCTGTTTATACTCTTTTGGCAGCTGCCTGGGTGATTTACTGTTTCCCACAACCGAACAATCAATACTCAATCAATACAAACTCACGCGACTTTGAGTTGTACTTCAGAGCAACTTTATAAAATTAAATTTATTTAACTTAAGTTACAATGTATAGCTATTGATATAATATAATTTGAATGTTGTAAAATATAATATAACAATATGAGCAATCTTGACTGCTAAAGCTGGACATGAAAGACTAACGTAAAAATAAATTATTACATATTTTTATAAACTAACTACGTATTGATCAATAAAGTCTTTGATTTGAAAATGTGTTAGATACTGAGTTGAGAGGAAATAAACAGGTGGGTAGATGCAAGGTGCGCCCAATTGCTGGTCGGTGCCTTGGCTTATGTGATATACCGGGTGGTGCAACCATAACTCCTCCGGGGCCAGATGGAAAATATAGGGTAATCTAAATTTTCAAGGTGCTGCTCTCCAAGGGGATTTCTTTCAGGAATTTCTTTCTTGTTTCTTTGAGACTGTGGAATTCTTGAACTTTAGTTGGTTAGTAGTCTCCATTTTCCAGACGTGACTACCAGGACCACAATTGCATACAAGAGGATTGTCCAAATGCTAGTAACATGCTTATACTGAGAGGCTAAAATTCGTTCAGTAATTAACTTGCGCGCTATATTTTCACTAGGATTTCCATTTGTTCACACTTATCTTCTGGTTCTTTATTTGTTGAATACTGACATGGTGGTGTTCCCAAACTTCATATATCGATTTAGGCCTGACCAATTGAACTGCACAGGAGTTGCTAGTACCCTTCCGATTTGTCGTTTGTACTTTGCAGAGGTAATTTCCAGAACAAGCGGTTCTAATTGTGGTGAGAATCCATCTAGCCTTACATACTTTGTCCCTATATTGGGGTAGAAATGGGCCAGGGCTGACAATTTACTAAATTGTTAGTTGGTTGTGTACAGTCTCTATTTTTTTAACATTCTGTGTTATTTGGGGCTGCCGTGACAACATACTACTTGGTTCCACAACGAGATGGCGGCACGTGTTTCGTGCCTTACACCTCACTTAGTTTTGGAAGGCTGACTCCCATAGCCGTATTACTTTATAGGTGTATTTTCGCTGCAACTAGTATGCCGTCCTGACGAGCTCTAATTAGAGCGAAACCGGTCCTCGGTTCTAATTGTGGTGAGAATGCATCTATCCTGGCATATTTTGTCCCTATATTGGGGTAGAAATGGGCCGGGGCTAACAATTTACTAAATTGTTAGTTGGTTGTGTACAGTCTCTATTTTTTAACATTCTGTGTTATTTGGGGCTGCCGTGACAACATACTACTTGGTTCCGCAACGAGATGGTGGCACGTCTTTCGTGTCTTACATCTCACTTAGTTTTAGATGCTGTTCCCTCTTGAATTCTGTTGCTGGTTCTGAGGTTTAAATGATAAAAATCGAAGTGCTGACTTACACCATGTTGTCAAAATGGTACTAAACTCATCCTACCTACTGCTCCACTTTGAGTTGTACTTCACACCTACTTTATAAAGTTAAATTTAATTAACTAAGTTACAATGTATACTTATTGATATAATATGATTTAAATGTTGTAAAGTATAAGAGAACAATATGAGTAATCTTGACTGTTACGGCGGGACGGTAGAGACTAACTAACTTAAAAAACTCTGGACGCAGCAAGTGCGTTATGATAGTGAATTTTCATAAAAATGTTTTTAATAACAAATATGTGTGTTTTTTTAAGAAAGCAGGCATCAAATTTGGTTACCAGTGTAACCTATATAGTAAAAACAATGTGCCATGTTTCATCAAAATAACTTTATTGTGTGAAAATGTACAAAAATTTCCAAAAATATACTTAAAGTGTTCCCGAAAAAACACGTTTCTTGGTCAACCTTATAGGTTAATAGCAAATTGAGCTGTTCAAATATGAAACATTTGATCAAAATTAGCTACCATAACGCACTTGCTGCGTCCAGAATTTCTTTTCTTACAAACATGCATTATATTTCGATGGAAAATGCAAACTTGCAATAACATAAGGCGTGTTTGATTAAAAAAAAACGGAAATTTGTATCACCAACGACTTATGGGCCAGCCTGTGATTTTAGAAATATTATTTTAAGATGTAGCTCAAGACACCCTATAATTAATATATACAAAAATTTTCATATATTATATAATAACGGACATATTGAGCTTTATTGATTGAAAATTCGACAAAAATTATATATCATTAAACGATAAACTCTATAGCTAAGGCTACTGCCAAGCATCAGAGAAAGCGTCTATTTGAAATGACTTTTCTGGAAACATTTTAGTAAAATGAAGGACAATGACGGTTGAAACTAAGACTTCAGGGTTTGTAAAACATTCTTCTTGAGACATTTTATTTCTATAGCCCGTATTAGATTCAAGTTATTTGCCTAAATGTTGCCAATTTTGACATTTTAAATCGCCACTTTGACGTTTTGAGGAAAACCCCAATTTTTTTTAAATGCCTATAACTTTTTTGTCTATTGACCTACATAGCTAAATTTTGGTAAGTAGCTTACCTATAAGGATGTAGACCTGTACCAAATTTGGTTGCCCTTACTTTGTTAATTCCAGAGATATAAATTTTTTTCGAAAGAAAACACAACATTTTCCGGGAAAACCTAGGCAGATTTTTCTGGCTAACAAACTTATCCAAGCCATTTGCAAAAGGAACTTTTTCACCAAATTTAATCAAAATCGGCCCATTATTTTTTGAGTTATCGGTGTGATACATATATATATATATATATATATATATATATATATATATATATATATATATATATATATATATATATATATATATATATATATATATATATATATATATATATATATAACATATAAAAATTGAAACTGACCCCGGATATGTTTTCTGGGGGGCCTAATTAGCGCTCATTTGAAGAAATTTTTTCAAAATTCAAAAGTCGGGATCTCCTTATTAGTGAAATGAATATATTAATCATAAACTAACTATGCTGATGTATTGATCAATAAAGTCTTTGATTCGAAAATGTCCCAGACGCTGAATCGACTGGAAATAAACAGGTGCATAAATGGGAGGTACGCACAATTGCTGGTCAGTACCTTCGCTTTTGTGATATCGGGTATACCGGGTGATGCAACCATAACTCGCGCCTTGATAATTTCGATTAATTTTGTTTGGGCACATAAAACTACCGGTAATGTTATATCGAGTAAACTGAGACTGTCTGGCTGAATGAACAAATAATTCACCATTGACGCTAGAGAGATTTGGCATCGTGTTCTTGCATATATATATATATATATATATATATATATATATATATATATATATATATATATATATATATATATATATATATATATATATATATATATATATATATATATATATATATATATACAGGGTGGCTCATTAGTGCGAGGAAGTACGATATCTCCTTTAATATTCAGAATTTTGAAAAATGTTTTATACAAAAGTTGTTGGGAATGACGAGGGGCATATTTTAAAAATATTTGTAACTATACAGGGTGTTACCTAAAAGTAGGGCAACATGTAAGTTTTTTTATTTTAAATGACACCATATGATTTTTGTTTTTTATCGGATTTGCCATAAAATTATCTATATGGTACAGTTATTTGTTTTCCAAAAATTTGCGGTGTTGCCAAGTAAATAATTATTTATTGAAAATTTTAACAAAAACATCATAGTAGAAATGCGGCTGCCAATCCCCTAATATTGAAAAGAATTAAAATGTTTTCGCCATCGTCAAAACTGAACCTTTGTAAAGTCACCCAAATTAACAAAACTCATTTAATTTGTACAGGGTGTGTTTAAAAAAAATCGAAATGTCTAAATTTTACTATGAAAAAACTTGATTTTTTTTAATGGAACACCCTATATTTTATTAGCCTATCTTGTAGCTTACTTCCATACTTTCAAATTTTGCTATGAGGATGATTCTCAAAAAATGCATAGTTTTTGAGATAAATCCATTTTTATGAAAAATGGCTTAACCCCGTCTTGCCTATAGAGGAACAAGAATAATTGGTAGGTAGGCTAGAACATAATAACTCAATTACTCAAATGCAACTACTACTACCTACTTTGTAAATGAAATTAACGTTTTTTAATGCGTTGATTTTTAACAGCAAGAGGTTTCCGAGGATGATTCTATTTTAAAAAAATTTTTAATACTCACTTCTATTTTTTATTCAAAGCATTTATAAACTAATAATAATCATTATCAACAATAAATAAAACATTAGGTATACTACAGTAAATGCTCAATATGGCCACCATTATTATTTACACAAATTTCAATTCGTCTTTCAAAAGATTGACTCGCGTTAGTTAGGACATTGTTATCAATATTTCTGAAAACTTCTCTAATTCGCTGTTTCATGTCATCTTTTGTAGTGGGCGGAATTTGGTAAACCTGATTTTTGACGTATCCCCACAAAAAAAAATCCATTTTGGTGATATCGGGTGAACGAGGGGGCCATCTCACTGGGCCACCTCTTCTTATCCATCTATCAGGAAAAGCGTTTTAAAGGTGTTCATGGATTGCTGCCGTATGATGCACTGGAGCACCATCGTGTAAATACCACATTCTCTTTCTAATATAGTTTGGTAACTGATGAAACATTCTTGGCAATTCATTTTGGAGAAACTCGAGGTAAACTTGCCCTGTTAAACGCTCTTCGAAAAAGTAAGGCCTAATAACATAATGTCCTATTATACCACCCCATACATTCAATGACCACCTTGTCTGGCTATGTGTTCTTATAAACTGGGGATTAGAAGTCGCATAGTAGTGAAAATTGTGGCGATTTACATTTTCATTTTTGTGGAAAGTGGCTTCATCAACAAATAAAACATAATCAAAAAAGCCTCCGTCTTGCTGAATCTTCTGCTGCGCCCACTGACAAAAAATCATTCCGGCTTCATAATCTTGGTTATTTAACTCTTGCAAGAGTTGTATGTGATAT
Source organism: Tillus elongatus (assembly GCA_964006375.1). NCBI lineage: Eukaryota > Metazoa > Arthropoda > Insecta > Coleoptera > Cleridae > Tillus > Tillus elongatus. The sequence continues at coordinate 17,464,147 of OZ023268.1, read as the reverse complement.
GGGTGTAGTTTATTACTACGTAGAACCCTTTAAACAGTGCGTCTAGAAAAATCAGTTTCATTCGCAATGGCTCTTTGTGAAATATGCGGATTTTCAGTTATTTTCAGTAGAACAGATAACTGATTTTCTTCTGAATTGGCGGGCTTGGTTCGCTCACGTTTTTCGTAATTCACTCTTCCAGTACGAGAAAAGCGGTCTAACAATTTCTCAAATGCTTCCTTTCTTGGCGGTGGTCTTTGCGGAAAAGTCTGATTATATAATCTAACGGCTAATAAACAATTTTTATCACCAGCCCCTAATGTGAATATCATATCGACAAGTTCTTCTTTGGAAAAATTCATTTTTTTTAACTTTACAATTTCTTCATCAACTATGCAAATTTATTTCGGAAATTACTTGACAGTTTGCTTAAAATAAATTAGTATGACAGTTGTTTGAAATTGAAAGTCATAGTCTACTAATAATAATTATTATTTCGTAAAGGGGAGACCATTTTTCATAAAAATGGATTTATCTCAAAAACTATGCATTTTTTGAGAATCATCCTCATAACAAAATTTGAAGGTATGGAAGTAGGCTACAAGATAGGCTAATAAAATACAGGGTGTTCTATTTAAAAAAATCAAGTTTTTTCATAGTAAAATTTAGAAATTTCGGTTTTTGTTAATTTCGGTGACTTTATTAAAGGCTAAGCTTTGACGATGGCGAAAACCTTTTAATTCTTTTCAATATTAGGGGATTGGCAGCTGCATTTCTACTATGATGTTTTTGTTAAAATTTTCAATAAATAATTATTTACTTGGCAACACCGCAAATTTTTGGAAAACAAATAACTGTATCATATAGAGAATTTTATGGCAAATCCGATAAAAAACAAAAAAACATATAGTCATTTAAAATAAAAAACTTACATGTTGCCCTACTTTTAGGTAACACCCTTTATAGTTACAAATATTTTTAAAATATGCCCCTCGTCATTCCCAACAACTTTTGTATAAAACATTTTTCAAAATTCTGAATATTAAAGGAGATATCGTACTTCCTCGCACTAATGAGCCAGCCTGTATATATATATATATATATATATATATATATATATATATATATATATATATATATATATATATATATATATATATATATATATATATATATAATTCACGCCTTACCGATGACACACATAAGATATATCGTTTCTGGAAAAATATTGAAAAAAAAAACAATCTGTGAATACCTTTGTTTCAAGTTAAATTCTTAAACGTTTCTATATAACAACAGCTCACCCAACTAAATAAGAAAATAATTACTAACAAACGGCCGAAAGGCTTTTTTTTTATCTACATAGAGTTTCTAGTTAATATACTAGAGTTATATATTCTAAGATTTTCTTAGTTGGTTTGTTCTAATATAGTGTTTTTCTTATTTTCAGATCCACCAGTTATGCCTAGACGTCGTCGCACATCGTAAGTATAATCCCCTTCCAAATAGACAAATACTTATGGGGAAGAAAATGAATAACTAAAATATGTCACCTAATTTTATTAGGTCTATATATTCTTTGTTATTATATTTACGAGACTCACTGAGTAAAGATTGAAGCCTGTGATAACCACTGATAGATACATTGTTGATAATTCAAGTCACCACAACACATCTTTTAGACCTGATGATCGTTGTGCTAACAAAGTTAGCACCATTCGATTAGTGCAATAACTTGGGCGGCTTTTTGCGGTGTAGTATGCATTAGGCTAACATACTTGAAAACTAATCAGATTATGAAAAACGTAAATGTGCAAATTTCAATTGCAAAGGCAATAATTTCAATCTGCCATAAGTTTATTATTATCGTTGTAATTACAACATATGTTTGTGTGTGTGTAGGGGATGGCTTTGGAAAACAAGTTCCATTAGCCACAGGCTCATTTTTATATCACTTTTAGAAATGGTAAAATGGTAAGATTTGTCGGACTTAAATAGCATAGTGGTTAGAGATTACAAGATAGATAATACTACATATTATAGAAGAGATAGGAGTATGATATGTTGATCTGTGAAATGAGTTAGTTTATAACTTAGGCTATTTGTGAACAATTTATAAACACATGTGTACCAACATACATATACACACATACCATTACAACATAAACACGTTTTATTTGTTTATCGGTTGTAGCGATAAACACTTTTGACAAATGTAATCTCATTTTAAAGCATATTAAATTGTTATTCGAACAGCATTTTTTTGATCTAATGAATACCTTATAACAAAAATATAGTTTCAGTGACAAGTTTACAGTGGGCCGATTTCTATGCACGCAAGTTTATATTGAAAAAAAAAAAACAAAAACAATTACTAGAGATAAAGACATTCTACTTAATCTTTGAAATATTAGGACGTTCATGTTTTTTTTTGTGGGTAAATTGGATTAACCAATTACACTTTGTTTGTTTGATAAACATGCTTTCTTACTGTGTACTTCCGAGATTTTACTTCATGTATTTCTCTAAAAGCTACATGTAAAATGAAATTTTGAATGAAAATCCCACATAAGTTATCTATTATTAATGTTTATTAAAATGTAAATTTAACTATTCTTTGTGTTAATGCATATGTATTTGTGCAGGGTTTTAAAAGAAGATCTTTATTTATCTGGGGAGAGTGAAGATGAAGAAGGATTACCAGTGGAATCCTCGATAAAGTTAGTATTATTACTCTTAAATTATTTCTATTTCGGTCTGTAGGTGGTAATGGACTTTTCCTTTACGCGATAGTAAAGGATTTTTTTCACGCCCGAGGAGGTACCATCTCCTACAACAAAGGGCTGGTGAACTCCCAACGGACGTCTCCGATTCTGGTGTATGAGTCGGTTTCCCTTATAAACAAAAATGATGATGGCTCCTCCTTGTAAAAAGATTCCGGAGATAAAACACCCCTCCATTCGGATCTCCTGGAGAGGGGTGTGCAGGGGGCGCCGGCATCAGTATTTAACATATCCTTCTCGAATATATGTTGCCTAAATTCTAACCTCAACCCCGTCCACCATTTCTTCCAGGCTAAATGGCCCTAACTCCTCTTCCTCATCTAAACCCAAATCAGTGCCAAAACAGCCACTAATCACCTTGAGTTCCCGGGGTATGAGCTCCTTACTTCCTTTAGATTTCCTGGAGGTGTGTGCGCATACGTCCGTAGCAATCTACCCTACACCAGGCTCCCCAATTTGGAAGCTGGAAGAAAAAACATACTTTGGATGAAACTTTCTCTCAGGGCTGCAACTAAATTCATCTGTTGCATTTACCGGTCACCTTCTGACAATAACTTTGTCAGCTCTTCGACTACCTTTCTGAAAAAACCGACCATCTCATTTCTAAATATCTTTCCTCCGAGGTCACTATTCTTGGTGGTTTCAATGTCCATAATAAGGAATCGCTAGGATCTTGAAAAACCGATCCACAAGGAAAAGCAGCGGAGGCCTTCGCAGTCAGAAATTCTTTAGCCAATGTGGTTCAGCAACCTACTTAATTTCCTCGCATTCCAACAAAGAGCTCAAATCCCTTGGGTCCCGTTCTTACTACAAAACCTGAATGCTATAAAACATCAGTCACCGCCCCACTTGGTCACTCAGATCACGGTATGGTCACTCCTTCCTCCGCAATGCACCCCGAGCTCACACAGTCATCACACCCACGTATTGTTTGGCACTACAACTCCGAAAACTGGGACGAAATGCGGGATTACCTTTCCTCATTTCCATGGGCGCCTGGCTGCTTCTCTCAACATGACCTCTCTAATATCTCCCAAAACGTCACCGAAATCATCCAAGCTGGCATGCATTTATTTATTCCACGTACACATAAAACCTCTTCAGCTACACAAAAGCCCTGATTCCCTATATCCTGTGACAAGGCCAGACTTGAAAACGTCAAAGCTCACAAAACGTTTCTACACAATCCCAGTGAAGAAATTTTCCATTTAACGACGCAAGAAACCGCTATGTCCGCATTCTTTCTGAGGCAAAGAACTCGTTTAATAACCACATCAAAAACAACGTCCTGTCAAGCTTCAACGGCAGCAAGCTCTTCTGGACTTTTGCTAAATATATTGGAAATAATTTCCGCAAGAGCACGTTCCCACTTCTTGTTTCAGGGAAGAAAATTGTTTCTACCGCCCTGGGCAAGGCTGAACTTTTTACCTCACGGTTCGCCGGCAATTCCACTCTTAACCCACCTCCAAATGTTCAACCACCAACAGTCCTCAATGTCACACATAAAATGACAAAACTAAAAATGTACGAAAGATGCTCTCTTCTCTGAATGCCAAAAAAGCCCCGGGCCTTGACGAGATCGCAGCAATTGTTCTCAAAAAATGCGCACCAGAACTTGCTCCTGTTCTGACTCGTCCGTTTCAGACATCTTACAATAGATGAATATTCCCTAGTGACTGGAGAACTGCTCGAGTACAACCCGTCCCAAAGAAAGGATCCAAAGTGCTTCCTAGTAACTACAGGCCTCTTTCTCTCCTTTCAGTTGTCTCCAAAATGATGGAAAAGTATATAAATACCGAATTACTAAAATTTCTTGAAAGAGACAGTCTAATCCACAACAGGCAGTATGGATTCCGGCAGCGTAGATTAACCTCCGACCTCCTTTCCTTTGTCACCCATTCTTGGAACAAGTCTATGGAACTACACAGTGAATCCCAGATTGTCGCTCTAAACATATCCAAAGCATTCGACGAGGTCTGACACGCAGCGCTGCTTAGTAAACCTATGGCCTACCACCAAAACTCTGTACCTGGACAGCAAATTTCCTCTCCAACTGGAGCGTTTCTGTTGTCGTGGATGGCCATTCCTCTAAACTGTATCCCATTAATTCAGGAGTTCCTCAAGGTTCAGCTTTAGCCTCTACTTTGTTTCTTCTCCACATCAATGATCTCATCTCTAGCACATCCAACCCAGTTCACGGTTACGCTGATGACTGCACCCTCCACTCAAACATACAATTTTCTAAGCCTGTCTCTTAAGCCCAATTAGATGAGGATCGCAGACTCATGGGGGGTTCTGTCTCTGTGATACTCCAAAAAATATTCAGACTGGGGAAGTAGAAATCTTGTACAAATCAACTCCACCAAATTATGGATTTTACCAGTCAAATTTTCTTCAAGTGCTTAAATTTTGTTGACATTCACAAAAAGCTTAGAGAAATGATAAAAAAAGTTTGTGGCGAAAAAGTATATTTAAAATATATCAAGATTGGATATGTATTTCATGATACCATCAGAGATTCTTCTGCTATTAAATTTATCACTTTGAAGTTAGATTTAGTATTTGTCAATAAAACACAAGCAATGTAACCATGGAATAATAATAATAATAATAATAATAATAATAATAATAATAATAATAATAATAATAATAATAATAATAATAATAATAATAATAATAATAATAATAATAATAATAATAATAATAATAATAATAATAATAATAATAATAATAATAATAATAATAATAATAATAATAATAATAATAATGTATTATTAATAATTTTACAATGTGTTATCCAATTAGGTGGTAGATTCTTGGCTATATTTGGGTGCAAAACCGAATTTTACTTTTTAGTGCATTTTTTTTTTTTAATTACTAATAAAGGGGTATCCAACAAATAACTCAAAAAATAATTAACCGATTTTGATGAATTTGGCTAGTAATTTTATTTTTTTAATGGCTTGAACGAGTTCGTTATCCAAGAAAATCTGACAGGGTTTTCCGGAAAAATTTTGAGTTTTCTTTCAAAAAAAAGTTTTTTCTTCGAAAATTACAAAGCCATTTTATGGACATACTTCCTTGGTTGACCTGACCACGTACCAACATTCAAATTTCTAAGTTTATAGAAAATTTAGTTATTCAAATTTTAAATTTTCTTTATAAAAATTTTTTTTCTCCTCAAATTGCAAAGTTATTTTAATAAAACTTGGTGAATATGTTGCTTGGGAAAGACCTTATTACGTATCAAAATTAAATTTTATAAGTTTATAGAAAATGGAGTAATACAAATTTTTTAATAAAAATTTACTACCTTAACGTACTTGCTGCGTCCCCAATTTTTTTTCTATCTTGCAGTATTTTAAACATGAATATCCTTTCTTTTGTCAATGAAATAGATAAACTGTTTTTATGATATATTTATTTTAACTTTGTGCTCTCCTTTTGAGAAAAAAAAATATGCTTAACACTCAATTTTCTATGAAGCTATAAAACTCAAATTTGTAATATGTAGGTAATGCAGACTTTTTAAAGAAATATTTTGTTACAAAGTAAAAGTAGAAAGGTTATACACAAGAAAATATAATGTTCTCTCTGAACAACTGATCCGATCGGGCTTCTTAACAAACTTATCCAATTACGTTATTTTTACCAAATTTAGTACCCATGCTGCTTCTATAAAGGCTTTACCATGTATCAAAGTTAAATATTCTAGCTAAGCGAGACATTGCTTTATTAGAACTTGAAATATTCTAGTCAAAATCCGATACCAAGATGCACATATCGCAATATCTTGTTCTTTAGAAGACGTATTTGTTTCAGAATCATCGTTTTAAAATCGGATAATGTGACCTTTAACTTTGTTACAAACGTTCACCACTTTAGGAATAATTCACTGTCCCAAGTGGTAACGCCGCTACATATCCGAACTGGCAAAATCGTCTATTCCAAATACATTTCCATGCAAACATTATAAATAATTTAACAAAGTAGCCATTAAAACAAAAGTTTATGAGTATACACCATGTGTCTGAATATACCAGTTACCCTTATTTTTTGGTCTCTGTTATAGTTGCATATACAATTTTATTTATAAATAAAAATGTTAATGTCACATACTCAATCTATTTATTAAAATGTAAATTTAACTACTATTTTTGTTAATGCATATGTATTTTTACAGGGTTTTAAAAAATGATATAGAAATATCTAAAGATAGTGAAGATAAAACAATATTACCAGTGGAGTCTTCAATGAGCAGGTTGGTATAGGATGTCTTCAAACTAATTTCTATTTGAATCAATTAAATTATTGTATTTATCTTTTCATTCACGCAATCAATTATTTATTATCAAAAATTTAATCGAAATTGTGTATTATCATCATTTGCCTATTTCAAATATTGGTTTCTCTTTTCATATAGAACGCCTTTCTCACCTATCGGAGCAACACCTTCTTTAAACATATGTCTCCAGTAACAAGCTCCTCCAGTGACTCATCAAGTGAGGGGTCTGATGAAAGTCATTTTGGAGGACAGACAGTTTTGAAAACGTCAAGGCTAAGCACACCCAAACCTGAGCCGCCAAATAAACCAACTAGCAACTTGGTCGTTGACTCTGTTGACCAGAAATCCAACACACCCAAAAAGATTCACACCAAGAATCCAAGATGCGAGGAAACAAAGTCGATTCCTGAAATAAGCACACATCATAAACTATCTGCAAAAATAAAGTGTCCAGAAATAGAAGCACATATTAAAGTTGCAAAAAGCCATTTGACAGAAAAGAAGAAAAGTACACTATCTGCAAAAATAAAATTTCCAGAAATATAAACACATACTAAAGTTGCAAAAAGCCATTTGACAGATAAGAATAAAAGTACGCTATCTGCAAAAATAAAATGTCCAGAAATAGAAAAAGGTTTGAAAACGTCAAGGCTAAGCACATCCAAATCTGAGCCGCCAAATAAACCAACTAGCAACTTGGTCGTTGACTCTCTTCACCAGAAATCCAACACACCCAAAAAGATTCACACCAAGAATCCAAGATGTGAGAAAACAAAGTCGATTCCTGAAATAAGCACACATCATAAACTATCTGCAAAAATAAAGTGTCCAGAAATAGAAACAGTTTTGAAAACGTCAAGGGTAAGCACATCCAAATCTGAGCCGTCAAATGAACCAACTAGCAACTTGGTTGTTGACCCTGTTCACCAGGAATCCAACACACCCGAAAAGATTCACACCAAGCATCCAAGATGTGAAGAAACAAAGTCGAGTCCTGAAATAAGCACACATCATAAACTATCTGCAAAAATAAAGTGTCCAAAAAATAGAAACACATACTAAAGTTGCAAAAAGCCATTTGACATATAAGAAGAAAAGTACAGTATCTGCAAAAATAAAATGTCCAGAAATAGAAACAGTTTTGAAAACGTGAAGGCTAAGCACATCCAAATCTGAGCAGCCAAATAAACCAACTAGCAACTTGGTCGTTGACTCTGTTCACCAGAAATCCAACACAGCCGAAAAGATTCACACCAAGAATCTAAGATGTGAGAAAACAAAGTCGATTCCCAAAATAAGCACACATCATAAACTATCTGCAAAAATAAAGTGTCCAGAAATAGAAACACATACTAAAGTTGCAAAAAGCTATTTGACAGATAAGAATAAAAGTACATTATCTGCAAAAATAAAATATCCAGGAATAGAAACAGTTTTGAAAACGTCAAGGCTAAGCATATCCAAATCTCAGCCGCCAAATAAACCAACTAGCAACTTAGCCGTTGACTCTGTTCACCAGAAATCCAACACACCCGAAAAGATTCACACCAAGAATCCAAGATGTGAGAAAACAAAGTAGATTCCTGAAATAAGCACACATCATAAACTATCTGCAAAAATAAAATGTTCAGAAATAGAAACAGTTTGGAAAACATCAAGGCTAAGCACATCCAAATCTGAGGCGCCAAATAAACCAACTAGCAACTTGGTCAGTGACTCTGTTCACCAGAAATCCAACACACCCGAAAAGATTCACATCAAGAATCCAAGATGTGAAGAAACAAAGTAGAGTCCTGAAATAAGCACACATCATAAACTATCTGCAAAAATAAAGTGTCCAGAAATAGAAACACATACTAAAGTTGCAAAAAGTCATTTGACAGATAAGAAGAAAAGTACACTATCTGCAAAAATAAAATGTCCAGAAATAGAAACAGTTTTGAAAACGTCAAGGCTAAGCATATCCAAATCTGAGCCGCCAAATAAACCAACTAGCAACTTGGTCGTTGGCTCTGTTCACCAGAAATCCAACACACCCGAAAAGATTCACACCAAGAATCCAAGATGTGAGAAAACAAAGTCGATTCCTAAAATAAGCACACATCATAAACTATCTGCAAAAATAAAGTGTCCAGAAATAGAAACAGTTTTGAAAACTTCAAGGGTAAGCACATCCAAATCTGAGCCGTCAAATGAACCAACTAGCAACTTGGTTGTTGACCCTGTTCACCAGAAATCCAACACAGCCGAAAAGATTCACACCAAGAATCCAAGATGTGAGAAAACAAAGTCGATTCCTGAAATAAGCACACATCATAAACTATCTGAGAAAATAAAGTGTCCAGAAATAGAAACACATACTAAAGTTGCAAAAAACCATTTGACAGATAAGAATAAAAGTTTACTATCTGCAAAAATAAAATGTCCAGAAATAGAAACAGTTTTGAAAACGTCAAGGCTAAGCACATCAAATCTGAGCCGCCAAATAAACCAACTAGCAACTTGGTCAGTGACTCTGTTCACCAGAAATCCAACACACCCGAAAAGATTCACACCAAGCATCCAAGATGTGAAGAAACAAAGTCGAGTCCTGAAATTAGCACACTACATAAACTATCTGCAAAAATAAAGTGTCCAAAAAATAGAAACACATACTAAAGTTGCAAAAAGCCATTTGACAGATAAGAAGAAAAGTACAGTATCTGCAAAAATAAAATGTCCAGAACTAGAAACAGTTTTGAAAACGTCAAGGCTAAGCATATCCAAATCTGAGCCGCCAAATAAACCAACTAGCAACTTGGTCGTTGACTCTGTTCACCACAAATCCAACACACCCGAAAAGATTCACACCAAGAATCCAAGATGTGAGAAAACAAAGTCAATTCCTGAAATAAGCACACATCATAAAATATCTGCAAAAATAATATGTCCAGAAATAGAAACAGTTTTGAAAACGTCAAGGCTAAGCATATCCAAATCTGAGCCGCCAAATAAACCAACTAGCAATTTGGTCAGTGACTCTGTTCACCAGAAATCCAACACACCCGAAAAGATTCACACCAAGAATCCAAGATGTGAGAAAACAAAGTCAATTCCTGAAATAAGCACACATCATAAACTATCTGCAAAAATAATATGTCCAGAAATAGAAACAGTTTTGAAAACGTCAAGGCTAAGCATATCCAAATCTGAGCCGCCAAATAAACCAACTAGCAATTTGGTCGTTGACTCTGTTCACCAGAAATCCAACACACCCGAAAAGATTCACACCAAGAATCCAAGATGTGAGAAAACAAAGTCGATTCCTGAAATAAGCTCACATCATAAACTATCTGCAAAAATAAAGTGTCCAGAAATAGAAACACATACTAAAGTTGCAAAAAGCCATTTGACAGATAAGAATAAAAGTACAATATCTGCAAAAATAAAATATCCAGAAATAGAAACAGTTTTGAAAACGTCAAGGCTAAGCACATCCAAATCTGAGCCGCCAAATAAACCAACTAGCAACTTGGTCAGTGACTCTGTTCACCAGAAATCCAACACACCCGAAAAGATTCACACCAAGAATCCAAGATGTGAGAAAACAAAGTCGATTCCTGAAAAAAGCACACATCATAAACTATCTGCAAAAATAAAGTGTTCAGAAATAGAAACACATACTAAAGTTGCAAAAATCCATTTGACAGATAAGAAGAAATGTACACTACCTGCAAAAATAAAGTGTCCAGAAATAGAAACACATACTAGAGTTGCAAAAAGCCATTTGACAGATAAGAATAAAAGTACACTATCTGCAAAAATAAAATGTCCAGAAATAGAAACAGTTTTGAAAACGTCAAGGCTAAGCATATCCAAATCTGAGCCGCCAAATAAACCAACTAGCAACTTGGTCGTTGACTCTGTTCACCAGAAATCCAACACACCCGAAAAGATTCACACCAAGAATCCAAGATGTGAGAAAACAAAGTAGATTCCTGAAATAAGCACACATCATAAACTATCTGCAAAAATAAAATGTTCAGAAATAGAAACAGTTTTGAAAACATCAAGGCTAAGCACATCCAAATCTGAGGCGCCAAATAAACCAACTAGCAACTTGGTCAGTGACTCTGTTCACCAGAAATCCAACACACCCGAAAAGATTCACATCAAGAATCCAAGATGTGAAGAAACAAAGTAGAGTCCTGAAATAAGCACACATCATAAACTATCTGCAAAAATAAAGTGTCCAGAAATAGAAACACATACTAAAGTTGCAAAAAGTCATTTGACAGATAAGAAGAAAAGTACACTATCTGCAAAAATAAAATGTCCAGAAATAGAAACAGTTTTGAAAACGTCAAGGCTAAGCATATCCAAATCTGAGCCGCCAAATAAACCAACTAGCAACTTGGTCGTTGGCTCTGTTCACCAGAAATCCAACACACCCGAAAAGATTCACACCAAGAATCCAAGATGTGAGAAAACAAAGTCGATTCCTAAAATAAGCACACATCATAAACTATCTGCAAAAATAAAGTGTCCAGAAATAGAAACAGTTTTGAAAACGTCAAGGGTAAGCACATCCAAATCTGAGCCGTCAAATGAACCAACTAGCAACTTGGTTGTTGACCCTGTTCACCAGAAATCCAACACAGCCGAAAAGATTCACACCAAGAATCCAAGATGTGAGAAAACAAAGTCGATTCCTGAAATAAGCACACATCATAAACTATCTGAGAAAATAAAGTGTCCAGAAATATAAACACATACTAAAGTTGCAAAAAACCATTTGACAGATAAGAATAAAAGTTTACTATCTGCAAAAATAAAATGTCCAGAAATAGAAACAGTTTTGAAAACGTCAAGGCTAAGCACATCAAATCTGAGCCGCCAAATAAACCAACTAGCAACTTGGTCAGTGACTCTGTTCACCAGAAATCCAACACACCCGAAAAGATTCACACCAAGCATCCAACATGTGAAGAAACAAAGTCGAGTCCTGAAAATAAGCACACTACATAAACTATCTGCAAAAATAAAGTGTCCAAAAAATAGAAACACATACTAAAGTTGCAAAGAGCCATTTGACAGATAAGAAAAGTACAGTATCTGCAAAAATAAAATGTCCAGAACTAGAAACAGTTTTGAAAACGTCAAGGCTAAGCATATCCAAATCTGAGCCGCCAAATAAACCAACTAGCAACTTGGTCGTTGACTCTGTTCACCACAAATCCAACACACCCGAAAAGATTCACACCAAGAATCCAAGATGTGAGAAAACAAAGTCAATTCCTGAAATAAGCACACATCATAAACTATCTGCAAAAATAATATGTCCAGAAATAGAAACAGTTTTGAAAACGTCAAGGCTAAGCATATCCAAATCTGAGCCGCCAAATAAACCAACTAGCAATTTGGTCGTTGACTCTGTTCACCAGAAATCCAACACACCCGAAAAGATTCACACCAAGAATCCAAGATGTGAGAAAACAAAGTCAATTCCTGAAATAAGCACACATCATAAACTATCTGCAAAAATAATATGTCCAGAAATAGAAACAGTTTTGAAAACGTCAAGGCTAAGCATATCCAAATCTGAGCCGCCAAATAAACCAACTAGCAATTTGGTCGTTGACTCTGTTCACCAGAAATCCAACACACCCGAAAAGATTCACACCAAGAATCCAAGATGTGAGAAAACAAAGTCGATTCCTGAAATAAGCTCACATCATAAACTATCTGCAAAAATAAAGTGTCCAGAAATAGAAACACATACTAAAGTTGCAAGAAGCCATTTGACAGATAAGAATAAAAGTACAATATCTGCAAAAATAAAATATCCAGAAATAGAAACAGTTTTGAAAACGTCAAGGCTAAGCACATCCAAATCTGAGCCGCCAAATAAACCAACTAGCAACTTGGTCAGTGACTCTGTTCACCAGAAATCCAACACACCCGAAAAGATTCACACCAAGAATCCAAGATGTGAGAAAACAAAGTCGATTCCTGAAAAAAGCACACATCATAAACTATCTGCAAAAATAAAGTGTTAAGAAATAGAAACACATACTAAAGTTGCAAAAATCCATTTGACAGATAAGAAGAAATGTACACTACCTGCAAAAATAAAGTGTCCAGAAATAGAAACACATACTAGAGTTGCAAAAAGCCATTTGACAGATAAGAATAAAAGTACACTATCTGCAAAAATAAAATGTCCAGAAATAGAAACAGTTTTGAAAACGTCAAGGCTAAGCATATCCAAATCTGAGCCGCCAAATAAACCAACTAGCAACTTGGTCGTTGACTGTTCACCAGAAATCCAGCACACCCGAAAAGATTCACACCAAGAATCCAAGATGTGAGAAAACAAAGTCGATTCCTGAAAAAAGCACACATCATAAACTATCTGCAAAAATAAAGTGTTCAGAAATAGAAACACATACTAAAGTTGCAAAAAGCCATTTGACATATAAGAAGAAAAGTACACTATGTGCAAAAATAATATGTCCAGAAATAGAAACAGTTTTGAAAACGTCAAGGGTAAGCAAATCCAAATCTGAGCCGCCAAATAAACCAACTAGCAATTTGGTCGTTGACTCTGTTCACCAGAAATGCAACACACCCGAAAAGATTCACACCAAGAATCCAAGATGCGAGAAAACAAAGTAGATTCCTGAAATAAGCACACATCATAAACTATCTGCAAAAATAAAATGTCCAGAAATAGAAACAGTTTTGAAAACGTCAAGGCTAAGCACATCCAAATCTGAGGCGCCAAATAAACCAACTAGCAACTTGGTCAGTGACTCTGTTCACCAGAAATCCAACACACCCGAAAAGATTCACACCAAGAATCCAAGATGTGAAGAAAGTCGAGTCCTGAAATAAGCACACTACGTAAACTATCTGCAAAAATAAAGTGTCCAGAAATAGAAACACATACTAAAGTTGCAAAAAGCCATTTGACAGATAAGAAGAAAAGTACACTATCTGCAAAAATAAAATGTCCAGAAATAGAAACAGTTTTGAAAACGTCAAGGCAAAGCATATCCAAATCTGAGCCGCCAAATAAACCAACTAGCAATTTGGTCGTTGACTCTGTTCACCAGAAATCCAACACACACGAAAAGATTCACACCAAGAATCCAAGATGTAAGAAAACAAAGTCGATTCCTGAAATAAGCACACATCATAAACTATCTGCAAAAATAAAGTGTCCAGAAATAGAAACACATACTAAAGTTGCAAAAAGCCATTTGACAGATAAGAAGAAAAGTACACTATCTGCAAAAATAAAATGTATAGAAATAGAAACACATACTCAAGTTGCAAAAAGCCGTTTGACAGATAAGAAGAAAAGTACACTATCTGCAAAAATAAAATATCCAGGAATAGAAACAGTTTTGAAAACGTCAAGGCTAAGCATATCCAAATCTCAGCCGCCAAATAAACCAACTAGAACCTTGGTCGTTGACTCTGTTCACCAGAAATCCAACACACCCGAAAAGATTCACACCAAGAATCCAAGATGTGAGAAAACAAAGTAGATTCCTGAAATAAGCACACATCATCAACTATCTGCAAAAATAAAATGTCCAGAAATAGAAACAGTTTTGAAAACGTCAAGGCTAAGCACATCCAAATCTAAGGCGCCAAATAAACCAACTAGCAACTTGGTCAGTGACTGTTCACCAGAAATCCAACACACCCGAAAAGATTCACACCAAGAATCCAAGATGTGAAGAAACAAAGTCGAGTCCTTAAATAAGCACACTACATAAACTATCTGCAAAAATAAAGTGTCCAGAAATAGAAACACATACTAAAGTTGCAAACAGCCATTTGACAGATAAGAAGAAAAGTACACTATCTGCAAAAATAAAATGTCCAGAAATAGAAACAGTTTTGAAAACGTCAAGGCTAAGCATATCCAAATCTGAGCCGTCAAATGTACCAACTAGCAACTTGGTTGTTGACCCTGTTCACCAGAAATCCAACACACCCGAAAAGATTCACACCAAGAATCCAAGATGTGAGAAAACAAAGTAGATTCCTGAAATAAGCACACATCATAAACTATCTGCAAAAATAAAATGTCCAGAAATAGAAACAGTTTTGAAAACGTCAAGGCTAAGCACATCCAAATCTGAGGCGCCAAATAAACCAACTAGCAACTTGGTCAGTGACTCTGTTCACCAGAAATCCAACACACCCGAAAAGATTCACACCAAGAATCCAAGATCTGAAGGAACAAAGTCGAGTCCTGAAATAAGCACACTACATAAACTATCTGCAAAAATAAAGTGTCCAGAAATAGAAACACATACTAAAGTTGAAAAAAGCCATTTGACAGATAAGAATAAAAGTACACTATCTGCAAAAATAAAATGTCCAGAAAGAGAAACAGTTTTGAAAACGTCAAGGCTAAGCATATCCAAATCTGAGCCACCAAATAAACGAACTAGCAATTTGGTCGTTGACCCTGTTCACCAGAAATCCAACACACCCGAAAAGAATAACACCAAGAATCCAAGATGTGAGAAAACAAAGTCGATTCCTGAAATAAGCACACATCATAAACTATCTGCAAAAATAATATGTCCAGAAATAGAAACAGTTTTGAAAACGTCAAGGGTAAGCACATCCAAATCTGAGCCGTCAAATGAACCAACTAGCAACTTGGTTGTTGACCCTGTTCACCAGAAATCCAACACACCCGAAAAGATTCACACCAAGAATCCAAGATGTGAGAAAACAAAGTCGATTCTGAAATAAGCACACATCATAAACTATCTGAAAAAATAAAATGTCCAGAAATAGAAACACATACTAAAGTTGCAAAAAGCCATTTGACAGATAAGAATAAAAATTCACTATCTGCAAAAATAAAATGTCCAGAAATAGAAACAGTTTTGAAAACGTCAAGGCTAAGCACATCAAATCTGAGCCGCCAAATAAACCAACTAGCAACTTGGTCGTTGACTCTGTTGACCAGAAATCCAACACACCCGTAAAGATTCACAGCAATAATCCAAGATGTGAAGAAACAAAGCCGAGTCCTGAAATAAGCACACATCATAAACTATCTGCAAAAATAAAATGTACAGAAATAGAAACACATACTAAAGTTGCAAAAAGCCATTTGACAGCGAAGAAGAAAAGTACACTATCTGCAAGAATAAAATGTACAGAAATAGAAACACATACTAAAGTTGCAAAAAGCCATTTGACAGATAAGAATAAAAGTTCACTATCTACAAAAATAAAATGTCCAGAAATAGAAACAGTTTTGAAAACGTCAAGGCTAAGCACATCAAATCTGAGCCGCCAAATAAACCAACTAGCAACTTGGTCGTTGACTCTGTTCACCAGAAATCCAACACACCCGCAAAGATTCACACCAAGAATCCAAGATGTGAGAAAACAAAGTCGATTCCTGAAATAAGCACACATCATAAACTATCTGCAAAAATAAATTGTCCAGAAATAGAAACACATACTAAAGTTGCAAATAGCCATTTGACAGATAAGAAGAAAAGTACACTATCTGCAAAAAAAATGTCCAGAAATAGAAACACCTACTAAAGTTGCAAAAAGCCATTTGACAAATAAGAAGAAAAGTACACTATCTGCAAAAATAAAATGTCCAGAAATAGAAACACATACTAAAGTTGCAAAAAGTCATATGACAGATAAGAAGAAAAGTACACTATCTGCAAAAATAAAATGTCCAGAAATAGAAACAGTTTTGAAAACGTCAAGGCTAAGCATATCCAAATCTGAGCCGCCAAATAAACCAACTAGCAACTTGGTCGTTGACTCTGTTTACCACAAATCCAACACACCCGAAAAGATTCACACCAAGAATCCAAGGTGTGAGAAAACAAAGTCGATTCCTGAAATAAGCACACATCATAAACTATCTGCAAAAATAAAATGTCCAGAAATAGAAACAGTTTTGAAAACCTCAAGGCTAAGCACACCCAAACCTGAGTCGCCAAATAAACCAACTAGCTACTTGGTCGTTGACTCTGTTGACCAGAAATCCAACACACCGGAAAAGATTCACACCAAGAATACAAGATGTGAAGAAACAAAGCCGAGTCCTGAAATAGGCACACATCATAAACTATCTGTAAAAATAAAATGTACAGAAATAGAAACACATACTAAAGTTGCAAAAAGCCATTTGACAGATAAGAATAAAAGTGCACTATCTGCAAAAATATAATGTCCAGAAATAGAAACAGTTTTGAAAACGTCAAGGCTAAGCACATCCAAATCTGAGCCGCCAAATAAACCAACTAGCAACTTGGTCGTTGACTCTGTTCACCAGAAATCCAACACACCCGAAAAGATTCACACCCAGAATCCAAGATGTGAGAAAACAAAGTAGATTCCTGAAATAAGCACACACCATAAACTATCTGCAAAAATAAAATGTCCAGAAATAGAAACAGTTTTGAAAACGTCAAGGCTAAGCACATCCAAATCTGAGCCACCAAATAAACCAACCAGCAACTTGGTCAGTGACTCTGTTCACCGGAAATCCAACACACCCGAAAAGATTCACACCAAGAATCCAAGATGTGAAGAAACAAAGTCGAGTCCTGAAATAAGCACACATTATAAACTATCTGCAAACATAAAGTGTCCAGAAATAGAAACACATACTAAAGTTGCAAAAAGCCATTTGACAGATAAGAAGAAAAGTACACTATCTGCAAAAATAAAATGTTTAGAAATATAAACACATACTAAAGTTGCAAAAAGCCATTTGACAGATAAGAATAAAAGTACACTATCGGCAAAAATAAAATGTCCAGAAATAGAAACAGTTTTGAAAACGTCAAGGCTAAGCACATCCAAATCTGAGTCGCCAAATAAACCAACTAGCAACTTGGTCGTTGACTGTGTTCACCAGAAATCCAACACACCTTGAAAGATTTACACCAAGAATCCATGATGTGAAGAAACAAAGTCGAGTCCTGAAATAAGCACACATCATAAACTATCTGCAAAAATAAATTGTGAAGAAATAGAAACAGTTTTAAAAACGTCAAGGCTAAGCACATCCAAATCTGAGCCGCCAAATAAACCAACTAGAAACTTGGTCGTTGACTCTGTTCACCAGAAATCCAACACACCCGAAAAGAGTCACAGCAAGAATCCAACATGTGAAGAAACAAAGCCGAGTCCTGAAATAAGCACACATCATAAACTATCTGCAAAAAAAGAATGTACAGAAATAGAAACACATACTAAAGTTGCAAAAAGCCATTTGACAGATAAGAATAAAAGTACACTATCGGCAAAAATAAAATGTCCAGAAATAGAAACAGTTTTGAAAACGTCAAGGCTAAGCACATCCGAATCTGAGCCGCCAAATAAACCAACTAGCAACTTGGTCGTTGACTCTGTTCACCAGAAATCCAACACACCCGAAAAGATTCACACCAAGAATCCAAGATGTGAAGAAACAAAGTCGAGTCCTGAAATAAGCACACTACGTAAACTATCTGCAAAAATAAAGTGTCCAGAAATAGAAACACATATTAAAGTTGCAAAAAGCCATTTGAGAGATAAGAAGAAAAGTACACTATCTGCAAAAATAAAATGTCCAGAAATAGAAACGGTTTTGAAAACGTCAAGGCTAAGCATATCCAAATCTGAACCGCCAAATAAACCAACTAGCAACTTGGTCGTTGATTCTGTTCACCAGAAATCCAACACACCCGAAAAGATTCACACCCAGAATCCATGATGTGAAGAAACAAAGTCGAGTCCTGAAATAAGCACACATCATAAACTATCTGCAAAAATAAATTGTCCAGAAATAGAAACAGTTTTGAAAACGTCAAGGCTAAGCACATCCAAATCTGAGCCGCCAAATAAACCAACTAGCAACTTGGTCGTTGACTCTGTTCACCAAAAATCCAACACACCCGAAAAGATTCACACCAAGAATCCAAGATGTGAGAAAACAAAGTCGATTCCTGAAATAAGCACACATCATAAACTATCTGCAAAAATAAAATGTCCAGAAATAGAAACAGTTTTGAAAACGTCAAGGCTAAGCACATCCAAATCTGAGCCGCCAAATAAACCAACCAGCAACTTGGTCAGTGACTCTGTTCACCAGAAATCCAACAGACCCGAAAAGATTCACACCAAGAATCCAAGATGTGAAGAAACAAAGTCGAGTCCTGAAATAAGCACACATCACATAAACTATCTGCAAAAATAAAGTGTTCAGAAATAGAAACACATACTAAAGTTGCAAAAAGCCATTTGACAGATAAGAAGAAAAGTACACTATCTGCAAAAATAAAATGTCCAGAAATAGAAACACATACTAAAGTTGCAAAAAGTCATATGACAGATAAGAAGAAAAGTACACTATCTGCAAAAATAAAATGTCCAGAAATAGAAACAGTTTTGAAAACGTCAAGGCTAAGCATATCCAAATCTGAGCCGCCAAATAAACCAACTAGCAACTTGGTCGTTGACTCTGTTCACCACAAATCCAACACACCCGAAAAGATTCACACCAAGAATCCAAGATGTGGGAAAACAAAGTCGATTCCTGAAATAAGCACACATCATAAACTATCTGCAAAAATAAAATGTCCAGAAATAGAAACAGTTTTGAAAACCTCAAGGCTAAGCACACCCAAACCTGAGTCGCCAAATAAACCAACTAGATACTTGGTCGTTGACTCGGTTGACCAGAAATCCAACACACCGGAAAAGATTCACACCAAGAATACAAGATGTGAAGAAACAAAGCCGAGTCCTGAAATAGGCACACATCTTAAACTATCTGTAATAATAAAATGTACAGAAATAGAAACACATACTAAAGTTGCAAAAAGCCATTTGACAGATAAGAATAAAAGTGCACTATCTGCAAAAATATAATGTCCAGAAATAGAAACATTTTTGAAAACGTCAAGGCTAAGCACATCCAAATCTGAGCCGCCAAATAAACCAACTAGCAACTTGGTCGTTGACTCTGTTCACCAGAAATCCAACACACCCGAAAAGATTCACACCCAGAATCCAAGATGTGAGAAAACAAAGTAGATTCCTGAAATAAGCACACACCATAAACTATCTGTAAAAATAAAATGTCCAGAAATAGAAACAGTTTTGAAAACGTCAAGGCTAAGCACATCCAAATCTGAGCCGCCAAATAAACCAACCATACTAAAGTTGCAAAAAGCCATTTGACAGATAAAAAGAAAAGTACACTATCTGCAAAAATAAAATGTCCAGAAATAGAAACACATACTAAAGTTGCAAAAAGTCATATGACAGATAAGAAGAAAAGTACGTATCTGCAAAAATAAAATGTCCAGAAATAGAAACAGTTTTGAAAACGTCAAGGCTAAGCATATCCAAATCTGAGCCGCCAAATAAACCAACTAGCAACTTGGTCGTTGACTCTGTTCACCAAAAATCCAACACAACCGAAAAGATTCACACCAAGAATCCAAGATGTGAGAAAACAAAGTCGATTCCTGAAATAAGCACACATCATAAACTATCTGAGCCGCCAAATCTGAGCCGCCAAATAAACCAACTAGCAACTTGGTCGTTGACTCTGTTCACCAGAAATCCAACACACCCGAAAAGATTCACAGCAATAATCCAAGATGTGAAGAAACAAAGCCGAGTCCTGAAATAAGCACACATCATAAACTATCTGCAAAAATAAAATGTACAGAAATAGAAATACATACTAAAGTTGCAAAAAGCCATTTAACAGATATGAATAAAAGTTCACTATCTACAAAAATAAATTGTCCAGAAATAGAAACACATACTAAAGTTGCAAAAAGCCATTTGACAGATAAGAAGAAAAGTACACTATCTGCAAAAAAAAAGGTCCAGAAATAGAAACACCTACTAAAGTTGCAAAAAGCCATTTGACAGATAAGAAGAAAAGTACACTATCTGCAAAAATAAAATGTCCAGAAATAGAAACACATACTAAAGTTGCAAAAAGTCAGATGACAGATAAGAAGAAAAGTACACTATCTGCAAAAATAAAATGTCCAGAAATAGAAACAGTTTTGAAAACGTCAAGGCTAAGCATATCCAAATCTGAGCCGCCAAATAAACCAACTAGCAACTTGGTCGTTGACTCTGTTCACCAGAAATCCAACACACCCGAAAAGAGTCACAGCAAGAATCCAACATATGAAGAAACAAAGCCGAGTCCTGAAATAAGCACACATCATAAACTATCTGCAAAAAAAGAATGTACAGAAATAGAAACACATACTAAAGTTGCAAAAAGCCATTTGACAGATAAGAATAAAAGTACACTATCGGCAAAAATAAAATGTGCAGAAATAGAAACAGTTTTGAAAACGTCAAGGCTAAGCACACCCAAACCTGAGTCGCCAAATAAACCGACTAGCTACTTGGTCGTTGACTCGGTTGACCAGAAATCCAACACACCGGAAAAGATTCACACCAAGAATCCAAGATGTGAAGAAACAAAGTCGAGTCCTGAAATAGGCTCACATCATAAACTATCTGCAAAAATAAAGTGTCCAGAAATAGAAACACATACTAAAGTTGCAAAAAGCCATTTGACAGATAAGAAGAAAAATACACTATCTGCAAAAATAAAATGTTTAGAAATATAAACACATACTAAAGTTGCAAAAAGCCATTTGACAGATAAGAATAAAAGTACACTATCGGCAAAAATAAAATGTCCAGAAATAGAAACAGTTTTGAAAATGTCAAGGCTAAGCACATCCAAATCTGAGCCGCCAAATAAACCAACTAGCAACTTGGTCGTTGACTGTGTTCACCAGAAATCCAACACACCTTGAAAGATTCACACCAAGAATCCATGATGTGAAGAAACAAAGTAGATTCCTGAAATAAGCACACACCATAAACTATCTACAAAAATAAAATGTCCAGAAATAGAAACACATACTAAAGTTGCAAAAAGTCATATGACATATAAGAAGAAAAGTACATTATCTGCAAAAATAAAATGTCCAGAAATAGAAACAGTTTTGAAAACGTGAAGGCTAAGCACATCCAAATCTGAGCCGCCAAATAAACCAACTAGCTACTTGGTCGTTGACTCTGTTCACCAGAAATCCAACACACCCGAAAAGATTCACACCATGACTCCAGGATGTGAAAAAATAAAGTCGATTCCTGAAATAAGCACACATCATAAACTATCTGCAAAAATAAATTGTCCAGAAATATAAACAGTTTTGAAAACGTCAAGGCTAAGCACATCCAAATCTGAGACACAAAATAAACCAACTAGCTACTTGGTCGTTGACTCTGTTCACCAGAAATCCAACACACCCGAAAAGATTCACACCAAGAATCCAACATGTGAGAAAACAAAGTCGATTCCTAAAATAAGCACACATCATAAACTATCTGCAAAAATAAAGTGTCCAGAAATAGAAACAGTTTTGAAAACGTCAAGGGTAAGCACATCCAAATTTGAGCCGTCAAATGAACCAACTAGCAACTTGGTTGTTTCACCAGAAATCCAACACACCCGAAAAGATTCACACTAAGAATCCAAGATGTGAGAAAACAAAGTCGATTCCTGAAATAAGCTCACATCATAAACTATCTGAAAAAATAAAGTGTCCAGAAATAGAAACACATACTAAAGTTGCAAAAAGCCATTTGACAGATAAGAATAAAAGTTCACTATCTGCAAAAATAAAATGTACAGAAATAGAAACAGTTTTGAAAACGTCAAGGCTAAGCACATCAAATCTGAGCCGCCAAATAAACCAACTAGCAACTTGGTCGTTGACTCTGTTCACCAGAAATCCAACACACCTGAAAAGATTCACAGCAAGACTCCAAGATGTGAAGAAACAAAGCCGAGTCCTGAAATAAGCACACATCATAAACTATCTGCAAAAATAAAATGTACAGAAATAGAAACACATACTAAAGTTGCAAAAAGCCATTTGAGAGATAAGAAGGAAAGTACACTAACTGCAAAAATAAAATGTCCCGAAATAGAAACAGTTTTGAAAACGTCAAGGCTAAGCACATCCAAATCTGAGCCGCGAAATAAACCAACTAGCAACTTGGTCAGTGACTCTGTTCACCAGAAATCCAACACACCCGAAAAGATTCACACCAAGAATCCAAGATGTGAAGAAACAAAGTCGATTCCTGAAATAAGCACACAACATAAACTATCTGCAAAAATAGATTGTCCAGAAATATAAACAGTTTTGAAAACGTCAAGGCTAAGCACATCCAAATCTGAGCCGCCAAATAAACCCAACTAGCTACTTGGCCGTTGACTCTGTTCACCAGAAATCCAACACACCCGAAAAGATTCACACCAAGAAGCCAAGATGTGAAGAAACAAAGCAGAGTCCTGAAATACGCACAGATGATAAACTATCTGTAAAAATAAAATGTACAGAAATAGAAACACATACTAAAGTTGCATTTGACAGATAAGAAGAAAAGTAAAGTATCTGAAAAAATAAAATGTACAGAAATGGAAACACATACTAAAGTTGCAAGCAGCCATTCGACAGATAAGAAGAAAAGTACACTATCTGCAAAAATAAAATGTCCAGAAATAGAAACAGTTTTGAAAACGTCGAGGCTAAGCACATCCAAATCTGAGCCGCCCAATAAACCAACTAGCAACTTGGTCGTTGACTCTGTTCACCAGAAATTCAACACACCCGAAAATATTCACACCAAGAATGCAAGATGTCAAGAAACAAAGTCGTGTCCTGAAATAAGCACACATCATAAACTATCTGCAAAAATAAACTGCCCAGAAATAGAAACACATACTAAAGTTGCAAAAAGCCATTTTGACAGATAAGAAGAAAAGTACACTATCTGCAAGAATAAAATGTACAGAAATAGAAACACATACTAAAGTTGCAAAAAGCCATTTGACAGATAAGAATAAAAGTACACTATCTGCAAAAATAAAATGTCCAGAAATAGAAACAGTTTTGAAAACGTCAAGGCTAAGCACATCCAAATCTGAGCCGCCAAATAAACCAACTGGCAACTTGGTCGTTGACTCTGTTCACCAGAAATCCAACACACCCGAAAAGATTCACACCAAGAATCCAAGATGTGAAGAAACAATGTCGAGTCCTGAAATAAGCACACATCATAAACTATCTGCAAAAATAAATTGTCCAGAAATAGAAACAGTTTTAAAAACGTCAAGGCTAAGTACATCCAAATCTGAGGCGCCAAATAAACCAACTAGCAACTTGGTCAGTGACTCTGTTCACCAGAAATCCAACACACCCGAAAAGATTTACACCAAGAATCCAAGATGTGAAGAAACAAAGCGGAGTCGTGAAAAAAGCACACATCATAAACTATCTGCTCAAATAAAATGTACAGAAATAGAAACACATACTAAAGTTACAAAAAGCCATTTGACAGCTAAGAAGAAAAGTACACTATCTGCAAGAATAAAATGTACAGAAATAGAAACACATACTAAAGTTGCAAAAAGCCATTTGACAGATAAGAATAAAAGTACACTATCTGCAAAAATAAAATGTCCAGAAATAGAAACAGTTTTGAAAACGTCAAGGCTAAGCACATCCAAATCTGAGCCGCCAAATAAACCAACTGGCAACTTGGTCGTTGACTCTGTTCACCAGAAATCCAACACACCCGAAAATATTCACACCAAGAATCCAAGATGTGAAGAAACAAAGTCGAGTCCTGAAATAAGCACACATAATAAACTATCTGCAAAAATAAAATGTCCAGAAATAGAAACAGTTTTGAAAACGTCAAGGCTAAGCACACCCAAATCTGAACCGCCAAATAAACCAACTAGCAACTTGGTCAGTGACTCTGTTCACCTGAAATCCAACACACCCGAAAAGATTCACACCAAGACTCCAAGATGTGACGAAACAAAGTCGATTCCTGAAATAAGCAAACATCATAAACTATCTGCAAAAATAAAGTGTCCAGAAATAGAAACACATACTAAAGTTGCAAAAGGCCATTTGACAGATAAGAAGAAAAGTACACTATCTGCAAAAATAAAATGTCCAGAAATGAAAACAAATAGTAAAGTTGCAAAAAGCCATTTGACAGATAAGAAGAAAAGTACACTGTCTGCAAA
The DNA here is from genome assembly GCA_964006375.1 of Tillus elongatus. Taxonomy (NCBI): domain Eukaryota; kingdom Metazoa; phylum Arthropoda; class Insecta; order Coleoptera; family Cleridae; genus Tillus; species Tillus elongatus. The sequence continues at coordinate 17,438,961 of OZ023268.1, read as the reverse complement.
AATAAACCGTCCAGAAATAGAATCACATACTAAACTTGCTAAAAGCCATTTGATAGATAAGAAGAAAAGTGATGCGCTCTCAAGAGTTTTCAATGCCAAAAGGAGGTTCAAGGCTGGCAATGGTGGTGGTAGAGAAGCAAAAAAGCAAACGGTAATTTTTTTCTAGTTTCCTAGTTCTAAATTTAACTATTCAATAACAATTCAACAATACAGCGATATATATTAGTTGTTGAAGAAGATACGTTTTCGATGCTAGTTAATAAAAAGATGGTAAGGAAATTTCTCGTTTCTTTGCAATTTCCACACTTGATAATGTGGTCAGGTGTTCCAGGGGTGTTCTTTCTGGTTCTTGTTACAAGTATATGTCCTTAAAATATTGTTTTTAGAAAACTATGTGTCAGAATGTTTCCAACAAGATTTGTCTTGTTCCTCTTATTGTCTTTTAGTTGGCAGCTTTCTTCTCTCACCCAGTACAAATATATTTATCTTTTCTATTAGTGTACCGTGACTTTTTCATTTTTCTAACTTCACATTTCAAAAACTCTTATTCCTTTCATGTCCTACGTAACCAAAGTCCAAGTTTCTGCCTCATACAATACATCACCCCAGGTTTACGATTTAACGAACTTCTTCCTAGGGTCTCAGCTAAAATATGTATGACTAATGAAAATAGTGATGCAAATTGAATCATAACTTTCACATAGCTGTGATTCTTTTTAGAAAGATATGCTCATGGAAGGAATTTAGCGCGCACGACTCGATCACAAAGGAAAGAGTTTTATTCCTGTACCCATAAACTTCTGAAACGTTATATTACACGAGTTTTATTAAAAAAATATCAATTTTCACCAAATCACCCCTTATTTGTCCCCTACTCTCTGAAGCGATCTTTCCCAAAAACAACTCGAAGCCTTCTTTTGTTAAGTACTAACTTGATACTAAATTTGAAGATGATATCTCAATTCGTTCGAAAGTTATTGAGCCTATTAGCGGGCAGAAGTACATTCCGACAGACCAACAGAACGACAGACAAAAAATGTTCGTTCCAGAATCAAGTTTTCCCTATGTTTTGAGACTTTTTGCGTCGTTTTAGCACCCAAAAAAAATCGGATATTCCCACGTTCAACCCCTAATTTAATTTTAGCACAGAATACCAGATGTTTGATGAAATTACAAGTTTTCTAATAAATAAATACTAAAACGTTATATAACTCGAGTTTTAACGAAAAAATGTCAATGCTCATCAAATCATCCCCATTTATCACCAACCCCTAAAGCGATTTTACCCAAAAACAATCTGAACCGTTCACTTGTCGAGTGATAACTGTAAATTTGAAGATGATATCTCAATTCGTTCTAAAGTTATCGTGGCTACAAACAGAGAGACATGCAGACCGACAGACAGACACATAACAATGATCTCGTTCCTAAATCATGTTTTATATATATTTTTACACTTTTTAGGACCTTTAAACGAAAAAACGACTGATTACATATTTAGATAACAATTTCCTTTAAGGTCGCAATAAAAACACAAATTACGTTCAAAAACAAGATTTATAAACTTGATTCTTTCTAAAAAATATCTAATTTTGATATTATTTTTATGAAAACGTGCTAATAAATTAATGACAAGTTTACATTAATTATTATATTTCGGGGTATATAGTAATCACTTTTATTTGTCATACGATTTTCATATATTTTATGTTTTATTGTAGATAAAGCAGAAATCCCTGTAATGGTTGCAAGTAATTATTACGAAAAAAGCAGTTCTTTAGTGGACAATTTAGTTACTTCAGATCCAGCTGTTCTTATATCCATTCCAGATTCTGAAATGACAAGGTTTGAAACAGAAGGGAAGCTTCCTCAAACGAGTGATGACATAGATCAAATAATGACTGACACAGGCGATCGCAGAGATATAGGAAAGATTATTTGCCCTAGGGAAAACATTGATTTGCAACACCCTGACTTTGTTATCCCTGACAAAGTGAAACCACAGCCGCAATCTTATTATGAGCAGAAAAATAAAGAAAAGGTTGAACACAAGAAACGCGACAAAAGCAGTGATAAACACCCATCAAAAACACAATTAAAGAAACGTGAGAGAGCAAATAGTCCAGCTTCAGTTTTATTGAGTGTTGGGAGCACGCCAGGTTGTAGTGGTGCTAATAAAAAAATAGTGGACGTTGAAGATAAGGATGGCCGTCATTTCAAACGAAGGAAAACCGAGGGGAATCGATCTTTTTCAGAAAATTCCAGTGCTGATGCACCAATTTTCAAATAATGCAGGAGCCATGAGACAGCATTATTCATATTTAGAGAAACCCACACAACGTTTAGATTATGGAGAAGGATATATATATATATATATATATATATATATATATATATATATATATATATATATATATATATATATATATATATATATATATATCTCTGTGTGTTATTATTATTTATTGCAACTGTTGGTTATATACATCAATATACAATTTAGTTTAAATATGTACAATATAGGAAGTAATAAAAAGTAAAATAAACCTACCTACCATAGCTTTTTTATTTTTCGAGATAATTTTTTTTTCGAATGAATACTCAAAATTTTCCCGGAAAACCTCGTCCGATTTTCCTGACTAACCACCTTATCCAAGCCATTTACAAAAGGAAGGTACGTGCCAAATTGTATCAAAATCTGCCCATAAAAATTGAAATTGACCCCAGATATGTGTTCTAGGGGTCCCAGTTCGCGCTCATTTGCAAAATTTTTTTCAAAATTCAAAAGTCGGGATCTCCCCATTAGTGAATTTGTTCTACGAAAATTCACTAAAACGAATGCTGGTAATAAGAGAGTTACGGTTACGCCGACATGGCAACATTGCTTTTAAACTATTGCCTGGTTGTTATCAATTTTAGGTTCCCAGAGGTTCCCTGGCCAATCTCAATGCCCTCGGAATGTACCCCAGATCCAGGCTGGCCCTAATAATGATGGTAAGCGCCGACGCCAATGTGTCTATACCCTGTTGAGGCATGATGCGCATTATTCCATCAAATCTCGGGGATTTTAATGGCTTGAAGCTGTTAATGGGCCATCTGATTTTGCGTCAAGTATCTCCCCATTAGTGAATTTTTTCTACGAAAATTCACTAATAAAATAAGATAAAATAATATACAACTCAAAAAAAAAGATTGATAACAAAATATTGCTTAAAATATGAAACAAAAGCAATCTTAAAAAGGAAATAAAACGTTCTCATCCTGGATTGAGAATAAAACCTTGTTATTCCATTTCCATTCAAAAGCTTCAATACAATGTCTACCTACGAACCAAGAGTATTCGTGTACAATTTTAGAATTTAAACTATTCCTGAGAATGGTTAAATAAGGAAGACTTGTGGTGTTATTCCTTGTGGATGACAGATACCCATTGTATATCGTGTATTTCGTCAGATTACACATGGAGTTCAGTAAGTTTGCAGCTGGCTTACTTCCACATGACTGAATACCTCCGTACATTTCTACAGTCATTAATGGACATCTTAACATTTTTTTCTTTACGTTGCTGATAAATAAGCAAAGTAATTGAGTCAGTCTACAGGACACTATAAGATGCCATCCGGTTGCTTGCTCGCCACAATAACTACAGAACATATCTCCAACCTGCCCTATTTTTTTGAAGAAAGGTAGGATTGGCTAGACGATTTTTGGCCAACATGTATGTAGGGAATGTGTAAAAACAGCTACATTTTTAATGAAATTATGTAGGTATAAAAAGTCTGGACGCAGCAAGTGCGTTATGGTAGTGAATTTTCATAAAAATGTTTTTAATAGCAAATGCGAGCAGGCATCAATCTGATTACCGGTATAGCCTATGTAGTAGAAACAATGTACTATATTTATTCAAAATTACTTATGGTTTAAAAATGTACAAAAATCTTCCGTAACTAAACTTAAATGTTGGTTTCCTATCTAACAGACCTTACGTTAATATCAAATTGAGTTATGAAATTCGAAGGATTTAATGAAAGTTCGTTACCAAAACGCACTTACTGCGTCCACATTTTTTTCTTACAAACATGCATCATATTTCGATAAAAAAATGTAAAAATGCATTTAATAATCTGTTCTATGAAAATTAGCTAAAAATTAAAGACCGTTAAATCATAAACTTCACTAAACCCACAGCGAGAGCATCAATTTAACCAAACCGACAGCCAAAGCATCAGAGAAAGGGTCTATTTGAAATTAATTTTCTGTAAACATTTTAGTAAAATAAAGGGCAAGGATGGTTGAAGCTGAAAGTTAAGCGTTTACAAAACACTCTTCTTGCAACATTTTCTTTTCACAGTCCGTATTTGTTTCATGTTCTTTGCCTAAACATTGCCAAATTTGACGTTTCAAATTGCGACTTTGACGTTTTGAGGAAAACTCCAAATTTTCTTTTGACTGCCCATAACTTTTTGTCCTTAAACTTAGAGACCGAAATTGTGGTACATGGTTCACTCTTTATAATGCAAATACGTGTACCAAATTTGGTTGTCCTTTGTTATTTCCAGAGATATAAATTTTTTAGAAAGAAAACACAACATTTTCAGGGAAAACTAGGCCGATTTTCCTAGATAACGAACCTATCCAAGCCACTTGCAAAAGGAAGGTACTCACAAAATTTGATCAAGATCGGCCCATTACTTTTTGAGTTATCGGTATATATATATATATATATATATATATATATATATATATATATATATATATATATATATATATATATATATATTTATATATATTGGCTCTAGCTAAATCATAAAATTTAATGTAATAATGGAGTGAAGAAAAAATAATCTCAGGTCAGAAGATCGAATGGTATCAAGATTACTTCAAAATAAAAGTATTGACTTATACATTAAGATGGAAAAGAGTTGGAGAAAATTATATTATTTTGTATGTCAAAATTGGAAGTGATTGCAGTTTTGGAAGAAAGGTGTCAAATATATTTTGGAATATTCTTATTAAATTTTGTCATTAAATACTATACAAGTCCTAGGACTTTCTTGTACTGAATAATAATAATAATAATAATAATATATATATATATATATATATATATATATATATATATATATATATATATATATATATATATATATATATATATTTGTGTGTGTGTATGTATAAAAGTAACATATATAAACATATAAAATTTTAAACTGACCCCGGATATGTGTTCTACGGGGCCTAATGAGCGCTCATTTGAAGTAATTTTTTCAAAATTCAAAAATCGGGATCTCCCTTTTTAAGAAAATTCACTAAAACTGAAGTTTAATATTCAGTATGAACGTATGAACCCATCCGTATACATAAATTTGTTCCACCGTAGAGTTATATCTGTTTTACATTGACATGAATATATTACCCGTCACACTGGGAACCAATCCTACTGTCAAATTGTAACGGGGCCTGACTTGCGGGGTGAATTATACGGTAAAACGGATCAATGGATTTACAGGAACGGTCCCGGGCGCCAGATTTTAGAGGGTTTACTCCCTTCGAGGGTGTCTGCGACCTCGTCACAAGACTCCGACCACTGACGTGACCGGAGTGCCTGGATAGCTCCGTGGAGAGGATCCGGTAGCCTGTGATGTAGCAGGCCGTATAGATACCTCCGGGGTTGCGGGCTTTAATCGCTCCCCCGGTATTTACCTGACCTTCCGAAAGTTTATAAGGGTGTAGCAGATTTATTTAAAGTTAGGAAATAGACTGAATGTAGTTTCCACACTATTTATTACATTATAGGACGTTACAGCACGCTCGTATGCTCACAATATGAAATGTACTTATCATACTAATTTACTCTAAGACAAGTTACGTTACTGGTGACGGGCCAACGAAGTTACTTATTCCCCCCCGGGCGGAAAATGCGTGAGTCCTGCGGACGGAAACTCCCAGTGCGGTGGTTTATGACCCGTGGATGCAGCCGTTAAGTGGGTCAATGGGAGACACGCTCCTCAAACAGCTAAAATGGCGTCTATCTGACGGAATCGGTACCACGAGATCCAACGCCTCGACGTCAGGGCGTCGATAAGGAACGGGAGGGTTACAGGGGAACACCCTGTAAAAGGATATTGTCGTATACCAACTCGACCTTGGCCTGCTTGTGTACTACAGCGTCCAGACCAGAGTCGACTTGGAACGTTCGTAGGTAACACCCTTGGAAGGTCTGTGTTAGCTACAGCATCACCTTCCAGAAGTATTACGACAGGCCAACAATAATGGGATAGGGCTAAGAAGAGGAACTGCACTGGATCTCGTGATCTCGACGTCGACGGGTAGGCGCGTGGGAACTGAGGAAAATATCCGAAAATTCGCTACAATTATATCAAATAAGGCAAACCTAAAATATTCTTACCTAGACGGCGTTCAGTAGTGTTATTACGCGACGGAATTGCCTCTCACAACCACGGGGCGGGGGGTACGGTGTCCTAAAGTTTTACTACAATTTCTATGAACTGACTCTATTTATTGAATATAACTTCTGGCTATATATTTTCCAACGCACTACGGCAAACGGTGAACTATCTACTTCAGTAGTTAAATTCTCTCTGCCGTCACCGGCTGAAACATCTTAATCGGTGGAAGATACCTTATCCTTATCTCTGCAGATATGTTTTTACCCCACCGCGATAATTCGAAAAATGCCTACTTTTAAGAAATGTTAATGATAAATATAATAATTTTTACTGCGTGGAATTTTTACTAGTATGAATTATATTATATTTATTTTCGAACAGCCGTTTCCAGTACATACAGCTGTTCTGAAAATATAGACTTCGTCACAAAATGAGACGAGCGTCTCGCGACAGTAAAAACTTGGACGAGTTTTTTATTGTGTTAACGAAATAAAAAACCTCTCTAACGTGATGTTACAAAAAATTTTACCTACGGACTTTTCTAACCTGCCCTGACATCAGTTTGCCTAATTAAAAGCTAAAAGGAGAAGTAAAATCAACCCTGCCATATATCAAGATTATGTGAGCATAATGAACTTTTCCTTTCCCTTTTAAGTTCTTTTGGCTTTTGATTAGGCAAACTGATGTCAGGGCAGGTCAGGAAGGTCAGTTGAGAGGATTGTGTGTACACAGCACCGTCAAGGAGACCTTTTATTTCGTTAAAACGACAAAAAACTCATCAAAGTTTTTACTGTCGCGAGACTTTCGTCTATTTAGAAGAAAGCAATGTTTAATCTATTAATCACATATTATCCATGCATTTTATATTTCTGCTCTCCTTGCTTATATGCACTTTAACTATGCCAAATCTCATACTGCTTCGTGCGCGCAATGTGCTTAACAAGAGGTAGGTACAAAGTTTTTCTTCATGTCATATAACACTATAGTCGAAACCACAGCTAAAGCATCAGAAAAAGGGTCTATTTAAAATTCATTTTCTGCAAATATTTAGGTAAAATGAAGGATAATGGTGGCTGAAGCTGAAACTTAAGGCTTTATAGAACACACTCCTTACAAACTTTCTGATACATCGCCCGTAATGTTAATTTCAAATTCTTTATTTAGAACATGTCAATTTTGACGTTTTGAATTGCGACGTCTTAGGAAGAAAAACTATAATGCTTATAACTTCTTTTGTTTTTAACGTAGGGATTCAAGGTTTGGTACATAATTTTATTTTTATGGCACAAACCAGCGTGTCAAACTTAGTTTCCATGGCTGTGTTATTTCCGGAGTAATAAAAATTTTCCGAAAGAAAACATATAATTTTTCCCGAAAAACTAGTCCGATTTCTCTGGCTAACGAACTTATCCAAGCAACTCGCAAAAGGAAGGTATTCATCAAATTTTATCACAAACGGTCTATTATTTTTCGAGTTATTGCTGTGACATATATATATATATATATATATATATATATATATATATATATATATATATATATATATATATATATAAAATCTGAAACTGACCTCGGATTTGGGTTTCAGGGTCCTAAATAGCGTTCATTTGAAGATTTTTTTTTTAAATTCAAAAGTCGCGATCTCCTAATTAGTGAATTTTTTTAAAGAAAATTCACTGAAATGGAAAATATCCAACAGGTAAGTCACAATTGGGGGAATTACTGTGTTTAGAGTGATAATGATCGATGGATATTATGTCAAAATTCGAAAAACACGATCATGAAAATTTCCGTCAGAAAAATGACGACATCTAGGAAAATACGCGTGTGCCGCAATCTTTGCCATTTTCATCATCTACGCACAAAGCTACGTCGTTGTTCAAAATTTTATCAAAATCGCTTAAATGTAAAGGTACCAGACGATTACCCAGATTAGGTATACAATTCGAATTTAATGTTATTTTTCAGCAAATTTTCGTGTAAAAAATATTTGGTTAGTTGTTTTTAGTGTTTGCCTGGAGATTATCTTTAGCAAGATTTTTGTGAAATGTTGGTAACTAGTATTAGTTGTTTAATAAGTTATTGTGAAATAGTATATTACGTACCATAAACTGTAAGTGACACTTTTCATGCAGAGAATGCAGTTTGGAAAATCGAGGCCCGTAGGGCCGAGGTTTTCTAAGCATTCGAGGCATGAAGAGTCACTTACAGTTTACGGTTTAGTAATAATTTTTTGCAATACCTGCTTTAACGGTTTTTTTTTGAATTTGCATTCTTTTTTAATAATTACTGCGTGAATAGATGTCAGACTGACAGCACTGACAGTCGAATTAATTAGATGGATTCTAACATACTACTTAACAACAAGTAGCTTGTGACTTGGTTGTTGTGTTGGGTTACTAAGGACGCTACGGGTAAACAAACAAAACTAAACGCTGGCTGCAGTTCAGTACAGGTCCAGGTTAAACATTAATTTGTATTTTAATTGTGATTTTTGAATTAAAATTAGTGTTGAAGTGACTTTGAATATGGAAGAATCTGACATCGAAGAAGCGGCAGGTATTGCTTGTTTGTCACTTTTACCAGAAAAGTCTAAGCAAAGGTATGAAAGTTGCTATGAGGGTTTCAAAAAGTGGTGCCACACTAAAAAGGTTGTAATACATACCAGTGAGACAGTTTTACTAGCATATTTCTTGGAAAAATCAGGTAAATATTCTGCTCCATCAAGCTTATGGTCCGAATACTCTATGTTACGATCGACAATCTCTTTGAATGACAATGTTGATATTTCCAAATATGCAAAGTTAAAGGCATTTTTAAAGAAGAAAAATATTGGATATGTTTCAAAGAAAAGTGAAGTGTTTACGATCGAGGAAATTCAGACCTTTTTAAGTGAAGCACATGACCAAATATACCTGATGAAGAAGGTGGTTGTAGTTATGGGAATTGCAGGTGCCTGCCGTAAAGATGAATTATGTAAGCTAACAATCAATAATGTTATTGATAAAGGAGACATTATTTTGGTCAGAATACTTGACGCTAAGAATCATCAATCCAGAAGTTTTACCATTGTCGACAATGAGAATGAGAAGTTTCACTTTGTGGCATTAGTGAGGAAGTATATGAACCTGCGACCAAAAAATTCAATACAGAGATTCTTCTTGAGGTATCAAAATGGGAAATGCTCTAACCAACCAGTTGGAAGAAATATTTTTGCCAAAATTCCTTCTGAAGTTGCGAAATTTCTACATTTGGAGAATGCGGAAAAATATACTGGGCATTCCTTTCGCCGAACTTCCGCTACTTTTTTGGCTAATAGCGGAGTTGACATTTTAGCACTGAAGAGGCATGGCGGGTGGAAATCCTCGGCAGTAGCTGAAAGCTATGTGGCGGATTCCTTGAATAATAAAGTACAAGTCGCTAAGAAGATATTTCATATTAGCAACCAAGAAGCCAGCTCCTCTCGCCAAATCCCTATTATTGAGGTCGGTGATTCTTCGAATACTCCGCAAGATAGTCTTGATAATTTAACATTGCTAGAAACTGAAGATAATAATATAAAGAAGAGCATGGCGTCAATCCTTACTGTTAATCATATGACTAATTGTACTTTCAATATTTCGATGAATTATAATAATTAATAAATCTTCTCAAACAATTTGTTCATTATTCAGATTTGCTATTTATAGGTTTGCAGTACTTACCGTACCTAGGTAAGGTAAGTCTTACCGTACCTAGGTATGAAAAATGTCCTGTTCTCATGGAAACTGACAAATGCTTTAAAAGTTCAACTTACATTGTCAAAAAACTGTCATTAAAAGTGAACTTACTTAACAGGTATTGCAAAAAAGATGTTTTCAAACCTTCGTGAAAAAAATGTTTAGCAAATTGAAAATGCATATTAGTATTGGTAATTCATACAATTTTTAAGTTTGAACATTATTGATGTTCTTTTGTCACAGAGTATACTTCTATAATCTCAGTGCGACTATTGGACCACAGAGTTTTATATGTTTGATATTCAATATGAACGTATGAACGCATCCATATACATCTGTTAGACCATAGAGTAATATGTTATGACAGATTAATATATTGACCGTCAGCTCACACTATCATTGGGAATCCGACTGCCTAACTAAAACAAATGCATTGTTTAATCTATTTATACATACATTTTACCTTTCTGCTCTCCTTCTTTATATGAGCTTTCACTATGCCAAATCTCACGATCTTTCGTACGCGCAATGTACTTAAAACGGGGTACAAAGTTTTTTCTTCACGTATTAATATATAGAATAAACCCTATAACTCAAACCACTGCCAAAGCATCAGATAAAGTGTTTATTTGAAATCAATTTTCTGCAAATATTTAAGTAAAATGAAGTGACGGTTGAAGCTGAAACTTAAGGCTGCGATATTCTAGACGAGGAAGTACCTCCGACAGAGATAGAAAATATTATCATGACAAGTGCTGCCAAAGATCTTGAACTTCAGATTTCCTTAAAAACTGTTTAATTCAACCTAAAATCTTACTAAGTTGAACTACTTCTCAGCAGGTGGCGTCTCATTCGGCCTTTGTTTTCTAGAAGGCTCGCAATAAATGTACCTACTCAGCAAAGCGATGTTGTCATTTATCTACTCTTTTGTTTACATACCAAGTTTATGAAGGGGGACGGTGAAGAGCGGAGGACGGAGAAGGTACGGATTCTATTGTACTTATGCCTTTAGATGAGCTTGGGAGAGACTATATTTGTAACCTTTCTAAGCGGTCCAAGCCGTCTATTCGGGATTTATTACGCCGGGGAATAAAGTAACGTTATGAATTTTGAAGTCATCTAATGTTTTACAGAATAACTGTATTCGAGCAAATTTTCATAAAAAATTTGATCCGATAGATAGGCTTTTAAACTCACAAAACATTTCTTCAAATGAACGTAAATTAACGTTGATTAATCTTCGACACATTAGGCTGCTCAATTGGACCAATTAAAAAAAAATTGCTGAAAAATGTAAATGTATTTTTTCTTGGTTAATGGAAAATTGAGTTATAAAAATGTACATTAATGAAAATTGACTACCATAAGGCACTGACTGTGTCCGGACATTTGCTCAAATTTTCGCTTAGCTAAAAACTTAGAATTTGGTTAATATTATTATTATTATTTTAATTTCAACAACACACCACGAGGGCTTACAGCCTAAATACTATCGTACCGTGGGTGTTGACAAGGAGGAAAGACGCAACTTTTTAATTATGGACTTGAAGGTTTGGAGGTTCGGAGGAGAAGGAAAAACATGTGCCGGCAAGGAATTCCACAACTTGGAAGTCCTCGGGACAAAGGAGCGGGCATAACAAGATGCTCTATGTCTGGTGACCTGGACAGTAAAGGGGTGCATTCGCTCTGTTCCCCTGATAGATATGTTGGTGGCAGCAGGTGGAGGAACTATGGAGGAAAGCTCCTCTGAGCAGTGACCGTGCAGATATCTATAAAAGAGAGAGAGAGAGAGAGAGAGAGAGAGAGGTCACCAACGGCACGTCGGTGGGCAAGGGATGGCAGCCTTTGGGTGAGCGTATGGTCACCGATGAGACGTATAGCTCTCTTTTGAATGGAGTCCAGGATAGAAAGTGTAGAAGCGGTAGCTGCACCCCAGATGTGGGAGCAGTATTCGAGGTTTGGCCTTATTTGTGAAGTATATAAGGTATAGAGATTAGCTGGTGAAAAGTATTTGCGAGCCCGAAAGAGAAAACCTAACTTCTTAGCAGCCGCTTCTGCAATTGATGTGACATGTTGGTGTCAATTGAAATTTCGATCCACAGAAATGCCAACAATAGAAAAGGACAAATTACTTTGAATAACGTGGTTGTTCATTCTGATGGGTCTAGGGCTTGTGTATCTCTTATGAGAAAGAAAGCAAGACTGAGATTTGGTAGGGTTGAATTGTACCAGATTTCTACTTCCCCAGTCTAATATTTGTTGGATATCCACGGAGACAGAACCCTCCATGAGTCTGCGATCCTCATCTAATTGGGCTGAAGAGACAGGCTTAGAATATTGTATATTTGAGTGGAGGGTGCTGTCGTCCGCGTAACTGTGAACTGGGTTGGATGTGCTAGAGAGGAGGTCATTGATGTAGAGAAGAAACAAAGTAGGGGCTAAAGCTGAACCTTGAGAAACTCCTCCATTAATTGGATACAGTTTAGAGGAATGGCCATCCACAACAACAGAAATGCTCCCGTTGGAGAGGAAATTTGCTGTCCAGGTACAAAGTTTTGGTGGTAGGCCATAAGCCGGAAGTTTATTAAGCAGTGCTGCGTGCCAGACCTGGTCGAATGCTTTGGATATGTCTAGAGCGACAATATAGGGTTCACCGTGTAGTTCCATAGACTTGTTCTAAGAATGGGTGACAAAGGAAAGGAGGTCGGCAGTCGATCTGCGCTGACGGAATCCATACTGCCTGTCATGAATTAGATTGTGTTTTTCAAGAACTATTAGTAATTCGGTGTTTATATACTTTTCCATCACTTTAGAGACGGCTGAAAGGAGAGAAATAGGCCTGTAGTTGCTAGGAAGCGCCTTGGATCCTTTCTTGGCGATGGGTTGTATTCTAGCAGTTTTCCAGTTACTAGGGAATATACCTTTATTGTAAGATATCTGAAACAGACGAGTCAGGACAGGAGCAAGTTGTGGTGCGCATTTTTTGAGAACAAATGCTAGGATCTCGTCCAGGCCAGAGGCTAGAGGCTATTGTAGTCTATGTCAATGCAATTTGCTTACCAAATTTTATTTCAATAAGTTTAATATTTTCAGAGATACATTTTTCGAAAAGAGACTTGTTTCACAAAAATACTGGTGCGCTTGTGCAAAACGTAACATATTAAATAAACTTAAAAATATTGTTTTTTTTTCAGTTTTACTTTAAAAGGAAAGACATACATACTTAAATACTATCTATATAACAGAATTCTTATTTCTAAAGACATACATACCTAAATACTATCTATATAACAGAATTCTCATTTCTAAAGACACACATACTTAAATACTATCTATATAACAGAATTCTCATTTCTGAAGATACACATACTTAAATACTATCTATATAACAAAATTCTCATTTCTAAAGCCATACATACTTAAATACTATCTATATAACAGAATTCTCATTTCTAAAGACACACATACTTAAATACTATTCCACAGATATTATGTTAATACTAATACAAACTTAGAAAGAAAAGAATATATATATATATATATATATATATATATATATATATATATATATATATATATATATATATATATATATATATATATATATATATATAGTGTGTGTCCCCAGATCGACGAAAAAGACTGTAATTTTTTGAGTTGGTACTTCATTTTCTGGAAATAAGCCCTGGTGGAATAGAGAATAATTTTAATTTCCAAAAAATCAAGTACCTCTGTCTCGAAAAATTTGAAAAAATAATTTTTTCGTGCCTTTTCTCTATAAGATGCGAAAAAAATTTCGGGACGCAGCAAATGCGTTATAGTAGTGAATTTTCATAGAATTGTACACTATTATTATACGGCATATTACTAAAATTAATACTTTAAACTTACACAGACCTTGAAGATCGATTTTAGATGTCCTAGGACGCGTACCTTTGAAGAATTCTTTCAAAAGTGTTACCATCGATATCTTTCTATTATCAAAAATACCTTGTGTTCTAACTCCATTTGAGAAAAATGCCCATAACTCAATTTTCTATGAAGCTAAATATTAAATTTTGCTATATCTCTTTATCTCTATAGAGAGTGTAAGTCTCTTTAAAAGAAATTTGTATTACAAATTTCATTAAAGTTGCTAAAGCTTTCCAGGAGAAAACTTACTTCATAGTTAGAAAAGTAAAATATCTGCCAAATGATAAACGTAGCAGCTTTTTCCGTATTACTGGCCTGAATGATTTCGTTTGGTCAATATCAACAATAACAAAATATCTGCTGAAAATTATAATTTCAGATCCAATAGTAACACAGTTATTCAGACCTTTTAAACAGAAATGAGATCTTGTTCAAAGCATGTGTAATCTGCACACAATTGTTTCTCCAAATGTCAAAATAAAACAAACAAAAAACCATACATTCATCGAGCGGGAATCGATTACGCAACCTTTTGCGTAGAAGCCCAGCAAACTCAACAACTTTTATTGATCTCACTAGAATAATATACAAGAATGTACATGACAGGGTTTTATAGATAATTTACAAAGCTCCAGCTTATTAGAGCTATACCATTGCTTTTGGAGTTATCACAAATATAAATAACATGTGTACAATTCTTTTTGCTATGACCTATATTATAATATACATATTTCGATGCTTATATTTCTAATTACTTATATATAAAGTATGAATTTAATTACAGAAAAAAATGTGACCTGCGTACACATTTACATTAAAAAAAATGTGGTTAGATCAGTAGTTTAGTAGAGATCTGTGTCTTCCTAAATTACTATAGCTAATATAGTCGTTAATTTAATTATTTTTCTTTCTTTATATAATGATATCTATGGATTTATAAAGCAATTTAGTTTGTCAAAGGGTGGTTTATGTTTGACAGTAAACGTTAACTTGTGACGTTCATAATTTTAATTCTACTCATTAGTCTATTGCTTAATTGGGTGAGGTAGAATTTATTATTTATTCATCTAATATAGCATATATGTATCTTTTGATAAGTGTAATATTTGCAGCATTATGTACGACGGTTGCCCTACCCACTCGACATTTAGGCTTTGTGAATGACTGAATGAGAATTTTCAAGAAAAATGGATAGCCAATGCTGGTCCAATGTTGTGGCTGCCCAGATCTCCGGACCTAACAATCATGGATTCTTATTTTTGAACCAGATAAGACAAATAATATATTCAAATAGGCTTCAAAATGACGTAGGAGCATTGAAAAATCGCATTAAAATGCGATAAGTTATATTTCCCCTCTAACGAGATTAGAGCAGCTTTCACTGCATTTCGGAAACAGATTTAAGAATGTGGGAATAAAGGCAGCGGACTTATTAAACAAATGAATATTTAAGTAGTATTATGTTAGTAATGAAATACATTTATTTTAATGTTCTCATTTATTTAATTATCTAAACGTCTAATAGAGGGATACAAAGGAGGCCATAGTGTTTAGTTTATTATTTCGAACAACTTTTGTAAACAAAATTTATTAATATCTTCAATAAGGAGGGTGTTTGGAATGAAAATTATGGGAAATATCAAAGTAGGCCAGACTTTTGCTCGCTTCCAGTGGAAGCAGATGTGGAAACGAAAAGCGAGATAGTGATTTAAAAAGTATTCTGATCTAGGTTAAGGAAATTGGTAAAAATCACTATCAAAAAAGCGACAGATGAGTGCAGTAAATATTTCAGATAATATTGTTAAATTAAAATAAGTAAAAGTATTTTACAAATTTGAGAGTATTATTTAGGTGAGTAATGGACGGGGCTACCGGGGGCCCCAGGAAAAGCCATATATGGACTTATCGGTAAGTGATAACGTTGCTAAATTAAATTCTTCACCTTCAAGCAGCAATGCAGATAACTTTAATAATGACGAGGGTTCCGTTCCGCAAAATATTCATTTTGAAAATAAGTCTTCGGTTAATGGACCATATGTTCATGTCAAACACAAAAATAAAAATATTCGAGGATTTTTCCCCATACGCGTCGGGCATTACATCAGAGTATATAATCGCTATAAAAATCAGGTATAGATATCCGGTAAAGTAAAAGTCTTGTTAAATTCGCACACTGCGGCAAATAACTTAGTAAGTAATAAATTACTTCTAGATAATGATCTCTTAGCTTACATTCCAAGGTATTATACCCAACGTAAAGGTATCGTTAGGGTAGTAGATAGTTATTTTGACGAAGAATACTTGACAAAATAAATTGAAAGTCGTACTGAAGTCATAGAAATTACGCGTAGGTATAAATGGGTCAGTAATCAAGATGGGACAAGCAAACTCGTTAAAAGACAAATTATTGTCATAACTTTTCTGGGAGATACAATCCCCAAGGAAGTAAGAATTAATGGTGTAAATTTTATAGTAGAGCCTTACATCCATCCAGGAGTGCACTGCATGAGATGCTTGTGCTACCGCCATACTTACAAAATTTGTAAGAACTCTGAACAAACCTGTAAATTTTGTGGACAGGTACATAACGATCAAAATTGTACCAATGAAAAATATTGTTTTTATTGTAAAAATAATGACCATCAAACCACATCTATATCATGCTGGATATACAATAAACAAAAAAACATTAAGAAGCTAATGTCGATGCACAACACGTTCTCTAAAGAGGCCGAAAAATTATAAAACAATCCCTCTTATGCCAAAGTTACAACTTATAACCGTTTTTGGTTACTCGACAATTTGGAAAATTTTCCAAAACTAGTATCTCCACCCTCTAACACTTTCAATGCTTCCAAACCCTTTTGCAGTTCAACACCCAAACTCAAACCATTAGTAGACCATCACGCAGTACTGAAAGCACATTATACAGAAAACGTAAAGCTTCTTGGTCACCTACTCCCACACGAGACAAACCAAATTCACAAACAGTTTTACCCAACCCATATCGAGATGAGCTAATGGAGTACAAATAAAAATTATTGTAACAAGTCAGTGAAATAATGTTGCAAACCTTGAAGGAAATTGCTACAGTGACAATAAGTATAGTGTAAACGAAAAAAGCTTTAGAGAGCACATGCAAAGGCTTTTTATAAATTTAAAATGTAATGTCAGTGATGACAAATGGTAATTCGTTAAACACAATTCATATTTTACAGTGGAATTCAAGGTCATTACTTAGGAATCGAGTTAATTTACCCAACTATTTGAGTTCTGTTGTTTTTTCTCGTGTATACCCCTTCTAACCGTGGCCCTTTAGTGTGTCTCTTAGCCTTGAAAGGCCCAAAGGCAAGAAATGTGTCCCAGTATAAATCCTTATAGAATATAAAAAAAATGTAATGAATATATCTACGCCTAGTCGGATAAACTGATAAAATCAAATAATCCGTAAATAAAAAAAACTGTCGGTCAGTTCTCGAAATGACTATATATATATATATATATATATATATATATATATATATATATATATATATATATATATATATATATATATATAAGTCTATGGCCAATAGACTTTAGCATCTGTGGTCATCGACAAGTTCCCATACATACATACATCAAAGTACGCTTAGGATTTTAAAATTTTATATTTCTACTCAGCTTTTCTTTCCCATCATTTTTTCTTTATAACATTTTTTGTAGAGAAAAGATACTTAACTAGTGTAAAAAATTTGTTTTTTGTAAATTTCAAAGATATAGTTGATTTTTGGAAATTAAAATTATGACACAAGTTATTTTCTATTCAAGCAGGGCTTATTTCCAGAAAATGAAGTTTCAACTTAAAAAATTACAGTGTTTTCACCTATACATTCGTCGATTCGGGGACATACTGTATATATATATATATATATATATATATATATATATATATATATATATATATATATATATATATATATACATATATATCACAGGCCATATAATTATATTAAATTCTTTGGGAAATTAACTAATTAACTAACTGGTAACATTTTGCTCCTTTGCAACCGACTGATGCCTTCTTGTACGTACCTCAGAAGATCCATTAATGAGGTCAGATTAGTTAATGGCTTGCAATGTAGGTCCAGTTGGATGAAGAAATCTGAAAAATATAAAAAAAACCTTTTTTAAAACTACTCTTACAAAAATAAAGAATAAAATATTATTAAATTTTTTTTTGTCACATTATTAACTATTACAGCATTCACACATAAATTAGTCAACAGCTCAATTAGACTGATATCCCGCTTATATTAACAGGAAAATGTTGACATAATCAGACTTAAGTCCAGACAAGCTCAAACGTTTCTGCAACACAAGCAAGAATAAATGACTTTATTAAAATCTCTATTCACAGTTTATGAGTCAACTTTAATAATACAGGGGTGCCAATTAAAACTTACCACGTGGAAAATATTGTACTTGAAAAAAATCTGAGACATGTCGACTTAGCTTTCAAGCTGAACACATGATGGCATAAAATTTGGTGTTTGAAACCTCCGCGTTAGGCAGAGGAGTATTAAATTTTAAAGGCAACCCTATGCTGAGTGACACCTTTTTATTAAGCTTACTCAATTCTGCTCACAGCAACATGCAACTATTAAATTTTGGTTTGGATATGGCAATAAAATCATCAATTGAGGAATAAGACAAAAAATCAATGAATGACAGAATGTTATTTAATAAAATGTTTAAAATGTTTACCTCCACTTCCATACAATAATAAAATCTTTTCTTCACTTTCGTACTAGCACTTTAAAAGATTTCGGGCTTTATCTGAAGACATTATTCAACAATTCGCCGATTGGTTGTGATGCATAAATTTTCGGGTGTTATCTGACGATATTTTGCAACAATTAGCTAGCGAAGTTCCTCAAGTGAGTTTGGTATAAATTTTTGGCTTTAAAGTCTAAGGGCGTTAGATCTGCGATCTGGAACGTTGTGATTAAGAAAATCACGGACGGCTTCCACATAATGTGGTGGACCACCATCCTGGTGAAACCACACATGCGCTTCTACCAAAGCGTTGTCATTTACCAATACTTACAATCGTCGGGTAGATGTGCGTTTCCAGTAGATCCAGATACATGTTTTCATCCAGATTTCCCGGTAGGAAGGAAGGCTCTATGAGGTGGTCTCCCAGTGTGCCCGCCCAAACATTCAATTTCCCCGGATGCTGCGTATGAGTTTCACGAACAATTCCTAGTTTTTCATCACTGCAGTAGCGGCAATTATCGCGATTGACTTGACCATCTAGTCGGAACGTACATTCATCGTAAAAACAGATTGAGTACAAAAAGGTTAGATTCCTTTTGACAGGATCACTCATTTCTTCACAGAACTGCACGCAGCGATCAGGATTGTCTTCACTAAGTTCCGGTAACAAATTATTTTGGTATGGCTGGTACTTATCATTTAGAAAATTCCGCTGTAACTAGCTATAGAACTCCTTGAAGTTTCCTAAGGCTCAAACTTGGTTCCATTTCGATGTGACCCAGGACAGCTACCTGACTACCCCCATTATGTACGACCTGCTCACGTTGATGCGTTCTGTTTGCAACCGATGCAGTTTCCGAAAATGTATGCATTAAATCCAGGACGTACCGATGCGAAGTGTTTTTCTTAGGCTGACTATTATTAAAAATCTGTCCTGCCTGTCATGCACAGAGGTCATTATTGTAGAACAAACTAATTATTTCCACTTTTCAGCAATTGTATAAACCATTTTTACGAATTGGAATTCAATCTATTTTATTTCAATCCGGAATATTTACTTGTTTCGTTTAAAGTAAAACAGATAAGTTGTTAAAGTTTATTAAGAAAGGGATAAACGAAAAATCATAAAAGAAAATATGTTTATCGAGAAATTGTTAAAAAAGTCATTATATAACGCTCAAAATGCTCAGAAATGTTCCTTCGGAAGCGCAGCAAGAATTTTATAATTGAAGTGGAGAGTAAACAATTTGAACACTTAATTAAATTACGTTCTTTTCTAGTTTTTCATCACTGCAGTAGCGGCAATTATCGCGATTGACTTGACCATCTAGTCGGAACGTACATTCATCGTAAAAACAGATTGAGTACAAAAAGGTTAGATTCCTTTTGACAGGATCACTCATTTCTTCACAGAACTGCACGCAGCGATCAGGATCGTCTTCATTAAGTTCCTGTCCCAAATTATTTTGGTATGGCTGGTACTTATTATTTAGAAAATTATGCTGCAACTAGCTACAGAACTCCCTGAAGTTTCCTAAGGCTCAAATTTGGTTCCATTTCGATGTGACCCAGGACAGCTATCTGACTACCCCCATTATGTAAGACCTGCTCACGTTGATGCGTTCTGTTTGCAACCGATGCAGTTTCCGAAAATATATGTATTAAATCCAGTACGTACCGATGCAAAGTGTTTTTCTTAGGATGACGATTATTAAAAATCTGTCCTGCCTGTCATGCACAGAGGTCATTATTGTAGAACAAACTAATTATTTCCACTTTTCAGCAATTGTATAAATCATTTTCACGAATTGGAATTCAATCTACCTTGTGATAATTTTCCGGGATATTTACTAGTTTCGTTTAAAGTAAAACAGATAAGTTGTTAAAGTTTATTAAGAAAGGGATAAACAAAAAATCATAAAAGAAAATATTTTTATCGAGAAATTGTTAAAAAAGTCATTATATAACGCTCGAAATGCTCAGAAATGTTCCTTCGGAAGCGCAGCAAGACTTTTATAATTGAAGTGGAGAGTAAACAATTTGAACACTTAATTAAATTACGTTCTTTTATTCATTGATATTTTGTCTTATTCTTTCATTGATGATTTTATTGCTATATACAAACCAAAATTTAAAAAGTTTAACGTTGTCGTGAGCAGACTAAAAAATCTTTAAAATGAGGTGTCACTCGACATAGGGTGCGTTGTTAATCAGAGTACTTTACGCCCCTGACTATGGGGTAGGTTACAAGACACCAAAATTACGCTATCATAAGTTCCTTAAAAGCAAATTCGACGTGTCTCAGGTTTTGTTTTTCTTTTTCTTAATTCCGATATTTTCCAGGTGGGAAGTTGTAATTGGCACACCCTGTATTTATCATGCGTATGATGCGAATTTTAATAGTATCGGAGAGATATTAAGACTTTCTGCTGAACTATTGGAGGCTTTATAATTGATATTGCTACAGACAGACTTAGAGACTACTTCTCTGGCTTCACTGTTGTTGTTTCAATTCCTTAACTGATATTAAAAAAATACGGAGCAGCCTTATTTTTAAAAAGTACAATCTATCAATCCTCTGACTATATTTGTGACTAAGTAGCAAGATTTGACATCCACACCACAGTTTGGATAACACATAATGATTTATATGCCATATTTTTATGAGGTCGGCGTGTATCATTTTGTCTTTTACTAGGTTAACTTTAATATTTAGACTAATCTTTTCCCAGTTTTTCTCTATGGTCATTGCAGTTTTACAGGTAAATATAATACCAAGAATCTTTAGCTTTGATTTCTGGAAAAATGCAAATTGTATCTGTCTCTGTTCCACATTTGCACTGCACCCTGTATGAATATATATATATATATATATATATATATATATATATATATATATATATATATATATATATATATATAGATATATATATATATATATAGAGAGAGAGAGAGAGGGGGGGGGGGGGGGGAGAGAGAGAGAAAGAGATAATTTTAAGTGCATATTGAGGTTTTCAGCTAAGGAAAGATTTAGAAACAGAGTTAGAAACAAAAAATAGAATACACAAGAAAATAGAGAAAGAATGAGAAAAAACGAAGTCTGAAAAAAACGGTGAGACCTACGAAGAGGCTAAAAGAAAAGAACGGGAAAGACATCATAGAAGGGTTCCAGGTGGTCCAACAAAAAAATTGAAGATTTCAGTGGTCGAAGCAAAAGAATCCAGAGAAAAAAGACTAGACTGCAACCAGGAGATGTGTTGCTTCAATTAGATTTTTCTGAAAACTACAACTGCAAATATTTCAGAGAAGTACAGTCAGTCCATTTTGGCGGGTCAAAATCACAGTTATCTCTTTACACTGTTGTCATATATTATAAGTCCTCTGAAGCGGTTCTTAAATCATTTTCACTGTGAACAGTATTAAGCAGCTTGACACATGATTCCGCAGCAATATTCGCTCATCTGCGTTCTGTTTTATCAGAAATAACCCCGAGCTTGATTCCAATGATAAAACACATCCACTTCTTGACTGATAGCCAGTAAGTATAATTTATTACCCTTGTAATTACATACATAGATAATGACACAATTAATTTAGAGGAAAATAATTTTTGGGGTAATAACAACAACAAAATATGGTTATCATCGACTCCTCGCCATCCCAATATTGCATAGCTTATTTGTGACCGAACCAGTGAATAGTAGACGGTCATCATGTGCTTCACCTCTAGGTAAGCTTTTAGGCGTCTAAATTTCGACAGTAATCCTCGCAGTTTATTAGCCAAACTCTTTATATGTACGTTTCACCTCAGATGTCGATCTATGTATACCTCAAGGCATCTTGCTTTTTCTGCTTCCGGGATCTACACCTTTGCATTTATAATCAAAGGTCCCAAATTTGGCAAATTATTACTATACGATGTAAGGGTAAGATATATTGTTTTGTCGAAGTTTATTGTTTTTTTTTATTTCAACAACACACAACGAGGGCTCACAGCCTAAGTACTATCATACCGTGGGTGTCGACAAGGAGGAAAGAGGCAACTTGTTAATTCTAAACTTGAAGGTTTGGAAGTTCGGAGGAGAAGGAAGAACATGTGCCGCCAAGGAATTCCACAACTTGGAAGTCCTTGGGACAAAAGAGCGGACATAACAAGATGTTCTATCTCTGGTGACCTGGACAGTAAAAGGGTGCATTCGCTTTGTTCCCCTGGTAGATCTGTCGGAGGCAGCAGGTGGAGGAACTATGGAAGGAAGCTCCTCTGAGCAGTGCCCATGCAAATATCTATAAGAGAGAGAGAGAGAGAGAGAGAGAGAGAGAGAGAGAGAGAGGTCAGGTCAGGCACGTCGGTGGGCAAGGGATGGAAGCCTTTGGGTGAGGGTAGGGTCACCGATGAGACGTATAGCTCTCTTCTGAATGGAGTCCAGGATAGCGAGTATAGAAGCGGCAGCGGCACCTCATATGTGGGAGCAGTATTCGAGGTTTGGCCTTATCTGTAAAGTACATAAGGTATAGATATTAGCTGGTGAAAAGTATTTGCGTGCCCGGAAGAGGAAACCTAATTTCTTAGCAGACACGCCAACAAGTGAAAAGGACTCATTACTTTGAATAACTAGGTTTTTCATTGTGATGGGTCTGAGGCTAGTGTATCTCTAATGAGATAGAAAGCAAGACAGATTTGGTGGAGTTGAATTGTATAATATTTCTACTTCCCCAGTCTAATATTTTTTGGAGATCCACAGAGACAGAATCCTCCATGAGTCTGCGATCCTCATCTAATTGGGCTAAAGAGACAGGCTTAGAATATTATATATTTGAGTGGGGGGTGCTGTCATCCGCGTAACTATGAACTGGGTTGGATGTGCGAGAGAGGTCATTGATGTGGAAAAGAAATAAAGTAGGGACTAAAGCTGAAACTTGAGAGACTCCTGCATTAATATTGATACATTTTAGAGGAATGTCCATCCACGACAACAGAAATGCTCTGGTTGGAGAGGAAATTTGCTGTCCAGGTACAGAGTTTTGATGGTAGGCCATAGGCCGGAATCTTTTAAAGCAGCGCTGCGTGCCAGACCTGGTCGAATGCTTTGAATATGTCTAGAGCGACAATATGGGATGCACCGTGTAGTTCCATAGACTTGCTCCAAGAATGGGTGACAAAGAAAGGCAGTTGATTTGCGCTGACGGAATCCATACTGCCTGTCGTGGATTAGACTCTGTTTTCCAAGAAATTTTAGTAATTCTGGGTTTATAGACTTTATCATCACTTTAGAGACGACTGAAAGGAAAGAAATAGGCCTGTAGTTGCTAGGAAGCGCTTTGGATTCTTTCTTGGGGACGGGTTGTACTCGAGCAGTTTTCCAGTTACTAGGGAATATGCCTCTATTGTAAATATGGTATTTAGGCTGTAAGCCCTCGTGGTGTGTTGTTGAATATATATATATATATATATATATATATATATATATATATATATATATATATATATATATATATATATATAATTTATTTAGTATTTAGGCTGTAAGCCCTCGTGGTGTGTTGTTGAAATATATATATATATATATATATATATATATATATATATATATATATATATATATAATTTCAGCAAATTGTCACCTGCACTTATAAAACTTTTAACTCCGTTCACAGCGCTGTCAACTTCGTGTGCAGTCTTTCATGATTTATTTTTTCCGTAAATAAAAATCTTCACGTGGGGAAGCAATCATTTGGTATCCTACTTGCGATGTGATGTCAAAAGAAACAAGCAAAGTTTTCTTATGTGCATTCACAATTCAGATTTGGTTGAACATTAAAATGTTTCGTCTGTTGAGAATCACTCAACTGCCAAAATTATGAACCTTGTAAGTGACCAGATTCAGTACAATTTGTGACAGTAGTAATATCAACTAATAAATAAATTATCGAGAGATAAAAAGCGACTTACCTGCATGGTTGCGATTGGCCACTAAAGAATCAGCCAAATTCCATAGATCCCGATAGGATCGCAGATATGTGAGGTTCTGGTTCTGCTCGGTTATTGCGTTGTTGACACTTAAGTGCATAGAGACATCAGAAGGAGTAACATGTGCGGGGTTAAATTTGACACGAGTCTCAAGATCAGTGCTGTTGCCAGACAGCTAAAACAAATCAAAAGGTTAGTGATTCTAGCAATACAAAAGTTTATATTTCAGTCATACAACAATTTTGAGATATGCAAAGTTATTAATATTAGCAACAGAGACTATAAAGTAACTACAGAAGATATTAAATGTAGTCGATTGCAAGTAAACTATGCATTAAAAAGTTTGGTCAGCACCAGCAATAGTCAACGTTAATTTGTTTTATATCAAACCTACTCAGTAGCGGATATACAGGGGGGTTAAGGGGCTGCAGCTCCCCCCTCAAACTACTATAGATGACAGAACAAGAACAAGAGAATACAGTGTCCCTTAAACAATGGAATTTTATGGTTTATACAGGTAAACATAGTTTTGGTATCTAATGTTTTTGCGCATCCATACACCGTAAATTATTAAATATGTCTCTGCAGAATTTGGTTTTGTGATATATAGAAAAAGCTCAAGGAAACGAACTCTTAGCCCACCGCCCCCACCACCCCCCTAAGAAATTCTGGATTCTAGTTTATCCATTAAGATAAAAATCAAAGTCAAGACCAATAATCTTTTTGATTGCTACAAGATAAGCACAACTTTCTTCGATAAGACGCAAATTGGTAAAAGTATTAGAATATTCATCTTTGCCTCAAAGTAAGTGCCAATTTCAACATCATTTACCTAATAGTAACGTTCTCTGCAACACGTGGAAACATAATAATACATTCTCAAAATTTAATCACACTATACAAATATGCGTGTGTGTGTTCAGAGAAAGGGATGGCATTGGAAGGTTATTCATCAGCCACAGATTTTTATAATTGTTGGTTGTTTTACTTGGTTCAGACTCGCAGCAGGAAAAAAAGAGAGAAAAAAATACACAAAAATAAAAAGACATATATTGTGTATCTGATAGTGTATGGGGCGAAAAACTGGAGTGTGGCTAAGCAGGACACGAAGATAAGGTAAGCTTATTAAGTGTGAACATGAAGAAAAACGGAAAAGACATGGTACACTAATAGAAAGGTGATTAAAAGTATGCTAAAAGAGGGGAGGGGGGGGGGAGAAGAAAGATGCATGCTGAAAGAAATTGAGAGGAGAAATGCAAAATATATTGGAGATATTTTGAGACAACGTTCTGACAACATTTGTCTGAAGGACACATTCTTTGAAAAAAGAAAGAAGTAGACCAACGGTAAAATTTCTGTCAAACCTGGTACAAACGATCGAGCGTGGAAGCTACTATGAAATTAATAGAGTTGTCGGAGACAGATAATCATGGTTGCGGCGACAGGACGACATCTCATTTAGACTGTGATGATTATTTTTTTAGTAATTAACACAAAACTGTTTGGTACTTACCCTAACAGGATATTGACTAGTGAGCTTTTGATGCTCCTCTATTTCACTTATTTTCATCTGGTAAAGTTTGTAATACATAAAAGCTTCGCACCGATAACTATAACAGAAATATAACAATATTACTACAATTGAACAACTGTTATTAATAAAATTAAAGTGATATTAAAAAATATGATTTTTACTCAAAAACAAAAATTAGAAAACAATAAATATAGATGTCCCACAAGAAATGAAACTTTCCCTACATTCCCTATTTTAGAAACTACAACCTGAAGGAGTTAAGAAGTTTTTGTCTTATATAATTTTTTACAAACGTTTGAATGCTAAAATCATAATTCTAATCTGTTATATACATGTGTTCTCAAACATTGTGGTTTTAAATAGAATGTATATTTACACATACATGAAATCTTATAAACATCTTTATTTATTTACTACAGACGTGGAGACTGATTTACTAGTATATATATATATATATATATATATATATATATATATATATATATATATATATATATATATATATGAGACATTCTTGGTTCTCGGGTTAAACCGCGTCCAGAATTTATGGAAACTCGACGTTTCGGCTCCTATTTTGGAGCCATTTTCAAGAGGTAAAGGAAATATGTAAGGACACTCTAAGGCCTCAATCTGTCTACTCCTTAGAGTGATGGACAAAGGTGGGTAAAGGAAATATGTAAGGACACTCTAAGGCCTCAATCTGCCTACTCCTTAGAGTGGTGGACAAAGGTAGGTAAAGGAAATATGTAAGGACACTCTAAGGCCTCAATCTGCCTACTCCTTAGAGCGGTGGATAAAGGTAGGTTGGGTTGTTGTAGCTCGATTACGGGGCCTCAATCTGCCTACTCCCCAAATCTCGCCGGAGATAGTCTGTGAGGTCTCAGTGTGTTCAACCCTAGGCCTCAGAGAGATCTGGAGATTCTGAACATATATATATATATATATATATATATATATATATATATATATATATATATATATATATATATATATATATATATATATATATATATAGAGAGAGAGAGAGAGAGAGAGAGCGTTGTCCACTACTAAAGCGTTGTACTTATTAAAAAATTTCTTAATGGAACTTATAATGTATTATCTTTGCTACAAACCCAAAATTATTGTCAAGCATATAGGGTGTACCAAAAAAGAGTAATACCAAAAACTATATTTTTTTCAAATGGAATACTAGTTTTTTATGTGGCAATAAAGCATCTGCAGGTTCTATATTCAACTACAAATCTGTAAGTTTGTCAAATGCAGTAATGCAGTGTTGCCGAGTTATTAATTTTTCTTTAAAAATTTAATCAAAAACATATTCTTTTCAAACTGTTACATCTCTTCTACTGTTCGTTAATTTCCCTGAAAAATTCACGTGTAATCTAATACTGGCCTATTCTTATATTGGCTTAGTTCATCCTGGACCATATTTACTAATGAATTCTTTCATACAGGATGCGCAAAATTTCTCTTCAAACATCTCTACATTCACCTTCATTTTAATTGAATTTTTTAAGCACGACACCCTGTATGTTATTTTTCTGTAAGAAAGACTAAAGTGTGCTCATTTAGATAATACCATGTTTGCCGTATATATCTCAACCTACTTTTGAGCTGTTAAGCTTTTTCCAAAAATGTACACAGAAAATGCGAAAAATCTCAGGCGGCACGGCACAAGTTATCAAAGCAATTGCTACTCCTTGACATGACAATGTAACTAATTATTTGTATAATCCTGTGACATTTGGTGACATCATGTGCATATTATCTTTTTTAATAAGGAATTTTTTGTAATAAAAATGAAGAACACGTTTGAAGAATTAAATGCAATGATTTATATGCTTGGAGAATGCTTAAAGAATCGTCTTCTGGCATGTGTACGGTGAGAGAGTTTCTGAGGTAAGGCATCCAGATGCAATATAATTTCAAAGGCTTCTGAATAGATTTTACAGAACTGGGAGAGTTAAGTATGAGAAGCATAAACGAATGAAGCCAGTGCTAAATGAAGAGAATGAATTTAATGTTGTCGCATCTGTTGTTGGAGACCCACATAGAAGTGCAGCAGTCATAAGTGATATTTCGGTCTTAGGTCAAACTTCAGTAAAAGGAATGTTAAGTAAGAATAGGTTCCACCCATAGCGTGTGCAACTAACTCAAATACTTGATAGACAAGACTTCGAAAATAGGATACATTCCTGTAATTGGGGTCTTGCTAGAATTGGAGGAGAGGTACGATTTTGGAATAATGTATTGTTCACCGATGAGGCGACATTCCAAAACAATGGTCATGTAAACGGGCATAATGTACACTTCTACACTGATGCCAATCCACAACATAGGTGGAGTGTAAATGTTTGGGGAGGAATAATTGGAGGCCACATTTTTTTGATGGACACTACATGGCAGTATTATTGATTTTTTCTAAACGAAGATCTTGATAATCTGATGAAAAACATATTACTACAACCATTGAAAAGGATGTGGCTCCAGCTAGAGGGGGCGCCTGCTCATTTCAGAATTGGAGTCCGAAATACTCTGGATGGAAGATTTCCAGGTCGTTAAATTGGAAGAGGAGGACCTATTCCGTGGCCTCCAAGGTCACCAGATCTGACAAAACTTGATTTTTTATTATGGAGATTCATTAAAGCTCTGGTCTACAAAACACTCCCAACAACAGCAGCAACATGGAAAGAATAAGAGAAGCATTTGATTCAATTACTTCCTTGATGTTACGAAATATCAATAAATCTGTAACAGGCATATTCAATATGGTCTGAAATGGTAGAGTGTTTGAACATCTGAAGAAGTAGTTATTGTGTTTATGTTAATTACAACTTTCTGTTAGTTTTAATAATTTTTTATTCTGAATAATTTTATCATTATTTAAAGCAATATGATATAAATTTGTGATACAAAAAGAAATAAAATTATTATGTCAACGAGTAGCAATTTCTGCCGTGCCGCCTGCGATTTTTCTCATTTTCTGTGTAAATTTTTGGAAAAAGCTTGATATCTCAAAAGTAGCTTCAGATAGATACGGCAAAAGGTATTTTCTGAATGAGCACACTGTAAGCTTCCTAACGACAAAATAATATACAGGAAATTCATTTAAAATGAAGGTGAATGTAGACATGTTTGAAGAGAAATTTTAAACACCTTGTATGAACGAATTCAGCTACAAAAACAGTTCAGGATGAGCTAGCCCAATTCGATTAAACGTACATTTTTTGGGGTAACTAACGAGCAGTGGCAGAGATACAACAGTCTGAAGAAAGTGTGTTAGATTAATTTTTTTAAAGAAAAATTATTAACCCGGCAACATTGCATTTGACAATCTTTTTTTTGAATATATAATTTACAAAGGCTTCATCTACCACATAAAAAACTAAAGTCTTCCATGTAAGAAAAATAAAATTTTTGGTATTAGGGTAAACTGGGGAGAGACGGGCCGCCGCCTGAGATGGACCACCTCATTATCTCGTTTATTTACCGCTAGATCACAGCGGCGTTAGTACAGACCAATACGCGACGTGGTGTAATTGAATAATAATCGGTCGTGGGCGTCATATTTGTGCGGCTGTTTCCTTAATAAAATATATTTCGTTTTGAGTATCCGTTAATTTTTCTTCACAAAAAGTTGAGTATAGTTCTGGAGTAAAAGTAAGTATATTTTGTTCATTTATTTAACGTAAATTGTGAGTTATTCTTTCGTTTAGCACATCCTAACCTCAAAACGCAAGTCTTTAATCCGCTAATATTAGGTGGTCCATCTCACCCTGCCAAATGGGTTAGATGGACCGGTTTGATTAGGGATAGATGGAACAGGTGTGTTGATACCTCCTCTTTTTATTTTACAGTTTTTTGGTTAAATATAAATCATAGAATATACCCACGCAATATAAAAGGAAAGCGGGGAGTAACAGAGGCGCATGGACCGCAGAACAATTGCAAAATGCCATCGATGCCATTGATTCAAATAACATGGGTGTTAACCAAGCTGCCAGGTATTTCAGTGTTCCAAAGCCAACGCTCTTGCGGAGAAAACGATCGGGAAATCTGAGAAAATCGCAGTCATTAGGTCCAACGTGCACATTAGGGGAAGACAATGAAAGAAAAATCGTGAAACACATATTAAAATTGCAAAAACATGGATTTGCTCCTACTCAGAAAGATGTAAGAGAAATGGCTTTTAGATTAGCGGACCAACTGTCCATCAAATATAAATTTAATACTATCAAAAAGATGGCAGGATATGATTGGTTTTCATTATTCATGAAACGTCACCCCGAGCTCAGCATAAGAACTGCTGAGGCTGTATCTGTGGCACGTACAACTGCGCTGAATCGTGTATCAGTCGACAAATATTTTCAACTGCTTGAGGATACCTTCAGAGAAAGTGACCTTTTTAATAAGCCCTCTAACATATTTAATGTAGATGAGACTGGATGGCAACTAAATAATATACCAGGAAAAGTGGTTGCAGCAAAGGGCTCAAAAAATGTATCTCACATATCATCCAGCGAAAAAGGTGAGACAATTAGTGTAATCGCCTGCTGCAACGCTGAAGGGAGTTTCTTGCCACCTTTTTGCATTATGAAAGGTAAAAACATGAAAGCCGAATATTCAAACGGAATGCGTCCTGGATCAGCAGTAAAAATGTCTCAAAAATCCGCGTATGTGAATACGGATATTTTCTTCGTATGGCTCAGGGAACATTTTCTACCGAGGAAACCACAAGGAAAAGTCCTTTTGATTCTAGACTGACATACTTCTCATTGTAATTACACAGAAATGCTAGAGTTTGCCGAGCAACACGAAATTCAGATGTTGTGTTTACCCGCACATACGACGCATTTTCTACAACCTTTGGACAGAGCTGTTTTCAAATCTTTCAAGAGTCATTATTATTCAGCATGTAATAATTTTGTGAGAAGAAATCCGAATCTCAGGATAAACAGACTTCAATTTGGTAAATTATTAAGTGAGGCTTGGACATCATCAGCTACAGCAAATAATGCAGTCTCTGGCTTCAGATCAACATGTATCTATCCTTATTGTCCAAATGCAATCCCCGACTATGCATTCATAACAACAATGACTGAAGATCAGAATCAGGACCCTCAAAACGATGTACCTAACGATCAAAATGTAAGTTATTCTCACCTAGGTATTTTTTATATAATTTCAATGGGTGTTGCTATTTTTGGTAGCCGGATATTGTCAACTCTATCACAGCCCAGAAACAAAAATTTAGACCAGGTAATGAAGAAATAGTTACAGCAAACACAAATGGTTCATTTGTGGCAAATTGCTTGCTTGATTGATTCTAGGTGTGATAATTAGCACAGATGTGAATCGTATCTTTCCAGGTACAAAATACTGTCAGTGTTGGTGCAACAAACAAATTCTCTCCTAAACCTGGCTACTCAAAAGATCATGATGAGATATTAAACGATGCTTCAATGTCAATTTTTGACTACACATTGAGTAGTGAGTCGCAAGATGAGATAAACTTTTCTCCTGAAACTGTTAGCAGCACTTACTAAGTAAACTTATTTTTAGGACAACCAGACGCAAAAAACAACTTTAAAAGTCTCAACAAAATATCCATTGTCTTCGCTAAAAAGCAATTTCAACACCAAAACTGCTACGTCTCCATGCCCAAATTCAACGGTAACTATCAAAATCTGAAGCATAACATTTTAATAACAACATACTTCTCTTTGTAGGTCCTTCAGCCACATAACTCCCAAAATATAGATAATGACATAACGCCTGGGAAACGACTAGACATCTTACATCCACTGCCTGTCCTTGAACAAAAAGTAGCTGAAGCACAAAAGCGTGGTCGTACACTAGCTGAAGTTCTAACTTCACCAGAATATATAAAGAGAAGAAGAGAAAAGGAAACAGTACAAGAAAAAAAATTGAAAAAGAAACAACTTGCACAAAAAAAGAAGGCTGGGAAACAAATGCAAGCACGTAAAACGAAAACCATCAAGAAGGAAAAGAAAGCAAATGAAAGTTCTTCTGAAGAATCGGAACCTGTTTACGATGAAAGTGATGATTCCTTGGAAAATTTTGTGATAACGATTGCGTTGGCTGTGGCGAATCCTATGAAGCCACACAAAAAACAGACGATTAGATAAAATGTGTCATTTGTTCCCGCTGGCTCCATGAAACGTGTTTGAAAATTGATGAAATGTGCGAACGTTGTGGCAAGAAAATGAAATCAAGTTCCTTTCGATTATAATTAATCTCGGCTGTGGTACTTTCCTAAGAATATATTGAATTTGTTATTTTTTCCAGAATTGTGATATTTTATGTTACTATGATACCTGTTATAATGATTATTTTGACTGGTTCAACTCAGCCGATAGGGTGGTTCATCTAACCCCGATAGTTCAGGGTGAGACGGACCACCCTACGTTTTATAAAAAACTTTTTTTTCAGAATTTACGTTTAATTTGAGTTTTTTTATAGTTTGTATGTAAAATATGTTATGTAAACCTATCGAGAGAATATATTGTTTTCGTTTTTTCTTTCAAAATAAAAATGCCAGCGGCGCATAAAAAAAGGTGGTTCATCTCTCCCCAATTTACCCTACTCTTTTTTGGTACACCTGTATAATTGACAATAATGTTAGGTTGTACCAAAGAGGACACATTATAGGTTTAATTGATATTTTTTTTTTAGAAGTACAACGGTTTAATCAGTATGGACCGACGCGCGCTTATTGGACAACCTGTATATATAGAGGTGTCCCATTCAAACTACATGGGGATCTCGGAAACGGTAAAAGACACGGAGTTGGTTAAATTAGACGAAAGTTGTTCAGTTTTGAGGACAGTATATAACCACTTTCAGGTTTTAAAAAAATCGTAGGTCGCTAGATAATAGCAAAAATATAAAATTTGCCATTTTCATTTTTCTTCAGTATTTTTTTAATCGTCAAAATACCTGTCTGAAACTTGTTTTGGTACCCTAATGCTACATTTTGCATCAGCTAGTGCCATTAGAACTTCTCATCTTTTTATCTCTTATGGGCGCCATATTGGTTTTTGACGTATTCGAATAGAGCATAAAAAAGCTTTTCAACCAAGTATATGTTTACGTTTAGATCACAAGAGAACTGGGGAAAATTACAAAAAGGGTCTTTCAACATAGTTGCCATGGAAGCGATGCAAATAATTGAGTTTCATGAACTGTCATAATTTATTTCATATCAACAAAAAGTTTACTCGTTAACAATATTAGTACTCATTGCAGAGATCCTGCTGAAGAAAGTGATTGATTTAATAGTACCTACTTTAGTATTTATTTAAATTTTAATAGTGGTAAAGTAAGATGTAAAGATATTCACATCAAGAGAAGTACGAGATGCTGGTATGGTTCATTCTTTCCAACAGAAATGATACGTGACATCAACAGATGTATTTGCAAAGATATCCAGAGAGACAACAACCTGGAAAGTCCACTTTTAAAAGACTCAAACATAATTCGATTAATCTTGGATCATTTAAGGCTACAAAAAAGTCTGGACGCAGCAAGTGCGTTATGGTAGTGAATTTTCATAGAAATGATCTGGCACACAATATTTTTATAATTATTTTTCTTGTAACATAGAAATCTAAATTTTGACGTATAGTTTAACTTTTATATCGTAAATCTACCTACCAAATTTGGTTACCATAGCCTGTATTTTTTGAGATACAAATTTTTTTCGAAAGAAAACTCAAAATTTTCCCCGGAAACCCGGTCCGGTTTTCCTGGCTAACAAACTTGTTCAAGCCATTTACAAAAGGAAGGTAGGTGCTAAATTATATCAAGATCGGCCCATATTCTCTATGAAAATTCACTAAAAATACAAGAAACAGTTATGAAAATGTAGAACATCTGATTATAGGAAGTGTTATTGAAAAGCCACGTGTCACGAGCCACACGTCAAATCTTAAATAATTTCGACATAACCAACTCTACTGCTCAAAGTATTCTGAAAAAAACATAAGTTTCACCCATATCGATAACATATTAGTCTTAGGGATGGCGATGAGGAGAGGCGAAATTTTTGTAGGTGGTTTTAAGAAAATGCTAAGAAGATCGTCAGTTTCCACTCAAACTTTTGTGGTCTGTCGAAGCTCGATTCACTAATTGTGGTATGTTTGATAGAAAAAACAATGTCTATTGGGCCAATGCAAATCCGTTAATAAATAGGCAAGTGCTTGGGTGGGGATTTAATTTGTCGCTTGGCAACCTCAATCGTCACTTAGTAGGCCCAATAATTTTTGATGGAACTTTGACCCAGAAGTATTTGAATCTATTGCAGAAGAATGTATAGCAAATATTAGAAAATTTACCACTCAATACAGTGACGCAAATGTGGTTCCAGCAAGATGAAGCTGCACCACATAATGGGAACGTCATTACTAATTACAGCTAATCTCTATACCTTATATACTTCACAAATAAGGTCAAACCTGGGGTGCTGCTGCTGCTTCTACACTCGCTATCCTGGACTCCATTCAGAAGAGAGCTATACATCTCATTGGTGACCCTACCCTCACCCAAAGGCTGCCATCCCTTGCCCACCGACGTGTCGTTGGTGACCTCTCTCTCTTTTATAGATATCTGCACGGGCAGTGCTCAGAGGAGCTTTCATCCATAGTTTCTCCACCTGCTGCCCCAAACAGATCTACCAGGGGAACAGAGAGAATGCACCCTTTTACTGTCCAGGTCACCAGACATAGAACATCTTGTTATGCCCGCTCTTTTGTCCCGAGGACTTCCAAGTTGTGGAATTCTTTGCCGGCGCATGTTTTTCCTTCTCCTCCGAACCTCCAAACCTTCAAGTCCAGAATTAACAAGTTGCCTCTTTCCTCCTTGTCGACACCCACGGTACGATAGTATATAGGCTGTAAGCCCTCGTGGTGTATTGTTGAAATAAAAAAATATTAAAAAACGGAACAGGGCAGGCCGGCCTGTTCCGTCTTCGGCGTTAAAAACAGAAATACCAAACCACAGCTGTGCCGTGACCAAACTTGTCCAAACTCAAAACAACGTCATATCTTCAATTTAATACGAAATACAAGAATTATTGCTAATCAGATTTCTGTATTTACAAACTAAATTCTGTATTCCTTGTTTTTGATTTTAATCTTCAGTGAGTCACAGCATTTTAAATAATATGATATGAATGAGACTTGAGTGTGAGCGTACCAGATTTCTCTGAGGGGTACCTGGGTACTTTTTGTGTATTCAAAGTACCAACTTAACCATCGATAGTTATAGATACAATGAATGCTTATTTTAAGTGATCCTCTTCACTCCACAAACTTTAGCAACTGGTGTTTTTGTTTGCTTCCAGTTAATAGCTTCAGAATCGGTCAATTATTAGAGTGTACATACGTTTCGCAGGCTAATTGCATTATTTTAGGCTAGGGCTCACAGCCTAAATACTATCGTATCATGGGTGTCAACAAGGAGAAAAGAGGCAACTTGTTAATTCTGGACTTGAAGGTTTGGAGGTTCGGAGGAGAAGGAAAAACATATGCCGGAAAGCAATTCCACAACCTGGAAGTCCTCGGAACAAAAGAGCGGGCATAACAAGATATTCTATGTCTGGTGACCTGGACAGTAATAGGGTGCATTCGCTCTGTTCCCCTGGTAGATCTGTTGGGGGCAGCAGGTGGAGGAACTATGGAAGAAAGCTCCTCTGAGGAGTGCCTGTGCAGATATCTATAAGAGAGAGAGAGAGAGAGAGAGAGAGAGAGAGAGAGAGAGAGAGAGAGAGAGAGAGAGAGAGAGAGAGGTCACCAACGACACGTCGGTGGGAAATGGCTGGCAGCCTTTGGGTGAGATTAGGTCACCGATGAGACGTATAGCTCTCTTCTGAATGGAGTCCCGGACAGCGTGTGTAGAAGCGACAGCGGCACCCCAGATGTGGGAGCAGCATTCGAAATGTTAGTTATCAGAATTGAATTGTCAATCGGGAACCTGTAACCTTACAGCCACCGGACCTGCTCGTTCTCCAGATCTGTCGCCCCTAGATTACTATGGGGATGTTAAAAATAAGGTGTAATATACCACATACCATATGGTAGATAAACTCAGGGCGGCGGTGCAACGTGCAATTTCATAAATCCAGCCACAGGATGCTTGGTTGGGTTCGAAAATCTTTTTTATGCTCTATTCGAATACATCAAAAACCAATATGGCGCCCATAAGAGATAAAAAGGGTTGATTATCGCTCCGTAAAATCTAGTAGGCCTAGAGAAGTTCTAGTGGCACTGGCTGATGCAGGATGTAGCGTAACAAGTTTCAGACAGCTATTTTGTCAATTAAAAAATATATTGAAGAAAAATTAAAATGGCTAATTGTATATTTTTGCTAATATCTAGCGACCAATGATTTTTTTTAAATCTGAAAGTGGTTGTTATGTACTGTCCTCAAAACTGAGCAACTTTCGTCGAATTTAAATGTACTGTCCTCAAAACTGAGCAACTTTCGTCGAATTTAACCAACTTCGTATCTCTTACCGTTTACGAGATCCCCATGGAGTACACTTTGAACGGGACACCATGTGTAATCATATATATATATATATATATATATATATATATATATATATATATATATATATATATATATATGAGACATGCTTGGTTCTCGGGTTAAACCGCGTCCAGAATTTATGGAAACTCGACGTTTCGGCTCCTGTTTTGGAGCCATTTTCAAGAGGTAAAGGAAATATGTAAGGACACTCTAAGGCCTCAATCTGCCTACTCCTTAGAGTGATGGACAAAGGTGGGTAAAGGAAATATGTAAGGACACTCTAAGGCCTCAATCTGCCTACTCCTTAGAGTGGTGGACAAATGTGGGTAAAGGAAATATGTAAGGACACTCTAAGGCCTCAATCTGCCTACTCCTTAGAGTGATGGACAAAGGTGGGTAAAGGAAATATGTAAGGACACTCTAAGGCCTCAATCTGCCTACTCCTTAGAGTGGTGGATAAAGGTAGGTTGGGTTGTTGTACCTCGATTACGGGGCCTCAATCTGCCTACTCCCCAAATCTCGCTGGAGATCGTCTGTGAGGTCTCAGTGTGTTCAACCCTAGGCCTCAGAGAGATCTGATATTTCCTTTACCCACATTTGTCCACCACTCTAAGGAGTAGGCAGATTGAGGCCTTAGAGTGTCCTTACATATTTCCTTTACCCACCTTTGTCCATCACTCTAAGGAGTAGGCAGATTGAGGCCTTAGAGTGTCCTTACATATTTCCTTTACCTCTTGAAAATGGCTCCAAAACAGGAGCCGAAACGTCGAGTTTCCATAAATTCTGGACGCGGTTTAACCCGAGAACCAAGCATGTCTCACATTAAAGACCGCGGAAATCTTTCTGAACATATATATATATATATATATATATATATATATATATATATATATATATATATATATATATATATATACAGGGTAATTGGCAACACAATGGACATATAATGTGTGCGTGTAGAGGACCTCAAAACATGCCGATGTTTTACATAAAATTTTTCTCTGACGCCCATGGTTGATGACATATGACCTCGGAAGATTCTTTAGAACAACCAAATTTGGTAGATTGTCTTCTTTTATTAACATCGTTATTGGACGAAAATTTGAAGTAGATATAAACTCAAAAAAGTGTGAATTAGGGGTGGGTCACCCTTTCAATGATTTGATTTTTTAAACCCTAACCCAATAAAATTAGTTTTATAGCAAATTAAACTTTCTATCTTTTTCTCCTCTTGTCACTTTTTCGACAAACCACCGGTTTTTCAGAAAATTGAGATTTTTAGAGTTGAGATCAAAACAAAATTATGTCCCTTGAAGATTTTATTAAACATCAAAGTCTCATAGGGAGCGCCCTGGGCGCTCTGCAAGTCATCTTTTGCTAAGTTACAGTTGTTGTCAAATCGGACATTACTAAAATTGATTAGCAGCAGTGCCCAAACAACCAAATTTGGTAGATGGTTTATTTTATCAACATCCTTATTGGACAAAAATATAAAGTGGATATAAACTCAAAAAGGGGTGAATTACGAGGGGTCACCCTTTTAATGGTTTTGTAAAACCCTAACCTAATTAAAAGTTAAGGTACATCAGTTTTATAGCAAATTAAATTTTGTACCTTTTTCTCCTCTTGTCAATTTTTCAACAAACCACCCATTTTTGAGAAAAGTGAGCTGTTTAGAGTTGAGATCAAAACAAAATTATGCCCCTTGAAGACTTTATTAAACACTAAAATATCTGAAATTTAACAAACGCTATTAAAAACTAATAAATAAAAAACGCTAAAAGCACTAAAGATATTGTTCAAAATTACTTCCGTTTTCTCTCACACATAACTGCACCCTTCGTCAAAAATTAAAGTCGACTCTGTTAAGTAATTGGATGTCACTTTCAATAGTGGTACATTTATTATTGATGAGACTCCATAAATCTTTTCCAGTTTTAACTGGTGTCAAGTCCACAGATTATTTTAAAGCCCCACAGAAAAAGAATCACATTTATTCAAGTCTGGTGATCGTGCAGGCCAATGTTCAGGGCAATTAATTCCGCGACCTACCCCCCATCGATTTGGAAAATGTTGGTGTAGAAATCCACAAACATTTGTAGTAAAATGGGGTGGCGCCCCATCATGCATAAACCACATTTCGCTGCGCATTTACAAGGGTAACTCCTCCAATAACTCAGAAGAACATTCTGTAAGAAAAGCAAATATGTTTCGCCGTTTAAGCGGTTTGGTAAAATAACCAGTCCAACCAAATGTCCTTCAACCATACCTGCTCACACATTTATTTTAAATTCTTCTTGGAAATGGTGGGTAACTGTAGCATGTGGATTTACATCCGAATATTCGTGGCAGTTGTGCACATTTGCAATCCCCCCTCCTTGTAAAGCAAGTTTCATCCACAAAAAGAATGGTATGAGGAAAATCAATGTTTTGATGTAAGATGAAATTACAAAAAAAACAGTCTTGCGTCTAAATCCTGCGGTAGCAGTTGTTGCACTTTTTGAAGGTGATAGGGATGCAGCAGATTGCGTCGGATAATTTTATGGACTGTCGGCTGTGTTATATGAAACTCTCTGGATAGTCGTCTGGTGCTGGTTTAAGGCTCACTTTCAATACTGTCTAGAATACGCTCCTCAGTTCGTGAGTTCACTGCATGAACGCGTCTTCCAGCATTTTTTTATGAAAAAGGAACCCGTTTCTCAAGCTCTACGTTCACCACTCGGAAACGTTTGACAATGTAGTATATTACGGTTAGGAAATCTTCTTCGATATACCTGTACACTTGTGCGGCAATTACTCTCGCAAAACCCTAATACCATAAGCATGTCAACTAGTTCATTAACCGAGAATTATCCAGCGATTTTGAGCAACAAATTATTATCACAAAAGAAAACAAGAAACACAAGACACTAATTATTTGTAAAACTTAATAAATTCAAGTAATGTCGGATTTGACAACTATAACCTAGCAACAGATGACTTGCAGAGCGCCCAAGGCATCCCCTATGGGACTTTAATGTTTATAAAATCTTCAAAGGACATAATTTTGTCTACAAAAAAACAATTCAACTACGACATTTTAATTTATTACACTTACCTTAAAACAGCTAACTTATAATGATCTGGAGACTGGTTTGCTCTATTCTTAAGCTTAGATGATATAAACCTGTAAGGAAGGAAGACAAAACTGTAATGGTAAAAAAGTTACAACATCTATAAATACAAAAACAGACAACTAGCCCAATCCCCATGAGATATTATAGCAGGAAAAAAGGCTTTAAACTTCAGTAAGTTAAACGTCTTGATTTATTTGGCGAGAAATGTTTTCTTAGGGATAACCTAGTTTGACACGATTTATTTACTAAGTGAGTGGTGAGCATGTTGCCACCTAGTTGCGAAACCAAGTAGTATGTTGTCACGCCAGCTCGAAATAACACAAAGTGTTAAAAAATAGAGACTGGATACAACCAAGTAACAATATAGTAAATTGTCAGCCCTGGCCCATTTCTACCATAATATAGGGACAAAGTATGTAAGGCTAGATACATTCTCACCACAATTAGAACCGTAGACCGGTTTCGCTCTAATTAGAGCTCGTCAGTACGGCATACTAATTGCTGCAAAAATACACCGATAAAGTAATACGGCTATAGTAGCCAGCGTTTCAACACTAAGTGAGTGGTGAGTGTGTCGCCACCTAGTTGCGGAACCAAGTAGTATGTTCTCACGCCAGCTCCAAATAACAAAAAGCGACACGCTCACCACTCACTTAGTGTTGAAAGGTTGGCTACTATAGCCGTTCTACTTTATAGGTGTATTATCGCTGCAATTAGTATGCCGTACTGACGAGCTCTAATTAGAGCGAAGCCGGTCTTTGGTTCTAATTGTTGTGAGAATGCATATCTAGCCTTACAATGTATATAATATTTGGTTTCTCTAACATCATGAAAATATATTATAGCTTGCTATAACTTGTATGTGTTTGTTAGAAAAACAAATGAAAAAAAATAACTCATACCTTGAGAGACAATGTGCAGACAGATTAACATAAATAGCTACTTTAAACCTGTCAATTTCCAAAGAGCTAAAATGTTTAGAAAGTTCAAAGAACAAAAACTGTTTCAATAAAATATTATCTTTAGAAATAGATTTTGCATGTCAAAATAAGCAAAAATCTAATAGGAACATGATCTAAATCAAGTGAAGATAAGTTTTTTTCTTAATTGTTATAACTAGGATGGAGTTAAACATTCAAAGAGACAAACTAAAAATAATGTTTTCTAAAGATCTTCTTTTAAGAGGGAAATGCCAAAGATCATTGTAATATCACATGCTGTATGAGAAATCTATCTAGAATTCTTAATAAGCCAAACTATAGGTTTTATTAGCATCAAGTTTGCTTCTGATATTTACTGTTAAAAATAATTTAATAAAAGTTATAAAAAAACATTTAATTACCTGATGAGACTAAGGGTATTTTTATACATTGTAAGGGCTGCTTCTTTGGTAGCGCTTTCATGTTCCATTGCATATCCAGTCAACAAAAAATATAAAACGGCTTCAAGGTATAAGCACCATCGTGTAATGGTGTCATTTTCTCTATCTGCCATATATTTTAATGTCTTGGCAAAATAGATATATTGATTTTGGCACCTGAAAGAAAAAGTTATATAATAATTTTCACAAGCGCACAATATTTCAACAACATACACACACACACACGCACACACCGTATCTCTTGGACGGTGTAGTCGTTTCGAGAGGGCTGGTGGTTATTTTAAGCAATATCTAATAAACAAGGTGTGTAAAAATTTACGAAAGTTTTCCTAGTGTTCGTTAAGTCGGTAAACTTTAGTATGTGCTGATTTTGCATGTGGAAAATAACTTTTAATTAGTGTTTTCAGTAGTTTTATAAATATACAATATCAGTGAATATATTTAACTTCAAAGTTATAAGAAGATACACCAATTTAATTTGTTATCACCAGGTAACTGTCGAGTTTCCAGTGCCAGGTGTAAGGTCTGTGAACTGAGATGCTATTATGCAGTAACAATGATGAACTCCACTAACACAACTACGGCCTCCGATCACGTGGGCGGTTCTGCCAAACCACAATTTGTTACACCCAGTGGCGGCGTAGCATAGGTTGGCACCCGGGGAGGGTTTATATTGGGCACCCCCAAAATAAAATCACAAATCAAATACTAAACCTGCTTACATGACTTTATTTTTGATGTTTCAACGACACACCACGAGGGCTTACAGCCTAAATACTATCGTACCGTGGGTGACGACAAGGATGAAAGAGGCAACTTGTTAATTCTGGACTAGAACCTTTGTAGGTTCGGAGGAGAAGGAAAAACATTTGCCGGCAAGGAATTCTACAACTTAAAAGTCGTCGAGACAAAAGAGCGGGCATAACAAAATGTTCTATGTCTGGTGACCTGGACAGTAAAAGGGCGCATTCGCTCTGTTCCCCCGGTAGATCTGTTGGGGGCATCAGGTGGAGGAACTATGGAAGAAAGTTCCTCTGAGCATTGCCCGTGCAGATATCTATAAAAGAGAGAGAGAGAGAGAGAGGTCACCAACGGCACGTCGGTGGCAAGGGAAGGACACACATAGTTTCATCACTTTCATGGAAAGGGAGAATATTTGCGATAAACCAGATAATTGCTCCTCGTCTTTGGCATGCTTTTCAAGTATTACCGGTCACTGAAAATTATTTATCAAGAAATTCTTGTTAAACTCTTTTGGGCCTCTAGAAAGCACTGGCTAACAGCTAAACATCTTTCTCTTCCCATAAGATTCGGTGGTCTCGGTTTAGTTTATGTGCCTTCTAAGGTACGTTTATTCAGAGTAAACAATGCGGTCAAGTACTTTACAGCCCAAACAAACCATCCTTGGGTGAGGGTTGTGACATACCTACTCCGCTCTACTTCACTGGCCAAGACGCGCTCGTCTGGTTTACGGACGGATCCGGCGGGGAGCGTGGGACGGGGGCAGGCGTTTATTCGGAAGGACCGAAGGTGAGCAATGGTATTTCCCCTCGGAGCTCATGAAACGGTTTTTCAGGCCAAAATGTACGCCACTCTGCACTGCGTGCGAGAGAACAAGAAGAGGGGCTACACCAACAAGTGGATCCTCATAGCCACAGACAGCCAGGCAGCCTTTAAGGCCCTAAGTAGCCCACGGGTAAAGTCCAGACTGGTAAGTGAATGCCGAGACGAGACGAGAGACCTGGCTGGGCAGAATAAGGTCACCCTTATCTGGGTGCCGGGTCACTCGGGGATCAAAGGCAATGGGAAAGCTGACAGTCTCGCGAAGAGAGGTTCATCAGAACCATTTATGGGACCAGAACCGGTCCTGGGCGTGACGAAGAGCACTGTCAGGGGCTCCATTAAGTCCTGGGTCAGAAGCGAATATCAGGTGTACTGAGAAAACTGCTCAGGACTCAAATATGGGAAGTCAGTAATTGAAAAACCCAGTTCAAAGAGATCTGTGGAGCTGCAAAAATATGCTAAGATGTCCATTAATTACTGCTGAAATAATCGAAGGTATTCAGTCATGTGGAAGCAAGCCAGCTGCAAACTTAGTAAACTACATGTGTAATTTGACAAAATACACGATATACAATGTGTATCTGTCATCCACAAGGAATAACACCACAAGTCCTCCTTATTTAACCATTTTCAAGAATAGTTTAAATTCCAAAAGTGTACACGATTACTCTTGGTTCGTAGGTAGAAATTGTATTGAAGCTTTTGAATGGAAATTGAATAAGAACAAGGTTTTATTCTCCATCCAGGATGAGAACGTTTTATTTACCTTTTAAGGTTGCTTTTTTTATCATTGCTTTTGTTTCATATTTTAAGCAATATTTTCTTAATCATATTTTTTTTGTG
Organism: Tillus elongatus; assembly: GCA_964006375.1. Classification (NCBI taxonomy): domain Eukaryota; kingdom Metazoa; phylum Arthropoda; class Insecta; order Coleoptera; family Cleridae; genus Tillus; species Tillus elongatus. The sequence continues at coordinate 17,395,203 of OZ023268.1, read as the reverse complement.
ACTTGTGTATTATTTTATCTTATTTTAATTTACTTTTTAGTGAATTTTCTTTAAAAAATTCACCCAACTTTTGAATTTTGAAAAAATTTCTTCAAATGAGCGCTAATTAGGCCCCCCAGAAAACATATCCGGGGTCAGTTTCAATTTTTATATGTTTATATATATATATATATATATATATATATATATATATATATATATATATATATATATATATATATATATATATATATATATATATATATATATATATATATATATATATGTATCACACCGATAACTCAAAAAATAATGGGCCGATTTTGATCAAATTTGGTGAAAAAATTCCTTTTGCAAATGGCTTGGATGAGTTTGTTAGTCAGGAAAATCTGCCCAGGTTTTCCCGGAAAATTTTGTGTTTTCTTTCTAAAAAAATTTATATCTCCGGAATTAACAAAGTAAGGGCAGCCAAATTTGGTACGCAGGTTTACATCCTTATAGGTAAGTTACCTACCAAAATTTAGCTATATAGGTCAAAAGACAAAAAAGCTATAGGCATTTAAAAATAAATAAATTGGGGTTTTCCTCAAAACGTCAAAGTGGCGATTTAAAATGTCAAAATTGGCAACATTTAGGCAAATAACTTAAATCTAATACGGGCTATAGAAATAAAATGTCTCAAGAAGAATGTTTTACAAACCCTAAAGTCTTAGTTTCAACCGTCATTGTCCTTCATTTTACTAAAATGTTTGCAGAAAATTCATTTCAAATAGACCCTTTCTCTGATGCTTGGCAGTAGCCTTAGCTATAGAGTTTATCATTTTTAATGGTATATAATTTTTGTTGAATTTTCGTAAAAAATTAATAACGCTCAATATATCCGTTATTATATAAGATATGAAGAAAATTTGTATATATTAATTATAGGGTGTCTTGAGCTACATCTTAAAATAATATTTCTGCAATCACAGGATGGCCCATAAGTCGTTGGTGATACAAATTTCCTTTTTTTAATCAAACACGCCTTATGTTATTGCATTTTTGCATTTTCCATCGAAATATAATGCATATTTGTAAGAAAATAAATTCTGGACGCAGCAAGTGCGTTATGGTAGCGAATTTTGATCAAATGTTTCATATTTGAACAGCTCAATTTGCTATTAACCTATAAGGTTGACCAAGAAACGTGTTTTTTCGGGAACATTTTAAGTTTACTTTTGGAAATTTTTGTACATTTTCACCCAATAAAGTTATTTTAATGGAACATGGCACATTGTTTTTACTATATAGGTTATACTGGTAACCAAATTTGATGCCTGCTTTCTTAAAAAAACACACATATTTGTTATTAAAAAGATTTTTATGAAAATTCACTACCATAACGCACTTGCTGCGTCCAGAATTTTTTATTACTTCGTATATTGTATATTATATAACTAAATTGTGTATTGATGTATATAACCAACAGTTACAATACATAATAATAACATACAAACACACACAAATATATATTTAAATATTACCTTTCTGCATAATCTGAACGTTGTGTAGGTTTCTCGAAATATGAATAATGCTGTCTCATGGCTCCTGCATTACTCGAACTATTAACTGGTGCATCAGCACTGGAATTTTTGGAAAAAGATCGATTCTCCTCGGTTTTCCTTCGTTTTATTTGACGGTCATCCTTATTTTTAAGATGCACTATTTTTTTATTAGCACCACTACAACCTGGCGTGCTCCCAACACTCAATAACACTGAAGCAGGACTATTTGCTCTCTCACGTTTCTTTAATTGTGTTTTTGATCGTTGTTTATCACTGCTTTTGTCGCGTTTTTGGTGTTTAACATTTTCTTTATTTTTCTGCCCATAATAAGATTGCGTCTGTAGTTTCACTTTGTCAGGGATAACAAAGTCAGGGTTTTGCAACTTGATGTTTTCCCTAGGGCAAATAATCTTTCCTATATCTCTGCGATCGCCTGTGTCAGTCATTATTTGATCTATGTCATCACTTGTTTGAGGAAGCTTCCCTTCTGTTTCAAACCCTGTCATTTTTGTATTAGCACCACTACAACCTGGCGTGCTCCCAACACTCAATAACACTGAAGCAGGACTATTTGCTCTCTCACGTTTCTTTAATTGTGTTTTTGATCGTTGTTTATCGCTGCTTTTTTCGCGTTTCTTATGTTCAACATTTTCTTTATTTTTCTGCTCATAATAAGATTGCGTCTGTAGTTTCACTTTGTCAGGGCAAGCAAAGTCAGGGTTTTGAAACTCAATGTTTTCCGTAGGGCAAAGAATCTTTCCTATATCTATGCGATCGCCTGTGTCAGTCATTATTTGATCTATGTCATCACTTGTTTGAGGAGGCTCCCCTTCTGTTTCAAACCTTGTCATTTCAGAATCTGGAATGGATATAAGGACAACTGGATCTGAAGGAACTAAATTGTCCACTGAAGAACTGCTTTTTTCGTACAATTTATCTGCAATTATTATACGGATTCCTGCTTTATCTACAATAAAATATAAAATATATGAAAATCGTATGTCCTGATAATGTGCATGTCTTAGACATGTCAGTTCAACGCCTACTTAGATATTGAAGAAAAAATAAATCGAGAAATTTTGGTTTTTCAAAATAACTAGAAAAGGAAAAGAGGCAGGCAAAATACAAGTCATATTTGGAACGAGCATGAAATTCTACAAAACATCGCTAATTTAACAGTCTCGCTATCTCTAATAATAACGGAGATAGCAATACATTCCCATCAAGTTTGAGACACACTGTATAATTTGTTGATGCCAACAGTTTGTAAACCAAAGCCAAAAATTCGTAAGTGTAATTTTAGGCAATGATTATAGTTAAATAAAGAAGATAAATATGTAATGTTGACACTAGATAAATGGTAGTTAGGTAGATGGAGTGAACGAATGTAATTTTTGTAAAGACTAAAGGACAGGTGATGAAACAAGTATCACCCACTTTACCAATACCCTGTTTTATACATGTGATGATCGTTTAACTAACAAGTTAGCTTAATTAGAGAACAAAATAGAATAAACTAAATGAAAGGTCAATACTAAGTGAGATGCAAAATACGAAGCACGTGCCGCCACCTCGTTGCCAAGTAGTATGTTGTCACGGCAGCTTCAAATAACACTGAATGATGCTAAAAAATAGAGACTGTATACAACCAACTAACAATGTAGTAAATTGTCAGCACTGGCCCATTTCTACCCCAATATAGGGACAAAGTATGTAAGGCTAGATGCGTTCTCACCACAATTCGAACCTTAAACCAGTTTATCTCTAATTAGAGCTCATCATACTAATTGCAGCGAAAATACACCTATAAAGTAATACGGCCATGGTAGCCAGCATTCCAAGAGTAAGTGAGATGTAAGACACGAAGCACGTGACGCCACCTACTTTATAGGTGTATTTTCGCTGCAATTAGGACGCCGTACTGACGAGCTCTAATTAGAGCGAAACCGGTCTACGATTCTAATTGTGGTGAGAATGCATCTAGCCTTACATACGTTGTCCCTATATTAGGGTAGAAATGGACCAGGGCTGACAATTTATTAAATTACTTGGTTCCGCAACGAGGTGGCGTCTCGTGCTTCGTGTCTTGTCGTATTACTTTATCGGTGTATTTTTGCAGCAATTAGTATGCCGTACTGACGAGCTCTAATTAGAGCGAAACCGGTCTACGGTTCTAATTGTGGTCAGAATGCATCTAACCTTGAAAGGTCAATTTTATTCTCATTCCAACTGGTTAACAGAAAGCAGGTAGGTCGTAAATAAAGACTATTTAATATATTAGATATTAAAAAGCATGATTATGGAGTAAGTTGTACTAGTGTATTTATTTGTGTTGACTACAGGCTAAAATTTCTCATAGCAAAAGGTAACGAGATACTAAGTGGAGTCAGTACAGGAAGGTAAGTCATATGAGAATGACAACGGTAGATTAAGTAAGTATATATCTAAAAAGGCCAGCATATAAAAGCAAGTGTGATGGGTTTGGGAGTAGAATGTCTCAAGCAAAGCATATAAGAATATTGCAAGTTGCTGGAATAAATGACTATTAGATGATTGAGGGGTGAATGAAGAAGAAATTTCCTGTGCTACCATCTTTTTATTAACTATCATTTATTTAAATATATTTCAACAACACACCACGAGGGCTTACAGCCTAAATATTATCGTACCGTGGGTGTCGACAACAAGGAGGAAAGAGGCAACTTGTTAACTCTGGACTTAGTTTGGAGGTTCGGAGGAGAAGGAAAAACATCTACCGGTAAGGAATTCCAAAACTTGGAAGTCCTCGGGACAAAAGTGCGGGCATAACAAGATGTTCTATGTCTGGTGACCTGGACAGTAAAAGATTGCATTCGCTCTGTTCGCCTCGTATATCTGTTGGGGGTAGCAGGTGGAGGAACTATGGAATAAAGCTCCTCCGAGTAGTGCCCGTGCAGATATCTGTAAAAGAGATGGCAGCCTTTGGGTGAGGGTAGAGTAGGGTCTCCGATGAGACGTATAGCTCTCTTCTCAATGGATACTAGGATAGCGAGTGTAGAAGCGGCAGCGACACCTCAGATGTGGGAGCAGTATTCGAGGTTTGGCCTTATTTGTAATGTATATAATGTATAGAGTTAAGCTGGTGAAAAGTATTTGCAAGCCCTGAAGAGAAAACCTAATTTCTTAGCAGCCGCTTCTGCAATTGATGTGGCATGTTGGTGCCAATTGAGATTTCGATCCACAGAAATGCCAACAAGTGAAAAGGACATATTACTTTGAATAACTTGGTTGTTCAATGTGGTGGGTCTAGGGCTGGTGTATGTCTTATGAAATAGAATGGAAGACTGAGATTTGGTGGAGTTCAATTGTACAAGATTTATACTTCCCCCGTCTAATATTTTTTGGAGATCCACAGAGACAGAACCCTCCATGAGTCTGCGATCCTCATCTAATTGGGCTAAAGATACAGGCTTAGAATATTCTATATTTGAGTGGAGGGTGCATCGAAAACGTATCTTCTTCAAGAACTAATATATGTCTCTGTATTGTTGTATTGTTATTGAATAGTTAAATTTAGAACTAAGAAACTAAAAAAAAATACCGTTTGCTTTTTTGTCTTCTTTACCACCACCTTTGCCACCCTTGAACCTCCTTTTGACATTGAAAATCCTTCGGAGCGCTTCACTTTTCTTCTTATCTATCACATGGCTTGTAGCAACTTTAGTATGTGATTCTATTTCTGGACGGTTTATTTTTGCAGACAGAGTACTTTTTTTCTTATCCAAGTTGCCAGTTGGTTTATTTGGCGGCTCAGATTTGGGTGTTCTTAGCCTTGACGTTTTCAAAACTGTCTGTCCTCCAAACTGACTTTTATCTTTAGGAATACTAGATGTAGGTTCACACTTGGCTGGGCTTCCTCTTTTTCTCTGATCTTTAATGTCATTATTAGGACCACTGACTAGCCTATCACTTTCATCTACTGAATCATCACTACTCGAGTCATCAGTACTCGAGTCATCAGTACTCGAATTATCACTACTCGAATCAGAATCAGAGCCCTCACTTGATGAGTCACTGGAGGAGCTTGTTACTGGAGACATAGGCTTCACTGGTTCCAGATTTTTGGATATCTTTATAGAATGTGTTGCTCCGATAGGTGAGAAAGGCGTTCTATAAGAAAAGAGAAACCAATATGTGAAATAGGCAAATGATGATAATACACAATTTCGATTAAATTTTTGATAATAAATAATTGATTGTGTGAATGAAAAGATAAATAAAATAATTGAATTGATTCAAATAGAAATTAGTTTGAAGAGATCCTATACCAACCTGCTCATTGAAGACTCCACTGGTAATATTATTTTATCTTCACTATCTTTAGATACTTCTATATTATTTTTTAAAACCCTGTAAAAATACATATGCATTAACAAAAATAATAGTTTAATTTTCATTTTAATAAATAATGATAGATTAGTTATGTGGCATTAATATTTTTATTTTAAAATAAAATTGTATAGGCAACTATAACAGAGACCAAAAAATAAGGGTAACTGGTATATTCAGACACATGGTATATACTCATAATAATAAGAGGTCTTTATTAGGGCGAAGTTAATTTTACAATTTTCTTCCACTTAACCCTTAAAAGATAACTTAAAATGTAGGAATTACAAAATAAACAAATTATAAAATAAACAAATCATAAATGCCTTAGTATCCAAAACAACAAAACAATATAACAAAACATTGACAATTGTGCGCCCTAAATTTAGCTGAAAGAAAGGAATTCCTAAATATGAATATGATTTATTATAACTACACTACGCAAACTGACTATTTTTATAAAAATCTGTAACATATCTCCGAAACCCTGGCAGAGAACATAAAGTATGTTTAAAAGGTATTTTATTATACAGATGTGGTGCAACATAGGAAAAAGACCCCCGATATTGGCTCGTATAATATTTAGGTATGGCAAACAAGTGATCGAGTCTTGTATTGAGCGAATGTATTTGTCTCCGAAAACAGAGCTTCTGATGTAGGTAATCAGGTCCCGCCCCGAGGACAATCTTGTGAGTCAAGCAAAGAAGATGTACTTTCCAGCGATTCTTCATATTCAACCAATCTAGTTCTTTTAACTTATAGGAAACACGATCTGTTCTTTTTAGATTAAAGATGAACCGTAAACATGACTTCTGAACCTTTTCTATTCTTTGCCGATCCCAACTGTCAAGGGCAGGTCCATACACAACACCAGCATGGTAAAAGCGCGAGAGAATCATCGAGTTTACCAAGAGAGCTTTTACTTTCACTTGAAGGCAATTTCGGTGGCTATAAAAAGATTTCAATAGGCCAAAGCTAGCTCTACGAAGATTAGTGACGTGATCAGAAAATTTTAAATTGTTATCTATTATGAGACCAAGATTCCTTGCAGATTGTTTTGCTTCCAAGCGACTCCCATCTATCAAAATATCAATATTTTGAGAACAAACCCTATTCCTACTGACTTTCCTGCCAAAATAAAGTACGCAACACTTATTGACATTTATCGCAAGATCATGCTTCTTTGCTGTCCTGACTAACCTATCAAGGTCTGCATTTAAACTTGTTATAGCGTCTAAGGCATTTTCGACAGGAAAGGATTTGTAAAGCTGGGTATCATCGGCATAGAAGTGTATTTTACTCGAGATAATTTGTTCTTGAAAATCAAACGTATAAATATTGAATAAAAGGGGGCCCAAGATAGAGCCCTGTGGAACCCCCTTTAATAAACTCAAAGAATCCGATACATCCGACCCGCAGACAACCCTCTGTGCCCTATCTGAAAAGTAACTTTCTATAAACTGAACGGCGTCATGATTGAAACCAATATATTGTAACTTCGAGCACAATAGTTCATGACTGATCGTATTAAAAGCTTTACTGTAGTCTAGCAATACCAAAGCTGTAACTTGATTTTTATCGTTAGCTGTGAGGATGTCATCAGTAATATTTGCTAATGCTGTTGTGGTGGACCTGCCCCTAACAAATCCGGACTGTACATTTGGCAAGATGTTGTTGTCCCCAAGGTAAGCAGTTATCTGCTCGGACATCACTTTCTCCAATAACTTTGAAAGAACTGGGAAAATGCTTATAGGTCTTAAATGATTAAACTCAGTTGGATTATTTCCTTTTGGAAACATGAAAACCTTTGCAACTTTCCAAACTTTGGGAAAGCACTTTGTCTCAATACAAAAGTTTACAAGATGAAGCAGCTGAGGGAGAATTTCCGGGAGACATAGGTGAATCATGTCGACACTCACACCATCAAAGCCTTTAGCTTTTGTTTTTATTGAGGCTATATGCCTGATAATATCTGTCTCATTGACAAGTTTAAAATGGAAGTTATTTGCATTTTTGTAAATATTACTATTGTAATATGTTTTTAATTCGCTAATATCAGCCTTACTACTGTTAATAGACGTGAGGTATTGATTTATTTTGTTTGCGTCACTCAAATGTGATGGTAACATATTGTCTTTTTTTGTAATAATGCCAAATCTATTAGCCAAAGACCAGGCCGTCCTATTATTTTTACTTTCGCTCCGCAAATGCAAGTTTTTCTTTTTTTATGGCATTTGTAGTTCGGTTTCTAATTAGTTTATAATTTTGCCAATCAATGGGATCGCGACTATCTTTGAACCTATTATAAGCTTTATCACGCTGTTTCATAATATTCCTGATATTATCCGTTAGCCATGGAGCCGGCTTTTTCGTTATTCGTACCGTAACGATAGGGGCATGCGTATCGAAAAGTTTATTCAAAACATTAGTAAGTGATGCTGCTTTATCTTCAGCGCTGTTTAATCTATAATAATGCATCCAGTCTACAGCAGACAAATCACTTTTGAATTGATTAATATTAAAATTTTTGTAACTTCTAAAGGTATGATACTGTCTTTTTAATGATTCTGCTTTAGCCAAAGATAATATGCAATAAACTTCTGTTTTAATGGCTACTTTGTTCAATTATTTCAAATGTTTGCATGGAAATTTATTTGGAATAGACGATTTTGCCAGTTGGGATATGTAGCGACGTTGCCACTTGAGACAGTCAATTATTCCTAAAGGGGTGAACGTTCGTAACAAAGGTAAAGGTCACATTAACCGATTTTAAAACGATGATTCTGAAACAAATACGGCTTCTAAAGAAGGAGATATTGCGAAATGTGCATCTTGGTATCGGATTTTGACTAGAATATTTCAAGTTCTAATAAAGCAATGTCTCGCTTAGCTAGAATATTTAACTTTGATGCATGGTAAAACCTTTATAGAAGCAGCATGGGTACTAAATTTGGTAAAAATAACGTAATTGGATAAGTTTGTTAAGTAGCCCGATCGGATCAGTTTTTCAGAGAAAACATTACATTTTCTTGTGTATAACCTTTATACTTTTACTTTGTAACAAAACATTTCTTTAAAGAGTCTGCATTATCTAATAATTACAAATTTTAGTTGTATAGCTTCATAGAAAATTTAGTGTTAAGCATATTTTTTTTTCTCAAAAGGAGAGCAGAAAGTTAAAATAAATATATCATAAAAACAGTTTATTCTACTTCATTGATAAAATAAAGGATATTCTGGGTTAAAGAACTGCAAGATAGAAAAATGTTCGGGACGCAGCAAGTGCGTTAAGGTAGTGAATTTTTATTAAATGCTTAAAATTTAAATAACTCAAATTTTCTATAACCTTATAAAATTGAATTTTTGTATATATTGATGTCTTTCCCTAGTCAAGATATTCACCAAATTTCATTAAAATAACTGTAATTTTCGGAGAAAATTTTTTTTTTAGAAAAAAAATAATTAAAATTAGAATAACTAAATTTTATATAAACTTAGAAAGTTTAGTTTTGGCACTTGGTCAGGCCTATATCAAGGCAATATATTCATCAAATTTTATTAAAATAGCTTCGTAATTTTCAAAAAAATTTTTTTTTAAAGAAAACTCAACATTTTTCCGGAAAACCCTGTCCGATTTTCTTGGCTAAGGAACGCGTCCAAGCCATTAATAAAATAGAGTCACTTGCCGAGTTTAATCGAAATCGGTTAATTATTTTTTGAGTTATTGGTTGGACATATAGACATATATATATATATATATATATATATATATATATATATATATATATATATATATATATATATATATATATATATATACATATAGACATATATATATATATATATATATATATATATATATATATATATATATATATATATATATATATGTAAATTGAAACTGACCCCGAATATGGGTTATAGGGGCCCTAGTTCGCGCTCATTTGAAAAAATTTTTGCAAAGCCTCACCATCGACAATTAATACCACAATTCACTAAAAAGTAAAATTAAGTTTTGTACTCAAATATAGCTGAGAATCTACGAGCTAATTGGATGACACGTTGTAAAATTATGAGTAATATATTATTATTATTATTATTATTATTATTATTATTATTATTATTATTATTATTATTATTATTATTATTATTATTATTATTATTATTATTATTATTATTATTATTATTATTATTATTATTATTATTAATCCATGGTTACATTTCTTGTGTATTATTGACAAATACTAAATTTAATAACAGAAGGATCTCTGACGGTATCGTGAAATACAGATCCAATCTTGATATATTTTAAATATATTTTTTCACCACAAACTTTTTTTATCATCTCTCTAAGCATTTAGTGAATGTCAACGAAATGTTCGTGTTAATAATTTAAGCACTTGAAGAAAACTTGACTGTTAAAATCCCTTAATTTTTTTAGTAAGGCAGAAATTAGCACCCAAGGTTCTTGTGGAACTGTTGATGGCAGACGGAACTACTAGAAGATATTATTTGACTAAACAATTTTTGAGTGACGGTTGACGAAATATTTTGGCAGTTACAGACATTTAGAGAAGAAACTCGATGAAAATTGTGTTTTAATAAAACTACAAGCATTAGCTTTATCATATTTTACAATGTAAATTTTAAATAGTAAATAAGTAATAATAATAAGAACAATAATAATATAAATTTAGCCAACAAATGTTGCTGAAAATTTGCTATTATAACGCATTTGCTGCCGCCAACCTTTCTTAATTTTTTTCTACACAAACGCCTCTATACTTTATGTCTTAAAATAAAAGGACATGTGTTCTATTTCAACTTTTGTTATGTATTCCCGAAAGCTAAAACACTAGTTTTTAAGATATTTTAAATTATCTTTGGAACATAGTCTTACAAACATTTTTGTAATGAATTACCTTAGCCATGAAAAAATGACATAATTTTTTGTGCCAAATGATTAAAAATTTGAAAGTTACAATTTTGCAACAATTGGTAAATTATTACTGGTTTTAGAAACTTTCGACATGTATAATTTTTGAAAATATTTCTTTGGCAGGTATTTACTATGTAGGTAGGTACGTACCTGCCTACATTGAAAGCATTACACCACACCCATAAAAAACATTATACTTAAACCATATGATTGGCTGAAATAGAAATAATTTAAGAGAAATAATACTAACTTTATCGAGGATTCCACTGGTAATCCTTCGTCGTCTTCACTCTCCTCGGATAAATTAACAACTTCTTGTAAAATCCTGCAAAAATACATATTCATTAACACAAAGAATAGTTAAGTTTACATTTTAATAATAGATAACTTATGTGGGATTTCCATTCAAAATTTAATTTTTACATGTAGCCTTTAGAGAAAAAATACATGATGTAAAATTTCGGACACAGTGAGAAAGCATGTTTATCAAACAAAGTGTAAACAGTTTATCTCATTTATGCAAGAAAAGACATGCACGTCCTGATATTTAAAAAATTAAATGCAATGCCTTTATCTCTAGTAATTGTTTTTGTTTTCTTTCAATAAACTTGCGTGCATAGAAATCGGTCCACTGTAAACTTGTCAATGTAACTATATTTTTGTTATTTTTTTTTTTATAATTCAACAATACACCACGAGGGCTTACAGCCTAAATACTATCGTACAGTGGGTGTTGACAAAGATGAAAGAGGCAACTTGTTAATTCTGGACTTGAAGGTTTGATGGTTCGGAAGAGAAGGAAAAGCATGTGCCGGCAGGGAATTCCACAACTTGGAAGTCCTCGGGACAAAAGAGCGAGCATAAGAATATGTTCCATATCTGGTGACTTGGACAGTACAAGGGTGCATTCGCTCTGTTCCCCTGCTAGATCTGTTTAGGGCAGCAGGTGGAGAAACTATGGAAGAAAGCTACTCTGAGCAGTGCCCGTGCAGATATCTATAAAAGAGAGAGAGAGAGGGGTCACCAACGGCACGTCGGCGGGCAAGGGATGGCAGCCTTTGGGTGAGGGTAGGGTTACCAATGAGACGTAGAGCACATCTGAATGGAGTCCAGGAGAGCGAGTGTAGAAACGGCAGCGGCACCCCAGATGTGGAAGCAGTATTTGAGGTTTGGCCTTATTTGTGAAGTATATAAGGTATAGAGGTTAGCTGGTGAAAAGTATTTGCAAGCCAGGAAGAGGAAATCTAATTCCTTAGCAGCCACTGATGCAATTGATGTAGCATGTTGGTGCCAATTGAGATTTCTGTCCACAGAAATGCCAAGAAGTGAAAAAGACTCATTACTTTGAATAACTTGGTCGTTCATTTTGATGGGTCTAGGGCTTGTGTATCTCTTATGAGATAGAAAGCAAGACTGAAATTTGGTGGAGTTGAATTTTACAAGATTTCTACTTCCCCAGACTAATCTTTTTTGGAGATCCACAAAGACAGAACCCTCCATGAGTCTGCGATCCTCATTAGTTTGTCTAAAGAAACAGGCTTAGAATATTGTATATTTGAATGAAGGGTGCTGTCGTCCGCGTAAATGTGAACTGGGTTGGATGTGCTAGAGAGGAGGTTATTGATTTGGAGAAGAAACAAAGTAGAGGCTAAAGGTGAACCTTGAGGGACACCTGCATTAATTGGATATAGTTTAGAGGTATGGAGATCCACAACAACAGAAATGCTTCGGTTGGAGAGGAAATTTGCTGTCCAGGTAGAGAGTTTTGGTGGTAGACCATAGGCCGGAAGTTTATTTAGGAGCGCTGCGTGCCAGACCTGGTCGAATGCTTTGGATATGTCTAGAGCGACAATCTGTGATTCACTGTGTAGTTCCATGGACTTGTTCCAAGAATGGGGGACAAAGGAAAGGAGGTCAGCAGTTGATCTGCGCTGACGGAATCCATACTGCCTGTCGTGGATTAGACTGTGTTTTCAAGAAATTTTAGTAATTCGGTGTTTATATACATTTCCATGAGGCGACTGAAAGGAGAGAAATAGGCCTGTAGTTGCTAGGAAGCGCTTTGGATCTTTTGATATTTTTTCAGTAAAACTCGAGTAACATAACGCTTCAAAAATTATGGATACAGGAATACAAATATTTTCTTTGTGGTTAAATCATGAATGCTAAATTAGTTCCAATATAATGTCTTTTTGAAGAGAACAAACTATCACAGCTATGTGGAAGATATGATTTAATTTGCAGCACTATTTTTCAAAAGTACCTTGTGAAACGAAAGGACACGCCTTTACGACTGCATTGATTTTAAATTAAAATCGTCAGTGTCCAATACATACGTACACTTTGAAAAGCCCAATTTACCACAACACATTTTATTTCAGACCTGATGATAGTTTAGTTAACAAAGTTAGAGGTGTGAATAAATTAAGTTTTTTCATACCTCTGATGGTGCTAACTTTGTTAGCACAACGATCGTTAGGTCTGAAATATGTGTATCTATCAGTGGTTATCACAGGCTCCAATCTTTACTCAGTGAGTCTCATAGATATAATAACCAAGAATATATAGACCTAATAAAATTAGTTAACCTATTTTCGTTATTGATTTTCTTCCCCATAAGTTTTCATATGTTTTGAAGGGGATTGTACTTACAATGATATGCGACGACGTTTAGGCCATACTGGTCGATCTGAAAATAGGAAAAACATTATATTAGAACAAACCAACTAAGAAAATCTTAGAATATATAAATCTAGTATATTAACTGGAAACTGTATTTAGATTAAAAAACACCCGTGTTTACATATTCATTAAAACACGTGTACCCATCGGCCGTTTGTTAGTAATTATTTTCTTAATTAGTTGGGTCAGCTATTGTTATATAGAAACGTTTAAGAGTTTAACTTGAAACAAAGGTATTAATAGATTAACTTTTTCCAATATTTTTCCAGAAACGATACACGCCATCGGTAGCGCTTAATTATATATATATATATATATATATATATATATATATATATATATATATATATATATATATATATATATATATGCAAGAGGACGATGCCAAATCTCTCTAGCGTTAATGGTTAATTATTCGTTTCTTCAGCCAGACTTGCGTTAAGTCTCAGTTTACTCGATATGACATTCATCATCGGCATCATCAATCAGCTCTCTGCGTCCACTGCTGGACATAGGCCTCCCCTAGTTGAGTCCATTCTTTTCTGTCTTGAGCGCTACGAATCCAGTTTTTTGTAATTTTTGTAATGTCGTCTGTCCAGCGAGTTGGTGGTCTTCCTCTGTTTCTTTTATCGGATTTGGGTCTCCATTCAAGTAATCGTTTGGTCCACCTGTCATCTTGCATGCGAGCCACATGTCCCGCCCACTTGAGTTTTGCCACATGTACTACCACATCAGTCACTCCTGTTCTTCTGCGTAATTCTTCATTTCTAATGTGGTCACGTAACGAAACGCCAAGCATCGACCTCTCTATTTTGCGCTGTGTTACTTTGAGTTTCCTAGCAGAAGCGTTGGTAAGGGTTAGTGTTTCGGCGCCGTAGGTCATAACCGGTAGAACACATTGGTTGAAAACTTTTCTTTTCAAGCATATCGGAAGGTCGCTTCTGAAAACGTCTCTAAGTTTGCCGTAAGCCGTCCAGGAGAGTATAATTCTTCTGTTTACCTCGCATGTTTGGTTGGTTTTGGATATGTTTATCTCGTGACCCAAATATGTGTATTTGTCTACCCATTCCACCTCAGAGTTTTCAATAATTAGGTTGTTACTAGGGACGAGTTTTGTCATAAAATACTGTTGCACAGGTCTCCTGAAGTTCCTGTAGCATCACTCTAATATCTTCCAAGTTGTCAGCCAGTAAGACAATGTCGTCTGCAAACCGCAAGTTTGACAGACTTTCGCCGACTATTCTTAGACCTTTTTGGTCCCAATCTAGCTTCTTGAACACATACTCCAGGACGGTGATAAACAGTTTTGGAGACATCGTATCTCCCTGGCGTACTCCTCTCCCAATTTTTATAGGATTCGTGTTTTCATGTAGTTTTACCACAAGAGTAGCATTTATATATATATATATATATATATATATATATATATATATATATATATATATATATATATATATATATATATATATATATATATATTGTAGATTAGTTTGGTGTAGCGATAGTCAATACGGCATGCTTTCGGGGACTGCAACACTGCATCCAGCTCCACAGTGTCGAAAGCCTTATGGAAGTCCACAAAAGCAAGGACAAGTGGTCTGCCATATTCGATGGTCTTTTCAATCACTGTTTTAACGCTTTGAAGATGATCATTGGTTCCAAACCTACTTCGAAAACCGGCCTGTTCTACTGGCTAGATAAAGTCTAACTTCTTTTCAAGTCGTGTGGTAATTATTCTAGTAAATAATTTGTAGAGGTGGCTAAGTAGACTTATCGGCCTGTAATTTTCTAGGTTCGAGATGTCTCCTTTCTTGTGGATCAGTATTACGATGGTGTTCTGCCACTTTTCTGGTATCGTACTATTGAAGAGACAAAGGTTGAAAAGAGATTTGATTTTTTGGAGCAAGCAAGGACCACCAATCTTTATCGCATTGGAAACCACGCAGTCTTCTCTGGGCGATTTTTGATTTTTCATTTTTTTTTTAGGGCTAGTTTAATCTCATATAGTGATATTTCCATCGGTATTTTTGAGCCTTGCTTAACCACGCCTTTTTTACGGGTTAGTATGTCAGATTCTGGATGTAGATTTATATCACTTTGGCTTTTATATAGCATTCCGTAAAACTCTTCCACCATATTTAGAGTGTCTTTCCTGTTCGTCCATGTGTGCCCTTGTGCATTTTTAAGTTTTATTATTTGTCTCTTTCCATTGTCAAGCTTTCTACGTAGAACTTTCATACCTTTGTTGTTCTCTATGGTATCTTTGATTTGGTTGTGTCTAAAAGCTCTTACGTCGCGTCGGATGCCTTTTGAAATTTGTATATTTATTTCGCTTAATTCTCCTTCAGATGTATAGTTTTTGGACCTCATATCCCTTCTTTTTTCTATGAGCAGTTTCGTCTCCTTGCTTAGTTTTTCTTCCCTTTGATTTGTTGAGCAGTGTCGACTTTGGGCCTCAGTTATTGTGGTTGTGATGATAATATTCAGTTTGTTGATGTCGTTACCAATGCCGTGTTCTATTTCAACCTTGGCTAACTTGGTGGTGATCCATTGTTCAAAGCTATTTACATCTGCTGGATTTATTAGCAAATTTAATTTATTGTTCTTTTGGATCATATAACATTACCAGGTAGTTTTAAGTGCCCTAACAATATTAATCGAAATTAGCAAAGCCAGAGTTATGGTTGCATCACCCGGTATACCCGACATCACAAAAGCCAAGGTACCGACCAGCAATGGTGCGTACTTTCCATTTATGCACCTGTTTGTTTCCTGTCAACTCAGCATCTGGGACATTGTCAAATCAAAGACATTATTGATCAATACATCAGCGTAGTTAGTTTATAAATATATGTAATAATTTATTTTTAAGTTAGTATTTCCTGTCCAGCGTTAACTGTCAAGATTACTCATATTGTTATTTTATATTTTACAACATATAAACTATATTATATCGATAGCCGTATATTGTAACTTAAGTTAAATAAATTCAACTTTATAAAAATGCTGTGAAATACAACTCAAAGTCGCGTAAGTTTGCATTAATTGCGTGAGTTTGTGAGCTAGATCGGGGTCAGATTGTTCATTTGTGGGAAACAGGATATCACCCCGGCAGCTGCCAAAAGAGTATGAACAGGAATCGCCAGCACAAGGATTAATATATCTTGGGCCTGATTCAAAATGGTCGGGCAGGATATGCTAGTGGCACCGAGGCTGAGAAATAACAGAGCTCCAAGGGTGCTGATCTATATATTTAACAACAAGAGATGGGGTTGGTAGAACAAAAGTGATTGCAAAACAATAGCTTCCAGAATATGGAAGAACCATAGAAAACCTGCTGTTTACGATCAAAACAAGTATTCTAGACTGGCTTTCTTTCTCTCCTTTCCAATGCTAGTACGCAAACTTCAATACTGACGTTCCCAGCTTCAATAATGAAAATAATGTCGAAAATGCCATAAAATGTGAAATATACTGTAATAATAGCTATTTATGTAACTAAGTGTTTCACTATGTTATAAGAACCTAACGAAATATGCTAAAAATATTATATTACTGTTTTCTACTTACTTTTTGCAACTTCTGAGGCGGTGGTTGTTGCCGGTGGGATTGCCTTGGTCAGCTGAAATAAGGAAAAAGAACATTATTGATAAGCAACGATAAAGATATTTTAAGAAAGCCAACAAAGTTTTACAATAAAAAAAATGTTGAGCCGCAGCAAGTGCGTTAGAGTAGCGAATTTTTATAAAAATCTTGAAAATATGGAAAATCCTCGAAAAGTACAAAAATTGCATTTCCTTAAACAATCAATTTGATTTCATGAAATTCTCTACGCATGTTGTCTTAATGAAGTTTTTGCCACATATTAGTTGGATTCTTTTGATGGAACAAAATAGATTATTAAAATTTGAGGAAAATGCACTACTTGTCTATAGTTTGTCCAATCTTCGGACTGCCATAGAATATTTGTGCTACAGAAACGAATACTGAGATTAATATACAATCTACCTTATGGGCACCCTTGTCGTGACATTTTCAAGAAAAATAACATTATGACGTTAACATCAGTTTATTTGTTCCATCTGTTAACTTACATTCATAAAAACAAGAGAAAATTTGTTATCAACTCGGATTTTCATAAGCACAACACTCGTGAAAAAAATACTTTTCACCTGAATAAATGTCACCATTCTTTTTTTAAGAAGTCGCCATGTTATGCGGGTTGCTTTTTGTATAACCAGCTGCCTTGTTCTCTGAAGGACACAAATTGCACAAAAAAATTTAGAAAGCAACTGAAGGTTGCTTTAATTACTCATAGTTTTTATAGTTTGAGTGAATTTTGTGAAGCTGAACTGTGAACGTATCTTTTTTGTTGTGATGTGAAGCTCGTTAGATTTTAGATTTTTGGGCACGTACCCTTGTGATAAGTTGTGATACGTTCTTTATCTTTTTTATCTTGTAAGTTTTTGACTTGTCCGATTTACACTAATTGTAACTAAAGGACCAAATAAATATTATTATTATTATTATTATTATTATTATTATTATTATTATTATTATTATTATCGATTTATTGGCGAAAGAGGATGCGTGTTTTGTTTCTTTAACATCGGCCTATTTTCGCGACTATGGCCAATCACCGACGCCAATGAGCAGTTTCACCTCACTATCCTGGAAATTTTGCCGAACCTCTGCCTTTCTGTAAGAAGGGTAGGGATCTTTAATGTGCCCAACATCGCATGGACACGGGACCAACGGCTTTACGCCCCCTCCGAAGGGCGGAACGTGCAGATATTCAACTTGCTCAAATACAATGCCAGAACCTTGGTTGATGTTAATGTTACAGTTTGTACTGAAAAAGCGAAAGGAGTACCCTGCGATCGAACCCAGTACCTTTCGATTCAGAGGCGCACGTTCTTGCCCCTGAACCACCGAGGCTCTGGCGAAAAAGGGGAATTGTTTCAAATTTATTAGTTAAATTAAAAATTATAATACATTAAATCACAAACTGTTTAATTTAAACTGTGGCTATAAAAACGCACAAAAGTGAAGAACAGCTATTGAAACATACACATATAAGACCCTGCACAATCTTAATGTTTATTGTCCAACACCCACTTTCGTTTTAGAATGTTTGTTTGAAAATTACTAATTTTAACATTTCAAATCGCAAGTTTGAAGTTTCTGGAAGGAAAGTAATTAAATTTTGAAAGCATCTTTTTGGTACTTTTTGACCTTTGTGCATCCAAAAAAAGTTCGGGACGCAGCAAGTGCGTTATGGTAGTGAATTTTCATAAAAATGTTTTTAATAGCAAATATGTGTGTTTTTTTCAGAAAGCAGGGATCAAATTTGATTACCAGTATAACATATATAGTAAAAACAATGTGCCATGTTTCATCAAAATAACTGTATAAGTTCTTTGCCTAAATGTTGCGAATTTTGACATTTTAAATTGTCACTTTGACGTTCTGAGTAAAACCCCAAATTATTTTTTGAAATGCCCATAACTTTTTTGTCTTTTGATCTACAGAGCTAAATTTTGGTAGGTAGCTCACCTATAACGATATAAATCAGCGTACCACATTCGGTTGCCCTTACTTTCTTAATTCCAAAGATATAATATTTTTTTGAAAGAAAACACAAAATTTTCCGGGAAAACCTGGGCCGATTTTCCTGACTAATCAACTTATCCAAGCCATTTGCAAAAGGAAGGTATTCACCAAATTTAATCAAAATCAGCCCATTATTTTTTGAGTTATCGGTGTGATACATATATATATATATATATATATATATATATATATATATATATATATATATATATATATATATATATATATATATATATATATATATAAACATATAAAATTGAAACTGACCCCGGATATGTGTTCTGGGGGGCCTAATCAGCGCTCTTTGAAGAAATTTTTTCAAAATTCAAAAGTCGAGATCTCCTCATTAGTGAATTTTTTTAAAGAAAATTAACTAAAAAACTATCTTTTTGTCTGTAATATGCAATACATTTTGCTAATCACACATATTGCTTTGGTATTTTGACCGCCTTTGACCACCAGTGCGACAATTATTTTAAATAGCTATAGCTTGTTTCTTTAAAGCTAGAGAGCTGCATTTTGGTACATAGTATAAGTACGCTATACATGAGCAACTTGCGCACTAAATTTGGATTATATATCTTTGCTATTTTCGAAGATACAACAATTTTCCGAAAGAGAAATATACAAATTTTTGTGCTAAATCATTAATTATAGTTTTTAAGAAATGTTCATTGAGAAAATTCACTAATAGAAAGGTAACGATGGTAAGAATTTCAAATTTTTGGGAGTGAAAGTTGATTTGGCAAAGTCTTCATGAGTGTTGAGGTGTTCTGCCATTCAAGCGAAGTCGTTGGCTCACTTCGATACTAACAGTGAAAATCTCAACCTCTAGGTTCCATCCCACCTCTTCCTAAATTCGTCTGGACCCGAATTCCGCTGGAGTCGGGTCAACCCAGTATCATATGGAATTTGCTCCCGAACGACATCCAAGCAAAATGGCTTGCCCATTTTAAAGCCCACTGTGGAGGTCATAATCTTTGGGGCTAATTCCACTTATTTAGAGATCACAGCCTCTCTCTGAGTTTGTCTGGACCCGACATCTTCCAGTGCTTGACTCCCAGGCGGTATCATATGGAATCTTGCCACCGAGCAACATCCAAGCAAAATCGCTTTCCCAGCTCACAGTGGAGACCTAAATTTCCAGTGGTTACTTCACTCCTCTATAGATCACAGCTTATCTCTGAGTTTGTTTGGACCCGATATCCTCCAAGTCCTTGACTCAAGATGGTATCACACGAAGGTATACTTGGCTCTATTATCTTTATTTGATCCCCGGGTCCGCAGGGTAGAACCTCTTCTAACACTATGGGGAAATTGTTGACAAAACGATTTTTTTAATACTAGCAACCATGAAATCAGTGGTCTTTAAGCAGCGGGTTAAATGCAACTACAGGGAAAGTGATGTACGTGAAGAAACTAGAATCAAGGACACTCTGGATTACATTAGGAATGCTAAAGTTAATATAACGATGCTAGAGGCAGGAAAATGTTAGGAATGAAGAGGCATGCAGTAGGTCTATATAAATTAGAAAATATGAGTATAGACAAATGTAAAAATCAAAACAGGAATCCAAGCACATAAAGTAGGATGAAGCTTATCAGCAGGTAAGAAGACACAACACACCAGGAGCGAAAAGTAAAACCGTAAAAGAACGACATAAATTTATTACTAGAAAGCACTGGAAAGTCATTCTGAAAGAGGGAGGGAAAATTTATTGAAATTGAAAAGAGTGCCAAAGAATCGCAGCAAAGACATCGGGGCTAAATCAAAACAGGAATCGATGCACAGAAAGTAGGATGAAGCTTATCAGCAGGTAAGAAGACACAACACACTAGGAGCGAAAAGTAAACCCGTAAAAGAACGACATACATTTATTACTAGAAAAGCAAAGCACTGGAAAGTCTTTCTGAAAGAGAGAGGGAAAATTTATTGAATTTGAAAAGAGTGCCATAGAATCGCAGCAAAGACATGGGGGCTAAATCCCAGGTGGTATATTAGATTTACCAAAATGTGGTTAAACCCATGGTCATATATGCATCTATAAAATGGTGACCAAAAACGAGCCAAGCCTCAACGCAAAGCAAGTTGAAAAAATTCCAGAGGCTGCTCTGATGAAACACAATCGACCACAAGATGCAAGCAGCGCTTCTTCAGAAAAAAAGATATCAAAAGGTATAATTTCAAAGGCAATTCGTATGATGGAAGTTTACTGAGACGTGCTGCATCCCAGACCAGATCTAATGCTTTAGAAATATGCAACAAAAATTAATGAGCTTCAAATTTTTTGAGAGCTGAATTCCAAAAAATGAGTGATGTATGTTAGATGAAATCCCTATTGGAGAATTTAGTATGTTTGATTTTGCGAGGTACTTAAGCTCGTAGCTTATTCCATAACTTCAGAAAAAACTTGTTATTAATAAATTAATCAAATTGAACATGAGGAAGAGGTTATTCCGCTGTAAGTTTGTCTACACCGGGGATTTTTTCTTGACTAAGTTATTTAAGAGATTTTTTCTCCAAATTTAGGCGGACCCAGATCTTCCTTACTTCCTCTACACACCATTTTTCATAATTAATCTGCCCTCTGTGGTATGCTAAATAGGTTTTTGAGTGTTAGCAATGTCTTCCATTTCTAGCAATAAATTTTCAATGCTGTCCTTTATGAATACCACTAATCACGAGTTCTTTTTTCAGAAGCAGCACGGATACAGTTCTCAGAAAGCAATAAAGTGAACATTGAGGTAGAAGGTATTGAACAATGAGAATTGTTCAGAATCGGTTGCTTATTCAAAAACATTTCCATGCTCAGCTAATTACTGTCGTATTTGTTACATCTTTAATTATTTTCTCTAGCACTTACAGGATGGTTTTTACCACAAATATGCTTGCAAACGCATGATCAGTCCACTGTTCCGTATTTTAATTGCACTGAATGATCTTTAAATATTACAACAGATTTCTCAGATCCGTGATTATCCGATAGTTCTGTTGTTGTCTTTTGGATTACCCAACATACCCTAATATATTTTGTATCTAAAACGTTACCCATAAGCTTACTTTCATATAAGTCTTAGTTAAACCTTCTATAAGCCAGAGTTCAAAATGTTAAGGATGTTGTTTCTATACTCTATTTTCGATCAGGCGTAGACTATACTAATAATTTTAAATTTTATGTACATTTTTAATCTACTGCTATTAGATTTTATTGACTTTAAATTTACAGCTTCTTTCCATTTCTCTAGTTGAAGAGGTTAGTTAAACCTTCTAGAAGCCAGAGTTCAAAATGTTAAGGATGTTGTTTCTATACTCTATTTTCGAGCAGGCGTAGACTATACTAATAATTTTAAAATTTTATACATTTTTAATCTCCTGCTTTAAATTTACAGCTTTTACCTATTTCTCCATTTGAAGAGGAAATTGATAGTAACGATATTGAAAATGGTTACTTAGCTAAACCTTTTTGCCTATTAAATAGATCACACTTCCGCATTATTGAATAACCTACTAGAACTTTGGCTACGGTTGTCAATAAAGAGACAACAGCCACAATACAGACAGCGTGTGTTAATATATTACAATTAAAAGAAAAACTAATACTTACATGGTCGTAAGCAGGAACTTTAACTGGCAGATTCCTTGCTCCATGAGCCTGGGTGTGGGGAGCATTTGATCTTTTCAGAGGTTTGCTGCGAGACCATTTCGGCCTACTATAATCACATGACTTTATCTGTAAAATAAACATTGTATATAAAATTAATTGTACTGACAATCTTCGCTTTGGTTAAAAGGTAAAGTATAATTTATTGTACGCATCAAGGTTGGATAACGTAGAGTCATGACGCAGTAAGCACTATATGGTAGTGAATTTTAATTAAAATGTAATCCTACACATGTATATATATTCGGTTTAATTGTTAATGAATTATATAAAATAAATATACAGATTAAGGGTTAATCTAAAACCAAAATTATGCATGCAAAACTAGATAAATATTAAAAAAATAATTATATTTGCATTTTAATAAAGGTTATCAACATAGTGTGTCAACGACTATATCAATATTTATAGTTAAACGTTTCCCAACAGAGTAAATGCTTATTTAAGAAATTTTGCCTACGACAGTCAACGTATTTAGAGACTTAGTTAATTACATTACGAAAAAAAATATATTGAATTTGGTTATTTTTCTGTATTTTAACCTTTAAGTTTCTGGATGGGGGTTGCGTAAAGCCATCAGTCCCGTGTCCCTGCGATGTTGGGCAGGTTAAAGACCTTACCCTCCTTACAGAAAGACATGGATTCGGCAAAATTTCCAGGATAGTGAGGTGAAACTGCTCCCTGGCGTCTGTAATTGAACATAGTAGCCGAAATAGACTGCCGTTAAAAAAACACACACACAAAACGCACACAAAACCACATATCAAAGACCTGTTTAATGCCTATTTGTGTAATAAATCGTGAATCATGTGTCTAGACTTCGAAACCCATGCATTCACAATCCTCATGGAAAAACGTAAAGCTGATGCAGTTTTGACACTGACTGGAATAACATTATACATTCTTGGCGCAATATAAGTATAACTACGCTGGCCTACAGTCTTAATCTCTCTGCTCGTTTGAGTTGCCGCTGCTGTCTTTAGTCTGGTTACGAATGATTGCTCTATTCTAGAGAAACAATCATACTTCCTTACGTATGTCAACACAGCCAACGAAAAAAGTTGCCCAATATAATTAGCTCCTGCCTCAACGTACAACGCTTCAGATGGGTAAGTGTAGCACTTATTATATATTAGTTTCAGAAACCAACGATGTATTATTTTAATTTTTTTCAGGTGACAATTCGTCGCAGTACCCCAAACAATAATCCGGTATGTAGTTAGGGGTTCAACCAATTCGGAATAAACTACTCTAAGATAGGCCGTTGTCATAAAGGTTTTCAGGTATTTAAACTTAAACAAATTGATCTTTAACTCTTTAGCAACTACACCAACATGCTCATCCCAACGGAGATGTTGATCTATGATGATCTCCAAATACCCAACGTTTTGTGCCGCCTCAATCTGGAAATATTTGTTATTATACAATATTTCCAGTGTATTAATTGAAGACAAGTGTGGCTTATAAGACGTAAATGCAATATACTTCGTGTTCTTCATGCTAACAGTTAACCGTTAACCATTGAACTCAAACCACCTCTTAATATTCACAAAGTAATCTTCAATTTTGGTCTTTAGTCGTTTTCAAGAACAATCTTATATGGATTTGCAGTATCATCTGCAAAACCACTTGCTTTTCCAGCTGTATGCATATTAAATAGATAATCTATATACAAATTAAATAAGAACGGGCCCTAGACTGTACTCCGAGGAACGCCAAATTCACCTATATCAAAATCCCTGCAGCCGTTGTTCAGCTTTGTGTACCGCCTTCTAGACCGTAAATAATCTTTAATTAATAGCAGAGGAACACCCCTAAAACCGATACCCTCTAATTTTCTGACAAGAATTTTGTAAAACATAGAAAGCAGCATTCTTGTATGGTTAACCAAGTGGTGATTTAACCTTGGTTAAGGCTATCCTCTAATTAAGCCAACTTTGTTGGCAAAACGCTCCTCAGTTCTAAAAATGTGTTACATAATGAGTTTCCCAAAGTAAACATATCCAAAACATCTGTAATACGAGGGTATATTAATATATAGTTAGCCTGGGGATTTTGCATTAAGCAGAATTAAATTTAGTTGTTATGGTTGTTATGTATGTTTTAGTAATAAGCTTTCTTACATGTAAAAGTTAAATAGTGACAAAATTATGAATTTTTGAAAACGTCAAATTATAAATTATTTAAATATAGATGTAGAAACTACTTTTCTGGCGTCGCAATTGCTCTTTTCTTCTTTGTAATCGGTTTCGTTATTTTACGGCATCATCAGAGAGGAGAAAATTGAATTTATTGACATAAATTTATGACAACTATGAATAAAAATCTGTTGCTAGGTTGGGATATTTTCATCAAAATATTCCTTAAAAAAATAAAGTAATAATGACTCATGCCAAATTTGATGGGGAGTAAATGTGGATTACAATATTTTTCCAGAGATATTCAGTGCAAATTCCGGACGTACGCTACTGGTATAAATTAAACATATCGTTGTACATCAAAATATGACTCTTGATGCATAGAAGGTGTATGTCGAACTTTACTAGCATATCTAGAGTTTTATTTAAGTTATTATAAAAACCAGAATCATTTTTTAAAACTCCAACCCCCGATAATTCAAAACCTACATTTATGTAATTAAAAAAAAAAATTTAGAATCGCCTCAGCTATCCCCCTAAATTTTTAGCATCATTTTAGGAACAACCTGTGTAAGAACTAAAAATACAAAGTAAATTGCCCAGTGCGTGGCCATTTAAAGAAAGAACATTAAAAGCACTAAAATTTACCTTTCTGGGAGATCTGAAGATGGGACATCTCATCTCCATTCTGGCCTCGTTTTCTTGGTCTCTCTCCATGCTGCAAGATAAATGGAATAATCAACAAATGCAACAATAACAATATAACATAAGATAACATAAATTTTAGTCCAACAAAACAGAACAAATGTTATTGGCCGTGTCAAATAGGAATACAATTGAAAAAAACCTGTTTTCGTAGAAAAAGAATCACCAATAGGGAAATATCATTTTTTTAATTTTGAATTTTTTTTTAGCGCGAACTAGGGCCACTAGAACCCATCTGCAATGTTAGTTTCTAGCTCAAGCTTAGCTTAAGCCCTTTCAAACAAATTCTATATGATCTTATCAAAAAGTTTAGGGTTTTCACGATATTCAGAATTATATGCAAAAAGTGAAAATTATCAAATTTTAAGATATTTTGCTTTTCCACATGCAGAAAAACCATTTCCGGAATGTGATTTCTGTACATGTTATGCCTTAATAATGGCGTTATCGAATCAATCTGAAATATTTGGTGTAATTATTCAGAAAATCTGACAAAACAAATTAAAAGCAGACTTTTTGTTCACCATTTTTTTTTAATTTCAAATAAACCTCCATACTGACAAAAAAATATGATAAAATTTACTGGCTCATAATTTCAAAAACTTTCCTCTTTTATGGAGATCCTAAAATGGCATAAAATATTATCAATATCTAAAAATAATTCACTGTCGACGATTGAAGGTAAATTACGAAGTGAAATCAGGTAGCTAATAAATAAATTAAGGTCTGGACGTAGGAATGGCGTTATGGTAGTGAATTTTCGTAAAAATGTTTTTAATAGCAAATATATCTTTTTTTTTTTAAGCTGGCATCAAATTTGGTCACCAGTATAGAAGAAACAATGTGCCATATTTCATCAAAATAACATTATTGTTTGCAAATATACAAAAATCTTCCGAAAAAACTGGTTTCCTGGCCAACGAACCTTAGGTTAATGGCAAATTAAGCTATCGAAAGAAACAGTTTATGAAAAATCGCTACCATTTCGCACTTGCTGAGTCCCGAGTCTATTTTCTTACAAACATGCCTTACATTTCGATGGAAAATGCCAAAACATGCAATAATATGTGGTCGATTAAGAAAAGAAAATTGTTATCACCAGCGACTTATGGACGATCCTGTGTCATGCACCGGGTGCTCTCAAATAGTGACTGAATTTAAAAAAATCAAACTGTCGTAACTCAATTGTTTCAAATAAAACAGTCTGTATTTTGTGTTTCAGAAGTGAAGGGCATAATAATAAATGTTTAATAAGTTATCAAAAAAAAATGTTTTCGGTTTTCGTGATTTTTTTTTTACATATTTGCAAAAAAATGTTTAGAGTTCTGTCGAAAAGCTTATTTGATGAAATATGGTACATTGTTTCTACTATATAGGTTATACTGGCAACCCAGTTCGATGCCTGCTTTCATTTAAAAAAAGAAATATTTGATATTAAAAATATTTTTATGAAAATTCACTACCATAACGCACTTGCTGCATTCAGACTTTTTTTGTTTGAGATATCAGGCAGGGAACACACATATTCATGCCCTGGGGCCTGCCAGAGCAACTCATTTTACGGAACACACGAGGGGACATTTACTTAAATATTATACAGAAAGAAAGAAAACTTAAATATTATACAGAAATACTCTCAAATAATTTTGGATACTTAAAAGCTACAAAAGTTATTGAGAAACACCAAGAAGTGTCTTAATCTGTGCATAAAATATAAGCGTATTTTTAAAATATAATAATTTGATATAGCACCGAGTTTTCTATTTAACGGGTTGTTTGTGAGACAGGTTTGTATATAATAACCTAGTCCTTATTTAGACGGCTAGATTATAATAAAAATGCAAAAAGACTTACTCAATAGCTGACTAAAAATCAGTACAAATAGATGTAGTCGCGTGACAAAAACTGAATCAGGTAAAATGGGCTAAATTACACGTTTTATGGTTGTTTTCAAATGATATATCTATTACAACAAGCACACACAAGTATTTTTCTGTGGCGTTAAAAAATACAACTAGTGGTTCAGTCAGAGTCTTCTACTAAAACAACTGCACAAATAAACCTGCACGCACAAACTGCAAACACAAACTAAATTTTCAAGTTAGAAGAGACCAACTCACCACAAATTTCTTAATACCCAGTGCCAGTGCGTCGGTTTTACCTGAAAACTATAAGGACATTCAAATGAGGGGCATTGCAGATCCTTATCTGCAGCTTAATGTTGCAAAAATTACTTCTGTGAAACGAAAACTGATAACAGCCAGTCAATAGTTTAAAAGCAATGTTGCCATGTCGGCGTAAACGCAACTCTCTTATTACCAGCATTACTTTTTTGTTGTAGTTTCCACAGTTCATCAATTTGGCCAGATTTTCTTGGTGGGTTGTTTTTCAATAAACAGGGTGTCCAACTAGTATAGATATTTCGGTTATTTTAGAAGATATTGAAATCCAAAAATTCCGGACGCAGCAAGTGCGTTATGGTCGGGAATTTTCATTAAATGCTTCAAATTTGAATCAATTTGTTATTAACCTACAAGGTTGACCAGAAAACCAGTTTTTTCGGAAACAATTTAAGTTTACTTTCGGAAATTTTTAAACATTTTCAAAGAATAAAGTTATTTTGATGAAACATGGCACATTGTTTCTAATATATAAATTATACTGGTAACCAAATTTGATTCCTGCTTTCTTAAAAAAAACATATTTGCTAAGTTGCTGCGTCCAGACTTTTTTAATATTTTTTCTTCAGATTTTCCAAATAATAAAACAAAATATTTCAGATTATTGAGGATTAATATGCACCAAAATCATAATCCGCAAAAGTTTTTTTCTGCATGTGGTGGGGCAAAATACCTTAAAATTTTTTAATGTTCCGTTTTTTTCATAAAATTGTCAATATCTTGAAAACCGTAAACCTTTTGATAAGATCATATAGGGTTTCCTAAAAGGGCTTGAGCCAGCCTATATTCGTGTGAAGTTTTATTTACGACTTGTGGGACACCTCTATATATATATATATATATATATATATATATATATATATATATATATATATATATATATATATATATATATATATATATATATCATAAAAGTTGAAACTGACCCCGGTTATGGGTTCTAGGGGGCCTAGATCGCGCTCATTTGAAGACATTTTCTCAAAGTTTAAAAGTTGGGATCTCGCCATTAGTAAATTTTTTCTTAGAAAATTAACTAAAAATTTACTGCCCTTCATTTCTCAAGCTCTACAAAACTATAATATTACGGTGTATACAAGATGTCTCAAATCTCTTGTACCGACACAAACTTCATTTTTTAAATGGCAACCGCTACTTTTATTACAAATTCGGATTCCTGGAAAAAATTAAAAGTATGCTCTTCTAAAAATTTTCTTCGAGATACCAACACTTTCGAGTTATTCGAAAAATCTTGTGAAAACATAATTGTCATTGTTCTACGCAAATATCATTTGTAGCTCTATAACGACCTGTATTGTGTTACTTTTTTTTCAGATAGTAGCTCGACCAAAATATTAGGTCAAACTCGACAAAACTTATACCGGCTGTTCAGTCATTTATGTTTTTCGGAAGAAATTCAAAGTTTTAAAACTCGCTTATTTCAAAATGACCACGATTTTTTTTTCCCATTTGATTAGATCATACACTGGCCTAGTAACTTTCGTGAGACATACCCTATACCAAGTTTGGACGCAGCAAGTGCGTTATGGTAGCGAATTTTCTTTAAAATGTTTCTAATTGCAAATATATCTTGTTTTTAATAGAAGGACATTTGGTTAGCAGTATAACCTATTTAGTACCAACAATGCACCATATTTAATTAAAATAGCTTTGTTGTTTAAAAAAGTACAAACATTTGCCGAAAATAAATAAAAATAAATAAAATAAAAGGTTCCAGAAAAAACTGCTCCGATTTTCCTGGCCAACAAACCTCTCCAAGCTATTTACACACCTACCAAGATATAATTATTCACAAAACGCTTTAGGACCAAAAAAATTGACAAAAGAGCTCAGATTTTTTTTTTACATAAATTGCCTTCGGTAATTTTACATTGAAATATATTTTGCACAAAAATTCGACAACTTTTTTTTACAACGACTTGCCAAATATTTATTATTAATTACCAACATATCACAAAAATCTAAAAAAAAAAAGATTTCTACGGAAACGCGAAAAACATTTCTGCGAAAACTTCTCAAATTCAGCCACTATTGGAGTGACAAAAAGCTCCGTGACTGCGTCATTTTCATGCGACTCCCGCTATATATGTATTGGTAAAAATGCTGTATCAACTTAAATATTATACAGAAACACACTCAAATAATTTTGGATACTTAGAAGCTACAAAAGTTATTCGATAACACCAAAAAGTGTCTTAATCTGTGCATAAAATATAAACATATTTTTAAAATATAATAATTTGATATACCACCGGGTGTTCTATTTAAAACGTTGTCTGTGAGACAAGTTTGTATATAATAACTTAGTCCTTATTTAGACGGTTAAATTGTAATAAAAAAATCGAAAAGACTTACTCAATAGCTGGCTAAAAATCTGTACAAATAGATGTAGTCGCGTGACTAAGTCTGGATCAGGTAAAATGGGCTAAATTACACGTTTTATGGTTGTTTTCAAATGATATATCTATTAGAGCGTACACACACAAGTTTTTATCTTTAGCGTAAAAAAATTCAACTAGTAATTAATTCAGAGTCTTCTACTAAAATAGCTTCATAAATGAACCTGCACGTACAAACTGGAAACACAAACTAAATTTTCAAGTTCGACGAGCCAACGCACCATAAATTAGTGCCAGTGTGTCATTTGTACCTGAAAACTATAAGCACATTCAAATGAGAGGCATTGCAGATGCTTATCTGCAGCTTAGTGTTGCAAAAATGACTACTGGGAAACAAAAATTGATAACAGCCAGGTAATAGTTTAAAAGCAATGTTGCCATGTCGGCGCAACCGCAACTCTCTTATTACCAGCATTCGTTTTTTGTTGTTCTAGTTTCCACACTTCATCAATTTGGCCAGATTTTCTTGGTGGGTTGTTTTTCAATATACAGTGTGTCCAACTAGTATGGGGTTGCAAGATATTTCGGTTATTTTAGAAGATATTGAAAAAATTAAAAAATTCTGGACGCAGCAAGTGCGTTATGGTAGTGGAATTTCATAGAAATGATCTGGCACCAAATATTTTTTTATAACTTTTAGTTAATTTTTATTTAAAAAAATTCACTAATAGAGAGGTATTGATGGTGAGACTTTCAAATGAGCGCGATTTAGGTCCCCTAGAACCCATATCCGTGGTCAGTTTCAATTTTTATATGTTTATATATATATATATATATATATATATATATATATATATATATATATATATATATATATATATATATATATATATATATATATATATATATATATATATATATATATGTATGTATGTATCCGTCTGATAACTCAAAAAATAACTAACCGATTTCAATGAAACTCGGCAAGTGCCTTTCTTTTATTAATTCCTTGGATGAGTTCGTTATCCAGGAAAATCGGACGGGTTTTTCCGGAAAAATTTTGAGTTTTCTTTCAAAAAAAATTTTTTCTCCGAAAATAACAAAGCTGTTTTAATGGAATTTATTATATATGTTGCCATGGGAGATACCTTACTAAGTACCAAAATTCAACTTTCTCAGTTTATATTAAATTGAGTTATTCCAATTTTAAATTTTCTTTTGAAAAAATTTTTTTTCTCCAAAAATTACAAAGTTATTTTAATGAAGTTTGGTGGATATCTTGCCCTAGGAAAGACTTACTACATACAAAAATTAAACTTTCTAAGTTTATAGAAAACTGAGTTATTTAAATTTGAAGCGTTTAATAAAAATTTACTACCATAACGCACTTGCTGCGTCCAGAGTTTTTTTTTTCTTTTAACATAGGAATATAAATTTTGGCATATAGTTTCCTTTTAATATCGTAAACTTACGTACCAACTTTGTGCATTATAGCTTTTATATTTTTTGAGATAATTTTTTTCCGAAAGAAAACCCAAAATTTTCTTTCCGCCCTTCGGAGGGGGCGTAAAGCCGTCGGTCCGGTGTACATGTGATGTTGGGCACGTTAAAGATCCCTACCCTCCTTACAGAAAGGCAGGGGATCGGCAAAATTTCCAGGATAATGAGGTGAAACTGCTCCTTGGCGTCGGTGATTGGCCATATTCGCGGAAATAGGCCGACGTTAAAGAAACAAAAACACACAACACACACACAAGTTAAAATTTTAAAAGGGCTTAGCAAAGTTGTAAAACTTAAGCTTACATTTGCAGCTTATCTGCAATAATATATATATATATATATATATATATATATATATATATATATATATATATATATATATATATATATATATATATATATATATATATTTATTTATTTATTTATAATATACACAGTGCAAGTTTGTTACCTGGAATAATTTCAGTTACTATACGACATCATTTTAACGAATTTTCAAGAAAAAAATTCGCTAATAGAGAGGTCACGATGAACAGCTTTAGAAACAATGTCTAAATAAGCGCGAATTTCGGTCCCTAGAACCCAAAACCAAGGTCCGTTAAAATTATATATATATATATATATATATATATATATATATATACATATATATATATATATATATATATATATATATATATATATATATATATATATATATATATATATATATATATATATCCAAGCGATAACTCAAAAAATACTGAACTTATTTCAATCAAGCTTGGCACAAATCTTGTTTGGGCGAAAAGCGAGGTCGGGTTCGTTAATCAGCCTTTATGCTCAAGTTTTTCCGGTGGAAAATCAGGGTGAAACTTTTTGAAAACGCTATATTTTTGTAAATATCAGAGTAACTGAAATAAGACTTTGCACGTGGCTAAAAATGGTGCAAATAAACCTATGTTGTGAATTTTAAGTAATTTAATATACAATATTTAGAGTTTTCTGCAAATTAAAAATAAAATCCCAAAGACGTGCGTCGAAACGACTTAGTGGTTAAAGTCCAATGCCTCACAGAGTAGTTAACTGCCAGGCGTAGATTAATTCATACAACAGGTATAAACCATGCATCAACAGTAAGCAAATTAAATATATACCAGGCAGAAAACATACTACCCGAACCAACAATCGTGAAATCTCGGCCACAATTATGGAAAATGACACACGACATGATACAAATTTGCCAAATGATTGCTATTTAACTGAGCGATTCGATCAATTATTAAAATACACTATATTTATAGCTTTATTAACGGCCTCAAACACAGTTTTAGCGCAGCATAATATAGCAGAAATTTGAACAAAATCAAGCCAATTCTCTATAAAAATGATTCTAAAATAGTTTCTTTTATCTTTAAACTTAAACATAAGACCGAATCAGTCGTGGGATGTGTTTCAATGTTAATTCTGCTAATTACGTAGTTGATTAATTTTGTATACTTCGAATATAATATCCCGGGCATGAAGCCGATCTAAGGTATCAAAGAAATAAAACATTTGTTGACGTGTGTCTAGATAGCCCACGGGGTACCGCGCTTGCCTCCTAAGCAGAAGGTTACGCGATCGAATACTGCTCGATGAATATATTTTTTTATGTTTTATTTCGACATTTGGAAAAACAATAGTGCACGGATTTCATACGTTTTGAACATGGTCTCGTTTTTGTTTAAAACACCTAAATAAGTTTGAAATTTAATTTTGTTATTGTTGTATTTGTTATTGAAAAAACCGGTTAGCTTAGGTTGACTAAAACGAAACCATACTGGCGATTAATATGGAAAAATAACTGCTACGTTGATAATTTGTCAGTTTTTTATTGTAAATATTTATTAAGTTTCCTTCTGGAAATCTTCACCATAACTTTAATGAAATTTGTAATAAAAGTTTCATTTAAAGAGACTTACACTATCTACAGATATAGCAAAATTTATTTCTTTACCTTCATAGCAAATTGAGTTTTGGGATTTTTTCTCAAAAGGAGTTAAAACGTAAGACTTTTTTGCTAATAGAGAGATACCGGTGGTAACACTTTCGAAAGAAGTCTTCAAATGTGCGCGTACTAGGACCTCCAAAATCGGCCTTCAAGGTCTGTGTAAGTTTAAAGTATTAACTTTACTAATATGCCATATAATAAAAGTGTAGAGTTATTATGAAAATTCGATACTATAACGCACTTGCTGCGTCCCGAAATTTTTTTCAATGATGCAGGAAGGCATCAGCTGGTATTTTCGGTTACAATATTTATATTATACAATTTGTGCCAAATGTCATGGATAACTTTTGTAAATGACAGCCCTAGCTTTTTGTTGACTATTTTTTAAAGTACATGTCAAGCTATACAAAATCATCAAATTTCGAATTTGTACCGAGTTGAGTTGAAGGCACAAAAAAAATTGTGTAGACTAAAAGCTCCCCGGAAGTAATATGAAATGAGTTCAATTATTATTGAATTTACATTAAACAAATTAACTAATAGAGAGGTAACGATGGTAAGACTTTCGAATTTTTTTTCAAATGAGCGCGAGTTAGGCCCTCCAGAACCCAAATCCAGGATCAGTTTGAATTTATATATATATATATATATATATATATATATATATATATATATATATATATATATATATATATATATATATATATACATACATATATATATATATATATATATATATATATATATATATATATATATATATATATATATATATATATATTTGTGTGTGTGTGTGTATGTGTGTGTATTTATCACACCGATTTCGATCAAATTTGGTGAGTATCTTCTTTTTCTAAACCTACGTACCAAACTTGGTTGCCTTTTTTTTTCAGAGATAACAACAAATTTTCCGAAATAAAACTCAAAATTCTCCCAAAAAAACTAGTGAGATTTTTCTGGCTAACGAACTTCTCCAAGCTACTTACAAAAGGAACGCGCTCGTCAAATTTGATCAAAACCGGCCCATTATTTTTGGGTTATCGGTGTGATACATACATACATACACACATAAATATAATATATATATATATATATATATATATATATATATATATATATATATATATATATATATATATATATATATATATATATATATATATATATATATATATATATATATATATATATATATATATATATATATATATATATATATATATATATATATATATAATGTGCCGATTTCGATCAAATTTTGTGAATACCGTCTTTTAGTTAATTTTCACACCGATAACTCAAAAAATAATGGTCCGATTTTGAACAAATTTAGCAGATACATTTATTTTGCAAGTGGCTTGGATAAGTTCGTTAGTCATGCAAATCGGCCGAGGTTATCCCGGAAAATTTGGTATTTTCTTTCGAACAAAATTATATCTCAGGAAATATCAAATTAAGGGCAACCAAATTTAGTGAGCTGGTTTCTGTCATAAAGTTTATCCTGTGTACCAAAATTCAGATCTATATTTTAAAATACAAAAAAGTTACAGGTAAATTAATTTTTAATTAATTAAATCTGATTCAAGAAAGCTAAAACGTCAAAATTGATTGAGTACGAATGGGAGTGAAAAATACTACAAGAAACGACTAGCAAGTTCCTATATATGTGTCTAAGTCTCTATTTTCCTTAATTTCGTTATAATATGAGCAAAAAATATATTGTAAATCAAAATGGTTTTGTGTAAATTTTAAAACGTTTAACAATTGTATTACCGGATATAGCTGCTAGTAGACACATTTCTAGCATAGCTCAGTGGCCTGAGTCTCTGTACATCGGATAATCAAATTGAATTGACCCCTGCATGACGAATCGTAGCTAGAGATTTTACTTTTTTAATTTTTTTTTGTCTCATTTCACTTTGCCGTTATCTAATCAGATTCTTGTTATTCCAATAAATTTTTTAGCGAGTTTTTGTATAAAAAATAATTAGACAAAGAGGAAATGAAAGTTTTAAGACTTACTTCAATTTGAATAGCATATCTGGTTGTTTATTTTTGCCCTAACTTAGTGAAACCGTTCCATATTTAATACAGTCGTAGACTTTTATCGTGGCTTCACAATTTCCTTTAAAAAAAAATCACCAGCGAGTACATCCCGACTTTTGAATTTAGAAAAAATTTCTTCAAATGAACGCCAGCTAGGCCCCCTGGAGCCCATAATCAGGGCCAGTTTCAATTTATATATATATACATATATATATATATATATATATATATATATATATATATATATATATATATATATATATATATATTTACCAAAATTTAGGTCTGTAAGTTCAAAGACAAAAAAATTCGGGACGCAGCAAGTGCGTTATGGTAGTGAATTTTCATAAAAATCTTTTTAATAACAAATATGTGTGTTTTTTTAAGAAAGCAGGCATCAAATTTGGTTACCAGTATAACCTATATAGTAAAAACAATGTGCCATGTTCCATTAAAATAACTTTATTGTGTGAAAATGTACAAAAATTTCCAAACGTAAACTTAAAATGTTCGCGAAAAAACATGTTTCTTGGTCAACCTTATAGGTTAATAGCAAATTGAGCTGTTCAAATATGAAACATTTGATTAAAATTCGCTACCATAACGCACTTGCTGCGTCCAGAATTTATTTTCTTACAAATATGCATTATATTTCGATGGAAAATGCAAAAATGCAATAACATAAGGCGTGTTTGATTAAAAAAAGGAAATTTGTATCACCAACGACTTATGGGCCACCCTGTGATTGCAGAAATATTATTTTAAGATGTAGCTCAAGACACCCTATAATTAATATATACAAATTTTCTTCATATCTTATATAATAACGGATATATTGTGCTTTATTAATTTTTTTACGAAAATTCGACAAAAATTATATACCATTAAATGATAAACTCTATAGCTAAGGCTACTGCCAAGCATCAGAGAAAGGGTCTATTTGAAATGAATTTTCTGCAAATATTTTAGTAAAATGAAGGACTATGACGGTTAACACTAAGACTTTAGGGTTTGTAAAACATCCTTCTTGAGACATTTTATTTCTATAGCCCGTATTAGATTTAAGTTATTTGCCTAAATGTTGCCAATTTTGACATTTTAAATCGCCACTTTGACGTTTTGAGGAAAACCCCAATTTATTTATTTTTAAATGCCTATAACTTTTTTGTCTTTTGACCCACATAGCTAAATTTTGGTAGGTAACTTACCTATAAGGATGTAAACCTGTGTACCGAATTTGGTTGCCCTTACTTTGTAAATTCCGGAGATATAAATTTTTTTTGAAAGAAAACACAAAATTTTCCGGGGAAACCTGGGCAGATTTTCCTGACTAACGAACTCATCCAAGCCATTTGCAAAAGGAATTTTTTCACCAAATTTGATCAAAATCGGCCCATTATTTTTTGAGTTATCGGTGTGATACATATATATATATATATATATATATATATATATATATATATATATATATATATATATATATATATATATATATATATATATATATATATATATATATATATATATATATATATAAACATATAAAAATTGAAACTGACCCCGGATATGTTTTCTGGGGGGCGTAATTAGCGCTCATTTGAAGAAATTTTTTCAAAATTCAAAAGTCGGGATCTCCTCATTAGTGAATTTTTTTTAAGAAAATTCACTAAAAGTTAGAGGCATTTAAAAAAAAAATTGGGGTTTTCCACAAAACGTAAAAAGTCGCGATTTGAAAAGTCAGAATTGGCAACATTTAGGCAAGGAACCTAAAGGAAATACGGCTTATGTAAAGAGTGTTCTACAAACCCTTAAGTTTCAGCTTAAACCATCATTGCCCTTCATTTTAATAAAATATTTCTAGAAAATTTATTTAGGATAACACATTCTCTGTTGCTTTGGAAGTAGTTTTACTTAAATTTATGGTTTAACGGTCTATAATTTTTAGCAAATTTTCGTAGAAAAAATTCGTTAATTAGGAGATCGCGGCTTTTGAATTTAAAAAAAGATTTCTTGAAGTGAGCGTAAAGTAGGCCCCCTAGAATCCATATCCGGGTTTACTTTCTGTTTACATATATACAGGATGGCGCATTTCTACGGTAAAACTCAATATAATTGTTTTTATGCAAGATACGAGAAAAAATTGTATACGTCACCAATAGGATGTTTTGAGCTGCAACTTATAAAATTATTTTGACAACCACAGGTGGCCCATAAATAGTTGGTGATACCTACTTTTTTTAACATTCCTTATTGCATTCTGCATTTTTTATCGAAATATGGTGCATGTTTGTAAAAAAATCGAGACGCAGTAAGTGCGTTTTAGTAGCAAATTTTCATTAAATGCTTCAAAATTCAATCACGCAATTTGCTATTAACCTAAGCTTCGTCAGCTAGGAAAAGAGTTTTCTCGGAAACAAATGTCGTAATCTGTGCATAAAATATAAACATATTTTAAAATATAATAATTAGCTACCAGGTGTTCTATTTAACACGTTGTCTGTAAGACAGGGTTGTATATAATAACTTAGTCCTTATTTAGACGGCTAAATTGTAATAAAAAAATCGAAATGACTTACTCAGTAGCTGACTAAATATCAGTACAAATAGATGTAGTCGCGTGACTATCTGTGGCGTTAAAAAAATACAACTGGTGGTTCAGTCAGAGTCTTCTACTAAAACAACTGCACAAATGAACCTGCACGCACAAACTGGAAACACAAACTAAATTTTCAACTTCGACGAGTCTAACTCACCACAAATTTCTTAATACCCAGTGACCCAGTGCCAGTGCGTCAGTTTTACCTGAAAGCCATAACCATAAGCACATTCAAATGAGAGGCATTGTCAATGTAAATATTCCCTGTAGATCCCTATCTACAGCTTAATGTTGCAAAAATGACTACTGGGAAACGAAAATTGATAACAGCCAGGTAATAGTTTAAAAGCAATGTTGCCATGTCGGCGTAACCGCAACTCTCTTATTACCAGCATTCGTTTTTTGTTGTTTTTGTTTCCACACTACATCAATTTGGCCAGATTTTCTTGGTGGGTTGTTTTTCAATATACAGGCTGTCCACCTAGTATGGGGTTGCAAGATATTTCGGTTATATTCGAGGATATAAAAAAAAATCCTGAAGCAGCAAGTGCGTTATCGTAGCGAATTTTCGTTAAAAAATTTTAATTGTAAAAATGTGTTGTTTTTAAAAGAAGGACATTTGGTTCGCAGTATAACTATATAGTACTAACAATGTACCATATTTCATAAAAATGGCTTTGTTGTTTGAAAAAGTACAAACATTTTCCGGAAATAAACTTAAAAGTTTCCAGAAAAAACTGTTCTGATTTTCCTGGCCAACGAACTTCTCCAAGCTATTTACACACCTACCAAGCTATAGTTATTCAAAACAGCTTTAGTACCAAAAAAATTGAAAAAACAGCTCAGGTTTTTTTTACAGATATTGCCTTGAGTAATGTTACACTAAATTGTATTTTTCACAAGAAAACGACAACTTTTTTTTACAATGACTAACTAAACATTTATTATTAATTACCAACATATCACAAAAATTGTACAAAAAATTATTTCTACGGGAACACTAAAAACATTTCTACGAAAACTTTTCAAATTCAGCCACTATTGGAGAGTACCTGTATACGGCAGCTCGACTTTTTCCACGAGTAATACAAACAAAAAGCTTCCTGAATGCGCCATTTCCATTGGACTCCGCTATCTATATTGGTAAAAACGCTGTATCACAATTTGTGATATGTCTTTGTGATATGTGCCAAAAACGTGAAAAGTTCCCAGACAATTGAAATAACTCAAGAACGATAAACCATATCAAGTTTTTTCGTTACAAACATGCATTATAATTCGATGGAAAATACATTAACATAGGGGTTCCTATTAAAAAAAGAAAATGTGTATCACCAACGACTTATGGGTTATCCTGTGATTGTCGAAATATGTTTATAAGATGCAGCTCGAGACACTACCCTATAATTCACGTATATCATTTTTCTCATATCTTGTATAATAACGGACATATTGAGATTTACCGTAGAAATGCGTCACGCTGTATGTATATCAATTTTTACAAAACTCCAAAGTCCAAACTCCTCATTATCGAACATTTTCTATGAAAATTCTCTAACAGAAAATCATCAATAACTAAAAATATTTTTTAGCACATAAACTTACTGAGCAAGGTAATATTGCATCAACCTTGCAGAATATTTTCCAAAGAAAGTGTAAATTTGATGGATTATTACAGAAAGCCTCCTGCAAGTTTGCTGCAAATACCAAGTCTTCCCCCAGTTGCATTATAAATGCAAGTGTTTCTTTTGTAACCTTACTGCCAGTTTACTGTAGTGAGCTGTGACCAACTTTCTTCATATAACTCACAACTGTTAACTTACAGCAAGTTCAAATTTTAAAAGGGCCTAGCAAAGTTCTAAAACTTAAGCTTACTTTTACAGCTCATCTGCGGGTATATATATATATATATATATATATATATATATATATATATATATATATATATATATATATGTATGTATATATATATATATATATATATATATATATATATATATATATATATATATATATACAGTGCAAGTTTGTAACTCGCAATAATTACAATTAATATACTACAGCTTTTTAGCAAATTGTCATTAAGCAAATTCGCTAATAGAGAGGTCAGGATGAAAAGCTTTCGAGAAAGTTTCTACAAACCAGCGCGTATTTGGATCCTTAGAACCCAAAACCAAGATCGGTTAGCATTTGTTTATATATATATATATATATATATATATATATATATATATATATATATATATATATATATATATATATACTAGCGATAACTCAAAAAATACTAAACTGTTCAATCCAACTTGGCACAAATCTTGTGTGGGCGATAACCGAGGTCGAGTTCATTAATCAGCCTTTATACTCAAGTTTTTTCGATGAAAAATCGGGAAAAACTTTTTGAAGGCGCCATATTTTTGTAAGTATCAGAGTAACTGAAATGAGACTTTACACGTAACTATAAATACTACAAATAAACCTATATTGTGAATGTTAAGTAATTTGGTACACAATATTTAAAGTTTTTTCCAAATTAAAAATAAAATCCCAAAGACATGCGTTGAAACTACTTAGTCGTTAAAGTCCAATGCCTGAAAGACTGAGTAGTTAACTGCGACGCGTAGAATAATTCATACAACAGGTATAAACCATACATCAACAGTAACCAAATTAAATATATACCAGGCAGAAAACATACCACCCGAATCAACAATCGTGAAATCTCGGCCGCTATTATGGAAAATAACAGACGACATGAAATAAAAAATATGCCAACTGATTGTTGTTTAAATGGGCGATTCAATTAGTTATCAAAATACACTATATTTGTAGCATAAAAAAACTATTTTAGAATCATTTTATAGAGACTTGGCTTGATTTTGTTCAGATTTCTGCTATAATATGCTACAGAATAATATATCTATGCTGCCCTAAAACTGTGTTAATCAAGCTACAAATATAGTGTATTTTAATAACTGATTGAATCGCCCAGTTAAATACAATCAACTAGCAAATTTTTTAGTTCATGACGTCTGTTATTTTCCATAATTGCGGCCGAGATTTCACGATTCGGGTAGTATGTTTTTCTGATTAACACAGTTTTAGGGCAGCATAAATATATTATATTGTAGCATAATATAGCAGAAATTTAAACAAAATGAAGCCAAGTCTTTATAAAAATGATTCTAAAATAGTTTCTTTTATCCTTAAACTTAAACATAAGACGTCATATAATAGCCAAACAGTCATGGGATGTGGTTTTATTATAATTCTACTAATTATGTAGTTGATTAATTTTGATATAATATCCCGGGCATGCAGTAGATACAAAGTATCACGCAAATAAAACCTTTGTTAAGCAGAAGGTTGCACGATCGAATCCAGCTCAATGAATGTATGGTTTTTTTATGTTTTAGTTTGACATTTGGAGAAACAATCGTGCACATATTTCATACGTTTTGAATAAGAACTCGTTTTTGTTTAAAACGCCTAAATAAGTCACCTTTGAGTCTGAAATTATAATTTTTTTATTGTTGTTATTGTTATTGAAAAAACAGGTTTGATTAGGTTGACTGAAACGAAATCATGCTGGCGATTAATAGGAAAAAATGACTGCTACGTTGATAATTTGGCAAACACTTTAATTTTCTAAATATGAGTGAAGTTTCCTTTTGGAGATCTTCTGTATAACTTTAATGAAATTTGTAATACAAGTTTCTTTTAAAGAGACTTACACTATCTACAGATATAGCAAAATTTAGTTCTTTACCTTCATAGAAAATTGAGTTTTTCTCAAAAGGAGTTAAAACGCAAGATTTTTTGCTAATAGAGAGATACCGGTGGTAACACTTTCGAAAGAATTCTTCAAATCTGCGCGTACTAGGACCTCTAAATTCGATCTCCAAGATATGTGTAAGTTTAAAATATTAACTTTACTAATATTCCATATAAAAATAGTGTACATTTCTTATGAAAATTCCACACTATAACGCACTTGCTGCATCCCAAATGTGTTTTCAATAATGCTCGAAGGCATCAGTTACTATTTTCAGTTACAATCTTTTAAAAAAGTATATTATGCAACTTGTGCCAAATGTCATTAATAACTTTTGTAAATGAGAACCCTAGCTTTTTGTTGACTATTTTTTAACGTATATGTCCAGCTATACAAAATCATCAAATCTAAAAATTTTTTTGTAAATCTTGAGTTGAAAGTACCAAAAAAAATTGTGTAGACTAAAAGTTTCCCCGAAGTAATATGAAATGTACAAAATGAGTTTCACTTATTAGTGAATTTTCATTAAGAAAATTAACTAATAGAGAGGTAACGAATTTTTTTTCAAATGAGCGCGAATTAGGGCCTTCAGAACCCAAATCCAAGATGAGTTTGAATTTATATATATATATATATATATATATATATATATATATATATATATATATATATATATATATATATATATATATATATATATATATATATAGAAAATTCAAACTGATCTTGGATTTGGGTTCTGAAGGCCCTAATTCGCGCTCATTGGAAAAAAAAATCGTTACCTCTCTATTAGTTAATTTTCTTAACGAAAATTCACTAATAAGTGAAACTCATTTTGTACATTTCATATTACTTCGGGGAAACTTTTAGTCTACACAAATTTTTTTGGTACTTTCAACTCAAGATTTACAATAAAAATTTTAGATTTGATGATATATAGATATATATATATATATATATATATATATATATATATATATATATATATATATATATATATATGTGTGTGTGTATATGTATATGTCTGTGTGTATGTGTGTGTGTGTGTGTATCACACCGATAACTCAAAAAATAATGGGCCGATTTCGATCAAATTTGATGAGTACCTTCTTTTTATAAACCTACGTACCAAATTTGGTTGCTATAGTTTTTTTATTTTCGGAGACACAACAAATTTTCCGAAACAAAACTCAAAATTCTCCCGGACAAACCAGTGAGATTTTTCTGGCTAACGAACTTATCCAAGCTACTTGCAAAAGAAACGCACTCATCAAATTTGATAAAAATCGGCCATTATTTTTGAGGTATTAGTGTGATACATACACACACACACATACATATATATATATATATATATATATATATATATATATATATATATAT
Source organism: Tillus elongatus (assembly GCA_964006375.1). Lineage (NCBI taxonomy): Eukaryota > Metazoa > Arthropoda > Insecta > Coleoptera > Cleridae > Tillus > Tillus elongatus. Next base: position 17,351,767 of record OZ023268.1, on the reverse strand, counting down.
ATATATATATATATATATATATATATATATATATATATATATATATATTACATAGATAACTCAAAAACTAATGGGCCAATTTCGATCAAATTTTGTGAGTACCGTCTTTTTAAAAATGGATTGGATCAGTTCGTTGGCCAGGAAAATCGGCCCAGTTTTTCCCGGAAAATGTTGTTTTCTTACGGAAAATTTTCATATTTCCGGAAATAACAAACAGGGGTTAGCAAAATTTGGTATGCTGGTTTGTGTCACAACAAGTAGAGTATGTGCCAAAACTTAGACGTATAGAGTGAAAGGAAAAAGTTATAAGCATTTAAAGAACAAATTTTGGGTGCCACTGATGACCAGATAAACGCACAAAGGTAACATATTTTGTGGGGATAGCAAAATGCTATGTATGTTACAGACAAAGACTAAGTTTTTTGGCGCAAAAAGGTTAAGAAATGCCAGAAAAATTACTTGGAAAATTTGATAACGTTTCCTCTTAAAACGTCAAAGTCGCTTTTAGTCAGAGACCCCGAAGCTAATACGAGCTATGTAGAGAAAAGGTTGCAAGAAATGTCTTTTAGAAATCCTTAAGTTCCCAGTTTCAACCATTCCTTCATTTTATTAAAATGTTTCCAGAAAATCCATTACAAAAATACCCTTTTTCTGATGCTTTAGCAGCAGCTTCGTTATAGAGTTTATGGTATAATTCTCTATAATTTGTAGCAAATTTTCGTACAAGAAAATCGCTATTAAGGAGATCGCAATTTCAAAAAGATTTTCAAATTAAGCGCGAACTAGGGCCTCTAGGATACATATCCGGGGTTACTTTCAGTTTTTATCTGTTTACATATATACAGGGTGACACATTTCTACGGTAAAGCTCAATATTACTGTTATTATACAAGATACGAGAAACAACTGTATACATTAATTATAGGCTGTCTTGAGCTACATCTTAAGAAAATATTTCTACAATCAGAGGCCGGCCCGTAAGTAGTTGTATGATACAATTTTTTTTAAATCGAATAGGCCTTGTATTATTGCATTTTTGCATTTTCCATCGAAACATAATGCATGTTTGTAGGGAAAGAAATTCGGGATGCAGCAAATGCGTTATGGTAAAGAATTTTCATTAAATGCTTCAAATTTGAATAGCTGCAATTTAAGCGGCATCTTATAAAAAACATTTCGAAAATCACAGGTGTACCATAAGTCGTTGGCGATACAAATTTTCTTTTTTGAATCGAACACCCCTTATATTATTGCATTTTCCATCGAATTGTAATCGTAATGCACGTTTGTTTTCTGCTTATTTCAACTGTTTTGCAACTTTTCACATTTTTGGCACATATCAAAAATTGTGGTACGGCTTTTTACCAACAAAAATCGGAGTCTAATGCATATAACGCATTCAGAGAGGTTTGCGTTTATATTACTTTATGAAAAAAACAAGTGTCTTAATCTGTGCATAACATATAAACGTATATTTAAAACATAATAATTTGATATAGCACCGGGTGTTCTATTTGACACGTTGTGTGTGAGACAGGTTTGTATATAATAACTTAGTCCTTATTTAGACGGCTACATTTAAAAAAAAAATCGAAAAGACTTACTCAATAGCTGGCTAAAAATCAGTAGAAATAGATGTAGTCGCGTGACTAAAACTGGATCAGGTAAAATGGGCTAGATTACACACTTTATGTTTGTTTTCAAATGATATACCTATTAGAGCAAGCACAAATAAGTATTTTTCTGTGGCGTTAAAAAAATACAACTAGTGGTTCAGTAAAACAACTGCACAAATGAACCTGCACGCACAAACTGGAAACACAAACTAAATTTTCAAGTTCGACGAGACCAACTCACCACACATTAGTGCCAGTGTGTCATTTTTACCTGAAAACTATAAGCACATTCAAATGAGAGGCACTGTCAAGGTAAATATTCCCTGTAGATCCTTATCTATAGTTTAATGTTGCAAAAATGACCTCTGGGAAACGAAAATTGATAACAGTCAGGCAGTAGCTTAAAAGCAATGTTGCCATGTCGGCGTAACCGTAATTCTGTTATTACCAGCATTCGTTTTTTGTTGTTCTAGCTTCCACACTTCATCAATTTGGCCAGTTTTTCTTGTATGGGGTTGCAAGGTATTTCAGTTATTTTCGAATATATAGAAAAAATTCAAAATGTCTGGACGCAGCAAGTGCGTTATTGTAATGAATTTTCATAGAAATGATTTAGCATGGACTGTTTACCTTTTTTTTTCTTTTAACATGGAAATGTACATTTTGGCATATAGTTTCCTTTTAATATCGTAAACTTACGTACCAAATTTGAGCATCATAGCTTTTTTATTTTTTTAGATTTTTTTTTTCGAAAGAAAACTCAAAATGTTCTCGGAAAACCTGGTTATATTTTCCTGCCTAACGAACTTATCCAAGCCACTTACAAAAGGAAGGTAGGTACATGCTAAATATAATCAAAATCGATCCATTATTTTTTGAGTTATCGGTGTGATACATATACATATATACACACACACACACACACATATATATATATATATATATATATATATATATATATATATATATATATATATATATATATATATATATATATACAGGGTGCCACAAGAGTCGTAAGTCCAACGTCACACGAAGATAGGCAAGTTCGAGTCCTTTCAGAAAAACTCTATATGATCTTATCAAAAAGTTTACGATTTTCAAGATATTGACAATTTTATGAAAAAAATTAAAATTGTCAAATTTTAAGGTATTTTGCACAACCACATCCAGAAAAAACATTTCCGGAATGTGATTTTTGTGCAAGACCAAACCTCGAATACTGCTCCCACATCTGGGGTGCTGCTACCTCTTCTACACTCGCTATCCTGGACTCCATTCCGAAGAGAGCTATACGTCTCATCGGTGACCCTACACTCACCCAAAGGCTGCCATACCTTGCCCACAGACTTGCCGTTGGGGACCTCTCTCTCTTTTATAAATGCCTGCACGGGCACTGCTCAGAGGAGCTTTCTTCCATAGTTCCTCCACCTGCTGCCCCCAACAGATCTACCAGGGGAACAGAGCAAATGCACCCTTTTACTGTCCAGGTCACCAGACATAGAACATCTTGTTATGCCTGCTCTTTTGTCCTGACGACTTCCAAGTTGAGGAATTCCTTGCCGACATATGTTTTTCCTTCTCCTCCGAACCTCCAAACCTTCAAGTCCAGAATTAACAAGTTGCCTCTTTCCTCCTTGTCGACACCCACGGTACAATAGTATTTAGGCTGTAAGCCCTCGTGGTGTGTTGTTGAAATATATATATATATATATATATATATATATATATATATATATATATATATTTATATATATTAATATATATATATATATATATATATATATATATATATATATATATATATATATATATATATATATATATATATATATATATATATATATATTTAAAGACATACCCTATACAAAGTCTGGACGCAGCAAGTGCGTTATGGTAGCGAATTTTCATTAAAATGTTTTTAATCTCATATATGTCTTGTTTGAAAAGAAGGACATTTGGTTGGCAGTATAACCGATATAGTATCAACAATGTACCATATTTCATTAAAATAGCTTTGTTGTTTCAAAAAATACAAACATTTTCCGAAAATAAACTTAAAAGATTCCAGAAAAACTGCTCCGATTTTCTTGGCCAACGAACCGCTTCAAGCTATTTACACACCTACCAAGCTATAATTATTCACAAACAGCTATAGGACCAAAAAAAAACACTCACATTTTTTTTACAGAAGTTGCCTTCAGTAATTTTACAGTAAATTATATTTTTCACAAAAATTCAACAACTTTCTTTTACAATGACTTACTAAGCATTTATTATTAATTACCAACATATCACAAAAATTTTACAAAAATTATTTCTACGGAAACACTAAAAACATTTCTGCGAATAAATATTTTCAAATTCAGCCACTATTGGAGAGTACCTGTATACGGCAGCTCGACTTTTTCCACGAGTAATACAAACAAAAAGCTTCCTGAATGCGTCATTTCCATGGGACTCCGCTATCTATATTGGTAAAAACGCTGTATGACAATTTGTAATATGTATTTGTGATATGTGCCAAAAACTTGAAAAGTTCCCAAACAATTAAAATAACTCAAGAACGATAAGCGATATCAAATTTTCCCTTACAAACATGTGTGTGTGTGTTTTGTTTCTTTAACGTCGGCCTATTTCCGCGACTATGGCCAATCACCGACGCCAGGGAGTAGTTTCACCTCACTATCCTGGAAATTTTGCCGGACCCCTACCTTTCTGTAAGGAGGGTAGGGATCTTTAACGTGCCCGACATCGCATGGACACGGGACCGACGGCTTTACGCTCCCTCCGAAGGGCGGAACGTGCAGTCATTCAACTTGCTCAAATACAATGCCAGAACCTCGGTTGATATGTTACATTTTGTACTCAAAAAGTGAAAGGAGTACGCTGGAATTGAACCCAGTACCCTTCGGTTCAGAGGCCCTTACAAACATGCATTATAATTCGATGGAAAATACAATATCATAAGGGGTTCCTATTAAAAAACGAAAGTGTGTATCACCAACGACTTATGGGCCACCTGTTTATAAGATGCAGGTCGAGACACCAGCCTATAATTAACGTATATGGTTTTTTCTCATATCTTGTATAATAACGGATATATTGAGCTTTACCGTAAAAATGCGTCACCCTGTATGTGTATCGACAGACAAAAACTGAAACTAACCCCGTATATTGGTTTGAGGGCTTCTAGTTCGCGCTGATTTGAAGAAATCTTTTTAAAATTCATAATTCATTCTTCTCAATAACGAATTTTTTCTACGAAAATTTGCTAAAATATAGACCATAAACTCTAGAGTTGGAACAACTGCCAAAGCATTAGAGAGAGGGTCTATTTGAAATGGATTCTCCAAATTATCTTAGTAAAATGAAAGAAAATGATGGTTGAAGCTGAAACTTAAGGCTTTGTAAAACACACTTATTATGACATTTCTTCTACCTAATCAGTATTTGTTTTAGATTTGTTGGCTGAAAATTGGAAATTGTGACATTTCAAATCGCGACTTTGACGTTTTAAGAAGGAAAATTTTTTAAATATTTTTTTTGCCTTATCTTGGCATTTGTGCGTCAAGAAAACATAACCGTTCTATGTAAAATTCAATTGGTTTTGTTAACCACATAAAATATTTTGTTTTCGTGCTTTACTCTGATCACCAGTGGCACCGAATTTTCTTTTCTCTAAATGCCTATAACTTTTTTTTGTTTTAACGTAGAGATCTGAATTTCGGTGTGTAGGGCAAGTTTGATTGAAATGTATGTGCCAAAAATCTTTTGTAATGTTGATAATGTAATTGTTAATAATGAGTAACTTGCTGCTGATGAACCGGGACGGTTCGAAACTGCAGTCCACGGAAAAAAATTAAAAATCACAAAAAGTACAGCAAACAAATAAAGTATATATCTATATATATATATATATATATATATATATATATATATATATATATATATATATATATATATATATATAGACACACAGATCTCCTCATTAGTAAATTTTTCGTTTTACGAAAAATTCGCTAAAATCTACGGTTTTTAAAAACATTACCACTTTTAGTGAATTTTCGTAGAAAAAATTCACTAATGGGGAGATTCCCACTTTTGAATTTTTTCATAATGAAATAGTTAGGCGCCACCAGATTCCATGAGGCATGGTGGAAATTTCTGACATTAGCAAGTGTTATTTTTTCTATAATGTGTCAGAATGTGTCAAAACTTGTCGAGGTAAGACTACAAGATGAATTACTCCCAAACTCACCTTAAGAACATAATGTACTGTTTGGGTGAGAGTAAACGTAATTGTTTATTATCGTCGCGTATTTATCACAACTTATCCCGACCTGGAGAGATATCCTCGTTCAGAATGTTTTTCGAGATTGAACGAAAGGTTTGACAGACTCTATGGGGAGACAAGTCGACATCATGAGGTCAGTCACGAGAATACTGTAATAAATATTTTGTACAATGTGATAGAAAATCCTAGTATCAGTGTTATAGACAGAATGAAAATAATAATGCGTGACGAAATTTGGTGAACAAGGTCATGAAGAAGAACAGATTTCACTCTTATCGTCTCACTCATCACCACACTTTGACATATACAAATCATTAAGCTAGGCTTTACTTTTGTAACTGGGCAACGAATAAAATGAGGGAGCACTACGACTTTTTGATAATGTTTTATTTTCGGATGAGTCATCATTTTCTGGCACGTAAAAACGTTCGTCACTATGCTGATGATGTGAAACAACAATCGGACATATTTTATCCCAATAAATGGATTGGAGGTGGTGGAGCGGTCCAGTGGCCAGCAAGATCACCATATTTAACATGCCTGGATTTCTTTCTGTGGGATTCATTATGTGAGTAGTTTATTATGAAACTCCGAGGGACATAGGGCACCTCAAACTTAAAATTAGGACTGCATTTCAGAAGGTGACTCTGAAAATGTTGGGAAACCTTTTCCGGGAATTCAGAAATAGGATACAAATGTGTATTCAGATAGAAGGACGACATTTTGAACATCTGAAATAGATCTTTAGTGACTTGAAATAAATAATTTGTCGTTGATACAAATGGTTTTTTTTTGTTACTTTCTATTACGGTCTATTTCCGCGACTATGGCCAATCACCGACACCGGGAAGCAGTTCCACCTCACTATCCTGGTAGTTTTCCTAACATCTGCCTTTCTGTAAGGAGGGTGGGGATCTTAAACGTGCCCAACATCACATGATACACGGGACCGACGGCGTTACGCTTATTCCCAAGGACGGAACGTGCAGACAAAATCAATTCCACAACCTCGGTTGATGTTAATGTTACGGTATGTGCTGAAACAGTGAAAGGAGAACCCTGGGATCGAACCCGTTAGCCGTCGATTCAAAGGCACATGTTCTTACTGCTGAACCACCGAGGCTCTATGATACAAATGTTATAACTAACTATTCTTGTAATATTGTATGGTAATATTTGAACAAGGTCGTTAGCCAGGAAAATCGGCTCGAAAATTTTGTATTTTCTTTAAAAAAAATGTATATCTCCGGAGATAACAAAAGCAACCAAATTTGTGGTTGTTGTGTGGTTGTATTATATTTGTATAGTGACCCACGTACCAAAATTTAGGTCTGTAAGTTAAAAGGCAAAAAGTTATGGGCATTTAAAAAAAAGGGTTTTCCTCAAAACACCAAAGTGTGATTGGAAACGCAAAATTCGCAACATTTAGGGAAAGAACCTTAAACAAATACGAATTATGTAAAGAGAATGCCGCGAGAAGAGTGTTCTGCAAACCATTAAGTTTCAGCTTCAACCATCATTGTCTTTCATTTTACTAAAATATTTACAGAAAATTTCATTTCAGATAGACACTTTCTCTGATGCTTTGGCTGCAGGTTAAGTTAAGTTGATGATTATGGTTTAACGGTCTATAATTTTTAGATAATTTTGGTGGAAAAGTTCGTTCGAGGAGCCCGCGACTTTTCAATTTTAAAAATATTTCTTCAAATAAGTGCAAACTGGCCCCCCTAGAATCCATATCCGGGTTTACTTTCAGTTTTTATCTGTTTGCATATATACAAGGTGACGCATTTCTACGGTAAAGCTAAAATAATTGTTATTATACAAGATACGAGAAAAAATTTTATACGTTAATTATACGGTGTCTTAAGCTACCTGTTATAAAAATATTTTGACAATCACAGGATAGTCCATAAGGCGTTGGTGGTCCCTACAATTGTTAGTTTTTTTCAATCACCCTTATATTATTGCATTTTTGCATTTTTTATCGAAATATAATGCACGTTTGTAAAAACAAAAAATCGAGATGCAGTAAGTGTGTTTTGGCAGCGAATTTTCATTAAATCCTTCAATTTTCAATCACTCAATTTGCTATTAACCTAAGGTTTGTTGGCTAGGAAACCAGTTTGATAAATTATGGTACATTGTTTCCACTATATAGGTTATACCGGTAACCACATTGATGCCTGCTTGCATTAGAGAGACATATTTGCTATTAAAAACATTTCTATGAAAATTCACCACCATAACGCACTTGCTGCGTCCAGACTTTTTTTTTGTTTACCCACTAGAATATTAATAAGTCTACCTGCTTATAAAGCAAAATTGTAGTTCGGGTAAAAATGTAAATTCGAACATTTCTTTATATTATATATAAAATTAGCAAAAGTGACAGATGCGTTGGCCCCTTGGCTGTTTGAAGATGAACCCAGTTAGCACGCAATTTTTGTCGTATTAAGGTATAAAACTATCCAGTTTCTTACCTCTCTTATGACTTATTTTACTTACTAGAGACAGGAACATTTTAAGTTCATGTTCGGAAAAATTTTGTACTTTTTTAAACAGTATTACAAGTTGTATTGACGAAATATAATTGTTTCCACTATATAGGATATACTGGTAACCAAATTTGATGCTCGCTTTTATTAAAAAAAGATATATTTGCTATTAAAACCATTTTAATAAAAATTCACTACTATAACGCACTTGCTGCGTCCAGACTTTTTCCAAAATGAATTTTATTGGACAAGTGAGAAAACAAATCTATTGGAAAGTAGAGTAGGCAACGCTCAAATTCTGCAGTATAATTTAAATGACATGTTCAGAAGTGTATAATCAATTGATGGAAGAAAGTAAAAAATATATACAAAAATTATAAATATATCAAAAATACCAATGTCTGACCAGGAAGTATCCTAGAAGGGTAGGCCATGAAATTCCTTTTTAAGTTCCTATAATAAGTTGAAACTTAATAAATCTTATTTTCGTTGAAATTTAATAAATACCTAAATTTTAAAATTGTTTATGTTTTTAAAAATCAAAGACGGTTATTTTAATTTAAGGAATGTAATTTTTAATTTAACTTTCTATATATTTAATAATAAAACTTCTTCAAAGCCCTGTGCTGGATTTTATGTGCCGCTCTAAAAGCTATTCCCGTCACTTTTTCCTATGTTCCAATCTCTCACTATATTTAAGACTAGTTGCATTCTCACTACAATTAGAACCGTAGACCGGTTTCGCTCTAATTAGAGCTCGTCAGTACGGCATACTAATTGTAGTGAAAATACACCTATAAAGTAATACGGCTATAGTAGCCAGCCTTCCAACACTAAGTGAGTGATAAGACACGAAGCAACGTGTTAAAAAATAGAGACTGTATACAACCAAATAACAATTTAGTAAATTGTCAGCCCTGGCCCATTTAAACCCTAATATAGGGACAAACTATGTAAGGCTAGATGTATTCTCACCACAATTAGAACCGTAGACCGGTTTTGCTCTAAATAGAGCTGGTCAGTACGGTCTACGGTTCTAATTGTGGTGAGAATGCATCTAGCCTTACATATTTTGTCCCTATATTAGGGTATAAATGGGCCAGGGCTGACAATTTACTAAATTGTTAGTTGGTTGTATACAGTCTCTGATTTTTAACACTTTGTGTTATTTGGAGCTGGCGTGACAACATACTACTTGTTTCCGCAACTAGGTAGCGGCACGTTGCTTCGTGTCTTACCACTCACTTAGTGTATCTCACTATATTATAATACCAAATAATTAATAAAAATGTCCCAATGCTACAACAACTGTATGAGAAGCAACCAAAAGACATAAGGTTTTCTGTTTAAAAATTACATTTTTACGTCACACCCTATATACTCGTATCTTAGGTAGATATTGAAACAAATTAGTTGAATCTTAAATTTTACCTAGAAATGCACTCAAATCATTTTGGACTCCTGAAAGTCTAAAAGTTATTCAGAGGCAACAACAGCAAGAGTCTTAGTCTGTGCATAAACAACAAAGAAATTTATGGAATGTAATATTTTAATATTATTCAGAACGTTGTATTAATAAAGAAATTGAGTAGCTTTCAGATCCCACGTTGTTTACAAGAGCGATTTTTAAAATAATGTACTCCCATTTTACTCCGCTAGATTTTACTGGAAAAATCTAAGGCACTTACCTATCTGGCTAAAAATCAGTATAGAGACGTATTTGGTTGTGTCACTTCCAGCCTACCTCACGTAAAATGCACTGAATAATATACTTTTTGGTTGTATTTAAACCATATATGTATTAAGGGAAACACTCACAAGTTTCTTTGGCGTTAAAACAATATTACAATCTATTTGTCCTAGTCACAGATTTGAAAAAAAACACTCTTTTACTTAAATTAACTGGACCGATGAACCTGTAAGCACAGAATATGTATATGTATGCTGTGCACAAACTGCAAACACAAACTAAACTTAGAAGTTTTAAAGATACCTTTTATCACCAGATTCTAGATACCACTGGCCATTCCACTAATATTTACCTGGAAGAGATAACGATGGTTAAATGAGACGCAGGTGTCTCCCATTGCCTATATAAATATTTCCTAGTAAATCCTCAGCTGCAGCTTAATGTTGCAAAAATAGTTTCTTGGAAACAAAAAGTCCCAACAGCCAGATAACAAGTTAAAAACAGAAAAGCCTGTGCGCAGCAAGTGAGCTATGGGAGTGATTTTCAAAAAATGTTAATAGCAAATATGTTTTTTTTATGAAAGCTGGCATCAAATTTCGATATCAGTATAACCTATATAGTAGAAACAATGTACCATGTTTCCTTAAATAAGCTTTTCGACAAAACTCCAAAAAAGTAAAGTAATTTTTCATGAAAATCCAAACATTTTGTTTAAATAACTTACTAAACATTTATTCTTATGCGCTTCACTTCTGAAACAAAAAATACGTATAGTGTTCTATTTGAAACAATTGAGTTATGACAGTTTGATTTTTTTTCAGTCACGATTTGAGAGGGCCCTGTATACGGATCTCAATTTTTTCATGAAAAAATATAAACCTAAACCTCTCTGAATGCGCCATTTGCATTCGACTCCCATTTTTAATGGTAAAAACGCCATATCACAATTTTTGATATGTGCCAAAAATGTGATTAAATAACTCGAAAACGATGAACGCTATCAATTTTTTTTGATACCAATATGCATCATAATCGATAAAAAATTAGGTTAAAAGAAAAAAGTCTGGACGCAGCAACTGCGTTATGGTAGTGAATTTTCATTAAAATGTTATTAATAGCAAATATGTCTTTTTTTAAAGTCAGCAAACATCAAATTTGGTTACCAATATAACCTATATAGTAGAAACAATGTACCATATTTCATCAAAATGACTTTATTGTTTGAAAATGTACTAAAATTTTTCGAAAATAAACCTAAAATGTTCTCGAAAAAACTGGTTCCTGGCCAACTAACCTTAGGTTAATAGCAAATTGAGCTATTGAAATTTTAAACTTTAATGAAAATTCGCTACCATGACACATTTGCTGCGTCCAGTAAAAATTTAAATCGGTTGCGGAAAAGAACAAACACTTGTGAAGCCACAGAAAAAGTCTACAGCTGTATTAAGTATGGAACGGTTTCACTAAGTTAGGGCAATAAGGAACAACCAAATGTGCTATTCAAATAGAATGTGGTCCCAAAAGTTTTCACCTCGTCCTAATTGAATTTGTCTTACAAAAACTCGCTAAAAAATTCATCGGAATTACACAATCTGATCAGACAACAGTGAAATGAAATAAGGCTAAGAAAATTTAAAAAAAGTGAAGTCACTAACTGAGATTAGAACGCGTGTTATAGGAGTTCATCATTAATCCACACTGTTTCCTTCACCTCTCGGCCATTGTCGACGTGACATATCTATATACTAACAGGTATATACTCTAGAGTATATTAATTTCCTAACGTCTTGATTATTTACACCATACAATTTTTATTTCAAAGTGATTTTTTCTTCTCATAATTTAACGAAATGAAGGAAAATGGCGGCTGGGACAGATCTAGGAGCTAGTCATTTCGAGTCGTTTTTTTAACTTGCAAACCGCTAATGTACGACTACCAGAATATTCAGAATTATCAATTTTGACGTTTCAACTTTTTTTATCAGAGGCTTGTAATTTCTTTGTCTTTTAAGCTAGAAATCTGAATTTTTGTACAAAGGAAACACTTTATAACAGAAATCAGCGTACCAAATTTGGTTACCATATCTTTTTAATTTTTGGAGATATGAATTTTTTCGAAATAAAACCCAAAATTTTCCTAGAAATATATAAACTCTACAAGGAGAAAGGTTAGCGGCAAGGTCGCAAGAAGACAACCGCATACACGTGTTTCAAGCTTATTAGCTATCATCAGTACGGTATAGCCAGGTGATGATGGCAACACTCTGGATGAAGAAGCAAAAATACACGGAGTCACAACAGGCAACCAGTGCACATTTGCAGCATCATTCGGAAGACCCTCAATTCGAGGGCAACAACCAAAGAACGTAAAACAAATACGGTTTGTGAAAAGAAAATGTTGCAAGAAGGGTGTTCTGCGAACAGTTAAGTTTCACATACAACCGTCATTGCCTTTCATTTAACAAAAACTTTTACAGAAAATTCATTTCTAATAGACCCTTTCTCTGATGCTTTGGCTGTCGGTTTAGTTAAGTTGATGCTTTCGCAGTATGTTTGGTGAAGTTTATAATTTTTAGCTAATTTTCGGTGAACAAATTCGTTAATGTATTTTTGCGTTTTTTATCGAAATATGATGCATGGTAGTAAAAAAAAATCTGGACCCAGCAAGTGCGTTTTGGTAGTGAATTTTAATTAAATCCTTCAAATTTCAACAACTCAATTTGCTATTAACGTAAGTTTTGTTGGTGAGTTTGTACATTTTCAAATAATAAGTAATTTTGATTAAATATAGTAGATTGTTTCTACTACATAGGTTATACCGGTAATCAGATTGATGCCTGCTCGCATTTGCTATTAAAACAATTTTTAAGAAAATTCACTTCCATAACGCACTTGCTGCGTCCAAACTTCTCATAGTCAGAGCTCATTCTGGCTATCTTCCACCAGCTGCTCGAACACTTTATAATGTCATCCATCTTTTCTAAGAGTTTTCAAGAATATCAACATAAAAGATAACGCAGCCATTGGAGAAAACAAGCACCAATCCGACAAACCTTATATTGTGACGGGTTGAAGAAGCCTCCTGTTAAATTTATACACTGTAGGTATCAGCCATCCACTCACAATCACTATTTCATTACGTCGACGCAGCCATTGGAGGATACAAGATCCAGTCAGACGAGCCTCGTATTTATTGGTTATAGAAACCTCCATTTAAATTTATATTAACTCTCACCCATCCAATGACCAGCATTATTTTATTATGTAGGACCACTTACTCTCTATCAAATAAAGAAAAAAAAATGGGACCCAGCAAATGCCTTATAGTAAGTAGTAAATTTTTCAATTGTACACTTTTAGTAAGATATACTATTAAAACTAATTATTTAAATTTAAATGGACCTTGTAGATCGGTCTTAAAGTCCCAGTTAGCGATTATTTGAAAAAAATTATGTTTTATACGCAGCTAAAAAATTATAATTTGATCTTAGATATCTATAATATTTAAGTACTGCAAGTGTCTTTAAAATAATTTTGTTACAAATTTTATTAAAGCTACAAAAGTTTTTCAGAAAAAAAATAATTATTTACAAATGGAATGCACCTATCAAATTATAAATATGGCAGGTATTTTTCCATATTAATTGCTTGGATGGTTTTGTGTTAGTCAACCCATCCAGTTCTTGCAAACAATAAACAACAAAAAAGGTTTTTATCCGTAGTTATCCGCGAAGCTCTTTATGTTATTTTTCTTTAAGTTATTGTCCACGTGCGTTTACATAGGCGTTACTATGGTTCAAGATTGAAGATTGTGGCTTAATGGGAAATTTATTGAGCTATCGGATTTGAAATATTTTTACGATTTTTTTTTTTTGGCTTCGAACTGGTAACCCAGTTCATATAGCCACGGTCCTTTTGTAACATAATATTCTAAAACAACTCGGGCACAGTAGTAGAATAATACTCAATTTAAACCGCTGCACATGTAAGTGAGCGCCGGGTCACTCGAGGGTCACAGGCAATGAATAAGCTGACAGTCTCGGGAAGAGAAGGTGAGCAGAACCATTTATGGGACCAGAAGCGGTTCTAGGCGTGACAAAGAGCATGGCCAGGGGAGCCATTAAATCCTGGGTGAGAAAGAACACAAGGTGTACTGGGCAGATTGTCCAGGGCTCAGACATTGGAAGTCAGTATTTGACGAACCCAGTTCAAAGAGAGCTGTGGAGCTGCTAAATCTTATCAGAGGACAGTTCAGAAATATAACAGGTCTCTTGAAGGGACACATGGCGACCTCGCATGCAGACTCTGCGGCGAGGGGGAGGAATCAGCCCAGCACATATAGTGCGAGTGTAAAGCTCTGGACCCCAAAAGACAACTGATCTACGGTCAGTCTAGACCGGACAGGGCAATATAAAAATTCACCCTACCAATCGCTGTGCAGACTAGTTCAAGGCACAGTGATTTTGGAATCGGTGGAGTAGAAAAGACTAGAGGGCATGCACAAAAAGCCAAAGACTGCAGTGCTATCGGAGTTGCAAAGACGCGGACGAGCCCTGAGGTAGAAGGCCTGAACCCGATGAGCCACCCAAAAACCTCGCTGTACTTCCTTTTTACTATTTTCTTACAAAAGGGTGAGAAAAAAATATTTAAAGATAATGAGTTCAAAGTCGTTCATAAACTTGATAATTAAAAGGGCCTTTTCGGTGGACCAAAGGACCATAACTTTCGATAAAAATTGGGCATTTATCCAATATCTTGTAATAATCAATTTATATTTCTATCTCTATAATTATATTTCCAGCAAATCTAGCGTGTGTGTTTTGTTTCTTTTAACGTCGGCTTATTTCCGCGACTATGGCCAATCACAGACGCCAGGGATCAGTTTCACCACACTATCCTGAAAATTTTGCAGAATCCCTCCCTTTCTGTAAGGAGGGTAGGGATCTTTAACGTGCCCAACATTGCATGGACACGGCACCGACGGCTTAACGCCCCCTCCGAAGGGCGGAACGTGCAGACATTCAACTTGCTCAAATACAATGCCAGAACCTCGGTTGATGTTAATGTTACAGTTTGTACTGAAAAAGTGCAAGGAGAACCCTGAGATCAAACCCAGTACCCTTCGGTTCAGAGGCACACGTTCTTGCCCCTGAACCACCGAGGCTGTAAGTTAGATGCTTTGGAACGTTTAGAACTCCACAAAGTTAATCCACAAATTTTAATCAACTCAAGACTTTTTGAAATACGTAGTAGGAAATAATCCATGGTTGCTTTCAACATCGATACAACAACCGGTTTGGGGTATCCACTGACACAACCACAGCATAGAAACAGTTTTCTTTATGCTGTGACACAGCAACAGTTACGTCACCCGATATTACGTCATTTGGTATTACGTCATCCGGTACTGCATCATCCAGTATTACATAATGAGGTATGGCATCATCCGGTATTGCATGATCCAGTATTGCATCACCGGTATTACATCATTTGTAGTATAGATAGTTTATGTACCTAGGTAAGATGCTTACTGGCAATTAGGCCAATGCTGACCCTTTTGCTCATCTAAACTAACCTACCCTCCACCTTAAGCTCGATCTTAATGACAGAAATGATTTGAAAAATTATCCACTGCCGACAAGTCTCGAACCGTCGTCCCCCGAGTTCGAATTGGGAAGTTTCAGTTGACTTTCCAACACGGCCACGGCGGCGCTTTATGTACGTAAGTGTATAAATATGATAACTTTTTCTCATACAGTTAGTTTGGCGACAGCCACTGATGATGACAACTTCGTTGTCCAAATTCGTATGTAGCACATAATACTCTGTTATTATTTTGTTGCTTCTGGGGTGATTCTGCTTTTTGTTTAACGCACTGATGAGATCTACTGAGAGCGAAACCGGTATGTGTTTCTAATTATGGTCAAATGTATCTAGCTTTATAGTTATCGCGAAAGGCTAACCACATATAAACAGATAAGTTATAATATAGATTTGGAAAATACAGACATATGGTGACGAACATTATAATGTGTCTGTAACTTAGATTCTTGAGTCAGAAAATAAGCTGAAAGTTTTTTATTTCGTAGGCACAAAAATTTTACGACAATTTTTTGTTTGTTTAACTGACGATTTTGATGATTAACGTACTTATTCAAACTAGTTACAGAAGAAATACTTGTGCCAAATTTAATCTATATCGATCAATTATTGTTTGTGTTATCGCACCAACATTTATCGCAGGTTTTAAAAGCCTAAGAGACGTGATCTCTCTTATTTGCTAACAGCTGCTACAAAAAATTCGTTATTAACAAACAAACAATTTAATCACGACATCACGACTTACACTCTCTTGAAGTGGCCATAATTTAAGGCCTCCAAAATAAACAGCTAATCAAGGCTTAATACAACCAATCACAGCTTCCAGATATTTGGTTGTCATGGCAAAAACCCAAATATTATCTGTGAATGGTCGTCTGAAGCCTTGAGCTTTGTTAAACTGGGCATAGGCGTTTTCATTTTAGTCAATGATGAGGAAGATCAGATAAGTATAGTCAATAGTTGAGTGGTAAGACACGAAGCAAGGTGCCGCCACCTATTTGCGGAAACAAGTAGTATGTTGTCACGCCAGCTCCAAATAACACAAAGTGTTAAAAAATAAAGACTGTATACAACCAACTAACAATTTAGTAAATTGTCAGCCCTGGCCCATTTCTGCCCTAATATAGGGACAAAGTATATAAGGCTAGATACATTCTCACCACAATTAGGACCGTAGACCGGTTTCGCTCTAATTAGAGCTCGTCAGTACGGCATACTAATTGTAGCGAAAATACACCTATAAAGTAATACCGCAAAACTAAGTGGGATGTAAGACATGATTTTTACACGTGTCGCCATTTCGTTGCGGAACCAAGTAGTTAGTATATTGTCACGGCAGCTCCAAATTGCACAGAATGTCATTTTGACGTTTAGAATTGGGACTGTGGCGCTTTAAGAAGAAAAATTATATATTTTTTAAATGCTTATAATTGTTTTTCTTTTAACGTAGAAATCCAATCCATTCCAGGAAAAACTAGTTTGATATTTTTGGCTAACGAACTTATCCAAGCCGCTTGCGAAGGGAAGGTACTCACCAAATTTTATCAAAATCGGCCCTTTATTCTTTGAGTTATTGGTGTGACACACACGCATATATCTGTACGTAGTATATATATATATATATATATATATATATATATATATATATATATATATATATATATATATATATATATATATATATATATATATATTAACATGTAAAGCCTGAAACTGACCTCGGATTAGAGTACCAGGTGTCCTAGTTTGTGCTCATTTGAAGACATTTTTTAAAATTCAGGAGTAGCGATCCCTTCATTAGCAATTTTCTTTTTAAAGAAAATTTACCAACAAACACAAGGATTTGGATCAAAAGTAGGTAACGATTTAAAGTGGGAAAATGGTATTTAAAAATCAGATGTTAAAATTACAATTGGCTCATATACAACCTGACCCGGTTTAAAACGTAACATATTAAACAAACTTCAAAATATTGGTTTTTAAAAGTTTTATTTTAGAAGAAAAGATATACATACTTAAATACTATCTACATAACAGAATTCTTATTTCTAAAGACATACATACTTAAATAATATCTACATAACAGAATTCTTATTTCTAAAGACATACATACTTAAATACTATCTACATAACAGAATTCTTATTTCTAAAGACATACATACTTAAATACTATCTATATAACAGAATTCTTATTTCTAAAGACACACATACTTAAATACTATCTACATAACAGAGTTCTCATCTCAACACACAGGGTAAGCTCTTCGCTAACTTAAAAAGCAATTTAAATAACATAAGGTGTATTTCAGAGATATTATGTTAATATTGACACAAACTTATAAAGAAATGAATATATATATATATATATATATATATATATATATATATATATATATATATATATATATATATATATATAGTGGGTTTCCGGATCGCGCATGAATAGGTGAATAAGACTGTAATTTTTTGCGTTGAAACTTTCTGGAAATAAACCCTGCCCGAATTGAAAATAGTTTGTCATAATTTCAATATCCAAAAATCAAGTACCTATGTTTTGAAAATTTTGAAAAAAATAATTTTCGTGCCTTTTCTCTAGGAGAAGCGAATACAATTTCGGGGTGCAGCAAGTGCGTTATAGTAGTGAATTTTCATGGAATTGTACACTATTATTATACGGCATATTACTAAAATTAAAGTTTTAAACTTACACAGACTTTGAGGATCTATTTTAGTGATCCCAATACGCGCACATTTGAAGAATTCGAAAGTGTTGCCATCGATCTCTCTCTATTATCAACAAGATCTTGTGTTCTAACTCCTTTTGAGAAAAATGCAATTTGGAAAATTTTCCAAAACTAGTATCGCCACCCTCTAACCCTTAACGTTTCCAAGCCCTTTTGCAGTTCAACACCCAAACGACAAACCCTTAGTAGATCATCACGCAGTACTGAAAACACATTATACAGAAAACGTAAAGCTGCTCGGTCACCTACTCCCACACGAGACAAACCAAATTCACAAACAGTTTTTCCCAACCTATACCAAGATGAGCTAATAGAGTACAAAGAAAAATTGTTTGAACAAGTTAGTGAAAACGTTGCGAACCTTGAAGGAAATTGCTTCGGAAAATAAGTATAGTATAAACAAAAACAGCTTTAGAGAGCCTATGCAAAGGCTTTTTATAAATTTAAAATCTAATGTCAGTGGCGACAAATAGTTATTCGTTAAACACAATTCATATTTTAGAGTGGAATTCAAGATCATTACTTAGGAATCAAGTTAATTTACCCAACTATTTGAGTTCTCCTAGTGTTTTTCCTAGTGTTTACCCCTTCTAACTGTGGCCCTTTAGTGTGTCTCGTAGCCTTGATAGGCCCCAAGGCAAGAAGGGTGTTCCAGTATACATCCTTATAGAGTATAAGGGCGGGTTAATTAAGTCCGCGAAGCGCAACCCTGATCCTGTCAACAAACATCTGCCAGTTGACTCTCATCAAATTTTAAACAAGCTGCTTGATTCAGTTTTGTGTTATATAGCCAATGAAAGCAGACCACCTTTTGAGTTATAACGAAAATGGAAAAAAGTGAATTTCATGTCCTCATCAAACATTATTTTTTTCGAAAAAAACCACCACTCTAACCAAGACTACGCTTGATAAATAATATGGAGACTCTGCACCATTAATTTTCATGGTAAAGAAGTGGTTTACTGAACTTCGTTGCAGCCGTACAAGCATAAATGACGCCGAACGTTCTGGACGCCCAGTTGAGGTCGTTACACCCGAAATAATTGAAAAAAATTCACGATATGGTGTTGACCGATTGGAAATTGAAAGTGCGGGTGATTGTGGAAGCAATTGGCAGATCACATGGCTCAGTGGTTTCGATTTTGCATGATCACTTGGGTATGAGAAAGCTATCCGCAAGATAGGTGCCGCGTTTGCTCACATTCGACTACAAACGCAATCGTGTGACAACTTCTAAGGAGTGTTTGGCGTTGTTCAACCACAACAGAGAAGAGTTTTTGCGCCGTTTCGTAACCGTCGAAGAAACACGGATTCACCACAACACACCAGATACCACGCAGCAGTCAAAACAGGTAGTTTTTCCGTGCGAATCGACGCCGAAGAAGGCCAAGGTGGGTTTGTCAGCGAATAAAGTCATGGCGACCGCTTTTTGGGATGCACGCGGTATAATCCTCATTTATTACATTCAAAATGGAAGAACAATCAGTGGAGAATATTATACCAACTTATTGGACTGATTCAATGACGATTTGAAGAAAAAAGTACCGCATCTGGTCAAGAAAAAGTTCTTTTCCACCAAGACAATATAAGGAATGACACATGTGTAGTCTCCATGGCGAAATTGCATAAATTGGGGTACGAATTCCGCCCTATTCTCCAGATTTAGCCCCTAGTGACTATTTCTTGTTTCCAAACTTAAAGAAATGGCTCGACGGAAAGAGATGTGACTCCAATGATGAAATTATCTCACAAACAAATACCTATTTTGAAGACCTCGACAAATCTTATTTTTTGAAAGGGATAAAAAAATTGAAGTAACGTTGGACGAAGTGTATAGGGCTCAAAGGAGACTATGTTGAGAAATAAAATTATTCTTTGTCAAAAAACCTGTGTTACATTGAAAAGTCACGGACTTATCGACCCGCCTCGTAAGTTAAAAAACAATACAAGAAATAAATAAAAAGAAACCATAAAGACAAGACAAAACTAAGCTGAAAAAAAGATATTTATGTATGTATATAAGTTTATATTTACCATGTTTATAAGTATGTATATATGTTAAAAAAACGCTATTTTAAGTTAATATTATGTATCTAAGTAAGCATTGTAAAGAATATATCTACGCCTAGTCGGATAAAACCAAATAATCCGTAAATAATAAAACGGTCGGTCGGTGTTCTCAATATGATTTAAATATATATATATATATATATATATATATATATATATATATATATATATATATATATATATATATATATATATATATATGTCTGTGGTCAATAGACCTTAGCATCTGAGGTCATCGATAATTGCTCATACATACATACATACATCAAAGTATGTTATATTCTATTCAAGCAGGGCTTATTACCAGAAAATGAAGTTTCAACTCAAAAAATTACAGTGTTTTCACCTATACATGCGTCGATATAGGGACGTACAATATATATATATATATATATATATATATATATATATATATATATATATATATATATATATATATATATATATATATATATTTGATAAAAAAATTGTGGGAAAGCCGTCAGTTGCAAAATAAAACTCTTTATTAAAAGCCGAGTTTCAAATTTACTTAAAGGTTTTTTTCATGTTTGTCATTGCATAATGAGTCATAGTAAAACTCACGTTATATCCTTGAGAATGGAATAAGCTTTTCCGAAAGTTCGGCTTTTAATAAAGAGTTTTATTTTGCAAGAAATGTTAGTGTCAATAGGATTTTGTTATGTTTCAGTTTAATATCTTAACCAAATCGCATCAATTACAGCCACAAGTTTGTAGCTTATATATAAGATGCACTGTATAATTTTAATGCATATAAATAAATAAATAAATAAAATGACGGCTTTCCCACAATTTTTTGAGCAAATAACACTATTATCGTTACACAAACTTAATACTATATATACATATATATATATATATATATATATATATATATATATATATATATATATATATATATATATATATCACAGGCCATATAATTATGATTTATTATATAATAACCGACTGACGCCTTCTTGTACATACTTCACCAGATCTATTAGTGAAGTGAAATTAGATAATGGCTTACATGTTAAATCCAGTTGGTTGAAGAAATCTGAAAAATATAAAAAAACTTTTTTTTAAAACTACTCTAACAAAAATAAAGATATGAAAAATTTCGGGACGCAGCAAGTGCGTTATAGTAGCGAATTTTCATAAGAATTGTACATTCTATTTATACGGAATATTAATAAAGTTAATACTTTAAATTTACACAGCCCTTGAAGAGGGATTTTAGAGGTCCTAGTACGCGCACATTTGGAAAATTCTTTAAAAATTGTTACCATCGATATCTCTCTATTATCAAAAAATTTGGTGTTCTAACTCCTTTTGAGAAAAATGCCCAAAAATTAATTTTCTATGAAGCTAAATAATTAAATTTTCTTATATCTGCAGATAGTGTAAGTCTCTTTAAAAAACTTGTATTACAAATTTCATTAAGTTGTACAAAAGATTTCCAGAAGGAAACTTAATAAATATTTAAACAAGTAAAATATCTGCCGAATTATGAACGTAGTAGTAATTTTCCTTATTAATCGCTTGAACGATTTCGTTTTAGTCAACCTAAGCAAACCAGTAATAACAAAATGTCTGCTGAAAATTATAATTTCATACTCAAAGGTGACAAGGTTATTCAGGCGTTTTAAATAAAAATTAAATGTTGTTCAAAACGTATGAAATCTGTGCACTATTCAAGTGTCAAAATAAAATAAAAATAAGGAATCTGAAGAATGAAGAGCAAATCCTTGACGGCTTGTCACAAGATGAAATTCCGGATCGCAGCAATTGCATTATGGTAAAGAATTTTCTTTAAATGTTTCAAATGTGTAACACTCAATTTTCTATAAACCTAGAAAGCTGAGTTTTCGTAGAGTAAGATATTTACGAGGGCAACATACCAACTAAATTTAAACAAAATCACTTAGTTATTTTTTTGAGAATTTTTTTTTTTCGGATTTTTTTTTATTTACAAAAACTGGCCTGATAGGGCTGGCGTACCCTGCATGTTTCTATGGGGATGAAATATAACAATCAGGTGGCCAAGGTATCCATGTAAACAAGCTGGGGTCGTGATACACATTATTGTTCAAAAAAATTTAAAAATTTTCCGAAAATAAATATAATTGTCCCAAAACAACTGATCCGATTTTCTAGACAACGAACCAATTCAAGCGATTTACACAAAAACTATACTAGCCAAGATATAATTGATCACAAAAAGCTTTTGACAAAAATTTTTAAAAAATTTACACACAAATTTGCAAAAAAAAACCTTTTACGAAAATAACCATTTTCTTACGAAAATCGGCTTGAATGTTCACAAAATTTATATAAAACTCTTCTTACGAAAATTAGCCATGTAAAAATATTTTACACAATTTGCTAAACAAATTACTTTTCAAGAAAATTCGAAACCAGATTTTCCATGTGAATTTGCAAACACCTTTTTTACAATCTATTATATATTATATATGATACAGTACTTGATAATCACTAACATTTCACAATAATTCGACAAAAAATGATTTCTGCGAAAACTGATATATATATTTTACACGAAAATTTGCTGATAAAATACATAAAACTTTAATTACATAATCTGTAATTAAATTTGAAATAACATACGGGCTGCCCGATCTGAAAAACGAACTTATCCAAGCTATTAAGGCAACTCTTGCCGAGTTTCAACAAAATCGGTTAAGAGCTTTTTGAGTTATCGTATATATATATATATATATATATATATATATATATATATATATATATATATATATATATATATATATATATATATTTGTGTGTGTGTGTATGCAACCGATAACTCAAAAAATAATTAACCGATTTGGATCAAACTCTGCAAGTGCCAGTCTTTCATGATTTTTGTTTTTTTTTTCTCCGCAAATAAAAATTTTCACCTGGGGAAACTCATCATCTGGCTTCCTACTTGCGATTTGATGTCAAAAGAAACAAGAAAAAATGTCTTATGTGCATTCACAATTCAGATTTGTTTCAACATTAAAATGTTCCGTCTGTTGAGAATCACCCAAATGCCAAAATTATGAACCTTGTAAGTTACCAGATTCAGTACAATTTGTGACAGTAGTATTATCAACTAATAAATAAAAGTTCGAGAGATAAAAAGCGACTTACCTGCATGGTTGCGATTGGCCACTAAAGAATCAGCCAAATTCCATAGATTCTGATAGGCTCCCAGATATGCGAGGTTCTGGTTCTGCTCGGTCTTTGCGTTGTAGACACTTAAGGACATAGTGACATCAGGATCAGGAACATGTGCGGGGTTAAATCTGACACGAGTCTCAAGATCAGTGCTGTTGCCAGACAGCTAAAACAATTCACAAACTTAGTGATTCTAACAATACAAAAGTTTATATTTCAGTCATACAACAGTTTTGAGATATGCAAAGTTATTAATATAAGCAACAGAGGCTGTAAAGTAACTACAGAAGAAATTAAATGTAGTCGATTGTAAGGTAACTATGCATTAAAAAGTTTGTTCAGCACCAGCAATAGTCAACGTTACTTTGTTTTACATCAAACCTACTCAGTGGTGGATATACAGGGGGGTTAAGGGGCTGCAGCTCCCCCCTCAAACTACTATAGATGACAGATCAAGAGACTACAGTATCCTTTAAATAATATAATTGTGTGTTTATACAAGTAAACATAGCTTTGTTATCTAATGTTTCTGCGCATCCATACACCGTAAATTATTAAACATGTCTCTATAGAATCTGGTTTTGTGATATATAGAAAAAGCTCGAGGAAACGAACCCTTAGCACCACCCCCCCCCCCCTCCCCCCCAATCCAACAAATTCTGGATCCTCCACTGAACCTACTTTTTTCATTAAGATAAAAATCAACGTCCACACCAATAATCTTTTTGATTGCTATAAGATAAGCACAATATTCTTCGAAAAGACGCAAATTGGTAAAAGTATTAGAACATTCATCTTTGCCTCATAGTGAGTGCCAATTTCAACATCATTTACCTAAAAGTAACGTTCTCTGCAAAACGTGGAAACAAAATAATATATTCTCAAAATTTGTTCACACTATAGAAATATGCGTGTGTGTGTGTGTTCAGAGAAAGGGATGGCATTGGAAGGTTATCCATCAGCCACATATTTTATAATTGTTAGTTGTTTTACTTGGCTTGGACTTGCAGCAGGAAAAAAGAGAGAAAAAATACACAAAAATAAAAAGACACATATTTTGTATCTGATAGTGTATGGAGTGAAAAACTGGAGTGTGGCTAAGCAGGACACGAAGATAAGGTAAGCTTATTAAGTGTGAACATGAAGAAAAATGAAAAAGACATGGTACATTAATAGAAAGGTGATTAAAAGTATGCTAGAAGAGGGGGGGGGGGGGAGATGCATGCTGAAAGAAATTGAGAGGAGAAATGCAAAACGTATTGAAGATGTTTTGAGACATAACGTTCTGACAACATTTGCTTGAGGGAAACATACTTGCAAAAAAGAAAGAAGTAGACCAACGGTAAAACTTCTGTCAAACCTAGTTAGTACAAACGATCGAGCGTGGAAGCTACTATGAAATTAATAACGTTGTCGGAGACAAAGAATCATGGTTGCGGCGACAGGACGACATCTCATTTACACTGCGATGATTATTTTCTTTAATAATTAACACGAATGTGTTTGGTACTTACCCTAACAGGATTTTGAGTAATGAGCTTTTGATGCTCCTCTATTTCACTTATTTTCATCTGGTAAAGTTTGTAATACAGAAGAGCTTCGCACCGATAACTGTAACAGAAATATAACAATATTAGCTTACTATAATTGAACAACTGTTATTAATAAAATTAAAGCCACATTAAAAAATGATATATATATATATATATATATATATATATATATATATATATATATATATATATATATATATATATATATATAATAATTCTAATCTGTTATATACATGTGTTCTCGAACATTGTGGTTTTAAATAGAATGTATATTTTCACATACATGAAATCTTATAAACATCTTTATTTATTTACTACAGACGTGGAGACTGATTTACTATTATATATATATATATATATATATATATATATATATATATATATATATATATATATATATATATATATATATATATATATATATATATATATAAATATACAAATACAAGGTTGTCCACTACTAAACTGCTGTACTTATAAAAAAATTCTTAATGGAACTTATAATGTATTATCTTTGCTACAACCCAAAATTATTGTCAGGCATATAGGGTGTACCAAAAAAGATAAATACCAAAAATTATATTTTTTTCAAATAGAATACTGTAGTTTTTTATGTGGCAATGAAGCATCTGCAGGTTCTATATTCAACTACAAATCTGTAAGTTTGTCAAATGCAGTAATGCAGTGTTGCCGAGTTATTAATTTTTCTTTAAAAATTTAATTAAAAACATATTCTTTTCAAACTGTTACATCTCTTCTACTGTTCGTTAAGTTCTCTGAAAAATTCACGTGTAATCTAATACTGCCCTATTCTAATCCTGAAATATATTTACTAATGAATTCTTTCATACAGGATGTGCAAAATTTCTCTTCAAACATCTCTACATTCACCTTCATTTTAATTGAGTTTCTTAAACACAACACCCTGTATGTTATTTTTTTGTAAGAAAGACTAAAGTGTGCTCATTCAGAAAGTACCATATTTTCCGTATCTATCGCAACCCACTTTTGAGCTATTAAGCTTTTTCCATAAATGTACACAAGTAATCAAAACAATTGCTACGCGTTGACATGACAATGTGTAACTAATTATTTGTGTAATCCTGTGGAATGTGGTGACATCTTATGCATATTATCTCTTTTAATAAGGAGTTTTTTGTAATAAAAATGAAGTATACGTTTAAAAATTTAATGCAATGATTTATATCCTTGGAGAATACTTAAAGAATCGTCTTCTGGCATATGTACGGTGAGAGATTTTCTGAGGTAAGGCATCCAGATGCAATAAAATTTCAAAGGCTTATGAATAGATTTTACAGAACTGGGAGAGTTAAGTGTGAGAAGAATGAACGCATGAAGCCAGTGCTAAAAGAAGAGAATGAATTTAATGTTGTCGCATCTGTTGTTGAAGACCCACATAGAAGTGCAGCAGTCATAAGTGATATTTTGGTCTTAGGTAAAACTTCTGTGAAAGAAATATTAAGTAAGAATAGGTTCCACCCATATCGTGTGCAACTAACTCAAATACTTGATAGGCAAGACTTCCAAAATAGGATACATTTCTGTAATTGGGGTCTTGCTCGAATTGGAGAAGATGAACGATTTTGGAATAATGTATTGTTCACCGATGAGGCGACATTCCAAAACAATCGTCATGTAAACGGGCATAATGTACACTTCTACGCTGATGCCAATCCACAACATAGGTGGGGTGTAAATGTATGGGGAGGAATAGTTGGAGACCACACATCAGGCCAGATTTTTTTAATGGACACCACAATGGAAATTTTATTGAAAATTTTTTAAACGAAGATCTTGATAATCTGATGGGAAACATATCAATTTTTCAACAAATCATCCGATTTTGAGAAAAGTGGGCTGTTTAGAGTTGAGATCAAAACAAAATTATGTCCCTTGAAGACATTGTTAAACATTAAAATATCTAAAATTTAACAACCGCTATTAAAAACTAATAAATAAAAAAAAAAAAAAAATCACTAAAGATATTGTTCAAAATTACTGTCGTTTTCTCTCACACTTGCCCCCTTCGTTGTAAATCAAAGTCGACCCTGTTAAGTAATTCGATGTCACTTTTAATAGTGGTCAATTTATTATTGACGCGACTCCACAAATCTTCACCAGTTTGAACTGGTGTCAAATACACAGATTCTTTTAAAGCCCCACAGAGAAAAAATCACATTTATTCAAGTCTGGTCATCGTGCAATGTTGAGGGCAATTAATTCCGCGACCTACCCATCGATTTGAAAACTGTTGGTTTAAAAATCCACGAACATTTGTAGTGAAATGGGGTGGCGCCCTATCATGCATATACCACATTACGCTGCGCATTTGCAAGGGTAACTCCTCCAGTAACTCAGGAAGAAGATTTTGCAAGAAAAGCAAATCTGTTGCGCTGTTTAAGCGGTTTGGTAAAATAACCGGCCCAACCAAATGTCCTTCAACCATACCTGCTCACACATTTATTTTGAATTCTTCTTGGAAATGGTGGGTTACTGTAGCATGTGGATTTAGATCCGAATATTCGTGGCAGTTGTGCAGATTCGCAATCCCTCTCCTTATAAAACAAGTTTCATCCGTAAAAAGAATGGTCTTGGGAAAATCAATGTTCTGATGTAAGATGAAATTACAAAAAAACAGTCTTGCCTCTATATCCTGCGGTAGTAGTTCTTGCATATATTGAAGGTGATAGGGATGCAGCAGATTGCGTCGGATAATTCTATGGAGTGTCGGCTGTGTTATATGAAACTCCCTGGATAGTCGTCTGGTGATGGTTTGAGGCTCACTTTCAATACTGTCTAGAAGACGCTCCTCAGTTCGTGAGTTCACTGCATGAACGCGTCTTCCAGCATTGTTTATGAAAAATGAACAAATTTCCCAAGCTCTAGGTAAAACATTGGCAAACGTTTGACGATGTGGTATATTACGATTAGAAAATCTTCTTCGAATTACCTCTACACTTCTGCAGAAATTACCCTGATACCATAAACATGTCAACTAGTTCATTAACCAGGAATTTTCCAGCCATTTTGAGCAACAAATTATTATCACAAAAGAAAACTTAATAAATTTAAGTAATATCAGATTTGACAACAACTATAACCTAGCAACAGATGCGTTGCAGAGCGCTCAAGGCATCTCCTATGAGACTTTAATGTTTATAAAATCTTCAAATGACATAATTTTGTCTAAAAAAATAATTTAACTATGACATTTTATTACACTTACCTTAAAACAGCTAACTTGTAATGATCTGGAGACTGGTTTGCTCTGTTCTTAAGCTTAGATGATATAAACCTGTAAGAAAGAAAGACAAAACTGTAATGTTAAAAAAGTTACAACATTTATAAATAAAAAAACAGACAACTAGTCCAGTCCACATGAGATATTATAGCAGGACAAAAGGCTTTAAATTTTAGTAAGTTGAACGTCTTGATTTATTTGGCGAGAAATATTTCCTTAGGGATAACCTAGTTTGACACAATTTATATAATATTTGTTTTCTCTAATATCATGAAAATATATTGTAGCTTGCTATAACTTAGAAAGTTCAAAGAACAAAAACTCTGAATTAAATAAGATCTTTAGAAATAGTTTATGCATGTCAGAATAAGCAAAAATGTGATAGGAATATACTCTAATTCAAGCGAACATTAGTTTTTTCTTAATTGTTATAACTAGGATGGAATTAAACATTCAAAGAGACAAACTAAAAATAATGTTTTTTAAAGATTTTCTTTCTAAAGGGAAATGCCAAAGATCATTGTAATATCACATGCTGTATGAGATATGTATCTAGAATTCTTAATAAGCCAAACTATAGGTTTTATTAGCATCAAGTTTGCTTCTGATATTTACTGTTAAAAATAAATTAATAAAAGTTATAAAAAAACATTTAATTACCTGATGAGACTAAGGGTATTTTTATACATTGTGAAGGCTGCTTCTTTGGTAGCGCTTTCATGTTCCATTGCATTTCCAGTCAACACAAAATATAAAACGGCTTTTAAGTATAAGCCCCACTGTGTAATGGTGTCATTTTCTCTATCTGCCATATACTTTAATCTCTTGGCATTATCGATATATTGATTTTGGCACCTGAAAGAAAAAGTTATATAATAATTTTCACAAGCGCACAATATTTCAACAACATACACACATACACACACACACTCGCACACACACCGTATCTCTTGGACGGTGTAGTCGTTTCGAGAGAGCTGGTGGTTATTGTAAGCAATATTTAATAAACAAGGTGTGTAAAAATTTACGAAAGTTTTCCTGGTGTTCGTAAAGTTGGTAAGCTATGGTATGTGCTGATTTTTGCATGTAGAAAATAACTTTTAATTAGTATATTCAGTAGTTTTATAAGTATACAATATCCGTGAATATATTTAACTGCAAAGTGATAAGAAGATACACCAATTTAATTTGTTATCACCTGGTATCTGTTGAGTTTCCAGTGACAGGTGTAAGGTCTGTGAACTGAGCTGCTATTATGCAGTAACAATTATGAACTATACTAACACAACTACGGCCTCCGATCACGGGGAGATTCTGCCGAACCACAATTTGTTACACCCAGTGGCGGCATAGCATAGGGTGGCACCCGAAGAGGTTTTCTATTGAGCACCCCCAAAATAAAATCACAAATCAAATACTAAACGTGATTACATGACTTTATTTTATATATTTCAACAACACACCACAAGATGTTACAGCCTAAATACTATCGTACCGAGGGTGACAACAAGGAGGTAAGAGGCAACTGGTTAATTCTGGACTTGAAGGTTTGGAGGTTCGGAGGAGAAGAAAAAACATGTGCCGGCCAGGAATTCCACAACTTGGAAGTCCTCGGGACAAAAGAGCGGGCCTAACAAGATGTTCTATGCCTGGTGACCTGGAAAGTAAAAGGGTGCATTCGCTCTGTTCCCCTGTTAGATCTGGGGAGCAGGTGGAGGGACCATGAAAGCTCCTCTGAGCAGTGACCGTGCAGATATCTATAAGAGAGAGAGAGGGGGGGGGTCTCCAACGGCACGTCGGTGGGCAAGGGATGGACACACATATTTCCATCACTTTCATTGAAAGGAAGAGTATTTGCGATAAACCAGATAATTGATCCTCGTCTTTGGCATGCTTTTCAGGTATTATCGGTCATTGAAAAATAGTTATCAAAAATACAAGAAATTCTTGTTAAAATCTTTTGGGCCTCTAGAAAGCACTGGCTAACAGCTAATCATCTTTCTCTTTCTATAAGATTCGGTGGTTTCGGTTTAGTTCATGTGCCTTCTAAGGTACGTTTATTCAGAGTAAACTTTGCGGTCAAGTACCTTACAGCCCAAACAAACCATCCTTGGGTGAGGGTTGTGACATACCTACTCCGCTCTACTTCACTGGCCAAGACGCGCTCATCTGGTTCACGGAGGAATCCGGCGGGGAGCGTGGGACGGGGGCAGGCGTTTATTAGGAAGGACCGATGGTTAGTCATGGTATTTCCCTCGGAGATCACGCAACGGTCTTTCAGGCCGAAATTTACGCCACTCTGCACTGCGTGCGAGATAACAAGAAGAAGGGCTACACCAGCAAGCGGAGTCTCATAGCCACAGACAGCCAGGCAGCCCTTAAGGCCCTAAGTAGCCCACGGGTAAATTCCAGGCTGGTAAGTGAATGCCCGAACGAGACGAACGACCTGGCTGGGCAGAATGAGGTCACCCTCATCTGGGTGCCAGGTCACTCGGGGGGTCAAAGGCAATGAGGAATCTGACAGTCTCGCGAAGAGAGGGTCAGCAGACCCATTTATGGGACCAAAACCGGTCCTGGGCGTGACGAAGAGCACTCCCAGGGGATTCGTTAAGTCCTGGGTCAGAAACTAACATAAGGTGTACTGGACAAACTGTCCAGGGCTCAGACATGGGAAGTCAGTAATTGAGGAACCCAGTTCAAAGAGAGCTGTGGAGCTGCTAAATCTCAGCAGAGGACAGCTCAGGAACATAACAGGACTCTTGACGGGACTAAAATGGGGCGGCTCGTGGAGAACCTGGAATGCAGACACTGCGGCGAGTGGGAGGAATTAGCCCAGCACATCTTGTGCGAGTGTAAAGCTCTGGACCGCAAAAGACAACTGATCTACGGACAGCCTAGACCGGAGACAGGGCAATATAAAACTTCACCCTACCAATTGCTTTGCAGACTAGTTCAAGGCACAGTGATTTTGGAATAGGTGGAGTATAAAAGACAAAGGGCATGCACAATAAGCTAAAGGCTGCGGTGCTATCGGGGCGACAAAGACGCAGACGAGCCCTAAGGGAATAAAGTTATTATGGCAATGTTTCTTTTTAAATGCTGATTGTCATATAGTTACCAACCTCACCACTATTCTAAATTACTTTCGTTTAGCAGACATCTTTATTAAAGACTTTCCATCCTTAATAAATGAGATTAAACAGTACCTAGTCTATGGTTTAGATTTGGCAAAGGAGATCTCCTATTCGAAAACAGATTCAAGTTAATAGAAGAGCTACAACTTCCTGATGATAATAAATGAGTTAAGTATCAACTGATTAAAAATTATGCCTAGAAAAAAACAGCCTTTTGTAATTATATAATTCATAAATCTCCACAACAGACTCATTTACAAGAATGATGACTTTGTCTTTTAAGAGTAAAGAACGTGAAAATATTATTATTAATCTTATTAACAAGAGACTGTTGCCACAACATCTTATATCGCAGTTTTCAATACAAATGAACCTTTGGATGGAGCCTGGACTGATGATCCCATCAACTCTAGCTGTTTTACATATTCCCTACATTAGGATATGAAGGAGATGTTGCATACAGGTTGACCAAAAATCATTTAGCCGATCGTATCTTTCTTCAAAAACTAGGGCAGGTTGAATATATTTTCTGTAGTTATTGTGGCGAGCAAACAACCGGATGGTACCTTATAGTGTCCTGTAGACTGGCTCAACATCTTTGCTCATTTATCAGCAACGTCAAGAAAAATATGTTAAGATGTCCATTAATGACTGTAGAAATATACGGAGGTATTCAGTCATGTGGAAGTAAGCCAGCTGCAAACTTAGTAAACTACATGTGTGATCTGACAAAATACACGATATACAATGGGTATCTGTCATCCACAAGGAATAACACCACAAGTCCTCCTTATTTAACCATTTTCAAGAATAGTTTAAATTCCAAAATTGTACACGATTACTCTTGGTTCGTAGGTAGAAATTGTATTGAAGCTTTTGAATGGAAATGGAATAACAACAAGGTTTTATTCTCCATCCAGGATGAGAAGGTTTTATTTACCTTTTAAGATTGCTTTTGTTTCATATTTTAAGCAATATTTTGTTAATTCTTTTTTTTTGTGACTTGTATATTAGTTTATCTTACTTTATTTTACTTTTTGTTACTTCGTATATTGTACATATTATAACTAAATTGTATATTGAGTATATAACCAACATTACAATAAATAATAATAACACACAAACACACACAAATATATATTTAAATATTACCTTTCTCCATAATCTGAACGTTGTGTAGGTTTCTCTAAATATGAATAATGCTGTCTCATGTTGCCTGTATTACTTGAACTATTAATTGGTGCATCAGCGCTGGAATTTTCTGAAAAAGATCGATTCCCTTCGGTTTTCCTTCGTTTGAAATGACGGCCATCCTTATCTTCAACGTCCACTATTTTTTTATTGGCACCGCTACAACCTGGCGTGCTCCCAACACTCAATAACACTGAAGCAGGACTATTTGCTCTCTCACGTTTCTTTAATTGTGTTTTTGATGGGTGTTTATCACTGCTTTTGTCGCGTTTCTTGTGTTCAACCTTTTCTTTATTTTTCTGCTCATAATAAGATTGCGTATGTAGTTTCACTTTTTCAGGGATAGCAAAGTCAGGGTGTTGCAAATCAATGTTTTCCTCAGGGCAAAGAACCTTTCCTATATCTATGCCATCACTTGTTTGAGGAAGCTCCCCTTCTATTTCAAACCCTGTCATTTCAGGATCTGGAATAGATAAAAGGACAACTGGATCTGAAGGAATGAAACTGTCCACTGAAGAACTGCTTTTATCGTAATATTTATCTGCAACCATTGTGCGGATTTCTGCTGTATCTACAATAAAACATAAAATATATGAAAATCGTATGACAAATAAAAGTGATTACTATTTACCCCAAAATATAATAAGTAATATAAACTTGTCATTAATTTATTAGCACGTTTTTATAAAAATTAGATCAAAATTAGATATTTTTTTAGAAAGAATCAAATTTATAAATCTTGTTTTTAAACGTAATTTGTGTTTTTTTGCCACTTTAAAGGAAATTGTCATCTAAATATGTAATCAGTCAAAAATCTGTTTTTATAAACAAACGAAGTAGATATTCTATGTCGGTTCTAGGACAGAAACCCATCTTATTCCTTATGGAGGTTTATTTTTCAAACAGTTGTCCCCAGCTGTAAACTGCGCCTGTGCAAGGCTAAAATACTCCAGTTCATATATATATATATATATATATATATATATATATATATATATATATATATATATATATATATATATACTGTTATCATCAATGCAACTTCCAGGTTTTCAAATGCTCTTGAGCTGAACAGACCTGCACAGGAGCCTATCTGGACAGGTCATCTGGTCTGTTTAGAGTAAGAACTGTTGAACACCTCGCAGTAGCATCGATGATAACAGTGTATATATAAACTGAAGTGTTATGACCTTGCCCATGCGCAGTTTACAGCTGTGGACAACTTTTTGCAAAATGAGCCTCCATAAGAAAATGTCTGGACGCAGCAAGTGCGTTATGCAGGTAAATTTTCATTAAAATGTTTAAATAGCAAATGCGAGCAGGCATCAGTCTGACTGCCGGTATAACCTATGTAGTAGAAACAATGTACTATATTTTATCAAAATTATTTATTGTTTGAATATATACACAAATTTTCCGAAAATAAAGTTAAATGTCGGTTTGATAACCAACAAAACTTACGTTAATAGCAAATTGAGTTATTGAAATTTGAAGGATTTAATGAAAATTCGCTACCAAAACGCACTTACTGCGTCCAGATTTTTTTCTTACAAACAACATTTTTTTGTCTGTCGGTCTATCGGCATGTACCTCTGCCCATTAATAGGCTTAATAACTTTCTAACGAATTGAGATATCATCTTCAGATTTGGTATCTAGTTAGCATCGAACAAAGGCAGGCTTCGAGTTGTTTTTGGGAAAGATCGCTTCAGAGGGTACGGGACAAATAAGGGGTGATTTTGTGAAAATTGACGGTTTTTCAACAAAACTCTAGTAATATAACGTTTCCGAAGTTTATATGTACAGGAATAAAACTATTTTCTTTGTGGTCAAATCATGGGCCCTAAATTTCTTCCATGAGCATAGCTTTCTGAAAAGTATAAACTATCACAGCTATGTGGAAGTTATGATTTGCGGCACTATTTTTATTAGTCGTAAATATTTTAGCTGAGACCTTAGGAAGAAGTTCATAAAATCGTAGACCTGGGGTGATGTAATGTATGAGACGGAAACTTGGACTTTGGTTAAGTAGGACATGAAAGGAATAGGAGTTTTTGAAATGTAAAGTTACAAAAATGATAAAGTCACGGTACACTAATAGAAAAGATAAATATATGTGTACTGGGTGAAAGAATAAAGATTCTAACTAAAAGACATTAAGAAGAATAAGACCAACTTTGTTGGAAACGTTCTGAGACATAGCATTCTAAAAACAATATTTTAAGGACATATACTTGAAACAAGAACCAGAAAGAACACTCCTGAAAAACCTGGCCATATTGTGAAGTATGGAAACTACAACGAAATAAAAATAACTGCTGGAGGCAGAAAGCTATAGGTCCAATAATGCAACATCGCGTTTAAACTGTAATTATGAGTACTTTTTATATTTTGGCAAAGTTTTATAGAAACCGAGCTCGTGAGTACAAGATGTATACAGTGTGTCCCAAATTGGATGGGAAGTAGGCGTTGATCTGACATGTCTAAGACTTGCACATTATTAGGACACTTTTTACAGAGTAATCTTTGTGTGCCGTTCTCAACTTTGGATGGTCATTTGTTTTTGAGCTACAGGTATCAACGTTTGTTTCTATTATGGCAGCCATATTGGATTTTTTGCTCATGTGATAGCCTGTAAAAAGTGCTTTCCAATAACGTACAACATGCTTGACAACTCTTGTAATTGCACAGACAATTTTGAGAAAAACCGTTGTGAGGATAGAGGCTATGAAATCCAATACCAGAAAACAAATGACAAAAAAGTATTCAAAAAGCAGTAGGCCATGGAGTCTAACAATAGACTTCTACTTATAACATAATCTTCCGTAATGATTCACGATAAAAAAATAGGAACTTTGAGCACACCAATGAATCGGCCCATTACTACAAATGATATTTTACGTTACAACATTATCGTAAAAAATTGTTATAATTTAATTAAATACGTAAACCTAGTAAATAACTAAATTTACCAACATAACTCAATAAAAAGCAGATTAGTGATTTACGAAGACGCCTTTGAAAATTGTTAGATTTTTAAACGTAAGTCAATTGAAAAACAACAGAAGAAAGGTTGCTATCGATATAACACTATCGCGACAATTAAGAATACTATCATTCTTAATTATCTGAACAATTTGAGGTGTATTTAACACGTTGCTTAAAATTTTGTACTAAATAGTTTGTTTCCTGTTTATTTTAAATATTATTGAACAATATGTTCAATAATGAAGAACATTTTAACATGTTGTAATGTTATATTCGTTCTAACCGAGATACTGATGCAGCTGCAAATTCAAATCAAAACAACTATCCAGAAAGACGACAACCAAGCACAAAAATATTTCGCAATATATTGAATGACGGTAGCTTCCACGCAAAGAAGCTACCAATGCCTAGAAATAAAGAAAGAAATAATTCCGTCTTACAGGTTTCAAACGAAAACCCTCCGCAATCTGTTCGGTTTTATCGTGAACAAATTGACGTTCCAAAAAGTAATGTACACCGTGTATTAAAACAAAGTCATTACCACCCATACAAACCTACAATCGTACAGGGCTTAAATGTTGACGATTACCCTAAGCGAATTTAATTCTGCAGATGGTATCAAGGACAATGTCAGCAAGATGAAAATTTTCATTTGAAAATAATATAGACTGATGAATCCAGTTGTACAAATTGTGGTGTGTATAATCACCATAATAGGCATTATTGGTCAAATTAAAATCCCCATCTAAAGGAAGAAAGAAGATTGCAAGACAGTTTTGGTATTAATCTTTGGTGCGGCTCATTAGGTAAAAAAACTGTTATTTTTATTTGTAGATTAGACAGTTAATTTTAAAAAATTGTAGGTAACTTCATTGTTGGTCCGTTCTTTTTTGAAAATAATTTAACTGGGGAAAGGTATCTTAATCTATTGAGAAATGATATCTTACCAACAATTAGAAGAGTTCGTGATAATTTAGACGAGATTTGGTACCAACAAGACGGCTTCAGCTCACAATGATAGGATCGTCAAAGAATTTTTGTACCAAAATTTTAATAATCGTGTCATTTGTAACAATGGCCCGGTTCGTTGGTGTACTCGAAGTCCTGATATAACACCAAAGGACTTTAATTTTGGGGTGCTCTGAAGAATTTTGTGTATAAATTCGATCCACCACATAATATCAATGAATTACGAAAGAGAATCACGGAAGTTATAAATCATATTAACCGAAACATCCTCACCAGAGGTTGCAGGCATGTCGGTGGGCAAGGGATGGCAGCCTTTGGGTAAGGGTAGCGTCACCAACAAGGCATAAAACTCTCTTCTAAATGAAGTCTAGGATAGCGAGTGTAGAAGCGGCAGCAGCACCCCAGAAGTGGGAGCAGTATTCGAGGTTTGGCCTTATTTGTGAAGTATAAAAGGTATAGATGTTAGCTGGTGAACAGTTTTTGCGAGCCCGGAAGAGGAAACCTAATTTCTTAGCAGCCGCTTCTGCAATTGATGTGACATGTTGGTGCCAATTGGGATTTCGATCCACAGAAATGCCAACAAGTGAAAAGGACTCATTACTTTGAATAGCTTGGTTGTTTATTGTGATGGGTCTGGGGCTGGTGTATCTCTTATGAGATAGAAAGCAAGACTGAGATTTGGTGGAGTTGAATTGAACAAGATTTTTGCTTCCCCCGTCTAATATTTTTTGGAGATCCACAGAGACAGAACCCCCCATGAGTCTGTGATCCTCATCTAATTGGGCTAAAGCTACAGGCTTAGAATATTGTATATTTGAGTGGAGGGTGCATCGAAAACGTATATTCTTCAACAACTAATATGTGTCGCTGTATTGTTGTATTGTTATTGAATAGTTAAATTTAGAACTAAGAAACTAGAAAAAAATTACCGTTTGCTTTTTTGTCTTCTTTACCACCACATTTGCCACCCATGAACCTCCTTTTGGCATTGAAAACCCTTGAGAGCGCATCACTTTTCGTCTTATCTATCAAATGGCTATCAGGACTCGACTTGTATGTGTTTAGCCTTGACGTTTTCACAACACTCTGTCCTCCAAAATGAATTTTATCTTTAGGAATACTAGATGTAGCTCCACACTTGGCTGGGCTTCCTCTTTTTCTCTGATCTTTAATGTCATTATTAGGACCACTGACTAGCCTATCACTTTCATCTACTGAATCATCACTACTCGAGTCATCAGTACTCGAATTATCACTACTCGAATCAGAATCAGAGCCCTCACTTGATGAGTCACTGGAGGAGCTTTTTACTGGAGACATGGGCTTCACTGGCGTTCTATAAGAAAAGAGAAACCAATATGTGAAATAGGCAAATGATGATAATACACAATTTCGGTTAAATTTTTGATAATAAATAATTGATTGTGCGAATGAAAAGATAAATAAAATAATTGAATTGATTCAAATAGAAATTAGTTTGAAGAAATCCTATACCAACCTGCTCATTGAAGACTCCACTGGTAATATTATTTTATCTTCACTATCTTTAGATACTTGTATCTCATTTTTTAAAACCCTGTAAAAATACATATGCATTAACAAAAATAATAGTTAAATTTTCATTTTAATAAATAATGAAAGATTAATTATGTGGCATTAACATTTTTATTTTAAAATAAAATTGTATAGGCAACTATAACAGAGACCAAAAAATAAGGGTAACTGGTATATTCAGACACATGGTATATACTCATAAACTTTTATTTGAATGGCTACTTTGTTGAATTATTTCTAATGTTTGCATGGAAATGTATTTGGAATAGACGATTTTGCCAGTTCGAATATGTAGCGACGTTGCCACTTGGGACAGTCAATTATTCCTAAAGGGGTGAACGTTCGTAACAAAGGTAAAGGTCACATTAACTGATTTTAAAACGATGATTCTGAAACAAATACGACTTTTAAAGAACAAGATATTGCGAAATGTGCATCTTGGTATCGGATTTTGACTAGAATATTTCAAGTTCTAATAAAGCAATGTCTCGCTTAGCTAGAATATTTAACTTTGATGCATGGTAAAGCCTTTATAGAAGCAGCATGGGTACTAAATTTAGTAAAAATAACGTAATTGGATAAGTTGGTTAAGTAGCCCGATCGGATCAGTTTTCAGAGAAAACATTATATTTTCTTGTGTATAACCTTTATACTTTTACTTTCTAACAAAATATTTATTTAAAGAGTCTGCATTACCTACATATTACAAATTTAAGTTTTATAGCTTCATAGAAAATTGGATGTTAAGCATATAATTTTGTTTCTCAAAAGGAGAGCACAAAGTTAAAATAAATATATCAGAAAAACAGTTTATTCTATTTTACTGACAAAAGAAAGGATATTCTGGGTTAAAGTATTGCAAAATAGAAAAAAAGTTCTGGACGCAGCAAGTATGTTAAGTTAGTGATTTTTTTATTAAATTCTTAAAATTTGAAAAACTCAAATTTCTTATAAACTTATAAAATTAAAATTTGCTATATAATAATGTCTTTCCCAACCCAAAATTTGAATAACTAAATTTTATATGAACTCAGAAAATTGAATTTTGGTACTTGGTCAGGCCTTTACCAAAGCAATATATCCATCAAATTTCATTAAAATATATTTGTAATGTTCGAATTTAAAAAAAATTCAAAAGAAAACTCAACATTTTTCTGGAAAACCCTGTCAAATTTTCTTGGCTAACGAACTCGTCCAAGCCATTAATAAAAGAAAGTCACTTGCCGAGTTTCATCGAAATCGGTTATTATTTTTGAGTTATTGGTTGGATCCATATATATATATATATATATATATATATATATATATATATATATATATATATATATATATATATATATATATACATATATTACATATAAAAATTTAAACTGACCCCGGATATGGGTTCTAGGGTTTCAAGTTCGCGCTCATTTGAAAAAATGTTTGCAAAGTCTCACTATCTCTATCTCTATCTCTCTATCTAATTTTTTTAAATAAAAATTCACTAAAAAGTAAAATTAAGTTTTGCACCCAAATATAGCTGAGAATCTACGATCGATTATTATTATTATTATTATTATTATTATTATTATTATTATTATTATTATTATTATTATTATTATTATTATTATTATTATTATTATTATTATTATTATTATTATTATTATTATTATTATTATTATTATTATTATTATTATTATTATTATTATTATTATTATTATTAATCCATGGTTACATTGCTTGTATCTTATTGACAAATACTAAATCTAACTTCAAAGTGATAAATTTAATAGCAGAATAATCTCTGACGGTATCGTGAAATACAGATCCAATCTTGATATATTTTATACATATTTTTTCACCACAAAGTTTTTTTATCATTTCTCTAAGCTTTTAGTGAACGTCAACGAAATGTTATGTTAATAATTTAAGCACTTGAAGAAAATTTGACTTGTAAAATCCCTTAATTTGTTTAGTAAGGCATAAAATTAGCACCCAAGGTTCTTGTGCAACTGTTGATGGCAGACGGAACTACTAGAAGATATTATTTGACTAAACAATTTTTGAGTGACGGTTGACGAAATATTTTGGCAGTTAAATATTTAGAGAAGAAACTCAATGAAAATTGTGTTTTAATAAAACTACCAGCATTAGCTTTATCGTATTTTACAATGTAAAGTTTAAATAGTAAATAAGTAATAATAATAATAATATAAATTTAAGCAACAAATGTTGCTGAAAATTTTCTATTATAACACATTTGCTGCGGTCAACCTTTCTTATTTTTTTTTCTAAACAAAAGCCTCTATATTTCAAGCCTTAAAATAACTGGACATGTCTTCTATTTCAACTTTTATTATGTATTCCCGAACGCTAAAACACTAGTTTTTAAGATATTTTTAATTATCTTTGGAATGAATTACCTTAACCATGAATAAAATGACATAATTTTTTGTGCCAGATGATTAAAAATTACAAAGTTACAATTTTGCCACACCTAGTAAATAATTACTGAAACTTTCGAAATGTATAATTTTTTTAATATTTATTTGGCAGGTATTCATTATGTAGGTAGGTACGTACCTACCTACATTGAAAACATTAAACCACAACCATAAAAAAACAAAATTAAAACATTATACTTAAATCATATGATTGGCTGAAATAGAAATAATTTAAGAGAAATAATACTAACTTTATCCAGGATTCCACTGGTAATCCTTCTTCGTCTTCACTCTCCTCGGATAAATAAAGATCATTTCTTAAAATCCTGCAAAAGTACATATGCATTAACACAAAGACTAGTTAGGTTTGCATTTTAATAATAGATAACATATGTGGGATTAGCATTCAAAATTTAATTTTTACATTTAGCTTTTAGAGAAAAAATACACGAAGTAAAATCTGGGAAGTACACAATAAGAAAGCATGTTTATCAAACAAACAAAGTGTAAACACCTTATTCCATTTACGCAAAAAAGACATGCACGTCTTGATATTTAAAAAATTAAATGCAATGCCTTTATCTCTAGTAATTGTTTTTGTTTTCTTTCAATATAAACTTGCGTGCATAGAAATCGGTCCACTGTAAACTTGTCAATGTAACTATATTTTTGTTAATTTTTTTTATATTTCAACAACACACCAAGAGAGCCTACAGCCTAAATACTATGGTACCGTGGGTGTTGACAAGGAGGAAAGAGGCAACTTGTTAATTCTGGACTTGAAGGATTGGAGATTCAGAAGAGAAGGAAAAACACGTGCCGGCAAGGAATTCCACAACTTGGAAGTCCTCGGGACAAAAGAACGGGCATAACAAGATATTCTATGTCTGGTGACCTGGGTAGTAAAAGGGTGCATTCGCTCTGTTCCCCTTGTAGATCTGTTGGGGGCATCAGGTGGAGGAACTATGGAAAAAAGCTCCTCTGAGCAGTGCCCGTGCAGATATCTATATATGAGAAAGAGGTCACCAACGGCACGTCGGTGGACAAGGGATGGCAGCTTTTGGGTAAGGGTAGGGCCACCAATGACACGTAGAGAAATCTTCTGAATGGATTCCAGGAGAGCGAGTGTAGAAGTGGCAGCGGCACCCCAGACGTGGGAGCAGTCTTCGAGGTTTGGCCTTATTTGTGAAGTATATCAGGTAGAGAGATTAGCTGGTGAGAAGTATTTGCAAGACGGAAGAGGAAACCTAATTTCTTAGCAGCAGCTTCTGCAATGGATGTGACATGTTGGTGCCAATTGAGATTTGGGTACAGAGAAATGCAACAAGTGAAAAGGACTCATTACTGTAAATAACTTGGTTGTTTATTGTGGTGGGTCTAGGGCTTGTGTATCTCTTATGAGATAGAAAGCAAGACTGAGATTTGGTGGAGTTTAATTGTACAAGATTTCTACTTCCCCAGTCTAATATTTTTTGGAGATCCACAGAGAGAGAACCCTCCATGAGTCTGCGATCCTCATCTAATTGGGCTTAAGAGACAGGCTTGAAATATTGTATATTTAAGTGAAGGGTGCTGTCGTCCGCGTAAATGTGAACTGGGTTGGATGTGCTAGAGAGGAGGTCATTGATTTTGAGAAGAAACAAAATAGAGGCTAAAGCTGAACCTCGAGGAATGTCCATCCACGACAACAAAAATGCTCCGGTTTGAGAGGAAATTTTCTGTCCAGGTAAAGAGTTTTTGTGGTAGGCCATAGGCCGGAAGTTTATTAAGCACCAGACCTGGTCGAATGCTTTGGATATGTCTAGAGCGACAATCTGGGATTCACTGTGTAGTTCCATGGACTTGTTCCAAGAATAGGTGACAAAGGAAAGGAGGTCAGCAGTTGATTTGCTTTGACGGAATCCATACTGCCTGTCGTGGATTAGACTGTGTTTTTCAAGAAATTTTAGTAATTCGGTGTTTATATACTTTTCCATCACTTTAGAGACGACTGAAAGGAGTGAAATAGGCCTGTAGTTGCTAGGAACCGCTTTGGATCCTTTGATATTTTTTCAGTAAAACTCGAGTAACATAATGGTCAAAAATTGTGGATACAGGAATACAAATATTTTCTTTGTGGTCAAGTCATGGGTCCTAAATTAATTCCATGATAATGTCTTTTTGAGGAGAACAAATTATCAGAGCTATGTGGAAGATATGATTTAATTTGCAGCATTATTTTTCAAAAGTACCTTGTAAAACGAAAGGACACGCCTTTACGTCTGCATTGATTCTACATTAAAATCGTCAGTATCTAAAAATCAGTACACTTTGAAAGCCCAATTTACCACAGCACATTTTATTTCAGACCTGACGATAGTTTCTTAACAAAGTTAGAATCATCAGAGGGGTGAATAAATTAAGTTTTTTCATACCTCTGCTGGTGCTAACTTTGTTAGCACAACGATCGTTAGGTCTAAAATATGTGTTGTGGTGACTTTAATTCTCCACAGTGTATCTATCAGTGGTTATTACAGGCTCCAATCTTTACTCAGTGAGTCTGATAGATATAATAACAAAGAATATATAGACCTAGTAAAATTAGTTAACCTATTTTTGTTATTGATTTTATTTTCCATAAGTTTTCATATATTTGGAAGGGGACTGTACTTACGATAATGAGCGACAAAGTGTAGGCTTTACTGGTGTATCTGAAAATAAGAAAAACACTATATTAGAACAAACTAACTAAGAAAATCTTTGAATATATAAATTTAGTATATTAACTGGAAACTCTATTTAGTTTAAAAAACACCCGTGTTTACATATTCATTAAAACACGTGTACGCTTCGGCCGTTTGTTAATCATTATTTTCCTAATTAGTTGGGTAAGCTATTGTTATATAGAAACGTTCAAGAGTTTTTTTTTGTTAATGGTCAATTATTTGTTCCTTCAGCCAGACTTGCGCTAAGTCTCAGTTTACTCGATATAACATTACCGATAGTTTTAAGTGTCCTAACAAAATTAATCGAAATTGGCAAAGCGAGAGTTATGATTGCATCACCCGGTATACACTCGGTATACCCGACATCACAAAAGCCAAGGTACCGACCAGCACTTGTGCGTACCTTCCATTTATGCACCTGTTTATTTCCAGCCTTCCAAAACTAAGTGAGATGTAAGTCACGGAACACGTGCCGCCATCTCGTTGCGGAACCAAGTAGTATGTTGTCACCACAGCTCCAAATAACACAGAATGTTAAAAAATAGAGACTGTATACAACCAACTAACAATTTAGTAAATTGTGAGCCCTGGACCATTTATAGCCCAATATAGGGACAAATTATGTAAGGCTAGATGGATTCTGACC
Source organism: Tillus elongatus (assembly GCA_964006375.1). Lineage (NCBI taxonomy): Eukaryota > Metazoa > Arthropoda > Insecta > Coleoptera > Cleridae > Tillus > Tillus elongatus. The sequence continues at coordinate 17,307,644 of OZ023268.1, read as the reverse complement.
ACAATTAGAACCGCTTGTCCTGGAGATTACTTCTGCAAAATTGCATCAATGCATTAATTGCGTGAGTTTGTGAGCTAGATCTGGATCAGACTGTTCGGTTGTGGAAAACAGTAAATCACCCCGGCAGCTGCCAAAATAGTATGAACAGAAATCGCCAGCACAAGGATGAATATATCTTGGGCCTGATTCAAAATGGTCGGGCAGGATATGTTAGTGGTACCGAGGCTGAGGAATAACAGAGCTCCAAGGGTACTGATTTATATATTTAACAACAAGAGATAGGGTTGGTAGAACAAAAGTGATTGCAAAACAATAGCTTTCAGAATATAGAAGAACCATAGAAAGCCTGCTGTTTAGGATCAAAACGAAGTATTCTAGACTGGCTTTCTTTCTCTCATTTCCAATGCTAGTACGCACATTTTAATACTGACGTTCCCAGCTTCAATAATAAAAAAGATGTCGGCCATGTGATAAAATGTGAAATATACCGTAATAATAGCTATTTATGTAACTAAGTGTTTCACTATGTTGTAAGAACCCAATAAAATATGCTAAAAATAATATATTACTGTTCTCTACTTACTTTTTGCAGCTTCTGCGGCGTTGGTTGACGACGGTGGAATTGCCTTGGTCAGCTGAAATAAATATAATATTTAATGTAATATATAATAATATATAATATAAGAAGGTTTATTGACAAACATTTACAATTAGATATAAAAGGTTACCAAATATAAATACACAATAAAAAATAGAATAAACATTCAATACAAAGAAGTAATTAACAAATCAATAAACGCGCATGTCGTACATTCTAAAGTAATCAGTTAACAGTTATCCCGAGAGTTATAAGACTTGGACATCTTCACAGAAGCAAACTTGCTTGTTAGCGAAAATGTCTATGCGACATGATAAAGAAACTGAAAAATATAAACACAAAAACAACCATAATATTAGTGTAGAATATCATATAGTGAACAATATTTGGCAGCGTTCTACAATCCATAAATGTCAAAAACAGCAAAATTAACTCCATATGCCCACACTATACAAAACACAACACACAACAGAATTATGATTGTCAAAGAAGTAAAACCGCGTAATTAATAGTCAGGAGACAAAATACCCTTAAAAAAATAGCAAACGCAAACAACACCGCCACAAGCAAAACGTATGTATACGCACCGTCTGTTGCAATATATAAAATTCTTCCCCAGCCGCAGCTAGCGACGCCAAACATCCGAGGCGACCTTTCCGACAACAATCAAAAACAGCCAATCACAGTGTATGACTTGATCCCATAACCATGATAACAAAATATTTTAAAGCTGCAACCGTCCGTCCCCGCGATGCCCTTGGCAAAACGAGAGACAGAAATAAAAATATATAGGTACTTTAAAATCCAGAAATACAGACTCAATCAGTAATCTGTGCTCAAATTATATTCAGTTATATTTCATCCATTCACATACAAAAACACAAGCATACGATAACAAACACACCAAAGGACTCCAAACACCCCCGCATTAACAAGTCAAACAGTCACCAAAAACCAGAAGGGTCGATAATCAAGAGGAGGCAACCACCCGAGCGATAACACTCCTCGGTGTATTAAGCAGCCACAGTTGAATCCTTTTTTTATAAAGCCTATAAGAATCTGTACATCTTATAATAAGAGGCAGGTTATCAAAGAGTCTAAAACCAATACACATAAAACTTCTCTGACCAATCCTTTTTTCCGCCCTATACTTCTTCGTGACACCATTTTTGTACAACGTAGAGTAAGTATGTTCTGCAAAATTAGCAGCACCTTTGTGTCTGTAAATATAAATACACTGGCATGAACTAAATGGCATGTACTTAGTTTTGTTCCAGTTTATGGACAATAGGTTTTGGTTCAACCACGTTTTTAATGCTTTTAAATCGGTCTCCCCTGTTTCAGATATAACCAATCCGGGGCGGTGTACAAAATAGCCGTACCGTCATCATAACTGACGATCTCTCCTTCTGACGGTAAGCGAAGCATGTCATTTATGTATATGTTGAATAAAGAAAAAGAACATTGTTAATAAGCAACAATAAAGATCTTTTAAGAAAGACAACAAAGCTTTACAATAAAAAAAATGTTTAGCCGCAGAATGTGCGTTACTGTAGCGAATTTTTATAAAAATCTTGAAAATATGGAAAATCCTCGAAAAGTACAAAAATTGTATTTCCTTAAACAATAAATTTGGTTTGATGAAATGCCCTACACATGCTGTCTTTACGAAGTTTTTGCTACATATCAGTTGGATTCTATTGATGGAGACCAAAATAGATTATTAAAATTTGAAAAAACTTGATGAAAATGCGGTACTTGTCTCTATTTTGTCCATTTACCGATTTATTGGCGAAAGAGAGGAACTGTTTGAAATTTATTAGTTAAATTAAAGATTATAATACAGTAAATCACAAACCCTTTAATTTAAATTGCGGCTATAAAAACACATAAAAGTGAAGAACAGCTATTGAAACACACACATATAAGACCCTGCACAGTCCTAATGTTTATTGTCCAACACCCACTTTCGTTTTAGAATATTTGTTTGAAAATTACTAATTTTGACGTTTCAAATCGCAAGTTTAAAGTTTCTGGAAGGAAAATCATTAAATTTTGAGAGCATCTTTTTGGTACTTTTTGACCTTTCTGCATCCAAAAAAACTATCTTTTTGTCTGTAATATGCAATACATTTTGCTAATCACACATATTGCTTTTGTATTTTGACCTCCTTTGAGCTTCAGTGCAACAATTTTTTTAAATGGCTATAACTTGTTTCTTTAACACACACATATAAGACCCTGCACAATCTTAATGTTTATTATCCAACACCCACTTTTGTTTTAGAATATTTGTTTGAAAATTACTAATTTTTACGTTTCAAATCGCAAGTTTGAAGTTTCTGGAAGGAAAATCATTAAATTTTGAGAGCATCTTTTGGTACTTTTTGACCTTTCTGCGTCCAAAAAAAATTATCATTTTGTCTGTAATATGCAATACATTTTGCTAATCACACATATTGCTTTGGTATTTTGACCTCCTTTGGCCTCCGGTGCGACAATTTTTTTAAATGGCTATAACTTGTTTCTTTAAAGCTAGAGAGCTACATTTTGGTACATAGTATAAGTACGCTATATATGAGCAACTTGCGCACCAAATTTGGTTTATATATCTTTCCAATTTTTGAAGATACAACAATCTTACGAAAGATAAATATAACAATTTTTGTGCTAAATAATTAATTATAGTTTTTAAGGAATTTTCATTAGGAAAATTCACTAATAGGGAGGTAACGATGGTAAGACTTTAATTTGTCGAACATTATCTTATAATCATAGTTACAAAAATTAAACCCCCTTCATTTCACCCCCACCACTTTATCCATTTTTTTTTAAATAGCAACGCTACATTTTTTCATCACAATTCGATGGATCATATTTTTCTGAATGCGAAGATACCCCATATGTATGGTCTAATATTATAGTTTGCAATACAGGGTGGAAATTTAATACCGCAATATTAAAACTTAACAGTTTACCCTGAAATTCAAATTTCGAAAATAAACTTAATAAAAACACTCCTTTCTTATAATAAATGTTCAGAATATTCTCCATTCACTTGTACACAACAAAATAATCTGCTCTGGAATTCTTCCCTAACTCTGTTCCAACACGTCAGACGTTACGTTCCTAATTTATGTTGTTATTATCATTTTCAAATCATCTAAATCAGCAGATTGTGTTTTATACACTCTGCTTTTACGGTATCCCCATGAAAAGAAATGAAAAGGTGTAAGTACTGGTGATCTAGCGGGCCATTCTACGAAACATCTTCGTCCAATTCATATTTGTGGACAGACTTCGTGTTAATACTCCCGTACTTGAAGAGCAAAGTAGGACGGTGCATCGTCTTGTTGAAACCATATCCTTTCATGGGGAATATTAGGTTCCATTACATTTGGACTCAATTCTGCTAACATTGGGACAACCTGTTCTCTTAGCATTTCTAAATATCTTAGACCGTTTAGATTTTTTATAAAAACAGGTCCAACTACGTGATCACCAATGATACCAGCCCAAACGTTCAACTTCTGAGGACGCTGAGTGTGTGTTTGTTGCATCCGGTGAGGGTTTTCGGCAGCCCAGTATCTGCAATTTTGCCTATTTATATCGCCATTCAAAAGAAATGTTGCTTCATCGGAAAACAGAACGTCGGCAGAAGAAATAACATTTATATGTAACATGTCCAGCAGTTGTTCACAAATTTGCAGTCTTCTATCAGAATCACTATCAATCAACTCTTGAACGTGTTGTAGTTTATAGGGATGCATTTCTTCGTTTTTGACACACCCTTAAAACTCTTGATTGACGGGTAGAAGTTGTTGGTTCTTCTTGAAAAGCCAATAAAATATTGAGTTTTAAATCTTCTTCAACAAACTTGGGTCTCCTAAGCAGTGGTTTAACGTGTCAATAATCACGAAACTGTGAATGTATCTTAGACACAGTTCCCTGGGTTAGTGGGGGCAAATCTGGATGTTTTTCATTAAATAGGGTAACAACTTGTGCTTGTGTTCTACACATATCACCATGCCCAATCATCATTATTATTTCTGTTTGCAGAGTTTCAGTTAAGTATTACATTATTAGACCAAAAATTAATTGAAATTGTCGGAACAAAGTTACGACTAACTTCTTAGGAGATCGTGTATTCAACACAATACACCACAAAATAAAACAGAACTGTTAAATTTCACCTTTCACACTGCAAAAATTGGTAGTTAATAAGAGACGATTAATGATACCAAGTACGTTTTAGATAAAAGACAAGATAAGAAATTTAAGATAAGAGTCAGTGAAGAATTCCGGAGAAGGTTCTTTCGTTATGTCGAAGTGAATGGAGAACATTTTGAACATTTATTATAAGAAAGGGACGTTTTTATTAAGTTTATTTTCGAAGTTTGAATTTCAGGGTAAGCTGTTTAGTTTTAATATTCCGGTATTAAGTTTCCGCCCTGTATTGAAAACATTGACCATACATATGGGGTATCTCCGCATTCAGAAAAACGTGATCCATCGAATTGTGATGAAAAAATTTAGGGTTTCTTTTTTTTTTTTAGATGGATAAAGTGGTGGGGTAAAATGGTGGGAGTTTATTTTTTAACTATGATTATAAGAAAATGTCGGCAAATTAAACTTCACGTATCTCAGCGTTTGCACAAAAACTATTTTTTGCTGAATTAGGAATTTGATTCAATAAGTGTCTTTCACACTGTATATATATATATATATATATATATATATATATATATATATATATATATATATATATATATATATATATATATATATATATATATTATCAATACATACATTTAGCTAAAAACATTTTTGCTTATAAAATAGATCACACCTCTGCATTATTGAATAACCTACTAGAGCTTTGGCTATGGCTGTCAATAAAGAGACCACCATCACAATACAGACAGCGTGTGTTTATACATCATAATTAAAAGAAAAACTATGACTTACATGGTCGGAAGCAAGGTTATATAACGTATAGTCATGGCGCAGTAAATACTATATGGTAGCGAATTTTTATAAAAATTTAATCCTACACATGTATATATTTTGGATTTTCTTAATAATGGCCAATTTCAATTTCATTGCATTTGTGAGTTACTTTTATATGTTTTCCTTTTCTAGCAACAAATTTCCAATGCTGTCCTTGATGAACCATGGGTCCTTTTTCAAAACCAGCACGGATACAGTTATCAGAAATCAATAAAATAAACATTAGGGTATAAGGTATCTAACAATGAGAATTGTGCAGAATCGGATGTTCGAAGGAGTGTTCGATAAAAAAAAATTATACCACCAGCAACTTATGGGCCCAGTGTGAGTATAAGATGCAGCTTAAGACATTCTATGATTATCATATATATATTTTCTCGTATCTTTTATAATAACGGGTATATTGAACTGTAGAGTAGAAATGCGTCACACTGTACATATGTAAACAGATAAAACCTGCAACTAACCCCAGCTATTGGTTCTAGGGGGCCTAGTTCACGCTCATTTGAATACATATTTACAAAATTCAAAAGTCGCGGTCTCCATGATAGCGAATTCTTTCTACGAAAATTCTCTAAAAATTACATACTATTAAACCACAAACTCTAAAGCACTACTGCCAAAGCACAAGAAAGAGACTATTTCAAATGAATCTTCTGAAAACATTTTAGTAAAATGAAGGACAATGACGGTTGAAGCTGAAACGTAAGGGTTTATAAAACACTCTTCTTGCGACATTTTATCTACATAACCCGTATTTGATTCGTTTCAGGTTCTTTGCCTAAAAGTTGGCAATTTTGAAGTTTCAAATCGCGACTTTGACGTTTTAAGAAGAAAAACTGTGAAATGTTCAAAGTTATTTTTCTGGTACTTCCTGACCTATTTGAGCCACAAAAAACGTACTTTTTATCTGTAATATACAATAGATTTTATTATCGCCAAAAAATCTTCGGTTTGGTGCGTTCCTCTGGTGATCAGTGGCACCCAATGTTTTTTGTTTAAATGCCTATAAGTTTTTATTTTTTTTAACTTAAAGACCTAAATTTTGGTAGGTAGCATACCTTTGTTATTTCCGGAGATAAGAAAATTTTCCGCAAAAAAAACACTAACTTTCTCGGAAAAATGGTCCGATTTTTCTGCCGAACGGACTTACAACTTACAAATTCAATGACTCTGAAAGTGACCATTATTAAGGAAATTCAAATTAATAAATTATTTTAATTGGACGTGAGGAAGAGGTTATTCCGCTGTAAGTTTGTCTACACCAGGGATTTTTTCTTGCCTAAACTATTTAAGAGAATTGTTAAATTCTTTAAGTCTAGGCGGGCCCAGATCTTTCTTATTTCCTCTATATAGCATTTTTCATAATTAATCTGCCCTCTGTGGTATGCTAGATAGGTTGTTGAATGTTAGCAATGTTTTCCGCTTCTAGCAATACATTTCCAATGCTCTCCTTTATGAATACCACTAACCATGGGTCTTTTTTTCAGAAGCAGCACGGATACAGTTCTCAGAAAGCAAAAAAGTGAACATTGAGGTATAAGGTATCGAACAATGATCATTGTTCACAATCGGATGTTTATTTAAAAACATTTCCATACTCAGCTAATTACTATCGTATTTGTTACATTTTTAACTAATAAACTATTTTCTCTAGCACTTACAGGATGGTTTTTACCACAAATATCCTTGCAAACGCATGATCAGTCCACTGTTCCGTATTTTAATTGTACTGAATGATCTTTAAATATTACAACACATTTCTCAGATCCGTGATTATCCGATAGTTCTGTTTTTGTCTTTTGGATTACCCAACATACCCTAATATATTTTGTATCTAAAACGTTACCCTTAAGCTTACTTTCATATAAGTATCAGTTAAACCTTCTATAAGCCAGAGTTCAAAATGTTAAGAATGTTGTTTCTATACTCTATTTTCGAGCAGGCGTAGACTATACTAATAATTTTAAAATTTCTGTACATTTTTAATCTACTGCTATTACATTTTATTGACTTTAAATTTACAGCTTCTTTCTATTTCTTTATTTGTAGAGAAAATTTATAGTAACGATACTCAAAATTGTTATTTAGCTCAAAACTTTTTGCTTATAAAATAGATCACACTTCCGCATTATTGAAAAACCTTCTAGAAATTTGGCTACAGTTGTCAATAAAGAGACAACAGCCACAATACAGACAGCGTGTGTTAATATATTACAATTAAAAAAAAACTAATACTTACATGGTCGGAAGCAGGAACTTTAACTGGTAGATTTCTTGCTCCATGGGACTGAGTGTGGGGAGCATTTGATCTTTTCAGAGGTTTGCTGCCAGACCATTTCGGCCTACTATAATCACATGACTTTATCTGTAAAATAAACATTGTATATAAAATTAATTGCACTGACAATATTACAATTAAAAGAAAAACTAATACTTACATGGTCGGAAGCAGGAACTTTAGCCGGCAGATTCCTTGATCCACTGGACTGAGTGTGGGGAGGATTTGAACTTATTAGAGGTTTGCCTGTAACATGAATCCTTTGGAGTCCATAACTGGAGACACCTCTGGAGTGTTTGTCGGGTTGGCCTGGGTAGTTGCCCATACCCTCGTGGCTTGGTTTGCTGCCAGACCATTTCGGCCTACTATAATCACATGACTTTTCCTGTAAAATAAACATTGTATATAAAATTAATTGTACTGACAATCTTCGTTTTGGTTAAAAGGTAAAGTATAATTTATTCTACGCATCAAGGTTGGATAACGTATAGTCATGACGCAGTAAATACTATATGGTAGCCAATTTTAATAAAAATGTAATCCTACACATGTATATATTTTCGGTTTAATGGTTAATGAATTTTATAAAATAAATAGACAGATTAAGGGTTAATCTAAAACCAAAATTATGCATGCAAAAGTAAATAAATATTAAAAAAATAATTATATTTGCATTTTAATAAAGGTCATCAACATAGTGTGTCAACGACTATATCAATATTTATAGTTAAACGTTTCCCAACAGAGTAAATGCTTATTTAAGAAATTTTGCCTACGACAGTCAACGTATTTAGAGACTTAGTTAATTACATTACAGGATGGTTTTTACCACAAATATGCTTGCAAACGCATGATCAGTCCACTGTTCCGTATTTTAATTGCACTGAATGATCTTTAAATATTACAACAGATTTCTCAGATCCGTGATTATCCGAAAGTTCTGTTTTTGTCTTTTGGATTACCCAACATACCCTAATATATTTTGTATCTAAAACGTTACCCTTAAGTATACTTTCATATAAGTATCAGTTAAACCTTCTATAAGCCAGAGTTCAAAATGTTAAGAATGTTGTTTCTATACTCTATTTTCGAGCAGGCGTAGACTATACTAATAATTTTAAAATTTTTGTACATTTTTTATCTACTGCTATTAGATTTTATTGACTTTAAATTTACAGCTTCTCTCCATTTCTCTATTTGAAGAGGTTAGTTAAACCTTCTAGAAGCCAAAGTTCAAAATGTTAAGGATGTTGTTTCTATACTCTATTTTTGAGCAGGCGTAGACTACTAATAATTTTAAAATTTTATACATTTTTAGTCTCCTGCTTTAAATTTACAGTTTTTACCTATTTCTGCATTTGAAGAGGAAATTGATAGTAACGATATTGAAAATGGTTACTTAGCTAAACCTTTCTGCTTATTAAATAGATCACACTTCCGCATTATTGAATAACCTACTAGAACTTTGGCTACGGTTGTCAATAAAGAGACAACAGCCACAATACAGACAGCGTGTGTTAATATATTAGAATTAAAAGAAAAACTAATACTTACATGGTCGGAAGCAGGAACTTTAACTGGCAGATTCCTTGCTCTTTGGGACTGAGTGTGGGGAGGATTTGAACTTTTCAGAGGTTTGCTGCCAGACCATTTCGGCCTACTATAATCACATGACTTTTCCTGTAAAATAAACATTGTATATAAAATTAATTGTACTGACAATCTTCGCTTTGGTTAAAAGGTAAAGTATAATTTATTCTACGCATCAAGGTTGGATAACGTATAGTCATGGCGCAGTAAACACTATATGGTAGCCAATTTTAATAAAAATGTAATCCTACACATGTATATATTTTCGGTTTAATGGTTAATGAATTATATAAAATAAATAGACAGATTAAGAGTTAATCTAAAACCAAAATTATGCATGCAAAACTAGATAAATATTAAAAAAATAATTATATTTGCATTTTAATAAAGGTTATCAACATAGTGTGTCAACGACTGTATCAATATTTATAGTTAAACGTTTCCCAACAGAGTAAATGCTTATTTAAGAAATTTTTCCTACCACAGTCAACGTATTTAGAGACTTAGTTACTTACATTACGAATAAAAAATATTGAGGTGCTAAAGATTTATTTTTTATTTTTCTGTATTTTGACCTTTAAGTTCCTTGGGGGGAGGGGGTGCGTAAAGCCATCGGTCCCGTGTCCCTGCGATGTTGGGCAGGTTAAAGATCTTACCCTCCTCACAGAAAGGCATGGGTTCGGCAAAACAAACACACACACACAAAACGCACACAACACCACACATCAACGACCTGTTCAATGCCTATTTGTGTAATAAACCGTGAATCATGTCTCTGGATTTCGAAACCCATGCCTTTACAATCCTCATAGAAAAACGTAAAGCTGGTGCAGTTTTGTCACTGACTGGAGTAACATTATACATTCTTGGCGCAATATAAGTATAACTACGCTGGCCCACAGTCTTATTGGCTCTGCTCGTTTGAGTTGCCGCTGCTGCCTTTAGTCTGGTTACGAATGATTGCTCTATTCTAGAGAAACAATCATAGTTCCTTACATATGTTAACACAGCCAACGAAAAAAGTTGCCCAATATAATTAGCTCCTGCCTCAGCGTACAACGCTTCAGATGGGTAAGTGTAGCACTTATTATATATCAGTTTCAGAAACCAACGTTGTATTATTTCCAATTTTTTCAGGTGACAACTCGTCGCAGCACCCCAAACAACAATCCGGTATGTAGTTAGGGGTTCAATCAATTCGGAATATACCATTCTAAGATAGGCCGTTGTCATAAAGGTTTTCAGGTATTTAAACTTAAACAAATTGGTTCTTAACTCTTTAGCAACTACACCAACATGCTCATCCCAACGGAGATGTTGATCTATGATGATTTCCAAATAGCTAACGTTTTGTGCCGCCTCAATTTGGAAATATTGGTTATTACACAATATTTCCAGTGTATTAATTGAAGATAAATGTGGCTTATAAGACGTAAATGCAATATACTTCGTGTTCTTCATGCTAACAGTTAACCGTTAACAATTGGACTCAAACCACCTCTTAATATTCACAAAGTAATCTTCAATTTTGGTCTTTAGTCGTTTCCAAGAACAATCTTATATGGAATTGCAGTATCATCTGCAAAACCACTTGCTTTGCCAGCTGTGTGCATATTAAGTAGATAATCTATATACAAATTAAATAACAACGGGCCCTAGACTGTACTCCGAGGAACGCCAAATTCACCTATATCAAAATCCCTGCAGCCGTTGTTGATTTTTGTGTACCGCCTTCTAGACCGTAAATAATCTTTAATTAATAGCAGAGGAACACCCCTAAAACCGATACCCTCTAATTTTCTGACAAGAATTTTGTGAACATCTAAAAAGATGCAAATACTTCGTTTGTGCTTATCAAGAGCAGAATAGATTCCTCTAGTTAGGGTATTCAACGCATTCTGTGTTTACAGACCTGGCGCCAAAGTGCGATTCTGTGACGATGTTATGCTTTTTTTTAGGCAGTGTGTTATTTTTTGACAAATAATTTTTGTAAAACATTGGCTATGTTTGATAGTAATGATATCGGTCTATAATTAGGCATTTCGTCTCTGTTTCCTCCTTTAAATAATTGTTTTATTAATTCTTTAGAATTTCTGGGAAAATACCGAGTTCTATGCATCTGTTGATTAAAAAATAGTCAGTGAAGCTGCAAGGACATACGTGAATTACCTTAAATTCTCCACAGTGATTGAGTCCAACCCAGGAGCTTTTTTTACTTTCATACTCGTTGTATATTCAATGACCTTAGACTCACATTTATATGTTAGAAAAATGCTGTATGGCTTCATATCTACCTCAAGACTGTCCCCCGATGAAGGTATTTTTTGTGCCAATGCTCTCCCAACCGATGACAAATATTTATTGCATGCGTTGGCTATTCCCCTTGGGTTGGAGTTATTTAGTGAGTTATCAGCCCTATATTGAATGTTTCTGGCAGGATCATCTCTGGCTTCTCTAGTTAGCCGACCTACGGTCCCCCAAAGCCTTTTAGATGAATTAGGGTGTTTTTAACAAAGTTTGCTATTGCGGACTTGATGAATATCTCTTTTAACCTATTTATATATCGCACACCTGTAGTTTCTTATTTTTATCACTAGGACTTTGTCCCATTGTTCTGTATAAGCTATCTTTTGTGTTTATCGACTTATTTATACCCTGTGCTATCCAAGATTTTCTGGGTGTCTTCTTGTTTTTTATCTTAGCTCTAACAGTATACCTTTCCAGCAATGACTTAAGAAACTCCACAAAAGTTCCGCAGCGATATTAAAGTTTTTAGAACCACAAATCATATCCCAATCTGTATGCTCTAGTTTCCTACGTTCTCTATTATAATCTATGTGACATTTTACCTCTAATTTATCGAGTTTAATTTCTTTTTCAGAGTTCACAGGAAGATCTAATAATATAGAAAAATGATCGGTGATAGAAGTATGGTAAACCACGCTTAAAACATCGCACTCCGACATAGAACAAGAGGCACAGTTGTTCTGCATCCTCGTGTATTTCTCTACTCTATTAACAAACCCGTGCTACTTTTTTATATAAACGTAGGCACCATTACACATATTGTCTATATACCCTCCGCTATATAAAATGTCATATTCCTCCATCTTGAATATGTTTGCACAATCGACCTGCCAAGTCTCAGTAAGTACAATCACATCAAAACTACACATCAGAGACAACACTACCTGCAATTCCTCAACGTTTTTATAAATGCTTCTTATCTTATTACGGAATAATTTTAAGCTGTTTGCTTTAAAAAAGTTTTGCTTTGAACATGGTCGTATAACACCTCAGTATTGCAAACCGAAAGCGAAAAATTGCTAACATACTGGTCCATTGCTGAAGAAATATACACCCGTACATATGAAAAGTGTAAATCCCAAAAGAAGCGATTAAAACGTAGATTAAAAATTTTGCCAAGATAAAATATAATTATAGTCTGGACGCAGCAAGTGCGTTATGGTAGTGACTTTTCATTAAAATGTTCTTAATAGCAAATATGTGTGTTTTTTTTAAGAAAGCAGGCATCAAATTTGGTTGCGAGTATAACCTATATAGTAGAAACAACGTGCCATGTTGCATCAAAATGACTTTATTGTTTGAAAATGTACAAAACTTTCCGAAAGTAAACTTAAAGTGTTCCCGAAAAACTGGTTTCTTGGTCAACCTTATAGGTTAATAGCAAATTGAGCTATTCAAATTTGAAGCATTTAACGAAAATTCGCTACGATAACGCACTTGCTGCGTCCCGAATTTCTTTTCTTACAAACATGCATTATATTTCGATGGAAAATGCACTAACATAAGGCGTGTTCGATTAAAAAAAAAAAATTATCACCAACGACTTATAGGCCAGCCTGTGATTGTAGAAATATTTTTTCAGATGTAGCTCAAGACACCCTATAATTAATGTATACAATTTTTTTCGTATCTTGTATATTAACGGGTATATGGAACTTTATTGAACTTTTACGAAATTTCGATAAAAAATGTGTGTTTTTTGTTTCCTTAACGTCGGCCTATTTCTGCGACTATGGACAATCAGCGACGCCAGGGAGCAGTTTCACCTCACTATCCTGGAAATTTTGCCGAAACCCTGCTTTTTTGTAAGGAGGGTAGGGATCTTTAACGTGCCCAAGACCGCATGGACACGGGACCGACAGATTTACGCCCCCTCCAAAAGGCGGAACGTGCAGACATTCAACTTGCTCAAATATAATGCCAGAACCTCGGTTGGACATAAATTATATACCATTAAACGATAAACTCTATAGCTAAGATTACTGCCAACGCATCAGAGAAAGGGTTTATTTCAAATGAATGTTCTTACAATTACCGTTGAAGCTAAGACTTCAGGCTTTGTAAAACATTATTCTTGAGACACCTTCTTCCAATAGCTCGTATTAGTTTAAGGTTCTTCGCCTAAATGTTGCCAATTTTGACGTTTTAAATCGCTACTTTAACGTTTTGAGGAAAACCCCAATTTATTTTTCTTTAAATGTTTATAACTTTTTCGCTTTTTAATCTGTAGAGCTTAATTTTGCTAGATAATTTACATATAGCGATATAAACTCGCGAACCAAATTTGGTTGCCTTTACTTTGTTATTTCCGGATATATACATTTTTTTCGAAAGAAAACACGAAATTTTCAGGAAAAACCTAGACCGATTTTCCTGGCTAACAAACTTATCCACGCCACTTGCAAAGGGAAGGTATTTACCAAATTTAATCAAAATCAGCTGATTATTGAGTTATCGGTGTGATACATATTAATATATATATATATATATATATATATATATATATATATATATATATATATATATATATATATATATATATATATATATATATATATATATATTGTTACGTTTTCTCCGGGTTCTGGATAAGTGAGATTTTAAATTTTAACAAAACAACTTTATTTACACTCTAAATAAGGATACAATAAAATTTCTAGAATGTCTCTCTCACAAAACACTTCATTTACTGGCCTTACAATTACTACTCTCAACAAAAGTCACTAATCTGGTACTACAGTCACTACTCTCTTAACACTTTACACTGCTTCTTCAAGTCACTACCACATTCTCTTACTGAACTGAACTAACTCGGGCTGGCTTGCTTTCGCTTTTATATACTCGCCGTACCTTCCCCTCCTTTCTAGAGCATTCCATTCCAGAACGTTATATATATATATGTATCACACAGATAACTCAAAAAATAATGGGCAGATTTGGATTAAATTTGGTACATACCTTCCTTTTCCTTTTGCAAGTGGCTTGCAGTTCGTTAGTCAGAAAAATCAGTCCAGGTTTTCCCGGAAATTTTGGTTTTTATATCTCCGTAAATAACAAAGTAAGGGCAACTAAATTTGATATGATCGTTTCTGTAATAAAGATTATGCTGTGTACCAAAATTTAGAGCTCTTTGTTAAAAGACAAAAAAGTAAGAGGCAAATTAATTTTTAAATAATTAAATCTGATTTAAGAAAGTTAAAGCGTCAAAATTGAGAGTTATGGTAGGAGTACGAATATGAGTGAAAAATACGACAAGAAATGACTAACAAGCTCCTAGATATGTGTTTAAGTTTATTTTTTTAGAATATGAGCAAAAAATCAATTGTAAATTAAAATTGTTTTGTGTAAATGGTAAAGTACTCTTAACATGTATTACGAGAGATATACCTGTTAGCTGCTTGTACATTTATGTCCGGCGTAGCCCAGTTGGGTAAGCCGTGTACCTCGGATAGTCGACTCCGACATGACGAGTTCTAACCTTAGTTGGTGATTTTACTTTTTATAATTTTTTTTAAATCTCATTTCACGTAACCGTTATCTAATCAGATTGTTGTTATTCCGGTAAATTTTTTAGTGATTTTTTGTATAAAAGATAATCTGATAAAGAGGAGATGAAAGTTTTAAGACTTAATTCAATTTGAATAGCATATCCATATTTAATGCAGTCGTAGACTTTTCCCGTGTCTTCACAAGTGCCTGTTTTAGTTAATTTTCTTTGAAAAAATCACTGATGAGGAGATCCCGACTTTTAAATTTAGAAAACATTTCTTGAAATGAGCGCGAACTAGGCCCGCTAGGACCCATATCCAGGGTCAGTTTAAATTTTATATACACACACACACACACACACACACACACACACACACACACACACACACACACACACATATATATATATATATATATATATATATATATATATATATATATATATATATATATATATATATATATAACGGGTGAACCATTTACCAAAATTCAAGTCTGTAAGTTTAAAGACAAAAAGTTAGAGGCATTTAAAGAAAAAAATTGGGGTTTACCTCAAAACGTAAAAAGTCGCGATTGGAAACGTCAAAATTGGCAACCTTTAGGCAAAGAACCTGAAAGAAATTCGGATTATGTAAACAATGTTCTGCAAAACCTTAAATTTCAGCTTCAGCCATCATTGCCCTTCATTTTAAAAAATATTTCCATAAAATTCATTTCAAATAAACACCTTCTCTGATGTTTTGGCAGTAGTTTTAGTTAAGTTTATGGTTTCAGGGTCTAAAATTTTTAGCTGATTTTCGTAGAAAAAATTCGTTAATGAGGAGACCGCGGCTTTTGATTTCTAAAAAGATTTCTTCAAATGAGCGCAAACTAGGCTCCTTAGAATCCATATCCGGTTTACTTTCTGTTTACATATATACAGAGTGACGCATTTCTACGGAAAAGCTCAATATAATTGTTATTATGCAAGATACGAGAAAAAATTGTATACGTTACTTATAGGGTGTCTTGAGCTGCATCTGATAAAATTATTTTGACAATCACAGGCTGGCCCATAAGTCGTTGGTGATACCTACATTTTTTGTGAACATTCCTTATTGCATTTTTGCATTTGCATCGAAATATGATTCATGTGTGTAAAAAAAATCAAGACGCATTAAGTGCGTTTTGGTAGCAAGTTTTCATTAAATGTTTCAAAATTCAATAACTCAATTTGCTATTAACCTAAGGTTCGTCGGCTAGGAAACGAGTTTTCTCGGAAACATTTATATTTTATTTTCGGAAAATTTTTGTACATTTTCAAGCACGTTATTTTGATAAAATATGGTACATTGTTTTTACTATATAGGTTATACCGATGGCCAAATTGATGCCTGCTTGCATTAAACAGACATATTTGCTATTAAAAGCCTTTTTATGAAAATTCACTTCCATAACGCACTTGCTGCGTCCCGAGCTTTTTTAACCTGATCTGACTTAAGGAATAGGTTATTCTGCTGTTAGTTTGTCCATAACAGAAGTTTTTCTTGTCTGAGTTTTTAATTCCTTTCTTGAAACAGCTGGGCCCAAATAATGTGGATTTATCTTCCCTATTTTTTCTATACACAATTTACAAATAATCTGCTCTCCATAGTAATATAGATAAGAATCAGAGAGAGATATATAAGAAATGACTCTTATAGATTGATTTTTCAGTGGTTATGGATGTCTTCATTTCCAGTAATACATTTCTAATGTCATCTTTTATGACTATCACTAACCAGAAGAACTTTTTTTCACAAACGGAATAGTTAAAGTAAAAGTTATCGGTCATTTATAATGGTTTATCGTTATATGTTTATTTTATGTTCAATATAGGGTGCCCTTTTTGCCAAAATATGCTAGACAATGCAATCTATCTACGATTCCGTATCTTAATTGCACTAAATATTCTTTAAATCTCACAATAAATTTCTCAAATCCCCGACTTTCCGATCGGCCTGGTTTTATGTTTTGAACTACTAACATATTTTAATGTAACTTTAACTTAAATCTAAAACGTTGCCTGGAAGCTTACTTTCTTACAACTATTATTTAAACCTTCCATAAGCTATATTTGAAAATGTTAAAGACATTTGTATCTACTTTCTCTTTTCGTGAAATCTACTAATGATTTATTTAAATTTTATACATCTTATAGTGAAATGTGCTGCTATGAAGTTTTATCAATTTTGTACTTCCAGCTTCTCATCGCTCTATTTCAAGACCAAATTTATAATTTTACGAGAAACCAAAACTATTTTGCTTATACAACAGATCACACGTTTGCACTAATGAATATCTCATTCGAACTTGGCTCAGGCTACATATACAGCGTGTGCTTTTATAATAAGACTAGAAAAATAGTGTTACCTGATTAAAAAAGAAATCTCGTCTAACTCCTAAAAGGTCTGGTCCCAAATAGGACTTCAGTAGTTCGTAGTCCCCTAATGATTTCTTCACTTGTTGGGCGATTTCGTCCGATTCCGAAGGTTTGACCTGTAAAGGAAACATTGTGTATATAGTATTGATAATATCAGTTTTTTTGGATAGTAATAAAGATATATTATATCGTATCTAGAAAGGTTAATAAATCGTACAGCATAATTTAAATTCCTGACGCAGCAAGTATATTATGGTAGCGAATTTTTATGAAAATTGACTCCAATTTTTTTTTATTCCAACAACTCACCACCAGGGCTTACAGCCTAAATACTATCGTACCGTGGGTGTCGACAAGGAGGAAAGAGGCAACTTGGCAGCCTTTGGGTGAGGGTAGGGTCACCGATCAGACGTATAGCTCTCTTCTGAATGGAGTCCAGGATAGCGAGTGTAGAAGCGGCACCCCAGATGTGGGAGCAGTATTCGAGGCTTGGTATTATTTGTGAAGTATATAAGGTATAGAGATTAGCTGGTGAAAAGTATTTGCGAGCCCGGAAGAGGAAACCTAATTTATTAGCAGCCGCTTCTGCAATTGATGTGACATGTTGGTGCCAATTGAGATTTCGATCCACAGAAATGTCAACAAGTGAAAAGGACACATTACTGTGATTAACTTGGTTGTTCATTGTGGTGGGTCTAGGGCTGGTGTATCTCTTATGAGATAGAAAGCAAGACTGAGTTTTGGTGGAGTTGAATTGTACAAGATTTCTACTTCCCCAGTATAATATTTTTTGGAGATCCACAGAGACAGAACGCTCAATGAGTCTGCAATCATCATCTAATTGGGCTAAAGAAACAGGCTTAGAATATTATATATTTAAGTGGAGGGTGCTGTCGTCCGCGTAACTGTAAACTGGGTTGGATGTGCTAGAAAGGAGGTCATTGATGTGGAGAAGAAACAAAGTAGGGGCTAAAGCTGAACCTTGAGGGACTCCTGCATTAATTGGATACAGTTTAGAGGAATAGCCATCCAAAAGAACACAAATGCTTTGGCTGGAGAGGAGATTTGCTGCCCAGGTACAGAGCTTTGGTGGTAGACCATAGGCCGGAAATTTAGTAAGCAGCGCTGCGTGCCAGACTTGGTCGAATGCTTTGGATATGTCTAGAGCGACAATCTAGGATTTACCGTGTAGTTCCATAGACTTGTTCAAAGAATAGGTGACAAAGGAAAGGAGGTCGGCAGTTGATCTGCGCTGACGGAATCCATACTGCCTGTCGTGGATTAGTCTGTGTTTTTCAAGAAATTTTAGCAATTCGGTGTTTATATACTTTTGAATCACTTTAGGGACGACTGAAAGGAAATAAATAGGCCTGTAGTTACTAGGAAGCACTTTGGATCCTTTCTTGGGGACGGGTTGTACTCGAGCAGTTTACCAGTTACTAGGGAATATGCTTCTATTGTAAGATGTCTGGAACAGACGTGTCAGGACAGGAGCAAGTTCTGCTGCGCATTTTTTGAGAACAATTGCTGGGATCTCGTCAAGGCCAGTGGCTTTCCTGGTATTAAGAGAAGAGAGCATCTTTCGTACCTTTTTAGTTTTGAAAATGATATCCGTCATTTTATGCGCGACATTGGGGACTGTTCGTGGTTGAACATTTGGAGGTGGGTTGAGAGTATAATTGCCGGCGAACAACGAGGCAAAAAGTTCGATTTCATTTCCTGAAATGAGAGGTGGGAACGTGCTTTTGCAGAAATTATTCCGAATAGATTTAGCTAGAGTCCAGAAGGGTTTGCTGCCGTTGGAGCTTGAGGGGACTTTTTTTATGTGGTTACTAAACGAGCTTTTTGCCTCAAAAAGAATGCGGACATAGCGGTTTCTTGCGTCGTTAAATGCTTGACGGTTTTTTGACTGGGATTGTGTAGAAGCGTTTTGTGAGCTTTGACCTTTTCAAGTTTAGCCTTTTCACAGGATTAAGAGAACAGTAGATAGTGCGCCACCTGGGTCCATCCCCTCCACTTTTTACTGCGCATGCGCGATGACGTCATGCGCATGCGCTGACCTGCGCAGACCTGTGACAGTTGACAGCTGACCTGTCAGATTTGACAGGTGTCAAATGTCACTGACCTGACAGCTGTCAACGTCAGCTGTCACCTGACCTGACATGTGTCAACGTCAAATGTCACCTGACCTGTCAGATGACGTCACAAGCATTCCAAGATGGCTGACCTGTCATAGACAGTTGCAACCCGGGTTCTCTCTATGGAACTAACCTGAGATGACGATTTGACAGGTGTCAAATGTCACTGACCTGACAGCTGTCAGCTGTCAGCTGTCAGCTAACCTGACAGCTGTCAACGTCAGCTGTCACCTGACCTGACATGTGTCAAAGTCAAATGTCACCTGACCTGTCAGATGACGTCACAAGCATTCCAAGATGGCTGACCTGTCATAGACAGTCGCAACCCGGGTTCTCTCTATGAAACTAACCTGAGATGACGTCACAAGCATTCCAAGATGGCTGACCCTGTAAGAGACATCTGCAACTCCGGGGTTCTCTCTATGGAACTAACCTGAGATGACGTCACAAGCGTTCCAAGATGTCTGACCTGTGTGTCCATAGATATCTACAAGTCAGGTTAGCTCTCCATGTGTGTTTGTCTGATTGTTTATTAAGGTTATGTATTTGTTTATTAAGGTTATGTTCGCACACGTGTTATCTGTTTGTTTATTAAGGTTATGTTTGTATTTGTTTATTAAGGTTATGTCATGTGTGTTGATTACCATGCATCTGTTTGTTTATTAAGGTTTTGTATTTTGTTTATTAAGGTTATGTTCGTAAACACAGCTGTTTGTTTGTTTATTGTGTTGTTGTTAAGGTGTATTGAAGTTTGTTAGGGTATTTCGTTTTTGGCGGGAAATTTGAATTTGTTTGAAAATTTGTCTCTGTTGTGTCCAGAGATATGACTCATCGAGCTAGAGAACATTCTATTTGTAAAGTTGTAGAGTGAGAGAATATTCTCTAGCTCGATGGGAGACATCTGTTGGACACAGTCATTCGGTTTAGTCACACACATACATATATGAGGAAGATATATTGAGCGGGGTAATTTGAAATCGAATTTTAATTTGAAATATGAATTTTGAAAGAAAAGCATTCGCCTGAAATTAGATTTGAACCCCCAACCACACAACTTACTCAGAGAGATACCTGTCGCTAAACCAACTATTCCACAGACGCATACGATAAAAGTTTGTTAGCAGTGGTATATATAAAACAAAAACCTGTTACATAAAACGAGTTTATCAGGCTGATGTGTGTGTGTGTGGGCAGGGGTGGTATCTCTATTACATTCCAATTGAATAATAGGAACTGTAATTTAAAAAACAATTGTATATTTATAGTAAAAGCTATTTAAAACACGTACCAATTTACCTATCTAATATCATTTAATAACAAAAACGTTTGAAGTAAACTATATCAATAAGAAAAACGTATTTACATCTAGATATGTTAATGAGTTTATTTTAATAGCGTAATAAAACTCGGGGGCTTGGTTTTATTGCCGGCGTGTTTGTTTATGTTAGTGTGTTTGTATTTTGAATGAATGAATCTAAATTTATATAGGGAGTGATCAAAAACACACAACTAACAAAACTCAATTTAAAACAACTAAACTAAACTTTGATATACGAGGATTGTTTGATAAGTATTGTTTGTATGTAAACATAAATAATATAATAGTATACTTACATACAGCAAGAGACGTCATACTTGTTTCACGACTTAGCACACACTAACGTATGTTGAGGTCTTGAATGGGGGCCCTTATAGAAATAACACAGTTGTTTAATGACATCCACTTGAACCAAACAAAACATATAGACGCTGTTGTTGATTGTTAACACACACACACACGTCATGACAGCTCGAAGTCTTTACTTAGACTGACAGAGCTGTGTAATAAAAGACAGACAATTGATTGCCCAACAAGTATCTTAGATAATCTTGTTTGAGCTTGTACAGCTGTTTAACACACACGTCATGACAGCTCGAAGTCTTTGCTTAGACTGACAGACAGAAAGGGGTTAATAAAAATGCAACAAAATAAAAATAAAACAACTGATTTACATACAATAAAAATTTATTAGGATTAATTAAGTTGTACATATTGATACATAAATGACATACAATTATTACATAATGGCTCTAACGATACCCGTTAGAGGTTTATATTCCATTACACTGTCATGAATAACCAGACAATAAACACGAGTATTTTTTGGGAAGTTGGCGTGACTCATAAACTCCACCTTAATGTCCACCGTTGAAGACTTGATTGACTCGTTCTGGTGCTGACAGTCAATCACAAATAGAGCTCTGTCTTTAAACTCGTCATAATTCAAGATAGGCTCCGACATGTTTTTATAACAGAAGCTTTTTTGAAAATCTGTATACATGTTATAGGCTTCTGCATATTTCGATTTCTCAAAATCCATATTCATAGATTCATAAGGGTAGCATTCTGAATTTAGAAACACTCGGAGGTCCAACATACCAATGTTATCGAAATAGTCTGACCTCTTCTTCACGTTATCCTTACGATCTGTTTGAAATGCTATAATCACATATCGAGGTCTTTCCAAGTTGGTTGCAGTTTTAACAGCCCACACATCTCTGTTGATATCTCTGAGTGCTGGTAACTCGTATATGTCCCATTTACGGTATGCGAGAAATATAGAGGTGTCTTTGGCTATTTTATCCATCAGTTCCAATTTCATTTTATCATTGGGAAAGACATGTTTTACCTTTAAAAACATATTGGTTACGGTAATTTTTGCTCGTGCCGTACCTGTGCTGTAATAGCCATTGGAATCGTTTCGACTTCTTGTAAAGCGGAAAGTATGTTTGCCACAGAGAACTCCTTTGAAATGATGAAAGAAACTGAAGAGGAACCAGACAGGTATGAGCATGTGAAACTTGTTATCATTTAAGGTGATGTGCTCCGACGACACATTCAGACCGGCGTTGCTAAGAGATTGGGCTTCATTCTTACTGAACGATAGCAGACTTTTGATGATGGTTGTGGTGTATGGGTCTCGCACTCGTTCCACTTCCTTGTTATTTAACTCATAGGTCATTGATTCAAACAGAGCTGCTCCTCCATTATTTGACAGATAACAAGCACCAGTGGCATTTTGGATTGCTACAGGTTCCAGAGCACCTTCGATTATTAGAGCTGACTCGGCCAGACATACGAACGCATCTTGTTGGTTGATGGCTATTTCAATTTCATCGCTGTTACCAAACGATTTAGTTGGTGAATAGTAAGAGCGCAGCTCTTCTCGATCGATGCCATCATCAAACACGGGTTCTTTGAATATTTCTAGTTTTGACGACATGATAACCCAGGCTTTGCAGGAACTCAATATTATCGGGACGAAGCGTACCCTTTGACGTGTCTGACTCAACTGAATTTGATGTGGTAGATGCACTTGCTTTTATATCCTTGAAGACCAACATACTAAGCAACTTTTATAAGTTTCAAGCGAACAGACACCTCTTCACCTTGAAAGTTGACAGGAACTGAATCTTGGTCGACGATGTCGATGCTTATATTGGAAATCTCTTGCTTGTTCACCGGCAAGTAAATTAAATTTTTAGGTTCTATGTCGATTGCGTAGCCAGGATCAACCATCGGAGCAAACTCATACAGCGTATGTGAGGGTTGTCCGTTATAATAGGAACCAGACACAATATTGGTTTCGATGCGAATCTGTCTAACATCCACTATATCAACAGGTAAATCAGATTCATAAAAGGTGTCCGGCTGAAGAACTTGTTTTGAAAAGCCCAACATTCGCCCAATCGAACCATCAAATTCAAAACTGACATTTGTATAACACTTTAGTCTGCATTTGATGGTGTTCGGATTAGGTCTCAGAATCAGAGCCTGTTGCTTTTGTTCGTGTGTTGCTGTAGCACCAACAAGTTCATTTTGAAGTAACTCTTCCAAGTGTGTTATTTCATAAGCACCGGTGGGTATCGTGATGGTTCGCCAACCGGTTCCTTCTTTTACATGAAATTTGTTTTTACCTTCATAGATGTTGGGTATGTTGTTGTAGGTGTGAAAGCCTATCAAGGCAACAGCATAATTACCATCCAAAACAATTGGTGGATGGTAGTCTGACGACAGATGGGAGCTGCGGTCTTTCAACACAAAGGTGTGCGCCATGACTGATACACACAGGCTACTGTTTCAGTCTTTTATTGCATTGGTTTTTGCAGATACAACCCATAACCGTAGCGCTGTTTCTTGAGATACATGCCTTTGCCCAGTCTCTTGCATTTTGGCTTAAATTTCAAGCCACTCCCTCTCCTACCCATCGCGATGGCTTCCATTGTTTTGTTGTGTCGTTCTTCCTCCTCTAGTTTCTGTTTCGCAGACTTGGCATCGTTCACGGCTTTGGCAATACCTGCAGCACCGCCACCCAAAGCTCCTAGTGCTGACAGCCCACCAAATATAAGAGGCAACAACGGAAGGAAGCCTCCACTTTTAGGTATTGGAATAACTCGAGGTTTCTGCACATTCTTACGTCCACCAATGTTTCTAACGATTGTATGAGCTATATCAAACACGGCGTTCGCTGTTGGAATAAGGTTTCTATCTTTTATAACTTCCTCAATCAGACTTAGTATGTTTTTAAAGGGGACCTTCTTCTTTGGCTTCGAGTTGATTACATAAAACCCCTCATCAAGTTTTCTGTTAACTTTCATGGTGTTTGTAACGCTAGCAACGTTTCAGCAAAACCTGTATCTGTCTTTGTTAATAACAACCCTCACTCTGTGACACCAACATGCATACTGACTGGGTGTCTCACTTGCATTCATATATATATATATATATATATATATATATATATATATATATATATATATATATATATATATATATACACACCCAAAAAATATAGTTTAGTTTAAGTTAAGATGCGTACCAGCAAACACGCTTCTGCCTTACCCATTACAAATATAGACGATGTTGTTACGGACACAGCTCAACAACAACTGAGGCATGGTCCTCTCTTTCCAAACACCGTTCGCTGTATCATATGTGGTCCGAGTGGTTGTGGTAAAACTAATGTCATGCTGAGTTTATTGTTTGAAGCAAACGGTTTAAAATTTGATAACGTGTATGTGTATTCAAAGTCTCTGTATCAACCGAAATACAAGATGTTAAAGGAGGTGATGAATGCAACAAAAGGTGTTGGTTACTATCCTTATAGAGAAAACGATGAAATATTAGATCCGGCAGATGCCAAGGACAACTCTGTGTTTATATTTGATGATGTAGCTTGTGACAAACAAGATAAAATAAGAGCATACTTCAGTATGGGCAGACATAAGAATATTGATTCATTCTATCTCTGTCAAACATATACACGAATACCCAAGCATCTGGTACGTGACAACACCAACGTTATTGTGTTATTCAAGCAAGATGAAACCAATTTAAAACATGTGTACGACGATCATGTAACCACCGATATGGACTTTAAACAATTTAAAACTATCTGCCACCAATGCTGGAAAGATAATAAGTATGGTGTGTTGGTGATTGTGAAGGAAAACGATGTACACAAAGGTCGATATAGAAAAGGATTCGATAGATATATATTATTCTAACAATGGTAGACAGGACAGACAGCTGTCTAACACAGCTGTCATACAGGTGTCTAACACAGGTGTCTAACACAGCTGTCTAACACAGCTGTCTAACACAGCTGTCTAAGACAGCTGTCTAAGACAGCTGTCTAACACAGCTGTCTAACACAGCTGTCTAACACAGCTGTCTAACACAACTGTCTAACAGACAGCTGTCTAACAGACAGCTGTCTAACACACAGCTGTCTAACACACAGCTGTCTAACACACAGCTGTCTAACAGACAGCTGTCTAACACAGCTGTCTAACAAGACAGCCGGATATCGTGATAAATAAGAAGGCATGTACCATGACTGAGTCAGTATATGTTAAACCACCACACAACCTGTATCGCTCAAACAAATGATTAGACCGTCTGGTAACACCAAACAGTTGTAGCACAATGGAAGTGTTGGGTAAGGAAGAGCGAAAAGTTAAGAAAAAGATTTTACAACTTGCTGACAATATTCGAAAAAAACATTTAATGCTTAAACTTAACAGAGCTGAGAATGATGATGCTCTGCAACGTTTATATAAACCACTTGTTGAGCCCCTAAGTGAAATATCTAAAAACACAGCAGCACTGCAGCAGCAACAGCCATCGCAACCACCAAAGGTTGAACAAATCAAAGACGAAGTCGATATACCAGAAACGAAACCCCAAGTACAGTTCCTTAAAGACCATGAAGTTTTTGAAGCTGAACCAAGGGAAGAGGCTGAGGCGACAAGTTCCGATGAGGACATCCCAACATTTGAAGAGCTTGAGGCAGACCTACAAACTGTCACAACCAACCCTGCATATCAAGAATTTTTGGAGCAATATCCTGAACGAGTTCGATATTATGTAGACAAGTATTTTACTGAACCACCGAGGCTTGCTACTATTGATCAAACGTATGGTGCTCGCTACGCTAAAGATACTGGTAGCTGGAGTCTTGGCAACAAACACTTGGACTTTACTGATGCTGAGATTCAACTGGGCCAAAGGAGATACCCGCAAACACAAGGTTTGCTAGAATTGATATTTATGAAAACACCTAGAGGGTATACCTATGATGATCTTCAACACTATAGCGATATTCTAGAAGCAACTAGTGTTCATAAAATGAACTATGATCCTAACGCACGAACCAAGGGTTGTTCCTCTGAAAAGTATCTGACTCTAATAAAACCAGTGATAAATCCACGAGGTCGTAGATCCTCAACACCTCAAGGTTTTGGTTACACCTACGAGGAAGACGATGACGACAGCACCGACAGACATCTTAACAAAAAACAAAAGACTGAACTTAAAACTCAGAGTGATAAGAGCAGCGATAGCAACGGCATGAGCCCAAACAACATCAGCACCAACAACTATATGATACAAAATAACAAACAAATAGCCTATGTGTATTGGAATGACATAAACGAGTTGGTTGACAGACTTAGACTTTTAGTGGCTTCCCAAGTTGCAGGTAATACTGCTCATAACAACGAAATTCAGTCAATCTTGGAAGAACTAAAAGAAGCTAGTGTTATCACCTAGTAAGCCCACAGCCATGAAGAGACACCGACGACAACAACAACAACAGCACCAACGCAACACTGAACCATCTAATGTTAATAATTCTATAAATGTATTCCAACAAAGAGTTTACATACTTGTACTTAGAATCAAATAAAAGTCTTTGTTAAAATTAATGTGTTTTTATTTTGTAATACAATTAAAAAGTATGTCTTAAAGCAATAATATCCTGAACAAACTTATCTTGTGGTACATCTGCTAAAATACATGGATGATGTCATACTTCTAACGACTGTATTCTAGACAAGCTCAAACACGAATAATGTGGGGTTATTGAACAGATATAACACAAGGTCATCAACTGACAGGTTGTTTACCTTTAAGAGGGCCTCTCTCTTGTGTATATTAAACAGAGTGTACAAGCTCAAACAGGATCAAGGTTAACAACTGTAAAACGTTGTTTATCCTTTGTAAAGCCTCTCTCTTACATCAGTTTGTTTCCTCAATACAAGAGACAGAGACACTTGTTCAGTATGTGTTAAGTCGTGAAACAAGGATGACGTCTCTTGCTGTATGTAAGTACACTCTTCTTATTATGTCTGTTTGCATTCAAATAACAAATACAAACATAACCTTACTAAACAATCAGATGATTGGTAATCAACATGTATACGAACACCTAACCTCATATGTAAACAACAACTGGCTTTTGTTTTATATATACAACTGCGAACAAACTTTTAACGTGTGTGTCTGTGGAGCTATTGGTTTAGGGGCAGTGTATATCTGAGAAAGCTGTCTATGGCCGATTCGAGGTTCGTGGGTTCAAATCTAAGTTCAGGCGAATGCTTTTCTTTCAAATACACATGCATCTGTCAGTTTAAGCAAAGACTTTGAACTGTCATGACGTGTTTGTTAAACAGCATGTACAAGCTTCAACAATGGCAATCAGTTGTCTGTCTGTCTGTATCCTCAACACAGGAGACACTTGTTCAGTAGTGTGTGTATTAAGCTGTGAAAGAAGGCTGACGTCTCTTGTTGTATGTAAGTACACTCTTGTATTGTCTCTGTTTGCATTCAAATAACAAATACAAACATAACCTTAACAAACAATCATATGACTGGTAATCAACACGTGTGTGAACATAACCTTAATAAACAAATACAGACAGCTGTGTGTGTACGAACATAACCTTAATCAACAAATACAAACATAACCTTAATAAACAATCAAAATGCCTTGGTAATCAGTCTGTATACGAACACCTAACCTTAATAAACAAATACATACATAACCTTAATAAACAAATACAAACATAACCTCAATAAACAATCAGATGGTGGGTACTAAGCATGTCATACAACACTTAACCTAAATAAACAATCAGACAGATGGTATTCTTCAAATACACACATGGAGACCTGACTTGTAGATATCTATGGACACACAGGTCAGACGGAACATCTTACGTCATCACAAGACAGTTAATACCTAACCTGACTTGTGGCTATCTATGGACACACAGGTCAGACGGAACGCTTGTGACGTCATCTCAGGTTAGTTCCATAGAGAGAACCCCGGAGTTGCAGATGTCTCTTACAGGTCAGCCATCTTGGAATGCTTGTGACGTCATCTCAGGTTAGTTCCATAGAGAGAACCCGGGTTGCAACTGTCTATGACAGGTCAGCCATCTTGGAATGCTTGTGACGTCATCTGACAGGTCAGGTGACATTTGACGTTGACACATGTCAGGTCAGGTGACAGCTGACGTTGACAGCTGTCAGGTCAGTGACATTTGACACCTGTCAAATCTGACAGGTCAGCTGTCAACTGTCACAGGTCTGCGCATGACGTCATCGCGCATGCGCAGTAAAAAGTGGAGGGGATGGACCCAGGTGGCGCACTATCTACTGAGAACCAAGGCTTTTGAGTGGCTAAAGAGGTTTTCTGTGTACGTGAAATAAATAATTCGATGCCAGCTTGGATAATCTCGGTGACATTTTGTGAGATATCAGAGGGGTCAGGATGAGAGAAGAAGACAGATTCCCATGGAATGAGGAAAAGTAATCCCGCATTTTGTCGCAGTTCGTAGAGTTGTATTGCCAAACGATATGTAGGTGTGATGACTGTGTGACCTCAGGTTGCATTGCGCAGGAAGCAGTGAACATGCCGTGGTCTGAGCGACCAAGGGGGGCGGTGACTGATGTCTTATAGCATTCAGGTTTTGTAGTAAGAAGGAGATCCAAGGGATTTGATCTGTGTGTTGGGATCCGAGGAAAGTTGCTGCTGAACAATATTGACTAAAGAATTTTTGACTGCAAAGGCTTCCGCTACTCTCCCTTGTGGGTCGGTTTTTGAAGATCCTAGACATTCCTTATTATGAACATTGAAGTCACCAAGAATAGTGACCGCGGAGGAAGGATATTTAGAAATCAGATGGTCGGTTTTTCCAGAAAGATAGTCGAAGGGCTGGACAAATTTGTGGTCACAAGGTGACCGGTAAATGCAAAAGATGAATTGAGTTGCAGCTCCGAGAGGGAGTTCCATCCAAAGTATGTCATTTTTTCCAGCTTATAATTTCTCGGAGTATGAGCTCCTTACTTCCTTTAGAATTGCATGGAGGTGTGTGCGCATACTTCCGTACCAATCTACCCTGCACCAGACTCCCCAATATTTCTCAAGCATATGGTACATTACTGGAAAGCTCTTTTAACAGGCTATCACATGAGCAAAAAATACAATATGGCTGCCATTATAAAACAAACGTTGATACATGTAGCTCAAAAACAAATGACGATCCAAAGTTGAGAATAGCACAAAAAGATTACTCAGTAAAAAGTGTCATAATAATGTGCAAGTCTTAGACATGTCAGATCAACGCCTACTTAGATATTGAAGAAAAAAGTATATCGATAAATTTTGGTTTTTTCAAAATAACTCGAAAACTAAAAGAGGCAGGACAAAATACAAGTCACACTTGAAACGAGCATAAAATTCTACAAGACATTGCTTATTTAACCGTTTTCCTATCTCTAATAATAACGGAGGTAGCAATATATTCCCATCCAGTTTGGGACACACTGTATATGGGTCTTAAATCAAAGTGTGTTTCCTCAAAAATGATCCTTCAATCCTTCTAAACCAGTACTTTAGTCTGAGCCATGATTTTCAGGGGCGGCAGGCTGCATCCCAACAGCACCTAATTCTCATATATGTGTTGAGTTGTAGTTGAGAACGGTAAACGAAAAAACAAGTCAACTGACAGCCGTTTTAGCAAGGTTAACTGCGATAGGAACCGTCCAAGAAGAAGAGAAATATGCAGTAGCGTATCCAAAGCACAACCTTGTCCGAAAACGTTCAGTTGACGCATGCAAAACAAGCTGGGACCCAAACGGTCTAGTAAAGTATCCAGAACCCATCTAGGACTAAAAGCGTCCAGTAAACTATCGGAAACCAAAACAGGACCAAAGACGTCCAGTAAAGTTTCGCAACGCAACTTCACATTTAAGAGGAAAGAGCTCAAGCAATTTGTTTTTGCCTTAAACTCCACGAAAAAACAACACCAAGAAATGCAATAGCACATTAATGTACCTCATTATATGGTTACAAGCCTTTCTTGCTACTGTTATAGAAATAAACATAGAAAGCAGCATTCTTGTATGGTTAACCAAGTGGTGATTTAACTTTGGTTAAGGCTATCCTCTAATTAAGCTAACTTTGTTGGCAAAAAAGTTCTAAAAATGTGTTACAAAATGAGTTTCCCAAAGTAAACATATCCAAAACATATTTAATACGAGGGTATATTAATATATGGTTAGCCTGGGGATTTTGCATTAAGCAAAATTAAATTTAGTTTTTAATGTTGTTATGTATGTTTTAGAAATAAGCTGTTACATTATGAAATCTAAAAGTTAAATAATGACAAAATTATGAATTTTTGAAAACGCCAAATTATAAATTATTTAAATATAGATGTAGAAACTTCTTTTCTGGCTTCGCAATTGCTCTTTTCTTGTTTGTAATCAGTTTTGTTATTTTACGGTATCGTCAGAAAGGAGAAAATTGAATTTATTGACATAAATTTATGACAACTATGAATAAAAATCTGTTGCTAGGTTGGGATATTTTGATCAAAATATTCCTTAAAAAAATAATGTAATAATGACTCATGCCAAATTTAATGGGGAAGGAATGTGGATTTAAAATATAGTGTTTGATTCAGGGAGAAGCAGTGGCGTACAATATTTTTCCAGAAATATTCAGTGAAAATTCCGGACGTACGCTACTGGTATAAATTAAAAATATCGTTGTACATCAGAATATGACTCTAGATGCATAGAAGGTGTATGCCGAACTTTACTAGCATATCTACAGTTTTATTTAAGTTATTATAAAAACCATAATCATTTTTATAAAACTCGAACCCCCGAGAATCCAAAACCTACATTCATGTAATTTTTAAAAATTTAGGATCGCCTCAGCTATCCCCCTAAATTTTTAGCATCATTTTAGGAAGAGCCTGTATTAGAACTAAAAATACAAAGTAAATTGCCCA
Source organism: Tillus elongatus (assembly GCA_964006375.1). Taxonomy (NCBI): domain Eukaryota; kingdom Metazoa; phylum Arthropoda; class Insecta; order Coleoptera; family Cleridae; genus Tillus; species Tillus elongatus. The sequence goes on along the minus strand of OZ023268.1, from coordinate 17,276,202 downwards.
GTGCGTGGCCATTAAAAGAAAGAATATTAAAAGCACTAAAATTTACCTTTCTGGGAGATCTGAAGATGGGACATCTCATCTCCACTCTGGCCTCGTTTTCTTGGTCTCTCGCCATGCTGCAAATAAATGGAATAATCAACAAATGCAAGAATAACAATAAAGATATAACATAAGATAACATAAATTTTAGTCCAACAAAACAGAACAAATGTTATTGGCCGTGTCAAATAGGAATGCAATTTAAAAAAATTGTTTTCGTAGAAAAAAATCACCAATACGGAAATCCCGATTTTTTTTGATTTTTTTTTTACAAATGAGCGCGAACTAGGGCCCCTAGAACCCATCTCTAAGGTTAGTTTCAAGCTCAAGGTTAGCTTAAGCCTTTTCAAAAAGTCCTATATGATCTTATCAAAAAGTTTACGGTTTTCACGATATTCAGAATTATATGAAAAAAGTGAAAATTATCAAATTTTACGGTATTTTGCTTCTCCATATGCAGAAAAACCATTTCCGGAATGTGATTTCTGTACATGCCTTAATAATGCCGTTATCGAATGAATCTGAAATATTTTGTGTTATTATTCAGAAAATCTGACAAAACAAATTAAATCGGAGTTTTTCTTCGCCAATTTTTTTTTAATTTCGAATAGCCCTCCGTACTGACAAAATTATGACAAAATTTAGTGAAGAATAGTTTCAAAAACTTTCCTGTTTTATGGAGATGCTAAAATGGCATAAAATATGATCAATATCTGAAAATAATTCACTGTCGACGATTGAAGGTAAATTAGGAAGTGAAATCAGGTAGCTAATAAATAAATTAAGGTGTGGACGCAGGAATGGCGTTATGGTAGTGAATTTTCGTAAAAATGTTTTTAATTGCAAATATATCTGTGTTTGTTTAAGAAAGCTGGCATCAAATTTGGTTACCAGTATAACCTATATAGAAGAAACAAAGTACTATATTTTATCAAAATAAGTTTATTGTTTGCAAATGTACAAAAATATTCCGATAATAAACTTAAAATGTTCCCAAAAAAACTGGTCTCCTGGCCAACGAACCTTAGGTTAATGGCAAATTAAGCTATCGAAAGAAACATTTTATGAAAAATCGCTACCGTAACGCACTTGCTAAGTCCCGAGTTTATTTTCTTACAAACATGCATTATATTTCGATGGAAATTGCCAAAAATTCAATAAGATAAGGCGTGTTCGATTAAGAAAATAAAATTGTTATCACCAGCGACTTATGGGCAATCCTGTGATTGTAAAAGTAATTCTATAAGAAGCAGTCATGTTATTTTTTTACCAACAAAAATCGGAATCTAAGGCAAATGACGCATTCAGAGAGGCTTTTATTTATACTACTTCATTTAAAAATCGAGATGCCATGCACCGGGTGCTCTTATATAGTGACTGAATTTAAAAAATCAAACTGTCGTAATTCAATCGTTTCAAATAGAACAGTCTGTATTCTGTGTTTCAGAGGTGAAGGGCATAATAATAAATGTTTAATAAATTATTTTTTTAAAAATGTTGTCGTATTTTCGTGAAAAAATTGTAAATTTTTGCCAAAAAATTTTTGGCAGTTCTGTCTGAAAGTTTATTTGATGAAATATGGTACATTGTTTCTACTATATAGGTTATACTGGCAACCAAATTGCTTTCTTAAAAAATATTTGATATTAAAAAGATTTTTATGAAAATTCACCACCATAACGCACTTGCTGCGTCCATACTTTTTTGTTTGAGATATCAGACAGGGAACACACATATTCATGCCTTGGAGTTTGCCAGAGCAACTCATTTTACGCAACACGGGAGGTGACATTTACTTAAATATTATACAGAAAAAAAAAAGAAAATTTAAATATTATACAGAAATACACTCAAATAATTTTGGATACTTGAAAGCTACAAAAGTTATTCAGGAATACCAATAAGTGTCTTAATCTGTGCATAAAATATAAGCATATTTTTAAAATATAATAATTTGATATAGCACCGGGTGTTCTATTTAACACGTTGTCTGTGAGACAGGTTTGTATATAATAACTGAGTCCTTATTTAGACGTTTAAATTGTAATAAAAAAATCGAAAAGACTTACTCAAAAGCTGGCTAAAAATCAGTACAAATAGATGTAGTCGCGTGAAAAAACTGAATCAGGTAAAATGGGCTAAATTACACGTTTTATGGTTGTTTTCAAACGATATGTCTATTAGACCAAGCACACACAAGTATTTTTCTGTGGCGTTAAAAAATACAACTAGTAGTTCAGTCAGAGTCTTCTACTAAAACAACTGCACAAATGAACCTGCACGCACAAACTGTAAACACAAACTAAATTTTCGAGTTCGACGAGACCAACTCACTACAAATTAGTGCCAGTGTGTCATTTTTACCTGAAAACTCTAAGCACATTCAAATGAGAGGCATTGCAGATCCTTATCTGCAGCTTAATGTGGCAAAAATGACCCCTAGGAAACTAAAATTGATAACAGCTAGGTAATAGCTTAAAAGCAATGTTGCCATGTCGGCGTGACCGCAACTATCTTATTACCAGCATTCGTTTTTTATTGTAGCTTCCACACTTTGGCCAGATTTTCTTGGTGTGTTGTTTTTCAATATACAGGGTGTTCACCTAGTATGGGATTGCAAGATATTTCGGTTATTTTCAAAGATATAGAAATAAATTAAAAAGTCTGGACGCAGCAAATGCGTTATGGTAGTGAATTTTCATAGAAATTTTCTGGCAACAAATATTTTTGTATAACTTTTTTTTCTTTTAACATAGAAATATAAGTTTTCGCATATAGTTTCGTTTTAATATCGTTAACTTACGTACCAAATTTGTGCATTATAGCTTTTCTATTTTGTGAGATAATTTTTTTCCGAAAGAAAACAAAAATTTTCTCGGAAAACCTGGTTAGATTTTCGTGGCTAACAAACTTGTCCAAGCCACTTACAAAAGAAAGGTAGGTACATGCTAAATATAATCAAAATCGGTCCATTATTTTTTGCGCTATCGGTGTTATACACACACACACATGTATATATATATATATATATATATATATATATATATATATATATATATATATATATATATATATATGTGCACAGGGTGTCGCATAAGTCGTAAATGAAACGTCACACGAAGATAGACAAGCTCAAGTATTTTCAGAAAAACCCAATAGTCTTATCAAAAAGTTTACGGTTTTCAAGATATTGACAGTTTTATATAAAAAAAATAAGATTGTCAAATTTTAAGGTATTTTGCCCAACCACATGCAGAAAAAACATTTCCAGAATGTGAAGTTTTTCTTCAGTGCGGATATTTATTCCAAATTACAAAGAAATTGGTGAAGAAGTTTTAATATTTTTTCTTCAGATTTTCTAAATAATAACACAAAATATTTCAGATTATTGAGGATCAATATGCACCAAAATCACATTCCGCAAAAGTTTTTTCTGCATGTCGTGGGGCAAAATATCTTAAAATTTTATAATTTTCATTTTTTTCATAAAATTGTCAATATCTTGATAACCCTAAACTTTTTGATAAGATCATATAAGGTTTTCTAAAGAGCTCGAGCCAGCCTATATATATATATATATATATATATATATATATATATATATATATATATATATATATATATATATATATATATATATATATATATATATATATATATATATATATATATATATATATATATATATATATATATATATATATATATATATATATATATATAACATAAAATTTGAAACTGACCCCGGGTATGGGTTCTCGGGGGCCTAGATCGCGCACATTTGAAGAAATTTTCTCAAAGTTGAAAAGTCGGGATCTCCCATAGTGAATGTTTTCTAAGAAAATTCACTAAACATTTATTGCCCTTCACTTCTCAAGCTCTACAAAACTGTAATATTGCGGTGTATACAGGATGTTACACATCTCTTGTACGGACACAAACTTCATTTTTTAAATGGCAGCCGCTACGTTGATGACAATTTCGGATTCCTGGAAAAACTTATGCTGTTCTAAAAATTTTCTTCGAAATCCCAACACTTTTCGAGTTATTCGAAAAATCGTGTGAAAATATAATTTTCATTACTCTATGAAAATATCACTTGTAGCTTTATAACGAGCTGTATTGTGTTACTTTTCTGGGGGTTTTTCTCAGATAGTGGCTCGTACAAAATATGAGGTCAACCTCGACGAAATCTATACCGGGTGTTCAGTAATTTATGTTTTTCGGAAGACATTCAAAGTTTAAAAACTCGCTTATTTCAAAAGGAACAATATTTTTCTTCCCATTTGATTAGATCATACACTGGCCTAGTAACTTTCATCAGACATACCCGATACCAAGTCCGGACGCAGCAAGTGCGTTATGGTAGCGAATTTTCGTAAAAATGTTTTTAATTGCAAATATGTCTTGTTTTTAATACAAGGACATTTGGTTGGCAGTATAACCTATATAGTACCAACAATGCACCATATTTAACTAAAATAGCTTTGTTGTTTCAAGAAGTACAAACATTTGCCGAATATAAACTTAAAAGGTTCCAGAAAAAACTGCTCCAATTTTCCTGGCCAACGAACCTCTCCAAGCTATTTACACACCTACCAAGCTATAATTATTCACAAACAGCTTTAGGACCAAAAAAAATGAAAAAAGAGCTCAGATTTTTTTTACAGAAGTTGCCTTCAGTAATTTTACACTAAATTATATTTTTCACAAAAATTCGACAACTTTTTTTTACAATGACTTACTAAACATTTATTATTAATTACCAACAGTAGAGAGATAATGTCTGTTCTGGAACGACCTTGACGCGGTGGTGGAGATATTTTCAAGGTCAAGGCCAGCGATATATTTTCCCACGGCCAGGTGTATTTTTTAAGGTCAAGGCCAGCGATGTATTTTCCCACGGCCAGAGGTATTTTTTTAAGGTCAAGGCAAGATGTATTTTCCCACGCTCACGGCTAGAGGTATTTTTTTAAGCTCAAGGCCAGATGTGTTTCTGCACGGTCGCGGCCAGCGATATTTTTTTTAAGGTCAAGGCCAACCACATTTTCATGGTCACAGACACATTCAAGTTTACAAATTTATCCTTGAAATTTGTATTATATATGTACAGGAGATATCTCAGGGAATTAATATTATACGCTTTTCAAATTTATCATTGTAAACTATGGTACTCGTAATTGACATTCAAGGTTTCAAACTGGAAAATAATAAATTTCTTCCAAAAGAACTTGCATTGTTTGATGGTTCCAAGATATGTCATTATGTTTTTAAAGCACCATTTAGTCTGGATTATTTACCTCAAAATTTACAAGTGCAGACGAAATGGTTAATAAACCATCATCATTGTATTGATTGGAAATCAGGTTTTACACCAGTACACAATTTTGCTGAAATAATCAAACATCTTACAAGCGACACCAACGTCGTTTATGTGAAAGGAAAGGGGAAAGCTGATTATGTAAAAAAATATTCATCAGCACTCGTTTTGGAATTAGATGAACAACCCACACTTCAAGCATCTACACCTTCTTGCATTTATCATTTAAATAATCATTGCGTTTGCGCCCTGACTAATGTTTACTTTTTATTTAACAATCATGTTATGAATTAAGTTTTGTATTGTAAAAAAATAAAACTAGTTAAAATATATTGTTTTTTTATTTATTTATTTAAAGCGATGTATAGGAATACAATGTCTAATTACATTTCTTTTATTCTATAAATTTAAAATGGAACAAAATGCGTAAGTATGTGTTCAATTTCTCCATTTTGCACATAAGCTTTGTATGATAGAACAAAAAACTCTTTTGTACAGTTACCACTTATATATATATATATATATATATATATATATATATATATATATATATATATATATATATATATATATATATATATATATATTGAAGAAAGTGCTAAATTATAATATAAAATTCATACATATCTATCTTCAGGATACTTAAATTTAAATGCTTCAGGCTATCTCTGTAGAATCTAGATATTACATGCATCTGCCTCAATACCATATAAAGAGTCCCATAATCACCTCCATAAATGGATATGAAGAAAAAAAACCTTAATTTGGACGAATACCCATATAAGAATTAAATGACTAATTATTCACATTGGATCGTGTAGACCTGCCTAATATGGCGGATTTTAAGTGGCAGATTATACCTATAATAAAGCGAGTTTTTAAGGTCTGATATAAGAATCCAATAAACTGCATCATTATAAATGCAGGCGAGTTTTTAAATTACCATCATTTATGTATAGCTCCAAACTTGTATATAAGAAGCCGCCTTGCCTGGTTGAGCAATTATTACCGGTCAGATAACCTTGGAAATATTTACCCACTTCTCGAAAGAACCTTGTGTCGCAGTATAGTTTTGAGTGAGCAACGACCAATGCTTTCATGGTGAAATTGTTTTAAGTGGGCATATCTATATATTACGGTAAGTCTTATTTTAAGTTCTCTTAATTATCATTCGAGAAAAAAAGTGTGTATTTTTTAATTTCTAGTGAATTTATAGACCATTTCTCCAATACGTTGTCGAATTTTCGTAAAAAAAAAATCAATAAAGTTTAATATATCTATTATTATGCAAGATATGAAAAAAAATTGTATATATTAATTATAGGGTGTCTTGAGCTACATCTTTAAAAAAATATTTCTACAATCATCATAAATGATACCAATTTTCTTGTTATAAAAAAAAGATGCCTTATGTTTTTTTTGTATTTTTTTTACATATTCCTTCAAAATATTATGCATGTTGTAAGAAAATAAATTCAGGATGCAGTAAGTGCATTATGGTAGCGAATTTTCATTAAATGCTTCAAATTTAAATAGGTCCATTTGCTATTAATTTATAAGGTTAATCAATAAACCATTTTTTCGGAAACACTTTATGTTTACTTTCAGATTTTTTGTACATTTTCAAACAATAAAGTTATTTTGACGAAACATAGCACATTGTTTTCAAAAACGCATGTTTGCAAGAATATAAATTCGGGACGCAGTAAGTGCGTTATAGTAGCCAATTTTCATTAAATGCTTCAAATTTAAATATCTCAATTTGCTACTAATTTATTAGGTTAATCAATAAACCATTGTTTTTTTTCGGGAACACTAAGTTTACATTCGGATTTTTTTGTACATTTTCAAACAATAAAAGTTATTTTGATGAAAGATAGCACACTGTTTCTACTATATAGGTTATACTGGTAACCAAATTTAATGCCTGCTTTCTTAAAAATACATATTTAGTATTAAAGCAATTTAATGAAAATTCACTACCATTACACACTTGCTGCTTTTTTTTATTATCGTTTTAAATTATTTTTTTCTGGCTACATTATAATTTAAATATATATATATATATATATATATATATATATATATATATATATATATATATATCGAGGTGGGATACGAGGGAATCATTTTTACAAAAATATTTCCAGAAAATTCATTTGAAATAGACCCTCTCTCTAATGATTTGGTAGTAGTCTTACCTATAAAGTTTATCATTTAATGATATATAATTTGTGTCGAATTTTCATACAAAAATCAATAAAGTTTAATATATCCATTATTATATAAGATATGAAAAAAAAAATGCATACATTAGATGCAGGAATATTTGAGCTACATCTTAAAAAAAAAATATTTCTTCAATCACAGGCCCCCATAAATGATGCAAATTTTCTTGTTATAAAAAAAGATGCCTTATGTTTTTTGTATTTTTTTTGCATTTTCCTTCAAAATATTATGCATGTTGTAAGAAAATAAATTCGGGATGCAGTAAGTGCATTATGGTAGCGAATTTTCATTAAATGCTTCAAATTTAAATAGATCCATTTGCTATTAATTTATAAGGTTAATCAATAAACCATTTTTTCGGAAACACTTTATGTTTACTTTCGGATTTTTTTTGTACATTTTCAAAAACTAAAGTTATTTTGATGAAACATAGCACATTGTTTCTACTATATAGGTTACGAGGGAATCATTTTTTACAAAAATATTTCCAGAAAATTCATTTGAAATAGACCCTCTCTCTGATGATTTGGCAGTATTCTTACCTATAAAGTTTATCATCCAATGATATATAATTTTTGTCAAATTTTCATACAAAAATCAATAAAGTTTAATATATCCATTATTATATAAGATATAAAAAAAAAAATTTGTATACATTAATTATAGGGTGTCTTGAGCTACATCTTAAAAAATATTTCTACAATCACAGGCTGGCCCATAAGTGAAAAAAAATTCTTTTATAATAGAACATGCCTTATGTTTTTTTTTTTTGCATTTTCCTTCAAAATATTATGCATGTTATGGTAGCGAATTTTCATGAAATGTTTCAAATTTAAATAGCTCAATTTGCTATTAATTTATAAGGAAACAAAATTGTATACACTAATTGTAGGAATATTTGAGCTACATTTAAAAAAATTATTTCTACAATCATCATAAATGATACAAATTTTCTTTTATAATAGGAGATGCCTTATGTAATTGTATTTTTGCATTTTCCTTCGAAATATAATGCATGTTTGTAAGAAAATAAATTCTGGACGCAGTAAGTGCATTATGGTAGCGAATTTTCATTAAATGCTTCAAATTTAATTTATAAGGTTAACCAAGAAACCAGTTTTTTCAGGAACACCTAAAGTCATGATAGTTCAAAAAAATGTGTGGGAAGGGGCACGAGGGGGGGGATAGATGAAGCAAAAAAAAATAGTTTTATACAGAAATAATGATGTGTGTGTGTGTGACAAAACAGCTTTGGTATGGCTTCAGACGAATCTATTAGCCACAGGTAAAAATAATGATGCTTCAGAGATTTTTTATTTTATTTCACGATTAGAATGCGATTAAAGAGGTATTTATTACAAGTATTTAAAACCGATAACTAAAATAAAACCACAAATATTTTTTTGTGAAGCAATCATTTGCGCTATTTGTGAAATGTCATTTATAGATATAAAAGTAAGGGATCACTGTCAGTTAATGGGAAACTTTAGAGGTGTGACACGGCACCTACAACCTTAAGTTTAAAACCCCTTTGCAAATACCATTTTCCCATAACTTGAAAAAAAAAATATAATGCACATGTTTTTTGTAAAACAACTTGCTCTTCATCAAGGATTTTAAACATTTGAAAAAATAGCTTAGGAAATAGGAAGAAAGCGCATTCTTTTTACATTTTCTTCAAAATTTTTTAATAAAGGGACTTTTTTTTTGTTTCTAATAAAGATTGTTTCTATTGTAGAAAACAAGATGGCGAGCGATGATTAAACAATCCCACGTGGTGCCGCCGGATAACTCAAAGATATAATCACAAGTATTTAGTGAGCAATTTTGTTGACTTCGGAATCAGTTTATCAACATGAGTCTCACATGTACGACGTGTCAGAAAATCTTCACAAGAAAAGATAGTCTTAAGCGACACAGGAGCACTGTTCATTGCGTCCAACCACTAACAAAACTCCCTGACAACGCCGTCGACACGGCGACAATTTCAAGCATTGCTGGACCAAGTGGAATCAGGAATGTTGCAGTATCACTGACAGATAGTTCTAACGCTGGACAGTCGATAGCAAATCAATCAACTGTGACAAGAAAGCGTCATCACACAGGTATCGACACGGCGCCAATTTCAAGCATTGCTGGACCAAGTGGAATTAGCAATGTCGCAGTTTCACCGACAGTGCCAGCAAAGCGTCGTCGTACAGCTATCGACATGGCAACAGATATTGCTAGACCCGAACCATCGGCAACAAATCAACGAGTTGCAACTATACGCTGCAGTGCCTGCGACTGTGAAGTTCCTGCCAACATGTATGCTGGACATATCAGGAGCACCAAGCATAAAGCTCAATTTTGGAAACCTTTAGCAGATGGTGTTCGTGTGTGTAGGAGCACATTTAAAGGGAGAATAGTGAGTTATCAAATTACTTCTGACTATGTAGGACTAAATATAATTGATTATATGAATAGTGTTAAAGATAAGTCTATTGATATGCTGAAAAATGAACTTTATAAACTAACAGCATTTAAATGTAATTTTGAATTATTCGGATTATATATTTTACCCTCTCGTAATATAAGGGAAGTTAAATCTCATAACACATCTAATAAAGTAGTAACATCTTCATCTGACTTAGAAAATTTGTTTAATGATTTTGTAATTAGAATAGACCAACGTGCTTCAGACTTCACAGAGAGAGATTCAGGCTGGGCACTGGAAAAAATTTTATATTTGGAAATAAATATTAATAAGTATAATCCTTTAAGAGCTGCTTCATATTTGCCATTACCACGTGAAATCACATTAAAAAAAGCTATAATTAATATTAAAAATAATGATGTATATTGTTTTGCTTGGTCAGTAATAGCTGCTATTTACAAACCAACTGGCTCAGTTTCTTCACCAAGCTCCTATCCAAATTTTAACGATACCTGTATCGATTTTACTAATTTATCATTTCCTGTCGCATTAAAATCAATACCTGAATTTGAAAAAAAGAATAATATTTCTATTAACGTTTACGGCATAGAGAAATTTTTTAAAAATAATGTCTATAAATATCAAGTTACGGGCCCTCTACATTACACACAGAAAAAGCAATCCACCCACATAAACCTATTGTTACTTGATGATTGTGAGGGAAATTATCACTATTGTCTTATAAATAATTTTTCTAGGCTCATTTCTTCCCAGATATCAAAAAACACACGATCGAAGCATTTTTGCGATGGCTGTTTACAATATTTTGATTGTGAGCAAAAGTTACTTCGACATGCCCAAAATGATTGCAATTATGTGACTGCAAAAATTCCACAGTTAAATACAAGGATTGATAAGTTAGGTCATACGGTTTTAGATAACGTTTTAAAATTTGAAAATTTCCAAAAGCAGCTGAGATTACCTTTTTCTGTTTATGCAGACTTTGAATGCATTTTAGAACCTATAGAAGATAATACCGATAACAATAACAAAGAAACTTTTACTATTAAAAAATATAAGCATATACCTTGTTCTTTCGCCTATTACATAAAATGTTCATTTAATGATGAACTTTCAAAATTAGTTTTATACCGAAATAATGATGCCCCGGAGGTTTTTGTTTCACGATTAGAAAGTGATTTGAGAGATATTTATTATAAGTATTTAAAACCGATAATTAAAATGAAACCTTTAACATGTCAAGAACAAAAAAAATTCAATGACGCCACCCTTTGCTTTATTTGTGAAATGCCATTTACAGATTCAGATGTGAAAGTAAGGGATCACTGTCATTTAACGGGAAATTTTAGAGGTGCGGCACACAACGCCTGCAACCTTAATTTTAAAACCCCTTTGCAAATACCAATTTTTTTTCATAACTTGAAAAATTATGATGCACATCTTTTTGTGAAGCAACTTGCGCTCAATCAAGAAGAAGTGACTGTAATTCCTCAAACATTTGAAAAATACATTTCCTTTGCGAAAAAACTTCCAGTTGATAAATATATTAGTGCTGATGGCACAACAAAAACGATTTTTCTACAAATGAAATTTTTAGACTCGTATCAATTTTTATCCGCTTCATTAGATGAATTGGCTTCAAACTTAGATTCGCCACAATGTCGTGAAGTACGTAAATTCTTTTCTGGTGATCAAAAGTTCTCTATTATGAGGCGGAAAGGAGTTTTTCCTTACACATATGTAACCGAATTTTTAAAATTTCATGAAACATTTTTACCAAGTAAAGATAAGTTTTTTGACGAACTTCGAAATGAAGAAGCATCTCAAGAAGATTATGATAGGGCTTGCAATGCATGGCATGTTTTAGATTGTAAAACTTTAGGAGACTACTTTGACTTCTACTTAATATCTGATTCTATTGCTTGCCGATGTTTTTGAAAACTATAGAGACTTATGTCTCAAAACTTACAAACTTGACCCGGCCCACTACTACACAGCTCCAGGCTTAAGTTGGGATGCAATGTTACGATACACAAAAGTTGAATTAGAGCTATTAACTGATATTGATATGCTGCATTTTTTTAAAAAGGGAATTCGAGGTGGTGTGAGTACTTGCATTCGACGAAAAGCTATCGCCAACAATAAATTTCTTCCAAATTATGATCCCTCAAGGCAAAACTCATTCATAATGAACTTAGATATTACATCCATGTATGGCTTCGTGATGAGCCAGAAACTTCCCACGGGGAATTTTCATTGGCTCTCGCAAGAGGAAATTGAATCTTTACATAATAATGTTTCAAATATTCCAGACGATGCTGAGACGGGTTATGTTTTGGAAGTTGATCTTGAATATCCTACATATTTACATGACTGTCATAATGACCTACCATTTTGTCCGGAAAATTATAAACCACATGGTAGCAAAAGTCGAAAACTAATTCCAAATTTGCAAAATAAAGAAAAGTATATTTTACATTATAGAAATTTAAAACAATGTCTAAAGTATGGTCTTAAATTAATAAAAATTCACAGAGGTATACAATTTTCTCAATCGGCATGGCTTAAACCATACATAGAGTTGAATACAAAGTTGCGAAATTCTGCCAAGAATGACTTTGAGCGTCGTAGTTTTAAATTGAAAATAAATTGTATATTTGGAAAAACAATGGAAAATGTTGAAAACCGTGTAAATATAAAGCTTGCAACACAGTTTGAAAAAAATGTTAAAAGAAATGGTGCCGGAAATTATATAAGCAGACCCCATTTTAAAGAATCAAGAATATTTTGTGACAATTTAGTAGCTATTCAAATGCAAAAAACATATATTGAATATAACAAACCTATTTATGTTGGATTTTCAATACTAGATATATCAAAAACTATACTCTATGATTTTTTTTATGGATTTTTAAAACCATTATATGGTGATAATATATCTCTTTTATATACTGATACGGATTCTTTAATAGTTTATGTTGAAACTGAAAATTTTTATGAAGATATGAAACAGCACCTTGATAAATATGATACTTCTAATTATAGCCTAAATAATATACACAATATTCCAAAAAACTTATCGACTATAGGAAAAATGAAGGATGAATATGGTGGGAAAGTATTAGAATCCTATTACGGTACTTCTGCAAAAGCATATTGCATTAACACTCCAGAGACAATTTCAAAGAAGGCAAAAGGAATAAATAAGTCCAGCATTAAAAAGCAGTTAGAACTTAAACATTATAAAGCAATTGTGGATGGAGAATGTTCAAGCATACATTGTCTAATGTATATCTTTAAATCAGAATCTCATCAGATTTTTACCAACCTTATACGTAAGGTTGCATTATCTAATAAAGATGATAAACGATACCTCATCCCTTCATCAAGTGCCACTTTGGCTTGGGGGCATATAGATATACCATTAGCAAGTCTATCAGCTGACGAAAGATTAGATCGTCTTATTCAAGTAATGAAAGAGGTTGCTGAAAGCGACATTTAGCAATAGATTTTATGGAAGGGGGGTAAAATATATAAGTAGCATTTAATGTTAGCTTGTCAGTTACTTTAACTCTAAACATGAGTCAATACTTATATTCGGAACTTTTCTCTCGCTTATGTGGTGAAACACAAACAATTTGTAAGCGTACTTTGCGATATATAATTACTAGAAATGCTTGTGAAGAAAATTTACCAGTTGCTGTAGCTATTTTAAATAAAATAGCCGTTCCAGATGCAGCTTTTCGTTATATAGTTGATAGCGAAGTTTGCAGCAATAATTTAATTTCATTATTGGTGGAAAAAAAATTAAAGTTGGATAAGTTTATAGATGATGTGATTGAAGTAGTGAAGCATGGTGGCCATGAGTTTTTAAGTATTTTGGAATTGGACGATTTACTTGGTGAGAATCACATCACTTCACCGATTTGTGAAAAATACTATTTGTTTACTTTATTAACATGTGGAGATTTGAAAAATTTTGATGAAAAATATCAAGCAACAAATATTTCCTCAAAATATAGGAAAATTGATTCATTAATCGATGAAACTATTTGCAATGTTGCCCATTTTGCAGATGTTAAACTTTTAAAATGTATAATGGATGTTGTTAAACAATTTAATATTAAATTTCACTTTGAGCCAAATAATAATGATGAACATAAACAAGTTCATGCATGGTTAACAAAAAATATTGAGAAGGGGTTGAAAGGTGGTGATAATTTAGGGTGGGAAGAAGGACCCTGTATGGCCTTCAACAAAATTTAAAGATTATATTGAAACTTTAAGTTGTTTGTATGAATGGTCTCATTAAAGGTTTTTTACATTTTTTTTGTGTATCATTATATTACTTGCATTATATCTAAATTTAATGTATTGTTTGAAAAGAAACAAAATGTCAGAATAAATAATTTATTCCTAATATTTTTTTATCATGTTTAATTATGATTGTCACTAAATACTTCAAGATCCTATGTTAGAGTTATTCTATCTAAATTTAATGTATTGTTTGAAAAGAAACAAAATGTCAGAATAAATAATTTATTCCTAATATTTTTTATCATGTTTAATTATGATTGTCACTAAATACTTCAAGATTGTATGTTAGAGTTATTCTTAAATTGTTCTCATAAATCTGCAGCAACTCAAGGATATCCCCCTCCATTCAATACTTTTGGAAGGGGAACTACTATAAGTTGAAGAATATGTTTATTATAGGTAGTTCTTAAACTTTTAATAAACAATGAATAACTACAACAATTGCCAGCCAGCTAACCAAGCAATTTCTGAAAAATCAGCTAAGAAAAATAATTTTGTGACAATTAATGAGAAACAATATCATCTCAACCCATCCAAATCAAAATATGTATGCTGTGCACTAGCTTACGAATTTAACTTTCAACCTTTGGTGATAATTAAAGGTTTGAAAGGTGATAGTGTGTTTTTAAATGAGTCTGAATGGAATGAGTTCCTGAAGCATCAAGGCATAGTAACTAACTATTTTTATACAACGAGTGGTGAAACTTTTCAACCACTAAAGTCTTCATTTACAATACATTTTGAATGGTTTAGAGATATAAAAATCATAAAAGTGGAAGATAAATATGGTAATGGGGTCTATTTAGCTATGGAAACTGTTAGCAAATTATTTGAACTGGCATCCCTAATCAACTATAAAGTAGATATGCTCAAGAAACAAGAATTTTCCAAGTATTTCGATACCTTGATCGACAGTGTCAATTCCAACATTGATGTTGGTCAGTTTATTTTAAATGAAGTGTCTACGACAGGCAATTCGGAAAATGTCAGTTCAGTAATGGAGCTGGTATATCAGTATCCGAATTTGAAAGTATTCAACAGATACAGCCCTTTTTCATTTTACAATCAACACTGAATATGAAGATGCACGTTACTTTTAATGAATCACGCAATCAAGTAAAATATATTACAGTTTGGAATTTTGCACATCGTCAAGCAAGAATTGGCGAATGGGAGCAATATGCAAGGGATCGTGATCGATTTCATCGTCGAATAAACAAAACTGCTGAAACCATTAACTACATTCTTGATAAAAGTCATAGACTGCGGATTTATGAAGAACGCTTTTTAAATTTTGTGTGCTAATTAGTATTTTATAAAATAATTATTTTTTGTCAGGAGGTGGTTTTTTGTAAAATTATTGTGCTTTGTAAAAATTATAATAAACATATGTCAAACTAAAATGTTTTATGTCAAATTATTGTTTAAAAAATTATAATAATAAACATATGTCTAACTAAAATGTTTTTATTATTTAAGAAAAATCTACAAACTTCCTGTAAAGTCCTCTTTATTTAGGTAAATAATTACATTGCAAAAAAAAAAAAATAAAACAAGGTAAGTATTTATTTAACGTAAATTATACAAAAGTATCCTTAGGTATCCAAGAATTATTTGATTTATCTAGTCCTAACCATTTCACAAATACCTCCCGCCCCCTCCTCCTAATAATTCTTTCTATTAAATATATGTCTGGATATTTTACTTTCTGAAGTTCTTCTTCGTAGAATCCTCCTTTAATTGATTGCTTTTTTCCATCTTCAAGATAATACATTGTTGGATTTGTCACCCTCACCTCAGCTATTTGAAAAATCTCATTGGACCAGTTCGGTGTATAACCTTTTTCAAAAAGTTCACGATGTTTACTTATA
The DNA here is from genome assembly GCA_964006375.1 of Tillus elongatus. Taxonomy (NCBI): domain Eukaryota; kingdom Metazoa; phylum Arthropoda; class Insecta; order Coleoptera; family Cleridae; genus Tillus; species Tillus elongatus. Next base: position 17,259,989 of record OZ023268.1, on the reverse strand, counting down.
CGAACAAAATCCCCAACACGAAATTTTTTTTTCTTCGGATCAACTGTTTTCATATAACTAAATGCATATTTTAAAAGATGTTTTTCATGTTTCTTCTTAACTTCTGCCGGCCTCATACGAGTAGTACTGTGTACCTTATTATTATAATATGAAACAATGTTTTTAAGGAGATCTAGCCATTTATAATTTCCCTGCATGCTGAATTGCTTCCACATTAAAGTCTTCAATGTTCTGTTTACACGTTCACATATACTAGCCTTAAGATTTGTATAAGTGGCGTAATGATTTATTTGAAACTGATCCATCAGGGATTTGAACTCGCGACCAAAAAACTCCATACCATTATCTGTCTGTACATTTTTGGGGTGAGTTTTCAGAGATTTTAGAATATTAGCCATAGCTTTGGCAACTTCTTTTGATGTTTTACTTTTTAATGGTTCAGCCCAGACAAACTTTGAAAAAGCATTAATTACTACTAAAATGTATTTGTACCCCTTATTGAATTTAGAATAAGGAAGCATTTCTACTAAATCTGCCTGAAACAAATCATTTAAACCCTTAACTATTACATGACGCCTTCTATAATTTCTTCTAGCGGGTTTGTGAAGTTCATTCACCACTACTTCTTTTACATTGATAGCGGACATTTTAGGTGTAGTTCTATGGCGCAAGCGATCGCTTTGCTGTTTGGAGAATGTTCAAAATAAAATGTATCTCCTGATTTTATCTTCACACCAACTAATTTTTTAGCAGATATTTTTGTATTATTTAGAAATATAGTGACTTCAGTTGAAGGATTTAAATAAATTTTTTCAATTTCCGCAGCGTAGTCAAACAATATTGCATAGGATTCATTATTTAAATACCATCTATGGATGTTTTTATCGATTGATTTATATCCATTATATAGTAAAATTATTTTTTGTTGTAGTTTTGAATTGAGATTTCTGTTTATTATTCTACCAAATTTGTCTAAAGTCATATTGAGACTGATAAAGCGATGACAATTAATTATTATTTTATACTATTATACGAGCTTCCTGTAATTCCTCAATCAAGGAGACTATCTCATTGTGATTGCCGTTATTACCAGCATTTTGAGCCGCAATTAGAAGTCTGAGTCTATCAACTAATTCATTAGGGTCATCCCAGTGTATATAGTTTACTGGATTTTTGTTCCATTTCATAAAACCCTTTCCCGATCGCAAATCATACACTCTGCTAGGAAATGAACCCGAGCGTGGTCTCTGTCCAGGAGGTTTAATTACAGAAGTATATTTCTTTGAGGGATTACCTATTTTGGGGTTATTTTCATCATAATTTCGTCGGAGAGCATTTGTTCTTTCTAAAATATGAAGATAATCTTTATGTTCTGCTACTTTATATGGTGCTGGATTCTTTTTAAATAATAACTCATACAATCCTGTTGTTCCTTTATATCTGACACCTTTTACAACAATATCTTCTTTATCAAAATTAATTTCAGAGTCTCCAATATAAAATTTATCTGAAAGTAGGTCATGCCTAATCCCATGCGTATGATCAAAGGCATCATCGGAATCCCGTATCATTGCTTCTATGTATTGTCGAGGTAGTGGAGCAAATTGGTCCAAATATATCTCAAAAGAAGGTTCACCGAGCAGTCTTTGAAGTTCTGCTGTGCTAATTTCAGCGGGAGTTTCCGGTTCTTGTTCAGGTTCTGCGATAAATACCTCTTCACCTAACGGCTCTTCTTGAAATAAGCGACGCGGTCTCATTTTTGTCTCATATTTTGCGGATGTTTTTTCTGACTTGTTAAATTCTTCTTCTTTTACTTTGGATGCATTTTTTTTCCAGTTTAATATCTGAAAGTATCTTTTTGAAGGGTTCTGTAATAGGTTGTAATTCTTCCTCTCTCTGAATGGCAGACTCTACAACATCAGATTTTAGACTTTGCAACTTTCGTTTAAGTGCTTTTCTTGTTTTAATGAGTTGTCTTGCAACTGTTTGATCCATGTTTGCGTTGTCAATAGTTAATTAATACTAAAACTTTTTTTCATCCTTACGGATAAATATAGGCATCAAATCCTTTTCTATATCTGCCAGCCTGGAATGGAAATTCTTTATTTATAACCAAAAATCCGAATTTACCTTTCCAACAATAACAACACATATCTTTAAATTTCTGAAATGTCATATCAACATTAACATGATCATCATAAATATGTTTCAGATTAGTATTATCTTGTTTAAATATTACAAGCAAATTTGCATTATCTCTAATTAATTGTTTTGGAATTGAGGAATAAGTTTGACATAGATAAAAACAATCTGCATTGTTATGGCGGCCGAAGCAAAAATAATCTCTCATAATGCTTTGATTGCAGCAAACAATATCATCAAATATTATTATTGAATTTGACTTTATCTGGTCAGGGGGCACTATGTCATCACCGTTTTCATATTCAAAATATCCTATATCTGTAATAGGTTGCAAAAGGTGTTTGAGATATTTATATTTTGATTGGTTAAGTGACTTGGAATAGATGTAAATGTTTTCAAAACGTAATCCATTCGGATGTTCTAAGAGCGTAACCATTACATTTGTTTTTCCACAACCGGATGCTCCAACCAACAGACCTCTTTTACATTCACTACCCAATAAAGTACCGTGTCGGCTGAACTTTTCTGCTAAAGAAATGTCATCGTGATCCTGAATCGGCAACTTTAATGCTTGTTGCGTCACCCTCATTTTATTTATGACAAATGGTTTGAATTAAGTAAATTAAATGTATTTATATGATGACAAAAAAACAAACTTCAAGAGTATATATAGCCCAATAGTTTCATAAATCAATCATACTTGTATTATTTTTCAACCTAATCACACAATATGAAGTTAAAACGTTTGTTGGCACTGGCACTTCGTAGAAAAGGTAAATTATTAAAAAAAGGAAGGGGTTTATCTTTTTCCAAAATGCCTTTCGGCATTAAAGGAAAACATAAAAAATCGAAACGTAGTAAGAAAAGTAGAATAATACGTGCTCCCAAAATTGGTGGCTTTTTACCTTTCTTGCTACCTGCTTTGGGAGCGTTAGGTGCATTAGCCGGAGGCGGCGCCAGTATAGCGAAAACCGTAGTTGATGCCAAGAATGCTGCAAAGGTATTACAAGAAGCAAAACGTCATAATATGGAGCTTGAAAAAGTCGCCAGATCATCTAAAGGTTCTGGGTTATTTTTAAAACCGTACCAAAAAAACTTCCGATAAAACTACCATCGCGACCTTTGACGAATATTGATTTACTAAAGTTTGCAAATTTGTTAAAGATAAAAAAATTTCGGGGCGTATACATGAGAGACAATCTACCAATCAAAATTAAAAACAACGAGTCTGGCATTATTAATCTTGACAGTAAACAGGGTAGCGGAACTCATTGGACCGCATATGTAAAGAAAAAAGCACATATAAATTATTTCGATAGTTATGGAAACTTACGACCCCCCAGCGATGTAGTTAATTATTTTTTTAGCGGTGATTATAATAACACAATCACTTATAATTATCAAAGGGAGCAAAGTCCCCATTCTTTTAGGTGTGGTCACCTGTGTTTGAAATTTCTATATAACACACAGTAATCTCTGCTGTATTGCCAGTTGTGTAACATGTCTTACGCTTTTACATTTTCGGGAAAGGAATCTGTGCTTAGCGCAGATTTTAATCCTCCAATATTTCTAGATGACAATTCACAATATGTGATTGGTCTAACAAATTTCGAGACTTTCAATGTTATCCCTAATATTGATGAAACCAACAATAAATTTTTCTATGGCACTGAACATGTTACAATTCCAACAGGTTCTTATGAAATTTCAGATATACATCAATATTTACAGAAAAACATGAAAAAAGAAACTTTAGAACTCGAAGCGAATAATAATACATTAAAAACTATTTTAAAATGTAGTAAAGATATTGATTTTTCAAAAGCCAATTCCATCGGTAAACTTTTAGGATTTAGTAATAAGCTTTTAAAGGCGAATTTAGTTCATGAATCAGAAAATCCAGTTGAAATTATTAAAGTAAATGCTTTATGTATTGACTGCAACATATCTTCTGGTTCCTATAATAATGGTAAGCCGGTTCATACAATACATCAGTTTTTTCCCACTGTGCCTCCTGGATATAAAATAGTGGAAACGCCTCAAAACATCATTTACTTTCCAGTTACCGTTAAGACCATTACTAATATAACCATTAAGGTGCTTGATCAAGACGGAAATTTAGTAAATTTTAGGGGTGAAACGGTTACAGTAAAGGTGCATTTAAAAAAAGATATATAAATGGTTGTGAGATATAATGCTTTATATCTATCCTCTTGGTTGCCAGAGTATAAAAACAGAAACCTTCAGAAAAAATTCAGTATTCTAAAAAGGCCTAAGCTATTAACACCTTCCAACCGACAATTCTTACAATCACTTGGTTTTCAAGTAAAATGAATATTCTTGACGTTGCACAAAAAGTAGTTGTAGATGATTCTATTGTAGATTACCAGTACCATACCTACCAGGCATGTACATCTTCACAATTTGATTATAACGATGAACAACGGATCACTGTTCAAGAACTTGATGCATATACACTTCCTTCTGACAGCTTTTTGTACATTGAAGGTAAATTAACCAAAACAGATGGTACGGTGTCAAACAATTTGTTTTTTATTAACAACGCAATAGCTTTTCTTTTTAGAGAAATTCGTTATGAACTGAACGGTGTAGTAGTAGATTCCACACGCAATGTAGGACTTGCTTCAACAATGAAAAATTATTTTTCATTAAATTCTAACGAAAGCATAAAACTTCAAAACGCGGGTTGGTTTCCTAAAAGCGAAAAACGCACAGATGATCGTATCAAAGTTGATGCGAATGGAAATTTTAATGTTTGTGTTCCATGTTCCCACTTATTGGGATTTTTCGAAGATTATCGTAAAATTATAATGAATATGAAACAAGAACTAATCCTTATTAGAAGTAGTGATGATAAAGATGCTGTAATCTACATTGATGATCCTGCAGCTCCCACCCCTACAGTAGATGAGCCGAAAGTTACAATTGAGAAGGTGTCCTGGAAAGTTCCCCATGTTACCGTTTCTCTCGCACAGCAGTTACAGCTTTCCAGACAAATTCAAAAGGGGGTGGAAATTCCATTACCCTTTCGAAGCTGGGAGTTAATAGAATACCCAGCTCTTCCAGAAACATCTAGACATACTTGGCCAGTTAAGACCACTACAAAACTCGAATCACCACGCCATATTCTTACAGGATTTCAAACTGATAGAAAAGGAAAGATTTTAAAAGATATGAGTAAATTTGATAATTGTAACCTAAGAAATTTTAGAGCTTTTCTAAACACTGAAAGGTATCCTTACCAGGACCTCAACTTAAATATTCTGGAAAATAAATTTGCCTCGCTTTACGAAATGTTTTCAAAATTTCAACAATCTTATTATCAAAAGGAAAATCAACCCCTCTTTACACCAACTGAATTTGCAAAATTAGCGCCTTTAGTTCATATTGACTGCTCCCGACAAAAGGATAGCATTCAATCAGGGTCGGTTGTAGTGAGACTTGAATTCGAAACAAATGCAAACATACCACATAACACATCCGCATACTGTTTAATTTTGCATGATAAACTATTTACTTACAATCCCCTGACGAAAATCGTAAGACAAATTTAATTATACTATTTAAGCTAGATGCACTCCTTTGCCTATTTCAATTTGATGATGACGTTGAGGTATAAACAACAACTCAGTGCTCATTTAAAAAAACTAAAAGAACTCAAAAAAGTGATTTTCTTTTACGACATGAAGAAAAAAATGTATAAACGCTTTTCAAATTTATCATTGTAAACTATGGTACTCGTAATTGACATTCAAGGTTTCAAACTGGAAAATAATAAATTTCTTCCAAAAGAACTTGCATCGTTTGATGGTTCCAAGATCTGTCACTATGTTTTTAAAGCACCATTTAGTCTGGATTATTTACCTCAAAATTTACAAGTGCAGACGAAATGGTTAATAAACCATCATCATTGTATTGATTGGAAATCAGGTTTTACACCAGTACACAATTTTGCTGAAATAATCAAACATCTTACAAGCGACACCAACGTCGTTTATGTGAAAGGAAAGGAGAAAGCTGATTATGTAAAAAAATATTCATCAGCACTCGTTTTGGAATTAGATGAACAACCCACACTTCAAGCATCTACACCTTCTTGCATTTATCATTTAAATAATCATTGCGTTTTCGCCCTTACTAATGTATACTTTTTATTTAACAATCATGTTATGAATTAAGTTTTGTATTGTAAAAAATAAAATGAGTAAAAAATAAAACTAGTTAAAATATATTGTTTTTTTATTTATTTATTTATTTAAAGCGATGTATAGGAATACAATGTCTAATTACATTTCTTTTATTCTATAAATTTAAAATGGAACAAAATGCGTAAGTATGTGTTCAATTTCTCCATTTTGCACATAAGCTTTGTATGATAGAACAAAAAACTCTTTTGTACAGTTACCACTTAAATATATGTTACACAATTCATACAAATATGAACTGGTCCAGTCATCTCCTTCAGACTCAAATTTTTCATCACCAGCTATGTTTCTTATTTTACAGACAATTATTCTAAACTTCTCTTCTAGCTCATCACTATCTATTTTTTCACACTGACATTTACTGTTCACATTCCCCATCATATTAAATTGTTTATACTGCACTTACGTTGACTGTGGCTTCTTAACTACTGACACTACTCACTGTTTCCAATATTCACAGCTGGACCCACTCTTAAACAACTACACACAAAGGTCACTTCGGCCGGCTGCCTACACTGTTCTGCAGATCTATATTTTATTCGCCTGTTACAATGTGTGCAATGCGATATATACCTACTATGCACATGATATTTTACGACGACACTTTTGTCACGCAAAGTAAACATTGCATACCTAGCTCCTACCAGGCAATCTCCGCAAACTATGGAACCCATACAAGGATCCCCAATAAAATAAAATTTTTGACATTTTTCTTCACACACATCGACAGCCCTAAGGTGTGCCTCCATTAATACCACAGCTTGAATATGGCGATTTTGCAAAACACTCCCTTCATAATTTAACACATATCGCTGGCGAATATTTGAAGTGTCACGTAAACTGTCCCAGTTAATCAAAAAATTGTGATCAGACATTGTATTCCTACTACTTTACACTTTATTATAAATAAACTCGAACTCTTGTATAGAGGATTCTAATAATATTAATTCCCTGAGATATCTCCTGTACATATATAATACAAATTTCAAGGATAAATTTGTAAACTTGAATGTGTCTGTGACCATGAAAATGTGGTTGGCCTTGACCTTAAAAAAAATATCGCTGGCCGCGACCGTGCAGAAACACATCTGGCCTTGAGCTTAAAAAATACCTCTAGCCGTGACCGTGGGAAAATACATCTTGCCTTGACCTTAAAAAATACCTCTGGCCGTGGGAAAATACATCTGGCCTTGACCTTAAAAATACACCTGGCCGTGGGAAAATATATCGCTGGCCTTGACCTTGAAAATATCTCCACCACCGCGTCAAGGTCGTTCCAGAACAGACATTATCTCTCTACTACCAACATATCACAAAAATCTAAATAAAAAAAAGAATTCTACGGAAACTCTAAAAACATTTCTGCGAAAACTTTTCAAATTCAGCCACTATTGGAGAGTACCTGTATACGGAAGCTCGACTTTTTCCACGAGTAATACAAACAAAAATCTCCCTGAATGCGTCATTTCCATAGAACTCCGCTATCTATATTGGTAAAAACGCTGTATCACAATTTGTGGTATGTGTTTGTGATATGTGTGAAAAGTTCCAAAATAATTGAAATAACTCAAAAACGATCAACAAACATGCATTATAATTCGATGGAAAATACATTAACATAAGGGGTTCCTGTTAAAAAACAAAACAAAATGTGTATCACCAACGACTTATGGGTTACCCTGTGATTGTCGAAATAGGTTTATAAGATGCAGCTCGAGACAACACCCTATAATTAACGTATATCATTTTTTCTCATATCTTGTATAATAACGGATCTATTGAGCTTTACCGTAGAAAAGCATCTGTATGTGTATCAACAGATAAAAACTGAAACTGACCCCGTATATGGGTTCAAGGGCTTCTAGTTCGAGCTGATTTGAAGATATCTTTTTAAAGTAATTCGCGGTCTTCTCAATAACGATTTTTTTCTACGAAAAGTATTCTACTAAAGTATAGACTATTAAACCATAAACTCTATAGCTGGAACTACTGCCAAAGCATTAGAAAGAGGGTCTATTTGAAATAGATTCTGCAAAAGTATTTAAATAAAATGAAGGAAAATTATGGTTGTGGCTGCAACTTAAGGCTCTGTTGTCTGAAAATTGCAAATTTTGACGTTTCAAATCGCGACTTTGGGGTTTTAAGAAGGAAAATTAGAAAAGACTTAAAATCTTTTTCCTCTTATTTCTTGATTTTTTGCGTAAAGAAAACTTAACCGTTGTGTGTAATATTTTATTGGTTATGTTAATCACATAGAATATTTTGTTCTTGTGATTTCCTCTCATCACCAGTGGCACCCAATTTTTTTTAATGAAAATTCACTAAAAGTAGACTATGTACCAAAACTCAGACGTATAGGGTGAAAGGAAAAAAAAGTTATAGGCATTTACGTCACAGAGTCATCACACTCACATATCGTTTGGCACTACAACTCCGCAAACTGGGACGAAATGCGGGATTACTTTTCCTCATTTCCATGTCTGTCTGCTTCTCTCCTCCTGACCCCTCTAATATCTCACAAAACGTCACCGAAATTATCCAAGCTGGCATGGAATTATTTATTCCACGTACACAGAAAACCTCTTCAGCCACTCAAAAGCCCTGGTTCTCTAAATCCTGTGACAAAGCCAGACTTGAAAAGATTAAAGCTCACAAAACGCTTCTACACAATCCCAGTCAAGAAAATCGTCAAGCATTTAACGACGCAAGAGATCGCTATGTCCGCATTCTTTCTGAGGCAAAAAACTCGTTTAATAACTACATCAAAAACAAAGTCCTCTCAAGCTCCAACGGCACCAAACCCTTCTGGACTCTTGCTAAATCTATTGGGAATAATTTCTGCAAAAGCACGTTCCCACCTCTTGTCTCAGGGGATGAAATTGTTTCTACCGCCCTGGGCAAGGCTGAACTTTTTGCTTCGTTGTTCGCCAGCAATTCTACTCTCAACCCACCTCCAAATGTTCAACCACCAACAGTGCCCAATGTCGCACATAAAATGACGGATATCATTTTCAAAACTAAAAAGGTACGAAAGATGCTCTCTTCTCTTAATACCAGGAAAGCCTCTGGCCTTGACGAGATCCCAGCAATTGTTCTCAAAAATTGCGCACCAGAACTTGCTCCTGTCCTGACTCGTCTGTTTCAGATATCTTACAATAAAGGCATATTCCCTAGTAACTGGAAAACTGCTCGAGTACAACCCATCCCCAAGAAAGGATCCAAAGCGCTTCCTAGCAACTACAGGCCTAGTTCTCTCCTTTCAGTCGTCTCTAAAGTGATGGAAAAGTATATAAACACCGAATTACTAAAATTTCTTGAAAAACACAGTCTAATCCACGACAGGCAGTATGGATTCCGTCAGCGCAGATCGACTGCCGACCTCCTTTCCTTTGTCACCCATTCTTGGAACAAGTCTATGGAACTACACGGTGAATCTCAGATTGTTGCTCTAGACATATCCAAAGCATTCGACCAGGTCTGGCACGCAGCGCTGCTTAATAAACTTCCGGCCTATGGCCTACCACCAAAACTTTGTACCTGGACAGCAAATTTCCTCTCCAACAGGAACATTTCTGTTGTTGTGGATGGCCATTCCTCTAAACTGTATCCAATTAATGCAGGAGTTCCTCAAGGTTCAGCTTTAGCCCCTACTTTGTTTCTTCTCCACATCAATGACCTCCTCTCTAGCACATCCAACCCAGTTCTCAGTTACGCGGACGACAGCACCCTCCACTCAAATATACAATATTCTAAGCCTGCCTCTTTAGCCCAATTATATGAGGATCGCAGACTCATGGAGGGTTCTGTCTCCGTGGATCTCCAAAAAATATTAGACTGGGGAAGTAGAAATCTTGTACAATTCAACCCCACCAAATCTCAGTCTTGCTCTAGACATATCCAAAGCATTCGACCAGGTCTGGCATGCAGCGCTGCTTAATAAACTTCCGGCCTATGGCCTACCACCAAAACTTTGTACCTGGACAGCAAATTTCCCCTCCAACAGGAACATTTCTGTTGTTGTGGATGGCCATTCCTCTAAACTGTATCCAATTAATGCAGGAGTTCCTCAAGGTTCAGCTTTAGCCCCTACTTTGTTTCTTCTCCACATCAATGACCTCCTCTCTAGCACATCCAACCCAGTTCTCAGTTACGCGGACGACAGCACCCTCCACTCAAATATACAATATTCTAAGCCTGCCTCTTTAGCCCAATTATATGAGGATCGCAGACTCATGGAGGGTTCTGTCTCCGTGGATCTCCAAAAAATATTAGACTGGGGAAGTAGAAATCTTGTACAATTCACCCACACCAAATCTCAGTCTTGCTTTCTTTCTCATAAGAGATACACCAGCCCTAGACCCATCACAATGAACAACCAAGTTATTCAAAGTAATGAGTCGTTTTCTCTTGCTGGCATTTCTGTAGATCGAAATCTTAACTGGCACCAACATGTCACATCAATTGCAAAAGCGGCTGCTAAGAAATTAGCTTTCCTCTTCCGGGCTCGCAAATACTTTTCACCAGCTAATCTCTATACCTTATATACTTCACAAATAAGGCCAAACCTCGAAAACTGCTCCCACATCTGGGGTCCAGCTGCCGCTTCTACACTCGCTATCCTGGACTCCATTCAAAAGAGAGCTATACGTCTCATCGGTGACCCTACCCCACCCAAAGGTTGCCATCCCTTGCCCACCGACGTGCCGTTGGTGACCTCTCTCTCTTTTATAGATATCTGCACGGGCACTGCTCAGAGGAGCTTTCCTCCATAGTTCCCCCACCTGCTGCCCCCAACAGATCTACCAGGGGAACAGAGCAAATGCACCCTTTTACTGTCCAGGTCACCAGACATAGAACATCTTGTTATGCCCGCTCTTTTGTCCCGAGGACTTCCAAATTGTGGAATTCCTTGCCGGCACATGTGTTTCATTCTGCTCCGAACCTCCAAGTCCAGAATTAACAAGTTGCCTCTTTCCTCCTTGTCAACACCCACGGTACGATAGTATTTAGGCTGTAAGCCCTCGTGGTGTGTTGTTAAAATTTAAAAATAATAATAATAATAATAATTTGGGTGCCACTGATGACCAGATAAACGCACAAAAGTAATATGGATAGCAAAATCCTATGTATGTTACAAAAAAAGACAAAGTTTTTGGGCGCAAAAAGGTCAAGAAATGACAGAAAAATTACTTTGAAAATTTGATAACTTTTCCTCTTAAAACGTCAAAGTCGCTTTTAGGCAAAGAACCCGAAGCTAATACGAGCTATGTAGAGAAAATGTTGCAAGAAATGTGTTTTAAAAGTCCTCAAGTTTCAACCTTAACCACAATTGTCCTGCATTTTACTAAAATGTTTCCATAAAATCCGTTTCAAAAAGACCCTCTCTCTGATGCTTTAGCTGCAGTTTTAGTTATAGAATTTATGGTATAATTCACTAAGTGAAGATTGGAACCTGTGATGAGCACTGATAAGTACACTTGGAGAACCCAAATCACCAAAACACATTTTAAAAGACCCAACGCGCATTTCACTAACCAAGATAGCGTCATCAGAGGATGAAACATTCAGAATGTTTCATCCTCTGATGACGCTAACTTGGTTAGTGAAACGATCGTCAGGTGTTTTAAAATGTGTTGTGGTGATTTGGGTTCTCCAAGTGTACTTATTATGGTATAATTCTCTATATTTTTTAGCAAATTTACGTACAAGAAAAATAAAATTGAGGAGACCGCGACTTTTTAATTTTAAAAAGATTTTGCAATTGAGCGCGAACTAGGCCCCTAGGATACATATCCGGGGTCAGTTTCAGTTTTTATCTATTTACATAAATACAGGGTGACACATTTCTACGGTAAAGCTCAATATTACTGTTATTATACAAGATACGAGAAACAATTGTATACGTTAATTATAGGGTGTCTTGAGCTACATCTTAAAAAATTATTTCTACAATCACAGGATGGCCTATAAGTAGTTGGATGATACAAACTTTCTTTTTAATCGAATACGCCTTATATTATTGCGTTTTTCCATTTTCCATCGAAACATAATGCATGTTTGTAGGGAAAGAAATTAGGCACGCAGCAAATGCGTTATGGTAGCGAATTTTCATTAAATGCTTCAAATCTGAATAGCTGAAATTTGAGCGGCATCTTATCAAAAACATTTCGAAAATCATAGGTGTCCCATAAGACGTTGGCGATACAAATTTTCTTTTTTAAACCGAATACCCCTTATATTATTGCATTTTCCATGTAATTGTAATGCATGTTTGTTTTCTGCCTGTTTCAATTGTTTTGCAACTTTTCACATTTTTGGCACATATCAAAAATTGCGATACGGCGTTTTTAACAACAAAAATCGGAGTCTAATGCAAATGACGCATTCAAAGGGGCTTTCATTTATATTACTTCATGAAAAAATCGAGATGCCATGCACCGGGTGCTCTCAAATAGTGACTGAATTTTCAAAAATCAAACTGTCGTAAATCAATTGTTTCAAATAGAACAGTCTCTATTTTGTGTTTCAGAAGTCATGGGCATAATAATAAATGTTTAATAAGTTATTAAAAAAATGTTTTCGGATTTTCGTGAAAAAATGTCAATTTTTGAGAAAAAAAAATTGGGAGTTCTGTCGAAAAGCTTATTTGATTAAATATGGTACATTATTTATACTATATAGGTTATACTGGTAACCAAATTTGATGCCTGCTTTCATTGAAAAAAAAAAAGAAAGATTTGCTATTAAAAACATTTTAATGAAAATTCACTACCATAACCCATATGCGGCGTCCAGACTTTTTTTGGATTACAGACAGGCAACACACATATTCATGCCCTGGGGCTGCCCAAGCAACTCGTTTTAAGCAACACGGGAGGGGACATTTACGTAAACTAAAATGCTACAAAAATTATTCCAGAACACCAACAAGTGTCTTAATCTGTGCATAAAATATAAACATATTTTTAAAATATAATATTTTGATATAGCAGCGGGTGTTCTATTTAACACGTTGTCTGTCAGACAGGTTTGTATATAATTACTTAGTCCTTATTTAGACGGTTAAATTGTAATAAAAAAATGAAAAAGACTTACTCAAATCTGGCTAAAAATCAGTACAAATAGATGTAGTCGCGTGACAAAAACTGAATCAGGTAAAATGGGCTAAATTACACGTTTTATGGTTGTTTTCAAACGATATATCTATTAGAACAAGCACACACAAGTATTTTTCTGTGGCGTTAAAAAAATACAACTAGTAGTTCAGTCAGAGTCTTCTACTAAAACAAACTGCATAAATGAACCTGCACGCACAAACTGTAAACACAAACTAAATTTTCGAGTTCGACGACACCAACTCACCACAAATTAGTGCCAGTGCCTCATTTTTACCTGAAAACTCTAAGCACATTCAAATGAGAGGCATTGCAGATCCTTATCTGCAGCTTAATGTGGCAAAAATGACCTCTGGGAAACTAAAATTGATAACAGCTAGGTAATAGCTTAAAAGCAATGTTGCCATGTCGACGTAACCGCAACTCTCTTATTACCAGCATTCGTTTTTTGTTGTTTTAATTTCCACACTTCATCAATTTGGCCAGATTTTCTTGGTGTGTTGTTTTTCAATATACAGAGTGTCCACTTAGTATGGGGTTGCAAGATATTTCGGTTATTTTCAAAGATATAGAAATAAATTAAAAAGTCTGGACGCAGCAAATGCGTTATGGTAGTGAATTTTCATAGAAATTTTCTGGCAACAAATATTTTTGTATAACTTTTTTTTCTTTTAACATAGAAATATAAGTTTTCGCATATAGTTTCGTTTTAATATCGTTAACTTACGTACCAAATTTGTGCATTATAGCTTTTCTATTTTGTGAGATAATTTTTTTCCGAAAGAAAACAAAAATTTTCTCGGAAAACCTGGTTAGATTTTCCTGGCTAACAAACTTATCCAAGCCACTTACAAAAGGAAGGTAGGTACATGCTAAATATAATCAAAATCTGTCCATTATTTTTTGAGTTATCAGTGTAACACATACATACATACATACATACATACATACATACATACATACATATATATATATATATATATATATATATATATATATATATATATATATATATATATATATATATATATATACAGGTGTTTCAAAAATGATCGTCTATGTTACAGATGCACATTCAGCACAAAAAAATAAGACTATTTTTTAATATAAATATGGGTCCGCAAATGCTTAGTTTTTTAAATACAGCGTGCTAAAATTATTTGTTTTTGTCACTTTTTCACGAATAAGTCCGAGTCAAATTAAAATTTTGACGTGAAAATTGGCACATGTGGGTTTTCGAGGGCAACAAATTTAAATATGTTATTGTTAATATCACTGCTGTCAGAGGGCGCCACCTGTAAGACATGGCTTGTATTCAATTGGCTATAATTTTTTGACACCCAGTAATATCGACCTACCGTATAACTACGTTGCAGCCCTTATCAATTGTAAGAAAAAAATGTATACTTGATTTAAATCTCTCAGACACACCATTTTCGAGATATTTCAATTTTTGTATCTCGATGTCGCTCAAAAATTAATTCTGAGACAAATCATAGGAATACATTTTTCACCTTTTAATTCAGTATGTATAAACTTAATTTTCCTCTTCTCTAGTTAAAAATCAAAATCTTATCAGAGAAAAGAACTGACAAGACACAATCATGAAGATAAAATAAAACGCCATGATAACAAACTTTGAACAAACCATTTAACAAAGTGGTTTCCATCGTTACGGGACTTGACGTTTGCGTTTTCGTCGTGACATATACTCCATTGGTCTTTTACGTTTGAGACTACTCACTATTTTTAAATAATTAATTGTATTGTCCGTAATTTTTCTAATTAAATATGGAAGTCTTTACCAACAGTGAACTAACAGGCATGCACATTATGTATTCACGGGATTTTGGTAACTGTTCTGAGGCGAAACGACTGTATGAAGAAGCCTTCCCAAATCGGAGAATTCCAGACAGAAGGATGTTTCAACGGATTGACATCCGTCTGCGAGAAACAGGTACATACTTACATTATCTAATACATCGATCTGTCTGTTTCAAATATATATTTTTTACCAGGTACCGTTAATAAAGTTACTGCTGATCGAGGCAGACCACGGAGTGCACGAAATCCTGATTTTGAAGAGGCTGTTCTGGATGAAATTGAACAAAATCAAAAAATAAGTACTAGGGAAATGGACAATCATCTGGGAGCATCCAATGCAACGATATGGCGAGTTCTTCACGAGCAACAATTGGGTCCATATCACATCCAACGTGTGGCAGGCACTATCGCCTGAAAGAGATTTTATACCTCGCATACAATTTTGCCAATGGTTTCTTCAACATAATAATGTAGAGAACTTCTTAAGTTGTGTATTGTTCACTGAAAAGTCTGGATTTAGGCGCGACGGGATCGTCAATTTTCGTAACAGCCATATTTGGGCTGACGAAAATCCCCACGCAGTTTTTGAAAGGCATCATCAACAGCAATTTTCCTTAAATGTATGGGCTGGAATTGAAGGGTGTAATTTGATAGGGCCAATTTATTTACCTCACACTTAATGCTACAACTTATCTTGAATTTCCGCAAAACCAACTGAATGGGTTATTAGAAAATGTACCTCTTGACATAAGATATAACCTGTGGTTTATGCATGACGTAGCCCCCCCCCCACATTTCTCCCTAAATGTCAGAAATTACCTAAGCAATACTTTTGGACGCAGATGGATGGGACGCGGTGGACCTCAGCCATGGCCGGCTCCATCCCCTGATTTAAAACCTATGGACGTTTATTTATGGGAAAATCTGAAAAGTATTGTTTATGAAGCAAATGTTGAAAATGTTGATGATCTGCAGCAAAGAATTGTACTTGGATGCGAACAAATTAGAAAAACACCAGAAGTATTTCACAGAGTAAGACGGTGTATGCTCCGCAGAATACGAAAGTGTATTGAAGTGGAGGGTGGCCATTTTGAACATTTCTTGTAGTCAGGTGTCATAAAATGTATAAACTTTTTTATTTGTTGTTTTATTTGTTGTTAAAATTTGCAGACAATACAATTAATTACTTGAGAGAAATTAATTTTTGAGCGACATCGACATACAAAAATTGAAATATCTCGAAATTGGTGTGTTTGAGAGATTTGGATCAAATATACATTTTTTGCTTACAATTGATAAGGGCTGCAATGTAGCTATACGGTAGGTCGATATTACTGTGTGTCAAAAAATTATAGCCAATTGAATGCAAGCATAGTCTTACAGGTGGCGCCCTCTACCAGCAGTGTTATCAACAATAACATATTTAAATTTCTTGCCCTGAAAAACCCCACATGCCAACTTTCACGACAAAATTTTAATTTGACTCAGACTTATTCGTGAAAAACTGACAAAAACAAATAACTTTAACACGCTGCATTTAAAAAACTAAGCATTTGCGGACCCATGTTTATATGAAAAAATAGTTTTATTTTTTTGTGCTGAATGTGCACAGACCATCATTTTTGAAACACCCTGGATATATATATATATATATATATATATATATATATATATATATATATATATATATATATGTATTATGTGCAGGGTGTCCCAGAAGTCGTAAATCAAACGTCACAGGAAGATAGGCAAGCTCAAGTCCTTTCAGAAATACCCTATATGATCTTATCAAAAAGTTTACGGTTTTCAAGATATTGACAATGTTATGAAAAAATGAAAATTCTCAAATTTTAAGTTATTTTGCCCAACCACATGCAGAAAAAACATTTCCAGAATGTGATTTTTGTGCATGTTAAGTTTTTTTTTTTCTGTGCGCAGATTTATTCCAAATTAAAAAGGAATTGGGGAAGAAATATCAGAGTTTTAATTTTTTGTCTTCAGATTTTCTAAATAATAACACAAAATAATTTCAGACTATTGAGGATTAATATGCACCAAAGTCACATTCCGCAAAAGTTTTTTCTGCATGTGGTGGGGCAAAATATCTTAAAATTTTATAATTTTCATTTTTTTCATAAAATTGTAATTGTCAATATCTTGAAAACCGTAAACTTTTTGATAAGATCATATAGGGTTTTCTGAAGGGGTTTGAGCCAGCCTATATTCGTGTGAAGTTTGATGACGACTTTTTGGACAGCTGTATATATATATATATATATATATATATATATATATATATATATATATATATATATATATATATATATATATATATATATATATATATATATATATACATACATACATACATACATATAAACATAAAAATTGAAAATGAACCCGGGTATGGGTTCTAGGTGTCATAGATCGCGCTCTTTTGAAGAAATTTGTTAAAAATTCAGTTCATTTTTTTCTAAGAAAATTCATTAGAAATTAGCTGCCTCTAGTTTGTCAAGGTCTACAAAACTATAATATTGCGGTGTATACAGGATGTCTCATCAAATCTCTTGTACCGACATCAACTTCATTTCTTAAATGGCAGCCTCTACTTTTATAAAATTTTTAGATTCCTGGAAACAATTAAGAGCATGCTGTTATAAAATTTTTCTTCGAAATCTCAACACTTTTCGAGTTATTCGAAATTTTCATTTTTCTACGAAAATATCATTTGTAGCTTTATAACGACCTGTATTGTCTTACTTTTCTGGGTGTTTTTCTCAGATAGTAGCTCGATCAGAACATAAGGTCAAACTCGACGAAACCTATACCGGGTGTTTAGTAATTTATGGTTTTCGGAAGAAATTCAAAGTTTTAAAACTCCCTTATTTCAATAGGAACACTATTTTTCTTCACATTTGATTAGATCATACATTGGCCTATAACTTTCATCAGACATACCCTATACCAAGTCTGGAGGCAGCAAGTGCGTTGTGGTAGCGAATTTTCGTCAAAATATTTTTAATTGCAAATATTTCTTGTTTTTAAAAGAAAGACATTTGGTGCGCAGTATAACTATATAGTACTAACATTGTACCATATTTCATAAAAATAACTTTGTTGTTTCAAAAAGCACAAACATTTTCCGAAAATAAACTTAAAAGGTTCCAGAAAAAACTGCTCCCATTTTCCTGGCGAAGGAGCCTCTCCAAGCTATTTACACACCTGTCAAGCTATAATTATTCACAAACAGCTTTAGGACCAAAAAAATTGAAAAAAGAACTCAGAATTTTTTTTACAGAAATTGCCTTCAGTAATTTTACACTAAATTATATTTTTCACAAAAATTCGACCACTTTTTTTACAATGACTTACTAAACATTTATTATTAATTACCAACATATTCACAAAAATGTTACAAAAAATGATTTCTACGGAAAAACTAAAATCATTTCTACGAAAACTTTTCAAATTCAGCCACTATTGGAGAGTACCTGTATACGGCAGCTCGATTTTTTCCACGAGTAATACAAACAAAAAGCTCCCTGAATGCGTCATTTCCATGGGACTCCGCTATCTATATTGGTAAAAACGCTGTATCACAATTTGGGATATGTGTTTGTGATATGTGCCAAAAACGTGACAAGTTCCAAGACAATTGAAATAACTCAAAGACTATAAACGATATACATTTTATTCCTTACAAACATGCGTTATAATTCGATGGAAAATACAATAACATAAGGGGTTCCTATTAAAAAAAGAAAGTGTGTCAACGACTTATGAGCCACCCTCTGATTGTCGAAATAGGTTTATAAGATGCAGCTCGAGACACCACGGTATAATTAACGTATATCATTTTTCTCATATCTTGTATAATAACGTATATATTGAGCTTTACCGTAGAAATGCATCACCTGTATGTATATCAACAGACACAAACTGAAAATGACCCGATATATGGGTTTAAGGGCTTCTAGTTCGCGCTGATTCGAAGAAATCTTTTTAAAATTCATAAGTCGCGGTCTTCTCAATAACTTTTTTTTTCTACGAAAATTAGCTAAAATATAGACTATTAAACCATAAACTCTATAGCTGGAACTACTGCGAATGCGATTTTGATCAAATTTGGTGAATACCGTCTTTTAGTAAATTTTCAAAAAATTCATTTAAGAGGAGATCCCGACTTTTTAATTTTGAAAAAATTTCTTCAAATGACCGCAAACTAGGCGCCCTAGAACCCATATCCAGGGTCAGTTTCAATTTTTATATGTTTATATGCATACATATTTATATATATATATATATATATATATATATATATATATATATATATATATATATATATATATATATATATATATATATATATATATATATATATATATATATATATATATATATCTCACACCGATAACTCAAAAAATAATGGTCCGATTTTGATCAAATTTGGCACATACATTCCTTTTGCAAGTGGCTTGGATAAGTTTGTTAGTCAGGAAAATCAGCCGAGGTTTTCCCGGAAAATTTTAAGTTTTCTTTCGAACAAAATTATATTTCCGGAAATAACAAATTAGGGGCAACCAAATTTAGTGAGCTGGTTTCTGTCATAAAGTGTCCTGTGTACCAAAATTCTGATCTATATTTTAAAATACAAAAAGTTACAGGTAAATTATTTTTTTATTAATTAAATCTGAATCGAGAAAGCTAAAACATCAAAATTGATTGAGTACGAATGGAAGTGAAAATACTACAAGAAATGATTAGGAAGCTCCTAGATATGTGCCTAAGTCGCTATTTTCCTTGATTTCGTTATAATATGAGCAAAAAATGTATTGTTAATCGAAATGGTTTTGTGTAAATTTCAAAACACTGAACAACTGTATTACGAGATATAGCTGCTAGTAGACACATGTCTAGCATAGCTCAGTGGCCTAAATCTCTGTACATCAGATAATCAAATTCAATTGACCCCTGCATGAAGAGTTAGAATCCTAGTTAGTGACTTTACTTTTTTCAATTTTTTTTTGGTCTCATTTCACTTTGCCGTTATCTAATCAGATTGTTGTTATTCCGATACATTTTTTAGCGGGTTTTTATATAAAAAATAATTAGACAAAGAGGAGATGAAAGTTTTAAGACTTAATTCAATTTGAATCGCATATCTGGTTGTTTGTTCTTGCCCTAACTTAGTGAAACCGTTCCATATTTAATACAGTCGTAGACTTTTACCGTGGCTTCACAAGTGCTTGTTTCAGTGAATTTTCTTTAAAAAAAATTCATTAACGAGTAGATCCCGACTTTTGAATTTGGAAAAAATGTATTCAAATGAGCGCGAGCTAGGCCCCCTAGAGCCCATATCCAGGGTCAGTTTCAAATATAATATATATATATATATATATATATATATATATATATATATATATATATATATATATATATATATATATCAAAATTTAGGTCTGTAAGGTCAATGACAAAAAAGTTAGAGGCATTTAAAGAAAAAAAAATTGGGGTTTTCCACAAAACGTAAAAAGTCGCGATTTGAAACGTCAAAATTGGCAACATTTAAGCAATAACCTGAAGGAAAAACGGATTATGTAAAGATTGTTCTGCAAACCCTTAAGTTTCAGCTTAAACCATAATTGCCCTTCATTTTAATAAAATATTTCTAGAAAATTCATTTCTCTGATGCTTTGGAAGTAGTTATACTTCAATTTATGGTTTAACGGTCTATAATTTTTAGCAAATTTTCGTAGAAAAAATTCGTTAATAAGGAGATCGCGGCTTTTGAATTTTAAAATGATTTCTTGAAGTGAGCATAAACTAGGCCCCCTAGAATCCATATCCGGGTTTACTTTCTGTTTACATATATACAGGGTGACGCATTTCTACGGTAAATCTCAATATAATTGGTATTATGCAAGATAAGAGAAAAAATTGTATACGTTACCTATGGGAAGTTTTGAGCTGCAACTTATAAAATTGTTTTGACAACCACAGGATGGCCCATAAATAGTTGAAGATACCTACTTTTTTTTTGAACATTCCATATTGCATTTTTGCATTTTTCATCGAAATATGGTGCATTTTTGTAAAAAAAAAAAATGGAGACGCAGTAAGTGCGTTTTAGTAGCGAATTTTCATTAAATGCTTCAAAATTCAATAACGCAATTTGCTATTAACCTAAGCTTCGTCAGCTAGGAAAAGAGTTTTCTCGGAAACAAATGTCGTAATCTGTGCATAAAATATAAACATATTTTTAAAATATAATAATTTGCTACCAGGTGTTCTATTTGACACGTTGTCTGTGAGACAGGTTTGAATATAATAACTTAGTCCTTATTTAGACGGCTAAATTGTAATTAAAAAATCGAAAAGACTTACTCAAAACTGGCTAAAAATCAGTACAAATAGAGGTAGTCGCGTGACTATCTGTGGCGTTAAAAAAATACAACTAGTGGTTCAGTCAGAGTCCTCTACTAAAACAACTGCACAAATGAACCTGCACGCACAAACTGGAAACACAAACCAAATTTTCAATTTCGGCGAGCCCAACTCACCACAAATTTTTTAATACCCAGTGACCCAGTGCCAGTGCGTCAGTTTTACCTGAAAGCCATAAGCACATTCAAATGAGAGGCATTGTCAATATAAATATTCCCTGCAGATCATTATCTACAGCTTAATGTTGCAAAAATGACTACTGGGAAACGAACATTGCTAACAGCCAGGCAATAGTTTAAAAGCAATGTTGCCATGTCGGCGTAACCGCAACTCTCTTATTACCAGGATTCGTTTTTTGTTGTTTTAGTTTCCACACTTCATCAATTTGGCCAGATTTTCCTGGTGGGCTGTTTTTTGATATACAGGCTGTCCACCTAGTATGGGGTTGCAAGATATTTCAGTTATTTTCGAATATATAGAAAAAAATCAAAATTTCTGGTCGCAGCAAGTGCGTTATGGTAGTGAATTTTCATAGAAATGATCTGGCACCAAATATTTTTTTATAACTTTTTTTTCTTTTAACATAGAAATATAACTTTTGGCAATAGTTTCCTTTTAATATCGTAAACTTACGTACCAAATGGGCATCATAGCTTTTTTATTTATATACACAGGGTGTCCCAAAAGTCGTACATCATCACATGAAGATAGGCAAGTTCAAGTCCTTTCAGAAAAACCCTATATGATCTTATCAAAAAGTTTACGGTTTTCAAGATATTGACAATTTTATGAAAAAAATGAAAATTGTCAAATTTTAAGGTACTTTGCCCAACCACATGCAGAAAAAACATTTCCGGAATGTGATTTTTGTGCATGTTAAGTTTTTTTAGTGCGGAGGTTTATTCCAATTTAAAAAGAAATTGGTGAAGAAATGTTTTAATATTTTTTCTTCGGATTTTCAAATTAATAACATGTATATATATATATATATATATATATATATATATATATATATATATATATATATATATATATATATATATATATATACAGTGTGGAACAGCCAAATGGAATAAATTCGATAACGGATAAATGAGGACGTGTTGGGAAAAACGCTTGGACACGTCGATTTGTATTTTTAACTGCGCATCTTTTTCAAGAAAAAAAATTATATAGGGTGCGTCATGTGACAGTGGCCAATACCAACTTTCTTATTTTAAATACAAGCCCCTGTATATTATTAATTTTTTGGATTCTTCAGAAAATTCTAGACATAATTCATGTACAATGTCCTATACCTATCTTCAACTGTTTCGGAAATATTAAGTATTTTCAGATTTATTACAAAAATTAACATTAAAAATAGAAAATTATTTTATTTCACAAATTCTAATAAGAAATACTGATTATTTCTTAATAATTTAAAAAAACAAAAAAATTAATGTCAATGTAGTAAATGTTCAAAATGCTCGCCACGAACATCTTGGCAACATGCTAATCTGGTATAGAAATGTCTTCTAACATTACTCAACATCTCAGGCGTGACTGATCTAATCGCAAGCGTGATTCGTCTTTTTAAGTCATCTAAGTTGAGGGGCTTAGTTTTGTATACAATACTTTTGACATATCCCCACAAAAAGTAGTCTAATAGCGACAGATCAGGAGATCGTGCTGGCCATTCTATCGATCCGCGCCTCCCTATCCACCGATTTGGAAAAATTTGGTTCAGGTACTGCCGGACATTGATTTGGTAATGGGGCGGTGCTCCATCTTGCTGAAACCATATTTTATTGGCAGGAACTTGTGGGTTTGCTGGATCTGGATATAAGTTTGTCAAAGTTGGCACGACATTATTTTGGAGCAGTTCTAAATATTTATCCCCATTCAAGTTGCCATCAATGAAAAAGGGACCTACGATATGATTTCCAACAATTCCTGCCCAAACATTAACTTTTTCAGGATATTGTGTATGTTCCTCTCTCATCCAATGAGGATTCTCATTAGACCAATAGCGGCAATTTTGACGATTAACATGACCGTGAAGTGTAAATGTGCTCTCATCAGAAAACAAAACATCTTCTAATTGGATCACATTGTTATCTAACATTGCCATCATTTGTTCACAAAAATACGTTCTCCTATCGAAATCGTCCTCCATGAGCTCCTGAGTTGGTATCATTTTATAGGGATGCATTTTACTTTCCTTTAATGTTCGAAAAATTGCTGTGTGGCTAACGTTGAATAGTTGGGCTGCTTGTCGACCAGAAGTATGTGGGTTTTCTTGAAACTCAAGCGTAATATCCAATTTCGTATCATCACTTACTGCATTGGCAGCTACTTTTTTTATCTGTCTCACATGACCAAGCTCGCGAAACTGCTTTTCTATTTTGCTAATTGTTCCTTGGGATACAGGCGGCAAATTTGGAAATTTTTCGTGAAATAAGCGAGACACTTCCATCTGTGTCCGTGTGTTATCTCCATAACCAATCATTTGTAGAATGGTTATTTTGTGCATTTCTGTTAAATGAACCATTTTTCTGATATTATTACGTACAGTTAACGAAATTCAAACGACAATAGCACTGACACTAATCACTACTGTCATGCAGGCAGACAACAAGTTGCTAAGGCTACGAGTTTTATACGAACAGAAAGAAAACTGTTTTTGTTTTTGTTTCATTTCATATCAGTAAAAAGAAACGCAGGAATGGTTTTTGTTTACTTTCTCATTATCAAGAGCTGAATGGGAAATAATTATTGAATGCAATGTAGCGAATTTGTGAAATAAAATAATTTTCTATTTTTAATGTTAATTTTTGTAATAAATCTGAAAATACTTAATATTTCCGAAACAGTTGAAGATAGGTATAGAACATTGTACATGAATTATGTCTAGAATTTTCTGAAGAATCCAAAAAATTAATAATATACAGGGGCTTGTATTTAAAATAAGAAAGTTGGTATTGGCCACTGTCACATGACGCACCCTATATAATTTTTTTTTCTTGAAAAAGATGCGCAGTTAAAAATACAAATCGACGTGTCCAAGCGTTTTTCCCAACACGCCCTCATTTATCCGTTATCGAATTTATTCCATTTGGCTGTTCCACACTGTATATATATATATATATATATATATATATATATATATATATATATATATATATATATATATATATATATGTATATATATATATGTAAACATTAAAATTGAAACTGACCCCGGGTATGGGTTCTAGGGGTCATAGACCGCGCTCATTTGGAGAAATTTTTTTCAAAATTAAAAAGTCGGGATCTTCCCATTAGCGAATTTTTTCTAAGAAAATTCACTAAAAATTAGCTGCCCTTCATTTCTCAAGCTCATATTGCGGTGTATACAGGATGTCCCAAATCTCTTGTAGCGACGTCGACTTCATTTTTAAATGGCAGCCCCTACTTTTATGACAATTTCAGATTCCTGGAAACAATTAAGTGTATGCTGTTCTAAAAATGTTCTTCGAAATCTCAACACTTTTCGAGTTATTCGAAAAATCTTGTGAAAATATAATTTTCATTGTTTTAGGAAAATATCATTTTTAGCTTTATAACGACTTTTATTGTGTTAGTTTTCTAAGGGTTTTTCTCAAATCTCGATCAAAATATAAGGTCAAACTCGACGCAACTTATACCGGGTGTTCAGTAATTTATGTTTTTCGGAAGAAATTCAAAGTTTTAAAACTCGCTTATTTCAAAAGGAACACTGTTTTTCTTCACATTTGATTAGATCATACACTGGCCTGTAACTTTCATTAGACTGCAACTAAATTCATCTGTTGCATTTACCGGTCACCTTCTGACAACAACTTTGTTCAGCTCTTTGACTACCTTTCTGAAAAAACAGACCAACTGATTTCTGAATATCCTTCCTCTGAGGTCACTATTCTTGGCGACTTCAATGTCCATAATAAGGAATGGCTAGGATCTTCAAAAAGCGATCCAGAAGGGAAAGCAGCGGGGGCCTTTGCAGTCAGCAATTCTTTAGCCAATATGGTTTCGCAACCTACTTACTTTCCTCGCATCTTAGTCGCCCAGACCACGGCATGGTCACTGCTTCCTGCGCGATGCAACCCGAGGTCACACAGTCATCACACCCACGTATCGTTTGGCACTAGAACTCCGCGAACTGACACGAAATGCGGTATTACTTTTCCTCATTTCCATGGGCGTCTGTCTGCTTCTCGCAACCTGATCATTCTGATATCTCACAAACGTCACCGAAATTATCCAAGCTGGCATGAAATTATTTATTCCACGTACACAGAAAACCTCTTCAGCCACTCAAAAGCCCTGGCTCTCTAAATCCTATGACAAGGCCAGACTTGAAAAGGTCAAAGCTCAAACGCTTCGACACAATCCCAGTCAAGAAAACCGTCCAGTATTTAACGACGCAAGAAACTGCTATGTCCGCATTCTTTCTGAGGCAAAAACTCGTTTAATAACCACATCAAAAACAAAGTCCACTTAAGCTCCCACGACAGCAAACCCTTCTGGACTCTTGCTAAATCTATTGGGAATAATTTCAGCAAGATCACGTTCCCACATCTTGTCTCAGGGGATGCAATTGTTTCTACCGCCCTGGACAAGCCTAAAGTTTTTGCCACAATTTGCCGGCAAATCTATTCTCAACTCACCTCCAAATGTTCAACCACCAACAGTCCCCAATGTCGCGCATAAAATGACGGATATGATTTTCAAAACTAAAAAGGTACGAAAGATGCTCTCTTCTCTTAATACCAGGAAATCCTCTGGCCTTGACGAGATCCCAGCAATTTTTCTCAAAAAATGCGCACCAGAACTTGCTCCTGTTCTGACTCGTCTGTTTCAGACATCTTACAATAGAGGCATATTACCTAGTAACTGGAAAACTGCTCGTGTACAACCCGTCCCCAGGAAAGGATCCAAGGCGCTTCCTAGCAACTACAGGCCTGTTTCTCTCCTTTCAGTCGTCACTAAAGTGATGGAAAAGTATATAAACACCGAATTACTAAAATTTCTTAAAAAACACAGTTTAATCCACGACAGGCAGTATGGATTCCGTCAGCGCAGATCAACTGCCGACCTCCTTTCCTCTGTCACCCATTCCTGGAACAAGTCTATGGAAATACACGGTGAATCCCCGATTGTCGCTCTAGACATATCCAAAGCATTCGATCAGGGTTGGCACGCAGTGCTGCCTAATAAACTTACGACAGCACCCTCCACTCAAATATACAATATTCTAAGCCTCTCTCTTTAGTCAAATTAGATGAAGATCGCAGACTCATGGAGGGTTCTGTCCCCGCGGAATCTTGTACAATTCAACCCCACCAAATCTCAGTCTTGCTTTCTTTCTCATAAGAGATACACCAGTCCTAGTCCCATCACAATGAACAACCAAGTTATTCAAAGTAATGAGTCCTTTTCACTTGTTGACATTTCTGTGGATCAAAAACTCAATTGGCACCAACATGTCTTATCAATTGCAGAAGAGGCTGCTAATAAATTAGGTTTCCTCTTCCGGGCTCGCAAATACTTTTCACCGGCTAATCTCTATACCTTATATACTTTACAAATAAGGCCAAACCTCGAATACTGCTCCCACATCTGGGGTGCCGCTGCCGCTTCTACACTCGCTATCCTGGACTCCATTCAGAAGAGAACTATACGTTTCATCGGTGCCCCTACCCTCACACAAAGGCTGCCATCCCTTGCCCACCGACGTGCAGTTGGTGACCTCTCTGTTATAGATATCTGCACGGGCACTGCTCAGAAGAGCTTTCTTTCATAGTTTCTCCACCTTCTGCCCCCAACAGATTTACCAGAGGAACAGCGAATGCACCCTTTTACTGTCCAGGTCACTAGACATAGAACATCTTGTTATGCCCGCTCTTCTGTCCCGAGGACTTCCAAGTTGTGGAATTCCTTGCCGGCACATGTTTTTCCTTCTCCCCCGAACCTCCAAACCTTCAGGTCCAGAATTAACAAGTTGCCTCTTTCCTCCTTGTCGACACCCACAGTACGATAGTATTTAGCATGCAAGCCCTCGTGTTGTGTTGTTGAAATTTAAAAAAAATTACAAGTTATATTGATGAAATACGGTGCATTGTGTCCACTATATAGGATATACTGGTAACCAAATTTGTGGCTCGCTTTTATTAAAAAAATATATATTTGCTATTAAAACCATTTTAGGAAAATTCACTACCATAACGCACTTGCTGCGTCCAGACTTTTTCCAAAATGAATTTTATTGGACAAGTGAGAAAACAAATCTATTGGAAAGTAGAGTAGACAACGCTCAAATTCTGCACTATAATTTAAATGACATGCTCAGAAGTGTATAATCAATTGATGGAAGAAAGTAAAAAATATACAAAATTATAAATATAACAAAAATACCAATGTCTGACCAGGAAATATCCTAGAAGGGTAGGCCATGAAATTCCTTTTTAAGTTCCTATAATAAGTTGAAACATAATAAATCTTATTTTGGTTGAAATTTAATAAATACCTCAATTTTAATTTTTTTTGTGTTTTTAAAAATCAAAGACGGTTATTTTAATTTAAGGAATGTAATTTTAAATTTAACTTTCTATATATTTAATAATAAAACTTCTTCAAAGCCCTGTGCTGGAATTTATGTGCCGCTCTAAAAGCTATTCCCGTCACTTTTTCCTATGTTCCAGCCTGTCACTATATTTAAGGCTAGTTGCATTATCACCACAATTAGAACCGTAGACCGGTTTCGCTCTAATTAGAGCTCGTCAGTACGGCATACTAATTGCAGCGAAAATATACCTATAAAGTAATATGGCTATGGTAGCCAGCCTTCCAATACTAAGTGAGTGGTAAGACACGAAGCTACGTACCGCCACCTACTTGCGGAACCAAGTAGTACGTTGTCACGCCAGCTCCAAATAACACAAAGTGTTAAAAAATAGAGACTGTATACAACCAACTAACAATTTAGTAAATTGTCAGCCCCGGTCCATTTCTACCCTAATATAGGGACAAAGTATGTAAGGCCAGATGCATTCTCACCACAATTAGAACCGTAGACCGGTTTCGCTCTAATTAGAGCTCGTCAGTACGGTCTACGGTTCTAATTGTGGTGAGAATTCATCTAGCCTTACATATTTTGTCCCTATATTAGGGTAGAAATGGGCCAGGGCTGACAATTTACTAAATTGTTAGTTGGTTGTATGCAGTATATATATATATATATATATATATATATATATATATATATATATATATATATATATATATATATATATATATATATATATTAACACTTTGTGTTATTTGGAGCTGGCGTGACAACATACTACTTGGTTCCGCAACTAGGTGGCGGCACGTTGCTTTGTGTCTTACCACTCACTTAGTGTCTCTCACTATATTATAATACCAAAAAATTAATTAAAAATGTCTCTATTCTACAAAAACTGAATGGGAGGCAACCAAAAGACATAAGGTTATCTGTTTCAAAATTACCATTTTACGTTACTCCCTATATACTCGTATCTTAGGTAGATATTGAAACACATTAGATGAATCTTAAATTTTACCTAGAAATGCACTCAAATCATTTTGGACTCCTGAAAGTCTAAAAGTTATTCAGAAGCAACACCAGCAAGCGTCTTAGTCTGTGCATAAATAACAAACAAATTAATGGAATGTAATATTTTTATATTATTCAGAACGTTGTATTAATATAAGAAATTGAGTAGCTTTCAGAACCCACGTTGTTTGCAAGTGCGATTTTTTTAGTAATGTACTCCCTTTTCACTCCGCTAGATTTTACTGGAAAAATCTAAGGCACTTACCTATCTGGCTAAAAATCAGTATAGAGATATATTTGGTTGTGTCACTTCCAGCCTACCTCACGTAAAATGCACTGAATAATATACTTTATGGTTGTATTTAAACCATATATCTATTAAGGGAAACACTCACAAGTAGTATCTGGCGTTAAAACAATGTTACAACCTATTTGTCCTAGTCACAGATTTGAAAAAAACGCTCTTTTACTTAAATAACTGGACAGATGAACCTTTAAGCACAGAATATGTATATGTATGATGTGCACAAACTGCAAACATAAGCTAAACTTAGAAGTTTGAAAGATACCTTTTATCACCAGATTCTAGATACCAGTGGCCATTCAACTAATATTTACCTGGAAGAGATAACGATGGTTAAATGAGACGCAGGTGTCTCCCATTGCCAATATAAATATTTCCTAGTAAATCCTCAGCTGCAGCTTAATGTTGCAAAAATGGTTTCTTGGAAACGAAAAGTCCCAACAGCCCGATAACAAGTTAAAAACAAAAAAGGCTGGACGCAGCAAGTGCGTTATGGGAGTGATTTTCAAAAAATGTTTTTAATAGCAAATATGTCTTTGTTGGTGAAAGCTGGCATCAAATTTGGATACCAGTATATACTAGAAACCATGTACCAGGTTTCATTAAATAAGCTTTTCGACAACACTCCAAAAAAACCTTTTTGCATGAAAATATGCAAAGAAGTTTTTCACGAAAATCCAAACATTTTGTTTAAATAACTTATTAAACATTTATTCATATGCGCTTCACTTCTGTAACAAAAAATACGTAGTGTCCTATTTGAAACAATTGAGTTATGACAGTTTCTGAACGCGCCATTTGCATTCGACTTCCATTTTTAATGGTAAAAACGCCGTATCACAATTTTTGATATATGCCAAAAATGTGATTAAATAACTCGAAAACTATGAATCCTATCAATTTTTTTGCATACAAACGTGCATTATAATCGATGAAAAATTTAAAAAATGCAAAACCCTAAGGTTCAAGCGTCAATGTCCTTCATTTTATTAAAACGTTTGCAGGAAATTCATTTCAAATAAACGCTTTCGCTGATGCTTTGGCAGTAGTTTTAGTTAGCGTTTATGGTTTAATGCTCTTAAAAAACTCGAAAACAAGCATGCATCACAATTCGATGGAAAATACAAAAATGCAATAATATACGGGGTTTCTGATTTAAAAAAGATAATTTGTATAGCCAACGATTTATGGGCTACCTGTCATTATCAAAATAATTTTTATAAGATGCAATTTAAGATACGCTATAACTAACGTATGCAATTGTTTCTTGTATCTTGTATACTAACAGTAATATTGAGCTTTGCCGTAGAAATTCGTCACCTTGTATATATGTAAACAGATAAAAACTGAAACTAACCCCGGATATGGGTCCTAGAGGACCTAGTTCGTGCTCATTTGAAATTTTTTTTGAAATTAAAAAGTATCGAATTTCTTCTAAAAAAATTTGCTAAGAATTATAGACAGTAAAGCTTAAACTCTATAAAAAAACTACTGCTAAAACATCAGAGAAAGGGTCTATTTGAAATGAATTGTCTGTAAATATGTTAGTAAAATGAAGGACAGTGACGGTTGGAGCTGAAACTTAAGGGCTTGTAAAACACTCTTCTTGCGACATTTTCGCCACATAGTCCGTATTCGCTTTCGGTTCTTTGACTTCTTGACGTATCGCGACTTTGACGTTTTAAGAGAAAAGTTATCAAAGTTTAAAAGTAATGTTGCTGGCATTTCTTGACCATTTTGCGCCAAAAACTTAGTCTTGTCTGTAACATACAATAGATTTTGTTATCCACACAAAATATTTTGCTTTTGTGCGTTTATCTGGTCATCAGTGGCACCCAATTATTTTTTTAAATGCCTATCACTTTTCTCTCTTTTAACCTATAGATTTAACTTTTGGTAAATAGGTTACCTTTTGTAACATAAACCGGCGTGCCAAATTTGGTTTTCGTATCTTTGTTATTTCCGGAATTATAAAAATTTTCCAAAATAAAACACAAAATTTTCTGAACTGTGTCGATTTTCTTGGCTAACGAACTTATCAAAGCCATTTGCAAAAGCACCAGATTTGATCAAAATCGGCGCATTATTTTTTTAAGTTATCGCTATATATATATATATATATATATATATATATATATATATATATATATATATATATATATATATATATATATATATATATTTCTGACACCGATAACTCAAAAATAATGGGCCGATTTTAATCAAATTTGATGAGTGCGTTCGTTTTGCAAGTGGCTTGGACAAGTTCGTTAGCCAGAAAAATCTTACTAGTTTTTCCGGGAAAATTTTAGGTTTCCTTTCGGAACATTTTTTGTATCTCCGGAAATAAAAAAAAAAACTCTGGACGCAGCAAGTGGGTTATGGTAGTGAATTTTCATAAAACTATTTTTTAATAGCAATAATGTGTGTTTTTTTAAGAAAGCAGGCATCAAATTTGGTTACCAGTATAATCCATATAGTAAAAACAATGTGCCATGTTTCATCAAAATAACTTTATTGTTTGAAAATGTACAAAAATTTCCGAAAGTAAACTTAAAGTGTTCCCGAAAAAACTCGTTTCTTGTTGAACCTTATAGGTTAATAGCAAATTGAGCTATTCAAATATTAAGCATTTGATCAAAATTCGCTACCATAACGCACTTAATGCGTCCAGAATTTTTTTTCTTACAAACATGCATTATATTTCGATGGAAAATGCAAAAATGCAATAACATAAGGCGTGTTTGATTAAAAAAAAGAAAATTTGTATCACCAACGACTTATGGGCCACGCTGTGATTGTAGAAATATTTTTTTAAGATGTAACTCAAGACACCCTATAATTAATATATACACATTTTTTTCATATCTAGTATAATAACAGATATATTGAGCTTTATTGATTTTTTTACGAAAATTCTACAAAAATTATATACCACTAAACGATAAACCCTATAGCTAAGACTACTCCCAAGCGTCAAAGAAAGGGTCTATTTGAAATGAATTTTCTGGAAACATTTTATCAAAATGAAGGACAATGACGGTTGAAACTAAGACTTTAGGGTTTGTAAAACATTCTTCTTGAGACATTTTATTTCCATAGCCCGTATTAGATTCAAGTTCTTTTCCTAAATGTTGCCAATTTTGACGTATAAATCGCAACTTTGACGTTTTGTGAAAAACCCCAATTTATTTGTCTTTAAATGCCTATAACTTTTTTGTCTTTTGAGCTACAGAGCTAAGTTGGTATGTAGCTTACCTATAAGGATGTAAACCCGCGTACCAACTTTGGTTGCCCTAACTTTGTTAATTCCGGAGATATAAATTTTTTTCGAAAGAAGACACAAACTTTTCCGGGAAAACCTGGACCGATTTTTGTGGCTAACGAACTTATCCAATCTATTTGCAAAAGTAAGGTATTCACCAAATGTAATCAAAATCGGCCCATTATTTTTTGAGTTATCGGTGTGATATATATATATATATATATATATATATATATATATATATATATATATATATATATATATATATATATATAAACATATAAAAATTTAAACTGACCCCGGATATGTGTTCTGGGGGGCCTAATTTGAAGAAATTTTTTCAAAATTCAAAAGTCGGGATCTCCTCATTAGTGTATTTTTTTTTAAGGAAATTCACTAAAAGGTATGGCAACCAAATTTGGTATGTAGGTTTATATAAAGAAAGGCATACTACGTACCAAAATGTAGATCTCTAGGTTAAAAGAAAAAAGTCTGGACGCAGCAAGTGCGTTATGGTAGTGAATTTTCACCAAAATGTTTTTAATAACAAATATGTCTTTTTTTTTAAAGAAAGCAGGCATGAAATTTGGTTACCAGTATAACCTACATAGTAGAAACAATGTACCATATTTCGTCAAAATGACTTTATTGTTTGAAAATGTACTAACCTTTTCCGAAAATAAACTTAAAATGTTTTCGAAAAAACTGGTTCCTGGCCAACTAACGTTAGGTTAATAGCAAATTGAGCTATTGAAATTTGAAACTTTAACGAAAATTCGCTACCATGACACATTTTCTGCGTCCAGTAAAAATTTAAATCGGTTGCGGAAAAGAACAAGCACTTGTGAAGCCACAGGAAAAGTCTACAGCTGTATTAAGTATGGAACGGTTTCACTAAGTTAGGGCAATAAGGAACAACCAAATGTGCTATTCAAATATAATTTGGTCCTAAAAATTTTCATGTCGTCTTAATTGAATTTGTCATACAAAAACTCGCTAAAAAATTCATCGGAATTACACAATCTGATCAGACAACAGTAAAATTAAATAAGACTAAGAAAATTAAAAAAAAACTCGGGACGCAGCAAGTGCGTTATGGTAGTGAATTTTTATTAAATGCTTCAAATTTAAATAACTCAATTTTCTATAAACTTAGAGAGTTTAATTTCAATACGTAGTAAGGTTTTTCCTAAGGCAAGATATCCACAAAATTTCATTAAAATAACTTTGTAATTTTCGGAGAAAAAAATTTTTTTCGAAAGAAAATTTAAAATTTGAGTAACTCAATTTTCTCTAAACTTAGAAAGTTGAATTTTGGTACGTAGTAAGGTTGAGGTAACATATATAGTAAATTTCATTGAAACAGCTTTGTTATTTTCGGAGAAAAAAAAATTTTTCGAAAGAAAACTCAAAATTTTTCCGGAAAACCCCGTCTGATTTTTCTGGATAACGAACTCATCCAAGCCATTAATAAAAGACAGGCAGTTGCCAAGTTTCATCGAAATCGGTTAATTACAGCTACTGATAAAGACAACTTCGTTGTCGAAATACGTATCAAAAAAGATAGCGCATAACTCTGTTATTATTGTTGTACATACCAACAAAATATCAATCAGATTTTGGACCATATCACATCGTCTTCTATTTTAACACTAAAATAAATTTAATATTGAATGAGACAAACTTTAATTACTTTTAGTAGTACCAATCATAATAAAAATATGTCTAGTCAAAGTAACAAAACCCGATAAAAAAACAATTACGAAAACTAATAAATGCTGTTGAGCCAAAAATAGCCTTGTTAATATATTATATTCCCTTTCTTTGTCCAATTTTATCATATCTTTTGTTGGTCAGTAACAAAAGCCCAACAAATTATATCCCAAATGATACAGAAAACTTTACAACTCTAGATCTAAATAAAAGGACTGTAACAGCGGCAGAAGCAGAAGTCAATGGAAGGTTGATGAATGAATCTCATGAGTCAATAAGAAAAGCATTGACTAACCAACAGCAACCACATACTTATGAATTAAACATGTTTCAAATTTGAATAGCTCAATTTTCTGTAACCCTAGAAAGCTGAATTTTGGCACATAGTTAGGTATTTCCCAAAGCAATATGTAGACTAAGAAATTTTCGGAAAAAAAAATTTTTTTTGAAAGAAAACTCAAAATTTTCCCGGAAAACCCCGTTCGATTTTCCTGGCCAACGAACTCATCCAAGCCATTAATAAAAGAAAGGCACTTGCCGAGTTTCATCTAAATCGGTTAATTATTTTTTGAGTTATCAGACGGATACATATATATATATATATATATATATATATATATATATATATATATATATATATATATATATATATATATATATATATATATATATATATATATATATATATATATATATATATATATAAGCATATAAAAATTCAAACTGACCCCGGATATGGGTTCTAGGGGTCCTAATTCGCGCTCATTTGAAAGAATTTTTGCAAAGTCTCACCATCGATACCTCTCTATTAGTGAATTTTTTTAATAAAAATTCACTAAAAAAAGTGAAGTCACTAACTGAGATTAGAGCGCGTGTTATAGGAGTCCATCATTAATCCACACTGTTTCTTTCACCTCTCGGCCATTGTCGACGTGACAGATCTATGTACTAATTAGGTATATACTCTAGAATAAATTAATTTTCTAACGTCTTGATTATTTACATCATACAATTTTTGTTTAAAATTGATTTTTTTCTCATAAATTAACGAAATGAAGACAAATGACGGCTGGGACAGATCTAGGAGCTAGTCATTTCGATACCAGAATTATCAGAATTATCATTTTTGACGTTTCAACTTTTTTTATCAGAGGCTTGTAATTTCTTTGTCTTTTAACCTAACGATCTGAAAATTTGTGTAAGGGAAACTCTTTATAACAGAAATCAGCGTACCAAATTTGGTTACAAAAGCTTTTTAATTTTCGGAGATATTAATTATTTCGAAATAAAACCTAAAATTTTTCCAGAAAACCTTGTCCTATTTTCCTGGCTAACGACTTTGTCCAAGTCATTTACAAAAGGAATGTACTCACCAAATTTGATAAAACTCGACCCTTTATTTTTGAGTTATCGGTTTGATAATATATATATATATATATATATATATATATATATATATATATATATATATATATATATATATATATATATATAAACATAGAAAGATTGAATCTGACCCCGGATATGGGTTTTAGGGGTCCTAGTTTGCGCTCATTTAAAGACATTTTTTCAAAATTCAAAAGTCGGGATCTCCTCGTTAGTGATTTTTTTAAAGAAAATTCACTAAAAGAGCTATAGACATTTTTAATTTAATATTATTGGCTGCGGCATCTCAGGTCATTAGCACATTCTTTCCCATCACTCAATATTTTTTTAAATTTTCCAGACAGGGTCAACTTGGCTCGCCCGGGAATCGAACCCGGGACCTCTCGCTTAGCAGGCTGGCACCTAGCCACATGCGCCAGGAGAGCGTCTATTAGGCATTTAAAGAAAAAAATTTGGGTGCCACTGATGACCAGAGAAACGCACAAAAATAAAATATTTTGTGTGCATAACAACGTATTGTATATTATAGACGAAGATTAAGTTTTTTGGCTCTTGGCTCACAAAGGTCCAGAAGTACTAGAAA
Organism: Tillus elongatus; assembly: GCA_964006375.1. NCBI lineage: Eukaryota > Metazoa > Arthropoda > Insecta > Coleoptera > Cleridae > Tillus > Tillus elongatus. Next base: position 17,223,408 of record OZ023268.1, on the reverse strand, counting down.
AATAACTTTGAAAATTTTATAGTTTTCTTCTTAAAACGTAAAAGTCGCAATTTAAAACGTCAAAATTGGTAACTCTAAGGCAAAGACTCCCAAACGAACACACGTTATGTAAAAAACGCGTGGCAAGTGTGTTCAAAACCCCAAGCTTCCACTGCCATTGTCCTTCATTTTATTAAAATGTTTGCAGAAAATTCATTTCAAATAAACTAAACATCTCTGATGCTTTGGCAGTAGTTTCAGTTAGAGTTTATGGTTTAATACTCTATATTTTTTACCGAATTTTCGTAGAAAAAGTTCCTATTGAGGAGACCGCGACTTTTGAATTTTGAAAAGATTTTGTCAAATGAACGCGAACTAGGCCCCCTAGCACCCACATCCGGGATTAGTTGTATTTTTTATCTGTTTACATATATACAGGGTGACGCATTTCTACGCTAAAGCTCAGTATATCAGTTATTATTATACAAGATACGAGAAAAATTTGTATGTGTTAATTATAGGGTGTGTTGAGCTGCATCTTACAAAATTATTTCTACAATCACAGCGGGGCCCATAAGTCGTTGGTCATACAAATTTTCTTGATTTTTTAATCGAACACCCCTTATCTTGTTGCATTTTTCATCGGAATTCATGGAAATTGCATGTTTGTAAGAAAATAAATTCTGGACGCAGTAAGTGCATTTTGGTAGCGAATTTTCATTAACTGCTTCAAATTTCAATAACGCAATTTTCTATTAACCTAGGGTTCGTTGGCTAGAAAACCAGGAACATTTAAAGTTTATTTTTGGAATTTTTTTTTGTTTATTTTGATGAAGAATGTTACATTATTGTTTCCATATGTTATACTGGTAACCAAATTTGATGCTTGGTTTCAATAAAAAGGATATATTTCCTATTACAAATACTTTAATGAAAATTCACTTCCATAACGCACTTGCTGCGCCCAGACTTTTTCTTCTTACGTGTGCATACTCAAAGGGTTTTAAGAATGTTTTTGAAAAAAAAATCGCAAATCCGGTTGGCCCCTAATATGCGGTAGGTATTATCTTTTTTTTTACTAAGTCGGTATATATAAAATAACATTAATCCAACACTTCAACTCTAAGTGAAGATTGGAACCTGTGATGAGCACTGACAAGCACACTTGTAGAACACAAATCACCACAACACATTTAAAAGACCTAACGATCGTTTCACTAACCAAGTTAGCGTCATCGTAGGATGAAAATATTTTCATTCTCCTGGTTAGCGAAACGATCGTTAGGCCTTTTAAAATGTGTTGTGGTGATTTGGGTTCTCCAAGTGTGCTTGACTTCAACTTTCCTAACCAGCAATGACGTTCGCATAGACGAATTTCGGGAGTAGTAAGTGGCAACGCTGTATGAAATTTAAACAGCCAAATGGTGTTTGCGTCAACGCGCAAATATGTGCTCATTCTTGTATAATCTATAAAATTACCATTGGCTCTTGTTTTCAAAATCATGAAAGCGTGAGACGAATGATTTACTCATGACATTTTCTGTTTTGTATAAAATGAGAAACATGTATAAGAACGTCTCGTTACTTCCACTTGTCACCGATTTACATTTTTACCACGACAACTTTATGCAGTAACTTCATACAATTCTGTATTCATTTTTTCCGATTTTTATTAACTCTTATAAAATGTGCGAATGGTAACCACACCGCAGCCAGTGCAATCTGACGTCACACACACACATTAACTCTTAATCAATTGGTAAATATTTTTCTAGAGCTGGTCAGCTCTTTAATAGTTGGCTGGTGTGGTATACTTGCAATATGGTAGGTGGTAGTGGAATTTTCCTTTGCGTGATAGTAGAGGATTTTTTTTCACGCTCGAGGAGGTACCACCCCTTACATCAAGGGGCCAGTGAAGTTCCAACGGACGTTACCGGTTCTGGTGTATGAGTCGGTTTCCCTTATAAATGGCTCCTCCTTGTACAAAAGATTCCGGAGGTAAAATACCCCTCCATTCGGATCTGCGGGAGAGGGGTGTACAGGGGGCGCCAACATCAAGATTTAACATATCCTTCTCGAATATATGTGGCCTAAATTCTAACCTGAACTCCGTCCACCATTTCCTCCAGGCTAATAGGCCCCAATTCCTCTTCCTCACCGAAACTCAAACCAGTGCCAAAACAGCCACTAATCACCTTAATTTCCCGGGGTATGAGCTCCTTACTTCTTTTAGATTGCATGGAGGCGCGTGTGTGTGTACGTCCGTAGCAATCTACCCTGCACCAGACTTCCCAATTTAGAAGCTGGAAGAAAATACATACTATGGGTAAAACTCTCTCTCTCAAGGATGCAACCAAATTCATCTGTTGCATTTACCGGTCACCTTCTGACAACAACTTTGTCCAGCTCTTTGACTACCTTTCTGAAATAACCGACCATCTGATTTCTGAATATCCTTCCTCCGAGGTCTCTATTCTTGGTGACTTCAATGTCCATAATAAGGAATGGCTAGGATCTTCAAAAACCGATCCACAAGGAAGAGCAGCGGAGGCCTTTGCAGTCAGCAATTCTTTATCAAATATGGTTCAGCAACCTACTTACTTTCCTCGCATCCCAACACACAGCTTAAATCCCTTGGATCTCCTTCTTACTACAAATCCTGACTACTATAAGTTATCAGTCACCGCTCAGACCACGGCTTGGTCACTGCTTTCTGCGCAATGCAACCCGAGGTCACACAGTCATCACACCCACGTATCGTTTGGCACTATAACTCCGCGAACTGGGACGAAATGCGAGATTACATTTTCCCATTTCCATGGGCGTCTGTCTGCTTCCCTCATCCTGACTCCTCTGATATTTCACAAAACGTCACCGAAATTAGCCAAGCTGGCATGGAATTATTTATTTCATGTACACATAAAACCTCTGCAGCCACTCAAAAGCCCTGGTTCTCTAAATCCTGTGACAAGGCTAGACTTGAAATGGTCAAAGCTCACGAAAAGCTTCTTCACAAGCCCAGTCCAGAAAACCGTCAACCATTTAACGACGCAAGAAACCGCTATGTCCGCATTCTTTCTGAGGCTAAAAACTAGTTTAATAACCACATCAAAAACAAAGTCCACTTAAGCTCCAGCGGCAGCAAACCCTTCTGGACTCTTGCTAAATCTATTGGGAATAATTTTTGCAAGAGCACGTTCCCACCTCTTGTCTCAGGGGATGAAATTGTTTCTACCGCCCTGGACAAGGCTGAACTTTTTGCCTCGTTGTTCGCCGGCAATTCTACTCTCAACCCACCTCCAAATGTTCAACCACCAACAGTCCCCAATGTCGCGCATAATATGACGGATATCATTTTCAAAACTAAAAAGGTACAAAATATGCTTTCTTCTCTTAATACCAGGAAAGCCTCTGGCCTTGACGAGATCACAAAAAATGTTCTCAAAAAATGCGCACCAGAACTTGATCCTGTCCTGACTCGTCTGTTTCAGACATCTTACAATAGAGGCCTATTCCCTAATAACTGGAAAACTGCTCGCGTACAACACGTCCCCAAGAAAGAATCCAAAGCGCTTCGTAGCAACTACAGGTCTATTTCTCTCCTTTCAGTCGTCTCTAAACTGATAGAAAAGTATATAAACACTGAATTACTAAAATTTCTTGAAAAACACAGTTTAATCCACGACAGCCAGTATGGATTCCGTCAGCGCAGATCAACCGCCGCCCTCCTTTCCTTTGTCACCCATTCGTGGAATAAGTCTATGGAACTACACGGTGAATCCCAGATTGTCGCTCTAGACATGTCCAAAGCATTCGACCAGGTCTGGCACGCAGCGCTGCTTAATAAACTACCGGCCTATGGCCTACCACCAAAACTCTGTACGTGGACAGCAAATTTCCTTCCCAACCGGAGCATTTCTGTTGTCGTGGATGACCATTCCTCTAAACTGTATCAAATTAATGTAGGAGTTCCTCAGGGTTCAGCTTTAGCCCCTACTTTGCTTCTTCTCCACATCAATGACCTCCTCTCTAGCACATCCAACCCAGTTCACAGTTACGCGGACGACAGCACCCTCCACTCAAATATACAATATTCTAAGCCTGTCTCTTTAGCCCAATTAGATAAGGATCGCAGACTCATGGAGGGTTCTATCTCCGCGGATCTCCAAAAAATATTAGACTGGGGAAGTAGAAATCTTGTACAATTCAACCCCACCAAATCACAGTCTTGCTTTCTTTCTCATAAGAGATACACCAGCCCTAGGCCCATCACAATAAACAACCAAGTTATTCAAACTAATGAGTCCTTTTTACTTGCTGGCATTTCTGTGGATAGAAATCTCAATTGGCACCAACATGTCACATCAATTGCAGAAGCGGCTGCTAAGAAATTAGGTTTCCTCTTCCGGACTCGCAAATACTTTTCAGCAGCTAATCTCTATACCTTATATACTTCAAAAATAAGACCAAAGCTCGAATACTGCTCCCACATCTGGGGTGCTGCTGCCGCTTCTACACTCGCTATCCTGGACTCAATTCAGAAGAGAGCTATACGTCTTATCGGTGACCCTACCTTCACCCAAAGGCTGCAATCCCTTGCCCACCCACGTGCCGTTGGTGACCTCTCTCTCTCTTTTATAGATATCTGCACGGGCACTGCTCAATGAGTTTTCTTCCATAGTTTCCAACTGCTGCCCCCAACAGATCTACCAGGGGAACAGAGCGAATGCACCCTTTTACTGTCCAGGTCACCAGACATAGAACATCTTGTTATGCCCGCTCTTTTGTCCCGAGGACTTCCGAGTTGTGGAATTCCTTGCCGGCACATGTTTTTCCTTCTTCCCCGAACCTCCAAACCCTTAAGTCCAGAATTAACAAGTTGCCTCTTTCCTCCTTGTCGACACCCACGGTACGATAGTATTTAGGCTGTATGCCCTCGTGGTGTGTTGTTTAAATAAAAAAAACATATTTTTTTTAAATGAAAATTCACTACCATAACGCAGTTGCTGCCTTCGAACTTCCTTACAATATGTATTGAATTATGATTCAACTGCGTGATGATTGCAACCTGTGATGAGCACTGATAAGCACACTTTGGAGCACGCAATTCACTACATCATATTTTCATTCCTGACGATCGGTCCACTAACAAAGCTAACCTCATCAAATGGATGAAGAGACTGATAAATCATCCCTCTGATGACGCCAACTTTGTTAGGTATGGAAAACGTGTTGTGGTGAATCGGGTTCTCTCAAATAAACTTATATTGAATCATTTTACACACATTGACAAACTCATTCATTCATTGTTTGGTTTTTTTGGAAGCGGTTCAGGTTAAACTATTCGCACAATTAAGGTCCTTTCTATTTCTTATGTCGCTGTTGATTAATTTTTACCGTCTTTGAGTATGGTACAATGTGTCTCAAACCACTATACTTTACACATTACCGAACACGTACGTGTTACCTACTACACATCACTACCTGTCAGTGAATTTAAAAAAAAATGCACTAATGATATCTCGACTATTGAATTTTGAAAAAAATTTTTTAAATGAGCGCGAACTAGGTCGCCTAGAACCCACATCCAGGGTCAGTTTTTCCCGGAAAATTTTGTGTTTTCTTTAGAAAAATTGTCATATTTCCGGAAATAACAAACAAGGGTTAGCCAAATTTGGTACGTTGGTTTATGTCACAAAAACTAAATTACGTGCCAAAATCTAGACGTATAGAGCGACAGGAAAAAGTTATAGGCATTTAAAGGAAACATTTTGGGTGCGACTGATGACCAGATAAACGCACAAAAGTAATATATTTTGTGGGGATAACAAAATCCTATGTATGTTACAGACAAAGACTAAGTTTTTGGCGCAGAAAGGTTAAGAAATGCCAGAAAAATTACTATGAAAATTTGATAACTTTTCCTCTTAAAACGTCAAAGTCGCGATTTAAAACGTCAAAATTGGTAACTTTTAGGCAAAGAACCTGAAGCTAATACGGACTATGTAGAGAAAATGTTGCAAGATATGTGTTTTACAAGTCCTTAAATTTCACCTTCCACTATCATTTTATGATATAATTCTCTATAATTATATTGTCTATAATTTTTAGCAAATTTTCGTGCAAGAAATTCGCTATTGAGGAGAGTGCGACTTTTGAATTTTAAAAAGATTTTGCAGTTGACCGCGAACTAGGGCCCCTAGGACCCATATCAGGGTTTAGTTTCAGTTTTTATCTGTTTACATATATATACAGGCTGGCGCAATTCTACGGTAAAGCTCAATATTACTGTTATTATACAAGATACGAGAAACAATTGTATACGCTAATTATAGGGTGTCTTGAGCTACATCTTAAAAAAATATTTCTACAATCACAGGATGGCCTATAAGTAGTTGGATGATACAAACTTTCTTTTTCTTTTTAATTGAAAACGCCTATATTATTGCATTTTTGCATTTTCCAACGAAACATAATGCATGTTTGTAGGGAAAGAAATTAGGCACGCAGCAAATGCGTTATGGTAGCGAATTTTCATTAAATGCTTCAAATTTCAATAGCTGCAATTTGAGCGGCATCTTATAAAAAATATTTCGAAAATCAGAGGTGTCCCATAAGTCGTTGGCGATACAAATTTTCTTTTTTAAATCGAACACCCTTTATATTATTGCATTTTCCATCGAATTGTAATGCATGTTTATTTTCTACTTATTTCAACTGTTTTGCATCTTTTCACACTGTAAGACTAGATGCATTCTCGCAACAATTAGAACCGTAGACCGGTTTCGCTCTCATTAGAGTTCTTCAGTACGGCATACTAATTGCAGCAAAAATGCACCAAAAATAACACGGCTATCGTATAGCCAGTCTTAAAACACTAAGTGAGTGGCGAACGTGTCGCCACCTAGTTCGGAACCAAGTACTATGTTGTCACGCCCGCTCCAAATAATACAGAGTATTAAAAATAGAGACGGTATACAACTAACTAACAATTTAAAAAATTGTTAGCCCTGGCCCATTTCTACCCCAATATTGGGACAAAGTATGTAAGACTAGATGCATTCTCACAACAATTAGAACCGTACACCGGTTTCGCTCTAATTAGAGCTCTTCAGTACGGCATACTAATTGCAGCAAAAATGCACCAAAAATAACACGGCTATCGTATAGCCAGTCTTAAAACACTAAGTGAGTGGCGAACGTGTCGCCACCTAGTTCGGAACCAAGTACTATGTTGTCACGCCCGCTCCAAATAATGCAGAGTATTAAAAATAGAGACAACATAGTACTTGGTTCCGAACTAGGTGGCGACACGTTCGCCACTCACTTAGTGTTTTAAGACTGGCTATACGATAGCCGTGTTATTTTTGGTGCATTTTTGCTGCAATTAGTATGCCGTACTGAAGAGCTCTAATGAGAGCGAAACCGGTCTACGGTTCTAATTGTTGCGAGAATGCATCTAGTCTTACATACTTTGTCCCTATATTGGGGTAGAAATGGGCCAGGGCTAACAATTTTTTAAATTGTTAGTTAGTTGTATACCGTCTCTATTTTTAATACTCTGTATTATTTGGAGCAGGCGTGACAACATAGTACTTGGTTCCGAACTAGGTGGCGACACGTTCGCCACTCACTTAGTGATCTTTTCACACTTTTGGCACATATCAAAAATTGTGATACGGCGTTTTTACCAACAAAAATCGGAGTCTAATGCAAATGACGCATTCAGAGAGGTTTTTGTTTATATTACTTCATAAAAAATCGAGTTGCCATGCACTAGGTACTCTCAAATAGTGACTGAATTAAAAAAAATCAAACTGTCGTAACTCAATTGTTTCAAATATAACAGTCTGTATTTTGTGTTTGGGAAGTAAAGGGCATAATAATAAATGTTTAGTAAGTTATTAAAAAAATGTTTTCGGATTTTCGTGAAAAAATTGTAAATTTTTATGCAAAATTTTTTTTGGAAGTTCTGTGAAAAAGCTTATTTGATGAAATATGGTACATTGTTTCTACTATATAGGTTATACTGGCAACCAAATTGTATGCCTGCTTTCATTAAAAAAAAAGAAATGTTTGCTATACAAACAGTTTTATGAAAATTCACTACCATAACGCACTTGCTGCGTCCAGACTTTTTTGATTAAGATTACAGACAAGCAACACACATATCATGCCCTGGGGCTCCCAAAGCAGCTCATTTTACGCAACACAGGAGGGGAAATTTACTTAAACTTAAATATTATACAGAAATACACTCAAATAATTTTGGATACTTAAAAGCTACAAAAGTTATCAAGAAACACCAACAAGTGTTTTAATCTGTGCATAAAATATAAGCATATTTTTAAAATATAATAATTTGATATAGCACCGGGTGTTCTATTTAACACGTTGTCTGTGAGACAGGTTTGTATATAATAACTTAGTCCTTATTTAGACGGCTAAATTGTAATAAAAAAATCGAAAAGACTTACTCAATAGCTGGCTAGAAATCAGCACAAATAGATGTAGTCGCCTGGCTAAAACTGAATCAGGTAAAATGTGCTAAATTACACGTTTTATGGCTGTTTTCAAATGATATATCTATTAGAACAAGCACACACAAGTATTTTTCTGTAGCGTTAAAAAAATACAACTAGTGGTTCAGTCGGAGTCTTCTACTAAAACAACCGCACAAATGAACCTGCACGCACAAAGTGGAAACACAAACTAAATTTTCAAGTTCGACGAGACCAACTCACCACAAATTTCTTAATACCCAGTGACCCAGTGCCAGTGCGTCATTTTTACCTGAAAACTATAAGCACATTCAAATGAGAGGCATTGTCAATGTAAATATTTCTTGTAGATCCTTATCTACAGCTTAGTGTTGCAAAAATGACTACTGTGAGACGAAAATTGATAACAACCAGGCAATAGTTTAAAAGCAATGTTGCCATGTCGGCGTAACTGCAACTCTCTTATTACCGGCATTCGTTTTTGTTGTTGTAACTTCCACACTTCCTCAATTTGGGGAAATTTTCTTGGTGGGTTGTTTTTAGTGAATTTTTATTTAAAAAATTAACTAATAGAGAGGTATCGATGGTGAGACTTTGCAAAAAAAATTTCCAATGAGCGCGAACTAGGGCCCCTAGAACCCATATCCGGGGTCAGTTTCAATTTTTATATGTTTGAGTTTTTCAAATTTCGAAGTATCTTTCGAAAAAAAATTTTTTCTCCGAAAATTAGACAGCTATTTTAATGACATTTGACGGAAATGTTTCCTTGAGAAAGGCCTTACTACATACCAAAATTCAACTTTATCGAAAATGTTATCAAAGTTTGAAGCATTTAATAAAAATTCAGTACCATAACGCACTTGCTGCGTCCCGAACTTTTTTCAGTATGTAGGGTGTCAACCTTGTATGGGGTTGCAAGATATTTCCGTTATTTCCGAAGATATAGAAAAAATTCAAAAAGTCTGGACGCAGCAAGTGCGTTATGGTGGTGAATTTTCATAGAAATGATCTGGCACTAAATATTTTTTTATAACTTTTTCTTCTTTTAACATAGAAATATAAGTTTTGTCATATAGTTTCCTTTTAATATCTTAAACTTCCGTACCAAATTTGGGCATCAGAGCTTTTCTATTTTTTGAGATTATTTTTTTCCGAAGAAAAAAAAACCAAAATTTCCTCGAAAAACCTGGTTAGATTTTCCTGGCTAACGAACTTATCCAAGCCACTTACAAAAGGAAGGTTGGTACATGCTAAATATAATCAAAATCGTTCCATTCTTTTTTGAGTTTTCGGTGTGATACATACATACATACATATATATATATATATATATATATATATATATATATATATATATATATATATATATATATATATATATATATATATATATATATATATATATATACATATATATATATATATATATATATATATATATATATATATATATATATATATATATAGGCTGTCCCAAAAGTCGTAAATCAAACGTCACACGAAAATAGGCAAGCTCAAGTCCTTTCAGAAAAACCCTATATGATCTTATCAAAAAGTTTAGGGTTTACAAGATATTGACAATTTTATGACAAAAATAAAATAAAAAATCTCTGGACGCAGCAAGTGCGTTATGGTAGTGAATTTTCATAAAACTGTTTTTTAATAGCAGTGCTGTGTGTTTTTTTAAGAAAGCAGGCATCAAATTTGGTTACCAGTATAATCTATATAGTAAAAACAATGTGCCATGTTTCATCAAAATAACTTTATTGTTTGAAAATGTAAAAAAATGTCCGAAAGTAAACTTAAAGTGTTCTCGAAACAACTCGTTTTTTTGGTCAACCTTATAGGTTAATAGCAAATTGAGCTATTCAAATATTAAGCATTTGATCAAAATTCGCTACCATAACGCACTTACTGCGTCCAGAATTTTTGTTCTTACAAACATGCATTATATTTCGATGGAAAATGCAAAAATGCAATAACATAAGGTGTGTTTTATTAAAAAAAAAAAGAAAATTTGTATCACCAACGACTTATGGGCCAGCCTGTGATTGTAGAAATAATTTTTTAAGATGTAGCTCAAGACACCCTATAATTAATATATACAAATTTTTTTTCATATCTGGTATAATAACAGATATATTGAGCTTTATTGATTTTTTTTACGAAAATTCTACAAAAATTATATACTATTAACGATAAACTCTATAGCCAAGGCTACTGCCAAGCGTCAGAGAAAGGGTCTATTTGAAATGAATTTTCTGGAAACATTTTATTAAAATGAAGGACAATGGCGGTTGAAACTAAGACTTCAGGGTTTGTAAAACATTCTTCTTGAGACATTTTATTTCCATAGCCCGTATTAGATTCAAGTTCTTTTCCTAAATGTTGCCAATTTTGACGTTTAAATCGCAACTTTGACGTTTTGTGAAAAACCCCAATTTATTTTTGTTTAAATGCCTATAACTTTTTTGTCTTTTGACCTACAGAGCTAAATTTTGGTAAGTAACTTGCCTATAATGATATAAACCCGCGTATAAAATTCGGTTGCCCTTACTGTGTTAATTTTGGAGATATAAATTTTTTCGAAAGAAAACACAAAATTTTCCGGGAAAACCTCGTAGGATTTTCCTGGATAACGAACATAACCAAGCCACTTGCAAAAGGAAGGTACTCACCAATTTTGACGTTTTGAGGAGAACCCACATTTATTTTTCTTTGAATGCCTGTAACTTTTTTGTCATTTAACCTACGGAGCTAAATTTTGGTAGGTAACTTGACTCTAATGATATAAACCCGCGTATGTAATTTGGTTGCCCTTACGTTGTTAGTTTTGGAGATATACATTTTTTTAGATTTTTTTCGAAAGAAAACACAAAATTTTCCGGGAAAACTTCGGCGGATTTTCCTGGCTAACGAACTTATCCAAGCGACTTGCGAAAGGAAGGTATGTGCCAAATTTTATTAAAATCGGTCCATTATTTTTTAAGTTATAGGTGTGACATATATATATATATATATATATATATATATATATATATATATATATATATATATATATATATATATATATATATATATATATATATATAAACATATAAAGTCTGAAACTGACCTCGGATTTGGGTTCCGGGGGTCCTAAATAGCGCTCATTTGAAGAAATTTTTTCAAAATTCGAAAGTCGAGATCTCCTCATTAGTGAATTTTTTTAAAGAAAATTCACTAAAAATGTAAAATTTTAACGTATTTTTCCCAACCCCACGCAGAAAAACATTTCCAGAATGTGATTTCTGTGCATGTTAATTTTTTTCAGTGCGGAGGATTATTCCAAATTAAAAAGAAACTGGGGAAGAAATGTCAAAGTTTTAATATTGTTTTCTTCAGATTTTCTAAATAATAACACAAATCATTTTAAATTATCGAGGATTAATATGCACCAAAATCACATTCCGCTAAAGTTTTTCTGCATGTGGTGGAGCAAGATACCTTAAAATTTTAAAATTTTCATTGTTCTCACAAAATTGCCAATATATTTAAAACGGTAAACTTTTTGATAAGATCATATAGGGTTTTCTATAAGGGCTTGAGCCAGCCTATATTCGTGTGAAGTTTGATTTGCGAGTTTTGGGACATCCTGTATATATATATATATATATATATATATATATATATATATATATATATATATATATATATATATATATATATATATATTTACATACAAACATAAAAATTGAAACTGACCCCGGGTTCTAGGGGTCATAGATCGCGCTCATTTGAAGAAATGTTTTCTAAATTTAAAAGTCGGGATCTCCTCATTAGTGAATTCGTTCTACGAAAATTCACTAAAAATTAGCTGCTATTCATTTGTCAAGCTATACAAAACTATAATATTGCGGTGAATACAGAGGGTGTCCCAAATCTCTTGTACCGACATCAACTTCATTTCTTAAATGGCAACCCCAACTTTATGATAATTTTAGATTCCTGGAAAAAATTAAGAGCATGCCGTTATAAAAATTTTCTAATATTTGCTTATTTTGAAATTATTCTTTTAGAGGTGATAATAAACCAATCAGTTCCACTTAGCAAAAAGAAACATGAAAAATACAGCCTTTCAAAGTCTGTAAATGTGACATTTACCAGATTATTTAATGGCAACATAGTAAAAATAAAAATACGCCTCTGACGATCCGACTCAATATAAACAAATGACGGAAAGTAAGCTTAATGACGGAAACTAAGCTTTGAAGCAGACTCAGAAGGGTGCATCACTTTTGTGGCCCTAATATACACCAACCTAGCAGTGCGCGAGTTATGTATTCGCCCTGTATATAAGTATATAGGAAATTTTTAATCTAATTGTTAATTTACATTATAGTATAGTTTATGCAATTCTGCATTTCAGCATTTATAAATGTTTCATTTATAATACGTATATAATATAATATCTACTTTAACAAGTTTATTAAGATCATTAATTCTTTTAACTTTATAATTGCAATTTAGTAATTTTTATTGTAAACTTCCATAACAATGATCTGATGTCACATGATCGACATCATACCACCCAAGTTATTAAATATGTGTAGATTCATAATTTTAATTAGTTCTGTATTAGACTTAGCCTTGTGTCTTTGCAGTTCTCATATTTTTTAATGAATTGTAACTCACCAAGCTTTGAATAAATAAATAAAATTACTTTTAAAGCCGTAAACCGGAGTTACAATTTATTTCGCGTGCTGTTGCCACGGCAACCGTCTCATGCAGCATCCCAAAGCAGACTCAGCATTTGTATAGGAACGAATCTGGCTCAGTCAGTCCGCAATTGCTTGATGCTCTATAGTAGTCTGCGTGGTCCGCAATACGTAAGCGCTGCCTGTTGGGGCATGTATACATTGAATTCGGTGATCAGCGGCGGGCTTGCAATATCAACTGCGGCGCGATGTAACAAGAGATTTTTATGTGGTTGTACCAAATGAACTTGAGAGAATGAAAAAAAAAATTAACTTATGTTAAATTTTTAATAAAAAAAAGTTTAGCTTACCCGATAAATATAGGTGAAGTAGCGCTCCACACGCGTCACCTAACGAGCCACCACTGTATGTAACCATGGTATATCCAGTATACCATCGTTGGATTCAGCCCTCATGTCCTTCGTACGAGTCTACGGAATGGTCAGATTGCCATTGTGGTCCTCGAAAGAGTTTTTTCCAAGTGTGTGTTCCATAGTTCCGTGTTAAGAGTACCATAGACAATTCAATAGACCTCGAGATTGTGGCAGCCCAAGTGCGAGACGCAATCACCTTGGTCTATAACGCCAACTGCCTCTGAAAATGAGGGCGTCCACCAGGAACCTCCCGTGGTGGAACGAGGACCTCAGGCAAAGGATGATGCATGTTTTTAAGCTGTTTAACACGGCCAAAAGGTCGGGAGCATGGGATGAATATAGACATGCCCTGCGAGGAAGTGGAGAACACATCCCAGAGTGCTCGACTACACAAGATCATGTGCAAGGGCACACACCAGCATAGGCTCCCTTAGAACATTCACGGGAGGCTTTGCAAGCTCGGGGGAGGAAACTATGGAAATTTTACTCCCGACGCACTTCCCCGGCTGTAACATAATAAACCAGTCACCTCCGGACTGGGAACACTCAGAACTAGAGGCGCCTTATAGACGGACATCTAGAGTAGACTGGACAATCGCTAAAGAGATGGTTACTTGGAGCAAAATCAGATGAACCATAACAGCTTTGAGCCCTACAAATCACCGGGATTTGATGGAATAATGCCCATCATGCTCCAACGGGATATATATATATATATATATATATATATATATATATATATATATATATATATATATATATATATATATATATATATATATATATATATACTCGCGCCAGCGCTTACCCTCATTATGAGGGCCAGCCTTGCTCTGGAGTACATTCCGAGGGCATGGAGATTGTCCAGGGTTGTATTCATTCCTAAATCTGGGTGTCCAACAGACCAGACAATGTCCCTCAGGCCAATAAGTCTCATGTCCTTCTTGCTAAAAACAATGGACAAACTGCTCGACCCGCACATTAGCTGCGGTGCACTGGAAACATATCCCCTACACTGCGGACAATATGCATACAGAGCAGGATTCTCAACAGAAACAGCACTGCACCAACTGGTGAAGAAACTGGAGAACACGCTGGAGACGAGGGAGGTGGCGCTGGGGGCCTTCCCAGACATAGAGGGAGCCTTTAGCAACACCCCATTCGGTTCGGTTCTGGCATCTATCAGGGAGCGTGGAATAGAGAAGACCCGCTGCAGGAGAATAGGTTCCATGCTCAGGGACAGGGAGGTGTTCACCTCGCTCGCGGGAGGGACTCTGCTGGCGGGGGTCGAGGCGGGGTGTCCGCAGGGGAGCGTTCTGTCTCCCTTGCTCTGGTCGTGGACGTCCTGCTAGGGAGGCTCTCGGGAGGGGGTATGAGGTACAGGGCTATGTGGACGGCATTGTCATCATAATCCGAGGAAAGGTTACACAGTTAGTGTGGGAGCGCATGCAGACAGCACTGAAAGTGGTGGAAGGGTGGACGGTTGGTCAAGGGCTCGGGGTGAGCCCCGAGAAAGCAACCGTCTGACCGTTTACGACGAGGAGGAGGTGGGAGAACCACAGACCTGTCACTGTATACGGTAGGAGCATTCCAATGGCCAAGGAGGTAAAATATCTTGGGGTCGTATTGTTCTATAAGCTAACCTGGAATGGTTACGTGGAAAAAAATACTGCGTAAGACAGTCATGACCCTAGCCGTCACTAGGTGGCTATATGGAAAAACGTGGGGACTACGACCTAGTATAGCCCACTGGCTGTACACAAGGGTGGTCAGATCATCGGTAACATACGCGGCACTGGTCTGGTGGCCTAAGGTGACTCAATCCAGTGCCAAACAAACACTAGGCAAGATCCAAAGAATTGCTTGCCTGAGGATCACAGGGGCCAGGTCTTCAACCCCAACAGCCGCCATGGAGGTGTTGCTGGATCTGCCTGGATGGGCAGAACGAGTTCACCCTCATCTGGGTGCCGGCTCACTCGGGGGTCAAAGGCAATGAAGAAGCAGACAGTCTCCCGAAGAGAGGGTCAGCAGAACCATTTATGGGACGAGAATAAGTTCTGGGCGTGCCAAAGGGCACGGCCAGGGGAACCATTAAGTCCTGGGTCAGAAATGAACACAAGGTGTACTGGGCAGACTGCCCAGGGCTCAGACATGGGAAGTCAGTAATTGACGAGCCCAGTTCAAAGAGAGCTGTGGTACTGCAAAAATCTTAGCACACAGCTCAGAAACATAACAGGTCTTTTGACGGGACACATGTCCATTAAGAAACACCTGCATAAAATGGGGCGGTTCGAGGGGGATCTCGCATGCAGACTCTGCGGCGAGGGAGAGGGGGGTGATCAGCCCAGCACATCTTGTGCGAGTGTAAAGCTCTGTACCGCAAAAGACAACTGATCTACGGTCAGTCTAGACCGGAGACAGAGCATTATAAAACTTCACCCTACCAATCGACTACTTCAAGGCACAGTGATTTTGGAATGGGTGGAGTAAAAACGCTAAGGGCATGCACAATAAGCCAAAGGCTGCAGTGCTATCGGGGCGGCAACGCCGCGGACGAGCCCCGAGGAAAGAAAAAAGTGTGTGTTCCAATTCAGTATTTGGTCTAAGAAGATCCCTTTCTTCTTAGACTGGGCTCTAAGCAGCACCTATATAAATGTTTGCCATGACTTGATTACAGCCAACTTTATTTATGATAATTCACTAGAAAAACATTGGAGTATGATCAGTAATTTTTATTCTAATACATTATTGTTATTGTATCGTTCTACCACAGACATTTAGTACATAATATCAGGATAAAGTTACTCATAAATATACATAAATTAATAGTTACATACAAACACAAATATAGAAGTAGGTGTACAGTTTCTTGTAGATTCTGTTGAATTTCTCTAGGCATCTGGAGTGTGTACTGGAGCATCTATATTCGGATAAGAAGCAGATATTTTAAGTGAAAATCCATTTTCACCTGCTACAATTAAAAGTTTTGGAGCTACTTTGCTTGTAGTTTGTCTAAAAGGTCCAATTTCTGGATGAGGAGGAATACCAGGTGTTGGAAATGGAAAAATAACTATACCTAAAAAGCAAACAATACATTTTATTAAAGCTAAGTATAGTTTGAAACAGTGGCGGTTGGTGCGTAAGTGCTGCTGAACTACCAACAAAAATCATTACATTTCTCACAAATTATTTTAGACATTTTAAAATTACGTAAAATAGATTTTATCGATAATCTATTCATTGTAATAGTGAAATACTATCCATAGCACCCGACGTAGCCTACTACCCGACGCAGGTGGTAGTGGAATTTTCCTTTACGTGGTAGTAAAGGTTTTTCACGCCCGAGGAGGTACCACCCCATGCATCAAGGAGTCGGTGAAGTCCCAACGGGCGTTTCCAGTTCTGGTGTATGAGTCGGTTTCCCTTATAAACAAAAATGATGATGGCTCCTCCTTGTACAAAAAAATTCTGGAGTTAAAATACCCCTCCATTCGGATCTCCGGGAGAGGGGTGTACAGGGGGCGCCAGGATCAAGATTTAACATATCTTTCTCAAATATATGTGGCCTAAATTCTAACCTGAAATCCGTCCACCATTTCCTCCAGGCTAATAGGCCCCAACTCCTCTTCCTCACCGAAACCCAAATCAGTTCCAAAACAGCCACTAATCACCTTAATTTCCCGGGGTATGAGCTCCTTACTTCCCTTAGATTGCACGGAGGCGTGTGCGCATACGTCCGTAGCAATCTACCTTGCACCAAACTCCCCAATTTAGAAGATGGAAGAAAAGACATACTATGGATAAAACTCTCTTTCAGGGCTGTAACTAAATTCATCTGTTGCATTTACCGGTCACCTTCTGACAACAACTTTGTCCAGCTCTTTGACTACCTTTCTGAAAAAACCGACCATCTGATTTCTGAATATCCTTCCTCCGAGGTCACTCTTCTTGGTGACTTCAATGTCCATAATAAGGAATGGCTAGTATCTTCAAAAACCGATCCACAAGGGAGAGCAGCGGAGGCCTTTGCAGTCAGCAACTCTTTAGCCAATACGGTTCAGCGACCTACTTAGTTTCCCCGCATCCCAATACACAGCTCAAATCCCTTGGATCTCCTTCTTACTACAAATCCTGAATGCTATAAAATATCAGTCACCGCCCCCCTCGCTCGCTCAGACCATGGCATGGTCACCGCTTCCTGCGCACTGCAACCCGAGGTCACACAGTCATCACACCCACGTATCATTTGGCACTACAACTTCGCGAACTGGGAAGAAATGCGACATTACTTTTCCTCATTTCCCTGGCCGTCTGTCTGCTTCTCTCATCCTGACCCCTCTGATATCTCACAAAACGTCACCGAAATTATCCAAGCTGGCATGGAATTATTTATTCTACGTACATAGAAAACCTCTTCAGCCATTCAAAAGCCCTGGTTCTCTAGGTGTTGTAACAAGGCGAGACTTGAAAAATTCAAAGCTCACAAAACGCTTCTACACAATCCCAGTCAAGAAAATCGTCAAGCATTTAACGACGCAAGAAACCGCTATATCCGCATTCTTTCTGAGGCAAAAAACTCGTTTAATAACCACATCAAAAACAAAGTCCTCTCTGGACTCTTGCTAAATCTATTGGGAATAATTTCTGCAAGAGCACGTTCCCACCTCTTGTCTCAGGGGATGAAATTGTTTCTACCGCCCTGGGCAAGGCTGTACTTTTTGCCTCGTTGCTCGCCGGCAATTCTACTCTCAACCCATCCCCAAATGTTCAACCACCAACAATCCCCAATGTCGCGCATAAAATGACGGATATCATTTTCAAAACTAAAAAAGTACGAAAGATGCTCGTTTCTCTTAATACCAGAAAAGCCTCTGGCCTTGACGAGATTCCAGCAATTGTTCTCAAAAAATGCGCACCAGAACTTGCCCCTGTCCTGACTCGTCTGTTTCAGACATCGTACGATAGAGGCATATTCCCTAGTAACTGGAAAACTGCTCGAGTACAACCCGTCCCCAAGAAAGGATCCAAAGCGCTTCCCAGCAACTACAGGCCTATTTCTCTTCTTTCAGTCATCACTTAAGTGATGGAAAAGTATATAAACACCGAATTACTTTTTTTTTTTGAAAAACACAGTCTAATCCACGACATGCAGTATGGACTCCGTCAGCGCAGATCAACTGCCGACCTCCTTTCCTTTGTCACCCATTCTTGTAAAAAGTCAATGGCACTACACGGTGAATTCCAGATTGTCGCTTTAGACATATCCAAAGCATTCGACTAGGTCTGGCACGCAGCGCTACTTAATAAACTACCGTCATATGGCCTACCACCAAAACTCTGTACCTGGACAGCAAACTTCCTGTCCAACCGGAGCATTTCTCTTGTCGTGGATGGCCATTCCTCTAAACGATATCCAATTAATGCAGGAGTTCCTCAAGGTTCAGCTTTAGCCCCTACTTTGTTTCTTCTCCACATCAATGACCTCCTCTCTACCACTTCCAACCCAGTTCACAGTTACGCGGACGACAGCACCCTCCACTCAAATATACAATATTCTAAGCCTGTCTCTTTGGCCCAATTAGATGAGGATCGCAGACTCATGGTGGGTGCTATCTCCGTGGATCTCCAAAAAATATTAGACTGGGGAAGTAAAAATCTTGTATAATTCAACCACACCAAATCTCAGTCTTGCCTTCTTTCTCATAAAAGATACACCAGCCCTAGATCCATCACAATGAACAACCAAGTTATTCAAAGTAATGAGTCCTTTTCACTTGTTGGCATTTCTGTGAATCGAAATCTCAATTGGCACCAACATGTCACATCAATTGCAGAAGCGGCTGGTAAGAAATTAGGTTTCCTCTTCCAGGATCGCAAATACTTTTCACCAGCTAATCTCTATACCTTATATACTTCACAAATAAGGCCCAACCTCGAATACTGCTCCCACATCTGGGGTGCTGCTGCCGCTTTTACACTCGCTATCCTGGACTCAATTCAGAAGATAGCTATACGTCTCATTGGTGACCCTACCCTCACCCAAAGGCTGCCATCCCTTGCCCACCGACGTGCCATGTATTGGCATTACAAAATTGCAGTCAGCACTATCACAAGAGGAAATCAGCAGGAGTTGGTTATTTTGTTGAGTGATTCTGCTTAAGAAATTTGTCGTGGGTGCCCTACTAATTTGTTGTGCCTGAAAATAATTTATCACGAAGTTGCATTACGTAGAGATACGAGAAATGTTTTGGTTTTGAACATAACGCTCGGTACCAACCCTGTGATTCATCAAGGGGTCGTTATTTTGGACTTATTTGTTCACAAATTATTATGTTACTGAGAGCGTTTTTACCACGAATTTAGGTGCTTTAGGAATGACGTAATGGTGACTTTGCTGTCAAGTTGGCATTAATTTTATTTTTTCACGACAAATTTACGACCCAAAAACGACAATTAATCCGTGTATTGGCATTACAAAATTGAGTTATTGTAATGTTGACTTTATGGACGTCAGTTTTGGACATACTGAATATATTGTTTGAGACTGCAACTTTAAATAATAATCGACAGGTCCAAGCATTTTTGAGAAAAAACTATATTAACTGAATTTATTAGTGAATTTTTATTTTAAAAAATTCACTAATAGAGAGGTATCGATGGTGAGACTTTGCAAAATTTTTTTCAAATGAGCGCGAACTAGGACCCCTAGAATCCATTTCCGGGATCACTTTAAATTTTTATATGTTTATATATATATATATATATATATATATATATATATATATATATATATATATATATATATATATATATATATATATGTGTGTGTGTGTGTGTGTGTGTGTGTGTGTGTGTATCAATCCGAAAACTCAAAAAATAAGCAACCGATATCGATAAAACTCGGCAAGTGCCTTTATTTTATTAATGGCATGGATGAGTTCGTTAGGCAAAAAAATCGGACAGGGTTTTCCAGGAAAATTTTGAGTTTCATTTCGAAAAAACAAATTTCTCCGCAAATTACAAAGCTGTTTTAATGAAATTAACAAGATATGTTGCCTTGCGATATACTACGTACCAAAATTCGACTTTGTAAGATAATAGAAAATGGATTTATTCAAATTTTACATTTTCTTTCGAGAAAAATTTTTTCTCCTAATATTACAAAGCTATTTTAATGAAATTTAGTGTGTATCTTGCCTTAGGAAGGACCTTACCATGTACTAAAACTAAAGTTTCTAAGTGTATAGAAAATTGATTTATTCAAGTTTGAAGCATTTAATAAAAATTCACTACCATAATGCACTTGCTGCGTCCCGAACTTTTTTTGTTTATTGCAAAGTACATTTCGCAAAAATCAGAGAAGTGAGAATTTACACACTCACATTGTATAAAAATTATAATTAAAATTCATAAAACAAGTAAACATTAAAACTTACTTACCAAATGATGTTTGGAAGAGAATAACTAACAGAAAAATTACGTTTAATTTCATATTCGGATCTTTCAAAAATGTTTACTGTTTGTGAAATACTCATGAAAGTTACTAAAACATTTTAATTACTTTGTCATTAATTAGCAATTTGTTTAATACACTTTTAACTTCTTTGTAGACTTAGGTGTTATGTTGATTCCACTGTTTGTAATGATGTGATGCAGGTAAATAATGTTTCTTTATTCTTTAGCGAATTTTCGTAAATAAAACTTCACTTATAGAGAAATAACGACTTTCGAATTTTCAGAAAACGTCTTCAAATGAACGCGATATATATATATATATATATATATATATATATATATATATATATATATATATATATATATATATATATATATATATATAGATAGATAGATAGATATTAATTTGAAGTACGTCAAATTAAAATGTCATTTTTGGTGTCGTACAAACTTTACAATTTCGGCAAAAATATGGGTAGTTGAGAAAGGTTTGCAGTTGGAAAAGTATTATGGAGTGATTAGTATTAATTGTAAGTGGAGGTATCAGGTGAAACATTAGAAGAACGAAATGGAAGAGGAAAGAAATTTTTTGAAATGACAAAATTTTAAGGTTGTTGAATTTGGAGTGTTGTCAAGCAGTTTTGGATGCAACTATGTATAAAATTGGGTTAATATTCACCACAAGTCTTAGACTTATTAAATAAACATGTTGTATTATTTTAAGCAATAAAGGTAATAATAATAATAATAATAATAATATATATATATATATATATATATATATATATATATATATATATATATATATATATATATATATATATATATATATATAGACAGAGAGAGAGAGAGAGAGAGAGAGAGGGTGGCGCATTAAAAACGAAACAGACCAATATGCGTCCAGAGAAAAAATTTTTAAGAAACGCTGAAACAAATCAATTTTTATATTGAGGGGGACATGTTTTGACATAAAACTCAACTTTGTCATATCAATCCCTTAAGGGTGGTGATAACAACCCTTATATTGTAATTGGGAACATGGGTCGAGTGTTACATCATTTGAAAGCTCTTTCTTTTCTGCATTCAGCACACTAATTTTTTTGGAAGTTTTATTAACGCGTTTAAAAATTATTCACAGTTGGAATTGCAAGAACGTATTTCATTCATTGTGATAAGAAATGCACTAATTAGTCAATTTTTCGTTAAAAAAAAACTAAAAAACAAAACCAAACGTTCAAAAATGTTTACTCAGTTAAGTAAGTGTTCAAATTGTTGACCACAAGCTTCCATAAAAAAGTGCAAAGTTTGTTCAAAACGAGCTCTGACATTCTGGAGCATTTGTGGAGTTATTAGACGACATTCTTCAACAATGCGTCGTCGTAATTCTTCCAGAGACTCCGGTTCTGTTGCAAAAATTCTACCCTTTACATGGTCCCATAGAAAGAAGTCTAAAGGAGTTAAATCCGGTAATATAGGGGGCCACTCAATAGCACCTCTACGCCCAATCCATTGCTCTGGAAACTCTCTGTTCAAAAACTTCCTAACACGTTGTGAAAAATGCGGAGGAGCTCCATCTTGTTGAAACACTAATTCATTTTCTTGATAGCGATCATCATTTTCAACAATGTCAATTAGTAGAGGGTAAACGTTATCTTCTAGTAACTCCGAATACGTTTCGCCACTCAAATTGCCATCAAGAAAAATTGGTCGGATTAAACGGTCTCAAAAAATGCCAGTCCAGACATTCAATTTCCGTGGAGTATGAGTGTGGACTTCGTGAAAATTTCTTGGATTATTATCTGCCCAATAATGACATTTATGACTATTGGCTGTAGAGTTTAATAAAAACATACACTCGTCTGAAAAACAGATATTGAACAGAAAGTTCCCGTTATCGGCTATTCGTGCAGTCATAACTTCACAAAACAGCAGCCGCCGATCAAAATCATATTCATTCTGTTGTTGTACAAGATGAATTTTATAGGGATGAAATTTATGATGCTTCAATATTCGCTGAATAGTTCTTCTTTTGATGTTTGAAACAGTGACCAATTTTCTCGTGCTGAAAGTTGGGTCTGCAGCAATTTGTCCTAAACTTCAATCTCAGTAGTCTCATTTCTAACCGGAAATTCACGTTCAGGATCCCATTTTTTGTTGGCTACTGAACCACTTTGTCGAAACTTTGCAACTAACTCCAAAATGTATTTTCTGTTGACCTGTCTATTCGGATGTCGTTCATTAAGCAAATTTGCGGTATGGTTGGCACAGTCATCGTTTTTGAAAAAGAGAGTAATTATTTCAACTCTTTCTTCTACAGAATACACCTATGTGAAATTAATTTTCGGTAGTACTATCAAGTATCAAACCGACCGATAAACTGAAATAATAAACCGTATTTCTCTCATTCCGATAAGAAATGTTCTGATAGTCAATTTTTTGTTGACAAACCAACAAAATATTGACTATCAGCACATTTCTTATCGGAATGAGTGAAATGCGTTTTTGCATCTTCAACTGTGAATAATTTTTTAACGAGTTGATAAAACTTCCAAAAAAATTTGTGTGCTGAATTCAGAAAAGAAAGAGCTTTGAAATGATGTAACACTAGACCCATGTTCTTTATTTAAAATATAAGGGTTGTTATCACAACCCTTAGGGGGTTGATGTGACAAAGTTGAGTTTTATGCCAAAACACGTCCCCCTCAATATTAAAATTGACGTGTTTCAGGTTCCCATCCTTCAGGGTATTTAAAAGCCATCTCGCTCTCCTAGTTGAATTTGATAACACCGCAATTACCTATTTGTCATTTGTTATTTTGCCAACTGACAGCAGGGGGGAGTCGAATTCGAGGTTATCTTCTTCTTATAAGTACACTTGGAGAACCCAAATCACCACAACACATTTTAAAAGACCTGACGATCGTTTCACTAACCAAGTTAGCGTCATCGGAGGATGAAACATGAAATAATGTTTCATCCTCTGATGACGCTAACTTGGTTGGTGAAACGATCGTCAGGTCTTTTAAAATGTGTTGTGGTGATTTGGGTTCTCCAAGTGTACTTATCAGTGTTCATCACAGGTTCCAATCTTCACTTAGTATCTTCTTCTTCTGTTTACACACGTCATAAACAAAGAAGAAGAAGAAGATAACCTCTAAATCGACTCCGCGAATCGCTTAGAATCTTAGAATAAGGTACTTATTATTTACTTTTAGTTTATATTTACTCTTCATCTCGTATACGGAAAATTAAGGTAAATGAAACTACATAATATCATGCAGTAGTTAAAGTACACCTATAAACTAAAAATTACCTAAAATTTTCCGACAGATAGTGGAACCATAAGTGCTAAAGATTAGTCTCGATCAAATAATAATAGTGTGTGTAAAATTTTTAAAAGAATACGAAACCAAATAAATAACCTTCGTTATAATTCTTTTTTAATAAACAAAAGAACTGATTATTTTTTCAAAACCCCTTTTAATGATAGAAATGTATCTGAATCAATTCAAAATCACTAAAAAAAGAATACACAGTAACAAAAAGTGCCTTTAATAATGATTAATGGCAAAAAAATGTTTTCAAATTTTCAAAAATCGAAAAAAAATGGTAATTGTCCGAACCCCACTACCAACCGGTGTCTAAAATTTTTAGAATTGATAAAAAAATTTCAAGAAATCAAAGAGTACAAAACAGTTTAAAATATGCGATTAAAATTTAGAATTTCAAAACTCGCATAAAAAAAACACTTGGTATAATTTTTTATATTTTTCTGTGTAAAGTGCATACAGTATTGAAAATTTTGAAAAAAAAGTTTCAAATTGGACCATTATTAAAGAAGTTATGAGCAGAAGACCCTAAAAACAGCAACTTTTTTGAAAATTCGATATCTTTTGAATGGGTTATCAAAAAAATCTAAAATTTTGCCAGGAAGGGTTTTGGATGGGCATTAAAAAAATGTCAAAAAATTGAAGAAATTAAAAATCCAAAGCTGCAAAACTGTCTGATTTGGCGTGTGTGTATATATATATATATATATATATATATATATATATATATATATATATATATATATATATATATATATATATATATATACAGGGTAGAGCATTGAAAACGAAACAGACCGATTTGCGTCCAGGGATATATATTTTTTAAGAAACGCTGAAACATGTCAATTTTAATATTGAGTGGGACATGTTTTGACATAAAGCTCAACTTTGTCACATCAACCCCTTATATTTTAAATAGGGAACATGGGTCAAGTGTTACATAATTTGGCAGCTCTTTCTTTTCTGAATTCAGCTCACTAACTTTTTTGGGAGTTTTATCAATTATTCACAGTTGGAGTTGCAAGAACGCAGTTCATTCATTGTGATAAGAAATGTACTAATTAGTCAATTTTTCGTAAAAAAAAACTAAAAAACAAAACCAAACGTTCGAAAATGTTTATTCAATTAAGTGAGTAAGTGTTCAAATTGTTGACCACCAGCTTCCATACAAAAGTACAAATTTTGTTCAAAACGAGCTTTGACATTCTGGAGCATTTGTGGAGTTATTACACGGCATTCTTTAACAATGCGTCGTCGTAATTCTTCCAGAGACTCCGGTTCTGTTGCGTAAATTCTACTCTTTAAACGGCCCGATAGAAATAAGCCTAAAGGAGTTAAATCCGGTGGTCTAGAGGGTCACTCAATGGCATACCTACGCCCAATCCATTGTCCTGGAAACTCTCTGTTCAAAAACTCCTTAACACGTTGTGAAAAACGCGGAGGAGCTCCATCTTGTTGAAACACTAATTCATTTTCTTGATAGCGATCATCATTTTCAACAATGTCAATTAGTAGAGGGTAAACGTTATCTTCTAGTAACTCCAAATACGTTTTTCCACTCAAATTGCAATCAAGAAAAATTGGTCCGATTAAACGGTCTCCAAAAATGCCAGTCCACACATTCAATTTCCGTGGAGTTTGAGTGTGGACTTCCTAAAAAATTTTCTGGATTATTATCTGCCCAATAACGACCAATTATGACGATTGACTGTAGTTTAATAAAAACGTACACTCGTCTGAAAAACAGATATTGAACAGAAAGTTCCCGTTATCAGCTATTCGTGCAGTCATAACTTCACAAAACTCCAGCCGCCGATCAAAATCATCTTCATTCAGTTGTTGTACAAGATGAATATAATATGGGTGAAATTTATTATGCTTTAATATTCGCTGAATAGTTCTTCTTTTGATGATTGAAACAGTGGCCAATTTTCTCGTGCTCAAAGTTGGGTCTGCAGCAATTTGTCCTAAAACTTCAATCTCAGTAGTCTCATTTCTAACCGGAAATTCACGTTCAGTATCCCGTTATTTGTTGGCTACTGAACCACTTTGTCGAAACTTTGCAACTAACTCCAAAATATATTTTCTGTTGACCTGTCTGTTCGGATGTCGTTCGTTAAGCAAATTTGCGGTATGGTTGACACAGTCATCGTTTTTGAAAAAAAGAGTAATTATTTCAACTCTTTCTTCTACAGAATACACCTATATGAAATTAATTTTCGGTAGTACTATCAAGTATCAAACCGACCGGTAAACGGAAATAATAAACCGTATTTCTCTCATTCCGATAAGAAATGTTCTAAAAGTCAATTTTTTGTTGACAAACCAACATTTTTCTGTTAACATGTCTGTTCGGATGTCGTTCATTAAACAAATTTGCCGTACGGTTGGCACAGTATTCGTTTTTGAAGAAAAGAGTCATCATTTCAACTCTTTCTTCTACTGAATACACCATTGTGAAATTAATTTTCGGTAGTACTATCAAATATCAATCCGACTGATAAACTGAAATAATAAACCGAATTTCTCTCATTCCGATAAGAAATGTTCTGATAGTCAATTTTTTGTTTACAAACCAACAACACATTGACTATCAGCACATTTCTTATCGAAATGAGTGAAATGCGTTTTTACATCTTCAACTGTGAATAATTTTTAAACGGGTTGATAAAACTTCCAAAAAAATTAGTGTGCTGAATTCAGAAAAGAAAGAGCTTTCACAGAATGTAACACTAGACCCATGTTTCCTATTTAAAATATAAGGGTTGTTATCACCACCCTTAAGGAGTTGATGTGACAAAGTTGAGTTTTATGTCAAAACATGCCCCCCTCAATATTAAAATTGACGTGTTTCAGCGTTTCTTAAAAAAAAATTCTCTGGACGCAAATCGGTCTGTTTCGTTCCATAAAAACAGCTACATTTTTTTAAATTTTTAAATGAATGGGTTATCAAAAAAATCTAAAATTTTACCAGGAACGGTTTTTCAATGGGCACTAAAAAATGTCAAAAAATTGAGGAAATCAAAAATCCAAAGCTGCAAAACTGTCTGATTTGGCGTGGAATATATACAGGTGTCCCACGTCGAGTAATGTATTAGATTATTTCCGAAAATATACATTTTTGAGTGCAGAAAATTTGTGTGCGGGGGTTTCAAAAGAGGCTCTATTTATTGGAAATAATTTCCAAAATGGACTTCCGGTTACACCGTAAATAAATATAAACATCGTTATTTCAAATAGAACACCCTGTATATTATTGCATTTTTAGAATACTCATCTCATTATAGGTTAAACGTTGTTAGGGTATGCTCTTCCTATCTTCAACTGTTTTCGAGTTATGTCAATTTATTTGAGAATTCTGTTCATGGGGAGGCTGACTTAATGAAGGTGATTTCGTGTTGTGTTAGGATGCTGAAAATTCTTTAATTTGTCAGACACGTTTCAATGCCATTAAGCTTCGACATGATTGTGAGGAAAAATTGTTTCATATACAGGGTGTTTTGTAGGATGTATTAGATTTTGGTGTGATTTAAACTGGAATAACTCATTTATTTCAAATGGAACACCCTGTATATTATCTTTTCTTTGAATAGAGTAGATAATTCTCCTTTAAACTTTATTAGCATCCCCTATACCTAAAGTTGATAAATATCGAGATATTTGCGGTTTACCAAAAAAAAAGACAAATTTAGGAGTATGTCTAAAATCTGTATGAATTCTAAGAGTGCTATCTGATGTTTGACACTTTCACGTTTATTGTCAGTTTTATATTTCTGTCATACACAACGTGAGTTATTTTGTCTTTGTTGTCTGAATTAATAGGAATTCTACGTTATAATGATTCAAACGAACAATTGCTGAATTTATTTTATTTTAATGGAGAGTGCAACAGAGTGGTCAGTAGAACATGTCGACTATTTACTGGTACGTATCCCGACTTCTCGCCAATGACTGCGTTGAAATTCAGACGTTATAAAACCAATTTCTTGAGAACGGGAAGTTGCACGATTAAACAAACATCAAGATCAGTTCCAGTTACAGAAGACGAAGACAAACAAATTTCTGAGTTGTCTTATTTCGAATCTCATCCAAAGGCGTAAATACGTTCTGCTGAACATGACATGAACACAGCACGTTCCTCCATACACAGAATATTGTCCAAGGATAAGATGCATAATTATAAATTTATAAGTGTACAAGCTCTGGAACCGAACGACCCAGCCCACCGAATTGAATTTTGTCACACTCTCCTTGAAAGACACCGAAACAATCCTTTATTTCTGAGAAGCATAATTTGGACCGACGAAACAAAGATGTCCCATGAAGGAATATTTAACAGACATAATATTCACTACTGGGCTCAAGACAATCCTCATGTCAAAAGAGAACGCTGTTTTGAGAGAAAATTCAGCTTCAACTTGTTTGCTCTTCTGATGGATGATAAAATATCGTACTGCATTTACGATACTAATCTGACAGCTGTGCAATACCTAGAGATTTTGGGAACCACTGCCTCTGATTTCTTGGACAATTTACCACTTACTGCGTATGTGAATTGTTGGTATCAACTGGATGGGGCTCCTGCGCATTATTCAGCAGAGGTGAGCAGCTTTTTAAATGATTAATTCGGAGAGGTGGATGGGACGCGGCGGAACTTACAATTGGCCGCCATGGTCGCCCGACCTCACTCCTCTGGATTTTTATCTATAGGGTAACGTGAAATCAGATGTTTATGCAACTCCAGTCAACACTAGGGAAGAACTTGAAGATAGAGTCCGTAATTGTGTGGATAATATTGATCCTGCAAAAATACGGCATAAAACAAGTGAAGGACTTGTAATACAGAGCGATGTGTTAGTGTGAATGGTACACAATTTGAACAATATCAATCATGAGTTTCTTAGCTAGTCATAATCAGTTTCAACTTTCAATACTTTTGGTTATTCTCTGTTATTTGTTGAAATTTCATAAATATTAATTATTTTTTTTTGTAAACCACAAAAATCTCGACAGTTATCAACTTTAGGTATAGGGAATGCTAATACAGTTTGAAAGAGAATTATCTGCTCTATTCAATGAGAAGATAATATACAGACTGTTCCATTTAAAATGAATGAGTTATTCTAGTTTAAAGCACACCAAATTCTAATACATCTAACAAAACATCCTGTATATGAAACAATTTTTCCTCACAATCAGGTCGCAGCTTAATGGCTTTGGAACGTGTCTGACAAATTAAAGAAATTTCAGCATCCTAACACGACACGAAATCACCTTCATTAAGTCAGCCTCCCCTTGAACAGAATTCTCAAATAAATTGACATAACTCGAAAAGAGTTGAAGATAGAGAGAGAGAGGGCATACCCTAATAACTTTTAACGTATACTTAGATTAGTATTCTTAAAATACAATAATATACACGCTGTTCTATTTGAAATAACGATGTTTATATCTATTTACGGTGTAACCAGAAGTCCGCCATTTTGGAAATTACTTCTATTAAATAGAGCATCTTCGGAAACCCCCGTATATAAATTTTCAGCACTCAAAACTGTATATCTTCGGAATTAATCTAATACATTACTCGACGTCGGGCACCCTGTATAGGGTGCCCGTTTTTTGGCCTCAAGCATGGGTACCTCGGTTATTATAAGAGTTAGAAGATCGTTTAAATAAAAAAAAGTTGCGCATTTTTATGATGATCAATAATGTGAAAAAAATGTGACTTGTCATTTTTAGTTTTTATTTATTTTTGGGCACAAACCGTTAAAGCAGGGCGTTTTTAACCGAGACATTGCCAAGGAATTTTTTTTTACAGGGAATCTAAATGTCATCTCATTTTCCATGGTATACTCTATGCAAGAGTTACAATACTTAACTTTGTTTTTTCTAATGGGCGCCATATTGGATTTTTACTTTTTTGATTACAATTTTTTTCTGATTACGATGATGTATCACACGATATGGTCAAGTCTTACATTTTGATTGAAATTTTAAAAAAATATATTTTTGCACAGAGTGCATTGGAAACAACGAAGCAACATTAATTATAACAAAAATTATGTTTACCAAAATTTTGACAGTTCATTCACAGTTGTCACATTTCGTTAATTGACGCAAGTAATTTTTTTTATTTAATCAATAAAATGCTAAAAAAACTGGATATGCTAGAAATTTATTACGATTCGCGTCGAAATGTGCAAATTAGTTCTGAAACATGCCTGCAATGGTATCCAGAAAGAGGGCAACCAGCTCAAAACTACTTTTTATCACTTCATATAAATTTAGGCGAATATGGTTCATTTTGCAAACCTAGAAGATGTGGAGTTAGACAAAATAAGAATGAAGATGCAATTTTACAATCAGTAAGCAAAACAATCTCTTTCAATAAATACCACATAATAAGTATGAAGTCCCATATCTAAGCTCATTTAATGAGTTTTTTAACTAGGTTCAAAAAAAAAGTTCTACTTCCACACGGGAAATTGCAGCGGAGCTGAACAGTGGTGTGGAGAGTCCTCAAATGTATATATATATATATATATATATATATATATATATATATATATATATATATACAGGGTGTTTACGGAAATCGGGAACAATAGCTATCTTCGTTATTATTTGAGCTACAAAGTCGGTTAAATGGCCAAAGTTGACCAACTGGACACCCCGCTTCTGAATATGTCACGAATATCTAGATTGCATAACAACTGTCAAATCTGTTGACATAACCTCAATTTTTTTTAATGGAACGATATGAATATTTTGTGTTCAATCGACTCAGGGCAAGCCATTTTATACGTACACATATAGTCTTTCTATCCCAGTACAATATTCCGAAGATAGCTTGATCCCAAACATTGCCAATTCTAGGTGTTTACGGAAATCGGGAACAATAGCTATCTTCGTTATTATTTGAGCTACGAAGTCGGTTAAATAGGAAAAGTTGACCAACTGGACACCCCGCTTCTGAATATGTCACGGATATCTAGATTGCACAACAACTGTCAAATCTGTTGACATAACCTGATTTTTTTTAAATGGAACGATATGAATATTTTGCATTCAATCGACTCAGGGCAAGCCACTCTATAAGTACACATAATAGTCTTTCCATCCCAGTACAATATTCCGTAGATAAATTGATCCCAAACGTTGCCAATTGTAGGTGTTTACCGAAATCGGGAACAATAGATATCTTCGTTATTATTTGAGCTACGAAGTCGGTAAAATGGGTAAAGTTGACCAACTGGACACCCCGCTTCTGAATATGTCACTGATATCTAGATTGCACAACAACTGTCAAATCTGTTGACATAACCTGATTTTTTTTTAAAATGGAACGATATGAATATTTTGCATTCAATCGACTCAGGGCAAGCCATTCTATAAGTACACATAATAGTCTTTCCATCCCAGTAGAATATACTGAAGATAACTTGATCCCAAACGTTGCCAATAGTAGGTGTTTACGGAAATCGGGAACAATAGTTATCTTCGTTATTATTTGAGCTATAAAGTCAGTTAAATGGGCAATGTTGGCCAACTGGACACCCCTCTTCTGAATATGTCACGGATATCTAGATTGCACAACAACTGTCAATTCTGTTGACATCTCATTTTTTTAAATGGAATGATATCAATATTTTGCGTTCAATCGAATCAGCGCAAGCCATTTCATACGTACACATAATAGTCTTTCCATCCCAGTAGAATATTCCGAAGATAACTTGATCCCAAACGTTGCCAATTGTAGGTGTTTACGGAAATCGGGAACAATAGTTATCTTCGTTATTATTTGAGCTATAAAGTCAGTTAAATGGGCAATGTTGGCCAACTGGACACCCCTCTTCTGAATATGTCACGGATATCTAGATTGCACAACAACTGTCAATTCTGTTGACATAACCTCATTTTTTTAAATAGAACGATATGAATATTTTGCGTTTAATCGACTCAGGGCGAGCCACTGCACAAATACACATGTATATTTAAAACTAAATTTTATTTCCTAAAAACGAATAAATAATTACAAATATTGCTCAAAATGCCCACCGTTATGATTCAGGCAAAATATTGCTCTCTTCAATATATTGGACTGTATTCTTTGAAGGGTCTGTACAGAAATTCTGTTGACTGAATTTCTGATTTTTACCTTCAATTCGTCCAGACTATCCACTCTTGATGCGTAAACATCGTCCTTTATTGTACCCCATATTGAAAAGTCCAATGGGGTCAAATCGGGCGATCTTGGCGGCCATTCAACTGTACCGCCATGGCCAATCCGATTTCCGTAAACACCTACAATTGGCAACGTTTGTGATCAAGTTATCTTCGGAATATTGTACAGGGATGAAAAGACTATTATGTGTACGTATAGAATGGCTTGCCCTGAGTCGATTGAATGCAAAATATTCATATCGTTACATTTTAAAAGATTGAGGTTATGTCAACAGATTTAACAGTTGTTGTGCAATCTAGATATCTGTGACATATTTACAAGGGGGGTATCAAGTTGGTCAACTTTGCCTATTTAACCGACTTCGTAGCTCAAATAATAACGAAGATAGCTATTGTTCCCGATTTCGGTAAACACCTACAATTGGCAACGTTTGGGATCAAGTTATCTACGGAATATTGTACTGGGATGGAAAGAATATTATGTGTACATATAGAATGGCTTGCCCTGAGTCGATTGAATGCAAAATATTTGTATCATTCCATTTAAAAAAATTGAGGTTATGTCAACAGATTTGACAGTTGTTGTGCAATCTAGATATCCGTGACATATTCGGAAGTGGAGTGTCCAGTTGGTCAACTTTGCCTATTTAACCGACTTCGTAGCTCAAATAATAACGAAGATAGCTATTGTTCCCGATTTCCGTAAACACCTACAATTGGCAACATTTGTGATCAAGTTATCTTCAGAATATTCTATTGGGATGGAAAGACTATTATGTGTACATATAAAATGGCTTGCCCTGAGTTGATTGAACACAAAATATTCATATCGTTCTATTTAAAAAAGGTGAGCTTATGTCAACAGATTTGACAGTTGTTATGCAATCTAGATATCCGTGACATATTCTGAAGCGGGGTGTCCAGTTGGTCAACTTTGTCTATTTAACCGACTTGGTAGCTCAAATAATAACGAAGATAGCTATTGTTCCCGATTTCCGTAAACACCTACAATTGGCAACATTTGGGATCAAGTTATCTTCGGAATATTTAAATGGGATGGAAAGACTATTATATGTACGTATAGAATGGCTTGCCCTGAGTAGATTGAACGCAAAATATTCGTATCGTCCCATTTAAAAAAAATGAGGTTATGTCAACAGATTTGACAGTTGTTGTGCAATCTAGATATCCGTTACATATTCAGAAGCGGGGTGTCCAGTTGGTCATTTTTGCCCATTTAACCGACTTTGTAGCTCAAATAATAACGAAGATAGCTATTGTTCCCGATTTCCGTAAACACCCTGTATATATATATATATATATATATATATATATATATATATATATATATATATATATATATATATATATATATATATATATATATATATATATATATATATATATATATATATATAGGGTGGCGCATTGCAAACGAAACAGATCGATTTGCGCCCAGAGAATTTTTTTTTTTAAGAAACACTGAAACACGTCAATTTTAATATTTAGGGGGACATGTTTTGACATAAAACTCAACTTAGTCACATCAACCACTTAAGGGTGGTGATAACAACCCTTATATTTTAAATAGGGAACATGGGTTGAGTGTTACATCATTTCAAAGCTCTTTCTTTTCTGAATTCAGCACACACATTTTTGTGGAAGTTTTATTAATTCGTTTAAAAATTATTTACAGTTGAAGATGCAAAAACGCATTTCACTCATTCTAATAAGAAATAGGCTGATAGTCAATGTTTTGTTGGTTTGTAAACAAAAAATTTCACT
Source organism: Tillus elongatus (assembly GCA_964006375.1). NCBI lineage: Eukaryota > Metazoa > Arthropoda > Insecta > Coleoptera > Cleridae > Tillus > Tillus elongatus. The sequence continues at coordinate 17,189,062 of OZ023268.1, read as the reverse complement.
ATCAGACCATTTCTTATCGGAATGAGAGAAATGCGGTTTATTATTTCAGTTTATCGGTCGGTTTGATACTTGATAGTACTACCGAAAATTAATTTCAAAATGGTGTATTCTGTAGAACATAGAGTTCAAATAATTACTTTTATTTAAGAAACGACCGTACAGCAAATTTGTTTAATGAATGACATCCGAACAGACATGTTAACAGAAAATACATTTTGGAGTTAGTTGCAAAGTTTCGACAAAGTGGTTCAGTAGCCAACAAAAAACGGGATCCTGAACGTGAATTTCCGGTTAGAAATGAGACTACTGAGATTGAAGTTTTAGGATAAATTGCTGCAGACCCAATTTTAAGCACGAGAAAATTGGCCACTGTTTCAAACATCAAAAGAAGAACTATTCAGTGAATATTGAAGCATCATAAATTTCACCTGTATAAAATTCATCTTGTACAACAACTGAATGAAGATGATTTTGATCGGCGGCTGGAGTTTTGTGTAGTTATGACTGCACGAATAGCTGATAACGGGAACTTTCTGTTCAATATGTGTTTTTCAGACGAGTGTGCGTTTTTATTAAACTCTACAGTCAATCGTCATAATTGTCGTTATTGGGCAGATAATAATCCAAGAAATTTTCACGAAGTCCACACTCAAACTCCACAGAAATTACATGTCTGGACTGGCATTTTTGGAGACCGTTTAATCAGACCAATTTTTCTTGATGGCAATTTGAGTGGCGAAACGTATTTGGAGTTACTAGAATATATCGTTTACCGTCTACTAATTGACATTGTTGAAAATGATGATCGCTATTAAGAAAATCAATTAGTGTTTCAACAAGATGGAGTTCCTCCGCATTTTTCACAATGTGTTAGGGAGTTTTTGAACAGAGAGTTTCCAGAGCAATGGATTGGGCGTAGAGGTGCTATTGAGTGGCTCCCTAGATCACCGGATTTAACTCCTTTAGACTTCTTTCTATGGAGCCATTTAAAGAGTAGAATTTACACCCCAGAACCGGAGTCTCTGGAAGAATTACGACGACAGATTGTTGAAGAATGCAGTCTAATAACTCCACAAATGCTCCAGAATGTCAGAGCTGGTTTTGAACAAAACTTGTACTTTTGTATGGAAGCTGGTGGTCAACAATTTGAACACTTACTTAACTGAATAAACATTTTTGAACGTTTGGTTTTGTTTTTTTTTTAACGAAAAATAACTAATTAGTGCATTTCTTATCACAATGAATGAAATATGTTCTTGCAACTCCAACTGTGAATAATTTTTAAACGAGTTGATAAAACTTCCAAAAAAATTTGTGTGCTGAATTCAGAAAAGAAAGAGCTTTCAAATGATGTAACACACGACCCATGTTCCCTATTTAAAATAGAAGGGTTGCTATCACCACCCTTAAGAGGTTGATGTGACAAAGTTGAGTTTTATGTCAAAACATGTCCCCCTCAATACTAAAATTGACGTGTTTCAGCGTTCCTTAAAAAAAATATATTCTCTGGATGCAAATCGGTCTGTTTCGTTTTCGATGTGCCACCTGTATGTATATACATACATACATACATATATATATATATATATATATATATATATATATATATATATATATATATATATATATATATATATCGACTGTTTAAAATTCATATCACCTTAGTTCTCCATCCTGAAGATAGTAATCGACGGGTAGCATTTTGCAGGTTTGTAATAAATGAGGTAAACCAAAACCCTAATTTTCTCAGTAATGTGATATTTATGGCCGAGTGCAAGTTTACAAACTCAGGCATCTTCAACCATCACAACAAGCACATTTGGTCAATTGAAAATCCTCTTGAACATTAAGAACGGCGACCACAAATACGTTTAGGATTAAATGTGTGGGTGGGTTTGTTGGGCGAGAGCATCATCAGCCCATACATTTATGAAGGAAATTTGACCGCGGAAATGTATTTAGATTTTCTGAGGACCTTCCTTGAAGACTACATTGACAGTAATATTTTTCTAAACTGCATGCAGAACCTCTGGTTCCAGCAGGACAGCGCGCTGCCACACAACGCTAGGTGGGTAGCTGACCATTTGTCTACGATGTTACCTCGAAAAGTTATTTCAAACAATGGTGATGCAGCGAGATCGCCGGGTTTTTCGCCATTAGACTATTGTCTATGGGGAACGGTGAAATATCAGAATTATAAAACTGTGCCTGCCGATATTGATGAGTTGCGAAGAAACATCATTACCGTCATAAGGAATAAAATTAGAAGAGGGGACATCTCACGAGCAATACGGAACTTGCAAAAACGTGTGCCATTGTCTTTAGAAGTAGAAGGTGAACTATTCGAGCACCTCTTATTATTTTTCCATTTGTTTTTGTTTTGCTCTATTTAGTGTTGTGTTTCTAAAATTTGGTTTCATCGCAACTAAGAATAGAATTCTGGGATATCCTACTGTTCTTAATTTAAAACTAAATGATTAACCGTGCAGAAATGTGAGAGTTCAAGCTCTAAATTTGATCAACTATCAAAATTGTGTTAAAACATAATTATTGTCACAAGTTAGAATTTTTCATCCTCTGATGACGCTAACTTGGTTAGTGAAACGATTGTCAGGTCTTTTAAAATGTGTTGTGGTGATTTGGGTTCTCCAGGTGTACTTGTCAGTGCTCATCACAGGTTCCAGTCTTCATTTAGGGAGTTTATTATTATTTATTTATTGAATACATGCCCAACAGGATAATCCCATTAATAGGGCACCATAAAAAAAGAACAATATGTAATAATATGAACAAAAAATACTTCAAAAAAAAAAAAAAACTAAAAACTAAATTAAACTAAACTACAAAACTAAAATACTGTGCAAAACATCACAAGGCAGAAATTCTACAAAACAGTACATATAATGGTTCTAATAACCGACAAAGTAAGATATAGCCACCCTACGAATAACCGCAGTCTTATCCAAATAGAAGTCGCACAAGTTTGCAATGTCATTAAAGTCAGAGCTCATTGTATATGCAGGTGATTTCATATACGAGTTAGTCCTTGGTATTGGAGGCTTAAACACTCTCACCACTCTTGATGCAGCCCGTGGAACTGAGAAATTTAATTGCATCAATAAGTCTGGGCAATCAACTTTACCATGAAACAAGTTATGCAGGAACATCACAGATGCAACTTTTCTACGAGAATACAAACTGGGTATGCCAGCTTGCATCAGCAATTGGCCATGATCACATCCTCTCTGTGGGTAGGTACCAGATGCCCTATATACAAGGTGTTTTAAAAACTTACGCTGAACATCTTCCAGAGCACCAATCTGAACACTATAAAAGGGATCAAAAACCAAGCTACAATATTCAAGTCTCGATCGAATATAGGCAAAATAGAGAATTTTCAAGCTATCCAAATTGGAAAATGATCTGCTATTCCTCACAATGAAACCCCTCAACTTCAAACAGGATGCCGTAATTGTTTGAATAGATCCAGTGAAACTTAAATGTCCATCATATACAATGCCAAGATCCTTATGCGTTTCAGTCCTAGCCAATGGTACACCACCCACTTTGTAGGGAAAAGCTATACGGCTGGTTTTTCTAGTGTATGTCATCACTTTGCACTTCGAGACATTTAATTCAAGTCTGTTCTCAACACACCACAGCTGCAAGTTGTCAAGGTCTACCTGGAGTCTTGAACAGTCACCAATATCGTGAACACTGGAGTATAACTTGAGATCATCAGCAAATAATAGATGATTACCAGAAATTACAGAGCTTATGTCGTTGATAAATAACAAAAAGAGGAGTGGGCCAAGATTGGAACCCTGTGGAACGCCGGAGCTAGCAGTGAAGGGTTCAGACTTAAATCCATTATAAAAAACATATTGCACACGGTTAGTCAAGTAGGATCTAAAGAATGCTATCAGCCGTCCATCAAGCCCCGCCAAATGCAGCTTGTACAGAAGTGTTGAGTGGTCAACTCGATCGAACGCTTTGGAAAAGTCTGTATAAATAACATCCACCTGACCCCGTCCATCCAAAGCTTAACTTATATACTGTGTGAACAGGGATAAATTCGTCAGTGTTGAGCGCCCCTCCATAAACCGATGCTGGTATTGTGACAAGTGACACTTCACGGCAGGATAAATACGAGCATACACAACTACCTCAAAAATTTTGGCAAAATTACATAGGATAGCTATAGGCCTGTAGTTGCTGACCCTTGAACGGTCCCCAGACTTAAAAACAGGACAGATCCGAGCAATTTATTAATAATAATAGTGTAAATCAATTTGATTGTTTGTCTAAGTTTTTTTATCTTAGCTTCAATTTCATACCCGTTATTTATTATTATTAGCCTTTTTGTCGTGTATAATTACAGTATGAATATAAACACTGATGAATACTATTATTATGCATATAATGTTTTAGAAATTAATTACTTAAAATAGAGAGAAGGTGTTCATGGAACAGAAAACTATCCAAGAGGGCATTCCTAATCGTGAAAATATATTTAATATTATTTTTATATTATAATAGTTATATTTTATAATTAAGTAGGTCGCATAGAAATTATAATTATTGACCTGGAATTGCTCATATTACATGTTTCGATAAATAATAAACAAGTTGAAATTGCAGAGTACAGTATAAGGAATGCTGACTGATGTGGTTAGCAATTTGTGAATTATGTACACCAAGCAAGGTTATAAGTAGTGTTGTTGGTAAACATTAGAGACTTTTGCTTTGAAAACGTAGAGACTGATATCAGAGACTCTTTGATTTTAACTATGTAGAGATATAGTAGTAGTAGCAGTGGTGGGGAGGCCAACGCCAAGCAAGTAGACCACAATGGGCCCTTTTTGCCAACCCCAGCAACCATGCTCTACTCTTCCTCGGTTCCGTCATCAAACCGCCTCGACCTTGAGATGAAGGCCGTGACGGTCTTCAATTGGACGGTACTTACCTGATTCCTCGATCCGAACAATTCTGCTCGAAGACTTCCAAAAGCCTCACATTCACACAGGTAGTGGTAGGACGTTTCTTCATCCTCGCTGCAATCCTGGCATATGGAATCCCTCTCTACACCTATCAATGTGAGGTGTCTTCTAAGGGCGCAGTGGCCTGTCAGCACCCCATGGATGCGGCGAGGCATAGGTCGACTCCTTCCGAGTAACCAGACAGCTTTATCTCTGTCCGGCCCCTCCACGAAGTCCCTCGCCTGCCTGCAGCCACCAACCAACCCCCAGTGTGCCTCTCCATTGCTTCCTCGGTCCACCTGTCTATGGCGACAAAGACTGTCTTCCTACTTATGCCTATCGCAGGCTCCGGGCCACAGAACGGCCGCCGGGAACCGAGTCTTGCGAGATTATTCGCCACCTCATTCCCCGCTACGCCACAGTGTCCCGGAACCCACACCAGTTGCACCTCCTTCGTCCTGGCTAGCCCTCCGAGGGCGTCAGCGCACTCCTGAACCAGTGTTGACCTGATTCTGGCGGCGCAGACTGCCCGGAGGACCGCCTGGCTATCCGAGGAGATGTACACACATTTCTTGGGACTCCTCTTCACATCCTGTCTATTGGCCACAGACAGGATAGCATACACCTCTGTTTCGAATGCCCTGGTATATGTGCCAAGAGCATAGCTCCCGTACACCCTCAGGTTCTCGATGTATATTCCTGCCCCGGAGGATTGTTGGTCCTCCAGCCGCGATGTCAGTGAAACAGACCAGGCTTGTGGGCTGGAATGCAACCTCATTTTCCCCCCACTGATCCCGACTGGGGATCCTGAGGGTCTATGGCCTAGTCAACCTAATATCGTCCTCTGCATCCCGCATCTTTATGGCGGAAATCGGAATTTCCTTTTCCACCCCCTTTGCGACTCTTGCATGCCCTATTACTGCTCCCTCTCCGCACCAGTTTCCTGAGTCCCGCATTCTAAGATGCGACGCCATAGCCTCCCTTCCAATACAGATAGGAAGCGATGGCAGCATCAACAAGACCTCGAGCACGGCTGAGGGTGTCGTCTTCATAGCACCTGTGATACCCAGGATTGCCAGCCTTTGGAGTTTGGCCAGCTTCCTGCTGGTAGTTTGGTTCACACCACACCACCAGACCAACGCCCCATAGAGGATTCTCGGCCTGACGATCACTGTGTGAATCCAGTGAAGGATCCGAGGATTAAGTCCCCAGGTCCACCCTATCACTCGACACAACTGCCAAGGGGTCGCTACTCCCTACCTCACTACTCGTTCTATTTCTCACTACTCGTTCTATTTGCAACCCCCATGTTAGTTTGGGGTCCAGGATCACCCCCAGATATTTCACCCGTCTTCGCCGGGTTTACGGAGAGTCCCTGCTCACCACACCACCTTTCGATTATGCTACAGGCAGCTTGCATGCACTCACAGACGACGCCGAGGAATTTGCCAGTGACTAAGACCAGCCCATCATCAGCGTATGCCTGGGCGCATAAGCCATTCTCAGAGAGTCGCTGCAAGAGGCCGTCCATGACCAGACACCATAGATGAGGCGAAAGGCAGCTGCCCTGAGGACAGCCGCCCGTCACCCCAACGTCCAGCCCTCGGCCCCTCAAGGTCATGTAGAGATAAGTAGAGGCTTTTAATTAAGATTTCATTATGTAAAGATTGTGTCGGTTTTAAATTCATTTAGTTAAATTAGTTGTAAGAATTGTTGAATTTTATTTTGTTTATTAAAATTTATTACATTGTTACCATGTCAAAATTATTCTAGTTCTAAAAGTTACTCCCTATTTATCCTCCGCTCCCTTAACAAAAGGTAAAAAAATATGGTCAAGAGTTGTAGCTAAAACAAAACAAAGAAACAATTAAAATAATATAACTGTCTTTTATTGGACACAATTGAGAAAATAAAATAAGTTATATATAAAAAATGCATACATATGCAAATATATCAATACGATTCTCTTAAGGCTTTTCATTAAAAAAAGAAACGATAAGTTATTAAGACAAGATCTGAATTACCAGGAATATAATTATACTTTCAAATTGTCTAGAATTATACCGCTTTAAGAAATTTGAAAATACTATAAAGACAAAGAAAGTGGTGATTAAACTGCACAACATATACAAATATAATATGTTTTCCCGCTTTTTTTCTGTATGTGTACTTTTTGCATTTTGGTGTTGAAACTTTCTCAGAATAACTTAAGGACAATATCAACAGATCCAAAAAAACAATGACGAAATAATAATACATGTGTAGTAACAAAAAAGACCAAAAAAAAAAAGGAAAGAGATAATAATAGTCACAGAAAATTTAACAACCATATACAACATATTCAATTATGAAAACAATAGTAAACGTTTTGTTTTAAAGTCTTTAAGTCTGTGTAACAAACGCACGTCGCCACTGACTCTGCTGCCGCTGGTGCTGTAGTCAACAACGGTAAGATCTATACATGAGGAGGTGCCGCATCTAGGTCATCATCATTCCCATTCTGTGGTACCGGGAGGCTTGGTGGTCAGGTCATACAGTACCCGGGATATACCTGGTACTTGCAGTACTTCGCTCACCATCTTGTGTACCACCTGAAACAATAAAAATCGTTAATGTGTTAGTAAGGGCTACTGCAAGGTGTTCATTCCTAAGACCTGAAGTGATCTTCAATCTTTATTTTATTTTTATTTATTTATTCATACACCATCCAACAGCTTAAAGCCAAACTAAGGACGGGCCGATATACAAAACATAATAACAAACAATAATCATAGAAACTACACAAAAGAGAGTTACAAATTAGATCGCTTTGAAAAACATTTTTATCTCTGATATATTACATGAGAAGATATCTAGGCTGTCCTGCAATACAGAGTAATCATTGCACATCTGGTAAATTGGAGACGATCGCACAAATCATGTACAAGCAGTCGGGAGATAGAATGTGCCTGGAAAACGTGCTGCAATACGAGGCACATTGAAATTAAGTTGCTGAAGCAGATTAGGGCAATCGAACACAGAATTAACCAGTTTGTATAAAAATGTAATGAAACTGCACTGCCTGTGCATCGACAGACTCTGCAGACCAAAGCGAAGAAGTAAACCTTCCTGAGGAAAACCAATAGAAGGATATCGACCATCCTCACGGAAGCTAAATTTTTTTAGAAATTTCCTTTGCACTGATTCTAGACTTGCCACATGTATCCCATAAGTAGGAGCCCACACAATTGAACCATATTCAAGTCTGGACCTAACCAAACAACGAAAGAGCAGGAGGAGGGTGTCAGTCTGTGAGAAATTTTTGCTGTTTCAAATCACAGGAACCCAAGAGTTTTGTAGGCAGAACTGACAGTCTGCTCATAGTGTGGTTTAAAAGATATGGTACTATCAAAAACAATTCCAAGGTCCCTGACTGTCCCAGGGCGATCAAGTGGAAGCCCTCTTATATTGTACCCGAAAGTTATTGCGTGCTTATTCCGAGTAAAGGACATCACACAGCACTTGGAAACATTCACAGAAAGACCACTCCGACAACACCATTCATCAAGGATCTGAAGACAGCTCTGAAGCTGCAAACAGTCATCAACACTCGAAATATTTGCGAAAATCTTAATATCATCTGCATACATTAAAAAAGGAACATGCAAAACATGTTTAACTGGGTCAATAAATATATTAAACAGTAGTGGACCGAGTATGGAACCATGCGGCACTCCCGAAGCTATGCGATAGGTGTCAAACTTGAAGCCCCCAACCTCAACAAATTGCCTCCTTCCATCCAGGTAAGATCTGAACAAGCCAAGCAAGACCTCGGAGAATCCGATAGCCCTAAGATAGATCAGTATACACAACATCAACCTGTGAAGAGTGGTCGAGAGCGGACACAATGAACTGTGTAACATCAACTAAATTCGTTACAGTCGATCTCCCTGGAATGAAACCATGCTGAGAAATAGAGAGTCTGTTTTTGATGTGAAACAGGATACGCCGAAAAAGGCAGGCCTCGAAAATCGTACAGAAGACACATAGTATGGCTATTGGTCGATAGTTTGATGGATCACCACTATCCCCCGCCTTGAAGACAAGGAGAACTCATGACAACTTCCAAATCGGGGGGAATGTTCCAGATCTAAGAATCAATTTAAAAATGTTCTTAAGTGGAGTCAAGAAAGTATATAAGCAGTTCCGCAAATTAATCACATCGAAGAGCTCCAAATGTATCCAAAATGAGATATGCCAACACTATTTAAACATTAGAAATTAAAAAGGAAAGCTGGATTACCGCAGATCTCTTCAAATCAGTGCACAAAAGAAATTATATAAAAAACTGAGAAAGCAACCAGATAATCTAACACTCTGGCAGGAATACAGGAGATATAGAAACAGTTTAACCGGTTTAATCAACAAAGTCTCTATAATATTGTGAATGAATATTCCAACAAGATAAAGCAGTATAAACCTCTAATGGAAATTAGAACACATTTAGGTAATGTTATACATGGCAAGCACGAAATAGCTAGGTTAAGTTGGGTTTGAATGTGATTGGGCCATACCGGTCCCTACACCGTGACCATAAGGTCTATTGTGGCTCACGCCTAATAGTCTATATTTCGCCCAACAAAGCCAGCCTCCTGCAGAGGTCGATAATCTTTGTGGGTGAAAGTTGATCCAGATCTTCCGGAGCAAGCTTTGTCTTGCCAAAGAGCAGGTGTCTAGTCCTGTCCACCGCCGGACAGGAACACAGTAAGTGCTCTGCTGTCTCGTCACTCCCCATACACAGCCGGCACTCAGTTTCCTGACCGACTCCAATTCGGGGCATGTGGTGATGCAAGCCGCAGTGTCCTGTATACCGGCCGACTAGAGTACTCAGTTGTCTGTTTAGCTCTAAAGGTTTTTTAGTCCTTGACTCTGACAGGCCATTTATGAAGGCCTTAGAGTAAGCTAATCCTGGCAGATTTTGCCATTGCTGGATTGTCATTCTTTCTGTCCAGATCTTTAATGTGCGTTTTGCTGTACATGACAATATCCCCAGCACAGGTTCCGGTCCGATGAAGTCCCGCTGGGCTCCACTAATGGCAAGTGTGTCAGCTGCAACATTGCCATCATGGACTGAGTGACCCGTCTTGGCTATCTGAATATATCTTTATCGATTTGTGTGTGCCTGGTTTTCTATACTTTCCCTTGCACACATCTCGATGGCATACACTTCTGCCTGGTGTATGGTTGCGTACTTTCCGGGGCTAGTTGATAGTCTAGCATCAGTGTTGCTCCCATATGCGCCGGTTCCTACCCCCCTATTGGTTTTGGAGCCGTCAGTATACCAGCAGAGATCGGGCCTCAATAGTGTCGTTTAATTTTGTTCCCAGTCCCCCCTTTCCGGTAGGACTGTCTTAAAAGACAGATCTCTACTGACCTTTGTAGGCATCAAGTCTGAGACCATTCCCAGAATACCATGACCCTCAATGTCATCAAGGAGTCCGGACCCTCCAAGACTGATTTCCTTCGGCATGCTTTCGGCCGCCGTTTCTTTTAATCTGTATGTTGTCCACCTCGCCACCTTCTCCAGCCAAATGTGAAGAGGTGGAATATGAAGGAGGACCTCAAGAGCAGTTCATGATGTGGTGCTTATCGCTCCCGTTATCATCAGACAAGTTCGTCTCTGTAAATGAGCCAGTTTGGCCCTCACGATACCACAAAGTGCCTTGGACCACCAAACTATGGCTCCATATGTTATCATTGGTCTGATAATCACTACATAGAGCCAGTACATCTGTTGGGGGTTTGTTCCCCAGTTATTTCCACAGATTTTACGGCATGTCCACAGGGACTGTTTAGTCCTGCATATTAGATTCTCTAACCGTACGTCCCAGTTGAGCTTCTTACCTAGGGTAACCCCCAAATATTTTGCTTGTTCCGTAAATGGAATCGTTTCCCCCATAAGAATAGGCGGTTTTAATTTGTCCAACCTTCTTCTTCTGGTAAATGGAACAATGATCGTTTTGCGGGGATTCACAGACTGTTCTGTTCTCTCTGACACCAATCATTCACTACATTTAGTGCCTCTTGAAGAGTACTTGCAAGTTCCTCCTCAGATTTGCTTCTACCCATTATGACAAGATCATCAGCATACGCCTGGACCTCAACCTCCCACCGCCCCTGGTTAGCCAGCAAATCGTCCACAAAGAGGGACCTCAGCAGAGGTTGCAGTCCTGCAACGAGGTAATAACGGTCCGATTGTGGAGCATGCTTCCGATCCAGCCACAAATGGTAGGTACCACCCCTTTAGCGGTAGTGGCTTCGTAATAGCTAAGTGTTTTAATAAACATTATACCACAATATAGACCAGTCAAATTCGGGTCTATTATGGTGGTCTCTTGGAAATAAGTGTTGGAAAACTAATTATTGTTTTCACCGGTTCATTTGACGTCTAGTAGAAGTATACTAGGTTTGCACGGCACCTAGACTGCCACTCGAGTCAGGGGGTTCATAAAACCGCTTTTCAGTTTCTCGCCTCTAGCTCCGACAGACACTGTGCATTGTAGCGAATACTTTGGTATAAGAAAAATTAAAGACCATTAAATTCTTCGACGAATAAGTATTTGATTTATAAAGTTTGGTCGAGTAGTATGGCTGAAATCGACTGTAGCAAACGGTGGTTTTTACCAACTTTTCTGTAAAACGAAATAAAGTGACTTTTAAATCGTCTGTCACACAGAAACGATAATTCTAAATAGAAAAATATGTGGAATGAAAGTTGTAGAGCACAAAATTGTGTGTTCAACAAGTACTTTAAATTTTGAATTTGGTCAAGTACATACCAAAAAATTTCAGATTTTTCCAAACTTTTTTTTATTTCTTTAAATTTCAACAACACACTCGAGGGCTTACAGCCTAAATACTATCGTACCGTGGGTGTTGACAAGGAGGAAAGAGGCAACTTGTTAATTCTGGACTTGAAGGTTTGGAGGTTCGGAGGAGAAGGAAAAACATGTGCCGGCAAAGAATTCCACAACTTGGAAGTCCTCGGGACAAAAGAGCGGGCATAACAACATGTTCTATGTCTGGTGACCTAGACAGTAAATTGGTGCATTCGCTCTGTTCAGCTGGAGGACCTATGGAAGAAAGCTCCTCTGAGCAGTGCCCGTGCAGATATCTATAAAAGAGAGAGTCACCAACAGCACACCGGATGGCAGCCTTTAGGTGAGTGTAGGGTCACCGATGAGACATATAGCTCTCTTCTGAATGGAGTCCAGGATAGCGAGTGTAGAAGCGGCAGCGGCACCCCAGATGTGGGAGCAGTATTCGAGGTTTGGCCTTATTTGTGAAGTATATAAGGTATAGAGATTAGCTGGTTAAAAGTATTTGCGAGCCCGGAAGAGGAAACCTAATTTCTTAGCAGCCGCTTCTGCAATTGAAGTGACATGTTGGTGCCAATTGAGATTTCGATCCACAGAAATGCCAACAAGTGAAAAGGACTTATTAGTTTGAATAACTTGGTTGTTCATTGTGATGGGTCTAGGGCTGGTGTATCTCTTATGAGAAAGAAAGCAAGACTGAGATTTGGTGGAGTTGAATTGTACAAGATTTCTAATTCCCCAGTCCAATATTTTTTGGAGATCCCCAGAGACAGAACCCTCCATGAGTCTGCAATCCTCATCTAATTGGGCTAAAGAGACAGGCTTAGAATAGAGGTGTGCGAAGCTTCGAAATATCGAACCGAACCCGAACTCGAACCGAACCTTCGGTGCGAAAATATGTTCGCACTAGCGATGTTGAAGTAGTTCGAAGTTCGAAATATGTAATTCTTCAAAATAGTTCGAAGTTCGTTGCTCAAAAATACTTCGAGATTTCACTTTACAGGCATTGAATGTTGCCAAAGGTAGCGAAGTTGCGGCCCTATTAACTCGGTAGCGGCGCTTTAAATCCGTTATCGGTCTCATTGAGTCGATAGTGGAATTTTAGGAGATTTCACTCATGCATATTTTTGACAGTTGGTGGGACACATTGAGACACGACGGAACCATTTAACAATCACATAATTATTTTTCTTATATATCCTAGTCTCCCAACACCTTTTTCAGTAACAGCATTATAAGGCGGCATTCTACGGCGATCGGTAACGTAAATTTTCAGAATTTATGAGGATAATTCCAGATTGCCTTTGGAAAACACTGGTTTCAACATGCTTGAATCATCACGCAGTCATAACTCACAGCTTGTTGTGCCCTTCCCACATGCTCACTTTAAACCCTCTTAATTTGTTTGCTAAAACTGCCTGGCCAATGCCAAACAACAACAATATGTTTATAATTGAGCTTAACTATAGATCTAGAAGTCTAAAAGTTTCAAATATTTTTTGTTTTTGTATTTTTGATTTAACGTTGACCCATCTCCACAATGATCAGCACTGAAAGGCATTTTCACCCAATCAACCTGCAAATTTGTCGAACCCTTTCTTTTTGTAAAAAGAATTGGAATCTTTTACATATCAAATATTGCACGTTACAATATTACTAAATTTGATATTTAAGGAAATGATATATGGACACTGAAGTATTTTGGGTAGTTCGATGTTCGATTTTGAATTTCTAAGAAGTTCGAAGTTCGACTGTGAACCTTAGACATACTATTTCAGAGGTTCGAAGTTCGAGGCAACGTATTTGCTTGGGTTCGTTCATAGTTCGGTTCGAACAAAACATGGGTTCGCACACCTCTAGCTTAGAATATTGTATATTTGAGTGGAGGGTGCTGTTGTCCGCGTAACTGTGAAGTGGGTTGGATGTGCTAGAGAGGTCATTGATGTGGAGAAGAAACAAAGTAGGGGTTAAAGCTGAACCATGAGGACCTCATGCATTAATTGAATACAGTTTAGAGGAATGGCCATCCACGAAAATAGAAATGCTCCGGTTGGAGAAGAAATTTGCTGGCCAGGTACAGAGTTTTGGTGGTAGGCCATAGGAGGGAAGTTTATTAGCAGCGCTGCGTGCCAGACCTGGCCGAATGCTTTGGATTTGTCTAGCACGCCAATCTGGGATTCACTGTGTAGTTCCATAGACTTGTTCCAAGAATGGGTGACAAAGGAAAGGAGGTCGGCAGTTGATCTGCCCTGACGGAATCCGTACTGCCTGTCGTGGATTAGACTGTATTTTTCAATAAATTTTAGTAATTCAGTGTTTATATACTTTTCCATTTTTTTCGTACCTTTTTAGTATTGAAAATGATATCCGTCATTTTATGCACGACATTGGGGACTGTTGGTGGTTGAACATTTGGAGGTGGGTTGAGAGTAGAATTGCCGGCGAACAACGAAGCAAAAAGTTCAGCCTTGCCCAGGGCGGTAGAAACAATTTCATCCCCTGAGACAAGAGGTGGGAACGTGCTTTTGCAGAAATTATTCCCAATAGATTTAGCAAGAGTCCAGAAGGGTTTGCCGCCGTTGGAGCTTAAGAGGACTTTGTTTTTGATGTGGTTATTAAACGAGTTTTTTGCCTCAGAAAGAATGCGGACATAGCGGTTTCTTGCGTCGTTAAATGCTTGACGATTTTCTTGACTGGGATTGTGTAGAAGCGTTTTGTGAGCTTTGACATTTTCAAGTCTGGCCTTGTCACAGGATTTAGATAACCAGGGCTTTTGAGTGTCTGAAGAGGTTTTCTGTGTACGTGGGATAAATAATTCCATGCCAGCTTGGATAATTTCGGTCACGTTTTGTGAGATATCAGAGGGGTCAGGATGAGAGAAGCAGACAGACGCCCATGGAAATGAGGAAAAGTAATCCCGCATTTCGTCCCAGTTTGCGGAGTTGTAGTGCCAAACGATACGTGGGTGTGATGACTGTGTGACCTCGGGTTGCATTGCGCAGGAAGCAGTGACCATGCCGTGGTCTGAGTGACCAAGGGGGGCGGTGACTTATAGCAGTCAGGATTTGTAGTAAGAAGGAGATCCAAGGGATTTGAGCTGTGTGTTGGGATACGAGGAAAGTAAGTAGGTTGCTGAACCATATTGGCTAAAGAATTGCTGACTGCAAAGGCCTCTGCTGCTCTCCCTTGTGGATCGGTTTTTGAAGATCCTAGCCATTCCTTATTATGGACATTGAAGTCACCAAGAATAATGACCTCGGAGGAAGGATATTCAGAAATCAGATGGTCGGTTTTTTCAGAAAGGTAGTCGAAGAGCTGGACAAAGTTGTTGTCAGAAGGTGACCGGTAAATGCAACAGATGAATTTAGTTGCAGCGCTGAGAGAGAGTTCCAACCAAAGTATGTCTTTTCTTCCAGCTTCTAAATTGAGGAGTCTGGTGCAGGGTAGATTGCTACGGGCGTATGCGCACACGCCTCCATGCAATCTAAAGGAAGTAAGGAGCTCATACCCCAGGAAATTTATGTGATTAGTGGCTATTTTGGCACTGATTTGGGTTTCGGTGAGGAAGATGAGTTGGGGCCTATTAGCCTGGAGGAAATGTTGGACGGACTTCAGGTTAGAATTTAGGCCACATATATTCAAGAAGGATATGTTAAGTCTTGATGCCGGCGCCCCCTGTACACCCCTCTCCCGGAGATCCGAATGGAGGGGTATTTTATCTCCGGAATCTTTTGTACAAGGAGAAGCCATCATCATTTTTGTTTATAAGGGAACCTGACTCATACACCAGAACCGGAAACGTCCGTCGGGACTTCACCGGCCCCTTGATGTAAGGGGTGGTACCTCATCGGGCGTGAAAAATTCCTTTACTATCACGTAAAGGAAAAGTCCACTACCACCTGCCCCTGATTAGTCAACAGGCAGGAGTTACCTTGGGCCTATCCTTTTAGTTAGTCCCAGGACCCCACAGGGAACTGAATTTTGGTTTGATAGTTTATTTGTTTTCATAAGTCATATCATTCATTAGTTACTGTTCCATAGGCTACTATGGTGAATAAACGTCTCAGAATTATTACACCACAGAGAGAAGAAAATTATATTCTTTTTTCGTGCATCATCAGCTTTAAATGCATTTTTGTTGGAAATTGTAACTCCCAGCGACTTTAATAACATATATCTTTTTTATGTAAAAAAAATATAGGGGCGATAATCTTTTGGCTTCACAGCGACATACAGTGTGGCCAAAAAAAGTTGGAATCAACCAGATGTGTACCGTTAGCCGCCTGTGGTGCCCTCTACAAAATACATCCAAATCATTGACGAATTTGAATTTCTCGTCCCAAAAAAACCCCCGAATACAAAAATTTGTGGAATTATCTCCAAGTGTCTCAGAGATATTAAAGAAAATGGCATTAAATTTTTCAACTTTGACACCCTAGTTAGTTATTCAAAGTAATGAGTCCTTTTCTCTTGTTGGCATTTCTGTGGATCGAAATCTTAATTGGCACCAACATGTCACATCAATCGCAGAAGCGGCTGCTAAGAAATTAGGTTTCCTCTTTCGGGCTCGCAATTACTTTTCACCAGCTAATCTCTATACCTTATCTACTTCACAAATAAGGCCAAACCTCGAATACTGCTCCCACATCTGGGGTGCCGCTGCCGCTTCTACACTCGCTATCCTGGACTCCATTCAAAAGAGAGCTATACGTCTTATCGGTGACCCTACCCTCACCCAAAGGCTGTCATCCCTTGCCCACCGACGTGCCGTTGGTGACCTCTCTCTCTCTTATAGATATCTGCACGGGCACTGCTCAGAGGAGCTTTCCTTCATAGTTCTCCCACCTGCTGCCCCCAACAGATCTACCAGGGGAACAGAGCGAATGCACCCTTTTACTGTCCAGGTCACCAGACATAGAACATCTTGTTATGTCCGCTCTTTTGTCCCGAGGACTTTCAAGTTGTGGAATTCCTTGCCGGCACATGTTTTTCCTTCTCCGAACCTCCAAACCTTCAAGTCCAGAATTAACAAGTTGCCTCTTTCCTCCTTGTCAACACCCACGGTACGATAGTATTTAGGCTGTAAGCCCTCGTGGTGTGTTGTTGAAATAAATAAAAAATAAAAAATAAACCTCTATCTTGGTTATTATTAACTTTTGGAATAACATAAATGTAGCTGAATCACATATATTTCTTATCAAGAATCCGCCATTGCTCTGTGTACCATTACCTAAGACTCACCTGTATAGATGTGTTTTCGTTGTGATCAGTATAGTGCACCGAAAAGCTCCAATTAGAGCAAAGCCGGTCTGGGTTTCTAATTATGGTGAGAATACATCTAGTCTTACATTTCTTACAATGTATGTCTTTGGACAGGAAGGTGTGCAGGCTTTCTTTTATTAAATAAATTCCACAAAATACTTACATCTATTGGCAACTGCTTGCCCGGCACAGCAGGCACACCTGTCATGAAATCCTGCGTGCAGAAGGGACGTAGAACAATAGATCTCTGACAAGACGGTATCCTCAGAGCCTGGTCTCTATCAAAGTGTAGTGGTATCAAGATCACAGGCATTTGACTTACGCTACCTCCATGACCACTGTTTATCAATATCTGCAACAACAAACAAAACATGAATTAATAAATAAAATTAAAATAAATACAGACATAGACATTGTTTCGCTGGCATCACAAATGCTTGTTTTCTTCTCTGTAACCAGTTTTGCTGCTTAAAAGCATCATCAGACAGGATAACATTGAACTGATTTATATATATATATATATATATATATATATATATATATATATATATATATATATATATATATATATATATACAGTGTGTCCCAAACTGGATGGGAATGTATCGCTATCTTCGTTATTATCAGAGATAGGGAGACAGTTAAATTAGCAATGTTTTGTAGAATTTCATGCTCGTTCCAAATATGACTTGTATTTTGTCCTGCCTCTTTTTTGCTTTCGATTTATTTTGAAAAAAACAAAATTTGACGATTTCTTTTTTCTTTAATATCGAAGGCGTTGATCTGACATGTCTAAGACTTGCACATTATTAGGACACTTTTTTCAGAGTAATCTTTTTGTGCTATTCTCAACTTTACATTGTCATATGTTTTTGAGCTACAGGTATGTTTGCACGTTTGTTTTTATTATGGCAGCCATATTGGATTTTTTGCTCATGCGATAGCCTGTGAAAAGAACTTTCCAATGATGTACATCATGCTTGAGAAATTTTGTAATTGCACTGACAATTTTGAGAAAAACAGTTTTGAGGATAGTAGGCTATGAAATCCAATACCAGAAAACAAATGACAAAAAAAAAGAGTTTAAAAAGCAGTAGGCCATGGAGTCTAACAATAGACTACTTTTAACAATTTTCCGTAATGATTCACGATAAAAAAATATTATGATTCAATTTACAATACTTAATTAGGTAATAATGCTAGGTAATATTATGTGAAACAGTTTAATAAGGAAACCCGGCAATAACAATTAGAAACTTAAACTCCACAAAACAACAAAATTATGGAACTCAACAAATAATAAAATAGAAACTTAAAAATACACTAAATAGAAAATTGTTCAATATGGCCACCGTTTTGTTCAATGCAGTTTATACACCTTTTTGAAACATGCCTGAAAACTCTGGTGAGGGTGTTTTAGTTAATATGATTTATAGCTTCCGTGATTCTGTTTCGTAATTCATTGATATTTTGTGGTGGATCGAATTTATACACATCATTCTTCAAGAGTACCCCAAAAATAAAAATCCATGGGTGTTATATCAGGACTTCGAGCACACCAATGAACCGGCCCATTGTTACAAATGACACGATTATAAAAATTTTGGTACAAAAATTCTTTGACAATCCTAGCATCGTGAGCTGGACAACCGTCTTGTTGGTACCAAATCTCCTCTAAATTATCATGAACTCTTTTAATTGTTGGTAAGATATCATTTCTCAATAGATTAAGATACCTTTCCCCAGTTAAATTATTTTCAAAAAAGAACGGACCAACAATGAAGTTACTAGAATTTTTTCAAATTAACTGTCTAATCTACAAATAAAAATTACAGTTTTCTACCTAATAAGCCGCACAAAACATTAATACAAAATCTGTCTTGCAAGCATCTTTCTTCCTTTAGATGGGGATTTTCATTTGCCCATAAATGCCAATTATGGTGATTATACACACAACAATTTGTAAATCTGGATTCATCAGTCCATATTATTTTCAAATAAAAATTTTCATCTTACTGACATTGTCCTTGTTACCATCTAAAGAATTGAAGTCGCTTAGGGTAATCATCAACATTTAAGTCTTGTACGATTATAGGTTTGTATGGATGGTAATGACTTTCTTTTAATACACGGTATACTGTACTTTTTAGTCAGTCTTGCTTTTTATCTCATAAGAGATACACCAGCCCTAGACCCATCACAATGAACAACCAGGTTATTCAAAGTAATGAGCCCTTTTCACTTGTTGGCATTTCTGTGGATCGAAATCTCCTCAATTGGCACCAACATGTCACATCAATTGCAGAAGGGGCTGCTAAGAAATTAGGTTTCCTCTTCCGGGCTCGCAAATACTTTTCACCAGCTAATCTCTATACCTTATATACTTCACAAATAAGGCCAAACCTAGAATACTGCTCCCACATCTGGGGTGCCGCTGCCGCTTCTATACTTGCTATCCTGGACTCCATTCAGAAGCGAGCTATGCTTCTCATCAGTGACCCTACCCTCACCCAAAGGCTGCCATCCCTTGCCCACCGACGTGCCATTGGTGACCTTTCTCTCTTTTATAGATATCTGCACGGGCACCGCTCAGAGGAGCTTTCTTCCATAGTTCCTCCACCTGCTGCCCCCAACAGATCTACCAGGGGAACAAAGCGAATGTACCCTTTAACTGTCCAGGTGACCAGAGATAGAACATCTTGTTATGCTCGCTATTTTGTCCCGAGGACTTCCAAGTTGTGGAATTCCTTGTCGGCACATGTTTTTCCTTCTCCTCCGAACCTCCAAACCTTCAAGTCCAGGATTAACAACTTGCCTCATTCCTCCTTGTTGACACCCACGGTACGATAGTATTTAGGCTGTAAGCCCTCGTGGTGTGTTGTTGAAATATAAAAAAAATATGAAAAATCAGATGAAAAAATTCTAAAATTCTAGTGTTGTGGTGATTTGGGTCCTCCAAGCATACTTAACTAGCTACATGGCATGCAGGATAGGAATATACTAAGAAACCAATTAAAGACCGCTGACTCAGAGGTAACAAAACCAGCCTCTTATACTAAAGCCTGCCGGATCCTGCCTCACAGAATTGCCCAGGTCCTCTGATTACATCAGTCGTCAGAATATAGCGAAAAGGTGGCAGACATTCTCGATGTAAAGCCCTTTAAAATCTGACGCTTGAGACCGTGCAGATAATACTGTCAATCTGTTACAAAATCGGTCTGCAAATAAAAACCTCATCACAGTACCCCAAAGATTAATGAAAATAACATGGGTAATATAGAACATTAAGAGGATAATAATCCCTACATTTTTAACAGGTACTTGCGTGGATTCCTTAATATCAGCTAGATATATGTTACATGATCTCAGTATTTCAATAATAGACTTCACTTACTTGTGTGGCGACATCATCCGCCTGCCTGAGAGTGCTGAGCACATTGGATGTGAGGTAGGTGGCTGTGACGTCAGGTAGGGGTTCCTTGACCAGCCCACCAAATATGTAACAGACTCTATTAATGTTATGACAGATGCGAGGTATAAGACTGGACAAAAACATCATGTCCTCCCAGTCGGGCTCCCTGTCACTAGAAATACCCACCACATAGCTGTAGGAACGACAGTCACCCTGTACACCCACGCTACGAATGGGCAACAGGCTGGCAGATAGCTTCTGCTTACTCGATATCCTTCTCAGTGTGTTTCTGTAAATAAAAACACAAGATTAGCTATCACATCGAATATTGTTAATTTAGAAATTAATGAAAACAGCTTTGCACTGCACCTTCTTCATATGAACTTGCAAACCAATACTTCTAAAAACGACAGCAGTTTGCTTTCAAATTTGGTAGGAGATTGTAACGCCCGTGTTCGTTACTGTTTTATATATTCGAAATAAACCTGTAAAAGCCTTAATTAATAATCAAGAATCCAATATCTTTAAAGCAATTCATGTTTGGATTTCAAAATTGCTTTTTATGAAAAATCGCTAAATCTTCAGGTGCCGTAGACATCTTACTGCATTTCCAATTTGTACGTTAAAATTCAATGTATGCTTGCCATAGAAAGCTACCTTGCATTTTTTACGGAGCAAATATTTCCAGGAAAGAATTAGGCGTTTAAAATATATGTTAGAATGTTGTAGAACAAATTGTTATTTATCTGGAAATTTCCATAATCGGTGATGTAACCCAGCGATGGTTTCAAAACGTTGTGTGTAGGGGCAAAATTGGCTGCAATTCCACCGAGGAAGGTCTCGCTATCTCATCCGAAAAATGAAGGCTAGAAAGAGCTAGTGCACGGCTTGTAACAGTCGGAATTCAAGATATTTCGTGCTGCTTGAAAACATTCAACCGGGGAGAGTCTTACGCTGTCGCTCCTGGCGTGAACACCGTGGTGGCTTGAGGTGGCTCTCGAATTGTCTTATAAACGGGGTTTTAATAGTCTTTCTGCTACCTATACTACCTTCTAACAATACTCCGCGATTGTTTAAAGTGTGTTAATAATTTTCAAGTTTAAATAAACATAGTATTCAGCATAAAACGGGAGTTGAATTGTGGTTCTTTGTTTCAACCTGTTGCCTTGCTGTTTTAAAAAAAAAATCCTGGTTATCGTCGAACTTTAAGTCAGTTAGCAGTAAATCTCGCCAGGGCAAATTTATGTTTTAAATAGCGATTCGCGGAGTTTCAAACAAGCGAATTCAGAATATCGACCTGGGTGTCAAATGGTCTTGTACACATGAAACAATAAATCCACCTGCAGTGACCACTAATGGGAAGCATCACTGATTCTTCCCAGCTTCTTCTCTCATATCGAAGTCACTGAAACTAATGTCAGGCATTCTTAGTAGATCCCACTTGGAGGGATCTACTAAGAATAGAGTCACAGATAATTCAAGGCAGGAAAGTTTGGTGAGTTCACATAGAATTATTCTCTGAATCAGCAGAATTTGTTTCATGCAGTCATCTGATATCTGAACTTTTTATAATCTCAACGTTCAAAGTCACTGAATCAAGTTTTAAGTTTAAACAACTTCAGGGAGGTGCTATTAGAATAATTATAAATTTCCTGTTTAATCTCTGGAATTCTGTTTTTTTTTATTGTAAATTTAAACATGTAGCTTCTTTTTTTTTGGTAATTGTAACTAGTGAATTTTGTCTGTAAAAATATCCAACCTATACATTATCTTCAATATCGCATTCCTAGATATCGAAGAGAAATTTTGAATAAAAATCATCGTAACCAGGCACTAGTTTGGAGCGCTGATAAATATAAGACTTCAGGCAGTGCAACAACACAACAAGAGCGTAAGTAGTAAACAATATTAAGATCTTCCAACCTTATAAAGTATTTCTAATCTTGCTAGTTACAAATCTGATATATAGAAACCTTTTAGGGTAGGATTTATAGGAAATAGTGACCTCACTACTGACCAGATTTGGGTTCACTTGTGGTCCCTCACATATTACTGCTTGCCTATTACCGGGTTGTAAATTTTTTCATTGGGGGAGGTTATAAGATATGGGTAATAATACAATTATTGCTGCATATCAAATGCATGTCCGATAGGTGATAAGTTAGATGATCTTGAGGACCATGAAAAAATGGTTCAATTAGCTTGTGCAAAAAGCTGCTAGTCGCTGAAGCTGTTTGTAGTCTGGCTGGAAAACTGGTTTTCTTCTTATTGTGTACGGTGTTTAGGTGATGGTGTGATTGTTTAAGTGTGTATGTATTTGTAAATGATTTAGTATTATAACTAACTGCTTTGATAAGTTGTATTTAAGTTTTGCAATTTAAAAGTTTTTTTAGTTAGTGTATTTTTAATTGGGTTTAGCCTGTTGAATAATAAAGATTATTATTATTATTATTATAACGGTTTTTTCTTTTATAAAATGTAGAAAATCATTGACGTAAATTGTAAATGGTAGTGGCCCAAGTACAGATGCCTGGGGCACTCCTTTTTTTTATTTCCTTTGTTGATTTTTATAATAAAAAAATATGGATAAGACTTAAAGCTTTAAATAACTGGGCATATTTTTTTAATCTTTATATCTTAAATCAGCTCAATAAGGTGGAAAGATACATACCTTTCGTCATCACTTGTGACTGCTTCCACCCTGTTAAGGAGAGCATGTTTCTTTTGAAGCATTTGGTCAAACTCGACGATAATCTTGACCAACACCTGCGTCTCTGAGAAGTCCCTTTCCATGTATGGTTCCTCAGCACACAATACTCTAATGGCCAGACCGGGACCCGGAAATGGGTGCCTCATCACTATCTCTGATGGCAGACCAAGGTCCCTGCCTATTGTACGTACCTGTACAACAAAATCATTGGTTTACATCAAATCAAAATTTAAAAACCACAATGGCAACTGTATGAACTAAAATTACGTATAAAATTGTACCAGAGTAAAATCTAGGACCAACAAAAATTACTTCTTTGCATGAGCAGTCAAAACACAAATGTAAAACAAAAATATATTATAAAATAAATGCACAGCTAAATCATGAGGAGTTGAAAGATTCTTGCTATAATTTTGCAATTAATTGTTCTTTTATCTAGAAACTTAATCAATCTGCTCCAGATCAGCAAACAAGTAAAAATAATGTCATAAAGCCATCAAAATCCCTGTCTTCAAGGCAGGGGATAGTGGTGATCCATCAAACTATCGACCAATAGCCATACAATGTGTCTTCTGTAAGATTTTCAAGGCCTGCCTTTTTCGGCGAATCCTGTTTCACATCAAAAACAGACTCTATTTCTCAGCATGGTTTCATTCCAGGGAGATCGACTGTGACAAATTTAGTTGATGTCACACCATTCATTTCGTCCACTCTTGACCGCTCTTCACAGGTTGATGTTGTGTATACTGATTTATCTAAGGCCTTCGATTGTCTAAATCATTCTGTTATAATTAACAGGATGAGGGCTATCGGATTCTCTGAGGGCTTGCTTGGCTCATTCCGATCTTACCTGGATGGAAGGAGGCAATTTGTTGAGGTTGGGGGCTTCAAATCTGACACCTAGGTTAGGTTAGGTTTGTATGTGAGTGGGCCATACTAGTCCCTCCACTGCGACCATAAGGTCTATTGTGGCTCACGCCTAATGGTCTATATTTCGCCCAACAAAGCCAGCCTCCTGCAGAGGTCGATAATCTTTGTGGGCTAAAGTTGATCCAGATCTTCCGGAGCAAGCTTTATCTTGCCAAAGAGCAGGTATCTAGTCCTGTCCTGACACCTATCACATAACTTCGGGAGTGCCGCAAGGTTCCGTACTTGGTCCACTACTGTTTAATATATTTATTGACCCAGTTAAACATGTTTTACATGTTCGTTTTTTAATGTATGCAGATGACATTAAGAGTTTTGCAAATATTTCGAGTGTTAATGACTGTTTGCAACTCCAGAACTGTCTTCATATCCTTGATGAATGGTGTTGTCGGAGTGGTCTTTCTATGAATGCTTCTAAGTGTTGTGTGATGTCCTTTACTCGAAATAAGCACTCAATTACTTTCAGATACAATATAAGGGGGCTTTCGCTTGATCACCCCGGGACAGTTAGTACCTTGGAATTGTTTTTGATGGTACTCTATCTTTTGAAACACACTATGAGCAAACTGTCAGTTCTGCTTACAAAACTCTTGGGTTTCTGATAAGAAACAGCAAAAATTTCTCACTGACTGACACCCCCTCCCTGCTCTTTCGTTGTCTGGTTAGGTCCCGACTTGAATATGGCTCAGTTGTGTGGGCTCCTACTTACGAGATACATGTGGCAAGTCTAGAATCAGTGCAGAGGAAATTTCTAAAATTTCTTAGCTTTCGTGAGGATGGTCAATATCCTTCTATTGGTTTTCCTCAGGAAAGTTTACTTCTTCACTTTGGTCTGCAGAGTCTGTCAATGCGCAGGCAGTGCAGTTTCGTTATATTTTTATACAAACTGGTTAATTCTGTGTTCGATTGCCCTAATCTGCTTCAGCAACTTAATTTCAATGTGTCTCGTATTGCAGCACGTTTTCCAGGCACATTCTATCTCCCGACTGCTCGTACGCAATTGTCTCCAATTTACCAGATCTGCAATGATTACTCTGTACTGCAAGACCGCCTAGATATCTTACCATGTAAAGATATCTTACCATGTAATATATCAGAGATAAAAATGTTATTCAAAGCGATATAATTTGTGAAGCTCTTTTGTGTAATTTGTTTGATTATTGTTTGTTATTATATTTCGTATATCGGTCCATCCTTAATATGGCTTTTAAGCTGTTGGATAGTGTATGAATAAATAAATAAATAAAATCAATACCTCATCTTTGTGGAAGTCCTTGAGTGGTTCGACAACCCTGCCTTCTGTCCTCAGCTTCCTGATTAGTTCGGAATCGTTATGGTGGGTCTTGATAGTGTCCGCTTTGGAACTAACCAGACAGGAGGCGGACTCGATGAGGTCTGGCCTAAGAGTGCCCTGTCCTAAAATCACTTCCTCCGGTTTGAGGTTCATCTCGCTGATTATCTCGTTCGATAATCTCACAAACACATCACCTATTATCTTACGTTTTTCTTCGGGTTCTGATGTCATGCACAACATTTTGGTCACTCGGGTACGTAGGTTGTTGCTCTCACTCTTATCTAAAAACAAAGAAGACAAAATAATTAGATTATTTATTTAATTATTCTCGTATATCCAGTACATAACTAATACACAAGAATGTAACTAACTAAATATACAATCCTAGAAAGAGAAAGGCCAATCATAAATGTCGTTGACAAACACAAAAGCATTTTAATTTATTTACTGATAGATTTACATCATCCAACAGCAGACACCAAATCAATAATGGAAAGTAGAAAATAACAATTAAATACCAGTAACAATAAAAATATGTACTTAATGTAAAAGCATTAACAAAAATGGCTGCTACATCTGAAACCACCACACCAAACTACGTCATATTTTCACATTGCACAACTGTTTTATATGTCGTACAGGAGTGTTAAAAATATCAACGCTCTTGTGCAAGATAGAGCACTTCCTGCACATATAATTAATCGGAGATAATTGCATACTTCTTGTGACATACAGGAGAATAAACAGTATCTGGAAAGCAAGCTGCTAAACATGGAGGATTGAAGTTCAATTATTCAAGAAAATGAGGGCAGCTAATAAGACTGTCGACTATTTTGCACAAAAAACAGTACTGAGGAACCCTGCTTTTCAAAGACATAATCTACATAAGTCCAGGTGCATTCAGATTATAACTGGAAACGCATTACTCATTAGAGCTCATTGGTGCATTATGCCAAATTACAGCCAGAATACACCCAAAAGCAAGTTCGGCTTAAGGTAGCCAGCCTCGTAGAACATAGTGAGATGTACGACAGTGTCGCCATCGGTGGCATAGCCAGGTAATACATTGTCACGGCAGCTCTAATAAACACTAGCTAGGGCAGTTTCCACCCAGTTTCTGGGTGACTTTGTTAAGAACTAGGCTGTGTCTATTGAAGTGAGTAGCTCAGACCACAGATACATCCAGTTTGTAATTGCCAAAGTCAAAAGAAACTGTATGGTACCAGGATCCTCGCAAGGACTGGGAAGCCTACAGGGCAGACCTAGCAGCGGAACTGCGGTGGGTTAAGAGTACCATAGACAATTCGATAGACCTTGAGATCGCGGCACCCCCAGGTGCGAGAAGCAATCACCTTGGCCTATAACGCCAACCGCCCCCGAAAATTAGGGCGTCCACCAGGAATGTTCCTTGGTGGAACGAGGACCTTAGGCAAAGAAGGACGCAGGTTCGTAAGCTGTTCAACGCAGTCAAAAGGTCGGGGGCATGGGATCAATATAGATATGCCGTAACGAGCTATAACAAGAGTGAGGAACGCCAGGAAGGAGTTGTGGAGGAGGCACTGTGAAGAAGTGGAGAACACATCCGAGAATACTCGACTACATAAGATCCTGTTCAAGGGCACTCAGCCCAACATAGGCTCCTTAAAACATACACGGGAGGCTTTACAAGCATGGGGGACGAAACTATGGAAGTTTTACTATAGACGCACTCCCCCGACTGCAACATAATTAACCAATCACCTCCGGACTGGGAACACTCAGAAATAGAGGCAGCGTACAGGCGGGCATCTAGAATAGACTGGACAGTTGTTAAAGAGGTGGTTACTCGGAGCAAAATCAGATGGGTCATTAACAGCTTCAAGCCATTCAAATCCCCAGAATTTAATGGAATAAGGCCCATCATGCTCCAACAGTGTATAGACATACTGGCACCGGTGCTTACCCTCATTATGAGGGCCAGCCTGGCTCTGGGGTACATTCCGAGGGCATGGGCACTGGCCAGGGTTGTATTCGTTTCTAAACCTGGCCGTCCAACAGACCAGGCAAAGTCCCTGAGGCCAGTAAGTCTCATGTCCTTTTTGCTAAAAACAATGGAAAAACTGCTCGACCGGCACATTAGGGGCGGTGTACTGGAAGCATATCCCCTACACTGCGGACAATATGCATGCAGAGCAGGAGCTGGAGAACAGGGAGGTGGTGCTGGGACCTTCCTAGACATAGAGGCGCCCTTCAACAACACCTCATTCGGATTGGTAAGTGGGGAATAGATTGCTCACAATTGACCACAAACGCAATGGTGAGACAAGTTCGAAGGAGTGTTTGGCGTTGTTCAACCGTAATAGGGACGAATTTTTGCGCAGTTTCATAACCGTGGACAAAACATGGATTCACAACACACCAGAGACCAAGCAGCAGTCAAAACAGTGGGTTTCTCCGTGCGAATTGGCGCCGATGAAGGCCAAGGTGGGTTTGTCAGCCAATACGACATGGCAACCATCTTTTGGGATGCCCACGGTATAATCCACATTCATTACCTTCGAAAGGGAATAACAATCAATGGCGAATATTATACCAACCTATAGGACAGATTCAATGACGGTCTGAAGAAAAACGACCGCATTTGGCCAAGAAAAACGTTCTTTTCCACCAAGACAATGCAAGGGTGCACACATGTGTTCTCTCCATGGCGAAATTGCATAAATTGGACTATGAATTGCTCCCTCATCTGCCCTATTCTACAGATTTAGCCCCGAGTGACTATTTCTTGTTTCCAAAATTAAATAAATGGCTCGGCTGAAAGAGATTTGACTCCAATGATGAAATCATCTCACAAACAAATACCTATTTTTAGGACCTTGACAAATCTTATTTTTTGGAAGCGATAAAAAAAAATTGGAGAAACGTTGGACGAAGTGTATAGAGCTCAAAGGAAATTATGTTGAGAAATAAAATAATTTTTTGTCAAAAAACCTGTGTTTCATTCAAAAAGTCACAGACTTACTGACCCGCCCTCGTATTTTTGAGCAATGAACTTTAAACTATTTTGGAAAAATACATATTTCAAACTTCAAACTACTTTAACATTCCCTAGTGCAAACAATTTTTCGAACCGAAGGTTCGGTTCGAGTTCGGTTCTAAATATCGCTTCGCACACCCCTAACAATTATATAAACATACCTATAGGTACAACGGTGGTACCCTGGTAGAATGAATGAGCAGCCTTGATGACTTTAAGGTTGAGTCCCAGCTTCTGCAATGAATGCTGCACCTTTGTCGATTCTCCCCTTCTCATAAACCCATTGTCGATGTGTATGGCGATAATCTGGTCGGGTCGCAGGGCCTTGTGCAACAACGCCCCACAAACCGTGCTGTCCACACCACCAGACACCAACAGCAACACCTTGTTGTTGCCTACTGTGTCCTTGATATACTGTATGCACTGCTGTTCCCTGCCTTGCATGGTATAGTTGCCAGTCAAACCTGCTATATCGAAGAGGAAGTTCTTTAGCATGGCAGGTCCGTTTGGTGTCAGGTCCACTTCGGGATGAAACTGAGCACCATACAGCCTAAGCTTCTCATGACATATGCCGGCAATGAACGATGGGCTTTGGGCTATTACACGGAAGTTTTCTGCCGTCTTGTCTATGGAGTCACCGTGAGTCAGCAACACTGTCTGCATCTTGTCTAGACCCCTGCAATGTACATTATGCATATACAGTTATGATATCAAATTTCACAAATTTATTCGCATAATGAAAAATACAAAAAAATAACTTACTTGAAGAGAATACATTTAGGGTTAACTTCTATGGTATACTGGCCATCTTCTCTGCTGTCTTTTCTGACTACTGTACCACCAAATTCTTTATTCATCATCTGCATACCATAACAAATACCTACAAATAATAATAATTTATTGCCCAACAGAATGTACCCCATAACAGGACAGTCATAAGAAAAATGATGATAATTCACCATAAATCAAACACTCTCTAAGGCATGTACAGTTCAACATTGTGAGATGTATGACAGTGTCGCCATCTAGAGGCGGAACCAGGCAGTATGTGTTACGGTCACTTTTTAACCGTTAACTCTTTTTTTACCTAAGAAGCAACAGAAATCTTGAAAGAACTTTGAATGTTAATGCAATGCCCCGATATTAAGCAGCAAGGCGATTCTTGCATTAATTGAATCTGTGATGCTCTTGCTGACTTTAAAATAACAGCTGGTCTTTGCATAAATGATTCATAAGCGAGCATTTAGTATTGTACAAATCAGTTTTCCTTTCTTCACTCCCGTAACTTGCATCACTTTAACATAAGAGAATATTAAAACATCTGCAAACTAGGGGGAGAAATAGGTGACAAATATCGTTATATTTAAATGGATTTCTGAGTAAACAAGAATTATAAAAAACCTGCCACGAGGTTCAAGAGAACAAAGGAATACTTGTAGCTTACGAATGGGTTAGTTCATTATGCGTCCTAACGTCTAATAGCTCAAGGCGAGTCCGGAGCTAGAAAATGTAGAGTATGAAACCTTGCTATATATTAACAGTCCCCTCTCAGGGCAAGTAAGAATGTCGTTACTGATTTCGACCAATGGGATTCAAAAATCAGCTCCGCCAAAACAGAGCAGACTTTGATGGGAAGTGCTCCATATAAGCGATAATTGTAGGGGAATTCAGTGAATTTGACTGAAACAGACGCATCTCTACAGGTAACTAGTACACTTGCCTATTACGTTCTGTGAATGTGTTTTAATTGGCAATCATAGTGTATAAACCCCGTTCTTAACAGCCAGAAACGGTAAGTCCGCAGATTTTCTTGTGGAAACTAAGACGTAGTATTGCCCACTGGCTTACACAAGGGTGGTCAGACCATCGTTAACATACACGGCACCAGTCTGGTGGCCTAAGGTGACACAATCCAGTGTCAAACAAAAGCTAGGCAAGATCCAAAGGATGGCCTGCCTCAGCATCTCAGGGGCTATGACTTCAACCCCAACAGCTGCCATAGAGGTGTTGCAGGATCTGCCCAGCCCCCCCCCCCCCCCCACCCCCCTCCCCCCATCTACAATTAGTTATCATGGGGAGGGCCAGAGTAGAACTATACAGACTAGCCTGCAATGATAGACTGAAGATCAACCCAGGCTGCAGGGGCCACTGCAAAATTCAGGTCGTGAAGGAGCCCATGCTTGAAATGAAGTCCAACTTAGTGAGCCCACGAATCTGCAGGGAAAAAAAGTTTACGGTGGTAATACCCGACCCGCGAGGCATGGCGGGGGGAGACGCCGGGCCTACCACGGGACATGCTCGTCTGGTTCATAGACGGATCGGGCGGGAAGCGTGGGACGGGGGCAGGCGTTTATTCGGAAGGACCAAGGGTAAGTCACAGTATTTCCCTCGGAGCTGACGCAACGGTCTTACAGGCCGAGATGTACGCCATCTTGCACTGCGTGCGAGAGAATAATAGGAGGGGCTAAACCAACAAGCAGATCCTCATAGCCACAGACAGCCCTTAAAGCCCTAAGTAGCCCACGGGTAAATTCCAGGCTGGTAAGTGAATGCTGAGACAAGACAAGCCACCCGACTGGGCAGAATGTCACTCGGGGGTCAAAGGCAATGAAGAAGCTGACATTCTTGCGAAGGGGGGATCAGCAGAACCATTTATGGGACCAGAACCGGTCCTGGGCGTGATGAAGAGCACTGCCAGGGGATCCATTAAGTCTTGGGTCAGAAACGAACAAAGGGGTACTGGGCAGACTGTCCAGGGCTCAGACATGGAAGTCAGTAATTGAGGAACCCAGTTCAAAGAGAGCTGTGGGGCTGCTAAATCTTAGCAGAGGACAGCTCAGGAAAATAACAGGACTCTTAACGGGACACATAGCTGTCAAGAAACACCTGCATAAAATGGAACGGTTCGAGGGGGACCTGGAATGCAGACCCTGCGGCGATGGGAAAGAATCAGCTCAGCACATCTTGTGCGAGTGTAAACTCTGGACCGCAAAAGGCAACTGATCTACGGTCAGTCTAGACCGGAGACAGAGCAATATAAAACTTCACCCTACCAATTGCTGTGCAGACTAGTTCAAGGCACAGTGCTTTTGGAATAGGTGGAGTAGAAAAGAGAAAGGGCATGCACAATAAGCCAAAGACTGCGGTGCTATCAGGGCGACGAAGATGCGAACGAGCCCTAAGGGAGAAAAAATGGATGGCTGCTAGTAGATCAGGTTACACAGAATGGTTTGAACCATATCAGGGTTCCAGCACAAGACTGTCATAAGGATACAAGGATTTAGGATTGGGTGCAAGTGTAGTGGTCTCGTTTGCTGACAAAACTGTCCAAGAGAAAGGCCTTTAACCATATTATTTATATTTTGACAAGTTTTTCCCGTCTTGGGATTTTCTTCTGATACTCAGACAGAAATATAAAGGCAACTGGTACTTTGAGGGAAAAACAGGATACAAGTATCTGCCATAAAAACCTGCAACAAACTGAAGAAAGAGGAGAGGAACAGATTTGAGTATGCCGTGGAAAATAATCAAGATATCATAGTTTGTCGCTGGAATGATAATAACATAGTTACTATAGCCTCGAATTCAGATAACATAATGGCAACATCCAAATGTGCCTCGATTTTCTCAGAAAGAAAAAGGATTGTTTCAGTACCTCAACCTAATATAATAAAGAGGTATAATATAAAAACATGGGAGATGTCGACAGGGCGGATCAGAATATTAGCCTCTATAAAGTCAGTATTAGAGGCAAAAAGTGGTATTTTCCTATAATTTGTCATTGCCTAGACATGGCTATTCAGAATGCATGACAATTGCATCGCCATGATGGTGGAAAGCTAGATCAATATACCTTTCGTAGACTCCTTAGCTAAAAGTATTTTGGAAACTCATAAAAAAACAACGAAACGGAGACTTCCAAGTGGTCAACCAACTGAATATCCTCGATTTCACAGAAAAAAGCATTTAGCTATCTATAAGGAAACTCAAATCAGATGTCGCTTATGCCATAAAAGAGTGCAGTTTCTGTGCAGTAAGTGTAATGTAGGGTTGCATCCAAAGACTTGCTTCCTGGAGTACAACACAAAATGATTATTATTTTTTGTACAATTCAAGTTTATTATTATTATTATTCTCTTTTTTATCATTATTTCCTTGTATGTTATACTTGTAAAGTGTGTTTTAATGTTAAGTATATATCTGAATAAATTAGTTGCAAGTTATCCCAACTATTTTCATTATACCATTTTCCTTTATAAAGAACGGGCTGTATCTCACAACGGTTGACATTAAAAATTTTCTTATAAGAAAATATTCAGTAAACATGTATCAATCACAAAACGGTGAAAGAAATTTTCTTTTGGGAAAAAAATTAATTCAGGAGTATTGGGTTAAGGGTGGCATTTAGCTATCACTTTAGTATAGGAAAACAAGGCCTCCTTAAATTGTAATTATCTCAAGAAATAGTAGGTGTACGGGAACAATTTAAAAAGCTGCATAATCTAGACAAACCACAAGTGGTGATGAATGTTCGCAAATTACAAAAATTGTTTTGTGTTATTAGTTATAATTAATTGAAGTTCACTTAAATATTCCAATGATTTAGATAAGATTATATACGCGAACATGTTCCAAAAGAGATGACTTTGACTATTCATTACCTGCAGGAACATGTAAAGATTCGATTGCAATAAAATATAAGTATGTAGCCCTTCTAGTTTTTTTTTCAATTACGTTTTTATTAAATGTCCACACAATACGATTTGTCCGGCTGCCCGAGGCAAATCCAATACAAGTGCAACTGTATTGTCACTGAGCTGAGAGATGACAACTTGGGCAACTGTATAACAGAGGGCGTTTGCATCGGATCCAAGTTCTTACCCCTGAACCACTGAGGCTCTTAAATAATTGTTAATTCGGTACATATTAAAGCATAACAACTGCCGTGACAATTGCATTGTGCTTGAGCAAGTTGAATGCCTGCACCCGCTCTTCAGAAAGGCCGCCAAGATTTCGGTCTTGTGTACCACGCGATATCAGGCATGTAAAACATCCCTAACCTGCTTACAAACTTCGGGAGTTCGGTTAAATATAGAGTAAGGCGAAATGTCTATCTGGCCTCGGTGACTGGACATAGTCCCCGAAATAGGCAGACGGTAAAAAATCAAAATACAATACTATTTTTTTAGGATAAATTTTTGGATTATTTTGAAAAACACATCTCCAAAGCAGTACCGGTTTTTTTTAAGAAAGTGACACAAAAATATTAAAGTCCGGGCGCAGGCAGTGCCGTATGGTAGCTCATTTTCATTAAAAGTTTGTACATTTTTATAACTCAATTTTCCACTAACCTAGAAACTTAAATTTTGGTACACAAAAGTATATGAAAGGCAACAAATAAACGAAGTTTTACCAAAATAGATTTACATGTTTCAACAATACAAATCTATTTGTTTTTAAATTGGTCCGATTGAGCAGACTAATGTGTCGACGTTTAATCAAAATTAATTTGCGTTCATTTGAAGAAATGTTTTAAGAGTTTAAAGGCCTGATCTGCATAACCAATTTTTTTAATGAAAATTTGCTGGAACACTGTATTGTGTATAAGATTAGACCGGACCTCAATCCATGATCTGAATTTATTGTCTGTTCTGTTCATAATCAACAGTTATGCTGGGTAAATGCTGTAAAAGCAGTTGTCCCCTAACGGTCGACCGCTTATTGTTATAGGCAGAAATATTGCCTGTCTCGAGTTCATCCAAAGGCATACAATCGAATTCCTATCTTTTCCATCTCCCTCCGCCCTACGCACCCAGAAGCATGGAATATAAACAAAAGAGCAGACAACCGACAACGTAGCATTTTTTCAAAGGCAAAATTATTACCACTTTTCTACAAGACGAAGCCGAAACTGACGACACCGTCTGAGAAGTAGCTCAACTTAGTAAGACTTTCGGTAGAATTATGTAGTTTTCAAGGAAAGCGTTAATTCAAGATGTTCAGCAGCACTTTACGAGATAATATTTTCTATCTTTGTCGGAGGTACTTCTTCATCTAGGATATCGCAGCCTTAACCATAAACATGAGAAAAAAAAAAGTACAAAAGTAGTCATCCTTACCTAACACGGGTAATCCTATCCTGAATATATCCGCATCATATCTGGGCGCATCCTCAGCATAAACAGAGTTGGGACCCCCTGATATAATGATAGCCTTATAGCCTGCTTCCTTGATGTTGAAGGCTGGCGTGTCCAATGGTAGAATGTGTGACTCAATATTCAGCTCTCTCACTCTGCGGTCTATCACCTTGCCATACTGGGCACCGGCGTCCAGCACGGCTACCCGCTCCGTGTTTGCTTGGGGAGGACTACCGCCACCTCCACCTCCTATGCCACCACCACCGCCTCCATTGGCATTACGGTACTGGCCTTCAGTCACGCTGACAGCGCTCTGCATCGTTACACCTTCCTTACTGCTACAGCAACACTGTAAACAACAACAACAAAATTAACTATATCTTACAAAAATAGTAATGCACAGCGTACAACTTTAAAATGACACAATTTTTATACACAGCGGGGAATTTCATTTAAAGATAACTTTATAAACGCTGGTAAAAAGAGGTACATGCTTCTGAAAACACCTGTAAATTTCGAATTACCAATTTCTGATGATTTTTAATTTATCACTCCAATCCTAATTTACTCTATCTGACAACGTTGTTAGACTGCGTCCGTGCTGGAGCTCCTCTGTCATTTGTCATTCTGAGGTAATGTCATTTATCGTCAACTGTCAATTTCAAATTGGAAATTTAGCCTCAAATTCAGGTTTCAGACATGATACGATTACTAGAGAGATATGATAATACAGCTAACTTCGCACTGTCACGCACATGCCACATGGGGTGAGTACAATCGCAAGATAATAACATGCTGCGGTACAGTGAGTTTGACTTTTCATCACATCTCATAACCTCTCAACAAATTAGAAACGGGTTTTTTATTAGATTTTATAAACGGATTTTACAAATTATTTATGATCAGAATACTACTGAGAACCTCGGTGGTTCAGGGGTTAGAACGTGTGCCTCTCAACCGAAGGGTACTGGGTTCAATCCCAGGGTACTCCTTTCACTTTTTCAGTACAAACTGTAACATTAACATCAGTCGAGGTTCTGGCATTGTATTTGAACAAGTTGAATGTCTGCACGTTCGGAGGGGGGCGTAAAGCAGTCGGTCCCATGTTCATGCGATGTTGGGCACGTTAAAGATCCCTACCCTCCTTACAGAAAGGCGGGGGTTCGGCAAAATTTCCAGGATGGTGAGGTGAAACTGCTCCCTGCCGTCTGTGATTGGCCATAGTCGCGGAAATAGGCCGACGTTAAAGAAACAAAACACACACACAGAATATTACTGTGACGTGATGATGAAATCAAGTTTATGACTGTTTACATGCTCTAAATAACTTTTCTACTTTTCAAGTTTGTGTTCCCACAACGTTAATTAAGAAAACCCCTCCCCCACCACCACCCCATCCTACTTATCTTGTGCTTATCTATGAAATATAAAAATCAACAATAAAAAAAAAAATGAAAATGCAAGTGAACCTGTTTAATTTAGTGCTGTATTCTATATTATCTGAAAGACAGCATAGGTGACAAAGTGGAACGTAATGCACAATAAGCCAAAGGCTGCAGTGCTATCGGGGAGGCAAAGACGCGAACGAGCCCTGGGGGAGAACAAAAAAAAAGTGGAATGTAGCTTTGATAAATTTGCAGATTACTGCAACAGAGGGTTTTTAGAATTTTTTTCCAGAAACATGTGTAATATAAAAATAAAAAAGGAATAAAAATGTAAGTTAACCTAGTTAATTTAGTGCTGTATGCTAAATTATCTGAAAGGCATTATTGACAACCAAGTGGAATGTAATTTTGGTAAATTTGCAGTTTATTGCACGCAAAGTTGTGGAATTATTTTTTTCAGAAACACGCTTAGAACCCCCCTTGGATGCACAAGCCACAAAACAAATTTGTTGCAAACCACCCCCAAGAAAGTTAAGGGACCAAGAACGAATATGGGTGCCGGGCGGGGAGGAAATATGAGCCGAAAATGTTATTAAAAAAAACGCTTAGACTTTAAAAAGATAGTTTTTAGCATTTTGCAGCAATACCTCCTTTAACCTATCTCCCCGCACAGCACCCATATTCGCCGCAGGTCCCGTAACTTTCTTGGGGGGTTGATCCCAAGAAATTTTCGTTGTGCTTTATGCTTTGAAGATGGTTGTATGCATGCACAAGGGGAAGGAGAACCCCCCGTGTTTTTGAGTGAGGGGGCAGAAACCCTCTTGGTCCTGGTGGTTCTTCTTCCCTTTCTGCATGCATACAATCACCCTCAATGCATGAATCACACGAATTACTTCTACATCGTGAATACGTGTGGAAGTATGGACCGGCAAGAAAAATTCCCAAAATTTTTTTTTCGTTTAAACATCGCAAAAAGTGAAAACATAGAAAATATGATTTGGAAACGAATTTTTCTCCTGTCAGTTTGTCGGTCTGCATGTCCGTCTGTTTTTAGCCACGATAACTTTAGAACGAATTGAAATATCGTCTTCAAATTTGGTATACAGTTAGCACCTGACAAACGAACGGCTCGGATTGTTTTTGGGTAACCCAGGGGGTAGTCCATGAATGGGGGATGATTTGGTGAAAATTGAATGTTTTCGTTAAAACTCGAGTAATATAACGTTTTAGGGTTTGTTTATTAGAAAACTTTCAATTTCATTAAACATCTGGTAGTCTGTGCTGAAATTAAATTAGGGATTAAATGTGTGGGGGTGGAATATCGACGACAGAAATTTCGATTCAAAAAAATAATTTAAAAAATTTAAAAATTTGAAAACTTTCAATTTAACCAAAAATCTGGTATTCTGTGCTGAAAATAAATCAGGGGTTGAATGGATGGGGGTGGAATATCAACTACAAAAATTTCGATTTTTTTTGTGCTAAAACGGCGTGTGTTAGTTTGGGGGTGGCCTCGGAAGCAAAGTCCATTAGCCAGGCTAAAACGGCGTAAAAAGTCTCAAAACATATAGAAAACTTGATTCTGTAACGATTTTTTTTTGCCTGTTGGTCAGTTGGTCTGTCGGCCTGTACGTCTGTCTGTTAGTAGGCGCAATAACTTTCGAACAAATTGGGATATCATCTTCAAATTTGGTATCCAGTTAGCACCCGACAAAGGAACGCTTCGAATTGTTTTTGGGTAAGATCGCCTCAGGGGGCAGGGGATAAATCTTGAGTCTGGTGTTATATGTAAGTGCGCTCACTCCTTTCAAGTTCATTTTTGTATCTATACTGGCACAGAAACAAATTTTCAAATATAATTTCAAAATATAATTTTATCAGGTTCAGGAATCCTGATTCCAAGTACAAGTCTGCTAGGTAAAATTCCGAAGAAATATAATTTTTCAGATCCACTTAGTAACTGTTTGCAACATTCGCAGGTGACACCTCAAGCCGTCAAACCACAGGAAATATGTGTCTGAACAAGGACGCATTAAAAAATCCTAGGCTGTTTTAGTTCAAGTTGAAAGTCTTAATTTTATGGAGAATCCCTTGCAATTTTTTTACCAAATACTCGATATGGTGACTCCACCTCATATGATTGTCAATGATAACCCCCCAAATATTTATGTTTCTCTTTTGACAGAACAACGCACCTAGACCCATCAACCGAGTTTCAAATAGCAGCTAAATTAAAATTTTAGTGGTACCATTTTTATGAGAAAAAAAAAAGTAAATAAGTATTATCTCGAAAACCGATGTAGATAGGTAAAGGAAGCTATTGAGAAAAAATGATCGTAAAGAAATTACAATTATAAAAATAAAATAATATACAGGTGTCCCATTAAAAATAAGAATGTTGTTACTACTTTTGAGTAGAAGCGGCAACACCGCCAAAATGAAAATATTTTAGAAAGCCAGGTCGTGCCTATTTATGGCAGTATCCAAATTTTCAGATTAATCATATGTCCCGTTTTCCATAAACGCATAACGTACCATCGACCATCAATGACCCTGTATATATATATATATATATATATATATATATATATATATATATATATATATATATATATATATATATATATATATATATATATATATATATATATATATATATATATATATATACAATGCTTTCATTTCAAAACTAGCCACCCTGAATAACTTCTCTATCAAGAAAATCTGGTTCAAAAAAAAAAACAGGTCAATTGGGTTTTCGAGGGGCATGTTCAAAAACATTATTTTCTGAATTTTACTTTTCACCCCCTAAGCCCCAGTCACCCCAACTTTATAATTTTAAATGACACCCCCTAGCTTGAGATACATGATTTTAAAGGTATTTAAAATCCTAATCCAACGGCGTTCACGAAATTTAAATCCTCCACCAACTTTTCAATTTAGAAGAAAAAACCTCACCAAATTCGGAATATTCAAAAAAATATATATTTAATAGTTTAAGACAAAAATCTACTTTATTAAGTGCTCAAAGTGCCCTCCGTTGTTAGCTAAACAATAAAATAGTCGACTGTCGAATTTTTTTCTAACATTTGAACTGTTTCTATCAGTAATTCTTCTGAGCGTAATGCTGTTGCAAATTTAGCTCCCTGATGCCATTTGCGGCTATCAATTTTCCTGGTAAGAGGTGATATGAGAAAGATAACGCCCATGTCTAATTTAACGATAAATTTCAGATAAAATGAGCCAGTTTTACTTTCTTGATAACTTTGTTACTTATTCGTATTCAATGTTCGATTTCTTGACGACTGCAACGAGTTAAAACCGAGTCTGTTGTGATTAAATTTTTAAATTTTGAAAACTTCAAACTCATTTAAATCATTTCAATTTGAAATATTAAATTTAAATAAAACTAACAATCATGGTTTACACTACACAAGAAATAGATGAAATATTTTACTTGTATGGTGCTCAGAATAGGTGTGCTCGTAATACCGCCCGAGTTTTCAACGAAAGGCTTCCTGAAAAAATGTGGGACACCAAGATGTGCTAGGTTTTGCACGACAATTTGAAGAAACTGGCTCAGTATGTAACAAAGCAAATAAGCAACCACGAGTTCTTAACGAAGCGGCACAAATTGAGGCTTTAGGATGTTTTGCCGCTGAACCTACGACTTCAATTCCAAAAGTCGCTGCATTAACGAACATTTCCGTCAGTTCCATACATAAAGTTTTAAAACTTTACAAGTTCTTTCCTTATAAATTTACCATTCTCCATGAACTCGGCGATGATGATTATGATAGGATTCAATTCTGTTAATTAATGACTGCCAGAATTCAAGACGATAGAAATTTGGTAAAGAATATTTGCTTTAGTGATGAATAAATGTTCTCTCTGAATGGTTTTCCTAATAAACACAACTGTAGATATTGGGATAATCAAAATCCACGAGTGTTCGTAGAGGGTCATACACAGTTTCCACAAAAAAAATAATGTCGGGGCGGGAATAATAGGCCCTTTGTTTATTGAAGAAAATTAACTGGTGATTTGTATTTCAATTTTATGGAAAATTCTATTGACCCACTCATAACAGAGTCCTTAGAGAACCAACTTAATGAAGAAGGCAACCCACTGCTGAATGAATAAAATTTGCACAAAATTTGCACCACCACACTATGCCTTACGTGTTCGCGAGTGGCTTAATCAAAGATTTCCTGACAAATGGATTGGCAGACGAGGCGCCCTGAAATGGCTCGCCAGATCTCCCGACTTAACACCACTGGACTTCTTCCTTTGGGGTTATTTGAAATCAGTTGTGTACCATAATCCTCCAGCAGAGAATATTCAGCTTCTAAAAGATAGGATCACCCAAGCTTGCCGACAAATTACTACAGAAACATTTCAAAACGTTAGACGAGAATTCGTCGATCGACTATTTTATTGCTTAGATACCAACGGAAGGCACTTTGAGCACTTAATAAAGTAGGTTTTTGTCTTAAACTATTAATTTTTTTTAATATTTCGAATTTGATGTTTTCTTCTTCTAAATTCAAAAGTTGACGGTGGATTTAAATTTCGTACACGCCGTTGGATTACGATTTTAAATACCTTTAAAATGATGTATCTCAAGCTGGGGGGTGTCATTTAAAATTATAAAGTTGGGGTGACTGGGGCTTAGGGGGTGAAAAGTAAAACTCCAAAAATACTGTTTTTGGACGTGCCCCTCGAAATCCCAATTGACCTGTTTTTTTTTTAAACCAGATTTCCTTGATAAAGAAATTATTAAGGGTGGCTAGTTTTGAAATGGAAGCACTATATATATATATATATATATATATATATATATATATATATATATATATATATATATATATATATATATATATATATATATATCTACTTGGTATATGTAAATTATTTAATGATCGTACATTGGTTGTTAATCATAGCACAAAATAAATACATAGGTACGTAGTAGCTATTGTGAAGCCAGCGGAAAAACATCTACGTCTCTATTTAGTATGGAATAGTTTCACCAATTTAGGGCAACCAGGATAAAAAAAGAGAATAATACCTCTATCTTTCACACTTGTTTTAGCATCAAATGTCCTCTAACCAATATAGATGTTAGAATAAATCACACATATTTTATGAAACTACTAACTGAACATAAGCATAAAT
Source organism: Tillus elongatus (assembly GCA_964006375.1). Lineage (NCBI taxonomy): Eukaryota > Metazoa > Arthropoda > Insecta > Coleoptera > Cleridae > Tillus > Tillus elongatus. The sequence goes on along the minus strand of OZ023268.1, from coordinate 17,147,905 downwards.
AGTTATAGAAATTTTAGAAATAACCACACACACATTAAATGACGCGTTAACTTCTAAATAATATAATGTTATCGTATTATTATAAAATATTACAATATGTAATCCTAGGCTATATTCTAATCTCCAAATAACAAAATTTCTTAATGTTGATTAAAATGTTGAAACAACGGAAGGTTTTTATGGTTGTTGAAATTTACTTGAACATATTATATGAGTGTAAGCTGTTAGGTAAACATTTTGCTGAAAAAATAATCCAGTGTGATTTTTCTCTTCTAAACAATTTTATGAGACTTTGGAACTAATTTCCTAACTACTTCATCAACTTTTCTTGCATAAGTTTCGGTTTAATACTTTATTAGAATATTGAGATAAAAACAGTGTATTTTATATATATTTCAACAACACACCACGAGGGCTTACTGCCTAAATACTATCGTACTGTGAGTGTCGACAAGGAGGAAAGAGGCAAGTTGTTAATCCTGGACTTGAAGGTTTGGAGGTTCGGAGGAGAAGGAAAAACATTTGCCGGCAAGGAATTCCACAACTTGGAAGTCCTCGGGACAAAAGAGCGGGCATAACAAGATGTTCTATGTCTGGTGACCTGGACAGTAAAAGGGTGCATTCGCTCTGTTCCCCTGGTAGATCTGTTGGGACAGCAGGTGGAGGAACTATGGAAGAAAGCTCCTCTGAGCAGTGCCCGTGCAGATATCTATAAAAGAGAGAGAGAGAGAGAGAGAGAGGTTACCAACGGCACGTCGGTGGGCAAGGGATGGCAGCCTTTGGGTGAGGGTAGGGTCACCGATGAGACGTATAGCTCTCTTCTGAATGGAGTCCCTCATAGCGAGTATACAAGCGGCAGCGTGACTCTAGATGTGGGAGCAGTATTTGAGGTTTGGCCTTATTTGTGAAGTATATAAGGTATATCGATTAGCTGGTGAAAAGTATTTGAGAGCCCGGAAGAGGAAACCTAATTTCTTAGCAGCCGCTTCTGCATTTGATGTGACATATTGGTGCCAATTGAGATTTCGATCCACAGAAATGCCAACAAGTGAAAAGGACTCATTACTTTGAATAACTTGGTTGTTCATTGTGATGGGTCTAGGGCTGGTGTATCTCTTATGAGATAGAAAGCAAGACTGAGATTTGGTTGAGTTGAATTGTACAAGATTTCTACTTCCCCAGTCTAAAATTTTTGAAAATCCACAGAGACAAAACCCTCCATGAGTCTGCGATCCTCATCTAATTGGGCTAAAGAGACAGGCTTAGAATATTGTGTATTTGAGTGGAGGGTGCTGTCGTCCGCGTAACTGTGAACTGGGTTGGATGTGCTAGAGAGGAGGTCATTGATGTGAAGAAGAAACAAAGTAGGGGCTAAAGCTGAACCTTGAGGGACTCCTGCATTAATTGGATACAGTTTAGAGGAATGGCCATCCACGACAACAGAAATGCTCCGGTTGGAGAGGAAATTTCTTGTCCAGGTACAGAGTTTTGGTGGTAGGCCATAGGCCGGAAATTTATTAAGCAGTGCTGCGTGCCAGACCTGGTCGAATGCTTTGGATATGTCTAGAGCGACAATCTGGGATTCACCGTGTAGTTTCATAGGCTTGTTCCAAGAATGGGTGACAAAGTAAAGGAGGTCGGCAGTTGATCTGCGCTGACGGAATCCATACTGCCTGTCGTGGATTAGACTGTGTTTTCAAGAAATTTTAGTAATTCGGTGTTTATGTACTTTTCCATCACTTTAGAGACAACTGAAAGGAGAGAAAGGGGCCTGTATTTGCTAGGAAGCGCTTTGGATCATTTCTTGGGGACGGGTTGTACTCGAGCAGTAGTTACAAAAGCTTATCAGAAGGAAACTTAATTCATACCCAAGAAGTCAATTCATTATTAAAATAACTTATCTACTTCAACAATTAATCAACGAATATTAACGTTAATATTCTTATTCTTTGATTTCCATACAATCATTTACTATTTAACCGTCAAACCATGATAAATAAACAAAACAAGTTAATATTCTTAAAGCTAGGTTCATACACTGGCGAATTGCGAAATGCGAAACTGATTCCTATTGGTCCATTTAAAATTATATTACGATATTATTTAAAATAAACCAATGGGGTTACTTTTCTCTGCGATGTCGCAATTCGCTTTTCACAATTCGCGAGTGTATGAACCAAGCCTTAGTTTCCAATTTTAAAAACATAATATAGGTACAAGTTGTTATATCTATTTCAATGACAATCATTTACTACTTAACCCCAAAACAGAACTGTCAAACCATAATAAATAAACAAAAAATGTTCTTATTCTTTAATTTCCAATTTTAAAAGCAATATACAGTCACCTCAGAACAACTGTCAAACCATAATAAATAAACAAAACACACTATCCCATCTGGTTTTTACTTCAAGTAGCTGATATAAAACTTCCTTATTTTCCCCTACAAATCCGCGCATCCGAATATACCCGAAGGCGGTCATTAGGGTGGGATCGTCACAGTTCGGGTATGAACGTTATCGTTGAATTATGATGTATGGTTCTAGCATATGTATCAATCTACGCGTGACAGGTGACAGATCTGTCTTTGTCTGGCATCATACTTTGATCACTTAAGTGGTTCCAATTTATGTCATTCAGGTTTTGTTTTTAATTTGGGGAAAAACTCAACATTTTGTGACCCAAATTAATTAAAATTCACAACAGTGGTTTACTCACTTCATTTCTAGCTACATGTAAAGTCTCATTCCGGTTACTTTAATACTTTCAAAAATATAGCGTATTCAAAAATATTTTTGTATATTTTTTTTAGGGGAAAATATGTCCGTTATAGCTGATTGACGAACTCGTCCACGATTGTAACGAAATGAAGGCTTGTGTTAAGTTTCGTTCAAATCAGTTGAGTATTTTTTGAGTTATCGCTCGCTATATCAATCCAGTTTATGTAATATTCCCTTCGCAATATCCTAATATACAAACCGTTACTTTAAGAGATTACTCACAATACCCGTCTCAGATAAGAAATATAATGTTTGAAAGTGACCTAAGAGACCATGGCAGGGATTTACCAATTATTTACGGATGGCTCAGTCACTCGAACGAGTTGCATGTGCTGTCTATGATCACCAGGCTGACATAGATATTAAAGTGAGGTTAGATGACAAAATGTGTATATATATATATATATATATATATATATATATATATATATATATATATATATATATATATATATATATATATATATACAGCAGAACTAGTGGCTATATTGGAAGCCTTAGCATATTCTAAAACCCTAACGAATAAAAATATTTTGATTTTAAGTGATAGTAAAAGTTGTATTGATTCCTTAAAATACTTTTACTGTATAGTTACAACAATAATTACATATTAATTTTTCTATTTTCTTACCTATCTCCTAGTCAGGTAATCCGATCATATTCAAATTTCATAGAAATATTGTAATGAGCAAGTGGTTTAGTAATCCGATCATATTCAAATTTTACAGAAATATTGTAATGAGCAAGTGGTTTAGTAGTTATGAGAACTAGTGCAATTGCAGCCTTGCAAGGGTGTAAACTACCTCCATCCATAACTTTTTTTATCGTATTTATTTCTCTGGCCGTTAGATAAATAACACGTTCATTTTTTTTCAAAGACCGAGCATTTTTCAAATTTTTGTTGCTTTTGTAAAATTTTGCTTACTCTTTTGGTTTTTGAACAAAATAGCTTTTAAGTTGAAGTTTGATACAGAAATACAATACATCATAAAATGTTTATTCATTAACCACAGAAACAATAAGAAAAGTAAAATTCGCGTAAAGTTTAAATTGAAACAAATTAAATCTAAGTCATTAATTGTTCAATATGGCAACCATTCACTCGCCTTAAAGCTTCTAGTCTACGTAAAAAATTAAAACTTATACGCTTTAAATTTTCCCTATTCGGCAGGGAGGCAACAGCTTCTTCAATTCTATCACACAATTCCTCCTCGGTATTTATCATTCCCTTGTAAACATACGTTATGATCTGCCCCCATAGTGAAAAGTGGCAAGGATATAAATCTGGTAAACGTGCTGGCCAAGGAACAGGAGCATCGTGACCTCTGCCAATCCATTTATTGGGAAATTGCTCACTACGGTAATCCCTCACAATGCATCCAAAATGGGTTGGTGCACCGTCATGCTTGTACCACATATCACGACGTAATGCGATCGGCTAATCTTCTAAAAATTCTGACAAAGTTTTTTGCAAGAACTGTAAGTAGCCCTCCGCTGTTAGCCTATTAGGTAACCTTACGGTCACAATCAAATGACAATCAATTATTCTCATCCACACATTCATTTTGAACTCGCGCTGAAATTGCCTTATATGAATTGCGTGAGGATTTTCGTCTGCATAATGGTGCTCATTATGAAAATTTGTAACATCTCGCCGCGTGAAACATGCCCCATCTGTAAAAAGCACCTTTTTGGGAAAGCTTGCATCTAGCCTTCTTTTCTGACGCATAATGCGTGCAAATAAAAGGCGTGCGTCATGGTCACCAGGCAGCAGTTCTTGGACATGTTGTAAATGATATGGGTGCTGTTGCTTCAGTATACGATTGACTGCTGTTTTTGGAATTCCAATTTGGTGCTCCAACAGCCTCGTATTAATGCTGGGATTCTCATTTACGATATCCAATACTTGCTCTTCTTCACGAAGACGGCGGACGTTAGAATTACGGCCAATTCTCATTTACGATATCCAATACTTGCTCTTCTTCACGAAGACGGCGGACGTTAGAATTACGGCCAGCATTAGGTCTGTGCACACTTAGCATTCCAGTCTCCCTTAGCCGTCTTTCGATAGACTCAAATGTTCTGAGATCAGGAGTTTGCCTACTTAAAAATTTCTCCCTGTAGACTTGCATACTTTTGCTGAAGTTATGTTGGCATAAACCTAACACTAAAAGGATATCTACTTGCTCAGAAAAACAGTAAGCATGAGCCATATTTCTAAAAATTACCTTATTAATTTGGCACCTTGGCAAATACGATTAATGCAATAATAAGCTGTAGGGTCAAAATACGCATATATCAAACTAATTTCCATAGTTACAGGATTAAATTATTTAAGTACCGTTTAATGCAACTATCAGTGGTTAGCTTAATACAATTTTGAGCAAAAACTAAGAGAGTAAGCAAAATTTTATAAAAGCAACAAAAATTTTAAAAAATCGGTCTTTGAAAAAATAATTACCGTGTTATTTATCTAACGGCCAGAGAAATAAATACGATAAAAAAGTTAGGGGTGGGGGTAGTTTACACCATTGCAGGGGTGCAATTGCACTAGTTCTCATAACGACTAAACCACTTGCTCATTACAATATTTATGTGAAATTTGAATATGATCGGATTACCTGTCTAGGAGATAGGTAAAAAAATGATTAATGTGAAGCCCTCTGGCGACAAAACGGTGCAACTTTGTATAGAGGTGAGTCAATCTTAATCGACTTAATTTTGGCTGAAAAATCTGTGGTAGGTCGGTTGTACATTGAATTCCGGGACAGCCTGTATATATAAGGTGGCGCATTGAAAACGAAACAGACCGATTTGCGTCCAGATAATTTTTTTGTTAAGAATGGCTGAAACACGTCAATTTTAATATTGAGGGGGACATGTTTTTACATAAAACTCGACTTTGTCACATCAACCTCTTGAGGGTGGTGATAACAACCCTTATATTTTAAATGGGGAACATGGGTCGAGTGTTACATCATTTGAAAGTTCTTTCCTTTCTGAATTCAGCACACTAGTTTTTTTTTTTGAAGTTTTATCAACTCGTTTAAAAATTATTCACAGTTGAAGATGCAAAAACGCATTTCATTGATTCCGATAAGAAATGTGCTGATAGTCAATGACTATCAGAACATTTCTTATCGGAATGAGAGAAATGCGGTTTATCATTTCAGTTTATCGGTCGGTTTGATACTTGATAGTACTACCGAAAATTAATTTTACAATGGTGTATTCTGTAGAAGAAAGAGTTGAAATAATTACTCTTTTTTTCAAAAACGAGGACTGTGCCAACCGTACCAAAATTTGTTTAATGAACCACATCCGAACAGACATGCTAACAGAAAATACATTTTGGAGTTAGTTGCAAAGTTTCGACAAAGTGGTTCAGTAGCCAACAAAAAACGGGATTCTGAACGTGAATTTCCGGTTAGACATGGGTCTACTGAGACTGAAGTTTTAGGACAAATTGCTGCAGACCTTACTTTGAGCACGAGAAAATTGGCCACTGTTTCAAACATCAAAAGAAGAACTATTCAGCGAATATTGAAGCATCATAAATTTCACCCGTATAAAATTCATCTTGTACAACAACTGAATGAAGATGATTTTGATCGGCGGCTGAAGTTTTGTGAAGCTATGACTGCACGAATAGCTGAAAACGGGAACTTTCTGCTCAATATCGGTTTTTCAGACGAGTGTACGTTTTTATTAAACTCTACAGTCAATCGTCATAATTGTTGTTATTGGGCAGATAATAATCCAAGAAATTTTCACGAAGTCCACACTCAAACTCCACAGAAATTGAATGTCTGGACTGGCATTTTTGGAGACCGTTTAATCGGACCAATTTTTTTTGATGGCAATTTGAGTGGCGAAACGTATTTGAAGTTACTAGAAGATATCGCTTACCTCTACTAATTGAAATTGTTGAAAATGATGATCGCTATCAAGAAAATCAATTAGTGTTTCAACAAAATGGAGCTCCTCCGCATTTTTCACAACTTGTTAAGGAGTTTTTGAACAGAGAGTTTCCAGGACAATGGATTGGGCGTAGAGGTGCTATTGAGTGGTCCCCTAGATCATCGGATTTAACTCCTTTAGACTTTTTTCTATGGGGCCATTTAAAGAGTATAATTTACGCAACAGAACCGAAGAATTACGACGACACATTGTTGAAGAATGCCGTCTAATAACTCCACAAAGTCAGAGCTCGTTTTGAACAAAATTTGTACTTTTGTATGGAAGCTGGTGGTCATCAATTTGAACACTTACTTAACTGAATAAACATTTTTGAACGTTTGGTTTTGTTTTTTAGTTTTTTTAACGAAAAATTGACTAATTAATGCATTTCTTATCACAATGAATGAAATACGTTCTTGCAACCCCAACTGTGAAAATTTTTTAAACGACTTGATAAAACTTCCAAAAAAATTAGTGTGCTGAATTCAGAAAAGAAAGAGCTTTCAAATAGTGTAACATTCGACCCATATTCCCTATTTAAAATATATAAGGGTTGTTATCACCACCCTTAAGGGGCTGATGTGACAAAATTGAGTTTTATGTCAAAACATGTCCCCCTCAATATTAAAATTGACGTGTTTTAGCGTTTCTTTAAAAAAAATAATCTCTGGGCTCAAATCGGTCTGTTTCGTTTTCAATGCACCACCTGTATGTATGTATATATATATATATATATATATATATATATATATATATATATATATATATATATATATATGTATGTATGTATATATATGCGAGTACATATGTATATAGTATTTGATATTGGTGGAATTTAGAGCTAATCGCTTTGAAAATGTGCAAATGGCATTAAAGCCGCCGCCATGTAAATTTAACGACACACACTGTTTAACGACACACACACAACTGTTTTCAGACTTTCTGGACATCCATGTGAACATGAAAAAAGTTATTAAAATTAAAAAACTAATAATATAAATTACAAAAATGCTTAACAATGTAGAATCACTGAATATCATATTTAGACACACAAAGTTTGCATACTGACACAGGATACTGTTTTTGTGTATGAATCAGAACGCACTATGTACCTATAAAATCTGACTGTAATTAATCACAAACATAATTTTAAATGTTATTTGATAACGACATTAAGTTTGACTATTGACTATTTATACGAGATTTAGTTGTAGAAAACATCTACATGGTCTTGAACGAAAAAAAAAGTAATGTTCTACCGTACACAAAAAAAAACAAAGCTGGTTGATATAAACATCATAAGCGATACGAGGGTATATTGATACCTAGCTAAGCCTGGAAACTTTCCAGTAAGCAAAGACGAATTTAGTTGCTATGGTAACAACTATAATAATAATGATATAATGATAATAACACCACAGTAGACAGACTCAGCACAAGCCTTAGACTTATACGGGGGGAGCTTACACACACATACAGAGAAAGGACACCACCCATAACTCATCAGAAGCCGGCACTTCCACATTCGAGTGACAAACACCGACTATCTGAATATAGAGGGAGCAGTGAAACCAGCTCTTCTGTACGGCGCCGAAATCTGGTGTGAACGAGTGAGGGATTCTAGGATAACTAGAAAACTTCAGTCGGCCCAAAAAGCATTTATGTTGGGCATAACGAAGGCCTACAGACTTCCAACGCAGCATTGGCGGTGCTGGCGGGGTGTCCACATTTGTGGCTGAAAGCAAAGGAGCGGCATATAAGATGGAAACCCTCGAAGGCGGCAAATTTTGAGGGAAAACCGGCGTACGGAGAAGGATCGCACCCGGCGGAGCAGAGGAAAACCTGGGCGATAATAGAAGGGGCGAAAAAGACAACATGGCGGTGGATATATACAGACGCTTGCAGAGCCGGCAGGGTACCCAGCAGAAATCAAAAATCAAAAATAAAATTCCCTGACATTTCCAGGCCGCTCAAGTACATTTTTCATTACACTCGAAATGAAAAACACACATACCTGAATACTTTTTTTTATTAACAAAATAATTAAAAATTACGAACAAAAAAAACATAATCAAAAACATAAACATGCTTAACTCCGTTAAATTTATAACATATAGCATTTTCGAGAAGAAAATTTACATTTTTTTCATGGAAAAACCTGACTTTCATGACTGGCCGACGAACTTAGCCTCCGGAAAGAATTTTCGAGTGTGATGGAACAAACCAGAAGTATCTAGGTGGCGTAGAAACTTTGCAAACCATGTTGTTCGTATATATAAATTTGAATAAGCCTGGGAAATTGGTTCCAAAAGCTCAGATTCGCGCCCATTAAATTTTTTTTGCAAATTCGAAAGTCGTTACCTCTCTAAAGGCGACGTTTTATTAATGAAAATTCGCTGAAAAAAATGAAACAAAGATACTGTTTACATGCGCTATATACAAATGCCAAATATTTTGCAACTTTCAACATGATCATAAGGGTTAAAATCGAATACACACATTCACATCACAGCTCTACCCGGCCAATACCTAAAACGCATTTTGCATTTTATGCATTCAAGGAAGAACATTCCAAGTGAGATGTACATATGAGACATGTTTGAGATAAAAAAAGAAGACGCTATTTATATCGGCGCATGATGTGGCATACGCTGCTTTCATTGGCGGATTTAATTGATATTGGTACCAAAGGGAAGGCGCATTGTTATCAGATATATTTTCCTAGGTATGAGAAAACTATTTACGTGAGAAAATTCATATAATATATATGAAATAAAAATGCATCTGGTAGTGACGAAATTTTACAAGTATATAATTTCCAGGTCTACAGAATGATTTCCATGACATTTGAGTTAAATTACAAATTTCCCTGACATTTCCCTGACATTTTAGGGGGTATTTCACATTCCCTGATTTTTTCAGGTTTTCCAGGTCGCTGGGTACCCTGGCCGGAGTCGCGGTTGAAATAGGCCTGGTGCCAATGAAAACAACGCAGTGATCGAAAGCAAAGGGCTAAAGCTCCAGGAGGGGTACCCGGTGCACATGGCGGAATTGTTCGCGGTGGGTACGGCAGTGGAAAAGGCCGCCACTCTACAGGGTAGAACCGTCAACATAGTTTCCGATAGCAGAATTGCCCTGGACATGCTCACCATGGGGAAGGGGGGAACGGTCGACAAAATCAACAGGAAGATGCAAGAGGTGGAGCGTGCGGGAACATAAATAAATCTGTGGTGGGGTAGCGACCAGTTAGAAGGCATAGCAAAGGCCGATGCGAGAGCAAAAGCCGCCAGAAGTGACCCCGTGGATCACGAGAGGGTACAGGCTTCGGTGACGAGTAGAATGCTTAAACGAAGTGCCAAGGAGAACACTGACGTAGATTGGCAAAAACACTGGGACGATGAGACAAACTGTAGGACCACTTATCGATACATAGGGAGCGTGGCTGTGGGCCTCAAGTGCTGGAGTCACAGGGCGGTGAGCTTGGTGACTGGCCACGGGCCCTTCAAGGGCTACTTTAGTAGGTTTAACCTAAGGCCCGGAACCGGAGAAGGTGCGTGCGGAAACGGAGAGCAGGAGACAGCAAGACATGTGCTGGAAGACTGCCAGATGAAAAATCGTAGGGCCGCAAGAGAAAACTTTGCGATAAACCAGAACAGGGTTGAGGGTTCCTACCAGTTCAAGGTAACTAGGTCCACCAAGAACGTGGAAATCAGGAATTTCAATGAATGGGCCGCAGAAATAGAGCTGAAATAGAAACCGCGAAGTGGATCGAGGCAAACCGCGGAGAAAGAGAGGGCGCCGGATAGAGAAATGGATGAGATTTCGGAAAAAGCGAGAGCAGAGTTGTATGAATGTAAGGAGGGTTCTATGGGTCTAGGGTTTTAAATTACCTGATGATTTTTGAGAGTGGAGAGGTTGTAGGGGTTCCTTTGAGGGTGGCTTCCACCTGACAGTGTAAGAGGATACTATGGCCTAAAGTCTTCGGACGGGAAGGAAGAGGCTTCGGTCCCAAAATCGTAAACTGTCTGAATACGGGACTCGAACCCGCGACCTCCTAGTCCAATTCTAGAGGTTACTCGTGTCGTGAATTGAGCTATTCGGTCTGTAACTATGGTGTTCTATAACTAAGCATTTAGTTAATTTTCATTAAAAAAAAAACGAAACCTGGCACATATATTAATTTCGTTAATATCACGGACGAGTTCGTAAATCAGCTATAACGGGCGTTTTGTTTTCTGTCAAAAATATTTTGGAATACGCGATATTTTTGAAAGCATTAGAGTAACTGGTACATGTAGCTAGAAATTATGTAAATAAACCTATGTTGTGAATTTTAAGTAATTTGGTTCACAAAAGTTTGAGTTTTTCCAAAGTAAATTTGGATCCCTAGAACCCAAAACTAAGGTCCGTTAAATTTTTATATGTTTATGTATATATATATATATATATATATATATATATATATATATATATATATATATATATATATATATATATATATATATATATATATATATATATATATATATATATGAGTGGCGCAGTGAAAACGAAACTGACCGATTTTCGTCCAGAGAAATTTTTTTTTTAAGAAACGCTTAAACACGTCAATTTTAATATTGAGGGGGACATGTTTTAACATGAAACTCAACTTTGTCACATCAACCTCTTAAGGGTGGTGATAACAACCCTTATATTTTAAATGGTGAACATGGATCGAGTATTACATCATTTGAAAGCTCTTTCTTTTCTGAATTCAGCACACTAATTTTTTTGGAAGTTTTATCAACTCGTTTAAAAATTATGTACAGTTGGAGTTGCAAGAACGTATTTCATTCATTGTGATAAGAAATACACTAATTAGTTAATTTTTCGTTAAAAAAAACTAAAAAACAAAACCAAACGTTCAAAAATATTTATTCAGTTAAATAAGTGTTCAAATTGTTGACCACCAGCTTCCATACAAAAGTACAAATTATGTTCAAAACGAGCTCCGACATTCTGGAGCATTTGTGGAGTTATTAGACGGCATTCTTCAACAATGCGTCGTCGTAATTCTTCCAGACTCCGGTTCTGTTGCGTAAATTCTACTTTTTAAATGGCCCCATAGAAAGAAGTCTAAAGGAGTTAAATCCGGTCATCTAGGGGGGCACTGAATAGCACCTCTACGCCCAATGCATTGCTCTGGAAACTCTCGGTTCAAAAACTCCCTAACCCGTTGTGAAAAATGCGGAGGAGCTCCATCTTGTTGAAACACTAATTGATTTTCTTGATAGCGATCATCATTTTCAACAATGTCAATTAGTAGAGGGTAAACGATATCTTCTAGTAACTCTAAATACGTTTCGCCACTCAAATTGCAATCAAGAAAAATTGATCCGATTAAACGGTTTCCAAAAATGCTAGTCCAGGCATTCAATTTCTGTGAAGTTGAGTGTGGACTTCGTGAAAATTTCTTGGATTATTATCTGCCCAATAACGACAATTATGACGATTGACTGTAGAGTTTAATAAAAACAAGATGAATTTTATACGGGTGAAATTTATGATGCTTCAATATTCGCTGAATAGGTCTTCGTTTGATGTTTGAAACAGTGGCCAATTGTCTCGTGCTCAAAGTTTGTCTGCAGCAATTTATCCTAAAACTTCAATCTCAGTAGTTTCATTTCTAACCGGAAATTCACGTTCAGGATCCCGTTTTTTGTTGGCTACTGAACCACTTTGTCGAAACTTTGCAACTAATTCCAAAATGTATTTTCTGTTAACATGTCTGTTCGGATGTCGTTCATTAAACAAATTTGCGGTACGGTTGGCACAGTCATCGTTTTTTTTTAAAGAGTAATTATTTCAAATGTTTCTTCTGCAGAATACACCATTGTGAAATTAATTTTCAGTAGTACTATCAAGTATCAAACTGACCGATAAACTGAAATAATAAACCGCATTTCTCTCATTCCGATAAAAATGTGCTGATAGTCAATTTTTTGTTTAAAAACCAACAAAACATTGACTATCAGCACATTTCTTATCGGAATGAGTGAAATGCGTTTTTGCATCTTCAACTGTGAATAATTTTTAAACGAGTTGATAAAACTTCCAAAAAAAATTTGTGTGCTGAATTCAGAAAAGAAAGAGCTTTCAAATGATGTAACACTCGACCCATGTTCCCTATTTAAAATATAAGGGTTGTTATCACCACCCTTAAGGGGTTGATGTGACAACGTTGAGTTTTATGTAAAAACATGCCCCCTCAATATTAAAATCGGCGTGTTTCTGCGTTTCTTAAAAAAAATCCTCTGGGCGCAAATTGGTCTGTTTCGTTTTCAATGCGCCACCCTGTATATATATATATATATATATATATATATATATATATATATATATATATATATATATATATATATATATATATATATATATATATATATATATGTATGTATCCGAGCGATCACTCAAAGAATACGAAACTGATTTCAATCAAACTTGCCAAAAATTTTGTTTGGGCCAACACTGATGTCGAGTTCGTTAATCAGCTTTCTGCCGAAGTTTTTCCGGTGGAAAATCAGGGAAAACTTTTTGAAAACGCTATATTTGTGTAAGTATTAGAGTAACTGGAATGAGACTTTACATGTGGCTAGAAATACTGCAAATAAACCTATGTTGTGAATTTAAGTAATTTGGTACACAATATTTAGAGCTTTTCCAAATTAAATATAAAATTCCAAAAGACATTTGTTGAAACGCCTTAGTGGTTAAAGGCTGCATTGTAAATTGAATTATCAAAAAATGACAAATAAAGCTTTTGAATTTAAAATTGAATAAAATTATCTAGTCACAATTCAGTTAAGTCTGTAATTAGCTGTTACACTTACTCTTAGGATATAATATACAATTTTCTGCGACAGTAAGTTGCCATCTCTATCAGTACGACGCAAACACACAATTTATTAGCTGGCATACATAATTCAGCGATAGAATGCTCGCTTGAAACGCGGGCGGCCCGGGTTCGATTCTTGTAACTTTTTGTTTAATTTCACTAACTTTAATATTTGATAGAACCAATAGCGTCCAGATTTCATACGTTTGGACCAACATCTAATTTTTCTTTAATACGTCTTTTGTCACCGTTGAGTCTTACTTATAATTGAGAGTCGAATTTTTTTATTATTGATGTTAGTGAATTTTTATTTAAAAAAAGTCACTACAGTACCTAGATATAACAAATTTTAATTTTATAGCTTCATAGAAAATTGAGTGTTAGGCGTTTTCTCAGAAGGCGCTAGGAAACACTAGATTTCAATATGTTTTATGATAATACAAAGATATCGATAGTAAAACTTTCCAAAAAATTCTTAAAATGAGCTCTAAAATCGAAATTCAAAAGGAAAGGTAAATTTGCAGTTTACCTCCTGAAGCATGCTTAGAACCAAGAAAGTTACAGTACCATGAGTGAATAGTGGTGCTGGGTGGGGAAGTTAAAACAGAAATATGAGCAGAAAATTCGAAAAAATACCTTAGTCTGACATCTAAGAGCTGCCCTTTTCACATTTTGCAGCCATACCTCCTTTAAACCCTGTCTATCCCGCATTCGCTACAAGTCCCGTAGCTTCCTTGGGGCTTGTTCCCAAGCAATTTTTCATGTGGTTTATGTTTCGAGGGAAACCCCCATGACGAAGTAGCAGACCACTCCCCACCACCCTAGTAAAAAACACGGGGGAATGTAAGCTAAGAAGTAAAGAGTGTCATGTAACTGCGACAAAGGGGGGTGTACCAGGAAAGGAGCATGTAACATAGCAAGCGCCGAAATGTACGCCATCCTGCACTGTGTGCGGAAGAACAAGAGGAGGGGCTACACCAACAAGCGGATCCTCATATCCACAGACAGCCAGGCAGCCCTTAAGGCACTAAGTAGCCCACGGGTAAATTCCTGGCTGGTGAGTGAGTGCCGAGACGAGACGAGCGACCTGGCTGGGCAGAATGAGGTGACCCTCATCTGGGTACCGGGTCACTCGGGGGTCAAAAGCAATGAAGAAGCTGACAGTCTCACGAAGAGAGGGTCAGCAGAACCATTTATGGGACCAGAACCGGCTCTGCGCGTGACAAAGAGCACTGCCAGGGGAGCCATTGAGGCATGCATCAGAAACCAACACAAGATGTACTGGGCAGACTGTCCAGGGCTCAGACATGGGAAGTCAATAATTGACGAACCCAGTTCAAAGAGAGCTGTGGAGCTGCTAAATCTTAGCAGAGGACAGCTCAGAAGCATAACAGGTCTCTTGACGGGACACATGGCCGTCAAGAAACACCTGCATAAAATATGGCGGTTCGAAGGGACCTCGCATGCAGACTCTGCGGCCAGAGGGAGGAATCAGCTCAGCACATCTTGTGCGAGTGTAAAGCTCTGGACCGTAAAAGACAACTGATCTACAGTCAGTCTAGACGGGAGACAGAGCAATATAAAACTTCACCCTACCAATTGCTGTGCAGACTAGTTCAAGGCACAGTGATTTTGGAATGGGTGCAGTAAGACTAAGGGTATGCACAATCAGCCAAAGGTTGCAGTGCTATCGGGGCGGCAAGGCCGCGGACGAGCCCTGAGGGGAAAAAAACATAGCAAGCGAAAAATATAGAGAAATTGTGAAACAAAAATAATTTTCAACTTACCAAACCAGGCCAACGAAGAATTTTAAATGTACATAGCTCAGCAAAGACAAGGAAGCAAAAGGTAAAATAGTCACAATGTGCATGTAAGATGCCAAACTTTATCATCAGTCCATTTATCTAAAGCTGTCTGAGGGATAAACTGCAAATTCACCAAAGGATATTCTTCTGTAATACTATTTCTATGAAAACAGTATCATCCTACAAATTGTTATGAAAGAAAAAGAAACTTTTCAAAACATAGCTGAATTTTCAACCGAAAGTAATTCAGTTGTGAAGTAATGTTTAAATTAAATTAGTCCATTAATGTCATTTAAACATAACCTTACTTTAATTTTAAAGTAATCTTGTTTTTCCAAAGCCTACTAACTATGAATAATTATCGGATCACAACATATTCAAATGCATCTCGCATGCTTTTAAAGACTAGTTAAATTGGTAATGTAAAAAAAGAAGTTTAATAACAACCCATCCTTGAGAAAAAGCACAAAAAGCTAAAATTTTATCTTTCTACAGCAGTGAATATTGCATAAAAAATGTAAAACAATGAATAACAAACAAAAAACACAATGTAACACAAAATAAAGAAAGGACTTATTAAGTAAATAACACAAATACTAGGGTCATGCAAAACATTAAATGAAGGATATAGGAACAAATAAAGTTACCAAAGACAACAAATTCATTTCGTAGAAGTCATAATACCTCTTGATTTAATTTAAAAATGCCACACAAAAAAGTCACAGTTACCGCTTCTGTTAGACAAGTGACTAATCAGCTGTATTTGTATGTGGATGTAAAACAAAGTGAAGTAAAGTCTGCCACATACTGGCCATTCTAAATATAACTCTACCTCTCAAATGCTTCCACGTGAAAATCCTTTTACTATGCCAACTGCCAAATATTCTTACATTTTATTTTAGTCTTATTAGTCTCGTTATTTTATGAATCGTAGTTGTTTAATAGATAGAAAAGTAATATATTTTATTGTTATGAAGACGAAAACCTATTAGGATGGAACTAATAATATAACATATACAGTTGTATGAAAGGTAAGTCAACATACTACTCGTTCCTTAAATCTAAACTAATCACTAAATAGAAACAATGGTGTTTATTTGGAGGACGATGCAGTTTTAATTTCGTTAATAAATAAAGTAAATTACAACCCCCATGCATCTAGGTTAGACAACTATGGTCGATAGGTGGCAACTTACAAACTTTGATATATCCAGCAAAAATTAACGAAAAACACTTAGGTATTGAAGCCGATTATTAATTACCCATCAATAACCACCTTACAGGTTTCCTTTTAAAGGAAAACCTAATAAATCATAAGGGTAGACACATGTTTTTGACACTGACTGTACGTTGATCGTTCGCCTATTTACAAACTGAAAAAACTATTATTTAGGGTATATTCCCATAAAAACTGGCAGTGATTATCGATATTAGAGTTGAACGATTCTTAAAATAACCAGCGACGTGAAATAACAACACAAATAGGATGTGTTTGACGGAAAATCTTGACCTACAACCTTATGGCGTAAATTGATGAAAAAGGTAGTCAGTGGGCGCTTTTACCTCTTAAATATAAAGCAAAATCGACGGACACAGTCAAAGAGACACTGGCTAATAATAATAATGTACTTACATTGGTTTTCTAAATAATTAATCAACAGTAAGGAGGATCACAATTTTTGATGATGAATGTCTGTCATATCACATTGGACAAAAAAAGGTTATCGACTGAACAATCTGTCATTAATTACGACAAAGGTGCCGGTAGTTGAGCGAGACACCGGCAGGTAACTGTTTAATTTATTCAATGGAAATAACATTGACTGTAGCAAGTGAAATATTTTAGAAAATATAATATTATATTAACAATAAATACCAACAAAAGGGACTTTTGTTTTCCATTAATTTAAATTAAGTTAGGCAACTATACGTAGCTTTTCAGAATCTTATTTCTTTGCAGAAACAATACTTAAGTATGTCTCTGATTGCTACTCCCATCTATTAACGAATTTTATAGTTATTTCTTCCTTATGGGTGTTAGTCAATGGCAACAGAGAGCAAAGATCTAAAACTATGTTCTTCCATAGAAATAGTGTTTTTGCTTTTGTGCGGTTTTTTCTTGAATTAATTAAAAGGACAAGGCCATGGACAGGACACAATAACTACCACACCTGATGACATAACGGCATAAATTCGCCACTATATTAAATTTACAATATGCTGTCCTCTACCATCATTAACAAAATATTAATTTCAATTGTCCATGGGTCTTCAAAAAGTTCAAAATAATTACCATTCATAAAGGCGGAGATGAGGCAAAATTAGATATGGACTAATTTTTCTAATAGCGGTGTTCGTAAAGATGTTGCGAAGAAAGTGAAAGGATCGCAGAAGTATTTTAATAACAGAGTGTGCTTTCGCCAAATCAATACGGTTTTAGGGAACAGATATATTTTATTCAGACGATGCGATTGCGAACTATTGTAACCATAATTGAAATCTAAAAAACGACAAAAATTGGTGGCAAATATAATGCATATATTCTTCAACTGACGATGTAACATAGAGATTTGAATACAAATTTTTAAATGCTCAAATATTGACTTCCCTAGCTATTTTAGAGCAAAATTGTATTAGACTTTTTTAAATTGAGATCTAACATTTCTTGCAACTGGTAATTGTGTGATTCTATCACATTTGATCGAAACTGCGTTTTAAGTTGCAGAAAGTTTTCAAATCAAACGTTAGTTTAAGATTTTGATTTAATTCGGCTCCAAAGAAAAAAATCGGTTGGTGTGACCTCTGGAGATCTCGGAGACCATAAAGCACTATTATGGCTTAGCCCATAATATGACCTTAATAACTATTGCGTAAATATTCTCGAACTGCAAACGTATTGTGTGCAGAACATTCATCCATCTGATACCAAATTTCTTGATTTTCCCTAGCAACATCGTTTAATGATGGTCCTATTGTATGCTGCAATAAGCCTAAATCACGTTCCCCATTCAAATTTCCATCAATATAAAACGGTTCAATAATACCTATGCCTGCCGCAAATTCCGCACCAGACATTGATTTTTTGGGGATATTGAGTTCTGGTTCCAATAAATCTTTGTTCCCTGATCGTGCTCTAATACCTAGGTACATTGGACTCGTTATTCAAGGTGAACGTACTCTCCTCGGTGAAGCACATGTTCTTTATGAAATATCTCTCAGTATTCGCTATATTTTCATCATTTGATAACTATAGAGTGGACTCTTGACTCTCTATCACCATACTACAATTCTTGATGGCAGCTGTGTTAGAATGACTTATAATTGTGATTTTTCAATGTTCTAAAAATTGTTGAAGAATGCTCACTAGTTTCGTTAGCAAGTTGCCTAATACTAATTTTCTTTGATATGCAGTAAAATATGCTGTCTGCATCCGCTCCCAAACTAACTGTGTAACCTTTCCTCGGACTAGGATGACAAGGTCGTCTGCATAGCCTTGTACCTAGTATCTCCCTCCCGAGAGCCTCCCTAGCAGGCCGCCCACGACTAGGCACCAGAGCAGGGGAGACAGAAAGCTCCCCTGCGGACACCCCGCCGCGACCCCCGCCAGCAGAGTCCCCTCCCCCGCAAGTAAGGTGAAGACCGCCCTGTCCCATAACATGGAACCCATCCACCTGCAACATGTCTCCTCTATTCCACGCTCCCTGACAGCTGCCAGTACCGATCCAAATGAGTTGTTGCTGAGGGCAGGCCCCCAGCGCCACCTCCGTGTTCTCCAGCGTTTTCTGCAGTTTAAGCACCAGTTGGTGCAGTGCTGTTTCTGTTGATACTCCTGCTCTATATGCATATTTTCTGCAGTGTAGGGGATATGCTATTTATATTTTCTATTGTTTTATCAAGAAGGACATGAGACTTATTGGCCGCAGGGACTTTGCCTGGTCTGTTGAACGCCCAGGTTTATGAATCAATACAATCCTGGCCAGTCTCCATGCCCTCGGAATGTACCCCAGGGCCAGGCTGGCCCTCATAATGAGGGTAAGCACCAGTATGCCTATACCCTGTTGGCGCATTATGGGCATTATGTCATCAAATCCCGGGGATTTGAATGGCTTGAAACTGTTAATGGCCCATCTTATGTTGCACCAAGTAACCACCTTTTAGCGACTGTCCAGTCTACTCTAGGTGCCCGTCTGTACGCCGCCTCTATTTCTGAGTGTTCCCAGTCCGGAAATGATTGGTTTATTATGTTAAAGCCGGGGAAGTGCGTCTGGTGTAAAACTTACATAGTTTCCTCCCCCGAGCTTGCAAAGCCTCCCGTGGATGTTCTGAGGGAGCCTATGTTGGTCTGAGTGCCCTTGGACAGGATCTTGTGTAGTCAAGCACTCTCGGATGTGTTCTTCACTTCCTCGCAGTGCCTCCTCCACGACTCCCTCCTGGCGTCCCTCAGTCTTTTGTTATAGGTCGTTAGGGCATGTCTATATTCTTCCCATGCTCCCGACCTTTTGGCCGCGTAAAACAGCTTACGAACCTACGTATTTCTTTGCCTGAGGTCCTCGTTCCACCACGGGACATTCCTGGTGGACGCCCTCATTTTCAGGGGGCAGTTGGCGTTATAGGCCGAGGTGATTGCGTCTCGCACTTGGGCTGCAGCAATCTCGAGGTCTGTTGAATGGTCCATGGTACTCTTAACCTCGCGCAGTTCCACTGCCAGGTCTGCCCTGTAGGCGGACTGGTAAGCCTACAGGGTCCCGGTACCATACTGTTTGTCTTTCGATTTTGGAGATTCCAAAGCGGATGTATCTGGGGTCTGAGCTACTCACTTCCCCAGGCACAGCCCAGTTCTTAACAAAGTCATGCAGAAACTGGGTGGAAACTGTTAAATCTAAAACTTCCTCACGCCGTGGTGTGACGAAGGTCGGTTTATTACCTCTATTCAATATGCCTGAATTAAATTTCATAAAGAATTGTAACAGTGACTCACCCCTAGAGTTTGTGTCCGAGCTTCCCCACAACTCATGGTGCGCGTTCGCATCCATGCCGATGATGGTCTGCCATCCACCTGCTCTGCTACCCACCATCAGCTGCTCCAATTCCTTGAGTGGAGGAGGGCCCGTGCTGTCCCCTAGCAGGTAGGCCGATCCGACAGTAATGTCCCTCGGCCCATCCGCTCCTCCACATCGGAGGAGTACCAGATCCCTGGTACATGAATTCATTAAAGGCAGAAACTCTACCCCCTCCCTGACAAAAATGCAGGCCCTCGGGTTTTCGCTGGATCTGCTGTAGATGAGCTTTCCAGCAGCTCCCCCGGGTGTTTTGATATCTCCTTTATAGGAGTAGGGTTCCTGGATGAGCGCCACATCCGTGTTCCTCATAGCCATTAGTAGTCCGGCCGTGGCTGCCCTACTGTGTTGGAGGTTGACCTGAAGGAACCTAAGTCCCATCAACCACCGGTTGCTTCCACAATGGGGGGAAGCTAACCCTTCACAGGCCCCAGAGTGCCTTGAAGGAGGTTCATTCAAGGGCTCTGTAAAACGCCTGGTCGATCGAGAAGGCGAGAATCTGTCATTTCACCTCTGCTTTCCTGCTTAGAACAGACCAGTGTTGTGTCCGCAGTTCAGGGTTCTGGATCTTCAGTCTACTGATCACCGTCTTCTGCGGGACGGTATCGGGGATTCGTACGAGGACCTTGCGTCTCTTTGGGAGTTCCTTGGGCTCGATGGCTGTCAAGTCAGTCTCGCGACTGCGGGCCAGCACAGGTTATCCAAAGGATGCCTCCCGCCAGGCGCGCCCGGTGGAACTGAGGCGGACTCTCCCCTTCCTAAAGATAGTCCACCGCAGATACCGCCTTCCCCTGGTCTAGCGTGACCTCAGGATGGTGCCTGTCAATCACCGCCATCACGAGACCCTTCGCAGCCTCCCTATACGAGCCAGTCTGCGTCGGTGTTCCGGCTCTGGCCCTTTTGGGACGTCTATCTGTAGTAGTTGCCTTGTTTGTCAGTCTTACATAGTAAGCTTCAATATTGTATCATTTTCAAAAACTATGGATACAGCAACCGCAAATAAGTGTTGGAAAGGGTCTGCGTGCAGCAAGTATGTTATGGTAGAAAATTTTCGTAAAAATATTTTAAATCCGATAGCTCAATAAATTTCCCATTAAGCTAGAATCTTCAATCTTGGATCATAGTAACACCTATGTAAACGCACCGTGGGCACTAAATTTAAAAAAATAACATAATGAACTTCGCGGCAAACTACAAATTTGTTTTAAAAAACCTTTTTACTGTTTAGTGTTTGCAAAAACTGGATGGGTTGACTAAAACAAAAGCATCTAAGCAATTAATAAGGAAAAATACGTGCCATATTTATAATTTGCTCCCTTTGTAAATAATTTTTTTTTTCTGAAAACCTTTAATGAAATTTGAAACACATTTTTTTAGACACTTGCAGTACTTACATATTATATCCAAGACCAAATTTTAATTTTTTAGCTCCA
The DNA here is from genome assembly GCA_964006375.1 of Tillus elongatus. NCBI lineage: Eukaryota > Metazoa > Arthropoda > Insecta > Coleoptera > Cleridae > Tillus > Tillus elongatus. The sequence goes on along the minus strand of OZ023268.1, from coordinate 17,125,993 downwards.
TATAAGATATATATTTTTTCAAATAATGGCTAACTGGGACTCTAAAACCGATCTCCAAGGTTCATTTAAATTTAAAGGATTAGTTTTAATAATATATCTTACTAATAGTGTACAATTCTTATGAAAATTAACTACTATAACGCACTTGCTGCGTCCCGAATTTTTGTTCTATATCGTTCGGGGTATGAATCTTCGCAACACGCTTGCGTTTCTCAATTTGTGCAAAATGGCACGCCAAATATAAATGACCTCTCATCAAAAACTTTTAATATTCTCTAATATACTCATTCCATAGGTACACGTGTGCAAAACTGTTATCCGAAATGAGGACCCTCAAGTTATAGCAGGACAACTGACGGCTATAAAACATTTCACTATGCGTTAATATTGGAATAAAGAGAACTTGTTCTAAGTCGATACCTATCACACTGCTAATGGAAGTTGGTTCTTGAGATTTAACGTCACCTTCTTTCATTGCCGTTTCTGCATGTTCTCCTTTTTTTATCAAATTCCAATTTTTTACGTCACTCTGTGTTTTCAATCAGCTCGGCGGAGTTTCTCATCTTGTTTTGATATAAATCACAATTTGAGCAAGCTTCTGGTGTTGGATGTAATATGCGGTACACTGCCGGCGTTTTCTTTCCAGGCTTTCATAGGCCCCATGACGCTGCCTCTGCACGTTTCCAAATTGGACGAGCCCAAGAAGATATATGGTCTGTTGGTTATGAATTTTGTAATAATCATCAAACATAAGCTTTTTGTGCTCAACAGAAATATCTCTGCACTTATAACGGCATTTGCATGTTGCTGAAAATAAAAAAAAACATGCTGTTAAAACCAGCACATGTAATCTTATGGAGGTTATACTTGACTTACAATACTAGTAGGACAGATCATTGTCTTAGTTTTTTCAGTTCGTGATTTATATTCATTGCCACTTGTTCTTAATCTTTTCCTTTCTTTTTTCAAACTTTAAAAGCTCCCCTTTCGGCTTTTTATTCCAGTTTCTTTATTTATTTTGGTGAAACGAAAGAAAAACGCTGAATGGATGCGTTAAACTAATCGCACAAAGATCCTTGTTGCTCAAAATAGTTCGAGGCACTTTTAGACCTAGCGCCACCTATTGGGATATGTAGAATCGTTGATGGTGTACTTGGCACTTAGCTTTTTTATGGTAGTATCAGGGTTTACACAGAGACCCCTTTGTGCAAATTTAAGCGGCGATTTAGATTATTTTTAAAACACTGACATATGTATCAAACTTCCTCATTTCAGTTTTTCACGCCCCCTCGTATAAATGCTCCCGTTGGCAGAGAGTCAAAAAAGTAAAGTAATATGCAATTTGCTGATTCATCAAGTGATGGTATAAAAATATTCCTTGCTTTCCCCACCTACCCGCAATTTATTTATAAAACTTGATGGATTCCAAGATTCTCGCACGGAACAGATGCTAGGCAGCTTACACGATTTCATCTTTAGTGGCCCGATTTTACCCTGTGAATGTGATGTTGTAGCCGTTTATATAAATTTTGATTAACGTTGTTCTTATATTTGATTAACGGGGTGAGTTAGTGAAGATATGTCGAAATTTAAAAATAATTAGATGTATTATAAATACTACCTAAATACCTACAAAGCTTGTTCCATTGATTTGATTTCTGGCGACAAACTCGCCCTGGGAAATTTGAAAATATATTAATGTGCCCTTTATATCAATGTTCAATTCTCTCCCCTACCTGTGAGTTGTTCGAACTGTTTATTTTATTCTGAATTTTGTTAATATGGGCTGTGTTTTAACATGTTGATCTTTTAAAACTACCGACCACTGAATATCTGTTATTAATTAAACTAAGAATTAGTAGTGAATTAATAATTTCTATCTAAGAGTGCTCTTGTACTAGAATATATTGTCAAATATTTTAATAAACATAATTTTATAGCAATGGGCGTACAAAACTTTTCTTTTATCTTCTTTCAGCTCAGGCTAAGGTTTTATTTATGACAGCAAGCTCATCTTTATATAAATTTACAAATGCGATGCCCAGTTTCACAAGGGCTGGATTAAATATTTAACGGCCGGTTAATCGATCAAGGCTTAATGCAATAAATCACCCCTTCAAAATAATCGGTTGTCACGGCAAAAAGCCGAATCATGGTCTGTCATTGGTCGTCAGAAACCTGATTAACTGTTTGTTAAATATTTAATCTAGCTTTGTGAAACCGGGCATAAAGGGACGCAAAATAGACACCACATAATACGTAATAGTAATATTATATTGCACACTGCTTCACATATACCGGGTGTCTAGAAAATCTGGAAACTGGTGAATACCTCGAAAAAAACGATTTAGATCGGGAAATGAAAAACACGCATCTGATAATTTTGAAGAAGCTATTAAATGATACAAAAATTGCTTCCCCCACCCCAATCCCTGTGGGTGGGCATGGGGCAACTTTAAAATCTTAAATAGGAGCCCACACTTTTGATTTAAGCTTCACATTCTACGCTAAAAACCAGGTAACTCTTATTTGAAACATTTTTTTTTCGATTCGTAGCAGCTGCGCCATCTAGATGGCGTTGTAATCGACGAAACTCATTTATTCGATTTTTTCATTTGGGAGGCGATTCACTCGATTCTGCAATACAATTTAGATAAAAAGTTACATTTTTTTGTTCTAAACACTTGAAATTTTGGTAAAAGTTTAATTTAGTTTTGCAAAACTGAATTTACAATAGAACTTTTGTCTTTAGACATTTAAAAAGTCTGGACGCAGCAAGTGCGTTATGGTAGTGAATTTTCATAGAAATGATCTGGCACGAAATATTTTTTTATAACTTTTTTTCTTTTAACATAGAAATATAGATTTTGGTATATAGTTTCCTTTTAATGTCGTAAACGTACGTACCAAATTTGGTTACCATAGCTTTCCTATTTTTTGAGATAAAATTTTTTTTCGAAAGAAAACCCAAAATTTTCCTGGAAAACCTGGTCAGATTTTCCTGGCTAACGAACTTATCCAAGCCACTTACAAAAGGAAGGCACATGGTAAATTTTATCAAAATCGGTCCATGATTTTTTGAGTTAGTGTGATACATATATATATATATATATATATATATATATATATATATATATATATATATATATATATATATATATATATATATATATATATATATATATATATATATATATATATATATATATATATATATATATATATATATACATATAAAAATTGAAACTGACCCCGGATATGGGTTCTAAGGGTCCTAGATCGCGCTCATTTGAAGAAATTTTTTCAAAATTCAAAAGTCGAGATCTCCTCATTAGTGAATTTTTTCTAAAAAAAATCACAAAAAATCTGGTAAATAAACTACTTTTAGCGTAACGCAGAAACAACGGCGTGGACGTGGTAGTTTTCTGTTCCCTTCGGGATGCTGGATTTAAGTGAGTCCACTTGTCTATCACCTTCGGGGTGCTTGATCCAGGTGAGTTCCCTTGCCTCTCATCATCGAGGTGCTTGATCCAGGTGAGTTCCCTCGCCTCTCATCATCGGGGTACTTGATCCAGGTGAGTCCCCTCGCCTCTCACCATCGGGGTGCTTGGTTCAGGTGAGTCCCCTCGCCTCTCAATATCGGGGTGTAGGATTTCAGGGAGTCTCCTATTTAATGAAATGTTCAAATTGCCTACTTCCAGCTACTTGACAGTGTCCCAATCGTGCATATATGTTATCATTTAGTTTTTGCAAAGTTTCTGGTGTTGTCGTATTCGAGCATTGTATTAGTATTTCCCTTAATTCATCAATATCTGCAGGTTTTGTTTCGTACACTTTGTTTTGCAAGTAACTTCAGTAGAAAAGGTCTAGAGGTGTTAGATCATGTGATCTTGGTAGCCACTCAATTACACCCTTCTTATCAAGTCAGGGCACAGAAAAAGTGTACAATCAATGCGAAATGAGATTGAGCCCCATCCTGCTGAAACCAGACCTTGTCGAACGTTATTCCAACATATTATAGATTTCTGAAATTACCTGATTGTTTAATAAATCAAAATACTTTTCACCGGTCAAATTACCATCGATGAAGATGGTCCGATGATTCGATTGCACAATATTCGGGCTCAAGCGTTAAGTTTTGTTGATATTGCGTATGGGAATCTCGAATCCAATGGGGATTACTATCGGACCAATATCGGATGTTGTGCCTGTTAATATTTCCCCTGAATTGGAATGTCGTTCGTCAGAGAAATTCCCCCAAAAGTAAATTGTCCATTTCCGTCATAGCGTCTCACCATTTCCACACAAAATTCTAATCTTCGAGCAAAGTCGTCCCACAGAAGCTCTTGCGTGAGTTTCTTCTTGTATGGATAGATTTTATTTACATTTAAAATTTTATGCACAGATGATTTGTCTATGCCAGTTTGCTGGGCGATATTTGAAACATATGTATGGACATTTTCAATAACACTTGCACAAACTTCCTATCTCTTATCTTTGTTCGCGGGACTTTTTGACCTTCCAGACCTCGGTCGATCTTTTACAGAGCCCGTCTGTTGATACCGAATCACTGTTTAAAAGCTGATTTTGCGATCAGTGGATGACCAGGATGATTATCATTTAACATGTGTGCAACTTCTTCGTATGATCTTGTTATTAGGGAATTTTCTTAAAAAGAATTCACTAATGAGTAGATCTCGACTGTTGAATTTTGAAAAAATTTCTTCAAATGAGCGCCAATTAGGCCCACTAAAAACCATATCTAGGGTCAGTTTGAATTTTTATATGTTTATTTTCCTATTTTGAAGAATTTTTTTCAGAATTCAAAAATCGGGATCTCCTCATTAGTGAATTTTTTTTAAGAAAATTTCCTAATAACAATATATATATATATATATATATATATATATATATATATATATATATATATATAAATAAGTGTGTGTGTGTTTTGTTTCTTTAACTTTGGATTATTTCCGCGATTACGGCCAATCACCGACGCCAGTGAGCAGTTTCGCCTCACTATCCTCGAAATTTTGCCGAACACCTGCCTTTCTATAAGGAGGGTAGTGATCTTTAACGTGCCCAACATCGCATGGACACGGGACCGACATCTTTACACCCCCTTCGAAGGGCGGAACGTGCAGACATTTAACTTGTTCAAATACAATGCCAGAAACTCGCTTGATGTTAATGTTACACTTTGTACTGAAAAAGCGAAAGGAAAACCCTGGAATCGAAGCCAATACCCTTCGGTTCAAAGGCACACGTTCTTACCCCTGAACCACAGAGGCTCTTTTATATATATATATATATATATATATATATATATATATATATATATATATATATATATTTATATATATATATATATATATATATATATATATATATATATATATATATATATATATATAGGGAAAAGGGTTAAGGGCAAAGTCGCAAGGAGACAACCGTATACACGTGTTTCAATACGGTTGTGTCCTTGCGGCTTTGCCCTTAACCCTCTTTCCTTGTATACCTAGTACAGAAATGCCGTGTTATAAATCCTGTTATAGTTTATATATACATATATATATATATATATATATATATATATATATATATATATATATATATATATATATATATATATATATATATATATATATATATATATATATATATATATATATATATATATATATATATATATATATATGGGGGCCGCTCAATTTTTCCTGGAAAATTTTTGTGTTTTCTTTCGGAAAGTTACTATATTTCCGCAAATAACAAAGTAAGGGCAGCCAAATTTAGTACGTTGGTGTATGTTACAAAATATAAACTATGTACCAAAATTTAGACGTATAGGTGAAAGGAAAAAAGTTATAGATATTTAAAAATTTTTTGGGTGTCACTGATGACCAGATAAACGCACAAAGGCAAAATATTTTGTGTCGATAACAAAATCCTATGTATGTTACAAAGACTAAGTTTTTTCGGCGCAAAAATGTCAAGAAATGCCAGAAAAGTTATTTAAAAAATTTGATTACTTTTCCTCTTAAAACGTCAAATACCCGTTTTGAAACGTCAAAATTGGCAACTTTTAGGCAAATAACATGAAGCTAATATGGGCTATGTAGGGAAATTCTTGCAAGAAATGTGTTTTACAAGTCCTTGAGTTTCAGCTTCAGCCGTCATTGTCCTTCATTTTACTAAAATGTTTCCAGAAAATTTATCTCAATTAGACTTTCTCTGATGCTTTAGCAGGAGTTTTAGTTATAGAGTTTATGGTTTAATTCTGTATAATTTTTAACAAATTTTCGTACAAGAAATTCGCTATTGAGTAGACCGAGACTTTTGAATTCTAAAAATATTTTTTTAATTGAGCGCGATCTAGGTCGCCCAGGACCCATATCCGGGGTTAGTTTCAGTTTTTATCTCTTTACATATATACAGGATGACACATTTCTACCGTAACGCTCAATATTACTGTTATTCTACAAGTTACGAGAAACAATTGTATACGTTAATTATAGGGTGTCTTGAGCTACATCTTAAAAAATTATTTCTACAATCACAGGGTGGCCCATAAGTCGTTGGTGATACAACTTTTCTTTTTTTAATCGAACACGCCTTATATTATTGCATTTTTGCATTTTCTATCGAAATATAATGCATGTTTGTAAGAAAAGGAGTTCTGAACGCAGCAAGTGCATTATGGTAGCGAATTTTCATTAAATGCTTCAGATTTGAATAGCTGCAATTTGAGCGGCATCTTATAAAAATGATTTTGACAATCACAGGTGGCCCATAAGTCGTTGGCGATACAAATTTTCTTTTTTTAAATCGAACACCCCTTATATTATTGCATTTTTGTATTTCCCATCGAATTGTAATGCATGTTTGTTTTCGAGTTATTTAAATTGTTTTGCAACTTTTCACATTTTTGGCACATATCAAAAATTGTGATACGGCGTTTTTACCAACAAAAATCCGACTCTAATGCAAATGTCGCATTCAGAGAGGTTTTCGTTTATATTATTTCATGAAAAAATCGAGATGCCATGCACCGGGCGCTCTCAAATAGTGACTGAGTTTAAAAAAATCAAACTGTAGTAACTCAATTGTTTCAAATAGAACAGTCTGTATTTTGTATTTCAGAAGTAAAGGGCATAATAATGAATGTTTCATAAGTTATTTAAAAAATATATTTTCGGATTTTCGTAAAAAAATTGTTTATTAATTTGTATGCAGAAAGCTTTTTTGGGAGTTTTGTAGAAAAGCTTATTTGATAAAATATGGTACATTGTTGCTACTATATATGTTATACTGGTAACCAAATTTGATGCCTGCTTTCAGTTAAAAAACACATATTTGCTATTAAAAACATTTTTATGAAAATTCACTACCAGAACGCACTTGCTGAGTCCAGACTTTTTATATTATATTTCTTGCCTTTTTTCTCCCTCAGGGCTCGTCCACAGCTTTGCCGCCCTTGATTCCTTATCTTACCTATTTACTTATAAAAGATAAAATTTAAATTGCGTAATCCAGAAATCTGTAGACTTTTTACAACTTGTGGGGGATAATTAATAAATTACTTTTTAGTGTATTTTCATTACGAAAATTCACTAGTAGAGAGTCGATGATAAGATTTTTGAAAATTTTCTCCAAATGAGCGCGAATTAGGGCCCCTAAAACCCAAATCCAAGGTCAGTTGAAAAGTTTATACTATTTTTATTATTATTAGTTGATTGATATTGATTTTACAGTGTATCATTTAACAAAGAAGTTTTAAATTTGTGCTTGTCCAGGATGCAATTTTCATAGGTTGTGTCGAAACAGTATCAGCAAAACTTCCAGGACATTGACAAGTTAAATTTTGACATGATAAAAACCTTGATTTTTATTCCTCCATTTACTCACTAGTATATGTATGTATCCAACCGATAACTCAAAAAAATGCTTCACTAATCGAAACCAAATTTGGCAATTTCCTTCATTTTGTTGATAGCTTGGATAAGTTCGTTAGACTGTAAAAACGCAATATCTTTTAAATGACTAAAAGTATAAAACTAAATCTTCACGCGCAGGTAGATATCGTATCAGTCCTCTCCACAAAATTTAAACGTAATCGGTTCAGTAAATTCTGAGTTATAACCAAATAAAAAATAAACAAATTACGATATAACCTGAAATTATCTCTGAATGGGTGCCTATAGTGTTAGACAAGGTCAGACAGATATATCAGGGTTACGCTGCTATTGCAAACAGATGCTCCAAATTAATCTTCAAACGAAAAGGCTACCTAATATGTTACAATAAACAATCAGCGGGGTTGCCATTTGCCAAAAATGTCATCTGAATTTGAAGATATTAGAAAAATATATAATAATAAATACAAATTTTAATGAAAGTGATTCAATTTATTTAAAGGAAACCTAGAACTACGGTTTATTATGTAAAAATATTAAGCTTCCCATTCTTCAAGGTATTTATAATACATCACCCTTTCCTCGTTAAATCCGACAACGCCAGTTACCTGTTTGTCCTTGTCATTTGTTATTTTGCAAACTGTCAGTAGAAGAAGTCTAATCCGAGTTCTTCTTCTTCTTTGTTTACATACGTCATAAACAAATAATAACACTCAGCTAATACCTTAGAATCTGAGAATAAGGTACTTATTGTTTACTTTTAGTTTTTAGTGAATTTTCATTATTACTTACTCTTCATGTCGTGTATGGAAAATGTGAGGTAAATGAAACTACATAATATCATGCAGTAGTTTAATATATACCTATAAACATATGTCCAGTGTAAATTATTAAAATTTTAATTTCAAATTTTTTTATTGTTTATATTTATTTATTTCGTTTTTAAAGAATATGGATAGAGAAATAGTAAATAAATGTTGAAACGGGTTTAGGTGCAGCAAGTGCGTTATGGTAGAGAATTTTCGTAAAAATATTCCAAATGGTGATAATTCAATTTCCCATTAAACTAGAATCTTCAATTTTAATACATCTCGTACTAAAACCTATATGAAAGCAGCGTGGGTACTAAATTTTAAAAATAACACAATGAGCTTCACAGGCAACGATAAATTGGTTTTAGAAAACCATTTTTGTTATTTTGTTTGCAGAAACTGTTTCGATTGAGTGGACTAAAAACTAAGTATTGAAAAAGGTCTGGGTGCAGCAAACACATTATGGTAGAGAATTTCTGTAAACATATTTGAAGTTCGATAACTCAATATTCAATATCCTATTAAGCTAGAATCTTCAATCTTGAACCAAAGTAACACCTATTTAAACGCACCGTGGGTACTAAATTAACGAAAAATAACATAATGAGCTTCGCAGATAACTACAAATTTGTTTTAAAAAACCTTTTTTGTTGTTGTTATTGTTTGCAAAAACTTGATGGGTTGACTTAAACAAAACCACCCAAGCAATTAAAAGGAAAAATACATGCCATATTGATGATTTGGCAGGTACATTCCCCTAGTAAATAATTTTTTTTCTAGAAAACTTTTGTGACTTTAATGAAATTTGTAACACATTTTTTTAGAGAGACTTTCAGTACTTACATATATCTCTACCAAACTATAATTTTTTAGCTCCATAGAAAATTGAAACTTATTTAAATAATCGCTAACTGGGACCTCTAAAACCTGTCTCCCAGGTTCTTTTAAATTTAAAGAATTAGTTTTAATAATATACCTTACTAATAATGCACAATTCTTATGAAAATTCACTACTATAATGCACTTGCTGCGTCCCGAACATTTCTATTGATAGATATATAAGTAACTTTTAAATACCTCGTCCACAGATTTTAACCACATGCACCTCCTGGTTTAATTGCGTTCTTCGAGTAAGTGCATGTGTGTGGATCTTGAGTACTTGGTAACAAGTGGTGAATTGAAAAATGAGTGGTGTTCAAGGTGAGGACCAAAATCAAGAGACCAACAAAATGTGTGAAGTAAGTGAACGTAAAACAAATGGTGCCAATGGACTAGATTCTAATGAGGAAAAGCCTAAATCAACACAGAAGTGCGCGGAATGTGGAGTACCAGCTGAGCTAAAATGTTCGGCATGCAAATTGGTTTCCTACTGCACCAAGGAACACCAAAAGGCTCATTGGAAAGAACATAAGACTTTATGCAGACCTTTTCAGGTAATTATTTGTTAACTCGTCCTCATTGGCTGATTGAATACTAATTTTCAATTGCTTATTTTCTCAATAGTGATGCATTTGTAAGCTTGGAAGGTAATGAAAAAGAAATTATTAAATTTAGAATAATAGTGTTAACATTACCTACATAATAAAACAGTGGCGGCTCGTGACTTTAGAAGTGGGCGAAGCAAAATCCGCGCAGCCCAAAAGGGGGTCCATAGAGACGAAGTCCCCCCCCCCCTGCGCCGCAAACGAATTCTTTTTAAAATTTTCAATGTCACGCGTTCTCCTGGCACTTCAGTATTTAAATGAAAAATCCATTTGTACAAAAATATAGACTTTCACAAGGAATAATTTTCGGAATAATGACCAGGCATATTCGATGAGAGGACACTGTACACATACTGTACATTTTATATCTAATATTTTATTATTTTAAAATTATTCTTTTAGAGGTGATAATAAATTAATTCCACTTACCAAAAAGAAACAGCTTTTTAAAGTCTGTAAATGTGACACATACCGGATTATTTAACGGCACCATAGTAAAAATAAAAATACGCCTCTGACGATCCGACTCAATCTAAACAAAAGACGGAAACGAAGATGTGAAGCAGGCTCAGAAGGCTGCATCACTTTATGACCCACCCTACCAGTGAGCGTGCCGTTGCCATCGCAACCGTCTCATGTAAGCCTCTCGAAGCAGACGCAGAATTTGTATAGGAACAAATCTGCCTCAGTCAGTCCGCAGCTGCTTGACGCTTTACAGTAGTTGTTGCGGCATGTATACATTCAATTCGGTGATCAGGGACGGGCTTGCAAATTATATCGTACTATAAATGACTATAAAAATACATTATTAACTGCGGCGCGACGTAACAGGACATTTTTATGTGGTTGTACCAAATGAATTTGAGAGAATAAAAAAAATTTAGAATATGGTGAATTTTTAATATAAAAGTTAAGCTTAACCGAAAAATATAGGTGACGCAGCGCTTCACCTGCGTTATCTGACGAGCCGCCACTGTAACAATATCATTTCCGGCTTGTATATGTGTTTAAATTCAGTGGGTTGCTAGCAAACCTGCCAGTATTCGAATAGCATTATAGTTATAGCATAATCTTCCATTTCGAATAATTCATATTTCTTACTGGAAGTAATTTGCTTCAAAGTGGGTTCATCCTGCTTTATTTTTTAAGCTGTAAGCACAATATAAAATTTGCATGGGTCTTCCATTAAATTAATTTAACATTTACCTAATAGTTTTTTATACATAGAACATCATTACATGCATGAAAATGTCCAAAAACATATGTAATTGACAGAAAAATAGTTTTAAAATAAAAAAATGTCGAATTATTCTCATGTGACCGCGAATGTTGTTATTGGCCGTGACGTAATTGGACAGTGAATAAATGACGTGTTTACGAGAGCGGGTCAATAAGTCCGTGACTTTTTGAATTTCTCACCTCTTCACTCCTGTCAACAACAATATGTCAATTGACTCCTGTCAAATTTTGAACAAGCTGCATCATTTAGTTTGTGCTAGATCGCCATTGATAGCAGACAACCTCTTGAGTTATAACGAAAATGAAAAAAAGTGAATTTCGTGTGCTCATCAAACATTATTTTTTTGCCGAAAAAACCATCACTCAAACCAAGGCTAAGCTTGATAAATACTATGGCGACTCTGCGCCATCAATTTCCATGGTACAAAAATGGTTTACTGAATGTCGTTGCGGCCGTACAAGCACAAATGAGGCCGAACATTCTGGACGCCCAGTTTAGGTCGCTACACCCGAAAAAATTGAAAAAATTCACGATTTGCTGTTGGCCGATCGGAGATTGAAAGTGCGGGAGATTGTGGAAGTCATAGGCATATCACATGGCTCAGTGGTTTGACTTTGCACGATTAATTGGGTATGAGAAAGCTATCCGCAAGATGGGTGCCGCGTTTGCTCACAATCGACCACAAACGCAATCGTGTGACAACTTCGAAGGAGTGTTTGGCGTTGTTCAACCGCAATATGTACAAGTTTTTGCGCCGTTTCGTAACCGTTGACGAAACGTGGATTCACCACAACACACCAGAGACTAAGCAGCAGTCAAAACAGTGGGTTTCTCCATGCGAATCAGTGCCGAAGAAGGCCAAGGTGAGTTTGTCAGCCAGTGAAGTCATGACGACCGTTTTTGGGGATGCATGCGGTATAATCCAGATTAATTACCTTCAAAATGGAAGAACAATCAATGGCGATACCAACTTATTGGACCGATTCAATGACGATTTGAAGAAAAAACGGCCGCATTTGGCCAAGAAAAATATTCTTTTTCACGTATCCCCAATAATAGATTTGAAAACAAACCATTTTATTTGTCTCTTAAAGTGGTTGGAAATATAGCTATGTAACTACAACAGTTGCCAACCAGAGCTTTTAAATGTTTTAAATTTTCAAGAAGTATATCACATATCATCATGTATATTTTTGTGTCTTGTGACAAGGTTTATCTACTGAATATATCTATCTATCTATCTATCGGCTAGTTTCAAAAACAGAGTTTTAATAACTATTTAACACGATGACGTGGCTTGAAAAACCATACCCTTGAGGAATGTACTATCAATTATCTTAATCATTTGTTTTGATGCTTATAGATAGAGAGTTCTCCAGAGCTTGGTCAATATTTGGTGGCTACAAGGGATGTTAAACCGGGCGATATAATCCTGCAGGAATTTCCTGTTGTTTACGGACCACGGCCTCATATGGTCGAAGAAGGTCCAGTACCCTGTCCAGGATGCTGTCGGTAAGTAGTAATACACTAAGTGAAGATTGTAACCTGTGACGCGCACTGATAAGTACACTTGGAGAACCCAAATCACCACAATACATGCTTTTAAAGACCTGACGATCATATCACTAATAAAGTTAGCGTCATCAGAGGATGAACAATTGTAACAAATTTCTACTACAACACCATCTATTTATATTGATTCTTAGATAAAAAACGATACCGAGGGGGAGATTTAAATCGCAGGCACATTTTCTGTGTATTGTATCTTTTTTGCCGGACGAGGTTAATGAACTTCTTTTGTTACTTTACCTGAAACGTTTCAGAAAGTTTATATGATTCAAAAACAGAGCGCAAACAGCGGACTTGAGATCAGTGGCGTAGCTCGATTTAAGGAACTTTGTTTTTTTTTATTGCTCCCGAAATATAAATACTCTCATACGCATCAAGCATCGTTTTCTGTCTAATATTTTTTATAAGGTTTAGATTTTCCTTATCAATGTGTTAGACTACTGTGTCTCAAATCTGCAAGATATTCACGAAATCTAGTCACTATGGTACGAAAAAATCCGGAGTTTCTAGTCCCTTATTCGGATGTCGGGGGGGGGGGGGGGGGGGGGGAGTGGTCACATGGAACATCAGATCCATGTTCGAAGCAGGTAAAATTCACAACGTGCTTCAAGAAATGCAGCGACTCAATGTGAACATAATGGGACTCAGTGAAACTAGATGGCCTAATTCAGGCGAAATGAAGATTAATCAGTCAAATATTTACTACTCAGGTAACAACAACGCAAATCACCGAAACGGAGTAGCGATTGTGGTGGAAGGTAACTTTTGTCAAGCTATAGCTGGCTTCATCCCCATCTCAGATAGAGTAATGATGATAAGAACAACAACAACAACCTAAAGAATACTTAACATCATTCAAGTATACGCCCCCACTTCCGATAAGAGTGAAGAAGAAATAGAACAATTCTATAATGAAATTCAACAAGCTCTGGATGTCACAAAGAACAGGGATATAACGATAATAATGGGAGACGCAAAAGTTGGAAAGGGGTAAGTAGAAGATCTTATTGGTGATTTTGGGTTGGGCACAAGAAATCAAAGGGGGGGATAGATTGACACAGTTCTGTCAAGAGCAAGACAAGATGATTACAAACACATACTTTAAACTGCCTGATAGGAGGGTTTATACTTGAAAATCACCCGCTGATAACACCAAACACGTAGTTAGGAATCAAATTGATTACGTCTTAATTATTAAAAGGTACCGAAACTACATAATGTCGACTAAGGCTTATCCTGGAGTAGATGCAGCAACAGATCATAATCCAGTAATAGTAAGGCTCAGAGTACGACTGAAGAAGCCAAAATCCCAACAAAACAAAAAACATCTTTAAAAGCCCAATAAGGAGAGAATAATTGACCAAGAATATTAACAACGAACTAAGTAAGATCAGAGTTGAACCGAATAAAGATCCAAACATAATATGGGATACCATCAAAACCACGATAACGACTTCAACAAAAGAGTTACTGCAAACAAATGATACTGTTCACAAACAAAAACCATGGATAACTGATGAAGTTTTAAAACTAATGGAAGAGAAAAGAACGTACAAAAATATAGACAACAATGCATATAACCATATACATAGTGAGATAAGAAAAAGAATATGTGAAGCCAACGAAAAGTGGTACAGAGAAAAATGTGCGGAGATAGAAGATTTGACAATGAAACACGATGATCTTAACCTCTATAAAAAAATAGGGAGGTGGCTGGTATAAAAAGGCAAAACCAAAGCATAATCCCAGACACTGCAGGGAAGCTGGCAAGATGGTAGGAGTATATCCAGGAACTATTCGACGATGACAGACAACAAGAAATGGTAGAAGAGAACACAGAAGGAGATTTGGGACCAACAATAACAAAGGAAGAGGTAATGCACGCGGTAAAAATGACAAAGTCCAGGACCCGACGAAATTCCAGGACAAATAATTAAACTAATCACAGAAGATCATAGAAGGCATATCGTTGGAACTATTTAACACAATATACAATACAGGAATCATTCCCCGCGAATGGGTTAGATCGACCTTCATTACATTACCAAAAAAGGTTAATGCAAAAGAATGTAATCACCGAACCATCAGTGTAATGAGTCACGCTCTCAAAATATTCGTAAAGATAATACACCAGAGAATTTTTAGGAAATTAGAACAAGATATTGGCGAAATCCAATTTGGCTTCAGAAATGCAATGGGAACAAGAGAAGCCTTGTTTGCCTTCAATGTGTTGACTCAAAGATGCATGGACATCAAACAGCCGATGTATGTCTGTTTCCTTGACTACAACAAAGCATTTGATAGAGTCCGCCACAACCACCTCATTCAGTTACTTAAAGGTAAAAATATAGACATGAAAGATATTAGAATAATAAATAATTTATACTACAGCCAGACGGCTAATATTAAGGTGGACAATGAACTCCCAGAAGAAGTAAAAATACAACGTGGTGTAAGGCAAGGATGTGTACTATCGCCGCTATTATTTAATCTTTACTCGGAATAAATCATTCAGAGAGCGCTGGAAGCAACAACAATAGGAGTAAAGGTCAATGGAATACCCATTAACAATATCCGGTATGCAGACGACACCATACTCATTGCCGAAACAATAGAAGATTTACAGAGCTTAGCAGATCAAGTAGTGACGAGTAGCGAGGAGAGCTGATTTACCTCAAATATCAAAAAGACCAAATTTATGACCATTACAAAATCAGTTCAGCAACAGGATAACCTATGGATCAACGGAGAACTAGTAGATAAAGTCAGTAAATACAGGTACCTGGGAACAAATGTCAATGAAAATAATGAGTACGCTGAAGAAATTAAATCAAGAATTGGACAAGCCAGAACCATATTTAACAGAATGAGAAGCGTGTTATGCAGTAGAGATCTTAACTTACAACTTAGAGTCAGAATATTGAGATGCTACGTTTTCTCGGTGTTGCTATATGGGATGGAACCATGGACGTTAAAGAAAGATATAAGTGATCGACTAGAGGCATTTGAGATGTGGTCATATAGAAGGATCTTGAGGATAAGTTGGGTAGACATGGTAACAAATGAGCAGGTACTGGGAAGAATGAGAAAAGAAAAAGAAATATTGTACACAATTAAAATAAGGAAGCTGCAATATCTGAGCCACGTGATGAGATGTGAGAAATATGTACCTATTGTTGCAGAATATTATGCAGGGAAAGATACGGGGAAAGAGAAGCAGAGGAAAAAGACGCATTTCCTGGCTAAATAACCTGAGAAACTGGTACAACTGTAGTTCCGTTGAGTTGTTCAGAGCTGCATCATCAAAAGTGAGAATAGCCATGATGATAGCCAACCTTCTAAGAGGAGACGGCACTTGAAGAAGAAGATGGTACTCTTAGTCTGCGCAACGTATTAAAGATTACCATCTTTACAACCTATCTCATAGATACCCGACATTTCAGTGGCTTTATCTTTATCTTTCGTATTACCTAACAAATTTCTAAAATTATTTTTGTCGAAAAAGTTAGCTGCAAATCGGCTTTCTTAAAAATGCTCTCAAGACCCCTTGTACGCGGTTGAAAACGTAGGCAAACAATTTTTTTTCTACTGTATGTTTCTTGAATGCCGTGCATTCCGCTAATATTTTCTTTCTTCTGTGTCTCTTAATCAATTTTTCCACTAAGCAATCCGAATATCCGTTTTATTTGGCCACTTTTACTTAAGGGAAAATTTATCAATCTATTTACTAAGAAATTTCTTCTGTGGCCATTAATCAATTTTTCCACTAAACAATCCGAATATCCGTTACATTTAGCCACTTTTTATGTACTGTGATTCTATACTATATCTACTCTTACTTAAGGGAAAATTTATCAATCTATTTGCTAAGAAATTTAAACCAGTCGTTTTTTGTGCAAACGTATGATGTGAGTCATTTGAAATGTAACTTAGAAAAGTTTTCAGTGAAAGTTCTAGAAAATTTGTCGATTGAAAAGTTAAGTTATAAGCATTTTATTTTTTAAACAATTAATAAAGATATACTTAGGTAAAAAAGTCAATAAATGAATGCTAATAGTCGTATAAATTGTAAACGGTGAATGATACAAAAAAATATTTAACAAAAAAGATGAGAAATGCAATTATCTACAATAAAGGTCATTACCCTTTTTGGCCTAAAGTGCACGGTTACGGAGATATAGGCCGAAACCATTTTTCTCAAAATGGCGGCCCTTCCGCCCTCCTAATTTGTAAGGATTTTGTGTTTTTACATTCAGTACGTCATTCTCAACCTATCTATCAACAAAAATAACTCCTGCAGTTTAATACATTATGGACAAGAGTAACGGGCTCCTCTATTGCCTGTACTATACCTATTTTTAGACCTGTCACACGCATGGCGTCAAGTGGTCCAATGCAACAATAATATGCTGTCGTACAGTGGGGTTTGACGTTTCATAACAACCTCTTCACAAATTACGTATTTTACTAATATTTAAGTGCATACAGTTGGAGGTAATAAAAATGAAAACGATTAAATTTAGTGCTGCGATCTTTATTATCTGAAAAAAAAACAGTATAGTCGTAACTTCAACCGCATTTAACTGACTATTTGATTGCGATTGACTTTGTTTCAAGTGTGTAGTTGGACTTTTATCACGTTACTCACCACGTGACGTCATAGGAGGGGGCGGGGCATATGCGCAATATCATATCTCTTCTAAGTCATTATATCATGACACTGAAATATGGTCCATATCTTTGACTATATATCAGAGAATAGACCCGGCACACAGCCGAATTGTTTGAAGCCAACATTCAAGGGACTCTATGTTTACATCGGTCCTCTGCTCTAATTGGGTGGTGGCTCAAGCGTTGCCGCTATGTGATAATTCATCCTTAAATCGCCGAATATGATGACACGTTGAGAATGGTAAATTTATTACTTTTCTGTTACTTAAGACATTACACTTACATTAGGGCTTATTTATGATTGTAAAGATTTACTAACGTTGTATTTCTTGGTTTCTCCCTTCTTTATGTAAATGTAACCAGAAAACTCAATTTAAAATCTTTATTTTGCTGCATGTGAAGTATCTAGATTTGTATTAATCCACAGTTGTGGCTTGTATTTGTCTGTGAATAGTATGCAAGTATACTGAGAATTTATTTTTATGTGTTACCTTGATTTGCAATAAAGGTTTTGAGTTTTGTTTTTGCAAAATGATGAAAAAGTATATTGCTTGTAGAAGATTACCTGGGGATGTGGCAACAATGTCTCTGCACGCGTAAGCACATTGCTGTTTGCGATTTTCAGTGGCGACACGTCAGTTTGGCACTATTTTTAGGTTTCCACGTACTAAAGAGGGGAGATAAACATGGTGCTCTGCCTTAAATATAAAATCGGATACGCTGCCGAAATATTCTTATTTATGTTCACAGAATTTTAATAAAGACTTTTATTATTTACCCAAGTGGAAGAAGGGTGTTAAGAACGCAGCGTCTCCATCAATTTTAAGTTCTCCAGTGCCTTCTACTTCTGGCATGAAAGCTCTTGCTCATGCGGAAAGAAGGTGAATAATTCTTATTAGCTTCCTATTTTGTAAACCTTTATTATTGTTAAAATTAATAAATTAGCCGATAAAAATTGCAGTCATAGTTTTGAAGAAAATAAAGATAAATCATCGTTATCATCAGCTCTCACTGCCTTGGAACTATCATGTTCAACAGGTGCGGCACTTGACAGCTCTCCTGAATTAACACCAAAAGCTAACATTACTCCAGGTCAAAAGTAAGTTAATATTCCTGGACTTAGAATTGAGTGAAAAATACTAGAAGCCATTTTAAAACATTATACTCCGTTAACTGAAAACTTATCAAATATCGTCCATTTTTTAGGAAAAAACTTCGTTATTTTGTAGATATTTTCAGTTTATCAGGAACTCCAAAAGCATCTTTAAAAAATGGTCTATTGCTAAACGAGTAATAAAAAACAAATAAGTTTTGATGGAGCAGCTGCAAATAAAAGCATGGTTAAATGTTTAGGAGTAAATTTAGATACATTTATTCAAGAAGGTTTAAAGGCTTATTTGCCGCATCCTGTAACCCATGAAAATGTATATATTTTCCTAGATGCTTGTTACATGATGAAATTAATAGGAAATTATCCGGCAAGTTGTAGATATATAAGACATAGCAGCAGACAAATCAGGTGGTCATTTCTAGAAAAACTGGTAGAGCTGCAAGATATTGAAGGTTTTTTCTTAAAAATTTTTTAAATTTTTGTTGAAAACACTTTTTACTGAATTTGTATAGAAAAAAATCGCTTATGACGAGATCACAGCATTACAACATTGAGACTTTCGAACATTTTATTCGAGAAATCATTTCTATAAAAATTCACTACCATAACGCACTTGCTGCGTCCAAACCTTTTAGTTAATAGTATACTTAAATAATGTATATGTAGTTAAACATGTTTTAAATTTTATTTTATTATTTTAATTGTATTTATGAAAATTTCAATCCTAATTCTCGAGACGCCTATGGTGTCGAGGACCGTGTAAACAAACCTTTGATTCCATGTTGGTTTCAAACATTACAACGCATCGCATTGGGAGATGCCTGGTCTATCCGTAGGTAGATAGTCAAAGGTCCATATTCACGTCATGCACAATATTAATAGCGGCAAATTTAAACATCTTAGAGGGCATGGCACAGCATTGATTATTATATGCTGTGGCATGGCTATTATTACCCCCTTCCACAATTACCATCCTATCCCCTATAACATTTCTTATTCATAAAGTAAAAACTATCTATTTACAGGCTGATAATAGGTGAATCAGCGGCAAGATGTGAGGGTTGCGATTTTCCCATATGTAATCCTAGATGTGAAGGGCTGAGGAATCCAGAGAAACACGGCCACGAGTGTATTATACTCAGTCTGAGAGAAGTCAAGGCTATCAATGGACTTCATGAATTCTACAGGTAACTACATAATTGTTTTGAAACCCAATAGCCGATTAAACATTTAATTAAGCGCCGACGTGGCTTTGTTTGCAAACCAAAAAATTTTGATACGTTCGTTCCGATCAGAGTTTGCGTCCTAGACAGAGCGAGTAAATTTGTTCGGTCTGAAAATGTATTGAACATGTTCTACCATCCCATGCAGTTCCTTTATTTGTACCGCTAATGGCCTCAGCAGTTAACGTGGTTCATCAAGTAAAAGAAAACATTTAATTGTAAATAGTAATAAACTTGTTTAAAAAGCGATAATAAAAAACGCAAAAATACATTAATTTGCTTAACGGTAACCACTACCTGCTTCAGCAGCCAGTTTATCCATCGAAAGAGATCTAAATATTTAAACAAGATAGTGTTACATCTCGCTTTGGTGTTAACATAGGAAAGCACTTGCACCGAATTCTGGAATCCTTAAACTAATCCAAGAGATACTGCAAAATGTCGTCAAGAGTTCTGATCTAACAGACTGAGATGACTGTTTCGCAACTACCCAAAGTAGCTTACCACCATGACCTAACATCAACAGGTCCTTAAGAAACCGTATTTAAATATAATTGGACAGTTTATTAGCTGCAATAACTCGTTATTTATATAGAGTGTGTCCTCAAACTAATCCAAGAAATCCTGCAAAATGTCAACCAAGAGTTCTGATCTAACAGGCTTTCGCAGCTACCCAAAGAGCTTACCACAGTGACCTAACATCACTGGTTCTTTAAAAAACCGTACATTTATAAATTGAATTAGACAGCTTACTAGCTATGCAATAACCCGCTATTTATTGAGCGTATAGCCTCAAACTAATCCAAGAAATACTGCAAAATGTCGACCAAGAGTTCTGATCTAACACGCTTTGATAATGTTTTTGCAGCTACCCATAGTAGCTTACCCCAGTGACCTAACAACACGGGTTCTTTAAAAAACCGTACATATCTAAATAGAATTAGACAGCTTACTATCTGCAATAACCCGTTTTATTGATCGTTTGTCCTCAAACTAATCCAAGAAATACTGCAAAATGTCGACCAAGAGTTCTGTTCTAACAGACTTATCTTACCACAGTGACCTAATATCACTGGTTCTTAAAAAAACCTTACCTATCTAAATGGAATTAGACATCTACCTAGCTATGCAATAACCCGTTATTTATTTTGCGTGTGTGTCCTCAAACTAATCCAAGAAATACTGCAAAATGTCGACCAAGGGTTCTGACTTAACGGGCTTAGAAAACTTTTTCGCAGTTACCCAAAATAGCTCACCACAGTGACCTAATATCACTGGTTCTTTAAAAAACCGTACCTATCTAAATGGAATTAGACAGCTACTTAGCTATGCAATAGCCCGTTATTTATTGAGCGTGTGTGTCCTCAAACTAACAGAAGAAATACTGCAAAATGTCGACCATGGGTTCTGACCTAACAGGCTTAGATAACTTTTTCGCAGCTACTCAAAATGGCTTACCGCAGTGACATAATATCACTGGTTTTTTAAAAAACCGTACCTATCTAAATATAATTAGACAGCTTACTGGCTGCAATAACCAGTTATTTAGTGATCATGTAATAAATACTGCAAAATGTCGATCAAGAGTTCTAATCTAACAGGCTTAGATAACTTTTTTGCAGCTTCCCAAAGTAACCTACCACAGCGACCTAACATCACTTGTTCTTTAAAAAATGGTATCTAAATATAATTAGACAGCTTATTGGTAGCAATAACCCGCTATTTATATAGAGTGTATCCTCAAACTAATATAAGAAATACTGCAAAATGTCGACCAAAAGTTCTGATCTAACAGGTTTAGATAACATTTTTGCAGCTGCCAAAAGTAGCTTCCCACAGTGACCTAACATCACTCGTTCTTTTAAAAACCATACCTATTTAAATAGAAGTAGACATCTTACTACCTACAATAACCCGTTATTTATTGAGCATCTGTCCTTAAACCAACCCCAGAAATACTGCAAAATATCGACCAAGAGTTCTGATCTCACAAGCTTAAATAACTTTTCCACAGATACCCAAAATAGCTTACCACAGTGACCTAATATCATTGGTTACCTAAAAAACCGTACATATCTAAATAGAATTAGACAGCTTTTTATCTGGAATAATTCGTTAATTATATAGAGTGTGTGTTCAAACTAATCCAAGAAATACTGCAAAATGTCGACCAAAAGTTGTGATCTAACAGGCTTAGATAACTTTTTCGCAGCCACCCAAAGTAGATTCCCGCTGTGACCTACCATCACTGGTTCTTTAATAAGCCATATCTAAGTGGAATTAGACAGCTTATTAGCTGCAATGACTCATTTTTTACATAGAGTGTGTCCAAAAATCTGTATCTGCTTGATATTATTACCTTGAAGGTCGTACAGTGCTGATTATGATGGTCAAAAGAGAAAATAAATTTGCAGCCCTGTTTTAAAAGGTACAGTTGTTTAAAATTGCCAGTAGAATCTATTGCTTACTTGAATTTAAATGTATTTTAAGCAATTCGGATAGACAGACAACCGTTTCAAATCATAACCTTTTTGAAAACTATATTTTTGTTCATAAAAAAGATATAGATTTGCATCACAGGCAGAGGAAAATAAATTTTGCCTACTTGAGAGTTAATTATAATGTCTTTCAATCTCCTAATAACCCTAGTTTTTGAAGTGCTCTATATATATATATATATATATATATATATATATATATATATATATATATATATATATATATATATATATATATATATATATATATATATATAAGAAGAGTTAAGGGCAAAGCCGCAAGGAGACAACCGCATACACGTGTTTCAAGCTTATTAGCGGTTGTCTCCTTGCGGCTTTGCCTTTAACCCTTCTCCTTATATATATATATATATATATATATATATATATATATATATATATATATATATATATATATAATTGCATGCATATATCTAACCATGTTATATATAAATAAATAAAACAAAAAACAAAATAAATACTTGAAAATATGTAATCCATGTTGTTATCACAGCTACATTCAGAGTCAGGGGTAAATTACAGTCAGTTATCCAGCAGAACCTGAAATTTTAAATAATTAACTATATGTATTTGCTAGTAAGAGGATTGATGACATTATTAAAGTTACCTGTTAAGCCATAGAAATTTTGTATTGCAGCTATAACGGAGAATTAAAGTATATAGGATAATGGACTGCATAAATACAAAGTTAAAGTGAAATAAATCCTAAGACAAAACGTTATAAACAATTCTAAATCAAGTCCGTGAAGCAAGAAAAAACTGTGTTCGACAAAGTACAAATTCATGAACCTCTGGTGATTTGTTTAGTTATAAGTTTAATAAAAATATGTTAATATATATATATATATATATATATATATATATATATATATATATATATATATATATATATATATATATATATATATATATATATATAGGGAAGTAGGAACCAATTAATTAGTAGTTAAGGAAAGAATTTGTTAATAATAGGGCTAAATAAGGTGTGACATTTTGATAAAAATCTATAGGTTAGAAATTTGAACTTACAAACATATTTTTGACTAACCTGACTTTAATCCAGTTATTTAATTAATGATCGAAAGGAAGTAGTGTTCTTTGACTCATTTTATAAAAAATCTGCCATGTGATTGGACTTACCTGAAAATTAAGACGTTAATTGGTTAAAGCAAATTTTAAACACTAATTATCAGATTTGATTGGTGAGAACAAAAACATCTGATAATATCCGGGATGATTAAGAACGGGACTGTTAACAAAAACCTAAAGCAAGCAAGAAGCTAACAGCGAGCAGATTAGTAAAAACGTTTAAAAAAGTTAAAAACGCCCTAACAAACCTAAAAAGTATATAGAAGCATTATATTTACCAAGATTAAACTGTTGAAAAACTTCAAGCAAGGCTATTAGTACGTATAACAAGAAAACAGCCAATAGTGGAAAATCCCAATAGACGCTGCAGTTTGAAAACCAGGTATTTCATCAAATATTAGCAAATTAACAGTATAATTTCAGTCCATAAGTGCAAATAACCTTAATATTATAACAATCTGTCCAATTGGAGTGGTAATGACATTTACGAACAACTTCTGCCAAAATATAGCAGTAAACCCGAGTTTACATATGAAGAACGAAAGAATACCAAAAGAGGGCACCACGCGACAAATTCAAGTAAGCTCATAAAATTTATATCTACCATTTTAAGATTTCATCTCCATAGTTACGAATAGTGAATTTTTTAAATAAAAATTCACTAAAACGTAGAAAAGTGCGGGTCCCATGGCAACAAAAATCATAAATTAATATAACTGGAATGTCAAAATAAAACAGGTTCAGATAAAACATTGCATTTTAAATAGTGATAAGTAAACTTGTAATCGTCTTTCAAACTGTAAGATTTAATTATATATATATATATATATATATATATATATATATATATATATATATATAGGTATATATATATATATATATATATATATATATATATATATATATATATATATATATATATATATAAATGATCCAAATAAGGCTAATAGTTAAAGAGAAATAAATTTTGTAGTCAATTTTCATTAATAATCAGTAATATAAAATAAATGTTGTAAAGTTTTTTTTACAATTTCTTTAAGATTTATTAAGTCATCTTTCCATTGACTAAAATAGCATATAGCCAAATTAAAACAGGTTTAACCATGATACAAATAACGAGAGATATGATATTCAGACTACCTATTTTTAGACCTGTCACGCGCATGGTGTCAAGTGGTGAGTCCAATGCAACAATAATATACTGTCGTACAGTGGGGTTTGACGTTTCATCACAACCTCTTAACAAATTACGTATTTTACTAATATTTAAGTGCATACAGTTGGAAATAATAAAAATGAAAAAGATTAAATTTAGTGCTGCGATCTATAATTATCTGAAAAAGACAATATAGGGGTAACTTCAACCGCATTAGACTGATGTATAGAAACTTTTTGATTGCGAATGACTTTGTTTTAAGTGTGTAGTTGGACTTCTATAACGTTACTCACCGCGTGACGTCATAGGAGGGGGCGGAGCATATGCGCAATATCATATCTCTTCTAAATCATTATATCATGGGTTCAACAACAGCACCATAGATGCTGGAGAGTGTTAGAATGTTCACTTTAGAATCCAACACTCAAATATTCCCTATAGAGAAGGAGACACTCAAAGGTAGCCATGGTAAATAAACCAGAATAAAAAAGAACAGGTAAATATTTATTTTCTCAGAACATATATGGATTATATATACATTTAAAATTAATACAAAAAAGGAAATTCCATAGACTAAGAGTATAATAATAATAATAATAATAATAATAATAATAATAATAATAATAATAATAATAATAATAATAATAATAATAATAATAATAATTATAATAATAATAATAATAATAATAATTTGACATTTAAAAGAAATATTAGTTTTGCTATAAAGGTATATAACGTGTGTCCTAAAATAAAGAGACACTGTTGGTAGATTAACATAACATTTATTTTGAGCAAAACAAAAAGGCGCCCAACATTCAAAATTAAAAACTATACTTAAATTACTATCATCTATTTACAAAATAAACATTCTATACATTCTACATTATCCAAATACAAAAATTAAATAATTTAACACCTAAAATACTTATAAAATATAATTACACATATATAATTTAAAATATACAATATACACACCCTCATATACTATAATTGTCCCACAAACAAAACAATATACACAAATTACATCTTCGTTTACAATTATATATATATATATATATATATATATATATATATATATATATATATATAAACTTTAAAATTACGACATTTCAGAAATTTTTCGTCTTACCTGTCTAATTGCGTATATGCGTGGATTAACAAAATGATAAAGAATTTCCTTTTTTTCTTTTATGTATGAAATTAGTTATAATCAACAGCCTTCCGGACTCATAATTGTAAATCAAAATGCTGTCGGAGTTTATATCTTTATAAGCTACCATTTCCAAACAGACAACAACCAAACAAAACTATTTTCCTGTGTTTTAGAGATTTAGGCATGATCTCAGAGGAACAGCAAGTTTTGTAAATGACTCGAACAATAGAACATCCGAGAAAGGCGCGAATTCTATTCGCCGAAGCAGCTGTTTTTTAAGTAGTTGAGCATGATAACTGAAAGTGAGTACAGCATATTGTAACAGGCAGAAATTCATTTTACATCTAGAGTTTTTCGCTCCATAAACTACAATTTCCAAACAGACAACAACCAAACAAAACTACTTTTCAATGTTTGGGAAATTGGAATAGCATCTCAGACAAACAGGAAGCTTTGTAAAAGAGTTTCATAATGTAGCTTGTGAGAATTGCGCGAACTACACAGTTAAAGCAGCTAATTGCGAAGTTGTTGAACAAGATGAACCAACGTGTACAAGATATATCGAGACAGGCAGGAATTCACTTTACGCCCACCCAAAAAATCTTACCCCTATAACTATCTCAAAGTTCAAGCACTTCAAGAACATGAGTATCAACCATGGGAATTTATTATTGCACTTGATTGTAAGGATATTTCGCTTAAAATCCATATTTTGCAAGAAATATTTTGTGTGTCCTAAAATTTTATTTACTGATGTGGCTATTTTTAACGTCTAGAACGCCTATTATTTAGAAATAAAAAATCAGCGAATTACAAAGCGGAGCCTACTAACACCGTGTTTCTGTTAATATCTGAATAAAATTTACGATGAAAATGCACATAACGTGATTGTAAAATGTGTTTCTTTACAGACAGGACACTCTATTAGCATTACGATGTCTCATATTGCAGAAGATAAATCCCAAAAAATACGCTAGACTAATGGAAATGGAATCACACATGGATAAACGAGGCGAACGCACTGAAGCCTACAAGTAAGTATAGAGCTATTATAAATATGATTATAACTTTTAGCAGTTATATTCTTAGTTTAGTGCTTGAATTAACGACAAATTGACTGCCCACATTGTTTTTAGGGACGTGGAAACTCGCGTGGTGGATTACTTAAACGACAATTTCTTTGGTCCGCTGAAAATTCTAGAGGGTCGTACAGGACAGTCACTCTTGCCAGATGTGTCCAAGACCACAATTCACAAGATTTGTGGCATCATTGATGTGAACGCGCTGGAAATCAACCAGGATGCTGAGGTTTCGGCACTGTATCCCACAGCGTATCTTTTGCAGCACGACTGTCTGCCGAACACCCTTCACACGTTTGACGACGAGAGGCAAAGCTTCCGGATAACAGTACGGGCAGCACAGGAGATTAAGAAAGGAGACCATATCACCACCATGTATACTCATGCACTCTGGGGCACGCAGGCTAGGAGAGAACATCTCAGAGAAACAAAGTATTTCTCTTGCAAGTGCAGACGATGTAAAGATCCAACTGAATTAGGCACCTACCTCAGCGCTCTTCGTTGCTTAGGTAAAATTAGACATAAATTATGAATGTAAGGCTAGATGCATTCTCACAACAATTAGAACCGTAGACCGGTTTCGCTCTAATTAGAGCTCGTCAGTACGGCATACTAATTGCTGCGAAAATACACCTATAAAGTAATACGACTATGGTAACCAGCCTTCCAACACTAAGTGAGTGGTGAACGTGCCGCCACCTAGTTGCGTAACCAAGCAGTATGTTGTCACGCCAGCTCCAAATAACACAAAGTGTTAAAAAATAGAGACTGTATACAACCAACTAACAATTTTAGTAAATTTTTATCCCTGGCCCATTTGTACCCCAACATAAGGACAAAGTATGTAAGGCTAGATGCATTGTCAGAACAATTAGAACCGTGGACTGGAAGATGCATTCCGTTTAAAAATTAAAAATTAAATTTTCGGTAAATTTGCAAACTAGCACATGGGGAGTGTTTAGAAAAATATTTTCCGAAATATGCTTAGAACCCCTTCTCGATTTCAAAACCACATGAAGAATTTCTTGCAAATAGTCCATAAGAAAGTTACGGCACCAAAAGTGAATAGGGGTGCTGGGCGGAGAAGAATATAAAAAGAAAATGTGAGCGGAAAGTGCGAAAGAAACAGCTTAGTTGGACCTCTTTAAGCTGCCTTTATCCTATTTTGCAGCTATACCTCCTTAAAACCCTGTTTACCGCGCGCAAAACCTCTATATTCACCGCAGGTCCCGTAACTTTCTTAGGGGTTGCTCCAAAGGAATTTTTCCTGTTTACATTGTTCTTGTTTATGCATTTAGAGTACTTGTAGGCATGCATAAGGGGAAGGAGAACCCCCGCGACAAAGCAGCGAACCAAGATTTTCAATTTATGTTTAAGTTGTTATCGCATTTCATTTTTTCTAATATTTTTCCAAAAATCATTTTGAGGTTGCCTTGTTTGTCAGTCTTACATAGTAAGCTGCAATACTTTATCATTTTAAAAAAGTATGGATACAGCAACCGTAAATAAGTGTTGGAAAAGGTATGTGTGCAGCAAACACATTATGGTGTACAGGGGGCGCCAACATCAAGATTTAACATATCCTTTTCGAATATATGTGGCCTAAATTCTAACCTGAACCAGGCTAACAGGCCCCAAATCCTCTTCCTCATCGAAACCCAAATCAGTGCCAAAACAGCCACTAATCACCTTAATTTCTCGGGGTATGAGCGTCTTACTTCCTTTAGATTGCATGGAGACGTGTGCGCATACGTCCGTAGCAATCTACCCTGCACCAGACTTCTCAATTTAGAAGTTGGAAGATAAGACATACCATAAAACTCTCTCTCAGGGCTGCAACTAAATTCATCTGTTGCATTTACTGGTCACCCACTGACAACAACTTTGTCCAGCTCTTTGACTACATTTCTGAAAAAACAAACTGACTTCTGAATATCCTTCCTCCCAGGTCATTATTCTTGGTGACTCCAATGTCCATAATAAGGAATGGCTAGGATCTTCAAAAACCGATCCACAAGGTAGAGCAGCGGAGGCATTTGCAGTCAGCAATTCTTTAGCTAATATGGTTCAGCAACCTACTTACTTTCCTCGCATCCCAACACACAGCTCAAATCCCTCGGATCTCCTTCTTACTACAAAACCTGAATGCTATAAGATATCAGTCACCCCCCCCCCTGGTCGCTCAGACCACGGCATGGTCACTGCTTCCTGCGCAATGCAACCCGAGGAAAGCCACTGGCCTTGACGAGATCTCAACAATTGTTATCAAAAAAATGCGCACCAGAACTTGCTCCTGTCCTGACTCGTCTATTTCAGATATCTTACAATAAAGGCATATTCCCTAGTAACTGGAAAACTGCTCGAATACAACCCATCCCCAAGAAAGGATCCAAAGCGCTTCCCAGCAACTACAGGCCCTATTCTCTCCTTTTAGTCGTCTCTAAAGTGATGGAAAAGTATATGAACACCGAATAAGTAACATTTCTTGAAAAACACAGTCTAATCTACGACAGGCAGTATGGATTCCGTCAGCGCAGATTCACTGCCGACCTCCTTACCTTTGTCTCCCATTCTTGTAACAAGTCTATGGAACTACACGGCGAATCCCAGATTGTCGCTCTAGACATATCCAAAGCATTCGACCAGGTCTGGCACGCAGCGCTGCTTAATAAACTTCCGGCCTATGGCTTACCACCAAAACTCTGTACCTGGACAGCATATTTCCTCTCCAATCGGAGCATTTCTGTTGTGTGGATGGCCATTCCTCTAAACTGTAGCCAATTAATCCAGGAGTTCCTCAAGGTTCAGCGTTAGCCCCTACTTTGTTTCTTCTCCACATTAATCACCTCCTCTCTAGCACATCCAACCCAGTTCACAGTTACGCGGACGACAGCACCCTCCACTCAAATATAAAATACTCTAAGCCTATCTATCTATCCCAATTAGATGAGGATCGCAGACTCATGGAGCGTTCTGTCTCCGTGGATCTCCAAAAAATATTAGACTGGGGAAGTAGAAATATTGTACAATTCAATCCCACCAAATATCAGTCTTGCTTTCTTTCTCATAAGAGATACACCAGCCCTAGACCCATCACAATGTTCATCCAAGTTATTCAAAGTAATGAGTCCTTTCTCTTGTTGGCATTTCTGTGGATCGAAATCTCAATTGGCACCAACATTTCAGATCAATTGCAGAAGCGGCTGCTAAACAATTAGGTTTCCTCTTCCGGGCTCGCAAATACTTTTCGCCAGCTAATCTCTATACCTTATATACTTCACAAATAAGGCCAAAACTTGAATACTGATCCCACATCTGGGGTCCAGCTGTCGCTTTTACACTCGCTAACCTGGAGTTCATTCAAAAAAGAGCTATACGTCTCATCTGTGACCCTACCCTCACCCAAATGCTGCATCCCTTGCCCACCGACGTGCCGTTGGCGACCTCTCTCTCTTTTATAGATATCTGCACGGGCACTCCTCAGAGGAGCTTTCTTCCATACTTCCTCCACCTGCTGCCCCAAACAGATCTACCAGGGGAACAGAGCGAATACACCCTTTTACTGTCCAGGTCACCAGACATAGAACATCTTGTTATGCCCGCTCGTTTGTCACGAGGACTTCCAAATTGTGGAATTCCTTGCCGGCACATGTTTTTCCTTCTCTTCCGAACCTCCAAACCTTCAAGTCCAGAATTAACAAGCTGCCTCTTTCCTCCTTGTCAACACCCACGGTACGATAGTATTTAGGCTGTAAGCCCTCGTGGTGTGTTGTAGAAATTAAAAAAAAAGAGATTTGTGTGCAGCAAGTATGCTGTGGTAGAAATTTTCGTAAAAATATTTCAAATCCGATAGGTCAATAAATTTTCTATTAAGCTAGAATCTTCAATCTTGAACCATAATAACACCTATGTAAACGCACCGTGGGTACTAAATTTAAGAAAAATCCGTCATGACTATATTAAAACCATTATTTTTTATTCAAGAGCCATAGGAAAATAGATTTGATCATCTAATGTTTTTTGTTTCTTTTCCTGGAGGGCTAAAAGAACCCCAAATCGTATTTTTAATCATAACTCTATTTTTTCAAATGGAACGAGGGTGGCTCATGAGTATATTCGGCAAAAACATTTTTTTACAAATAATTTGCTACCACATAAATGGTATTTCGAGTTAAATTTTCATTATAAATCGTTTATTTTAATTTCATATGATTGTTAAGCGTAATGGCATTTGTAATAAGTAGGCCTGGAAATAACAATTTGTTGATATTTGGCAATGAAGTCAAATTGTTATTTCCAGGGCTACTCATTAAAAACGTCATACGCTTATGGCAAATTCCAATGTTGTAATCATATAAAATTATAAAAATTCTGGACGTAGCAAGTGCGTTATGGTAGTGAATTTTCATAAAAATGTTTTTAATAGCAAATATGTGTTTTTTTTTCAGAAAGCAGGCATCAAATTTGGTTACCAGTATAACCTATATAGTAAAAACAATGTGCCATGTTTCATCAAAATAACTTTATTGTTTGAAAACGTACAGAAATTTCCGAAAGTAAACTTAAAATGTAACCGAAAAAATCCGTTTCTTGGTCAACCTTATAGGTTAATAGCAAATTGAGCTTTTCAAATATGAAGCATTTAATCAAAATTCGCTACCATAACGCACTTGCTGCGTCCAGAATTTCTTAACTTACAAACATGCATTATATTTCGATGGAAAATGCAAAAACATAAGGCGTTTTCCACAACAACAAAAATATTTGTATCACCAACGACTTATGGGCCACTCTGTGATGGTAGCAATAATTTTTTAAGGTGTAGCTCAAGACACCGTATAATTAATGTATACAATATGTTTTCATATCTTGTATAATAACGGATATATTGAGCTTTATTGATTTTTTACGAAAATTCTACAAAAATTATATACCATTAAACGATAAATTCTATAGCTAAGGCTACTGCCAAGCATCAGAGAAAAGGGTCTATTTGAAATGAATTTTCTGGAAATATTTTAGTAAAATGAAGGACGATGACGGTTGAAACTAAGACTTCAGGGTTTGTAAAACATTCTTCTTAAGACATTTTCTTTCCATAGCCCGTATTAGATTCAAGTTCTTTGCCTAAATGTTGCGAATTTTGACGTTTTCAATTGTCACTTTGACGTTTTGAGGAAAACCCCAATTTATTTTTCTTTAAATGCCCATAACTTTTTTGTCTTTTGACCTACAGAGCTAAATTTTGGTAGGCGCCTCACCTATAATGACATAAATCAGCGTACCAAATTTGGTTGCCCTTACTTTGTTAACTCCGGAGATATAAATTTTTTTTGAAGGAAAACCCAAAATTTTCCGGGAAAACCTGGGCCGATTTTTCTGACTAACGAACTTATCCAAGCCATTTGCAAAAGGAAGGTATTCACCAAATTTGATCAAAATCGGCCCATTATTTTTTGAGTTATCGGTGTGATACATACATATATATATATATATATATATATATATATATATATATATATATATATATATATATATATATATATATATATATATATATATATATATATATATATATATATATATATATAAACATATAAAAATTGAAACTGACCCCGGATATGGGTTCTGGGGGGCCTAATTAGCGCTCATTTGAAGAAATTTTTTCAAAATTCAAAAGTCGGGATCTCCTCATTAGTGAATTTTTTTTAAGAAAATTCACTAAAATGAAGTTATGATTAAAAAAATAGGATTTGGGGATCTTTTAACCGGTCACGAAAAGAGCCAAAAAAAATTGGATGATCAAATCTATGTTTCCATGGCTCGTTGATTAAAAAAATAATGGTTTTAATATAGTCATGACACTCTAGACTGAAATTTAAAATATGAATATTTTTTAAGCGAAAATGTTAAAGGTTGACATATAAATTGTCGTTGTATTTAGAATGTCATTTTCTATCAAATAAACCAAAAAAATACCGGAGGTTCAATTAAAAAATCAAAAGCTGCAGACATTTCCGGTGAAATCGGAAGTGACCGAACTGAATACGCCAGTCAATCTGGATTTATGTCATACCATACCAAATTTCATATTTTTATCTCAAAAAATCAAAAAGTTATTGCGGTGTGCCACTTTTGAAAAACACCGAGTATGTGAGCAACATCAATAATTGTATTTACAGGAACCGACAATGTGGTGTGTGGGGGCACCCAGCTCCCTGTGGATCCTCTGGATGACAAAACTGAATGGCGGTGCGACAAATGCGAGATACGACTAGATAACGGAGAGACAGCTTACTTGGTAAACCAGATAGGAGAGGAAGTAGACAGGGTACAACTGTCTAGTCCCACGGTCAGGGACCTCGAACAACTTTTAACCAAGATGCAGAATTTCCTTCACCTAAATCACTATCACGTCTACGCCGTCAAACACTCACTCGTGCAACTGTATGGCTATCAACAAGGGTATACATCATCGCAGATCAGCGATGATGCTCTCAAAAGGAAGACCACCATGTGCAGGGAACTGCTACAAACTACAAGGACTATTGATCCTGGAAACTCTAGGTATGCATACATAATTAGCAAAAAGTCTGGATGCAGTAAGTGCGTTATGTAAGTGAATTTTCATAAAAAAGTTTATAACAGCAAATATGCTGTATCAGGCGTCAATCTGGGTACCGGTATAGCCTATATAGCAGAACCAATGTACCATATTTTATCAAAATTAGTTATTGTTTGAAAATGTACAAAAATTTTCCGAAAATAAGCTTAACATATTTCCGAGAAAAGTGGTTTCCCAGTAGTAGCAAATTGAGTTATTGAAATTTGAAGGATTTAATGAAAATTCGCTACCAAAACGCACTTACTGCGTCTCGATTTTTTTTCTTACAAACATGCATCATATTTAGATAAAAAATGCAAAAATGCAATAATATAAGCGTGTTTGAGAACAAAACAATTCCAGGGATCACCAACGACTTATGGACCACCCGGTGATTGTCAAAATATTTTTATAAGATGCAGCTGAAGACACCCTATAATTAAAGAATACATTTTTTTCTCGTGTCTTGTAAAATAACAAATATATAGAGCTTTAGCGTAGAAATGTGTCACCTTGTATATATGCAAAGAAATAAAAAACCCTGGACGCAGCAAGTGCGTTATGGAAGTAAATTTTCATAAAAATGTTTTTAATTACAAATATGTCGCTCTAATGCGAGCAGGCATCAATTTGGTTACCGGTATAACCTATATAGTAGAAACAGTGTATTATATTTTATCAAAATAATTATTTAAAAATGTACAAAACTTTTCGGAAAATAAACTTTAAATGTAAAAACTGGTCTCCTAGCCAATAAACCTTAGGTTAATAGCAAATTGAGTTATTGAAATTTTAAACATTTAATGAAAGTTCGCAACCAAAACGCCCTTGCTGCGTTCATACAAAAATTTTCCGAAAATACAGTTAAATGTTGGTTTCCTAACCAACAAAACTTACGTTAATAGCAAATGAGTTATTGAAATTTGGAGGATTTAATGAAAATTTGCTACCAAAACGCACTTACTGTGTCCAGATTTTTTCTTACAAACATGCATCATGTTTTGATAAAATATGCTAAAATGCAGTAACGAATTTTTTCTACGAAAATTAGCTAAAAATTATAAACCGTTAAACCATAAACTTCACTAAACCTACAGCGAGAGCATCAACTTAACTAAACCGACAGCCAAAACATCAGAGAAAGGGTCTATTTGAAATGAATTTTCTGGGAATATATAAGTAAAATGAAGGACAATGACGATTGAAACTAAGACTTCAGGCTTTGCAAAACATTATTCTTCAGACATTTCCTTCCATAGCTCATATTAGTGTCAGGTTCATTGCCTAAATATTACCAATTTTGACGTTTAAAATCGCGATTCTGACGTTTTAAGGAAAAGCCAAATGTATTTTTCTTTGAATGCCTGTAACTTTTTTGTCCTTTAACCTAGGAAGCTAAATTTTGGTAGGTAACTTGCCTATAATGACGTAAACCCCCGTATAAAATTTAGTTGCCCTTACTTTGTTAATTTTGGAGATATAATTTTTTTTCGAAAGGAAACATAAAATTTTCCGGGAAAACCTCGGCGGATTTTCCTGGCTAACGAACTTATTCAAGCCACTTGCGAAAGGAAGGTACTCACCAATTTTGACGTTTAAAATCGCGATTTTGACGTTTTGAGGAAAATCCAAATTTATTGTTCTTTAAATGCCTGTAACTTTATTGTCCTTTAACCTACAGAGCTAAATTTTCGTAGGTATTTTACCCATAATGATATAAACCCTCTTGTGAAATTTGGTTGCCCCTACTTTGTTAATTCCGGAGAAATAATTTTTTTTCGAGTTTTTTCGAAAAAAAAAACCACAAAATTTTCCGGGAAAACCTCGTCTGATTTTCCTGGCTAACGAACTTATCCAAGCCACTTGTGAAAGGAAGGTACTCACCAGGTTTTATCAAAATCGGTCCATTCTTTTTTTAGTTATAGGTGTGACACATAAATATATAAATATAAATATATATATATATATATATATATATATATATATATATATATATATATATATATATATATATATATATATATATATATATATATATATATATAAACATATAAAGTCTGAAACCGACCTCGGATTTGGGTTCCAGGGGTCCTAATTAGCGCTCATTGAAAGAAATTTTTTAAAAATTCAAAAGTCGGGATCTCCTCATTAGTGAATTTTTTTAAAGAAAATTCACTAAAAACTGAAAGTAAACCCGGATATGGATTCTAGGGGCCTAGTTTGCGCTCATTTGAAGTAATCTTTTTAAAATCGAAAAGTCGCGGTATCCTCATTAACGAATTTTTCTACGAAAATTAGCTGAAAATTATAGACCGTTAAACCATAAACTTAACTAAACCTACAGCCAAAGCATCAGAGAAAAGGTCTATTTGAAATGAATTTTCTGTAAATATTTTAGTAAAATGAAGGCCAATGGTGGTTGAAGCTGAAACTTAAGGGTTTGCAGCATATTCTTCTTGGGACATTTTCTTTACATTATCCGTATTTGTTTCATGTTCTTTGCCTAAATGTTGCGAATTTTGACGTTTCAAATCGCACTTTGACGTTTTGAGGAAAACCCCTTTTTTTCTTGAAATGCCTATAACTTTTTTTTCCTTTCAACTTACAGACCTACATTTTATATACTATTTATAATAAAAACACGCGTACAAAATTTGGTAGCCCTTACTTTGTTATCTCCTGAGACACAATTTTTTTCCGAAAGAAAACACAAAATTTTCCGCGAAAACCTGGGCCGATTTTCCTGGCTAACGAAGTTATTGTGTGTCCCTTTTAAAATAAGACCCTCATTGAAGGCAGAAGTAGTCAAAGGTTGGCGCCACCCGGCTGACCATTAATATTTTCAAATCAATTTTCAAAGAAAACTGTATGAGATAGGTATAGGGTAATGTATACTTAAAAAAGAGGCAATTTAATGCTGAATCAGATACTGGGGACATATGGGTACCTTTACATTAAAAAAAATCAAATAATCTATGATTGAAAATTTTCAAATTTAAATGTATGTTATAAATAACAGTTATCTTAAAATCGTATTGTGTTTATAAAAACATGTAGAAATTTTTACGCTCTATGTGATAGTGAAAACCACATCTTTCTATCTTGCATGTCTTTAAAGATATCGGAATTTTTCTAAAGCGTTCCAATCGTAATTTTTTCTACAAAATGGCGAATAAATCCGAAATGGTACGAACTAGCCCGAATATGCTGTCATCAAGTGGCCCTTAAATTGAGCGTGTAATCCAAAAAGCGAATAATACATAGGGCATTCTATTTATTAAAAAAAAACAAAGTTTGTGTCGACTTCCGGTATAACCGGAAGTGCAGGCTAATTGAAAATATTTTAGTTAGAAAGATCAGTATCAAAAACGTGCGGATACTAATTGTCAGAATTTAAATAGATGTAGTTCTCCAGAAACGTCTAATAGGCGACTCGACCGTGAAGCACCCTGTATATATATAATATATATATATATATATATATATATATATATATATATATATATATATATATATATATATATATATATATATATATATATATATATATATAATTGAAACTTACCCCGGATTTGGGTTTTAGGGGTCCTAGTTTGCGCTCATTTGAAGAATTTTTTCAAAATTCAAAAGTCGGCATTTCCTCATTAGTGAATTTGTTTTAAGAAAATTCACTAAAATGTGATTTCTTTCATAAATTTAGCGTCACACGAAACTAATTGGTTTTCTACAACTACATACGTTTGCACAAAAAAGGCCGGTTTAAATGCCTTAGTAAATAGATTGATAAAATTTCCCTTAAGTAAAGGTAGATATAGTATAGAATTAGAGTACATTAAAAACGTGGCTAAAAATAACGGATATTCGGTTTGTGTATTGTTTCTTTAACGTCGGCCTATTTCCGCGACTATGGCCAATCACCGACGCCAGGGAGCAGTTTCACCTCACTATCCTGGAAATTTTGCCAAACCCCTGCCTTTCTGTAAGGAGGGTAGAGATCTTTAACGTGACCAACATCGCATGGACACGGGACCAACGGCTTTACGCCCCCTCCGAAGGGCGGAACGTGCAGACATTCAACTTGCTCAAATATAATGCCAGAACCTCGGTTGATGTTAATGTTACAGTTTGTACTGAAAAAGTGAAAGGAGTACACTGGGATCGAACCCAGTACCCTTCGGTTCAGAGCCACACGTTCTTACCCCTGAACCACCGAGGTGCTTTCTATAATATTCGGATTGCTTAGTGGAAAATTTAATTAATAGAGACGGGACAAAGAAAATGTTAGCGGAATGCATGACATTCGGCAAAGATAAAATAGAGAAAACATTTGTTTGTCCACCTTTTGAACAGCGTATCACAAGGGGTCTCGAGAGCATTTGTAAGAAAGCCCATTTGCAGGTAACTTTTTCGACAAAAGATAATTTAAGAAATTTGTTAGGTAATACGAAATATAAAGAAAAAGTAACTGAAATGTCAGGTATCTATGAGATAGGTTGTAAAGATTGTAATCTTAACTACGTAGGGTAGACTAAGAGAACCATTGAGACTAGATTTCTGGCACATTTGAGATACGGTAGTGTAGACAAGTCATGCGTGGCACAACATACTTGGGATAATAGCCACCACATTGATAAAGAAAATCTGAAACTTATTAAAAATATTGGACAGCCAGCGAAGCTCGATACGTACGAGAGTAATTATATTTCTAGGGCAATAAAAACAAAAGTTCCTTAAATCAAGCTCCGCCACTAGTTTGTAGTCCTCTGTTTGCGCTCTGTCTTTGAGGCAAATAAATATTCCGAAACCTGTCAGGTAAAGTGACAAAGAAAGTTCAGAAACCTCGTCCGGCAATAAAAATACAACACACAGAAAATTTGCCTGCAATTTAATCTCCCTCTCGGTATCGGTCTCTACCTAAAACTCAATATATAAGGTGATGTTTATTTGTAAGCAGTTTAGATTTTTTTTATGACGCTAACCTTGTTAGTGCAACGATCGTCAGGACTTTAAAAAGACGTGTTGTGGTGATTTGGGTTCTCCAAGTGTACTTATCAGTGATCATCACAGATTCCAATCTTCTCTTAGACAAAATAATTATAACACATTTACTTGTGATTTCAGATTGGCACTTTATCGAGCGGTCTTATTACATGAGCTTCATTTGGCCAACATGATATTCGTAAAACGCCAATTTGACATTGGTATCAAGTCAGCCATGTATAATGTGTTGAGAGAATGCAAGGAGGCTCTGGCAGAGGGCACCGAGACACTCAAGTACGAAATTAGCACTGCACAAGGGGAAAAGCTGCATGCCCTCATCCAAACCTCAGCTCAAGAGTTTGAGAGATGGTGCACGAGAAACAAGATTGATTTTGACAAGCATCTCAAATCCCATAAACAAGAAAATACACCATCTATAGCGGCATCTACTTAAAATTTTAGTATTAATAAAGTAAATAAAAATCTTGAATTGTTTTTTTTTGCCTTAAGTAATCCATTGATTGTTCTTTCCCTTACTTTATGAAACCGTTACATATGAAATACAGATATAGAGACTCGCTTTACTGGCTTTACAAGTTGTCAAGCAGCAAAACCGGTTACAGAGAAGAAAACCAACACTTGTGAAGCCAGAAAAAAATCTCTACATATGTTCTTAAGTAATCGTTTTAGGTTTAAGGAATCAGAGTAACAGATAAGGTGTTACAAGCCTTACAAGAACGTCAGGATTCGCATCTCACCACATCCCGCCAGTTTAAAAAAATTAAGTTACAGCAGTTTGAATTTTTAGTGAATTTTCGATAAGAATATATATATATATATATATATATATATATATATATATATATATATATATATATATATATATATATATATATATATGTATCCGATAACTCAAAAAATAATTAATCGATTTGGATTAAACTCGGAAAGTGCCTTTCTTTCATTAATGGCTTGAATGAATTCGTTAGCCAGGAAAATCGGACAGGTTTTCCGAAAAAAATTTTGACTTTTCTTTCGAAAAAAAATTCTCTGAAAATTACAAAGCTGTTTTAATGAAATTTAATTAATATATTGCCTTAGCAGAGATGTTACTACGTACCAGAATTCAACTTTCTAGGTTTATAGAAAATTGAGTTATTCAAATTTTGAATTTTCTTTCGAACAATTTTTTTTTCCGAAAATTACAAAGTTATTTTAATGAAATTTGGTGGATATATTGTCTTAGGAAAGACCTTACTACATACCAAAATTCAACTTTCTAAGTTTATAGAAAATTGAGATATTCAAATTTGAAGCATTTAATAAAAAATCACTACCATAACGCACTTGCTGCGTCCTGAACTTTTTAAAACTAAAAATCCACTAAAAAGACAAATTTGTTATTAAAAACATTTCTATGAAAATTCACTACCATAACGCAATTGCTGCGTCCAGCCTTTTTAAACATGGTATAGTTCACAAGCCACAAACACGTCCGTAAAGAAACAGAATAAAAGTGGTGCAATATTACACAAAGGCGGTGTACGACGTTATGTTATGAAACAAGCAATTCCCACTACCCTTCGCTTCACACAACGATTCACATAAGCGAGCGTTCTTGCAGTTTACATAATACGGCTGTCTATATAAAGCTTACATTATGTAATAAGATTACCTAAGAGATAATGCATGTAGCATAGGTGTGTTCTTGCTGTGATTAGTATATCGCACTGACGAGCTCTAATTAGAGCGAAACCGGTCTGCGTTTCCAATTACGGTGAGAATACATCTAGCCCGTGTCTATCTGAAACATTGTATCAGCTCATGACAAATAAATCTATCTATCTATCTATCTTAACAAAATGAAGACATGTGTCAAGTTTCTCTCTCTCATACACACACAAATATATATATATATATATATATATATATATATATATATATATATATATATATATATATATATATATATATATATATATATATATATAAACATATACAAATTCTAACGGAGCTTGGTTTACCGGTTCTAAAGCCCAAATTCGCGCTCATTTGGTGAAAGTTTTGCAAAGTATCACCATCAACACCTCTCTAATAGCGAATTAAAAAAAATTCTGGAGGCAGCAAGTGCGTTATGGTACTGAATTTTCATTAAAATGTTTATAATAGCAAATATGTGTTTTTTTTTTTTCAGAAAGCAGGTATCAAATTTGATTACCAGTATAACATATATAGTAAAAACAATGTGCCATGTTTCATCGAAATAACTTTATTGTTTGAAAATGTGTAAATTCCGAAAGTAAACTTAAAGTGTAACCGAAAAAATCCGTTTCTTGGTCAACCTTATAGGTTAATAGCAAATTGAGCTATTCAAATATCAAGCATTTAATCAAAATTCGCTAACATAACGCACTTGCAGCGTTCATAATTTCTTTACTTACAAACATGCATTATATTTCGATGGAAAATGCAAAAACATAAGGCGTTTTCGACTTAAAAAAAATTATTTGTTTCACCAACGACTTATGGGCCAGCCTGTGATTGTAGAAATAATTTTTAAGATGTAGCTTAAGACACCCTATAATTAATGTATACATTTTTTTTCATATCTTGTAGAATAACGGATATATTGAGCTTTATTGATTTTTTACGTAAATTCTACAAAAGTTATATACCGTTAAACGCTAAGTTGGTAGTAGCTAAGACTACTGCCAAGCATCAGAGAAAGGGTCTATTTGAAATGAATTTTCTGGAAACATTTTAGTAAAATGAAGGACAATGACGGTTGAAACTAAGACTCCAGGGTTTGTAAAACATTCTTCTTGAGGCATTTTCTTCTCATAGCCCGTATTAGATTCAAGTTCTTTGCCTACATGTTGTGAATTTTGACGTTTTAAATTATCACTTTGACGTTTCGAGGAAAAGCCCAATTTATTTTTCTTTAAATGCCCATAACTTTTTTGTCTTTTGACCTACATGGCTAAATTTTGGTAGGTAATTTACCTATAGCGATATAAAAGGATGTACCATGTAAAGAAAACACAAAATTTTCTAGGAAAACCTCGGCCGATTTTCCTGGCTAACGAACTTATCCAAGCCATTTACAAAAGAATGGTATTCACCAAATTTTGTCAAAATCGGGCCACTACTTTTTGAGTTATCGGTGTGATAGATACACATATATACATATACATATATATATATATATATATATATATATATATATATATATATATATATATATATATATATATATATATATATATATATATATATATATATATACACATATAAAAATAGAAACTGATCCCAGGTATGGGTTCTAGGGCGTCTAATTTGCGCTCATTTGAAGAAAATTTTTCAAAAGTCGGAATCTCCTCATAAGTGATTTTTTTTTTAAAGAAAATTCACTAAAAACGCTTTCACAATAGGACGTACATTACATTTGGCACCCTCAAAGCTTCGATACCGGCAACTGGTGACTAACACAGAACAGATCCATAGTTACTAGTAAACTTTAATACTTTATTAAAACTGGATTCGCATTTTGCCACAGAGTTCTTTATCCTGGGTATAGGTATTCATGGTTCATATAGACCTGAAATGCGAATGGTGAAGTCTGTTTATATTGGCTCACTGTTATAGTTATTTATGTCATACTAGTTCATTATTGTGTTTTTATTGCTTAGTAACCAACTACATAATGGTGTACTTTATGCCCACGGGCCATAAAGTGTACTTTATGTCCCGCGCGGGCAAAACGTACACTTTATGGCCCGCGCGCACATCAAAACAAATAATTTTTGTTTGATTTCTTTAATAACCTTTATAAATGAAATTACAGATAATGGAATAAAAGTAATAATTAAATTAGTGATGGGTCGATATTTAACTTTCTGTTATTTTTTAACGGTTGTCGAGCCGCAACGGTAACCACCAGTTAGGTATTTATAAAAATAACAGGTACAAAATAACGCTTTTTACACTAAACTAGAATTCGGACTCGTATCTGTTTCAGTTCCATTGCAACTAGGTTCGTGGAATAAACATCGGTTTTCATCGGCAACTGTTAAATTTAACTATTTAACGGGATGAATGGACATGAGACTGAGAATACTAAATATATATGGGTATGCTATGCAGTATAGAGCGGACTTTACTTCATAACATATTACTTAAGACTTAACACGTTATTTATACTAGTGTGCTCGCTCTCGCTCACAGCTTTGGGAATGTATGATACTATCGATCGACTATCCAGTTCAAAATAACAGATAAATAACTGAAGCTGTTTTTTTCAACGGTTATTATTATATAAAGCTAATGGCTTCAACTGTTAATAGAAAATAACCGTTTTGCCCATCACTAATGTAAATATTTAATTAACATTATTTAGTCGAATTAACATAAAATTGACAGTTCTGAAAAAATCCGGTGATAGTTAGGTTGCCTTCAACAAACGGTGATTCATGTTTCATTGTTTGGGTATGACTAGTATGACATAAAATTATATGCACCGCTGGTATAAATAGAGGTGTATGCCCTAGAGCGACTTACAAACCCTCGGGCCGGAGGCCCTCGGATTTGTAAAATCGTTGCTCTCGTGCATAAACATCTATTTATACCCTCGGTACTTAAATAATATTACGATATTATTGAAAGTAAACCAATAGGAAAATATATCCCAAAGCTCCTCTATAGGAACTGATTATAGGTATCATCTAAACATTGTTTTAAAGAAAAATTATAAGAAAGAAGAAGACTTAGTTTTTGACAGGTTGACATAAAAAATAAAAATTTCAAAGCTGCCATTTTGTTTAATGGCATATAATTTATAAAAAGATCCGTTGCAACTGGGCCAGATGTAAGTAAACATTGTTTTTTATACAAATTTAATTAGTTTCTAGCTTTTTGATCGGAAGTAGACGATAATTTCAATTTTATAGTTCTCATTAAAGATGTTGCGTCTAAGTGGCATCCTTGAATGACTCATGTTTACATTTTTGACATCGGGGTCTGTTAAATAGCAGACACGAAAATATCGACAAAACATATATAATTTTTCATGTCTAGCTTGTTTCTTATATTTGTTACGTTCTTCAGTTACAGATTATGAAATTGTGATTGTGTTTCGATCGATAAAGTATACCACAAATAGGTAAAGATGAGTAAAGGCGATCATCCTAGCTTTTCTTGTAAAGAAGAGGAAGTACAATATTGGAAGGATTTGGCTGAAAAATATCTACAAGAGTAAGTTGTTTTTATTGTTGTTGGATTGCTCGCTATAATGAAAATGTGTTTGTTTTGTAATTACAGTAAGGAATATATACAAAGGGAGTTTGATGATTACATGTCGGAATCACAACAGTTAGAGAAGGAATACGAAGTCACAATAGATCAACATGAAAAAACGATAAAGGAATTGAGAAGTGCTAATGCCAGGTTACAAAATGAAGTCGAAGCTTTGAGGGTAAGGTGATTCTTTAATTTTATACCAATTGTTTTGTTTGTTTGAATTTTTCTTCAATTTACTGCAAATGTAAAGCTGACAGGTTTGTCAGAAAGTCAGAAGCTTTTTCCTACTTTTTCCACTGCACTGTCTCAATAGATTATGAATTGTCTAGGAATTGTTGTCCACTGCATTACAAGCTAAATAGTTTCTCAAGTATGTAACTTGAGATAGATAATAATTTGCTTAGTGATGTCTTAATTTTCTTAGTCTCAGTAAACCACCTATATTCATATTCATTCATTAGTGGT
Source organism: Tillus elongatus (assembly GCA_964006375.1). Taxonomy (NCBI): domain Eukaryota; kingdom Metazoa; phylum Arthropoda; class Insecta; order Coleoptera; family Cleridae; genus Tillus; species Tillus elongatus. Next base: position 17,081,627 of record OZ023268.1, on the reverse strand, counting down.
CAAAATTATACATTATGTCTTACAAAGAAGCTGTGCTTGTGCTTGTATCAACATAATTTTGTAAAAATCCTCAAATAATCAAACTGTCAAAACAATTTTATTTAATGTCACTTTCTGAATTTTGATCAACCTTGCTTTTTCTTCTCTTTCTTCTTCCATAAACATTTCTATAGCCGTTACAAAGATTTATTTTCATTCTCGCCTCACTATTTCTCTTTATGTTATGATAAAACCACACATTTCCTAAAAAGGAATTATTTCTTAAACAATGACAGGTAATAAATTTGTAAAAATGTGATTACTAAATTTAGTAGTTAATCTATAAAGATTGGTTTACAGATTCAACTAATTCTCACAGACTGGCTTGCTTATTAATACCCAATTAAAATATTTTATATAAATAGCCTGTATCTTAAGAAATCATTTTAACTGTACTGGTTCAGCAACCTACTTACTTTCCTCATATCCCAACACACAGCTCAAATCCCTTGGATCTCCTTTCTACTACAAAACCTGAATGCTATAAAATATCAGTCACCGCCCCCCTTGGTTGCTCAGATCCCGGCATGGTCACTGCTTCCTGCACAATGCAACCCGAGGTCACAGTCATCACACACACGTATCGTTTGGCACTACAACTCCGCAAACTGGCACGAAATGCGGGATTACTTTTCGTCATTTCCATGGGCGTCTGGCTGCTTCTCTCATCCTGACCCCTTTGATATCTCACAAAACGTCACCGAAATTATCCAAGCTGGCATGAAATTATTAATTCGACGTACACAGCAAACCTCTTCAGCCACTCAAAAGCCCTGGTTCTCTAAATCCTGTGACAAGGCTAGACTTGAAAAGGTCAAAGCTGACAAAACGCTTCTACACAATCCCAGTCAAGAAAATCGTGAAGCATTTAACGACGCAAGAAACCGCTATGTCCACATTCTTTCTGAGGCAAAAAACTCGTTTGATAACCACATCAAAAACAAAGTCCTCTTAAGCTTCAACGGCGGCAAGCCCTTCTGGACTCTTGCTAAATCTATTGTGAATAATTTCTGCAAAAGCACGTTCCCACCTCTTGTCTCAGGGGATGAATTTGTTTCTACCGCCCTGGGCAAGGCTGAACTTTTTGCTTCGTTCGCCGGCAATTCTACTCTCAACCCACCTCCAAAAATGTTCAACCACCAACAGTCCCCAATGTCACGCATAAAATGACTGATATCATTTTCAAAACTAAAAAGGTACGAAAGATGCTCTCTTCTCTTAATACCAGGAAAGCCTCTGGCCTTGACGAGATCCCAGCAATTGTTCTCAAAAAATGCGCACCAGAACTTGCTCCTGTCCTGGCTCGTCTGTTTCAGATATCTTACAATAAAGGCATATTCCCTAGTAACTGGAAAACTGCGAGTACAACCCATCCCCAAGAAAGGATCCAAAGCGCTTCCTAGCAACTACAGGCCTATTTCTCTCCTTTCAGTCATCTCTAAAGTGATGGAAAAGTATATAAACACCGAATTACTAAAATTTCTTGAAAAACACAGTCTAATCCACGACAGGCAGTATGGATTCCGTCAGCGCAGATCGACTGCCGACCTCCTTTCCTTTGTCACCCATTCTTGGAATAAGTCTATGGAACTACACGGTTAATCCCAGATTGTTGCTCTAGACATATCCAAAGCATTCGGCCAGGTCTGGCACGCAGCGCTGCTTAATAAACTTCCAGCCTATGTCCTACCCACAAAACTTTGTACCTGGACAGCAAATTTCCTCTCCAACAGAAGCATTTCTGTTGTTGTGGATGGCCATTCCTCTAAACTGTATCCAATTAATGCAGGAGTTTCTGAAGGTTCAGCTTTAGCCCCTACTTTGTTTCTTCTCCACATCAATGACCTCCTCTCTAGCACATCCAACCCAGTTCTCAGTTACGCGGACGACAGCACCCTCCACTCAAATATACAATATTCTAAGCCTGTCTCTTAAGCTCAATTAGATGAGGATCGCAGACTCATGGAGGGTTCCGTCTCCGTGGATCTCCAAAAAATATTAGACTGGGGAAGTAGAAATCTTGTACAATTAAACCGCACCAAATCTCAGTCTTGTTTTCTTTCTCATAAGAGATACACCAGCCCTAGACCCATCACAATGAACAACCAAGTTATCCAAAGTAATGAGAACTTTTCTCTTGTTCGCATGTCTGTGGATCGAAATCTTAATTGGCACCAACATGTCACATCAATTGCAGAAGCGGCTGCTAAGAAATTAGGTTTCCTCTTACGGGCTCGCAAATACTTTTGTTTAGTTTTACCGCGCAAATTTAAGTTGTAAGACTGCAGTGTTGTATGTCACAAACAAGCTGACATAACTGCAGTGGATTGTACGCATGTCCCACCCCTCTAAAGGCAGGTACCGTCTACCTGCAATATTCAAGACTGGGACAATGTCTATTCGTTCAACAGCACAGAGTGCATTTGATTCGTGCACGGCCACACGTTGTGGTAATACACGTTCCGCCTATATATAATGTACATCAAGAGTATATAGTTTATATTCTATTCGTTCATCAGATCAGCTCCGAAGAGCTACCGAGTGCATTTGATTTGTACACATGCTGTGGTATCACACGTTCCGCCTATATATATATATATATATATATATATATATATATATATATATATATATATATATATATATATATATATATATATATATATATATATATATATATATATATATATATATATATATATATATATATATATATATATATATATATATATATATATATATATATATATATATATATATATCAATAGTATATAGTTTTTATTGTTTTTAAATATATAACTACGTTAAGTGTTTCCAAGAGATTTTATTCCATAACACGATACAGTCCATTTAAATAAGTAAATAGCAGTAACTACAATCCACGAACCACACACACAATAACAACTTTTCACCAGCTAATCTCTATAGTTTATACACAATCCTGCCAACTGACCTTCTGGACCTGCCCTGACATCAATTTGCCTAATTAAAAGCTAAAAGAAGTAAAAACCTACCCTGCCATACGGTTAAGTTGGAATAGAGTTCTTCCCAGAAAAAACAACATAACTTCGAATCTGACAACACCGCGCATCTGCAACATATCTCAACGAAACAACAGTTATAACCTCAGGCGTAAAAATATACTTTTTGTTCCAAATCGAAACGTTTTAAGTGCTGTTATCATTAAATACCTATTATAAACGAAATCTACCACACTTGTTAACTTTATTAAGGTCTATACAACTGATTTTAGGCCATATTCTGTAATAGTTTTGTTAGTATGAAGTTGATATTAAGTCCCAACCGTTCCCAATTTCTACTTAATTATGGCTTTACCTGACAGTATACTGTCAAGAAAGTAAAGTTAAAATTTTTGTAGGTACAAGTGTACTTGACCCAGTTTTTTTTTTCTGAATAAGTTTGCTGTGCAAATAGCATTAACTGATGTTGTTTTGTTTTAGATGAAGATAGAGGAAAGCAATAAGGAAAACATCAACATGCAGCAAGAGGTGACAAGACTGACAAACGAGAAAACACAAATGGCCGGCTATGTCAGAGAACTTGAACAAAAGAACGATGACCTGGAGCGTTCAAGGAGAATCATAGAAGAAAGTATAGCTGGTATAGAATCAGCATTTCACAATGCTATAGAAAGAAATGCCATATTGGAGTCAGAAGTTGACGAGAAAGATACACTCAAAGAGAAGCTTCAGAGACTTGTAGATGAAACTAAAGGTAAATACATTTTATGATTAGGTTTTACTTAAGGGAAAATTTAAATAAGTAAATATTCAAGTTTTAATTTATCTGTTTCATTTTATTGCAGTATATTTATTTTGTATAAAACAGGAAAACGTTAAGTATTTAACAATATTTCAGACATTAAAATATATTAATACAAAATCTAACAAGTCACAGATTATAATGATAAAAAGATATACAACACATCAAAGGTACAATAGCCAATTTAATTAAAACTTAAAATAACAACAAACACATTAAAACATTGGCTTAAGAACCCATTAAAAACTATATAAATAAAAACTTAGTATAAATAAAAGTAATGGAATAAATATAAAGAAATAAAAGTCTGGAAGCAGCAAGTGCGTTATGGTAGTGAATTTTCATAAAAATGTTTTTAATAGCAAATGTTTTTTTTTTAAAGAAAGCAGGCATGAAATTTGGTTACCAGTATAACCTATATAGTAGAAATAATGTACCATATTTCATCAAAATGGCCTTATTGTTTGAATGTACAAAAATTTTACAAAACTAAACTTGAAATGTTCCTGAAAAACTGGTTCCTGGCCAACGAACGTTAGGTTAATAGCAAATTGAGCTATTGAATTTTAAAACTTTAATGAAAATTCTCTACGATAATGCACTTGCTGCGTCCAGTTAAAATTGAAATCGGTTGCAGAAAAGAACAAGCACTTGTGAAGCCACAGGAAAAGTCTACGGCTGTATTAAGTATGGAACGGTTTCACTAAGGTAGGGTAATAACAAACAACCAGATGTGCTATTAAATTTGAATTAAGATTTAAAAGTCTTAATCTCCTCCTAATTGAATTTATCATACAAAAGCTTGCTAAAAAAATCATTGGAATTACACAATCTGATCAGATAACGGTTAAATGAAATAAGACTAAAAAAATTCCCAAAAAAAGTGAAGTCACTAACTGGGATTAGAACGCGTGTTATAGGAGTCCATTATTAAATCAACACTGCTGCCGTTACCGCTTGGCCATTCTCGACATGACATGTGTGTACTAACAGGTATATACTCTAGTATATTACCTTTTTAACGTCTTTATGATTTATACCATACAATTTTTGTTTAAAATTGATTTTTTTTCCCTATATTTTAACGAAATGACGGCTGAGACACAGATCTAGGAGTTTGTTAGTCATTTCAAGCTATATTTTTAACTCACAAAGCGCTAATGGGTACTAATGTACGACTACCAGAATTATCAATTTTGACGTTTCAACTTTTTTGAGAGGCTTGTAGTTTCTTTGCCTTTTAACCTAGAGATCTGAATTTTGGTACAAAGGATATTCTTGATGACAGAAACCAGTGTACCAAATTTGGTCACACTGGCTTTTAAATTTTCGGAGATATGAATTTTTTTCGAAAGAAAACCCAAAATTTTCCCGGAAAACTTTATCCGATTTTCCTGGCTTACGAACTTATCCAAGCCATTTACAAAGGGAATGTACTCTCCAAATTTAATCAAAATCGGCCCATTATTTTTTTGAGTTATCGGTGTGATGGCTGAATTTCAATTCCATTTTATGTAGAAACAAAACATGTCCTTTTTTATCCAATAATAAACAGTCGTCTCATTCTGCTAATTATCACAGATAAGAATATTGTTTGGTATCCTTCTCTAGCTGCTTGGTCACTGTTTCTTTTAATCTTCTCAAAAGCAGCACGTTGCACAGCAAAGCCGTTTTCTTCAGCTCTCTGGACACACAATGAAAATGACTTTACAGCATCAAAATATTTGAAGATTATTTGATCATCCGAATCACCAGATTCTAGATTCATTATTATTTTTGTATTTTTATTCTGCAAATTCAGTCATCATTTCTTCCTCTGTGTTGTAAACTATAATTTTTGTTGCAATTTGTTTAATACTTTAACAATTGAATGTGGAAATTTATGATACATAAGGTCTTGGTTATTGCATTGTTGTATAGCCAATTATATCAAACTACTCCAACTTCCAAATATTCAGTCCCAACAAGCTTTCTTGCCGGAAGATAAAAATGCAATTTACATACACATTACATACTAACTAGAAAATGTTTAAAATGTTATACATTCCTTGGCTTCAGAGCTTTACAGAGCTTTACATGCTTATCAAATAAGATCTTGAATATCACAAGCAGACTGTAAACATTACATGCAGTGTTCCTCAGGGTACCATTGGTCCTAGATTGTTTTCTTTGTACATAAATAGTTTACTACTCCTATCATCAAGGAGAGAAAATATAAGCTATGCAGACAATATGTAACCTTCTTTTTGTCTTACTGACAAGTAAAACTAAGATCTTACTTCCCAGCTGCCATTTCGTGCATTGCTGTTTTTCTTCCGTACGCGTCCCACATTTTTCTCTTCTCATCCATAAAACAAGTATCCTTCCAAAATCTTCCATATATTTTATATGCTCAGCTTGGAATAAAACCGGCAGCTGTGTTGTAATAATTTTATAATGCCCTTACTTCTAGCACCAATATAATAATATAATAATTGCCCATGTTATGGCAACAATATACTTGTTTTTTTCTCCCTTATGGCTCGTCCGTGCCGATAGTACCGCTTGGCTTATTGCGCATGCCCTTTGTCTTTTCTACTCCACCCATTCAAAAATCACTGTGCCTTGGACTAGTCTGCAGACCAATTGGTAGGGTGAAGTTTTATATTGCTCTGTCTCCGATCTAGGCTGTCTGTAGATCAGTTGTCTTTTGCTGTCCAGGGCTTTACACACGCACCAGGTGTGCTGGGTTGATACCTACCCCTTGCCCCAGAATCTGCATGCCAGGTCCCCCGCGAACCGCCCAATATAATGCAGTTGTTTCTTGACAGCCATGTGTTCCTTCAAGAGCCCTGTTATGTTCCTGAGCTGTCCCCCGCTAAGATTTAGCAGCTCCACAGCTCCCTTTGAACTGGATTCCTCAATACTGACTTCCCATGTCTGAGCCCTGGACAGTCTGTCCAGTACACCTTATGTTCGTTTCTGACCCAGGACTTAATAGATCCTCTGGCAGTGCTCTTCGTCACGCCCAGGACCGGTTCTGGTCTCTGGAAATACTGTGACTTACCCTTGGTCCTTCTGAATAAGCACCTGCTCCCTTCCCTCGCTCCCCGACGGATCCGTCTGTGAACCAGACTAGCGTGTCCCGTGGTGGGCACAGCGTCTCCTCCCTCCATGTCTTGCGGTTGGGGATTTCCACCGTAAACTTGTTTTCCCTGCACATTCGCGGGCTCGTGATGTCTGACCTCATTTCAAGCATGAGTTTCCTCATGATCTCCTGAATTTTGCAGTGGCCCCTGCAGCCTAGGTTGATCGTCAGTCTATCATTGCAGGCTAGTCTGTATAGTCCTAGCCTGGCCTCCCCATGATAACTAAGTGTAGACTGGACAGGCGCTAAAGAGGTGGTTACTTGGAGTAAAATCAGATGAGCCATTCAAATCCCCTGGATTCGATGGAATAATGCCCATCATGCTCCAACAGAGTATACACATACTGGTGCCGGCGCTTACTCTCATTATGAGGGCCAGCCTGGCTCTTGGATATATTCCGAGGGCATGGAGACTGGCCAGGGTTGTATTCATTCCTAAACCTGGGCGTCCAACAGACCAGGCAAAGTGCCTGAGGCCAATAAGTCTCATGCTCTTCTTGCTAAAAGCAATGGAAAAACTGCTCGACCAGCACATTAAGGGCGGTGTACTGGAAGCATATCTCCTACACTGCGGACAATATGCATACAGAGCAGGAGTCATAACAGAAACAACACTGCACCAACTGGTGCTGAAACTGGAGAATAAGCTGGAGAACAAGGAGGTGAGGCTGGGGGCCTTCCTCGACATAGAGGGGGCCTTCAGTAACACCTCATTTGGATCGGTACTGGCAGCTGTCAGGGAGCGGGAAATAGACCTGGTGCAGGTGGATCGGTTCCATGCTCAGGGACAGGGTGGTGTTCACCTCACTCGCAGGAGGGAAGCTGCTGGCGGGGGTGTCCACAAGGGAGCTTTTTGTCTCCCCTGTTCTGGTGCCTAGTCGTGGACTGCCTGCTAGGGAGGCTCTCGGGAGGGGGTACAGGGTCATGCGGACTACATTGTCATCATAATTCAAGGAAAGGTTACACAGTCAGTGTGGACAGCACTGAAAGTGGTGGAAAGGTGGACGGTTGGCTAAGGGCTAAGCCCCGAAAAAGCAACCGTCATACCGTTTATGAAGAGGAGGAAGTGGGAGAGCCACAGAACCCTCACTCTCTACGGTAGAAAAATCCCAATGGCCAGGGAGGTAAAATATCTTGGGGTAGTATTGTACTCTAAGCTAACCTGGAATGGTAACGTTGAAAAAATACTGCGTTAAGGCAGTTATTACCCTACTCGTCACTAGGCAGCTATACGGAAAAACGTTGGTACTAACACCTAGATCGCCAACTGGCTGTACACAAGTGTGGTCAGACCATCGTTAACAGACGTGGCACTGGTCTGGTGGCCTAAGGTGACACAATCCAGTGCCAAACAAAAACTAGGCAAGATCCAAAGGATGACTTGCCTCGGCATCACAATATACTATTTTTATGTTATTTATTTTTCAGGGGTTATTTAATGAACTACTCTGCACCTGACAATTATTCAAGCTTGTACCTTTGTTTTTGTAATCCCGTATATTGAATAGTGTTTTAGTAGTTGGGCTACTGGCTGTCTAACAAATAGCTTAATAAATAACACTTAGTGTTATCATGCATATCATTTTTGCTTGTTTTTCTTACAGATCTTAAGCAAGAACTAATGGTGAAAGAGAAGGCCAGATGTCCCGATAACGACCGCGTCTTGAACGGTTACAAGACACCACCGATCGACTCGAACAGGCTCAGAGAAACGGAAACGCAGACCTCCACGCCACTCAGACGTAAGCTATCCAAAAGTTTAAGATCCCTTGTTGCTTACTGCAGTCCTAACAGTAAACATTCATCCCATTAATACATTAACAAATCTCTTGATGAAAATTCCACCCTCCGCTTCTATGTCTATTTTTGGAGTAACATATCTAGTGATATCGATGGTCCTAAATTTATTTGTCTCTAGTCCATAATATAAAAAAAGTGCACTTAAAAGTAAATCAATAATGGTTCCGTGCATTATATATAAATAAATATAAATAATTGACTGATGTATGTTGCTTTTCATTTGCGTACTGCTTTGTTTTTAAAGTCTAACATAACCTAATTTGGTAGGTGATTGAGATTTATGACATTCGAGTATAAAGCGCCATCTATGAATCATTTACTACAAATTCCTGTAAACTTCAAACTTTATAAATTGCATTTTGAATTTATAACAAAGAACTCAATCTTATTGGTTATTGCAGCTGAAAAAAAAGAATATATTTAAAATTACCTGAAAACTGTTTTAAATGTTGGGAAAAGAAAACACATTGATGGCGTTTTTACTTAGAAGTAGTCATTGGGGCCTTGCTGTGTATAACCTGTAATGTATTATCTGAAGATGTAAAATCTGGCAAAGTTGCATGGCATTTCTTTTGCTCAAATTGTTGAGGTTAAGGTTTATAACATTTGCTCAAAATGAATTACGGTTATTTGTGAACTAACATGTTTTGGCTGTGAGCGCTAACAATTTATTCTTCAGACAAAACAAACTTTGTAAATGGAATAACAATAAATTTTATCGACCTCGTATGTTTGCTAGTGAAACATTTTTCACTATTTAACATTATTTTTCTTGTTTTATAAAATTGATAAAATTTCTTTTACTGGGGTTCTGATTAAACACCAACAAAAAAAAATGGTTGATTAAAAAAATCGCCAATAGAGAGGTATTGATGAATTTGGGCCCCTAGAACGCGAAACCAAGGTCCGTTTGAATTTTTATGTTAAATTTATATATATATATATATATATATATATATATATATATATATATATATATATATATATATATATATATATATATATATATATATATACACATGTACATATAGGGTGGAGCATTGAAAACGAAACAGACCGATTTGCATCCAGAGATTATTTTTTTTTAAGAAACGCAGAAACACGTCAATTTTAATATTGAGGAGGACATGTTTTGACATAAAACTCAACTTTGTCACATCAACCCCTTAAGGATGGTGATAACAACCCTTATATTTTAAATAGGGAACATGGGTCGAGTGTTACATCATTTGAAAGCTCTTTCTTTTCTGAATTCAGCACACTAATTTTTTTGGAAGTTTTATCAACTTGTTTATAAAATTATTCACAGTTGGAGTTGCAAGAACATATTTCAATTATTGTGATAAGAAATGCACTAATTAGTCAATTTTTCGTTTAAAAAAAAACTAAAAAACAAAACCAAACCTTCAAAAATGTTTATTCGGTTAAGTAAGTGTTCAAATTGTTGACCATCAGCTTCCATACAAAAGTACAAATTTAGTTAAAAACGAGCTCTGACATTCTGGAGCATTTGTGGAGTTATTAGACGGCATTCTTCAACAATGCGTCGTCGTAATTCTTCCAGAGACTCCGGTTCTGTTGCGTAAATTCTACTCTTTAAATGGCCCCATAGAAAGTAGCCTAAAGGAGTTAAATCCGGTGATCTAGGGGGCCACTCAATAGCACCTCTATGCCCATTCCATTGCTCTGGAAACTCTGTTTAAAAACCTCCCTAACACGTTGTGAAAAATGCGGAGTAGCTCCATCTTGTTGAAACACTAATTGATTTTCTCGATAGCGATCATCATTTTCAACAATGTCAATTAGTAGAGGGTAAACGATATCTTCTAGTAACTCCAAATACGTTTCGCCACTCAAATTGCCATAAAAAAAGTTGGTCTGATTAAACGGACTCCAAAAATGCCAGTACAGACATTTAATTTCTGTTGAGTTTGAGTGTGGACTTCGTGAAAATTTCTTGGATTATTATCTGCCCAATAACGACAATTATGACGATTGACTGTAGAGTTTAATAAAAACGTACACTCGCCTGAAAAACAGATATTGAACAGAAAGTTCCTGTTATCAGCTATTCGTGCAGTCATAACTTCACAAAACTCCAGCCGTCGATCAAAATCATCTTCATTCAGTTGTTGTACAAGATGAATTTTATGCGGGTGAAATTTATGATGCTTCAATATTCGCTGAATAGTTCTTCTTTTGATGTTTGAAACAGTGGCCAATTTTCTCATGCTCAAAGTTGGATCTGCAGCAATTTGTCCTAAAACTTCAATCTCTGTAGTCTCATTTCTAACCGGAAATTCACGTTCAGGATCCTGTTTTTTGTTGGCTACTGAACCACTTTGTTGAAACTTTGCAACTAACTCCAAAATGTATTTTCTGTTAACATGTCTGTTCGGATGTTATTCATTAAACAAATTTGCGATACGGTTGGCACAGTCATGGTTTTTGAAAAAAAGAGTATTTACTTCACCTCTTTCTTCTACAGAATACATAATTGTGAAATTAATTTTCGGTAGTACTATCAAGTATCAAACCGACCGATAAACTGAAATAATAAACCGCATTTCTCTCATTCCGATAAGAAATGCTCTGATAGTCAATTTTTTGTTTACAAACCAACAAAACATTGACTATCAGCACATTTCTTATCGGAATGAGTGAAATGCGTTTTTGCATCTTCAACTGAATAATTTTTAAACGAGTTGATAAAACTTCCAAAAAAATTTGTGTGCTGAATTCAGAAAAGGAAGAGCTTTCAAATGATGTAACACTTAACCCATGTTCCCTATTTAAAATATAAGGGTTGTTATCACCACCCTTAAGGAGTTGATGTGACAAAGTTGAGTTTTATGTCAAACCATGTCCCCCTCAATATTAAAATTGACCTGTTTCAGTGTTTCTTAAAAAAAAATTCTTTGGACGCAAATCGGTCTGTTTCGTTTTCATTGTGCCACCCTATACATATATACACACACACACACACACACACACATATATATATATATATATATATATATATATATATATATATATATATATATATATATATATATATATAATACAAAGTCCTCTGGCTTTCGAGTTATTTCACTTTTAATGATTTTTCGAAAATTCATCATGTGTTGCTACTAATATTCAAATTTTAGAAGATGTGGTAAACACTTCCGCAATTTTTGTTCTTTCAGATAGTGTAGACATTAATCCACGCTGTGCAATCATTAGTATGTTGAACAGGATAATACTAGTTAAGAAATGTGGGGGCAAACATTATCAGTATCATGAAAAAATTCAAATCAATTAACATTTCAAAGACGTTTATTTTGAAAATTTGATAACAAAAGATTTCTACAAATACTGTAAAAAACTTCGCCGGTCCTCTAGCTTTCTAATAATGTACAAATTGTTAATTGTCTTCTAGTTATATAGATATCTCACATGCAATGATGTGACATAGGTACATATTATTCATTCGCTATATAGTTTGCTAATTAAGGATATAGTTTTAACCGGCCGGCATTGCGAGGAGAGACCTCTATAAAAAACCCACATCGCAAGGTCGTTGGAGGGTTGGTGCCGAAGCGATGATGCTTTTGGCCGAAATGGCGGGGCATTGGCAGTTTGGTAATTCTGCCCCTAACGTAATCCTCCACAGAGAAACCGGGCGACCTCCATGTGTATAAATGCCTCTCCATGGGATGCGGGGCTCTCCCATGGAGGTTAACCACAACTTTCCCCAGCTGCTCGTGGGATCAGAACATGAACACGACAGACACATAATTCAAAATTGCCGTCAAATATAGGCCGTTGCCATAAGAAAAAACCTAACTTTAATGTGCCACCCTTTTTTGGAACACGTTGTATACTAAAAAAATATTTTTAAACTGTAGCTACTTGTGACCCTACAGCGTTACTATAAAAAAATATTTTAGCCGTTTTGCCGTTTAGACGCACGAGACTGTCCCGTTACCCGTGAAACACCCTGTATATTAAACTGTGAATTGAATTGTCCCTGCATATGAAAGAGGACTTAATATTATGTATTTTCTATTCAAAACCCAAATATTCACAAAAATGGACCTCATACAGTTTTATTCTGGGGTACAGACATACATCAGTAGCGGCTCGTGCCTTAATGCATTGGGGGTGTGTAAGAAAAAAGTGCGTTATGGTAGCGAATTTTTATTAAATGCTTCGAATTTGAATAACTCAATTTTCTACGAACTTAGAAAGTTGAATTTTGGTGTATAATAGGGTCTTACCCAGGGCAAGATATCCACCAAATTTCATCAAAATAACTTTGTAATTTTCGGAGAAAAAGATTTTTTTAAAAACAAAACTCAAAATTTTTCCGGAAAACGTTATCAGATTTTCCTGACTAACGAACTCATCCAAGCCATTAATAAAAGAGAGGTACTTGCCGAGTTTCATCGAAATCAGTTGCTTATTTTTTGAGTTATCGGTTGTATATATATATATATATATTTATATATATATATATATATATATATATATATATATATATATATATATATATATATATAATATATATATATATAATATATATATATATAATATATATATATATATATATATATATATATATATATATATATATATATATATATATATATATATATATATATATATATATATATTATATATATATATATATATATATATATATATATATATATATATATATATATATATATATATATATATATATATATATATATATTAAACATATAGAAATTGAAACTGAACCCGGATATGGGTTCTAGGGGTCCTAGTTCACGCTCATTTGAAAAAAATTTTGCAAAGTCTCCATCGATACCTCTTTATTAGTGATTTTTTTTTAAATTCACTCAAAATTAAGGGCTCGCCTATTTTTTTTCCCGAAAATATATTATAAAAAAACCTTCTTACTAAACTTAATAATTATTAACTACTTACCAAGTTTTCCTCTAGTTAGTTATACATTATAGTTATAATAGTTAAAAAGTCCCTTAAAAAGTTAACCTTTAAATTTAAAATATCATCCACTGAATTAATCACAGTATCACAATTATTTTGTCCACTTATTAAGCAACCCGAAGTAGTGGCCATCATAATAATAATAATTGTCTTGTTAGAACATGTAAACAACAAGAAATGATCTAATTAAAAATAAATCCGACGCGAAGATGAAAACTACTTCGTAGTAGGTACACACGCTCTGCCAAAAGTCCACTACAAACTGGAAGTTTGTAATTTTATAGTGCACAACAGATTGCTTATTCCGTCATTTTTGACGATGATAGGCAATCATTTCACACTGAAGTATCGCATTGCCTGAGGACGCCGAAAAATACACACCGCCGCCCGACTGCTTTATATGGATATGGATGTATATACCGTCTGAAACGATTAACACTATACTTATTCTGATTCTGTATTAATGGCTGCCGACTCTCTGTGATCCTCGATATACTAATTCTGTTTGTTGAAAGCAGGAGGTAAAAAAGTGAATAAAAATTTATTAAAATATAGCATAGCAAAAATATTATTTTTTCCACGGCAGGCGGCAGTGCGCGCGCATGGGCACACTTATTGAGGAGCCGCCCCTGACTTACATCCACAAAAAATGTACTTACAAGTACAATTTGGAGGGCCCAATTCATCACAATACAGTTTTTAGACCTGACGATCGTTTGGCTAACAAAGTTAGCTTCATCAGAGGAGTGAATAAAAGAAAGTTTAAAATTTAAAAAAACAAACTTTTTATTCATTCCTCTGTATTGTGGTGAATTGGGTCCTCCAAATTGTACTTATCAGTGCTCATCACAGGTTACAATTTTCACTCAATAAAAATTTTCTTAATAAAATTCTATTCACTTTCATTTGTCTAGGTTTGTCGGTGGGGTAAATAATATAACTACATGAAACATGAATAAACTAAATAGGTATTTCAGGAACCAGTATTATATACCTGCAACATTGCCAGATTGTGCTGCATTATAACCTAATCTGGTTATATTTTGATGCCTGACTAAAACATTTTTATATTGGTGTAATTAAAGAAGTAACAAGACTCATTACTTAATGAATTATTTCAGTATTATTTTTACACAATAATGTACCATTGAGTGTTGTGTATGTGTTCCTTTAAGTTTAAGAAATAAATTTCTTTAACCATAATGTATCATGTATCCAATAAATTATTTAGAATGTATAAAATTTGTTTTAATTGATACGTTTTTATTTTCTGTTAATTTTTGTTTTTATTAATTGCGTGAGTCTTGTTACTTGATGCATGATTTCTGTGTTGTGTTTTCGTGAGCTCCTTCCTATTTTCCATTATTTTAAAACTTTAAAATTCTTTCTGCATGTATGTGTATTTTTGTTTTGTTTTTCTATTGCCTTTCTTTAATGCTTTTATTAACATGTGACTGCTTTTGTTGACAACATTGTTGGTTGTTTGTGGTAGAAAATGTATTGACTGTGTGTGTGTGTGTGTTTGATGCTATTCATAGAATTTATCTGTGTGATTTATATATCAGAGGTAGCGTCAAAATTTCCCTGCCTGACATATATCTAGGGTATTACAACCTGTCAAAATTTGGTAAGTCATTGGTTCAAGTCTTATTAGCCTTGGAAAAACCAAAATGGATTTTATGTCAATTAGTTTTCTTATAACTGCCAAACACCGACGCGAGGGAGCAGTTTCACCTCACTATCCTGGAAATTTTTGCCGAACATCAGCCTTTCTGTAAGGAGGGTAGGGATGTTTAACGCGCCCAGCATCGCATGGACACGGAACCGACGGCTTTACGCCCCCTCCGAAGGGCGGAACGTGCAGACATTCAACTTGATCAAGTACAATGCCAGAACCTCGGTTGATGTTAATGTTTTTTTTTAAATTTATTTATTTTTTATTCCAACAACACACCATGAGGGCTTACAGCCTAAATACTATCGTACCGTGGGTGTCGACAAGGAAGAAAGAGGCAACTTGTTAATTCTGGACTTGAAGGTTTGGAGGAGAAAGAAAAACATGTGCCGGCAAGGAATTCCACAACTTGGAAGTCCTTGGGACAAAAAAGCGGGCTTAACAAGATGTTCTATGTCTGGTGACCTGGACAGTAAAAGGGTGCATTCGCTCTGTTCCCCTGATAGATCTGTTGGGGGCAGCAGGTGGAGGAACTATGGAAGAAAGCTCCTCAGCAGTGCTCGTGCAGATATAGCTCTCTTCTGAATGGAGTCCAGGATAGCGAGTGTAGAAGTGACAGCTGCACCCCAGATGTGGGAGCAGTATTCGAGGTTTGGCCTTATTTGTGTAGTGTATAAGGTATAGAGATTAGCTGGTGAAAAGTATTTGCGAGCCCGGAAGAGGAAACCTAATTTCTTAGCAGCCGCTTCTGCAATTGATGTGACATGTTGGTGCCAATTGAGATTTCGATCCAAAGAAATGCCAACAAGTAAAAAGTACTCGTTACTTTGAATAACTTGGCTGTTCATAGTGATGGGTCTAGGGCTGGTGTATCTCTTATGAGAAAGAAAGCAAGACTGAGATTTGGTGGGGTTGAATTGTACAAGATTTCTACTTTCCCAGTCTAATATATTTTGGAGATCCACAGAGACAGAACCCTCCATGAGTCTGCAATCCTCATCTAATTGAGCTAAAGAGACAGGCTTAGAATAATGTATATTTGAGTGGAGGGTGCTGTCATCCGCGTAACTGTGAACTGGGTTGGATGTGCTAGAGAGGAGGTCATTGATGTGGAGAAGAAACAAAGTAGGGGCTAAAGCTGAACCTTGAGGGACTCCTGCATTAATTGTATACAGTTTTGAGGAATGGCCATCCACGACAACATAAATGCTCCGGATGGAGAGGAAATTTGCTGTCCAGGTACAGAGTTTTTGGTGGTAGGCCATAGGCTGGAAGTTTATTAAGCAGCGCTGCATGCCAAACCTGGTCGAATGCTTTGGATATGTCTAGAGCGACAATCTGGGATTCACTGTGTAGTTCCATAGACTTGTTCCAAGAATGGGTGATAAAGGAAAGAAGGTCGGCAGTTGATCTGCGCTGACGGAATTCATACTGCCTGTCGTGGATTAGATTGTGTTTTTCAAGAAATTTTAGTAATTCGGTGTTTATATATTTTTTTTCCGTCAGGGCTCGTCCGCGGCCTTGCCGCCCCGATAACACTGATACTCGGTGTTTATATACTTCTGCATCACTTCAGAAGACTGAAAGGAGAGAATATAGGCTTGTAGTTGCTAGGAAGCACTTTGGATCCTTCCTTAGGGACGGGTTGTACTCTAGCAGTTTTCCAGTTACTAGGGAATATGCCTCTATTGTAAGTTGTCTGAAACAAACGAGTCAGGACAGGAGCAAGTTCTGGTGCGCATTTTTCATTTTTTTAGAACAATTGCGGGGATTTCGTCAAGGCCAGACGCTATCCTGGTATTAAGAGACGAGAGCATCTTTCGTACCTTTTTAGTTTTGAAAATGATATCCGTCATTTTATTCGTGACATTGGGGACTGTTGGTGGTTGAGCATTTGGAGGTGGGGTTGAGAGTAGAATTGCCGGCGAAAGAGGCAAAAAGTTCAGCCCTGCCCAGGGCGGTAGAAACAATTTCATCCCCTGAAACAAGAGGTGGGAACGTGCTCTTGCAGAAATTGTTCCCAATAGATTTAGCAAAAGTCCAGAAGGGTTTGCTGCCGTTGGAGCTTGAGAGGACTTTGTTTTTGATATGGTTATTAAACGAGTTTTTTGCCTCAGAAAGAAGGCGGACATAGCTGTTTCTTGTGTCGTTAAATATTTGACGGTTTTCTTGACTGGGATTGTGCAGAAGCATTTTATGAGCTTTGACCTTTTCAACTCTGGCCTTGTCACAGGATTTAGAGCACCAGGGCTTTTGAGTGGCTGAAGAGGTTTTCTGTGTAGGTGGAATAAATAATTCCATGCCAGCTTGGATAATTTCGGTGACGTTTTGTGAAATATCAGAGGGGCCAGGATGAGAGCAGCAAACAGAAGCCAATGGAAATGAGGAAAAGTAATCTCGCATTTCGTCCCAGTTCGCGGAGTTGTATTGCCAAACAGTATGTGGGTGTGATGACTGTGTGACCTCGGGTGGCATTGCGCAGAAAGCAGTGACCATGCTGTGGTCTCAGCGACCAAGGAGGGTGGTGACTGATGTCTTATAGCATTCAGGTTTTGTAGTAGGAAGGAGATCCAAGGGATTTGAGCTGTGTGTTGGGATGCGAGAAAAGTAAGTACGTTGCACAGATCAACTACCGACCTCCTTTCCTTAGTCACCCATTCTTGGAACAAGTCTATGGAACTACACGGTGAATCCCAGATTGTCGCTGTAGACATATCCAAAGCATTCGACCAGGTCTGGCACGCAGTGCTGAATAATAAACTTCTGGCCTATGGCCTACCACCAAAACTACCTGGACAGCAAATTTCCTCTCCAACCGGAGCATTTCTGTTGTTGTGGATGGCTATCCTCTAAACTGTATCCAATTAATGCAGGAGTTCCTCAAGGTTCAGCTTTAGCCCCTACTTTCTTTCTTCTCCACATCAATGACCTCTCTAGCACATCCAACCCAGTTTACAGTTACGCGGCCGACAGCACCCTCCACTCAAATATACAATATTCTAAGCCTGTCTCTTTAGCCCAGTTAGATGAGGATCGCAGACTCATGGAGGGTTCTGTCTCCGTGGATCTCAAAAAAATATTAGACTGGGGAAGTAGAAATCTTGTACAATTCAACCCCACCAAATCTCAGTCTTGCTTTCTATCTCATAAGAGATACACCAGCCCTAGACCCATTACAATGAACAACCGAGTTATTCAAAGTAATGAGTCCTTTTCACTTGTTAGCATTTCTGTGGATCGAAATCTCAATTGGCATCAACATGTCACATCAATTGCAGAAACGGCTGCTAAGAAATTAGGTGTCCTCTTACAGGCTTGCAAATACTTTTCACCAGCTAATCTCTATACCTTATATACTTCACAAATAAGGCCAAACCTCGAATACTGCTCCCACATCTGGGGTGCTGCTGCCGCTTCTATGCTTGCTATCCTGGACTCCATTCAGAAGAGAGCTATATGACCCTACCCTCACCCAAAGGTTGCCATCCCTTGCCCACCGACGTGCCGTTGGTGACCTCTCTCTCTTTTATAGATATCTGCATGGGCACTGCTCAGAGGAGCTTTCTTCCATAGTTCCTCCACCTGCTGCCCCCAACAGATCTACCAGAGGAACAAAGCAAATGCACCCTTTTACTGTCCAGGTCACCAGACATAGAACATCTTGTTATGCCCGCTCTTTTGTCCCGAGGACTTCCAAGTTGTGGAATTCCTTGCCGGCACATATTTCTCCTTCTCCTCCGAAGCTCCAAACCTTCAAGTCCAGAATTAACAAGTTGCCTCTTTCCTCCTTGTCGACACCCATGGTACGATAGTATTTAGGCTGTAAGCCCTCGTGGTGTGTTGTAAAAATATTTAAAAAAAATGGTACCATCAAAATTTTGATACCTCACATTGTAGAATATTCGAATAAAAGTCATTTAAAGAGTGGGAAACCTAAACCCTATTCAAAACAACAATCAAAAGATAAGAAATAAGATAAGTAAATAAGTGAAGATTGGAGCCTGCGATGAGCACTGATAAGTACAATTTGGAGAACCCAATTCATCAAAATACGTTTTTAGGCTTGACGATCGTTTCACTGAGGGATGAAAATATATATTCATCCCTCTGATGACGCTAATTTTGTTAGCGAAACGATCGCCAGGTCTAACAACTGTATTGTGATGAATTGGGTTCTCCAAATTGACCTTATAAGGATAGGCTAAGGTTATTTCATGTAAATAAAATGTTTAAAATTGTATCCACAAATAGGTACTAATACAGAAGAATCAGGTGTACATCATTGTCAAATGAACGTTATTCTTAATAACATAAATCTCTTTTCAAAGTTATGTATGGCACATTTAAGTGAAACACAGCAGATAGAAAATTTATTCTGGTTGGATGCTGTGATAAAACCAGAACACAGTGAGTAGTGTGCAATTTGTTTAATGCGAAATATCCATTGAACATGTTAAACACATGCAAAGTTCAGGGCATTCTAACAAAATTCGTGAAGACCTGAAACTTGATATTTTTAAAGTGTTGCCTTACGATCAACTGCAGCAGACTATGAAATTTTTCAGTGATCAGTATTACGTGCATTAAAATTAGAAAATTACCATCCCTACAAAATACAGCTATTGCACGAACCTAATGAAGATCCTCGACCGATGGGTGCATTTTTGTGAAATAATGCAACATTTTTGCAACTGTAATCCAAATTTTATTCGCCAAATTCGTTTTTCGGATGAAGAATCATTTTGGCTGAATGGAACAGTGAATAAACAAAATAACAGGTATTGGAGTAGAAAGAATACTCACTGGATTACTGAAACACATACACAACACCCTCGTAAAGTTAATGTGTGGGCAGGAATAGTCCACGATAGAATCATAGGTCCTTTCTTCTTTGACGAAACTTTCACTGGGCAATGATATCATAATTTTCTAAGGAATGAGCTTATCCCTGCTCTTGCCACAAATTTTCCAAATAAAGATGATCCTGATTTACCAAGTGGTGATATTTGGTTTCAGCAAGACGGGGCACCTCCGCTTTTTCCACGTCCTGTTCGCGAGTTTTTAGATAACTGCTTTCCTGGCGAGTGGTTCGGTAGGCGAGGACCAATAGAACAGAAGAATAGGATCTTACACCCCTATATTTTTATGGAGGTACTTGAAATTAAAAATCTGTGTTAACAAACCAAATAACCTAGAAGATCCGGAATATCGAATTAGGTATGAAATGAGTCGAATTAGCCTTGACGTCATTTGCGATGTATGAAAGGAATGTGTCAACAGATTTGCTTAATGTCAAAAGAGTTGGTGGATTACATTTTGAACATTATATTTAAAGGAAACAATACTTTTAAGTTGTTGAATAAGAACCTTTATTGTTTGATTATTGTTATGAATGGAGTTTATGTTTTCCACTCTTTAAATGACTTTGATTCGAAAATTCAACAATGTGAAGTATCAATATTTTGATGGGACTGTGTAAACAATTCAAAGATCTATCAAAAAGGGGGTTGTCATTTAAAAAAATGTCGATGACGTCATATTTGAAAAGCAGGAGTGGAAGAAACATGAAACTTATGCAAAAATGTGGACTTAAAAAAAATAGACACTCTTTTTGGGGTATCTCTGGAAACTGGTACTTTTGATACTCTTGCCTGTGACGTGATCTTGTAAAGAATTAATTCAATGAGTGAAGACTTGAACTTGTGATGAGCACCAGTAAGTACAATTTGGAGAACCCAATTCATCACAATACAGTTTTTTGGCTTGACGATCGTTTCGCTGACAAAGTTAGCGTCATCAGAGGAATCGAAAATATTCGGGACGCAGCAAGTGCGTTAAGGTAGTGAATTTTCATAAGATTAATATATTATAGTGATTTAGCCTTATATTAAAAGTTATAAAACATTACTTTATTTACTTAGGAACGGGAAAAAATAAGGCAAAGAAAGGCAAGCAAGAACATGATCTCTATCATAAATATTTATACAGTAATTTGGATACAAAACTCAAAGAAAGAAATTGATAAACAGGAAATTTACTCAACAAAAAATACACTAGAAAGCTAAACAAAAAAATTTCCATGGTTCATGCATTGAGGGTGATTGTATGCATGCAGAAGGGGAAGAAGAACCCCCAGGTCGAAGAGAGTTTTTTTTCTTCTCCCTCAGGGCACGTCCGTGTCTTTGCCGCCCCGATAGCACTGCAGCCTTTGGCTTATTGTGCAAGAGGTTTTCTGCCCCCTCGCCCAAAAACACAGGGGTTCTTCTTCCTCTTGTGCATACATACAACTACCAGCAAAGCATAAAGCACAAGAACAATTTCTTGGGAGCCCCAAGAAAGTTATTGGACCTGGGCGAATATGGATGCAGTGCGGCGTAGACAGGGTTTAAAGGAGGTATTGCTGCAAAATGTGAAAAACGCATCTTTTCAAAGTCCGACTAAATATTTTTTTTTAGCATTTTCTGCTCATATTTCCTCCCCGCCCAGTCCCCTATTCATTCATGGTCCCTTAAATTTCTTGGGGGTTGTTTGCAAGAAATTTGCCTTGTGGCTTGTGCATTCAAGGAGGGTTCTAAGCATGTTTCTGAAAAAGAATTCTGAAAACCCTTCATGCAGTAAACTGTAAATTTACCGAAATTACATCCCACAACGTCGCATATAATGCCTTTTTCAGATAATATCGAATACAACACTAAAGTAAATAAATTCACTTGCTGTTTCACTTCTTTTAGTAAATTTGTATTAAAAAAAAAATTCACTAAGAGGTATCGACGGTGAGACTTTGCAAAAATTTTTTCAAATGAGCGCGAACTAGGACCCCTAGAACCCATATCCGGGGTCAGTTTCAATTTTTATATGTTTATATATATATCTATATATATATATATATATATATATATATATATATATATATATATATATATATATATATATATATATATATATATATATATATACACACACACACACATATGTATCCATCTGATAACTAAAAAAATAATTAACTGATTTCGATGAAACTCGGCAAGTGCCTTTCATTTATCAATGGCTTGGATAAGTTCGTTAGCCAGGAAAATCGGACAGTGTTTTCCGGAAAAATTTTGAGTTTTCTTTCGAAAAAAATTATTTTCTCCAAAAATTACAAAGCTGTTTCAATGAAATTTAATGGGTATGTTGCCTTGGGAAAGACCTTACTACGTACTAAAATTCAACTTTCTAAGTTTATAGAAAATTGAGTTATTTAAATTTTGAGTTTTCTTTTGGAAAAAATTTTTTTCTCTGAAAATTACAAAGCTGTTTTAATGAAATTTGGTGGGTGTCTTGCCTTAGCAAAGACCTTACTACATACCAAAATTAAACTTTTTAAGTTTATAGAAAATTGAGTTATTCAAATTTGAAGCATTTAATAAAAATTCACTACCATAACGCACTTGCTGCGTCCCAAACTTTTTTTGTTTGTTTATATTACATATATAATAACAAGATAAGTAAGTATAATAAAGGGTGGCGCTTTATTAACATCGGGGCTACACAAATTTAAAAGTAGCGAAGGCATTTAGATCGTGTGTTAAGAGCCATAAGTTTGATTAAAAATCACTTCTAACTGTATGCACAAAAAAAATTGTCAAACACATTTATAAAATTTATTAAAAAAACAACAGCTTTACGATATTATTTTAAATAAACCAATAGGAATAGGTTTCGCGGCGATTTCGCAATTCGCGAGGGTATGAACCTAGCTTTTGTCCAAGACTACACTAGACTACCAGGTCTTGATACTTGTGAAGAACATTTAACACAACGAACCTACCAAATATTGTCTTTCGCACGGAGACAAACTATAAAAATGCCCATATGGTTGCTATTACTACATGATGCATTAGTTATTTCCCCTGGTTATACAATAATAATAATGTCTAAGGGGTCCTGTCGTGGCTCAATTAAGAAACATTAAAAACCAAGGGTTAACACTGCTCATAGAATATGATTTACTGATATACAGATTTTCTATTTTATGCAAAATTGTATTGTTTTAAGTCATTACCTCAGAATTTTCATTTATAACCATCCTCCAATATTTATTTTCAATATTTATATCCATGTTTTAAATATGTTAGGTTAATTAAAAGTCAGTTGTAAAATATCAAACGTTATACACGTCTCCACCTATAACATTTTGTTTTAACTAGAGCTGCCGTGACAACATACTACCTGGTTCCGCACCGAGATGGCGTCCCTGTCGTACTTATCTTCAATGTTCTACATACTGACATGTTGCAATAATGTAACTTCCATTTGTTTCTATCTACGATTTATTTAAATAGCATAGCAGTACAGGTAACGTCATCTGTCTTTATCTAACATTGTATATATTGCATTACGGAATCTGAAGTGATGTCGACGATTTTAATATTAATTTAGAATAACTTTATTTTATTTTTTTTGATCAAAAGACTTGAAAATTGGTACACAGCCACGTCTCTATGTTCTTTTAAGTTGTAAATTTTCGTTTTAATCACTTAAACAATTAAAGATATTGCGTTTAAACAAACATAATTCTTAATTTTTTGTTAAGAAAAATTTGGCGTCAAGATCTGATGAACGAACTCATTCAAGCCATTAACAAAATAAAGGTAATTCCCAAATTTGGTCCAAATCAGTGATGTATTTTTTGAGTTATCAGTTGTTTTTTAACCTGTCTTGACTTAATACTATTTCTGGAAAATATTTTGATGCGTTTAAGTGCAGAAAAACTTCTTTCTACTGAATCAGATGTGTCAGGAATTGTGACTATTAACGCAAGCAGTTTATAAAACTTTGTTAGACAAGAAATTAAGTCATTTTTGTAAATAAATGAAATCATTTCAATGGGCGTATGGCAATCTTAAAACAGTTATGTATCTGTGCATACAGTGGTCAGTTCGTTTTTTAATCCAATTGAATCAAAGGATATTGTTTTAATAATAATTCAAAGATATCCTTTGGAAAGTCTTTTGAATACGAAACAAAATTGTCATTAAATTGCTTAAATCCGAAAATCTTACTTGCAATTGATTAATTATTGTGTCTAAAATTTCATTAATTTTTTTTATAATTCTGTTTTAAATTTTGAAAACTTAATGTTGTCTTTCTTTTATTTGGTGCTGGTTCGTTATTTTCAAAATCCTCAAACAAGGAGTTGTAAATTTGGTTAAAATGAATTTCATTATTTCTAAAATCTTGCAATGTAGTAGTTAATACAATCAGACGTTTCTTAGCGTAAGAAATCTCTGTGCTTTTATTTTGTAAAATTAAAAATACAACATCGGTATGTTCAAATATAAATTTAAAAGTGTGTAAAAGAAAATGGGGATCGTTAAGATGTCGTTTTAGGCCAATAGATCCTCTCAGAGTTTGTTGATCTTGTTTGAAATCATCGTGATTCAAAATATAATCAAAAAATTCTAGTAAGTTGTTTCTGTTTGACAACACTGTAGAAACTATCCTAGAAGTAAAACTCCACCTTACCAACGCTCACCTTGGTCGCGGAGTCTGGCCTCCGAGCACGTGATTTTAAGCGCGGTTTTAATTGGTTTGCCAGGGATACTGTTGGTATGCATTCAAATCAATGTGTTAAAATATGGTCCAAAATCGAAAACATCGGAACCGGGCCTCCGTGACGTCACACAAGCACACAAGAAGATCGCGCCGTTTTGGTAATAAACTTCTCAGCAGCGTTGCCAATTGTAATTACAGATTTAGAGAATTTTATATGAATATGGTCTGAATAATAATTACATGAATAAGTATGACTTTAATATTGAATATTGGATATTGGATTGAGGTTATATGTAACTAACTGACTACTTGAACAGGGAGGATGTAACTAGTTCTGACCAGGGAGGCCCGGCCTCCTCAGCCCCCTTAGAGAAACCGCCACTGTTATATATCCATCACCAACCTAGTACAGCCCTGGCTGTTGACAAGCAAGTCTTGTGATACCTGATAAGGTTTATCTAGATAACGTTGGTATGAATATTGTGATGTTTATACATTGTAGTTTCTAATCACTTGTTAATTTCGATTTTAATTGACTATCACACCCCCACTTACCAGACTTAAACCTTTAGAACATTGATTATTAGGTTATAACATGTGACTAACGATAACATACCACAAATAAACTTTACTGGACCAATTATCAGGATTCTGCACATTCTAACATCAGATCCCTCGACTATATTCTATGAAAGTAAATATCACAATAATTCTGTAGAATTGTCAGTTAATTCTGTGTTTGTTTCAGAAGATCAAAACTCAAATTTGTATCAGCCTTTAACGCCTGCATCAAGGGTCTTGGCACTGAATCTAGTCAGTGATATTATGAGGAAAATTGGAGTAAGTATTTTTCATATCTCATATTTTGCTCTTAGATGTTGCAAAGTAGCTGCTTAGTATTTTGTAAATGGAAATAGTGTTATTATTTTATTTGTCAGCTCATAGTTTTAAACTGCTTAAATAATATTTTGATGTTAAAAATGAAATGTTAGGATGTCACAAGTTTTATAACCTGAACTCTCATTTTGATGTCATCTGGTATCATACCAACGATTGTAGTTCAATATATAGTATATATATATATATATATATATATATATATATATATATATATATATATAAACTATATATTGAACTACAATCGTTGGTATGATATATATATAGGGTAGTTCAAATTCGAGCCTGGCCATTGAGATCTTGTAAACCGTAAGAGATACGAAGATGGTTAAATTGGGGCAAAGTGTCGTGTTTCTATGGTGATGAATTATCTGAAAAAATAATTTGAGGTGTCACTTTTAGTTTCTTAATCATTCGAAAAAAACGGAAATTTTCGATTTTTTTTTTCAAGCGACTACCGAAAGAGCTAGACTTTTTTAACTATGACATTGTTAGTGCACTTTTTTATGGGCAATCTAAATCTGTCATCATATTTTCCAGGGCGTTCTTGATGCAAAAGTTACAATATTTAATTTTGATTTTTCTTATAGGCGTCATATTGGCTTTTTGTATTTTTAAAAAGTCTTTTTTTTTTCTGATTACACTGATATAGCACACCGATACGATCACATCTTACCTGCTATCAAAATTTTGGAAAAAATCGGTTCTGCAAAGATATATATATATATATATATATATATATATATATATATATATATATATATATATATATATATATATATATATATATATATATATATATATGGCGTTCTTCCAAAGTACTCTTTGGAAGAAATAACAATAAAGCGATTAGGTGATTTGCATATTGAGCCCAATCGCTTTATTTTTATGCCAGCTATCACCCCGGTTAGCCTGTATAGCAGTTTTATCTTGCGTGTTTAAAGTTTGATAATATTTGTTTAGTTATTTGTTTAGTTGTTGCCTGCATGTATGTATATATTAGTTTTTTTGCATGTGGTATTAATATGTTTTCAGCTGACACGCTTTCTTTGCGATCAATGTGGCGTCTATAAGTGTACCAACTGTCCGCCTACAACAAAGTCAACAAACACCAGCATACCATTGCAGAGGTTCGTTTATATATGTCCCTCCAGTTAAGGAGATAACCTTGTATTTGTGTGCTAACAATTTGTCATTCTCATGTTTCATAATAAACATAATTGTCATAATAACAAATAGCGCCATCTTGTGGCTAACAGAATGATCATTATCTTATATTTTCTTGGCTGACAGTTGCTTTACACTTCGCCTTTCTTAGCTTCGACTTTAGAGTGCTTAGATGTGTGTTATTTTTGTGTAATTTATTAACTTACGTTCTTCTGTTTATTAAAATTTAAACCTGGTGAAAAATCATTGCAGTGTTTCAGATTTCAGTGTTGACGAAAGCCAAGAGCCCAACTAAATTTATTACAACTGTTTTCCCTAATTTGTAAAAGATTAACCTTTACAATTACAATGTTTTAACACATTTAAGTTGGCCCTTAAATTAATACAATATCGAAATTGAACAATTGCTACGACAACTCGCTACAAAGTACCAGAAAGGTGGAACACACCACAATTCCCTCAATAAGCAGCGGAGGCCTAAGCAAAGCTTGAGCATAGAGACATCTCATAGGGGTTCGGAGGTTACAGTAAGACACTCAGTTTATCAAAGTCTTAGAGACTTAATTTAATAGACGCCAGCCACTTTTCCCTGTGGCCAGGTTCAAGATATCATTAGTACCTACGAGGGGAACTATGATGGCTTGGTGACTTAGGATCAAGATCAATAATACTTCTGCAATCAGCAACATGTAAGCTCGAACAACACAAACACAAGCAATGGTATGTTCAGCAAATAATACTACCAGAAATAATATTAACCCATATATTCATAATATAATGACAGCGGTAGCATAGAATTATGCCACCATAAACAATATGCTGTATGGTAATGGGGACCGATTTAAATACAATAAGGTCCACTTACCATATGGGTATAACCACTGGCAGTTAATGTCACCAGCTATCAATTGACATCAGCTGTTTAATCACTGGTAGTGAGCTCACTTACCTTTCACCAAAGGTATCATAACCTAAACAGGTTCAAACGGTCTGCCTGAGGGGCCTGACCATTAAATTAATGTTCCAGAGTTAATGTTATCTATGTAGCAAGTCAGCCATCCCTTCAGAATATAATTGTAAGAAGCGGGAAGCGTTTCTCACAAGGTAAACAATATTGCACCTCACTGACGGGGTGAACTGACTTAATTAAACACTTGGAGGTGACGCCTCTTTGTGGAGTTTATGTCGCAATGACCAACAACCCAATTAAACGACCCTATATGTCAGGGATCATAAATAATAATGAAGTAGTCGGCCCTATAGGTCAGTAATCATTAATAATATTAACAAATCATAAAGTAAACGACCCTACAGGTCAGTAATCGTGAATAATAATAATTAATGCGGTGAACGACCCTATAGGTCAGTGATCATACATAGTAATAACAATTAATGAAGTTGAATGACTGGCAACAACGGCACTCAGTGTATTCGCTCAAGAATTATGGTATGGTGGTGACCACCAGGTCCACGACTGTATCGGCAGGCAATGACGTTAACAGTCGCTATCTGTCACACAAGTTCAAATGACATTGAAGATAAGGCACATGCAAAAAAGGATCTTTGCACATAGGCAATGGCACAATGCACAATACTTATTCACACAATTAAACTGAAATGCCACGGTTGAAGTGGTTGTTTTTTTCATCTGTGAGACGGCAGCCTCTCTACCAGTGTAACTCAGGCCGGTAACAGAACCAGATCTATCCCGATAAAGGCTGCCTAACGACTGCAGTGACCACGTTCGCTCTCAATTCTCCTTTCACACTGGAATGGCAGTGACCCTAAAACATGAACAACATACCCTGGCTGTAAGCACCAGCTTGCCCTGATGGACGACGTTATTTCATCGGCTTAACGTGGTGACATTAATCTACACAAAAATGGACATGGCCACTATGGCACTCGTCACTACGATAGTTGAAACCAGAAGAACTCGACGGAGAAGGTTCCCGTCGTCTCTATGCACATGCGCCAGCAATAAAGTCAACATATAGACATCGGATCGTCTTTGCGCTATGTAACTAGCCGTTCACGGAACACAGAAATACAGCAGATGACCCCCCAGTTCCGCTGTAGTTTTATCATAGACTTAATAAAATTAAACGAGCAGGTATACTGAAGGTATCACCCACTCGATGATCATTATGGACGAACACAAACACAGTCTGTGTCATCCTAAATAACTCACTCGTGTGAGAACACATTTAATAGAACAAAACGTTAAAACATGATGACGAATTAACAATAAAAAAATTAGTTACGACATCTGGGCTGTAACACAACATAATTGAAAGTCCTCTGAAAATGATCCTCCAACGCGCAAATTTAGGATCCATGGGGGTGCACGCGCCTGTTAGATCTTCGAAACTAGTATATTCGGATTATACGAGTCGAGACGAGCTTTTTTATGTGTCGCACTTTGACGTTAGATTTTAAAACTTGCTCTGCGCATGTACAAACTGCCATAATTGCATACGTTATTTCCTGCAAAATCAAAAAGTCGGACCTTCGGCAGGTCAGACTAAATGTGCTTTCAAATTTTCAATTATTACTTTTAAATCCAGATCCGCCATCTGTGACTGTAATCTTAAGTTAAACATCTCTTGACGCTGACAACGAGACCTCTCACTTGCCTATAGCTTAAAAAATTTAAAGTTAGGCTTGCCTATTGTACATCCGCTATATTTGCATACGTCATTTTTTCCAAAATCAAAACGTCATACCTTTTTCGACAGATTCAGTTTAGACTAAATTTACTTTCAAATTTTAAATTCTTATTTTAAATCCAGATCTGCAATCTGTGATTGTGTAATCTTAAATTAGAAATCTCGTGATGTTGAGAACTAGACGCCTCACACTTGCATCTAGCTTAAAAATTTTAAAGTTATGTTTGCATACGATACATCTGCCATATGTAAGACTCGATGCATTTTCGCAACAATCTAGGTGGCGGCACGTCCACCACTTACTGAGTACATCTGCCATATACACTAAGTCCCCGCTTAAGGTCTTAGGGACCTAACAATCGTGATGTTAAATGAAATGACTTAAAACGAATCATTGGGAATTAATATAATGTACACACATATGTACATATTTGTGACTGCAAAAGAATTAAGTAAAAAGTCTGGACGTAGCAAGTGCGTTATGGAAGTGAATTTTCATAAAAATGTTTTCAATACAAATATATCTCTTTAATGCAAGCAGGCATCAATTTGGTTACCGGTATAACTTATATAGTAGAAAAAATGTACCATGTTTTCTAAAATAACTCATTGTTTGTAAATGTACAAAAAATTCTCCGAAAATAAACTTAAAATGTTTCTGAGAAAACTGGTTTCGTAGCAAATTGAGTTCTTGAAATTTGAGACATTTAATGAAAATTTGCTACCAAAACTCACTTACTGCATCTAGATTTAAAAAAATTACAAACATGCATCATATTTTGATTAAAAAAAAAATGCAAAAAATACAATAATATAAGCGATATTCAAAAAAAATGTTGTAGGTATCACCAATGACTTATGGACTAGCCGGTGATGGTCAAAATATTTATATAAAAATATAAATATAAAAATCTTATATTTATAAGATGCTGTTCAAGACACCCTATAATTAACGTATACAATTTTTTCTCATACCTTGTATAATATTTACCGTAGAAATGTGTCACCCTGTATATATGTAAACAGATAAGAATTTAAACTAAATCTGGATATGGATTCTATGTGCACTCATTTGAAGAAATATTTTTAAAATTCAAGTCACGGTCTTCTCATTAACGATTTTTTTCTATGAAAATTAGGTAAAAATTATAGACCGTTAAACCATAAACTTATCTAGAACTGCTGCCAAAGTATCAGAGAAAGGGTCTATTTGAAATGAATTTTCTGGAAATATTTTAGTAAAATGAAGGACAATGACGGTTGAAGCTGAAACTTAAGGGTTTGCAAAACACTCTTCTTGCGACATTTTCTTTACATAACCCGTATTGGTTTCAGGTTCTTTGCCTAAATGTTGCCAATTTTGAAGTTGCGCGACTTTGACGTTTTGAGGAAAATCCTTTTTTTTAAATGCCTATAATTTTTTTGTCTTTAAACATACAGACCTAATTTTTGGTACATGGCTCACTCTTTATAATAGAACGCTTACCAAATTTGGTTGCCCTTACTTTGTTATTTCCGGAGGTATAATTTTTTCCGAAAGAAAACACAAAATTGTCCGGGAAAACCTGGGCCGATTTTCCTGGCTAACGAACCTATTCAAGCCACTTGCAAAAGGAAGGTACCTACCAAATTTGATTAAAATTGGCCCATTATTTTTTGTGTTATCGGTGTGATACACACACACACACACACACACACGCAATGAAACATGGTGTTGCTGATCTCACGTGATCGTCGACCAATCAAAACTCTGACTAAAGTATGACCACACTGTCTTTATACAGTCACTGTCGAGAATGGTATCTCTATACAATCTAATATGTAAAATTTTATTTTTAAGTCAAATAGACAACTTATAAGTCACCATCTATGACGTTTGTAAAAAATAGTTTAATAGGTAATTAAAATTTGCATGTTTGCATTTACATTATTTTGTTTGAAGTTCTGTTTTAGAGAAATTTCATTAAGAAAAAATCGCTAATAGAGAGGTCACGATGAAGAGCTTTTGAAAAAATAGCTTCAGATAATCGTGAAAAAATACTAAACTGATTTGAACAAAACGTGGCACATATCTTAAATAATAACATGCATAAAACACACTACCCGAACCAACAATCGTGTAATCTTGGCCATAAATATCGCAAATGACAGACGACATGCAATTAAAAATTTGCCAAGTGATTGGTATTCAACTGGGGGATTCAATCAATTTTTAAAATACACTATATTTGTAGCTTGATGAACGGCCCCAAATACAATTTTAGCACAGCATAGATTTGTTGTGGTTTTAGACTGAAAGTGTGGCATAATATAGTAGAAATGTAAACAAAATCAAGTTGTCTATAAAAATGATTCTAAAATAGTTTTTTTATCTTTAAGCTTAAAGATAAGAAGTCATATAAAACCGAAACAGTCGTTGAACCTGTTTCAATGTCAATTCTACTCATTCTGTAATTAATTGTTATGTATACTTTTAATACAATATCCCTGACATGGAGCTAGTGTCAAGTATCATGTAAACAAAACGTTAGTTAACTTATCCTTAGATAGCTCAGTGGTAGCGTGCTTGTCTTCTAAGCAGAAGGTTGCACGATCGATTCCAGCTTGATGAATGTATGGTTTTTGGTGTTTGTTTTATTTTGACATTTGGGGAGACAGTAGCGCACAGATTTCATACGTTTTGAACAAGGTCTCATTTTTGGTTAAAAAGCCTGAATAACTTTTCACCTTTGAGTCTGAAATTATAATTAGCAGCAGAGATTTTGTATTTGTTGATATTGAAAAAACTGGTTTGATTAGGTTGACTAAAACGAAATCATTCTGGGGATTAATAAGGAAAAATAACTGCAACAGGTATAATTCGGTAGATACTTTACTTTTCTAAATATGAAGTAAGTTTCCTTCTGGAAATCCTTTTAACTTTAATGAAATTTGTAGTACAAGTTTCTTTTAAAGAGACTTACACTATCTACAGATATAGCAAACATTTGTTCTTTAGCTTCATCGAAAATTGAGTTTTGTGCATTTTTCTCAAAAGGAGCTAGAACTCAAGATTTGTTTGATGATAGAATGAGAAGCGTGTTATGCAGTAGAGATCTTAACTTACAACTTAGAGTCAGAATATTGAGATGCTACGTTTTCTCAGTGTTGCTATATGGGATGGAATCACGGACGCTAAAGAAAGATATAGGTGATCGACTGGAGGCATTTGAGATGTGGTCATATAGAAGGATCTTGAGGATAAGCAGGTACTAGGAAGAATGAGAAAAGAAAAAGAAATATTGAACACAATTAAAATAAGAAAGCTGCAATATCCGGGCCACATGATGAGAGGAGAGAAATATGTATTGTTGCAGAATATTATGCAGGGAAAGATACATGGAAAGAGAAGCAGAGGAAGAATACACATTTCCTGGCTAAATAATCTGAGAAGATGGTACAACTGTAGTTCCGTTGAGTTTTTCAGAGCTGCAGCATCAAAAATGAGAATAGCCATGATGATAGCCAACCTTCTAAGAGGAGACGGCACTTGAAGAAGAAGAAGAAGAAGAGAGAGGTAACACTTTCGAAAGAATTCTTCAAATGTGCCCGTACTAGGATCTCTAAAATCTATCTTCAAGGTCTGTGTAAGTTAAAAGTATTAGTTTCAGTAATACGCCGTATAATAATAGTGTACAATTCTGATGAAAATTGCCACATCCTGACATTTTCTTTAAGGCCAGTAAGTTGTGAAATCTTTGATATCGCAAACTTTTAATCGGTTAATTGTTTTAGTTTAATCCTTTGATCTTGTAAGTTATTTAATTTAAATGAAGTCAGAAAACAAAATTCACCAAGTCCTGGAAAATTTGGATTTTAAGTCTGGGAAATTAAAAATCATTTTAAAATCGGAACCCTGATAAAAAGTATAGACCTCGGCAGCAAATAATTGTTATTTAAAATTATTTTATGATTCTTTCAGGAAATTTGTTCAAAAGCTTTTATTGCATCTAGATTAATTATGCATTTTTAGTGTGATAAAATTCCTTACCTTACTAATAAATGCAGTATCATTATATCATCTTATTTCCATTTGCATCTTTTATAACTAATCTCTTCCATTAGTTTTTCTAACAAACATGTTCTAAATAACTGAGAAGTTTAAAACTATGTGGTTTTATGTCTGAACTGTTTTTAGTGAATTTTCTTAAAAAAAATTCACTAATGAGGAGATCCCGACTTTCGAATTTTGAAAAAATTTCTTCAAATGACCGCTAATTAGGACCCCTGGAAGCCAAATCCGAGGTCGGTTTCAGACTTTATATGTTTATATATATATATATATATTTATATATTTATGTGTCACACCTATAACTAAAAAAATAATGGACCGATTTTGATAAAACTTGGTGAATACCTTCCTTTCACAAGTGGCTTGGATAAGTTCGTTAGCCAGGAAAATCCGCCGAGGTTTTCCCGGAAAATTTTGTGTTTTCTTTCGAAAAAAAGCAAAATTATTTCTCCGGAATTAACAAAGTAAGGGCAACCAAATTTCACACGCGGCTTTATATCATTATGGGTAAAATACCTACGAAAATTTAGCTCTGTAGGTTAAAGGACAAAAAAGTTACAGGCATTTAAAAAACAATAAATTTGGGTTTTCCTCAAAACGTCAAAATCGCGATTTTAAACGTCAAAATTGGTGAGTACCTTCCTTTCGCAAGTGGCTTGAATAAGTTCGTTGGCCAGGAAAATCCGCCGAGGTTTTCCCGGAAAATTTTATGTTTTCTTTCGAAAAAAAATTATATCTCCAAAATTAACAAAGTAAGGGCAACCAAATTTCATACGCGGGTTTATATCATTATAGGCAAGTTACCTACCAAAATTTAGCTCCGTAGGTTAAAGGACAAAAAAGTTACAGGCATTCAAAGAAAAATACATTTGGCTTTTCCTCAAAACGTCAAAATCGCGATTTTAAACGTCAAAATTGGTAATATTTAGGCAATGAACCTGACACTAATATGAGCTATGGAAGGAAAATGTCTCAAGAATAATGTTTTACAAAGCCTGAAGTCTTAGTTTCAATCGTCATTGTCCTTCATTTTACTAAAATATTCCCAGAAAATTCATTTCAAATAGACCCTTTCTCTGATGTTTTGCCTGTCGGTTTAGTTAAGTTGATGCTTTCGCTGTAGGTTTAGTGAAGTTTATGGTTTAACAGTCTATAATTTTTAGCTAATTTTCGTAGAACAAATTCGTTACTGCATTTTAGCATATTTTATCGAAATATGGTGCATGTTTGTAAGAAAAAATCTGGACACAGTAAGTGCGTTTTGGGAGCAAATTTTCATTAAGTCCTCCAAATTTCAATAACTCATTTGCTATTAACGTAAGTTTTGTTGGTTAGGAAACCAACATTTAACTGTATTTTCGGAAATTTTTTGTATGAACGCAGCAAGGGCGTTTTGGTTGCGAATTTTCATTAAATGTTTCAAATTTCAATAACTCAATTTGCTATTAACCTAAGGTTCATTGGCTAGGAGACCAGTTTTCTCAGAAACATTTAAAGTTTATTTTCCGAAAGTTTTGTACATTTTCAAATAATTTTTTTGATAAAATATGATACACTGTTCCTACTATATAGGTTATACCGGTAACCAAATTGATGCCTGCTCACATTAGAGCGATATATTTGTAATTAAAAACATTTTTATGAAAATTCACTTCCATAACGCACTTGCTGCGTCCAGAGTTTTTTTTTTTCTTCTTTAGTGTACACTAATGTTTGGTTTTATTTACAGGGCATAGAACGCAAATTAGAAAGAATCCCATATGATTACAGAGAAGTGTCCAACGAAATACGGTAAGTTTGAAAAGGAAAACGGAAGTTTTATATATATTGTTGGGTTATATTTTATATATTTTTCATTTAATTTTACATAAATAGTATTTTTGTATCAGATTTTCAAGTAAACGTTGCTTACTCATCTTTTAATTATTAGTATTTAAAATAATACATACTCCTTACCAGAAACTGGTAAGTAGACCAGAATGTTTTGTCACAAAGCAAACATTAATTAATTTTCTTTAAGTTTATCACTCGTATCAAAGTTTTATCCCTAGTTTTGATTGAAGAAAAGGCTTTGTTTTATTTATTTAGTCTTTTTGCTGTTATGTCACTTTCAGTTAGGCACAAATACCCACGTTTATGAAATCTGGGTAACAAAAACCAGAGATGCCACTGTCTAAATGATTAACGAAGTTTAATAAGAGAAATTCCTGAAAAAGAATGTGTGTTATGAGAAACTGTTCAGGAGAGGATTTACTGGGGTAATACTCTAAATTTAACAATAACAATATGATTTTCTAATTAATCCCTTTCAACAAACTTAAAAAATATGACAATGTATCGTACTGATATTAAAGCTCTGGCACTAAATTACTAAATAAAAATGTGATTAGCGGCGCTCAGCATGGCTTCATGAGGGGCCGCTCCACGACCACTAACTTAATCAGCATAACTGAATATATATCTGCTGTCATGGACAACGGGTCGCAGACGGATGTTATCTATCTGGACCTCTCCAAGGCCTTTGATAGATCAAATCATGATATTCTTTTGAGGAAACTGGATAACATGGATTTCTCACCGAACTTGCTGAAGTTTATGGAATCATATCTTCGTGATCGAGTTAGTGTTGTCCACTATCATGGGTGTCAGTCCGTGGGGGTCTTGAATCAGGTGTTCTCAGGGATCTGTTCTGGGACCCTTGCTGTTCAATCTGTTCATCAATGATATTTCAGATGTCATCGACTTACCCCATGCGGATGATGTAAAAATCTTCTCATCCGTTGCTGGTCTCTGCAATTGTTCGGTGCTTGAGGAATGTTTGCGTAGACTGGTGCTCCATTAACAACCTCCCACTGAATGTTAAAAAATGTGTTGTAAAGTCTTATACACTCAACCGTCATGTAATCGAGTTCCCATACTCCATAGATGTACAG
Source organism: Tillus elongatus (assembly GCA_964006375.1). Lineage (NCBI taxonomy): Eukaryota > Metazoa > Arthropoda > Insecta > Coleoptera > Cleridae > Tillus > Tillus elongatus. The sequence continues at coordinate 17,044,972 of OZ023268.1, read as the reverse complement.
CCTCTTCTAAGACCTGCAACCTTTAAATACTTGGGTGTTATCTTTGACTCGAAACTCTCGTTTGTGGAGAACTATGAACATGCTATTGCATCGAAGACAGTTGGATTTCTTATTCAAAATTCCGGTTCCTTTCATAATGCGGACACTTTGAGGCTCCTGTTCGGTGCCTATGTGCGGCCGCATCTGAAATATGCCTGTGTGGTGTGGTCTCCTCTGTATGACGTCCATATAGGGGCTCTTGAGGGTGTCCAACGGAGATTTGTAAAGTTCCTTGCATACAGAGCGGATCGGGTGTATCCCGCTACTGGTACACCACAGGCCAATTTACTGTCGAGATTCTCATTGAAATCTCTGCAAGCTAGGCGTATTTATTCTGCTCTCTCCCTGATATATAATTTACTGCACAGTAGGATCATCTGTCCTGAACTGTTGCACACTCTGCTTTTTCACACCCCTAGAGTCAACTCTAGAAGACACAACTTCTTTTATCTACCACCACCTAGGACCAATGTTAGGCTTGACTCACCGATTTACAGATCGTGCTTCCTTTATAACAACGTGCATCAGTCAATAGACATATTGTATTGTGGTGAGTCCGAGCTGAGACACGTTGCATCGCTGCTTGGTATTTAGTACTACTTTTACGATGTTAATTTTTCTAGCGTATGCTATGTATTTTATATTGTATTCATACTCTTAATTTGGGATAATTACCTTTGAGTATTTGTATTAAATAAATAAATAACTTAAACATAATTAGGAACATTATTACACAAAATACAATTATTCAGTCTGACATGCTTGAAATTAAAATGTTCGAAAGTTACACTCCAACCCGACATGATTTGCCAAGATGGCAATGCTGCCAGAAAATCTGTAATGACCTGTACAGTTAGCTGCGACAGATGAGTGGTTTTCTATACAGACATTTTACTCGTCAATGGTAAATCAGATCTTTGTGGTTAAGTCTGCTTATGTTTGAATTTTAAACCAAAATTCTGAACTAAAGCTATTTTTGAACCAATTCCTAGAGCCCTATTAACAATACAAATCCTTTTTTTTCTGTATTGTGCGAGAAGAATCAGCTGTAGATTAACACACCCCCATGGTGCAATGGAACAAGTGTTTGGCTGTCACATGGTTTGATTTCCGGCGGTGGCAGTTTCTTTTACTGTGGATTGGGTGTGTGTCCGTTGTCTTTTCTATGCAAATAGCATTGGTGGTGCTCTATCAGATGAGGTCCTCGTCTTGTCTGGGGTACCACAAGGATCACATATAGGTCCCGTTCTCTTCAATCTTTTTATTAATGATGTTGTGAGTTGTTTTGAGTCATCGAAATGTTTATTGTATGCAGATGACTTGGAAGTTTTTTTTCGAAGTTGTCCATGGTGTCAACACTTTGCAACATGATCTCGACAACTTGACTCGTTGGTGCAGTTCAAACTTTTTGTCGCTTAATGTGGGTAAATGTAAGATTGTGAGCTATTTTAGGGGTCAGAATCGGATTTTTCATAGCTATACCATTTATAACACGGTGTTGGACGTTTTCACTTCAGTTACAGATGTTGGTGTAATTTTCAAAAATGATTTGCCATTTAATCTACATGTTGAGGCTGTGGTTGTGAAATGTTGCAGACTTTTGGGGTTTGTTAAAAGACACACTAAGCATATGACCGACACAAGGGCAATCACTAGTTTGTATACATCCTTGGTTCGAAGTAATATTGAGTATTGTTGTGTTGTATGGTTTCCATCCTATGCTTGCCACATTAATCGTATTGAAAGGGTACAAAACAAATTTGTTAAGTACCTTCTTTATAAGCATCACTTACCTTGCCAAGATATTGGGTACAATGTCAGATTGCTTCTTTGTGGTATGGTCAGTCTCAAAGTGCGAAATGAGTATCTTTCATTGATGTTTATATATAAGTTAATTAATGGTCTCATTGACTGTAATGATCTGCTCGAGTTGGTCCTTTTCCATTTCCACCACGCTCAACTCGCCAACAGCAACTCTGAGCGAACACACAGGACCAACTATGGATGTAACAGTTTCATGGACAGATTGTTGCATAATTATAATGCTAATTTTTCTAATTGTGATATCTTTTATATTGCTATGTCTAGGATGAAAACTGTCTTAAGACAGTGATTTTGTTACTGTGAATAATATTTTTGTTTGTTTTATTTTTAACCCCTTAAGGATTATATTATTTTTGATTTTTTTGAGCCAAAATCGTCACTTTTTTTTATTATTGGTTATTGGGGTACATGTCTTTCTAAGTATTTTTACCAAATCTCAGTGACGTAGAAATGTTTTTTTCGCCAGGGGTTGCCAGAAAATGAATTTAATTTATTATATTTTATTTTCGCAAAATCAGAAGCGGATACAACGACTAAATAAAATATATGAGAGTTATCATTATTGGTAAGCTCTTTTACATAGTTCTTGTTGAATTCATTGGCGTAGAAATATATTTTTTGAAGGGTTCGATGGAATTATATACAAAAACTAAGAAATATATATATATATATATATTTTTTCAAAGAAATGAGAAACCAAAGATTCATGACATAATGCATAGCAGAAGGCATGCCAAATAAAACACAGAGGTGTAGAAGCAAATTTTGCCATAGGGTAAAAATGTACCTATCTAAAAATCATAAAAATAAATACAATTCTCTAACTAGGTACCACAGTACCCTACACACGATAGCTACAATATAAGTACAATACTGTTTATGGAAAATGCTATGTTTGTGGTTACCTAAAAGTTCAATTCAGTATGGTAAATCTTGAAGCAGGGAACTGCGCACAAACCCACATCACAGTCTTTGCAGTAATATCTGGTTTCTTTTCTCCTTCTTTTCCCTTTATCATCTCTTTTGCTACAGCACACAACACACTGTCTGCATGGGGAAGCTTTTTTTTCTGTTGGAGGGATGAATTCAGGAAAATGTCTTTCCGTCAGTCTCAAAGGTCCAGGTTGACTACTGGGACGACCTCTTCTTTTGATAGTCGAAGAATGGCATCTTGCAATTATGGCTTCCACTAAAGCTATCCTATATTCTAGATGAGATTTCTGGCCGCCATTTTGTCTATATAATACATGCGAGTTCCATATTGTTATGTCCAGTAGGTGATAGAAGATTTTTTTGTAATATTTTTTGCCTCTTTTTCTTGTACATGGATAATCGTGCAAATGTTGATCCAGGCGATCAACTCCTCCCATTGTATTGTTATAATCTTGCACAACTTTTGGCTTCCTTACTGAGGTACCATTTTTATCAACTTTGCTTGTTGCTGTCATTTCACAATTGTGCACAGTTGACAGCAAACAAATATCTTTTTTATCCTTCCACTTCATGATCATCACTTTCCCTCTCTGAAAAGCTATTATATCGTCTTTGTTTAATTTTTTCTTTTGTAGTTCTGGTGGAATTTCTCTTCTATTCACTCTGAGTGTACCATATATATCGGTCTTACATTTTATTAGGTAGTCAGCCAATGTTGGAGAAGTATAAAAGTTGTCAGTAGTCAGACAGTAGCCTCGATTGAACAAGGGTTCAAGTAAAGTGAGAACAACCTGAGATGATATAGGCATGTCTTTATATTTCTCGCTGAAGTTTGTACCTTTTCCTGTGTATATAATACATGAGTACATATATCCAGTTTTGGACTCGCACAAAATATATAGTTTTACCCCGAAACGTGCCCTTTTCAAGGGGATGTATTGCTTCCAACTTAGGCGTCCCTTATAAAGTACAAGACTTTCGTCTATGGCCACATCGCGTTCCGGAGTATATATATTTGAACATTTTCTATTTATGTAATCAAATACTGGCCATATTTTATTTAGTTTTGGGTAAGGGTGGGTGTCTGGATTGAATTCTGCATTATTGTAAAAATGAAGGTTCTTTTTTATATGAAAAAAACGCCTAGCGCTCATCAACTTACCGAACACAGGTGTTTTCAACACTTCACAATTGGACCAGTACATTTTCTCTACTGGTTTGACTACTATCCCTTGCAGCATGATAATTGCTAAAAACAGAAGCATTTCGTCGTTTGTTATAAGTGGACATTGTCGAGTGGAACCACCTGGTTGTTGTTCTGCATACCTATTCGTCTCCGAAACTAATAAGGTGATGAGATGGTCATCGAAAAACAGTTGAAAAAATCCCAATACATCAGTACTTTCTGGCAGATCAACACTAATTCCGGACTCTCCTGTGAATGGAAACCTTGGAGGGGGGTCTGGAGGTTCTTGTACACTAATTTGATACCAATTCCTGGCCAAAAGTAAGGTGTTATCATCATTATCTGTACTTTCCACGTCACTTTCATCATAAATTTCTCCCAAACTAGTATCACTACCATCACTCTCTGATATATGTACATAATCGGAATCTGTAGAGATTTCTGTGTCACTCATGTTATTGCAGCAACAATAAACTAACTCAAGTGTTGCTAATTATATTATAACTTGTCAAGACAACAATATACCATTGACTATATACTCATTCACAGCACAGAACACGTTCAGAGTATAAAGCATAGAACATCCAATGTATAAAGTCAATGAATAGGTAATTTAACGGAACACAGAACCAAAAGCGAGAACTCTGTAACAAAATTACGGTTTAGCGGCTTAGAAGCATGCGACATCTATACATTAGTAGCTCAACTAATGAGTCGGCTAATGGTATAATATACTAGAAATATACCCCGACTCCTAGACGTTTATGCATAACTTTGAATCGCCATTGAACGTGTTGCCCGTGTGACACACGGGCATGTAGCAAATGGTCCGTCTGGCATCGCCCGTGTCAGACACGGGCGTGAGCGTTAAGGGGTTAAGTACCATTTAGAATTTGTTAATTCTATAGGTACAAATTTAAATAAATAAATAAAATAAAAAAATGTAACCTCCCCATGCAAAAGCTGCTCAGAGCTTTTGGACAGGAGGGTGTCATTTATTAAGTGGCAAGGGGATGACCTTTTTTCTTTATTTATTTGTTTGTCTATTTCCGAGACTATGGCCAATCACCGATGCCAGAAAGCAGCTTCACCTCACTGTCCTGGAAATTTTGCCGAACCCCTGCCTTCCTGTAAGGAGGGTAGGGATCTTTAACATACCCACAATGCAGGGACACGGTACCGATGGCTTTACGCCCCTCTGAAGGGCGGAACGTGCCGACATTCAACTTGTTCAAATACAATGCCACAGCCTCAGTTGATGTTAGTTTTACAATAAGTACTATAAAAGTGAAAGGGGAACCCTGGGAATCGAACCCAGTACTCTTCGGTTCAGAGGGTACACATTCTTACCACTGAACCACTGAGGCTCTAAGGGGTGACTCTAATAGTCCAGACAAATGAAGTCCAAAATGGCCATCATAATGAAAAAATTGTTCTGCAAATTGAATCATAACTTCCACAAAGCTGCGATAATTTATTCTCTTCAGAAAGATATTCTCATGGAATGAATTTAGCTAGAATATATGTATTCCTGTACCCATAAACGTTTGAAACGTTATATTACTCGAGTTTTATTGAAAAAAATCTCAATTTTGCCCATTATTTATCCCCCACCCCCGCGATATTACCCAAAAACTATTCAAAACGTTCCTTTTTCAGGTGCTAACTGGATACCAAATTTGAAGATGATATCTTAATTAATTTGAAAGTTATTACGCCTATTAACAGAGAGATGTACATGCCGACAGACCGACCAACTGACAGACAAAAAAATTTTCCACTCCCACACATTCAACCCATAATTTAATTTTAGCACAGAATACCAGATGATGATGAAATAAAAAGCTTTCTAATAAATAAACCGTAAAACGCTATATTACTCGAGGTTTAACGAAAAAATGTCAATTTTCACCACATCACTTCCCATTTGTCCCCTTCCCTTAAAGCGATTTCACCCAAAAACAATCCGAAGACGATTGAAGACGATATCTCAATTCGTGCTAAAGTTATCATGGCTACAAACATATAGTCATACAGACCAACAGACCGACAGACAAAAAAAATTTCGTTCCGAAATTCTCTTTTCTATATGTTTTGATACTTTTTACGGCGTTTAAGTGGAAAAAAAATTTTGGAATTTTTTTCGCTAATCCGATACTTTCACACGTGATGATGTATGAAGAAAGTATGTTGTTTTAATAGATGAAAACTTCTCGCCCCTATTATGGTAGCGTCATCCCTTAAAATAACAAAAACTACCCCCGTATGCAGTTTAGCGAGTATATTTGCTAAATCGTTCATTTTTTTCGCGAAAATACTTCTATAAGAAAATATTCCTTTCCACCTAAAGTGTCCTTATCATTTTTTCAGTAGGATGAATACCGTTCGTGCAAATGCAGCATCAAGATGGGGGATAAGTTGAAGTCTTCTGTTTTCTGCAATATTTAAGCATTGCTGCATTTGTTCAGAAGCTATGAATCGTACAGCAAAATACATGATAACTCAATCTGTAGAGCGAAAATCGGACTATCGAATACTTCTAACACAAGTTTTTTGTTTTCTTTGCTCATTTCTAATGTTTTGGAAGAAAAAATATTTGTACTTTCGATTCATTTGCTGTTTGTTGCTCTCCTGCATCTTACAGCGTCAATATTTATAGTCAGTAGAGTGCGTGACAGCTGTCTACAGGAATTTCGGGAATATTGTGGGAGACAGATGTGATGGTCTACAGAAAGGGCCTTCGATCCGTTAGATCCTGTTTTCAGAGGTTACTTGTAAGCATAGTTGCATTCCGTGTGTCAGTTTGTGAAGTATTTATTAAGCATTTTCATGGGTTTTTCACAGAGGAAATTCCCCTATGACATTTAAAGTCAGCCGTCCGAATCGAGTAGTGTCATTGTCATGAATAGCACTGTCAAAGACAACGATGCCCAGATTGATTCAACCTTGTTATTCCAAAGAATAATCTGTACAGTTCACTCTAATGAAGAGTTGGAAACTTGTTTCATGTTTGAACTAGCTTCGATGCCTCTCTATATTTGATGAAACAGGTTGTATAAGAAGATCGTAGAAATCATCTTTGTGACAGATTTTCAATAATGTTTCAGAGCATGCCTTAGATTTTACCGATAGCAAACATAATATGGCCAAAACAAGCAACGTTTTGAACCTTTCACACTGCGTACATCGATTGTTTAAGAAAACACTGTTGTGAAAGGGCCATCGTTCTGTTTGATGGAAACTCCGACAATAGTAAGAGCACAAAGTGTCGCGCACCAAGTACGAATAATGCATCAAACATAGCCTTAAATTGTATTTGATAAAACAGCGGCTCTTTTCACAACACAGTACAAGTTCCTCAGCAACCTTATCAACAAGGAACGGGAAATTTAGCAATTAGTGGAAAAACTCCAAAGCGGAGGAATTGTAAAACTGTTGTTGCAGATGATGCAAGTTTATTAAAGGTGAGAACTGCCGTAGAGAAAGCTGATCAGTGCGAAACAGTCGTCATTGTGGGACAAGATGTCGATTTGTTAGTCCTTCTCATCGCTCTTTCTCCTTCGGAGAAAAACATCGTGTTTCTAAAAGAAGAACAGGGCGGCATAAGCAGAAGAAATTACAGTTCTCCTGACTTGCGGATGTCATTACTTTTAAAGAACACGAAAGAAGGAATATTTGCTCACGCATTTAGTGGTGGCGATACCACGTCGGCATGGGGAAAATCCAAACGATCAGCACATTGAACAAATGTAAGAATGCTCAAGATATTGTGCAAGTCTTCAACAACCCTCAAGCGAGTAATAAAGAAATTTCAAATGCAGGAGAGCAATTTATTCTCGCTTTGTACAAAGTCCGACCGACCGAGCAAAACATAAACAGCTATAGGTTCGTCATATTTAATGAACCTGTTGGTAAGTCAGACAATACTGTGCTTTGTCAAAACTCGCGCGAACCTCTGCTGCTCCAGGCCAATGTTCCTATCGTGTGTTTTATCAAATACAAATGGGGCTGGAAAAAAGTTGGCAGCATCTTGGCGCCAGTTACAACATGAAAGCATCAGCAGTGGTCGTGTATGTACTTGACACATAAAACCTTTTATCATTCTTGGCATGGTTACGTACCCTGGAGTGATTATGCTTCCTTTCTGCAGAGTCCACTCGTTCTTCTCTTGTTAGCTCGATATACATGTCATGCCTTCTAATACGCTACTTTTTGTTGTTTCTTTGCAATGTTCTCTCTAGATTTTATGCTTTAAAAACATTCCTGCAGCGACCTGTGTTTTTTTTTTTAATTTTAGAGAATTAGTAAACATAATGTAACTATTTAACCCGAATTTAATTTGCCCTTATTTGTTGAGAATTTTTATTAAATATTTTAAGCGAATTATCTGATAAATTTACTTCAGTAATCCCTTTTCTGAACACAAAAAAAACTTATGATGATGTTTAGATGTCAAATCAATACAGATTTACCAAAATGAACTACTAAAAAGATTTGCTTTCAAAATACAGGCATACTCTTATCGTAAAAATACTATAACAGCAGTTTATTACTTGCAATCATTGATAAATTTACATTTGTTAGTTATGTAAATGAAATGTATTGCATGCATTTTGACAATGACAGTTTGTTTGAATGATTATTACTTCAGATATAAATGTTTTACTTAGTGTATAATTTTTATCAACAGAAATCGTCATTCAGCAAAAAACAGCCCCACAGCTAGCCTTCAAGGACTGTCTAAATGAGAATTACTGATATTATCTAGACACTGAAGCATAGGTAATAATTAGAGGTGTGCGAACCCATGTTCTTTAGAACCGAACTATAAACGAACCCAAGCAAATATGCTGCCTCCAACTTCGAACCTCAGAAATAATAAGTCTAAGGTTCACAGTCAGACTTCGGACCTACTTAAAAATTCAAAATCGAACATCGAACTAACAAAAATTATTTAAAGTGCATATATCGTTTCCTTAAATACAAAATATTGGAATATTGTAGCATACACTATTTGGTAGGTCGAATATCCCCATTATTTAAAAAAAAAAGGGAAAAATTCAATAAAATTTGCAGGTTTCGCTTTCGAACACTGCCATCATAATGTAACCAAAAACGCGTTGGGATGCTAGGATATGTATTAAAAATGTATTTCTTTAATTAGTACACTTGGAGAACCCAAATCACATTTAAAAAAACCTGACGTTGGTTTCACTAACCAAGTTAGCATCATTCACTTACTAGTAACTTGGTTAGTGAAAAGATCGTCAGGTTTTTTTAAATGTGTTGTGGTGATTTGTGTTCTCCAAGTGTACTTATCTGGGCTCATCACAGGTTCCAATCTTCACTTAGTGAATTCTGTGATTGTTAAAAGGCTCTGTCAGGTCTCATCACCTACCAACTGTAAGCGTAAGCAAATCTGAAATTACGCTTACGCCTCAATGGAACCAATACCGGGTTTAAAGCGCCGCACGTTAATGGGGCTGTTACCGAGATACAACTTGGCTACCTTTGGCAGCATTGAATGCCGGTAAAGTTCTACTTCGAAGTGGTTTTGAGCAACAGACTTTGAAATATATTGGAGAATTACGTATTTTGAACTTCGAACTGCTTAACATTGCCTAGTGCGAACATTTTTCGAACTGAAGGTTCGGTGCGAGTTTGGGTTCAGTTCGAAATTTAGAAGGTTGGCACACCTCTAGTAATAATTAATAATAACAATGTATTGAATAAAGCATTGATTAATTTATGATCTAATGTTACGTTGTTCTTTGGAAAGGTACATTCTGGCTTATATACTTCATAGTATTACTCTCATACGAGTGGTCCAAGAAATTGGTGTATTTATTAGATTTATATTGGATTTGTTAGTAAATCATGTAAAATTTCACACCAGTAGATTACTACAGAAGCAGGAAGATGTATTCTACCTATTTAAATTAGTACCTGTCTGTGTTTAAAAAATGTTGTCGCAAACAAACCTTCATAAATATGATTAGTACCTTTAAAGAGCTGGAAGCAGGCGTTTTAGTCGTAGAATGTTATTTTCATAGGAAATTTTAATTTGTTTTGAGAATAAGCCATGCAAATATGCGGTAATAAAATAGTTGTTCTTTGTGCACATTTAGTATGAAATCCTACATTACAGATTTAAAAATTTCTACTTTGGCTTCACAAGGGCTTGTTTTCTTCTCTGCTACCAGTTTAGCCCTTTAGAGCATCGTCAGATAGGTGAAAATTTAATTTATTTACACAGTTTCTGACAACTATAAATATAATTCGTTGCTACGTTAGGGTATCAAAAAATCCTTCAAAAATAACATATGACATATTTAAAATGCATATATTTAACATGAAAATTTAATCAACTCACATTAGTAATAATAATAGTAATAATAATAACCATAAGAGCAATAGAATTAGGTTCTATACAGGGTGAGTATCTTTTTAGTGTTACAAGGGGATATCTTCAATGGTTTAATTTTCTGTGTGATATCTTGGTGAAGTAATAGGGAGGCAGACTAGTTCAAGGCACAGTGATTTTGGAATGGGTGGAGTAAAAAGACTAAGGGCATGCACAATAAGCCAAAGGCTGCAGTGCTTTCGGGGCGGAGAAGTCGCGGACGAGCACTGAGTTAGGAAAAAATAGGGAGGCGGGGTACTTTGGCTTTTAAAACGGGCTGATGTACTTTTTTTATAAAATTCCAATATACGTACAAAACTAGGCATGTCTTTCGATTACGTATGATTTATAATTTATTAGGTTAAAACAGAAAAAAATATTAACAATTAAATTTCAACTTATTTATTGTCTATCATGCCTGAAAAATTGTTCGAAATGTCCCCTTTCAATTTCTAAACACTTTCTTGGTCTTTTTCTAAGTCAATCCCGTACATACTGCAACATATCAGGTGTCACTAACGAGCAGGCAAAGCGGATTCTGTTTTTCATGTGATCTAAAGTTGTAGGTGCAATCGCCATCACTTTGTCCTTTATAAAACCCCAAAAGAAATAATCAAGAGGGTGACATCCGGAGACCTAGCAGACCAGTTGACCGGACCTGCTTGACCAATCCCATCTTATTTCACATATTCCATTCAAATGACTGCGGGCCTGTATTGCATAATAGAGGTGGAGCTCCATGCTTTAACACTTTAAAAAACTCGTCCTGTATAACAAAAATATCGACATACAACAACTTTACATTATTGCAACTATTTTTAATACAGTTAGACGTATTCTGTTTGATATATTTAATTAGAAAGAAGAGTTTCAGAGAGGGCAATCTATCAAATTAGTTTGTTCATTTAAAACAAGGCAGTTGTCATGTATGTGCTTTTCTATGTCTAAAGCTTCAAAAAAGTTGAGTTTGCGCTTGTCATTACGAAAACAAAGTGGCTCTATGTGGTTATTTACTATGTTAAGTATCGATAATATCTTTCACAAATGTAGATTTCTCAGCATGGTTATTTATAGGTAAAGAAATATGTTCTTTATATATTATATTTCTGCACTTAGAAAATAACTACGCCGACAACTCTACTATATTGGACTTTCCAATGGTCTTATATCCTTGTTTAGATCCTACCTCCTCAATAGGTATCATTATGCCTGGTATGCTGTTTGCTCTTCTCACCTGTTTCATGGTTCTTCTGGTGTCCCATAAGGATCTGTACTTGGTCCCCTTCTCTTCAACATTTTTATTAATGATTTGTATTCTGTGTTTTCTATTCCTCATTTATTGTATGCTGATGACCTAAAAAATTTTTTCTAAATATCAATTCTCTTGTCAACTCTCAGGCGCATGCAGCACAACCTTGATAGGATTTCGGAATGGTGTGACATAAATAAGTTACCTCAAAATCTTTCTAAAAATAGTGTTTTGTCTTTTTATAATAAACATCACTTGCAGGTTTTCACTTATAAGGTGAATGGTGAAAATCTTAAGACGTGTGTCTAATATTACTGACTTGGGTTTGATCATGGATCCACACTTGAAGTTTAATTAACATCTGAACAGTATCAGGGGGGGGGGGGTACAATAGCAATTTGGACTTGCCGTAGACTCGTATGAAAAACATGGGTGCTGAATCCCAGGATGGTATATGGGGAGTACCAAACTGTAGTTAAATCCATGGTCATATCCTGGTCAAAAACGGAACAAGCCTCAACACAAAGCAAATGGCAAAAATTGCAGAAGCTGATCTGCCTTGGAATAACAGGAGCCATGGCACCATGTCCTACAGCTGCAATAGAGGCAATGCTGAATCTTGCTTCACTGCAGATATGTGTGAAGACGGAAGCAGCACTAAGTGCCTCAAGACTATTTCAAGCAGACAAATTTAAACCAGAAGATTTGGTTGGCCACTTGAAATTATTCCATTGGAGGCATTCGCCAAATCAACAGATCAAATGCCAGCTAAACTGGACTTCATAGTTCCATTTGACGTGGTTATAAGTGACCGCCAAGTATGGGAGAGATGCAGGGAGCAGGACTAGGAATCAGAGGACCTAATTTTAGACTTAATAAGTGCCTAGGAAAAACTTCAAGCATCTTCCAAGCAGAAATGCTTGCTAAGTCTGTGTACAGGAGTGCATACAAATAAGGCTCATAAATGGAGAGATCCACATCCTCTCGGACAGTCAGGCAGTACTAAATCTTTAAAATGCGAGTCTAAACTGACCTGGGACTGCAAAAAATCCTTGAAGCAACTGGCTACGAACAACAAAGGGATCGTCCATTATTCGTGCATTTCATGTGGATACTCCTTGCTCCAAAAAGGCAAATTTTGTTTATTCATATAACCACTTAATTGGAAATGGGCTTCGTTGCTCATTATGATTTTGAATACAAAATCATCCTCTTCTTGCACTAGGTTTAACAGATCATGGGAGTAGGTTAACAGACCTTGGGAGTAAGTTAACCTTACTTGACGGTAAGCAGGCAGCAATCGGTGAACGGTTCGCACTTTGTATAGGAACATGTTCAGGTCTTTTACCAAAATTCGATGCAACGAACGCCTGCTGATGTCTAATTGTGTGCAGCGTTGTCTCCTCGATGTTTGAGGTGTCTCACAAATGTCCTCGGCCACATCAGCGATATTCTCGGTTGAATGAGCAATACGGGGCCGGCCACTTCTTGCAGCAACTCTAGTGGACAGCCTGGAAGAGACGCTAAGCCAAACGCTTAATTGTTTGCACGCGTGGTGCAGGACAACGAAGGAAAAGACAACGAAATTTCACGCTGCGTTAAAACTACAGACCGAAAGTTGGTCAAATAAGCAGTAACACTAAATCAGCGATTTTCAGGTGTGTATCGCTTGTTGCTTGTTGTCAACAAATTCTCTATCTGTCTACAAAATAGATGTCAAGGCACATTGACATTTGACGTCATTTGCAGAAATTATGACACTTTACATTACGACATTACTTTTGCACCACCTTGTAGTTTTTTTTCTCCTTAGGGCCCATGTGCGATTGCCGCCTCGATAGCACCGCAACCGTTTGCTTATTGTGCATGCTCTATGCCTTTTCTACTTTACCCATTCCAAAATCACTGTGCCTTGAACTAGTCTGCACAGCTGGTAGGGCGAGGTTTTATATTGCACTGTCTCTGCTCTAGGCTGTTCGTAGATCAGTTGTCTTTTGCAGTCCAGAGCTTTACACTCGCACAGGATGTGCTGGGCTGATTTCTTTCCCTCGCCGCAGAGTCTGCATGCCAGGCTTCCTCGAACCGCCCCATTTTATGCAGGTGGTGAGTCCTGTTGTGTTCCTGAGCTGTCTTCTGCTAAGATTTAGCAACTCCACAGATCTCTTTGAACTGGGTTCGCCAATTACTGACTTCCCATGTCTGAGCCCAGGACAGTCTGCCCAGGACTCAATGGATTCCCTGGCAGTGGTTTTTGTCACGCCCAGGATCAGTTCTGGTCCCATAAATGGTTCTGCTAATTCTCTCTTCGCGAGACTGTCAGCCTCTTCATTGCCTTTGACCCTCGAGTAACCCGGCAACCAGATGAGGGTGACCTCATTCTGCCCAGCCAGGTCGCTCGTCTTGTCTGCATTCACTTACCAGCGAACCAATATAAACGAACCAATACAAAACTCTCTACTATTGATTACCATCTTGTAATTTTAATATTGATTTTATAGAAAACTAACTTTTCTCAAAATTGCCTTTGAACCCCGAGTGGCCCGGCACCCAGCACCTCATTCTGCCCAGCCAGGTCACTCGTCTCAGCATTCACTAACCAGCCTGGAGCTTACCCGTGGACTGCTTGGAGCCTTAAGGGCTGCCTGGCTGCCTGTGGCTATGAAGATCCGTTTGTTGGTGTAGCTCATCCTCTTGTTCTCTCGCACACAGTGCAGGATTGCATACATTGGCCTGAAAGAACCACCTTGTAGTTGCCTAAATTCTAGATGCCACACCCTCTATCATAACGCTTTAGTTACACTCGTTTTTCTGGTCGCAGATCACGAAAATCATAGCAAAGAGCATGCAAATCTTTAATTTTCAAATAGTTATTTACACTGATTTTTCACCGTTTATATATTTTTTATGATTTTTTTCAAATACCTATTATTTAGTTGGAATGCACCAATCAATTCAGAATATCGTTTGAATTGATTGGTGCTGCCTCAGAAAAACATAAAATTGAATTATCGATCTTCATCAAACACTAAACCAGTGCAGTCTAAAATATCAAATACACATGGCATCGATTAAATACACAATTAACGTGAATATACACTGAATAATTTATAAATTGTAGTAGTAGCAATGAAATATTTGGCAATAGCCGAATAAATGTCTACAAATATGGCATTCAATGACTATAATAATAGCCAGAGATAAGATGCAATGCTAAAACAGAATATTGTGGAATTTTTAACATGATTGTAAATTTATAATTTGTAGCCTAATTATTGCAAAATTATTTTTTAAGTAGTCACCGCAATTAACGAAAAATGACCCGCAATCATGCTTTATAGTCCAAATTATTATTTATCGCCCAACTTGGCAACCATGCTTAGCAACTAAACAAACAAAATATCATAGGGCTACTATGATCTGCAAAACTGTTCTCTGATCAAATTAAAGGCCACCACGATCTACAAAACTGTTCTGTGGTCAAGTTAAAGCCATTTACTGGACACTTGTATGTAGCTTTATTAATTTTTGTGATGAATCATTTATTAATTTGCGTAATTTATGCAAATTAATTTTTTAACAGTCTTATGTGATATTTGATCTGTGAAATAGTTAAATAGCCAACCTCTATATATAAGTCAGAAGGTTCCTTTTTGAGTTTTCTCTCTTTGTAAATAGAAATATTTATATTTGTTAGTTTGTAGATTATAAGAACTGGGTCGTTTTTGTTTGTTATAATGATTCCTTTAATATTTTGTATATATTACTGTGAATACATGTGATATTTCAGATAATTACAGATAATTGAGTCTTGTTTATGTCAGTTTTGTATGACGTAAATCAAGAATTATTTTTTCAATGTTTGCTAGTTGCTTTCTACTGTTTTTGAATTAAAATAGACTTTGACAGTTTATAAGGAATATACCAGTGTGTACATTATTTTAAACATATAGTGTTGTTATAGTTAATTAGTAGTGTAGTACAGTGAAATCTCTTTTAAGCGGGCACCATTGGTGTCCAAATATTTGCCAGCTAAATGGAAAAAGTAGCTTAAATCAAATAAATTTTTCCTTTAGTTACTGTGTATGTAGTCATAACATATAAAAACAAACATTATTGTATAATATGTACATGTATGTACATAAAAAATGTGAGAAAATAAGAAATATGTACTACTACTCATTGTTTGCTTGAAAAAACTCTCTTTGCCTGTTTTTTGAGCATGAAATTGTTTTCAAAGTGCATTTCTTTAGTTTTAGTTGATTTATTTCAACATAGAAAATCCTAATACATAGAAACAAATTAATATTTAATCATACATGTGCTCTCAACATTAATAACTCAAAAAGTTTCCTCCTAAATAAACCCAATGTACCACAATTTCTTAAATCATCAGGTAAGCTGTTAAACTCGCTGATACCTCTAAAAAACACTGACTTCATTGCTCCGCTTGTATAGGTTCCATATATGTGCAGACCATCAGCACCCCTTGTATTATATCGGTGAATGTATCTGTTAAAAACCAGAAATGAATCGAAATAGACCGGCAACAGATTCTTAGCAAGTTTAAAAACAAATATCATCGTTAAATAGTACAGTCTATCTGCAGCACATTGCCAGTTCAAAGTCGCTAGCATTAACTTTATAGGTGTATATCTGCTCACTTTTAAGACAATTCACATTCCTCGATTCTGCAGTTTCTGTAACACATTCAGAGAGTTCAGATCCATCACGCGAGGCAAGGTAGCACAGTAATGAAAATGAGGTTGTAACATTGTGCGATACACCATGATACCAGCATACACCGACAAATTGTAACTGAGTCTGCTGAACAAAAAGAATTTTTTTCCTTATTTTCGTGCTTATGTACTCTTAAAGCTAAGTGCCTCATCCAAAACAAAACCCAAATATTTCATTTCTTTTACAAATTCTATCCTCTTGTTTTCAATCATCAAAGTTACATTATTACCATCTATCTTCTTCGGCATATACTTACTACCCAATAACATAGCTTTTGTTTTGTCCGCATTCAACTCCAGTCTGTTCACACGCAGGTATGCAGCAAACCTATCAAGAACGTCATTCATCCTTGTAACCATATTTGCAACATTGTCTCCAGTACAGGCAATCAATGTGTCTTCAGCAAACAAACTTATATATTCAAAATCTCGACTAAAAGTAATATCATTCATGTAAATGATAAAAAGTTGGGGTCCGAGTATACTCCCCTAAGGAACTCCAGTGCAGCTTACCACCTCATCTGATATTTCTTTCTCTAATCTGGTCCTCTGTGTCATTTCTAAAGAACTTAACATATCGAGCACCTTTATGTCACTATTTTTTAAAGAAAATAACTTCAAGTCTTTCACAGTTTTTAGAGTTTCTCCATAGAATTTTATTTCGCCCTAAATGTCACTTTCACTGTGGCCCGTCACATCCACTAGTTCAATGTCAGATTCCTCCTTAATTTGTACACCGCCAAGGAAATTTCTAAACTTTCATCTTCCATTACTGAATTTTAATCAATTTTAACAAATTCATCAGAATCAACATTTTGAATTCCAGTCTTGCTTTATCAGTCTGCCACATTCTGCAACTTCTAGTAATGGTAATTCGTCGTCTCAATCAAATTCGTCCTCCCGATCGAGTGGTCTGCCGCCATGTACGAAACCAGCTTTCTTGAAACAATTATTAATTGTGTTAAAGGAAACTCCCTCCCATGCAGATTTCATAAAATATACTGCACCTAAGACATTTAGTGATTTAGCCAATTCGTCAGCATTATCGACAGTATCCATTTTGGCCAAACTATGTTTTAAAATTAACGATCTGTACTTCGTTTTAAAGTCCTGAATGATACCTTGGTCGAGTGGTTGCCAAATCGCAGTCGTGTTGGGTGGCAAAAAACTACTTTAACTTTTTGCAGGCGAAGGTCCTTTGCAGTCAAGTTGATTTAATCAATTGCTCATTATGTCACCTGTCGTCCAGGCTTCTTTATTTGCGAACCGGGTTACAGGTGACAAAGACCTAAGTTTTTTAAAAGCACAAGATCTGGCTGCTTTACCAATAATGAGAAGTTTTTCTTTCTCACTGGCCATGTACACGATGTAAATTGTTAGACGTTCTTTGGCCATTTTGCCACCTACACACTTTTCACATGTCAAGCTGAGTGTCTTGTCCAGTAATACACAGAAAAAGAGGCTGGTTTCATCGGCATTATAAATATCCTTTGGTTCTTAGAAATGCACTTAAAACTAATGTTGTGTCAAAGCAGAAACTTTTCCAGCCAACCATCAGAAGCATTGAAATTCTCGTAGCCTAAACTTCATGTGATTGCTTTCGATCTATCAGTTCAGACAATGGAATGTTCTTGTTTCGCGTCTTAACAAACCATTTGTAACATAGTTTGTCTATGTCAACACCCTCAGCTTTGAAAAATCTCCTTGTGTTTTAGATTGGATATGAATGGAAAGCGTTCAACACTTTGCTTCTTTATAAACAACTTCAATAACTCCTACTTTTTCATGCAGTGTTAACATACGTATGTTCGTGGAACTGAAGAGTCTCTTAAGATTGATCCCTCTAGATTTTGGTCTCACATGCAGGAAAGGAGGCGAGCAAGTAACATTCCAAGTACTGTGTCTGACGAAAATGGCATGGTTTATAATGAACCCCAAACAATTGTTAACTGTTTTGGAAACTATTTTAAAAGTGTGTACCGTCTTCAATACATCACTGAACCGGTAGATACCTCTGGACCATCGCATATGGCAGTCAGTGTGACAGTGATTGGTGATAAGGAAATTCTTAAAGCCATCAAGAAGCTCAAGAACAAGTTTACTGCTGGACCAGATTTGGTGCCATCCTTGTTGATTAAGGACTGTGCGCATGCTCTTCTCAGACCCCTTAGAACCCTGTTTAACTTGTCGCTGCGCACACATTGCTTCCCTGTGGTTTGGAAGGTTGCTCGGATCTGTCCTGTTTTTAAGTCTGGGGACCGTTTGAGGGTCAGCAACTACAGGCCTATAGCTATCCTATGTAATTTTGCTAAAATTTTTGAGGCAGTTGTGTATGCTCGTATTTATCCTGCCGTGAAGTGTCGCTTGTCACAATACCAGCATGGGTTTATGGAGGGGCGCTCAACACTGACGAATTTATCCCTGTTCACACAGTATGTAAGTGAAGCTTTGGATGGACAGGGTCAGGTGGATGTTATTTATACAGACTTTTCCAAAGCGTTCGATCGAGTTGACCACTCAACACTTCTGTACAAGCTGCATTTGGCGGGGCTTGATGGACGGCTGATAGCATTCTTTGGATCCTACTTGACTAACCGTGTGCAATATGTTTTTTATTATGGATTTAAGTCTGAACCCTTCACTGCTAGCTCCGGCGTTCCACAGGGTTCCAATCTTGGCCCACTCCTCTTTTTGTTATTTATCAACGACATAAGCTCTGTAATTTCTGGTAATCATCTATTATTTGCTGATGATCTCAAGTTATACTCCAGTGTTCACGATATTGGTGACTGTTCAGGACTCCAGGTAGACCTTGACAACTTGCAGCTGTGGTGTGTTGAGAACAGACTTGAATTAAATGTCTCGAAGTGCAAAGTGATGACATACACTAGAAAAACCAGCCGTATAGCTTTTCCCTACAAAGTGGGTGGTGTACCATTGGCTAGGACTGAAACGCACAGGGATCTAGGCATTGTATATGATCAACATTTAAGTTTCACTGGACAGCATCCTGTTTGAAGTTGATGGGTTTCATTGTGAGGAATAGCAGATCATTTTCCAATTTGGATAGCTTGAAAATTCTCTATTTTGCCTATATTCGATCGAGACTTGAATATTGTAGCTTGGTTTTTGATCCCTTTTATAGTGTTCAGATTGGTGCTCTGGAAGATGTTCAGCGTAAGTTTTTAAAACACCTTGTATATGGGGCATCTGGTACCTACCCACAGAGAGGATGTGATCATGACCAATTGCTGATGCAAGCTGGCATACCCAGTTTGTATTCTCGTAGAAAAGTTGCATCTGTGATGTTCCTGCATAACTTGTTTCATGGTAAAGTTGATTGCCCAGACTTATTGATGCAATTAAATTTCTCAGTTCCACGGGCTGCATCTAGAGTGGTGAGTGTTTAAGCCTCCAATACCAAGGACTAACTTGTATATGAAATCACCTGTTTATAAAATGAGCTCTGACTTTAATAACATTGCAAACTTGTGCGACTTCTATTCGGATAAGACTGCGGTTATTCGTAAGGTGGCTATATCTTACTTTGTCGGTTATTAGAACCATTATATGTACTGTTTTGTAGAATTTCTGCCTTGTGATGTTTTGCACAGTATTTTAGTTTTGTAGTTTAGTTTAATTTAGTTTTTAGTTTCTTTTTTTTTTGGAAGTATTTTTTGTTCATATTATTACATATTGTTCTTTTTTTATGGTGCCCTATTAATGGGATTATCCTGTTGGGCATGTATTCAATAAATAAATACGTGTTTTGCCTGCCATTATAACTTTCCTAAAGATTGAACTCTGCAATACATAATCAACTTTTACGTGCAGACCAGCCTGGACCTGTAGTCAAAACATAGCGCCTCATGCGTCAAGATTCTAATACATATTATGCGCAATACAATATGTACAATTGGCTTTTTCTCTCTCTTGTCCATACAAGGAAGGTTACTTATTAAAACGGGGTATAAAATTAGTGTCCTTTGTCTGTTTAACGGAGTGTCGGAGTTTAAGAGAAGTTCTTATTAGAAGAATCATGAGCACATTGGTTCCTATGAAATTGTCCGCTTAAAAGAGGCGACCATTTATAAGAGGTGTCCGTTAAGAGAAATTTTACTGTATACTGTATTTTATTTGTCCCAATTTTACAGTGTGTTGTACGAATAAGAAGCATAAGCTTGTACATACAGTGATAATTTAAACAGAAGTTAAAATAAATATTTAATGTCATGTAACATACTTTTATTCAGAGAGACTGATGTCAGTTTTTTAAATAGCTATACAGGCATAGTTGTCAAACATTAGTTTACATTAAAACCGATTAAAGGAACAAGAATTAAAGGTTTTCTAGTAGACAATCTTTTTATTTTTAAACAACACTACCCGTTTCGGTGTATCCGAACAACCTTCTTTTGGCACCAAACAATTCAGAAGAGATGGAGATCTGCAAATGTATAAATGGCTCCAACAGCAACGTTCTCAATATTTCCAGCACCAGTGCTATGAACTTTCCTTTCATATACAGACAACTGATAGAATAGTGTTCTTGTTCTTGCTCTCAGTGATGATCGATTCTGACCATGGAGCTAAACATGCTTGGCTTCGTTGCTCTTTGGTTTCTGTCCCTAGCATTAGCAGGTTGCCTTCTTGCTTGTGTTATCTCTCAATTCTGCCACCTGTTGTTTTCCTTTTTCATCATCCTTCCAACTGTAGAAGATTTATTTTTATTTTTATAAGTGCACAGACTCTATTTGTTGCTTTAAAAAAATAATCGGGTTACGGTCGACTTAACATCAACTTCATATTAACGAACATGGCCTAAAATTAGATATACAGACCTTAATAAAGTTAAACATTGTCGTAAATTTCGTTTTTAATAACTTTTCAATGATAACAGCACTTAAAACGTTTCGATTTGCAACAAAAACGTATATTTTTGTACCTGAGGTTATGGGTGTTATTTCGTTGACATCTTTGATGCAGATAGGCAGTGTTGACAGATGCGAAGCTATTTCGTTATTCCTGGGTAATATGTTTCTTTCTTTCAGTGAACTCTATTCCAATATAGAGTTCACATGGGAAATTTTCTGTTGTAACTATGGCACAATGGTTAATAAAAGTAAAAACTTGTATTCTTTCTCAGTTTGTTGTTTTCTTTGCCAAACATATGGAGGTGCAAAACATTAATGATGTTTTTCAAATTATACAAAAAGATGATAGTGATTTGGTCGTGTATTTACAAAGCATGGGGCTGCTTAAGACTGTCTTTTGTTGTAAAACGCACAATTTCAGTAAAGTATGCAGTCTTAATACAGAAGACAATAAATTCTTTGAATACTGTTTTCTTCTGCAGTAGGTGCAAAAGAACTTATTCCATATTAACTCGCAGCTTCTTTGCCAATAATCGCGATTATTCAAAAGGTTGTGGTTGCTGGCTCTCAAATGGACGGATGAATGGAGAGCACATCGCATTTTGTCTCAATTAGTTTTTGTGCACAAAACGGTTAACCACTCGATGCATTTCAGGGACCCGACAATGAGGTCTGTACAAATTCCGCTGAAGGCTTATAGTCGTCCCTCGAGACGTATCTTGGGAGATTGGGGATTATAGCATCTCCATTTTTGCCGGAGTATGTTGACGTATATGTCTGGAGGCAATATTTTGGGAAGACCACACAACATAGATATCGCAGCATTACAGACCATATTGCTGAAATGTATTGACAGCTCATACTTTACTCAACAAATACATTACATCTAAGGGTTCTCTGTCATGTATGGATTTTTCTTCCCCTCCCGTGTGCCTGCAAGTGCATAAACCACGTGAGAAATTTCTTGGGAACAATTGGTTCAAGGACTGAAATGTGTCAACGCTGCTGAATTTTGACAGTTCGAAACATACAAATCGTGTTTTTTTTTTTGATAACTTTAATTTCTCAGCTCTGTCTTACAGATGCTTTCTTGTGATGTGCAACTTTTCTTAAATTTGTGATTGATGTTAAGTCGACCGTCTATATTTATCTTCTCGCTGCTTCAAGTCTGGTGATGCTATTATTCTGTCCTTTAATGTTATTTTTGTCTGGAAATATGAAGACGATAGATGAAATTCAAACTTTGACAGTTTTCCATGCAGCACATTTTCTGTAGTACAAACAGAGATAGTAAGTATTAATTGCCAGATAGACCCCCTTTCTTTCTGAATTGGGCTTGTTTAGATGTTCTCAGGAGGTTCTGCTCAGCTGTGCAGCCTGCCTGGCTTTTTGTATTGTGTTTGCCTCTTTGATTTTAGTTAGTTGATTATTGACTTTTAACTTATATTGGCTCGTTCAGAGTGTTATTACTGTGGGACTTAGTCCTGTTTTAACCCTTTCAGTCACGCATCTATGACCAGTTTGGAAAAACATGTTTTTTTTAATGTTCTTCATAAACAGGGTAATGATCTAAACCATCGTACCTTTTGTCTTTATTTGGTCTAACTTCACACATTTTCTTCATCTTCTTGCCTTCATTTTGCGCATCGTCCTGACTTGGCCCGCCTCTCTTTCTACTGCATTCATTATAGATGAGATTTTCTGCCACTAGTTCTCGACAATGCAGAAGATCCATTTCTGTTTTTTTTTTAATTTCCAGAGCTTTGGCCGCTTTCTTGTATTCGAGCCAGGAGTTCGCCAGTGCCAGATCTATTGCATGGGTTATCATTCTCACTGTCCATTTTCTGCTCTGTACATAACACCTGTATATCGACAAGAGGACGCCAATCTTATGAACTCCTCCCATAGTAGCGTTACAAGTTCGTACTGCTTCTAGTCTCTCTACTTCTATGAACCCCTTTCCTGTTTTATCCCACCTTCTGCAATTCTATTTTTCTCATACTCCAACAAAATTAGATCCCATGAGAACTGCCTTATTGTCATAACATTTCGTTATTGGTACACCATCCTTACTCACAACCATGCCTGATGCACCTCTACCTTTCTTCTTCATTTCTTTGTCTGTTAGTAGGAGATAGTTTTGGAACCTATTTACTAGGATAGTTCCAACAGCAAAGATTCATTCCGATTGCAAATATGGAAACAAGTGATAAGAGCTGAAATAGTTGTCAGGGAATAATCCGTGATTCTTCTCTGAAATTCTATCTGCTCGATGTATCATTTTCCCAGCTCCGGCTCCAAACTAGGCATACCCTTCTTTTATTTATGTAGTAGAACCTTGGTAAAGCAGAAAGTCATAAATTAGCCCACTCTGTCCAGCTAGAATATATAGTTTTATCCCCCACTTTTTGGGCTTATTTTTTATATATTGTTTTATATTTATACAGCCTTTGAATCGGACTATTTCTTCATTCACACACAGGTTTCCCTCAAGGGGTAGCTGCAGACATCTTTCCCTCACAGCATTGTATATTGGACGCACTTTCAAAATCCTGTCTTTAGAACCACCTCTTTGTGTGATATAAACCAAGTGCACTGTTTGCCTGAGCTTGGAGAATCTATGGAAAGCCATGTTACCTTTGGTAGGTATTCCATAGTGTTGACTCAGTACATTCTACAACGTGAAAAGTTCAAATTTCCCATGATTATGTGAATGCCAAAAAGGTTTTCATTTCATGGATAGTCGTGCTTGGAAATTTGGCAATATTCTGTTGTGTAGAATACAAATTGGTCATTTCAACCATTAGTCCAAATATTGAATCTGGTATAATATTTGCTTAAGTAATCAATAGGTTCTGGCAGAAATATTTCCTCGTCTTGACCTCTTTCATGCCATTGTACATACAGAGTTTCAAAGTCAATATTCTTTTTCCACTTGATATTTTCCTTTTTGGTCAATTGTAACTTTCCTAGAAGGTCCTATTTTAGATCATTCGTGGTTTTATTTGCCGAGTCGTTACATATATGAGAACTTATCATATCATTTTCATTCATCTGACAGGTCAAGTATGTCCGAAAAATCATCTCTCTCAATAAGTTCCAACAACTCTTCATCAGTAAGACCTCTACCACGTGGCATTATGTCACGTACTGAATTGTAACATTCTCTGGAAAGAATTGAATTCAGATGTCGTGAAGTCACAATGTCCCGTACACGGTACACCTAAATTGAGTGCTACATAATTCATGTTTTGATAATTGTTACTTACAATTCTTCACAGTAGGTCTAACTTCAGTCCTCTCTGGTGATATCTGGACAATTACTCGGTAATATATACTAAACCCATTCACAAAAAATATGAACGAACAACTGACCATGTGTTTACTACCGACTAAACCGATCAAATAGCTTAGTCTCCATGAGCCTGATAGATGGCGCTATGTGACTGCACGTCTATAGTATTGTGTACTCTAGACGATACAATGTGATTTCATGAGGCATGGTGTTTTTTACGCTATGGAACACATTTAGTCTCATGTCCCGCAGACGGGACGCTGACTTGAAGGGTTAATTTGTGCAAAAAAAATGTTGTTTTAACCCGTGACATTCTGTCAGCTCAATTTGCATGGCTGTTTGGGTTTAGTTATACTGTTTGATAATAGTTTTTTGTGGCCTTTACGTTTTCTGTAACTACTGGATGTTTTGCTAGCCTGTGTAATGCTCACATGTAAGACCTATTGACAGTCACCTTTTTATATTCTAGGTTTTGTTACTTCCTTCAAATAATTATTATTGCTAACAATATAATATAGTAAGCGGCAAAGCTGTTATCTAAAGATTTACCTCAAGTGGATCTAAATCCGGTCGGTAGTGAGGTCACCATTACCTGTTAAACCCTAGCCTAAATGTACCTATCCATCAGATTTTATTATTTGCAAGATAAGAAATACTGGTAAGGTCAGAAGATGTTAAAAAAAGCTTACTACTTACTTAGTTCTGGGTTGTTCTGTCTGAAGTCCCATATTTATTAGATCCCCTGATCAGAACCTGGTTACTTCAAAGTTGTAAATATCTCGTTAAGTGGTAATCAGAATTATTTATTGTGTTGCCATCAAATGTGGAAAATATTGGTTGGGAATTACGATTACAAATTAACGACAGCACCCTCCACTCAAATATACAATATTCTAAGCCTGTCTCTTTAGCCCAATTAGATGTGGATCGCAGACTCATGAAGGGTTCTGTCTCCGTGGACCTCCAAAAAATATTAGACTGGGGAAGTAGAAATCTTGTACAATTCAACCCCACCAAAACTAAGTCTTGCTTTCTTTCTCACAAGAGATACAGCAGCCCTAGACCCATCACAATGAACAACCAAGTTATTCAAAGTAATGAGTCCTTTTCTCTTGTTGGCATTTATGTGGATCGAAATCTTAATTGGCACCAACATGTTACATCAATTGCAGAAGCGGCTGCTAAGAAATTGGGTTTCCTCTTCCGGGCTCGCAAATACCTTTCACCAACTAATCTGTATACCTTATACACTTCACAAATAAGGCCAAACCTCGAATACTGCTCCCACATCTGGGGTGCAGCTGCCGCTTCTACACTCGCTATCCTGGACTCCATTCAAAAGAGAGCTATATGTCTCATCGGTGACCCTACCCTCACCCAAAGGCTTCCATCCCTTGCCCACCGACGTGCCGTTGGTGACCTCTCTCTCTTTTATAGATATCTGCACGGGCACTGCTCAGAGGAGCTTTCCTCCATAATTCCCCCACCTGCTGCCCCCAGCAGATCTACCAGGGGAACAGAGCGAATGCACCCTTTTAATGTCCAGGTCACCAGACATAGGACATCTTGTTATGCCCGCTCATTTGTCCCGAGGACTTCCAAGTTGTGGAATTCCTTGCCGGCACATGTTTTTCCTTCTCCTCCGAACCTCCAAACCTTCAAGTCCAGAATTAACAAGCTGCCTCTTTCCTCCTTGTCAACACCCACGGTACGATAGTATTTAGGCTGTAAGCCCTTGTGGTGTGTTGTTGACATTTAAAAAAACTTTTCAATTAAACAGATATGCTAATGTAACAAAAATACTGAATTTATTCATATAAATAAATTTGGGATTGCAAACAAGATTAACTCATACACAAATAAAAGTGAAATAAACAGAAAGAATTTCAAGAAAAAAATTATCACTTCACATGGCATATGACAAAAACAATGAGATAAAATGGT
This sequence comes from Tillus elongatus, assembly GCA_964006375.1. Taxonomy (NCBI): domain Eukaryota; kingdom Metazoa; phylum Arthropoda; class Insecta; order Coleoptera; family Cleridae; genus Tillus; species Tillus elongatus. Next base: position 17,018,489 of record OZ023268.1, on the reverse strand, counting down.
TGTATGTTACCAAAATATTAACATTACCTACTTGAGGTATATCAAAGGTCAAATGCTGTATTTTACAGCTCAAAAGCAAACACAAATTATTAGGTAAATTACTTGATGTTTGTCAATCAATTCGGTTAATTTTTCAATGACTTAACTGGCCAGTCCTTTGAGTGAAGCTCCATTTAGGAAATTATTCTTATGTGAAATTGCTACTTTAATGATTGAAAATGAGAGGTATAAAAACAGGTACAGGTTAAATATTTTACAAACAAAATCTGCTAATTACAATTTCAAGTTATATGTATTTAAATTCACAATATTGACAAAATTCTAAAGACTAAACAGGAAATTTACGGTTGTCCTTACAGACACCTCACTGACACTATTGAAGTTCAAATTTGATTATGTTATTTTGAAAATTCAAATTGTAAAGGTTCAAATATTAGATTGCTGCTTGAAAAATTCTGCTGCTTCACAGAAATAAAGTTTGATCGACTCACCATGTCCTAATACCTGGAGTTACCTGACAACCTTTGAAGATGCTTTCCAAGTGGAGTCAGCCATCAGTGCCTGACATAGGCTTACAAACTCCAATGAGAGAGGGAAGGCTGGAGAGAATGAGTGGTACTTCCCATTATTGGGGAGGTGGATTTTGTTGCTCCAATACTGGGTGAGACAATTTGTCCCCTATGTCGATATTCTGAATTAATTTGACGAACATTTTTCTAAAGCAATTAAAAAGTAAATTGGCTCAAGTGAAATTTATTGCCAATTGACTCCAAATTCGGTAATAATCAGAAACTCTTTCTGATTAATATGAGGAATGCACCAGGTCGTGAACAAAGGATCACTACTTAACTCGCGTTTTTCTGTCAAACACGTCGTTTATTTAAATTCAAAAACCGCTTAAATTACTTTAAACAATCACTGACAACTGTTGTTAGATAGTATCGACAACGAAAAGGATTTTATCACCTATTTTAAGATAATTTTTTAAGCCACCGTAACTAAAAGATGCTTAGTTGGTAACCACCCAGCTACGACTCCTCTCGAGCCAACGCTTTTTCCGTTGAGATTCAACTTCTTCCCTCTTTACCACATGTGTCCCTTGCCTATAGTTCCGGGCCTTCAAGGTTAATTTAGTGACTGAATTGCAGATATAGTCCCGACTTCCCCTTAACATTGAAAATGGACTGTTCTACTCTCAAAAATTCTCAGAAAATATTCGCTGAATAGCCCAACGTTTCTTTAGATTACTTCATTACTACTGTAAAATTCCATCACGAATTGGATTTCTTGTTTAAACAAAAAAAAAAGAAACCTTGTATTTCTTGCTACAGTTTAATATTTAGTCATGACATCAGCGCTGTATTTCACAACTTATATAGTAAATGTAGTATTGTTCCACCAGTGGACTATCCCATCCTGCGATATTTGAGATCGAATTGCTTTATAGCCGCACAGTACTGGCTTTAGGGTTGCGAAAGATATTTGGCAGATTTTCATCAAACAATTTCTGAAATCCAAAACTTGAAGTATTTAATATAGATAGGATTGTTGGTCATTATTTAGATACCTGGGGGCTTTCTAAATGTTTTTAAACCAGTAACGAGGCCAGATAAAAAAGTGAATCGTTACAGTATTTAACCCCTGAAGATGGTTCAGATGAATCAAAACACATAGGGTTTAAAAATAAAAACATTGGCAAGAAAAGCCTTTAATTCTTGTTCCTTTAATCATGCCAAACCCGGATGTGTTGACGTTTAGAAATTATACATTAAAATTAACAAGGTCTATTTTAATTTAGAATATAAGTTGTAAAATAATTTTAGTGGCTTTAATGGAATGGTTTATAACTGTTATCAATCTTTAAGGCAGCATTATTGTTTCTTTCTTTTTAGTTTTGTGTTTTTTCTCTTTCCTTTATTGTTTCAGTTATATTGTATCTTTTAGCATGTTTCTTATGTATAATTTCTTTTTTATAACATTTTTGAATGTGGCCAACATTGTATAAAGCTATAGATAAAATAATAATGCAACAAATGACAGTTTTAAGTTGTTACTTTTAAATTAAGTATTTATTATTATTTTTATAGCAAGTAGAATAAATACATTTTTTAAGATGAATCTATAATTTTTAAGATACAAAGAATAACTACTGTATAATATAAAATAAAGGTGTAAATTAGAAGTTTAGGTCTTTTATTCTTTAAACAATTTATTTTCCTACCTATACCTTCCCCAAGTTAAGCTGATACTGATACAAAATAATCAATGAGTGTGCTAGCGCAAAAAAAACGAATAAATCCGAGGAAATGCATCAACGTCTCGACCAACAAGTGTGCTCTGTTGTGTAAAGTTAGGGGACTGATTTACAGAAGATTTAAACAATCATTTTGCACTTTTACTTTAATTAAATGATCCATTTAAAATTCTTATCTCTTTTAGTGAATTCTCATTAAGAAAAATTCGCTAATAGAGAGGTCACGATGAAAAGCTTTTGAAAAAATTTCTTCGGAGTGCAAATATGCAACTCAGTATATATTCAACTGAAACCCTTTGTCAATAAAATACCTGTGTATCTTATCAGCAGCTGTAAACGCTGTACGGAAATTGCAAGTCGATTGATTATCACCAAACCTTACCTAAAAACCTATTTTAACAGGGAATAAGTAATCTTATTGACACAAAAACAACACATATTCTGGTTCAAGAGATTTAAGAAGTTAAGTTATCAAATTATTATTTTAATTCAAAATACTTTATCACTTATTTTTGCTATTAAACCAACAGGACCACACAATACCACATCATACTTCGACAGTAGCAGCTCGTGCCTTAATGCATTGGGGCTGCGCAAGAAAAATAAAGTTTGGGACGCAGCAAGTGGGTAGTAAATTTTTATTAAATGCTTCAAATTTGAATAACTCAAGTTTCTACGAACTTAGAAAGTTGAATTTTGGTGTATAATAGGGTCTTACCCAGGGCAACATTTCCACCAAATTTCATCAAAATAACTGTAATTTTCAGAGAAAACATTTTTTTCAAACAAAAAAACAAAAATTGAATAACTCAATTTTATAAAAATGTAGAAAGTTGAATTTTAGTGTGTAGTAAGGTCTTTTACAAGGCAACATATCCACAAAATTTCATTAAAATACCTTTGTAATTTTCGGAGAAAAAGATTTTTTTGCAACAAAAAAATCCCGGAAAACGTTATCCGATTTTCCTGACTAACAAACTCATCCAAGCCATTAATAAAAGAAAGGCACTTGCAGAGTTTCATCGAAATCAGTTGCTTATTTTTTGAGTTGTCGGTTGGACACACACACACACACACACACACACACACACACACACACACACACATATATATATATATATATATATATATATATATATATATATATATATATATATATATATATATATATATATATATATATATATATAAATTGAAACTGACCCCGGATATGGGTTCTAGGGGTCCTAGTTCGCGCTCATTTGAAAAAATTTTTGCAGTCTCTCCATTGATACCTCTTTATTAGTGAATTTTTTTAAAATAAAAATTCACTAAAAATGAAGGGCTCGCCTATTTTTTCCCCGAAAATGTATTATAAGGAAACCTACTTACTAAACTTAATAATTATTAACTACTTACCAAGTTGTCCTCTAGTTAGTTATACGTTATAGTTAAAAAGTTAACCTTTAAATTTAAAATATCCACTGAATTTATCAAAGTATCACAATTATTTTGTCCACTTATTAAGCCACCCGAAGTAGTAACCATCGTAATAATAATAATTGTCTATTGTCTTGTTAGAACATGTAAATAACAACGAAATGATCTAACTAAAAATCAATCCGACGCGAAGACGAAAATTACTAGGTAGTAGGCACACACGCTGTGCCAAAAGTCCACTACAAACTGGAAGTGTGTAATTTTATAGCGCACAACAGATTTCTTATTCGATGGTTTTCGACGAAGATTATCAAGATTCGGCGATCATTTCGCACTGAAGTATCGCATTTCGTGAGAGCGCCGAAAAATACACACCGCCGCCTGCCTGCTTTATATGGGTATGGATGTATATAACCTCTGCAACAATAACACTATACTTATCTGATTCTGTATTAATGGCTGCCGACTCTCTGCGATCCTCGATATATTAATTTTGTTTGTTCAATGCAGGAGATAAAAAAGTAAACAAAAATTTATTAAAATATAGCATAGCAAAAATATTGTTTTTTCTACGGCAGGCGGCAGTACGCGCGCACTTATTGAGGAGCCACCACTGCACTTCGAAAACTTTCTCTTTTCTGAGTAATTGCCGCGTTGAGTTGAGTTTTATCCAATTTCAAATAAGTGAAAGAACAGTAAGTTATAAGATTTCTAGGATAAAAAAATATATATAATTACAATTCAAAATCTTATACACAGAAGCGATTTTTTAGTAATTACTTAGTTTTATTATTAACTTTAGATGACAAGTAAATAAAAGTATCACAGCAATACTCCTGTAAAAATTTTGTGTAGAGGAGCAGTAAGATTCAAGTTACTTTTCACATTATGTTGTTGAGGTTTAAACTTGATGATGCTAGCAAACAGTGATAATCTAATCAATTTGGCTTCCATGTGTGCTTTGGTGCTTTCCATATCCCTCCATTCCAAGCACAAGTTCCCTAAAAACAAGCACCATTTAAAATTTTATTGAAGGTAGTATAATTTATGATAAGCGCTAAAAATCTCAACTTAAGCTGGCAATAATATATTAGTAATTTTCAGTTTATGTATTTTAAATGTCACTGTTAATTAATAACAATAAAAATCAGATATAACTTTTAACTCTTCTTGCTTTGTCTTTTAGTAATCAACAAAGCTGTAGTTCTGTAGGTTTAGGTTATGACCAGTGAACTCTATACCAACTGGAAGGAGCGCATGTAGACAAAAGTAAACACGGCCGGTCCGGCTTGCCAGAAAGAGTAGGATGCCCAGTTCCTCTATGCTAATCTTTTCTTGAGGACAGTCAAAAATATCTCACATCTGATCTGTGGCGAAGGGAGCAGTGATAAACCATTTTCTCAATATACAGCGCCAAAAGGTAAATACGGGGGTGCGCCTGGCGGTGCAGCAATATTCATTTCACCAGGATTATTGCCTAGCGCAAAGGAGATTCCCAATTTGCCTAATGATGCTTTGAGGACCTTGTGTATTTATGACAAGAATACCTCATCTTAACTGGTGACTTTAATGTGCATTTTGCTACCGCGGAGCCAAACACTATTGCACTGTGTTTAAGGAAGCAGGGGATAATTTACTGGGGCTTGGGAGCACTGAATTTAAACTGAACTAGAGAATCATATTGTAACGATGTTTAACCTTTATTAACTATAAACCAAGTCTCTCTTCTCATATTTAAAAAACTTTATATTATATATATATATATATATATATATATATATATATATATATATATATATATATATATATATATATATATATATATATATATATATATATATATATATATATATATATATATATTTACTTGAGCTAATTCTTAAAAATAAGTAAACAACGTGGTCAGCAGTTCACAACAGAATTTGCAACCTATAATTTTCAATCTGTAAATATCAACACACCAGTGTATTGTTTATGTAAATACGCCAAGTGATGATATCAATTCAATGTCAATAATTACGAGACGGACTTGACCTACTACATACTTGACATTGCTTTACTTTAAATGTTTCCTAACTCTATATTGGTTAATATAATATCTATCTCACTAATTCTAATAATCGGAATAAAAATATATTTCCAACCCTAGGGACGCCCTCCTGGACAGCTATCTGTTCCATGAACACACTATGTGATGTCTTGTCGAGTTTTGGTTTCCAGTAGAGGATACACGAGTCCACCAGGCTGAGCTCTTGCCTTGATAATATTTTTACTAGCTCACATACGGGAGTGATTTCTTCTGGTATCGTCGACCTTAATATATCGGAACATCTTGGCCGGACCATAGAGCTCTTGATACAGAATAACTCGCAAAAAGGATTATCTCGCTCAAGTAGAGTATGCGAATAACACAATGCAAATGATGTAGTGGTAAGTTATTCTGGAAACTCTGTCAAAACAATGTGGCAGGTTATCAACAAACATAGAAATAAGTACAGAAGGAGTGACTGTGAGACTAAGATTTCACCTGAACGGTTCAGTGAATATTTCCTGAATGTTGCTGATAACATAAGCAAAATTTCCAAGTCAAATATTGACCCCTTGACATACCTACAACGGAATCAAGCATCACACAAGAGCTTCACATTTACCGAGGTGATCTTTAATAATATTCGTGATATTATAGATGAACTGAAAAGCAAGAGAAGCAGGGACATTTTTGGCTTGAGCGTGAACATTATGAAGTACGTTAAGAATGTATTGATAGTACCACTTACGAAGCTGATAAACCAGTGTTTCAGGGAGAATACATTTCCAGACATCCCAAAAAACTCATGGTGGTACCACTGGGAAGCTTAATATTTATACGTGATAAAACGTAGTTCTAGACTGCCTTTAAACAAATTGAATCGCTTTCATTAAAATTTGTATTTATTACTATACATTTTTCTGACATCTTCAGATTCAGATGAGAGTTGTGGCAAATGGCAACCCTGCTGCTTGTTTATTGTGACATATTTTTGTACCCTGTTCGTTTGAAGTTTGATTTGCAGCTTTTGCTTGCAATGCCAGCATAACCCTGATTTATCTGTCTGGCCTTGTCTAACATGATAGGCACTTATTCATAGGTAATTTCAGGTCATATCGTAAATTATTTATTTTTTATTTAGTTATAACTCAAGATTTACTGAACCAATTGAGTTCAAATTTGGTAGATTGAACCACTTATATGATATCTACGTGCCTGTAAAGTTTTAGTTTGATACTTCTAGTAATTTAAAAGATATTGCGTTTCCAAACAGTTTTTCGTATATTTTTTCTAAAAGTATTTGAGTGTCAAAACTGTCTAAGGACTCATCCAAGCTATTAACAAAATGAACGGAAATGCCAAATTTGGTTTCGATTGGTGAAGTATTTTTTGAGTTATCGGTTTTCTTAATGTAAATTCACTAAAAATACTTTAGTTATTTTTAATTCAGAAGGGAACTTACCAGATAAATTGTGAGAATGACATATCCATTGTATTACTATGTATATCGGTAGGTATTTCAGGATGGACCTTAATTGCAGCAGTATTACATCCATTACTAACTTCAATATCCTCAACTGTTGAAAAAAAATATCTTAAGGAAATCTGTGTTTTCAGTGTTTTCTACACTAAATTGTATTTATAGAGTAAATTAGTCCCGTCAAATTAATCTGGACATTTGAAATTAAAAGCTGAAAATTGGTGCAAACGTTAAGAACGATGTCCTAGTTCAAATCCCAAATAATTACACTTGGGGAAAATCCGCCATCTTGGATTTATGAGTTTTGAGCATAGCGACTGAACCAAGTGTGCTTAATGTTATGAAAGATATTGAGGAGGCTGATAATAAATTAATTGCCCAAACCTATGATGGGGCTGCTGTTATGGCCGGACATTTAGGAGGTTTTCAAGCTAAAGTGCGGAAAACGTTCTCCATTGCTCTATTTCTACACTGTTGTGCTCATAAATTAAATTTAATTTTATCCTAATCTATAAATCATATTAAAGAATGTAAAGTATTTTTTGCTACCCTAAGTGGAATGACTGCTTTATTTTTCCAAATCTATGAAGCACACACAAGCCTTATACTCAATTGTTAAAAAACGTTTACCCAAAGTAGCTGCAACCCGATGGAACTACAACGGCACACTTGTGTTAACTATATTTGAACACTGTGAATCGTTATAAATTGAACTTTTTGAAAACGTAATGGAAAATAGCAAAAATTGGGACGCAGAAACAATAATTTTAATTTTTTACGTAATATATTTTCGGAAATATTTCCGTTTTCAAATAATGTATTTAACATACTGCAATGTAAAACAAATGACATTGGTTTTTGCCTGAATAAAATTAGTGAATTTAAATCCATTATAATTCAAAAAAGGAATGAATCTTATAAGGTCTGCGAAAAAACAATTGAATTAGGAGAAGGGGAGCCACGAAAAAAGCGTCTGCGCACTGATAATGTGGGAGACCTTCAAACTTCTTATTGCTGCCTTTTCTAGGAAATCATACATAAAATTCAGCAGCAAATTAACTGCAGATTTGATCATCTCAGTGACCTGAAATTTCTGGAATTGTGTAATTTTGGAAGATTTAAAGGGATACCTTTCCCAGAAGATTCATTCAAACCATTATTCCACCACTATGGACATTATTTTGACAAAGACTTATTACGATCAGAACTTACAGTCATTTATGAAACCGATGATATTGACACAAAAACTAACGTGAGTGAACTTTTAAATTTCTTAAAAGAATCAAAATTGGAAAATGCATATTCTGAAGCGTTCAGATTATATGAATTAGTATTAACAATTCCTGCTACTAGTGCATCTGTAGAACGAAATTTTTCTACATTGAAACGTATCAAGAGTTTTGTTAGGAATTCAACAGGACAGGAAAGACTTTCCCAAATTTCAATTTTGTCAGTTGAAAATAACCTCGTCCCGGAAATGTCCCAGAATCCACAGTTTTATGACGACATTATTAACAAATTTGCCAAAAACGACAGAATAATTGAGTTACACTACAAATAGGTAAGTTCCTGAGAATTGCTTCCCTTATTTGAAATGTCACCGCACGCCCCTGCACAGAATACTTAATGCTTTTTCAGTTTAGCTACCCAACCTACTACTTCGGTTTCGCATTTCTTAGACTTAGCTCTGATGCACTTCTTTTCAGGGGTTCCACTAACAGTTTTTTTTTTGTGCCAAATATTATCTTCCAGTTTTTCATTATCTTTAATAAATTTCACATATGAATTGTGCATACAAAACTACACTGTTCTGCAGTCTGCACTGAATGAATTATAATGAAAGCTGAAGCAAGGTTCAAGAAGTAGCGGTTGTATAATGGCTTATTGCATTGAATTATACTCAGTGAATCCCGCAATTTCGTGACATGCATGTGTTTTATACTATATATGTTTAAAACCAGTTTTTTCAGCTTAAAACTGTTTTATTGTCTTTTATGAAAAACAATGATTAAAACAATAAAACATGGTCTTAAACACTGTTTATTGTTTCTTTCTTGTTCAAAATTTAAAAAAAAAAGTTTTTTTGCGAACCCTGTTATAAAATATACAAACTTTCACACAAAACATTGCAACTTAAAGGCAGTTTGATTATTTAAATATAAAAATGTTCCACAAATAGTACAAGTTTTCTGTACTTACCATTGTAAAGACTGTATAATACAGTAAAGTTGTGGGTAACAAAAACAATAATACTGTAAAAGCTAATGTTCCAATAAACAATTGATGGTGTGAATATTCACAAGAATCGACACGCTCACGTAAAGGATTATACTTTCTTCCAATAAACAACCTCCATAAGGATATCAGACCTCTTAACTGTAGGTTGAATAACCTGAAAAATATGCTTAATTGAAATCAAGCCAAGAAATTAGTACATTGCTACTTTAGAATATAAATAAAATACTTTAAAGTACGAGATAAGCGCCAAAATTTCCCGGCCTGACATAAGATCCAGGGTATGGCAGCGCAGTGATGTTAACCCCGACGGTCGTTTTTCGGTAGAAAGTGCCAATTTTTTCGGTAGATGGCGCGCAAAATCGGTAGATTTTTACATAGATGCAAAGCTTTGTAGATTCCTTTAAAAATAGTATATAGGGGTTTTCTGTATGCCACTTTATTAGAAATCAAATTATTGCTAATTTCTAAATTAGGTAGATAGGTACTCGCTTTCGTGAAAGATGCATATTTGAACATGCATCTTCTTTGCAAGATATATTTAAACAGGTGTACATACCCTATTCAATGAATAATTCAATTAAACACAAATCTGGACAAAATGCAAAATTTATTTAATTAATGAACAATGTGAAATAAATAACTTCTCCAACAAGGCAAATTGCTATTGACTAATATATAGACATGTAATGAAAAATAATGAAAGTAGGCACATTTTGAATTTTCCTATTCGGCTTAATTCGAATGAAATATATTTAAACTTTGGCATTGAAGTTACGGTAATCAATAATAATAACAATAACAATAATATTTATTCGGGCAAAAATTACACAGCCTTGTCAAACAAATACCAAATATAAGATTATAGAACTAAGATTGTGAAATAAACATCAAAAACAAACAAAAATACAAAAGACACAAATTTACACACATAAAAAAAATGGCATCTTTGTTGTCTCTAGTGTCTCTACTCTATCCACTCAATGTCCATATTGAGGTATTCACTTAAAGAATAAAATGCATACTTCATAGGAGTGTTTTTCACATTTCTCCTAAATTCTCGCTTATGTTTAGATCTTATATTCTGGGGGATTTTATTGAAGAACTTGACACCCCAGCAATTCACCCCGGTTTCAGCTCTTTTTATTCTATGATAAGGACTGGATATGTTCTGTCTGCCTCGGGTACCATATTCGTGGTAATCACCGTTTTGGTTGTAGTCCTCTTGATGTTGGTAAGTATATAAGACACTTTCCAAAATATATGCTGAAAAGATGGTAAGTATGCCTGTCTTCGTGAATAAGGTTCTACAACTTGTACGGCTGTCTACAGAACAGATTATTCTTACTGCAGCTTTCTGTTGCAGAAATATTTCAGACACTCCAGGGCTACTCCCCCATATTAGGATACCATAGGTAGCCCTACTTTGGAAACATGCATGATAAGCAGTCAACACTGTCTGGTAATTACTGATGTTCATCAGACGCCTCAACAGATACAGACACGACGCCAATGTGCCCTGGAGCTTTTCAATGTGCATTGACCAGCGAAAATCTGATTGTATATATACACCAAGAAATTTCACAGATTGTTTTTGTCTTGGTTGCGTTTGGTGAGAGCTGATATTCAAGACTTTTGTTTTGTTTACATTGAGTTTCAGTTTATTATTTCTAAACCATTCTCCTGCTTCCGACATTGTGATATTTCTTCTCTCATTAAGTTCAGCTTCATTTCTGCCAATGTTAACAAATGAGGTATCGTCTGCATAGAGAGAAACTGCATCAGACGAAACGTTCTCTGGAAGATCACTTGTGTATATAATGAATAGGAGAGGCCCTAGCAGCGAACCCTGAGGTATACCGCATGTTTGTGTCTGCCAACTCGAGTACTCTAACTACAATAAAAGAGTATAAGTGACCGCTTTCTATTGCACACCAACTTAGGTAGGTAATACTATATATTATATATTTCTGAAGTTTAGGATCAACAGTATGCAGCTACTTTAAACCAATTTTGTTATTATATCCTCCGGCTGATAGCGGGCAATCTGATAATTTAAAATCAATATTATGCAGCCAATATCAATCAATTTTGTTATTGTATCCTCCGGCCGATAGAGGCCAACCTGATAATTTAAAATTTGTAATTGAGAAAGCAGGACCTTGTCAACTATAAGTCAAATCCATCTATAAATGGTTGAAACGGTAGGTCACTGCAAACTGTAACTAGCAAACTGTAACGAGTTTCATAATAAAGCTAAGACAGCTAACCACCGCTTGTTTTTCGGTAGAATTTGTGTCGAATCGGTAGATCGGTAGACTTTATTGGAAATCGGTAGATCTACCGAAAAATCGGTAGGGTTAACATCACTGTGGCAGCGTGTCAAAAGTTGGTAAGACATTGATTCAAGTCTCATTAGCATGAGAAGAAATCCGAGGGCAGGTCAATAAGTCCGTGACTTTTTGAATTTCCCGCCTCTTCACAGGAAGGACAACACTGCTCATGTCAACAATCATCTGTCAGTTGGCTCCTGTCAATTTTTGAACAAGCTGCGTCATTTAGTTTGTGTTAGATAGACATTAGGCGTTGGGCGTTTACAAAAAGTAACCGGGTAGATATCAGTTACACTGCAAGCGTTTGAAAATGTAATTGGTTACTCTGTCCATCGTTCGAATATTATACGGTATCTACCCGGTGCATCAACCTGGTGCAGGATTTGTGTACCGAACCAAACAGTCGGTAAATTGAGTTATATAGAGAACAAACTTAATTCTCTATACAAATTGTCTAAAGTCTAACCTATAAACTGGATGTAAATAAATAATAATACCAATACCCTAAGGTTTTTGATTTTCATTTGCTCATTTCTCAATCGTGACTTGAAGGAAGGTGGAGGTGTTCCCATCAGGATTGTGAATGTGAGCAACATCAGATACATAATTTTTAATGACGCGGCGCTTCTTTTTGGAATTTTTTAATGTATAATAAGTCCTAACTCCTGTTAATAACTCTTCGCCGCTGTCGCTATCGCTGTCTAATATTTCAAATACAACATTAACTAAAGCAATTTTTTCAATATCCATACTGATATATTAATATTACTACTTCAAAGTTCAAAGCCAAAATATCATCGAACAACAAAGACAAACCTTTGACAGTTTAGCGTTTGTGATTTAGTTACCGCGCATTTAAAAGCGTTCGAAAATTACTGCACCGGATCCATTTATCATAAAGCCAGCTGTGCACCATTCAGTAAACAGTAGATATCTACCAGGTTATACTTTTCGTAAACGCCTACTGAAAGCAGACAACCTCTTGAATTATAAGGAAAATGGAAAAAAGTTAATTTCATGTGCTCATCAAACATTATTTTTTGTGGAAAAAAACCATCACTCAAACCAAAGCTAAGGTTGATAAATACTATGGAGACTCTGTACCATGAATTTCCATGGTAAAAAAAGTGGTTTACTAAATTTCGTTGCGGCCGTACAAGCACAAATGACGCCGAACGTTCTGGACGCCCAGTTGGGCTAGCTACACCTGAAACAATTGAAAAAAATTCACAATATGGTGTTGGCTGATCGGAGATTGAAAGTGCGGGAGGTTGTGGAAACCATAGGCATATCACATGGCTCAGTCGTTTCGATTTTGCATGATCACTTGGCTCACAATCGACCACAAACGCAATCGTGTGACAAATTCGAAGGAGGGTTTGGCGTTGTTCAACCGCAATAGGGACGCGTTTTTGCGCCGTTTCGTAACCGTGGACGAAACATGGATTCACCACGACACGCCAGAGACCAAGCAGCAGTTAAAACAGTGGGTTTCTCTGTGCGAATCGGCGCCGAAGAAGGCCAAAGTGGGTTTGTCAGCCAATAAAGTCATAGTAACCGTTTTTTTATGCACGGGGTATAATCCACATGGATAACCTTAAAAAGGGAAGAACAATCAACGGCGAATATTATACCAACTTATTGGACCGATTCGATAACGATTTGAACAAAAAACGACTGCATTTGACCAAGAAAAAAGTTATTCTCCACCAACACAATGCAAGAGTGCACACATGTGTAGGCTCCATAGCGAAATTGCATCAATTGGGTAACGAATTGCTCCCTCATCCGCCCTATTCTCTGGATTTAACCCCGAGTGAATATCTCTTGTTTCCAAACTTAAAGAAATGGCTCGGCGGAAAGAGATTTGACTCCAATGATGAAATCATCTCACAAACAAATACCTATTTTGAGGACCTCGATAAATCTAATTTTTTGAAAGGGATAAAAAAATTGGAGAAACGTTGGACGAAGTGTATAGAGCTTAAAGGAAACTAGGTTGAGAAATAAAATGATTTTTTGTCAAAAAAACTGCGTTTCATTCCAAAAGTCACGGACTTATTGACTCGTCCTTGTAACTAACATAAGGGAAGGAAGATAAGGATGTTCAGAATATGTTTTGGGGTCAAATTCCTTATCGTGAACACATTAAGTGGCAGACTATGACAGAATATCTTCTTTCCACTCTTCGCTCTGCAAACTTGTCGTGGCAATTATTTTTTATTAAATTAACACTGCATGTTTCTTCCCTAACCAATTTTAATAAAGAGGTTCTTGAAGCCTTTTCTTTTGTTGGTATCTCCCTGTAAAATTTTCCCACAACCATATTGGTCTAGGGGAAATACCCCTAGAACTGCGTCACCCTGTATATATGTAAACAGATAAAAATTGAAACTAAACCCGGATATGGATTATAGTGGCCTAGTTTCCACTCATTTGAAGAAATCGTTTGAAAATTCAATAGTCGCGGTCTCCTCATTAACGAATTTTTTCTACAAAAATTAACCGTTAAACCATCAACTTAACTAAAACTACAGCCAAAGCACCAGAGAAAAGTCCACTTGAAAGGAAATTTCTGGAAATATTTTAGTAAAATGAAGAACAATGACAGTTGAAGCTGAAACTTAAGTGTTTGCAGCACTCTTTTCTTGTGAAATTTTCTTTACATAACCCGTATTGGTGTCAAGCTTTTTGCCTAAATGTTGCCGATTTTGAAGTTTCAAATCGCGACTTTGACGTTTTGAGGAAAATCGCTTTTTTTTTTAATGTCTATAGCTTGTCTTTAAACTAAGAGACCTACATTTTGGTACATGGTTCACTCTTTATGATACAAACACGTTTACCAAATTTGGTTGCCCTACTTTGTTATTTCCGGAGATATAGATTTTTTCCCAGTGGTAGTAGTAGTAGCAGTGGTGGGGAGGCCAACTCCAAGCAAGTAGGTCACAATGGGCCCTTTTTGCCAACCCCAGCAACCATGCTCTACTCTTCCTTGGTTCCGTCGCCAAACCGCCTCGACCTCGAAATGAAGGCCGTGACGGTCTTCAATTGGATGGTACTTACCTGATTCCTCTGCAGAGTCCTCGATCCAAACAATTTTGCTCAAACACTTCCAAAAGCCTCGCACACAGGTAGTGGTAGGACGTTTCTTCATCCTGGCAAATAGGATCCCTCTCTACCCCTATCAATGTGAGGTGTCTTCTAAGGGCGCAGTGGCCTGTCAGCACCCCAAGGATGCGGCGAAGCATAGGTCGACTCCTACCGAGTAGCCAGACAGCTTTATCTCTGTCTGGCCTCTCCACGAAGGCCCTCGCCTACCTACAGCCACCAAGCGACCCCCAGTGCCTCTCCATGGCTTCCTCAGTCCACCTGTCTAACGCGACAGAGACCGTCTTCCTCCTTATGCCTATCGCAGGCTCCGGGCCACAGAACGTCCGCCGGGAACCAAGCCTTGCGAGATTATTCGCTACCTCATTCCCGCTATGCCACGGTGTCCCGGAACCCACCTCCTTTGTCCTGGCTAGTCCTTTGAGAGCGTCAGCGCACTCCTGAACCAGTGTTGACCTGATTCTGGCCGCGCAGACTGTCCGGAGGACCACCTGGCTATCCGAGCAAATGTACACACATTTCTCGGGGTTCCTCCTCACACCCTGTCTATTGGACACAGGCAGGATAGCGTACAGCTCTGTTTATAATACCGCGATCTATCGGTGAAACAGAGCAGGCTTGTGAGCTGGAATGCAGCCTCATTTTCCCTCCACTGATCCCTACAGGGGATCCTGAGGGTATATGGCCTAGTCAACCTAATATCGTCCTCGGCATCCCGTACCTTAATGGCGGAAATCGGAATTTCCTTTTCCACCTCCTTGGCATCTCTTGCATGCCCTATTACTGCTCCCTCTCCGCACCAGTTTCCAGAGTCTCGCATTCTAAGATGCGACTCCATAGCCTCCCTTCTGATACAGGTGGGAAGCGGTGGCAGCATCAGCAAGACCTCTAGCGTGGCTGAGGGTGTCGTCCTCATAGCGCCTGTGATACCTAGGATTGCCAGCCTTTGGAGTTTGGCCAGCTTCCTGCTAGTAGTTTAGTTCACACCACACCACCAGACCAACACCCCATAGAGGATTCTCGGCCTGACGATCGCAATGTAAATCCAGTGAAGGATCACTCGACGCAGCTGCCAGATGGCCGCTACTCCGTTCCTCACTACTCGTTCTATTTGCGACCCCCATGTTAGTTTGGAGTCCAGGATCACCCCCAGATATTTGACCTCCCACACTAAAGCTAAAGGTTTTCCAAACATCACGGGCGCCCTGAACCCCTCTACATTCCTCTTCTTGGTCTTCGCCGGGTTCACGGAGAGTCCCAGCTCACCACACCACCTTTCAATTACGCTACACGCAGCTTGCATGCACTCACAGACGACGCCGAGGAATTTGCCGGTGACTAAGACCAGCCCATCATCAGCGTACGCCTGGGCATAGAAGCAATTCTCGAAGAGCCGCTCCAAGAGGCCGTCCATGACCAGACACCATAGATAAGGCGAAAGGCAGCTGCTCTGAGGACAGCCTCCCGTCACCCCAACATCCAGCCCTCGGGCCCTCAAGGTCAGCGAAACTCTCCTGTCCTCCATCATGCTCGCCACCCAGCTTATTAGGGACCTCGGCGTTCCCCTATCCTGTAGAGCGGCACAGACCGTATCCGTCTTTGCCTTATTAAAGGCCCCCTCCATATCGAAGAACACAGCTAATGGGCTGTCCCGACGTGTAGGGCCCTTTCCACCTTCCGCGTCACAGCGTGGAGCGCCATCTCCGTCGAATTTCCCCGCTAGTACGCGTGCTGACCTTTATGGAAGGGATGATTCTTGAGGATCCCTCCCAGCATAAACCTATCAACTAACTTTTTTTCCCGGTTTGGGAATGAAGACCCCCCTAACCCGGCGCCAGGCCTTTGGGAAGTAGCCCCACGCCAGGCTGGCCCGGAAAACGTCCCTTATGTTAGGAAGCAGTATATCCAAGCCCCTCTGGAGCAGGGCCGGAAAAATCCCATCACAGCCGGCGGACTTGAACGGAGCGAACTCGCTCACTGCCTAGGTTATAGAGCCATCTGTGACCACCCCGTCTGCCAGCTGCCAGTCCGCATTCGGAACCGGCCACCGGCCCGGTTCGGAAGCTTCCGTAATGACCAATTATTCAATGACATTCACCATAAATAATTAATAACGCCATAAAATCATAGTTTGCATACCCTAAATTGGCCAATTTTATCACTATTAAGGGCCTATTTTGTAATTTCAATAAGAAACTTCACCGCTTGCACTTCTAGCATGCAAACGTCAGTTGGTTGACAAATTAAATTCCAAAGGCTACCATTGTTACAAGTTTGCAACCCTGATTCGAATAAATATGTATTTATCTCCAAAACGGTTTGATTTAGGTATAGGGAATGCTAACGCAAATCGAAAGGGATTCGAAATGCCAATTAACTTAGTTAATAAAATACAGGATGTCCCATTTGAAAAACGCAAGTTTTGATCAGTTGAACTTTGTCAAGTTGCCAATTCAGTTACTTCCGGTAAAACCTGATGTGTCATATGAGCAAACATATTTTAGTTAATTGGAACAGAAACTCTTGGCGCCTCACCCTGTATATATATATATATATATATATATATATATATATATATATATATATATATATATATATATAATGGAACATATGTTGGAGCAGATTTTGACAAAATTTTAGTGTTTCAAATTAAAGAACCTTGACAGCCATTTTAAAAGATACATCTTAAATAATGTGTCAAACATGTTGCCCTGTCAAATTTTTTTTGGTTTTAGCGAATTAAAAAAAATCGCTAATGAGAAGATCTGTGTATATATATATATATATATATATATATCCCACCGATAACTCAAAAAATAATGGACCAATCTTGATCAAATTTGGTGAGTACCTTCCTTTTGCAAGTGGCTTGGATAAGTTCGTTAGCCAGGAAAATCGGACCACGTTTTTACGGAAAATTTTGTGTTTTCTTTATAAAAAAATTCATATCTCCGGAAATAACAAAGTAAGGGCAACGAAATTTGGTACGCCTGTTTGTATTATAAAGAGTGAACGCTGTACCAAAATTTAGGTATCTAGCTTTAAAGACAAAGAAGTTATGGGTAGTTAAATAAACAAATTTTGGCGTTTTCCTCAAAACGTCAAACTCGCAATTTTAAACATCAAAATTGGCAATGTTTAGGCAAAGAACGTGAAACAAATACAGATTGTGAAAAGAAAATGTTGCAAGAAGAGTGTTCTGCAAACCCTTAAGTTTCAGATTAAACCATCATTGCCCTTCATTTTACTAAAATATTTACAGAAAATTCATTTCAAATAGACCCTTTCTCTGATGCTTTGGCTGTCGGTTTAGTTAAGTTGATGATTTCGCTGTAGGTTTAGTGAAGCTTATGGTTTAATAGTCTATAATTTTTTTAGCTAATTTTCGTAGAACAAATTCGTTAATGCATTTTTCCGTTTTTTAACGAAATATGGTGCGTTTGTAAGAAAAAAAGCTGGACGCAGTAAGTGCGTTTTGGTAGCGAATTTTCGGTAAATTTGCAGTTTAGCTACCGAACGCTTTTCAAAAAACTGCTTTCAAAAATATTTTAAAGAAAATTCGCAACAATAACGCACTTGCTGCGTCCAGACTTTTAATAGTATACTTTGGTTTACAGTATAAAATGTCAAATATCTAGCCAATCACTTTGTTGAGGAATATAGTATGCATGAAATGATAATATTTATTGTAACTTTATAACATTTAATTGATCCAGCGTTTGTGGAATAACTTAAGCATGACTAAAAAGGCTGGCTTGTTTCATGCATATATATATATATATATATATATATATATATATATATATATATATATATATATATATATATATATATATATATATATATATATATATATATATATATATATATATGTATATATGTATACCCAGTGATTTAATTTATTTATCTTCTTACCTTGCTGCATAAACATAAATGCAATATACATGGAATGTGGTGACAGATATGATATCTGACAACATTGCTAACTGAAATGATACCCCCAAAGCCAGAGGAAAAATTAGTATTTTAAAATATTGAGTAAACAGTGGCTGTATACCATACAGGAATATCCTCCATAAGGATATGTGGTAAAAGAAAAATTTTCCCAGTGATATGTTGAATGCATAGTTTAGTTTTAAGCCGATGGGTGCACCCATTAGATACAGCAACAACGCCTTCAGCCTTTCTATGATTAGCTGTGAACAATAATAATAATTAACATGGTAAACAAATAAGTTAAAAGTAATTGCAATATAAGGTAATGGCACCAGTGTTTGCCACTACACCAGTAATTGCCATTTGTAAATTAAATCACATAAAATAAGCTTCTTAACCAAACAGGTTGCACAATCTAGCAATTCCGTGAAGATTTAGCTATAGGGGGATACACTCTGGACCTTTAAAAGAAGGCACCATAATGTTCAAACTCTGCAAAAATACTTTCAAAAAGTAAGGTTAAAGGTAGGGGTCAAAGAGTCGCGGGCCAAAGGACTCCAGTGGGCAAGCTGAGGAAGTGGAAACAACGACATAAACTTTCGATGAAGCTTTCCCCAAGACCGTCATGCGCGTTGAAGTGCCGCATCCTGCACGAGGTGACCCTGCTGATAACTAAACATGACGGATCTAGACAAGGTCGAAATAAACTCCCCCAATCTACGGTGTCACGTGACCCATGCCTAGGGATGGATGGCACCAGGGTGACGGTGTCGTGAACGGAACCTCTGGAGTACCGGGCAACCCTCCAGAGTAACCCGCCTTGCACCACACAGGGGGTTCTGATGGTGTGGACACTTTTTCCCCCATTCTCGTGGGAACAACATCAAGATCATAAATATATATATATATATATATATATATATATATATATATATATATATATATATATATATATATATATATATATATGGAACCAACACCAATGAGGCTCGAGGGGTGGCTCCGACTACAGACTCGTGCCTTGAGTCTATTCCGGAAACGGGGACGAGCGAGGGGGCGGCAGCCGCGGACTCTGGAGGTCGCACGACCGACATAGATACGGGCGATCAGGGTTTAGCTTCGGCCACAGACCTGTCCCAGACACCCAAGCTGGAGGCTGGGTCCCACCAGAGGGCGGCGAGGTCCGCGAACTCTGGGGGCCCTTCCACCAGTGAGGACCCTACTGTAGGGGTAGAGGGATTGCCTCGGCAGTCCAAGCGTCTTTCCGGGGCGCAAAGAAAGAAGTTCCGGAGGGCGCAGAAAATGGCGACCGGGACGTGAACGGTCGAGAAACCTGTAAAGGCGCAAGAGGGGAGTGCGAGTCAGGAGAGGACGCGCTCGGACTCTAGCACGCCTACTACAGACATACGTCCCAAAAGGGCCAGGGGACCTGTAACGGCGCAAGAGGAGAGTGCGAGTCAGAAGACGCCGCGCTCGGGCTCTAGCACGCCTACTACAGACAGACGTCCCAAAAGGACCAAGGCCGGAACACCGGCGCAGACTGGCTCATGTAGGGAGGCTGCGGAAGGCCTCGGGATGGCGATGATTGACACACGCCATCCTGAGGTCACGCTAAACCAGGCGAAGGCGGACCTGATCCAGACTGCGATGGTGGCTGCGGTGGACTCTCTTCAGGAAGGGGAGAGCCCACCTCAGTTCCACCGGGCGCGCCTGGCGGGGGGCATCCTCTGGATAACCTGTGCCGGCACGCAGTCGCGGGACTGGCTGCGGAAAACGATCGGGGCCTCGATCAGATTTGGGAGGGGGTGGACTTGGCAGCCGTCGAGCCCAAGGAACTCCCAAAGAGACGCAAGGTCCTCGTACGGATCCCTGACACCGTCCCGCAGGAGACGGTGATCAGTAAACTGAAGATCCAGAACCTTGAACTGGGGGCACAACACTGGTCAGTTCTAAGCAGGAAGGCAGAGGAGAAAACACAGACTCTCGCCTTCTCGATCGGCCAGGCGTCTTACAGGGCCCTTGAAGGATGGCTCTGAGGAACACGGATGTGGCCCTCATCCAGGAACCGTACTCCTATAAAGGAGAGATCAAGGGACTCGGTGGAGCTGCTGGAAAGCTCATCTACAGCAGATCCAGTGAGAACCCGAGGGCCTGCATTTTTGTCAGGGAAGAGATAGAGTTTCTGCCTTTAATGAATTTCTGTTCCAGGGACCTGGCAACGATCAAAATCCGATGTGGAGGAGTGGATGGGCCGAGAGACATTACTGTCGGGTCAGCCTATCTGCCAGGGGACAGCACGGACCCTCCTACACCCAAGGAATTGGATCAGCTGATGGTGGGTAGCAGAGCAAGTGGATGGCAGACTATCATCGACATGGATGCGAACGTGCACCATGAGTTGTGGGGAAGCTCGGATACAAACTATAGGGGTGAGGCACTTCTACAACCACAAAGTGCTAGAAGGCTGGACGGTTGGTCAAGGGCTCGGGAAAGCAACCGTCATACTGTTTACGAGGAGGAGGAAGTGGGAGAGCCACAGAACTCTCACTCTATATGGTAGGAACATTCCAATGGCCAGAGACGTAAAATATCTTGGGGTCGTATTGGACTCTAAGCTAACCTGGAATGGTCACGTTGAAAAAATACTGTGTAAGGCAGTCATGACTTTAGCCATCACTAGGCGACTATATGAAAAAACGTGGGGACTAAGACCTAGTATGGCCCACTGGCTGTACACAAGGGTGGTCAGACCATCGTTAACATACGCAGCACTGGTCTGATCGCTTAAGATGACACAATCCAGTGCCAAACAAAAACTAGGCAAGATCCAAAGGATGGCTTGCCTAGGCATCACAGGGACCATGTCTTCGACCCCAACAGCCGCCATGGAGGTGTTGCTGGATTTGCTGCAGGTAGCACAAGGCAAGGCAAGGGGTTCCACAAAGGCATTTATACAATCTTTGATTAAGAAGCTTTGGATATTATCAGGACCTTGACATATTTTAGGTTTATGTTTCTTAATTGCTAGCTGGATATTAGAAGAATTCAGATTCTGAATATGAAGCACGTTAGTATTTACATTAGGAGCAGAGTTTATTTGGATGGGACATTCACTGACAGAACAACTGTCAGAGAAGAAATCTGCAAAAGCATTCATTATTTGCTTTGGACAGGTTAGAGTAGTACCTTTATGTCATGTGGCCTGGTATTCTCGAGCCTTTTAATTAATTTTAATTTAATAACAGTTCTATACTCAATTTTCGTGACTTTTGACACTGTGATGAACAAGTCTCAGTTATAAGATAACTAACTGACATAAAATACATTTTTGTTTTTCGAAGGCTAATAAGACTTGAACCAATGTCTAACCAAATTTTGAGACGCTGCGATACCCTGGATCTATATCAGGCCGCTATATTTTGGTACTTTTTTTCCCTTAGGGCTCGCCCGCATCTTTGCCGCCCCGATAGCACCGCAAACTTTGGCTTATTGTGCATGCCCTTTGTATTTTCTACTACACCCATTCCAAAATCACTGTGCCTTGCACTAGTCTGCACAGTAATTGGTAGGGTGAAGTTTTATATTGCTCTGTCTCTGGTCTAGGCTGTCCGTAGATCAGTTGTCTTTTGCGGTCCAGAGCTTTACACTCGCATAAGATGTGTTGGGCCTATCCCCCCCCCCCCCTCGCCGCAGAGTCTGGATGCCAGGTCCCCCTCAAACCACCCCATTTCGTGCAGGTGTTTCATGACGGCCATGTGTCCCGTCAATAGTCCTGTTATGTTGCTGAGCTGTCCTCTGCTAAGATTTAACAGCTCTGCAGCTCTCTTTGAACTGGGTTCCTCAATTATCGACTTCCCACGTCTGAGCCCTGGACAATTTTCGCAGTACACCTTATGGTCGTTTCTGACTCAGGACTTAATGGATCCCCTGGCAGTGCTTTTCGTCACTCCCAGGACCGGTTCTGGTCCCATAAATGGTTCTCTATTCGCGAGACTGTCAGCTTCTTCATTGCCTTTGATCCGGCACCCAGATTAGGGTGACCTCATTCTGCCTACCCAGGTCGCTTGTCTCGTCTCAGCATTCACTTACCAGCCGTGGGCTAGTTAGGGCCTTAAGGGCTGTCTGTGGCTATGAGAATCCGCTTGTTGGTGTAGCCCCTCCTCTTGTTCTTTCGCATTCACTTACCCTCGGTCCTTCCAAATAAACGCCTGCCCCCGTCCCACGCTCCCCGCCGGATCCGCCCGTGAACCAGACGAGCGCCTCCCGTGGTAGGCCCGGCGTCTCCTCCCACCATGCCTCGCGTTCGGGGATTTCCACTGTCTCAATTTGTTTCCCCTGCAGATTCGCGGGCTCGAGAAGTCTGACCTAATTTCATGCATGGGCTCCTTTACGATCTCCTGAATTTTGCACTGGCCCCTGTAATCTTGGTTGATCTTCAGTCTATTATTGCAGGCTAGTCTGTAGAGTCCTAAAATGACCTCCCCCATGATAACTAAGTATAGGGGGGGGGGGGTGCAGATCCATCAACACCTCTAGGGCTGCTGTTGGGGTTGAAGTCATGGCCCCTGTGATGCCTAGGCAAGCCATCTTTTGGATCTTGCCTAGTTTTTTTTTGGCACTAGATTGTGTCACCTTAGGCCACCAGACCAGTGCTGCGTATGTTAACGATGGTCTGACCACCCTTGTGTACAGCCAGAGGGCCACACTAGGTCTTAGTCCCCACGTTTTTCCATATAGCCGCCTAGTGACGACTAAGGTCATGACTGCCTTACACAGTACGACCCCAAGATAGTTTACCTCCCTGGCCATTGGGATGTTTCTACCGTATAGAGTGAGAGTTCTGTGGCTCTCCCACTTCCCCCTCCTCGTAAAAGGTAAGACGG
Organism: Tillus elongatus; assembly: GCA_964006375.1. Taxonomy (NCBI): domain Eukaryota; kingdom Metazoa; phylum Arthropoda; class Insecta; order Coleoptera; family Cleridae; genus Tillus; species Tillus elongatus. The sequence goes on along the minus strand of OZ023268.1, from coordinate 16,994,812 downwards.
TTGCTTTCTCGGGACTCACCCCGAGCCCTTGGCCAACCGTCCACCTTTCCACCACTTTCACTGCTGTCTGCATGAGCTCCCATACTGACTGTGTAACCTTTCCTCAGACTATGATGACAATGTCGTCCGCATAGCCCTGTACCTCGTACCTTCCTCCTGAGAGCCTCACTAGCAGGCCGTCCCCAACTAGGCACCAGAGCAGGGGAGACAGAACACTCCCCTGCGGACACCCCGCCACGATTTTGGCACTTACTTCGTATAATAATTAGTCATATAAGTATAGTAATATTATATACCTAACACAATAAATAAATAAAATATAAACTGAACATGTTATTACTTACCTCAGTAATATCACTAACTGTATCTGTAACATAGCTTTCATATTGCAACAAATAATTAAATAGCCATATTCCAGCAACCAAATCTATTATTCTAGCAAGTATAAAATTCCCTGATTTTATGGAAATTTTGTTTTCATTTTTAACATTTTCCATGACCTCCTTCCAACTGACCACATTGTCTTTAAAATGCAGAAATGTCGATGAGCATTTGATCATAGGTTCACACTTGTTGATTACCTTTAAGAGATAACTACTTAATTTACAAAAGCTAACAAAACAAATTCAGCATAATATTATGATAATGATAATAGTAATTCACGAAGTAAAGTGAATTTTCATTTGACTTTTAGTAAAGCCTCTTGTTTAAATATAACAAAAACATCTTGTAAAATTTCACGGTAAATTTACAGACAACTTCCAGAACGCTTTTTTGAAGAATATTTTCGGAAACATGCTTAGAACCCCCTGGATGCACAAACCACAAGAAAAATGTTATGTTCACACCCCCCCAAAGAGGTTACGGGACCAGGAGCGAATAGGGATGCCGGGCAGGGTGAGTAGAAGAAAGGAAATATGAGCAGAAAATGCAAAGAAAACGGCTTAAAAGCTGCCTTTTTACACATTTTGAAGCTATATTGTTCTCAAAAAATGCGCACCAGAACTAGCTCCTGTCCTGACTCGTCTGTTTCAGACATCTTACAATAGAGGCATATTCCCTAGTAACTGGAAAACTGCTCGAGTACAACCCGTCCTCAAGAAAGGATCCAAAGCGCTTCCTAGCAACTACATATCTATTTCTCTCCTTTAAGTCGTCTCTAAAGTAATGAAAAAGTATATAAACACCGAATTACTAAAATTTCTTGAAAAACACAGTCTAATCCATGACAAGAAGTATGGATTCCGTCAGCGCAGATCAACTGCCACCTCCTTTCCTTTGTCACCCATTCTTGGAACAAGTCTATGGAACTACACGGTGAATCCCAGATTGTTGCTCTAGACATATCCAAAGCATTCGACCAGGTCTTGCACGCAACGCTGCTTAATAAACTTCCGGCCTATGGCCTACCACCAAAACTCTGTACCTGGACAGCAAATTTCCTCTCCAACCGGAGCATTTCTGTTGTCGTAGATGGCCATTCCTCTAAACTGTATCCAGTTAATGCAGGAGTTCCTCAAGATTCAGCTTTAGCCCCTACTTTGTTTCTTCTCCACATCAATGACCTCCTCTCTAGCACATCCAAGCCAGTTCACAGTTACGCGGACGACAGCACCCTCCACTCAAATATACAATATTCTAAGCCTGTCTCTTTAGCCCAATTAGATGAGGATCGCAGACTAATGGAGGGTTCTCTCTCCGTGGATTTCCAAAAAATATTAGACTGGGGAAGTAGAAATCTGGTACAATTCAACCCCACAAAATCTGTCTTGCGTTCTTTCTCATAAGAGATACACCAGGCCTAGCCCCATCACAATGAACACGAGTTATTTAAAGTAATGAGTCGTTTTCACTTGTTGGCATTTCTGTGGATCGAAATCTCAATTGGCACCAACATGTCACATCAATTGCAGAAGCGGCTGCTAAGAAATTAGGTTTCCTCTTCCGGGCTCGCAAATACTTTTCACCAGCTAATCTCTACACCTTATATACTTCACAAATAAGGCCAAGCCTTGAATACTGCTCCCAGATCTGCGGTGCTGCTGCCACTTCTATACTCGCTATCCTGGACTCCATTCAGAAGAGAGCTATATGTCTCATCGGTGACCCTACCATCACCCAAAGGCTGCCATCCCTTGCCCACCGACGTGCCGTTGGTGACCTCTCTCTCTTTTATAGATATCTGCACGGGCACTGCTCAGAAGAGCTTTCTTCCATAGTTCCTCCACCTGCTGCCCCCAGCAGATCTACTAGGAGAACAGAGCGAATGCACCCTTTTACTGTCCAGGTCATCAGATATAGAACATCTTGTTATGCCCGCTCTTTTGTCCTGAGGACGTCCAAGTTGTGGAATTCCTTGCCGGCACATGTTTTTCCTTCCCACCCGAACCTTTAAGTCCAGAATTAACATGTTGCCTCTTTCCTCCTTGTTGACACCCACAGTACGATAGTATTTAGGCTGTAAGCCCTCGTGGTGTGTTGTTGAAATAAAAAAATAAAAAAATATTCCCCCTAAACCCTGCCTACCCTGCACAGAACCCCTATTCGCCACAGGTCACATAACTTTTTTGAGGGCTGCTCTCAGGAAATTTGTCTTGTAGTTTATGCAACAAGGGTGGTTGTATGCATGCAAGAGGGGAAGGAAAAACCCCAAATCCCCATAACAAAGCAGCAATATATAAGAAACCATCTACACAGGTAGGCATACTAGCGGCATACTAAAAGCGAATTGATAAATTGGCAGTAGAGGCCAATAGTTCATGTGTCTAGAATATTCCAGGCATTCCCAAAGACAATGTGAACTTTATGTTAAATGTAATGTTTATGAGGGGAAGGGGCTGTCGCAGAACAGAACGTTACCGGGAAATTGTTTAGAAAGTATGTAATGTGTAAAAAACTTTAAAAGTAAATAACTTGGCAAAGGCAAGAGAATAAAAGGTAAGAATAGTGTCAGCGTGCATGTAAGATACCAAGCTTTATTGATGAGCAGTTGTTTCATCTAAAACTGTTAGGGAGGTCATCTGCAAATTCACCAATTTCACAAAATATCAATAATAGTTACCACACCAAAACAATGTCTGATTAGGTGTGTATTAAAACTTGTCATAAGCACTTATAAGTTTGGTGAATCCAAAAACTAAGCAGTTTGTTTTATGGTCTGTGAAGCTAACTTCCTTAGCAAAACGGCATCTTACTATCCACAATAATATATTCATGTGACAAAAACACTGTGTGAGCTTGATGAAATATCCTGGCAACAGTTTCACCAAGTGTTTTTATTATTTCTTACTTACAATACTTAACTAACTTTACTTACATTTATGATTAAATGCAATACAAGAAGAAACACTGAAGCTATGGTAGTTACCATTGTTTGGTGTCCATTTTTATTATCCAGTCTTTCATAATTCTGTAAATATTCTATTAGATGAGTGAACAGTTTTCCATGTGAATTACTGTCGTTATGTAAAACACTTGAGTATTTAAAAGCATTATAATCGTACACTAGTTTAATTATATCGTAGCCTTCCTCATATCTGTTTGCTAAAAATATTCTATCAGTCTTAAGACAGTAACGAAATGTATTGTTTGTCTTCAGTGTGTTCTCATGTGAAGATCCTCGAAAACCTATTGGGTTTATATTATCTAGTTTTGTAAATATTTCACAATTTGTAATGTAATATGCTTCACAATCATCCAAAATTTTGTAAAATCCTTGTATGTAACCTGTTTTACGTTTTTCTAGCTTATCTGGGATAAAAATAAATATGTTTTTCATAATGTTCTAAACCTTTTTGGTAAAACTCAAATCTCAAATTCAAAATCATAACCATAACACTTATTATTTTCTCATTATATTAAAGTTAGGTTAGTTCGATTTATGTCAAAACATTTCTTCTTCTTAATTATTATAAGTTATGTTTTATTATGAACAATTTACTGGCTAGTTAAGGGCCAAATTATACCCTTTTGGAAAGTTTAAGTTTTGGACCGTGTTTGCATTAAAGGATTTCAATTATTTTATACTTTGCTGAAAAGCTATCCTTTGTTAATCTAAGATCTTGCTTTTGTCGGTATATAGTTATCAACAAAGGGTAATCTTTGAATTGAGGGTGTCACACGGCGCATCCTAAACGGCGCAGTCAAGATATGAAACAGAAACGTTAATACCGCATACAGTGTTGTCGGGTTGTAGTTCTTTCATTTAATAAGATCTAATAAATATTTTATACTTTTTAATATATTTTTGCCTGTATCCAATACATCTAAAAATAGGTCCAACAGCATCTACAAAAAATGTAAAAAAAATAATTATGTTACATTTAAGTGTTTATTGGTTAAATTTGCAGAGAACCAGCCGAACGCTTTTTAGTGAATTTTCTTCGAAAAAATCCACTATTGGGGAGATCCCGACTTTTGAGTTTAAAAAAATAATTAAATGAACGAGAACTAGGACCCCTAGAACCCACATCCGGGGCCAGTTTCAATTTTATAAGTTCATATATATATATATATATATATATATATATATATATATATATATATATATATATATATATATATATATATATATATATATATATATATACATATATACATATATATATATATATATATATATATATATACATATATACATATATATATATATATATATATATATATATATATATATATATATATATATATATATATATATATATATATATATATATATATATATATATATATATATCACAGCGATAAGACAAAAAATAATACGGCGATTTCGATAAAGTTTGGCATGTGCCTTCCCTTTTGTAAGTGACTTGGCTCAGTTCGTTAGCCAGGAAAATCGGAACTGGTATTCCCGGAAAATTTTGTTTTCTATCGAAAAAAAATTCTCAAAAAATAAAACAGCTGTGGTAACCAAATTTGGTAGGTAGGTTTGTGAGATAAGAAGTATACTATAAACTAACATTTTTATTTCTATGTTACAAGCAAAAAGTTCAAAAAAAATTGTGCTAGATTATTTCTATCAAAATTCACTACCATAACGCACTTGCTGCGTCAAGACTTTTAGAAAAAACTTTTCAGAAACATGCTTAGAAACCACCCCCCCCCCCCCTCTGGATGCACAAACCACAAGAAAAATTCGTTAATTTGCATGCTGATGACCTCCTGGGCAGTTTGAGATGAAACGACTGCTGATACATAAAGTTTGGTATCTTACATGCACGCTGACAGTAATGTTACCTTTTGTTCGCTTGCCTTTACCGAGTTATTGACATGTCAAGTTTTTTACACATTACATACTTTAAACAATTTCTCAGCAGCTGATAGATAAAGTTTAGTATCTCGCATGCACGCTGACACTATTCTTACCTTTTGTTCTCTTGCGTTTGCCGAGTTATTTACATGTAAAGTTTTTACACATTACATACTTTAAACAATTTCTCAGCTGCTAATAGACACAGTTTGGTATTTCGCACGTACGCTGAGATACCAAACTTTATCTACCAGCTGCTGAGATATTGTTTAAAAAGTATGTAATGTGTAAAAAACTTTGCATGCAAATAACTCGGCAAACGCAAGAGAACAAAAGGTAAGAATAGTGTCAGCGTACGTGCGAAATACCAAACTTTATGTATTAGCAGCTGAGAAATTGTTTTAAGTATGTAATGTGTAAAAAACTTTAAACGTAAATAACTCGGCAAACGCAAGAGAACAAAAGGTAAGAGTAGTGTCAGCGTGCATGCGAGATACCAAACTTTATCTACCGGCTGCTGAGAAATTGTTTAAAAAGTATGTAATGTGTAAAAAACTGTATATGTAAATAACTCGGCAAAGGCAAGAGAACAAAAGGTAAGAATAGTGTCAGCGTACGTGTGAGATACCAAACTTTATCTAACAGCTGCTGAGAAATTGTATAAAGTATGTAATGTGTAAAAAACTCGGTAAAGGCAAGCGAACAAAAGGTAACATTACTGTCAGCGTGCATGTAAGATACCAAACTTTATGTATTAGCAGTCGTTTCATCTCAAACTGTCCAGGAGGTCATCAGCATGCAAATTAACGAATTTTTCTTGTGGTTTGTGCATCCAGTGGGAGGGAGGGGGTTTCTAAGCATGTTTCTGTAAAGTTTTTTTTAAAAGTCTTGACGCAGCAAGTGCGTTATGGTAGTGAATTTTGATAGAAATAATCTGGCACAAAACATATTTTTTTAAACTTTTAGCTTGTAACATAGAAATAAAAATGTTAGTTTATAGTCTACTCCTTATCTCACAAACCTACCTACCAAATTTGGTTACCACAGCTGTTTTATTTTTTGAGAACATTTTTTTCAATAGAAAACAAAATTTTCCCGGAATACCGGTTCTGATTTTCCTGGCTAACGAACTTATCCAAGTCACTTACAAAAGGAAGGCACATGCCAAACTTTATCGAAATCGGCCTATTATTTTTTGTCTTATCGCTGTGATGTATATATATATATATATATATATATATATATATATATATATATATATATATATATATATATATATATATATATATATATAACTTATAAAAATTGAAACTGACCCCGGATGTGGGTTCTAGGGGTCCTAGTTCGCGCTCATTTAATATTTTTTTATGCAACTCAAAAGTCGGAATCTCCCCAATAGTGGATTTTTTCGAAGAAAATTCACTAAAAAGCGTTCGGCTGGTTCTCTGCAAATTTAACCAATAAACACTTAAATGTAACAATATTATGTTTTTTTAAATTTTTTGTAGATGCTGTTGGACCTATTTTTAGATGTATTTGATACAGGCAAAACTATATTAAAAAGTATAAAATATTTATTAGATCTTATTCAATGAAAAGAACTACAACCCGACAACACTGTATGCGGTATTAACGTTTCAGTTTCATATCTTAGCTGCGCCGTTTAGGATGCGCCGTGTGACACCCTCAATTCAAAGATTACCCAACAAAGTAGCCTGAGCTTTGTTTAAAAAGTCTGGACGCAGCAAGTGGGTTATGGTAGTAAATTTTCATAAAATTGTTTTTAATACCAAATATGTGTGTTTTTTAAGAAAGCCGGCATCAAATTTGGTTGCTGGTATAACCTATATAGTAGAAACAATGTGCCATGTTTTATCAAAATAACTTTATTGTTCGAAACTGTACAAAAATTTCCGAAAGTAAACTTAAATTTTTCCCGAAAAAAAAAAACGGTTTCTTGGTTAACCTTATAGGTTAATGAAAAATTGGCTATTCAATTTTGTAGCATTTAATAAAAATCTGCTACCATAACGCACTTACTGCGTCCCGAATTTCTTTTCTTACAAACATGTATTATATTTCGATGGAAAATGTAAAAATGCAATAACATAAAGAGCCTGGGTGGTTCAGAGGTAAGAACGTGTGCCTCTGAACCGAAGGGTACTGGGTTGGATCCCAGGGCTCTCCTTTCACTTTTTTAGTACAAACTGTAACATATTAATATCAACCGAGGTTCTGGCATTGTATTTGAGCAAGTTGAATGTCTGCAGGTTCCGCCCTTCGGAGGGGGCGTAAAGCCGTCGGTCCCGTGTCCATGCGATGTTGGGCACGTTAAAAATCCGTACCCTCCTTACATAAAGGCAGGGGTTCGGCAAAATTTCCAGGATGGTGAGGTGAAACTGCTCCCTGGCGTCGGTGATTGGCCAAAGTCGCGGAAATAGGCCGACGTTAAACAAACAAATCACACACATAATCGCAATAACATAAGACGTGTTCGACTACCAAAAAAAAAAAAAAAATCACCAACGACTTATGGGCCATCCTGTGATTGTAGAAATAATTTTTTATGATGTAGCTCAAGACACCTTATAATTAATGTATAGAACTTTTCCGTATCTTGTATAATAACGGATACCTATATTGAGCTTTATTGATTTTTTATTAAAATTCGACAAAAATTATATACCATTAAACGATCAACTCTATAGGTAAGACTACTGCCAAAGCATCAGAGAAAGGGTCTACTTGAAATTAATTTTCTGGAAATATTTCAGTAAAATGAAGGACAATGACGGTTGAAACTTCAGGGTTTCTAAAACATCCTTCTTGAGACATTTTCTTTCCATAGCCCGTATTAGTTGCAGGTTCTTTGCCTAAATGTTACCAATTTTGACGTTTTAAATCGCGACTTTGACATTTTGAGGAAAACTCCAATTTATTTTTTTAAATGCCTATATATTTTTTTGTCTTTTTACTTAAGAGGGCTAAATTTTGGTACGTAACATACCTATAATAATATAAACCCGCGCACCAAATTTTGTTGCCCTTACTTTGTTATTTCCGGATATGAAAATTGAAACTGACCCCGGATATGTGTTCTAGGGGGCCTAATTAGCGCTCATTTGAAGAAATTTTTTCAAAATTCAAAAGTCGGGATTACCTCATTAGTAATTTTCTTTTAAGAAAATTCACTAAAAGATTAAAATCTTCAGAGAAAACCAAATCTTAGCACAACTTGTGTTGTAAGAATAATACAGTGTGAGTTTTACATTCGTTTGTTTTATTATTATAATATTAATAATTTTTTGTTTTTTAATACACAATGTGCATTAAACATGTCAAAAATATCAAATACAAGTATAAAAACAAAAATAAAACTTACAAAGGAAAAACTTTTTAAAGGACTTTCAGTATCATATGTCTAAAAATAATTGCCAATGCTTAAAATATTTAAAGTAAACTACATAAAATGAAGAAGTCTAATAGAACAAATCTTACACAAATAAAACAAGACCTACAAAACAGATTAACCACTTCAAACAAATAAGTTAATAAACATTTTATATTTGACTTTTTACCCTACAAAATTCCTGCAAGCCATCCAAAGTCTCCACCAACACCTAAAGGCCTTAAAATCATTTTAGTTCATACGATTGATTTCACTAAGAAACTGATTATATAATAGCACCGATTAATACACATATTTCTTTGAATTTTGATCAAGTAGGCCTGTGGAGGACAAATATATACAGTCTCACTTCTCAGAGTACTGTGTTCATATAAAAGTTCCGTAAATAGGAAGAACGGAAGACACTCAAATGCGTGAAAATGGTGCAGTAACACGGCACCTACTCAAACTATAGCGCTGCATTTTGTTCAAAAATATATAAGTTAAAATCAGTACAATATTTTAAAACACATTGAAGAGGTCCTTATAATTATGAACTTACCAAATATATATATATATATATATATATATATATATATATATATATATATATATATATATATATATATATATATATATATATATATATATATATATATATACAGCTGTGATGAATCAGATTACACGTACCAGTCATTTATTTGCCTACTGGATGCTCTAAGGAAAAAAATAAGATATGTTTGTATAGCCAAATCGGGTACGCTCCATCGATTGGTGATAGAGTCAACTTCCGGAACAGACCGGAAATGGGCCGTTCTGGCCCAAATATTGGTTTTTTAAATCGAACATGGTATTTTTTATAACATATTTAGGTTACATGTAAAAAAATAAGAAACTTTTATTCGAACCACTTACCCGAGAGATGTCACCATTAACCTTGAGAATGAATTTTAACTGCTCTTAACACAAACCAGACCCAACGACAAGGACGTGGCTGTTGTGTGTGAGGAGAATGGATGGCAGAAAATGTAAGCGTTCATAAATGTTTAAAGTGTCTGCCACCTTGACTCACACATTCCTGGATCCGTGCTCGAACGCTGTCAGTAGCTCTCAAGATTTCTACGCCGCTCAACGACTGGCAGGCTTCCCGGATTCACACCTTCATATCATCTTTTGTTGTGGGTTTTTGTCCATAAACATTATTTTTGAACCGGCCCTAAAGAAAAAAATCGAGAGGTGTCAAGTCTGGGGATCGAGGCAGTCACGCTACAGGTCATTCTCTTCTGATCCACTGGCCAGGGTACAGGTTATTAATGACATTACGTGCTTCCAGCGAAAAATGACTTAGACAACCATCCTGCTGCATCCACATGGACTCTCGTTTATTGAGCGAGATGTCTTCCAGAAGTTGACAGAGGACGTTGTCAAGGAAGTCAGCGTACACACGATCAGTTAGGATGCCATCGAAAAAGTAGAGCCCGATGAAGCCACACCATGTGTTGAGACTCCACAAATGCTGTTTGTCCACTTCTCTCAGCCAATGAGGATTTTCTTAAGACCAATGGGCATTGTAAATGTTGACCTCCCCGTTGTTTTTGAATGTAGCCTCATCGGTCCAGAGAATCGATCGATGGAACTCAAGATCTTTGGTTAATAACCATTGGCAAAAATTGATACGTTTTTGATAATCCCTCGGTTCAAGTGCCTGCTGCAGGTTAATGTGGTAGCGATGATAATGATTATCTTTTAAAATCTTACATATTGACATTTCACACACCGGAATCAACTACGATCCTCCTGGTTGAAACATGGGGGTTCATACCAACAGCAGTCAAAATGTCAGATGCCATTTTGGCTCGTACCGGCTGCCTAATCTGCTGATTCTTATTCTGTTGGGGTTGAATTTGACCAGTTGTTTGAATTCGATGCTCCAGGCGCCTGAAAATGTTGTGAGATTGAGAAACACGGTCAGGGTACCTCTCTGCATACATTCGTTCGGCTTGTTTATAATTTTGAAGTCATTGGCCTAACACCATGAGTATATCGTCGAAACCTTCGACGTTGGAGAACATCTTTGCCTTGTCAAAAATGAGACTTAAATTATTTTACGAAGCAGTGACTAGACGATTGATAATGTTTGACAGAAATGTATATTGCTGACATTTCCATTTATATATCTGGTACTTGTTTGGTAGATACTTGTTTTCGTTTTTTGAAAACCAGGATTGTGTGAATCAAGGTGGCAGACACTTAAAACATTTATGAACGCTTAGATTTTCTGACATCCATTCTCCCACACACAACAGCCATGTCCTTGTCGTTGGGTCTGGTTTGTATTAAGAGCAGTTAAAATTATTTTCAAGTTTAATGGTGACAACTATCGAGAAAATGGTTCGGTTACTTATTTTTTGACATGTAACCTAAATCTGTAATAAAAAATACCATGTTCCATTTAAATCAAAAATTTAGGTCAGAACGACCCATTTTTGGAAGTTGAATCTATCACCAATTGATAGAGCGCACCCGATTAGGGTATACAAAGAAATCTTATTTTTTTCCTTAGAGCATCCAGTAGGCTAATAAACGACTGGTACGGGTGGTCTGATTCAGCCTGTATATATATATATATATATATATATATATATATATATATATATATATATATATATATATATATATATATATATATATATATATATATATATATATATATATATATATATATATATATGAGACATGCTTGGTTCTCGGGTTAAACCGCGTCCAGAATTTTTGGAAACTCGACGTTTCGGCTCCTGCTTTGGAGCCATTTTCAAGAGGTAAAGGATATATGTAAGGACACTCTAAGGCCTCAATCTGCCTACTCCTTAGAGTGATGGACAAAGGTGGGTAAAGGAAATATGTAAGGACACTCTAAGGCCCCAATCTGCCTACTCCTTAGAGTGATGGACAAAGGTGGGTAAAGGAAATATGTAAGGACACTCTAAGGCCTCAATCTGCCTACTCCTTAAAGTGGTGGACAAAGGTGGGTAAAGGAAATATGTAAGGACACTCTAAGGCCTCAATCTGCCTACTCCTTAGAGTGGTGGACAAAGGTGGGTAAAGGAAATATGTAAGGACACTCTAAGGCCTCAATCTGCCTACTCCTTAAAGTGGTGGACAAAGGTGGGTAAAGGAAATATGTAAGGACACTCTAAGGCCTCAATCTGCCTACTCCTTAGAGTGGTGGACAAAGGTGGGTAAAGGAATTATGTAAGGACACTCTAAGGCCTCAATCTGCCTGCTCCTTAAAGTGGTGGACAAAGGTGGGTAAAGGAAATATGTAAGGACACTCTAAGGCCTCAATCTGCCTACTCCTTAGAGTGATGGACAAAGGTGGGTAAAGGAAATATGTAAGGACACTCTAAGGCCCCAATCTGCCTACTCCTTAGAGTGATGGACAAAGGTGGGTAAAGGAAATATGTAAGGACACTCTAAGGCCTCAATCTGCCTACTCCTTAGAGTGATGGACAAAGGTGGGTAAAGGAAATATGTAAGGACACTCTAAGGCCCCAATCTGCCTACTCCTTAGAGTGATGGACAAAGGTGGGTAAAGGAAATATGTAAGGACACTCTAAGGCCTCAATCTGCCTACTCCTTAAAGTGGTGGACAAAGGTGGGTAAAGGAAATATGTAAGGACACTCTAAGGCCTCAATCTGCCTACTCCTTAGAGTGGTGGACAAAGGTGGGTAAAGGAAATATGTAAGGACACTCTAAGGCCTCAATCTGCTTACTCCTTAGAGTCGTGGACAAAGGTAGGTAAAGGAAATATGTAAGGACACTCTAAGGCCTCAATCTGCCTACTCCCCAAATCTCGCCGGAGATCGTCTGTGAGGTCTCACGTGTGTTCAACACTAGGCCTCAGAGAGATCTGGGAGGCCTAGGGTTGAACACACTGAGACCTCACAGACGATCTCCGGCGAGATTTGGGGAGTAGGCAGATTGAGGCCCCGTAATCGAGCTACAACAACCCAACCTACCTTCATAACCTAAAATTATTTCCAGTTATACAGTCTGTCCCATAAATGGCTGACAGCATTCATCATGTTTTTAGTGAATTTTCTTAAAAAAAATTCACTAATGAGGAGATCCCGACTTTTGAATTTTGAAAAAATTTCTTCAAATGAGCGCTAATTAGGCCCCCCAGAACACATATCCGGGGTCGGTTTAAATTTTTATATGTTTATATATATATATATATATATATATATATATATATATATATATATATATATATATATATATATATATATATATATATATATATATATATATATATGTATCACACCGATAACTCAAAAAATAATGGGCCGATTTTGATTAAATTTGGTGAATAAATTCCTTTTGCAAATGGCTTGGATAAGTTCGTTAGCCAGGAAAATCGGTCCAGGTTTTCCCGGAAAATTTTGTGTTTTCTTTCGAAAAAAAATTATATCTCCGGAATTAACAAAGTAAGGGCAACCAAATTTCATATGCGGATTTATTTCATTATAGGTAAGTTACCTACCAAAATTTAGCTCCGTAGGTTAAAGGATAAAAAAGTTACAGGCATTCAAAGAAAAATAAATTTGGATTTTCCTCAAAACGTCAAAATTGCGATTTTAAACGTCAAAATTGGTGAGTACATTCCTTTCGCAAGCCACTTGGATAATTTTGTTAGCCAGGAAAATCCGCCGAGGTTTTCCCGGAAAAATTTGTGTTTTCTTTCGCAAAATATTTATATCTCCAAAATTAACAAAGTAAGGGCAACCAAATTTGGTAAGCTGGTTTATATCCTTATAGGTGTGCCACCTACCAAAATTTAGCTCTGTAGGTCAAAAGACAAAAAAGTTATGGGCAATTAAAGAAAAATAAATTGGGGGTTTCCTCAAAACGTCAAAGTGACAATTGAAAACGTCAAAATTCGCAACATTTAGGCAAATAACTTGAATCTAATACGATCTATGGAAAGAAAATGTCTCAAGAAGAATGTTTTACATACACCGAACTCTTAGTTTCAACCGTCATTGTCCTTCATTTTACTAAAATATTTCCAGAAAATTCATTTCTAATAGACCCTTTCTCTGATGCTTGGCAGTAGCCTTAGCTATAGAGTTTATTGTTTAATGGTATATAATTTTTGTCGAATTTTCGTAAAAAAATCAATAAAGCTCAATATATTCGTTATTATACAAGATATGAAAAAATATTGTATACATTAATTATACGGTGTTTTGAGCTACATCTTAAAAAATTATTGCGACAATCACAGGATGGCCCATAAGTCGTTGGTGATACAAATAATTTTTTTTTGTCGAAAACGCCTTATTTTTTTGCATTTTCCATCGAAATATAATGCATGTTTGTAAGTTAAGAAATTCTGGAGGCAGCAAGTGCGTTGTGGTTGCGAATTTTGATTAAATGCTTCATATTTGAAAAGCTCAATTTGCTATTAACCTATAAGGTTGACCAGGAAACGGATTTTTTCAGTAACACTTTTGGTTTACTTTTGGAAATTTCTGTACGTTTTCAAACAATCAAGTTATTTTGATGAAACATGGCACATTGTTTTTACTATATATGTTATACTGGTAATCAAATTTGATGCCTGCTTTTTCTATATAGGTTATACTGGTAACCAAAATTGATGTCTGCTTTCTTAAAAAGAAAACACACATATTTGCAATAAAAACATTTTTATGAAAATTTACTACCATAACGCACTTGCTGCGTCCCGAGATTTTTTCAAATAGAACACTTCCATATTATGTATTACTCAATTTTTGGAGGCTACATGAGATTCTGATTACAATTGGTCTGAAACCAATAGTTTTTTAAATATTCGACTTTTTCAGAAAATTTCACTCAGAGCCACCACTCTCAAAAATTAATATCTATAATTTGCTATATAAAAAGAACTTCAAATTTAGCACATTTCATCCTTAAATTGCAATATTGAGATCTGCTGATATTGAAATTTGAAAATATTATACAGGCAGTTTATTTTAAAGAGCTTCAGCGCGAAAAATCTCAATACTTTCAAGTACAACATCATGTATATTATTACACGGTCAGATGCAGAAATAGATTATGTTCCAAAAAGTATTAGTGTATCTACAAGTAAGCTGTTCATTGGAGTTATTCAACTTTTTACGAATTCTGTTACTATACCATGCTGACCGCAATGCCCTCATAATGTAACAAATCAATATATGAAAATTTGACTGCTGCTGAATTGTCAGATGAATATATATTATTATAAACTCGAATTTGTCAATCCTAGCACTCTTGTTTGTTATGCTAGTGAATCATATTTATTATAATTGAATTTTTTCGAGTCTAAATTTATTTTATTTGTCATTACCAAACAAAGTGTGTCTACATTTTTTTAAACACAACACTCTGTACATTATGAACAATTGGGAAGTGTAATGCTATACTTTAAGAGCTATTTTTCGATCGACGTTAACATAATCTCTATGAAACTCAAATAAGCAGATTAAGAATAAAGTTTATTTAATACATAGATCAACAAAGAAAACAAAAACAATTGACTCAGAAATAGTCAATACTATATACAGACATACATACATATATATATATATATATATATATATATATATATAGACACATAGACATAGACACATTTATTTGACCACTTTTTACACTTAAAAATTCAATAATTGTGGCAAGTCGAAATACACTAACAAAAAATCAAAGTTTTAAAAGTACAAAGCAAAATACACACACATATAAATTAGTTAAAATTAACTATACAATAAGTGAACCTTGTAAAATACAAATTACTACCTGTGCGAGATACAAAGACTATATCACTATGGAGGCATCCATGTACTCACGGACTGAATAATAAGCGTTTTGCTTAAAGTAATACTTTATAGCATTTTTAAATTTCCCATAATCTAAGCACTTTATGTGAACTGGTAGCTTATTATATAAGGCGATATGCAAAGAATTATTTACAGATATATATATATATATATATATATATATATATATATATATATATATATATATATATATAATATAATTAAAGCTTATAAGCAATATACTTTGAAAAACCAATTGAAAAAAAAGGCTAATAAGTTTAATGAAGTAAGTGCTCAAATTGTTGACCGCCGGGGGTCAAAGGCAATGAAGAAGGCTAAGAGAGGATCAGCAGAATCATTTATGAGACCAGAACTGGTCCTGGGCGTATCGAAAGGCATGGCCAGGGGAACCATCAAGTCCTGGGTCAGGGAACAGCACAAAGCATTACTGGGCAGATTGTCCAGGGCTTAAACATGGTAAGTCATTAATTAGGCAACCCAGTTCAAAGAGAGCTGCTAAATTTTAGCAGAGGACAGCTCAGGAACATAACAGGACTCTTGAAGGGACACATATCTGTCAAGAAACACCTGCATAAAATGGGGCGGTTCGAGGGGGACCTGGCATACAGACTCTGCGGGGAGGGGGAGAAACCAGCCCAGCACATCTTGTGCGATTGTAAAGCTCTGGACCGCAAAATACAACTGATTTACGGACAGCCCAGACCGGAGACAGAGCAATATAAAACTTCACCCTACCAATTGCTGTGCAGACTAGTTCAAGACACAGTGATTTTGGAATGGGTGGAGTAGAAAATACAAAGGGCATACACAATAAGCTAAAGGCTGCGGTGCTATCAGGGCGGCAAAGCTGCGGACGAACCCTGAGGGAGAAAAAAAGAAAGGAATACATAGGGTGTTCCATTTGAAAAAATCATGGTGAATGCTGTCAGGCATTTATGGGACAGTCTGTATAATTGGAAATAATTTTAGGTTATGAAGCCTAAGAAATACAAAAACTTTTTCCAGCAACTTTTTCTTTTTTAACGCACCAGTTCAGATATATTGAACTAATACGTTGAAAAAGACCACAGTGTATAGGATTCGACATAAAGAGAATACAAACTGCAATCAAACAGACGTAAATATGTTCTATTTATATAGGTAAATTATGAAATAGAGCACAATTATTTTTGATAATAAAATTTTATTTGGAAAAAATTATATTTTCAGTTTTAACTAATTATAATAAATCTAACATATAATATAAAGCTATAGGTAATAAAAATGCAAAAATAACAGTTACAGAAACAGTTTTATATTCCAATAAAATAAAGTAGTCGAGAGTAAGCAATGTAAATATTAAAAAGAAAAACATGATTACTGAAATTCTTTGCTAGGTGTTGAAATACCAATAGCCTCTTCATAATCAGATAATGGAGCCTTATCTTTCTTCAAATCTCGTTTCTTTTCCGAAACACCTTTCTTCTTTCTGCTTTTCTTTACTTTTTCATGCCCACCATCACCTTTGTGTTTATCTTTCGCCGATTCTTCTTCTGCATGTTCTTTATGTTTACGCTCTGACTTTCGTTTCGAATCTTTCTTCTTCTTCTTCTTCGTTTTTTCTTTACCATCTTTTTCTGAAGATTTTTTCTTGGAAGTTGCAACTGATTTACTACTTTCATCTCCTTGGCCGAACTCAGCTGGATAAGCTAGACCCAGATCGATATCTAAGGCCCTATGTGGATCATCCAAATTATTGTCAGGTTCGTCACTATCAGACATAAGCGCACCCTCTGGTAATTCTAGATCTTGCTTAATATCGACAGTAGGAAGTGCAACATTATCATCGGACGAACTCTCAGATTTGTGCCTTTTCTTACGTGGCTTCCGTTTTCGTTGCTTCTTCTCCGTATCTATGTTAAAGTACTTATCTGATTTCTTCTGTGGTACAACTCTGAGAGGCACATTCAGATCTAATTCGGCTATAGGTATGTTATCGACATTCTCCTCTATTCTATCATCTCTAAGTTCTAGGCTTCCTTTTAGATAATGCGGATTGTTCTGTTGCTCATATTTTCTGGCCTCACGACTTCTCTTCATTTCATCTTCAGTTGGTGGCGGTTTATACTTATCAGTTCGTTCATATTCTACTTTGTCAGATTTAATAAAGAGGTTCTCGGTTAACTCTACATCGCTGCTTGAGTCAGAGTCGTCGGTCGGCTCATTAATCCATGCATCTAAATCTAAACCTTCAGGTATTGGCACCTTTCTTTGTGCTCTTGGTGCAACTGGATTCAACTCACCTTCAAACAGTTTGCATAGTTGCGAGAGTACGTTCTTTTTAATTTTTTCTAAAGTGGTGGTTTCCTCTTGTTCTGCTTCAGTGGGAATTAGGCTTTGATCAGTCTCTATATTATTCTTTTCATAATAACTTTTCAGTTTCTCTTTCACGATTTTTATAATAACTAAGAATGTGCTAGAACGTTCTTGGACCTCTAATTCACCAGATTTAACACTTTCAGTGAGTTTTTCAGTAATAGCATCACATAATTTAAAAGCTACTTCATAATTATATTCAGAAGGATCGTCTGGATGATCCAAATAATTAATTGCAACATGTGCAAATAATTTTATAATATTATCTACGAAAACACATTCTATATGTTGCGGTAGTGTTTTATATTCAAGCATTGCTTGTAAAGTAACTTTCGGACTGTTTAATTCTTGAGCAAACTCGCCACATAACCAAGCCGCAGCATACAGAACTTCTTGCATGATAGTAAACTGAGAGCTCTTAGCATATACTTCTAATATCTGCGACATTTCATTCACAGCAAATTTACGTATCGCTTGTACCCTAATGCAAACGTCCATCAACTGAGATGCAATTACATGACCTTGTTTTGATCCAAACTCCATCTGTGCCAAGTCAACCAAAACACTAATATACCATTCAAAGTTTGTAATGAACTGATAGTTATTTTGAGAACAAATAAGTATTATTTTACTAAGTAACTCGTCTCTATAAACAGTACCCTCGGCTTTCTCCATATGAAGCATCAGTTTCTTCACAATCTCCATTAAATTTTTCTTCGAGACCATACCATACAACAAATCCAGCGCCCGCAACCTAATTGATTCATCCTTATCATCCAGGCACTGTAAAATCAAATCTTTGTGGCTCTGTACACTCTTTGGATGGGTCTTCAAGATTTTCGACATAGCTAACAGGCCTAAATACTTCAAGTTTTGATCTGAATCTTCAATCAGAATGCGCAGCTTTTGCACACATAGCTGAATACTTGCCGAATGATTTGGCATACCCGTTGAGATACTAATGAGAACAGCAATCACAGTATTAATACATTCATATAACAAACTCATCGCTGACGTACTGTGTATTAAATTTGTAAGTGGTTCAATCAATTTCTTACCCAGACGAGGTTCCAAAGGTGTTAAAGCACCAAACAGCTTGATGATCTTGATCAACATCCAGTTATTGCTACTTGTTGTCATAAGCTTAAAAAAGACAGGTGCAAGACTTAAATAATTCTTTGGATTCTTCCTAGCTAGTTCGCACACTACATTCACAGCAGCAGATTGTACTCCTGGATCAGGATCTTCTAATTTCTCTTTCAGCCTTGGGAAAGCTGGCCTTAAGGCTTCAGGATATTTTAAAAATACTTTATACATCATTAACACAGCCTTTTTTCTAACATATGGCTTTGTAGAACTCAGAAGAGTAAGAATATCATTAGATAAGTCTCTAGCGAGGTCTGCACTGATGTAACAACTCAAAGAAGTAAGGGCTAACCCTGCCTCATACTGGTTCTGAGAATTCAATTCTTTCCGGATCATATTAGTCATCAACATAAGTAATTCTGAGTCGCCGTGAAAGGATTGACTCGCAGCAAGGTAACCTATCCTTTTCAGGGTGAACTTATTAGAACTCATGACTTCAATGATGTTAAAGCCAGCCCATGAGATGTCATAACCTAACATCTGCAGGTAAGTCAGTTTGGCGACGGCATTACTTTTTACAGTTAGATTGTCCTGCCGTAATTCTTGCTTGATGTCTTCCATGCATTGTGAAATGTATTTAGCTTCGTTTTCTTTATTATTTCTTATACCACGAACTAAATCTGTTAGGTTCTTGTCGAACATTCTTTCCAGGTTTCCTTTTACTTTTTTCAGTGCCATTTTGTAATTTTTACAGGATATTAAACAAGTAAGTGGTTTGACAAAGAAACTGTTGGATTTGATAAACTAAAAACAATGTCTTCAATATGAAGGAGAACCTTGTAGATGGAAATTTTATTTTTTGTCTTATCTTTACATTAGCTTCGCCTAAAAATAATTAGTTTATGATTTCTGACTATCGCAACTTATTTTTTAAACTTACCTCTGAACATTCCTGTTTAAAAGAAGCATTTTGTTAACTTTAAAACTAAAATAATGTATAATTAACTGTTTATTCATCTATAATCTACAATCTGATATTATTCCAAAGGAAATTGACATTGGCAGCTGGCAGCTGACGCTGACAGTAGTGACACGGACACGACTGCCAGTACTGTCACTCAGTAAATTTACTCTATCGCTAAGCATGATTTGAATTTGCAATAGACGTATTTTATGGGTTTTGGTCCACGGTATTTTACTATAACTAAAGTGTCTATGGTTATGGCCCATATTTCTAATTTGCACCCGATTTTTACGTCATCAGCATTGTGTTTTGCTGTTTTACGAAATGAAAGACCTGCCTGAGGTGCTATCTAATCATAATCCTGCCTAAAATGACCTTCCTGACCTGCCCCGACATCAGCTTCCCTAATTAAAAGCTAAAAGAAGAAAATATATGAAATATGCTCACATGACCTTGGTGTATGACAGGGTTGCTTTTTTTTTCTTTTAGCTTTTAATTAGACAAACTAGCCCTGAGGGAGAAAAAATGTCAGGGCAAGTCAGGAAGAACAGCTCATGATGAATCCTGACCTCAGACAGGTTTTTCATTTCGTAAAACGACAACAGACAAAACCGGTAATACCTACTGATGACGTAGGAATGGGGTGCAAATTAGAATTATGCGGTTATGGCACATATTTGCAGCTTCTGATTGGTGCGTTCATAGCAGGCGGATTGATAATATATTCGCGCGCATATTTCAAATAGTTGTATCAGCGATGTTTGAATATGTAGACCCTGAAAGTAGGTATCCAATTATTTTATTATTAGTGATTCCGACCATGGAAGTCCGACAATTTGCAATGAGACTTCTATTTTTTTTATACAGGATTTTCATTTCATAATTAGGCAACACTATAACTGTACAGTTTTGAAATTTTTAATTTAAAAAAAAAAAACAGGTCCCTATATGTGTAGAGAAAAAGTTTAACACTGAATGTAATTTTAACACCAATGTAACTTTATATTCCACTCTTTTAAATTCAGGAAATCTCTTTGAAATTTTAAATCGCACTCTACCTTTTGTGTCATATCATTTTATTGATAAAAATTCTTCCCCCAACCACAGGAGAAGAATTGAATTCTTATGACTTTCAAACGATGAGTTTTATAGCTCTACAGTAAGACAAAGAAGCAGAGCTTCCATGTACTGAAAGCTTGGAAACAAATGTTTAGTAATATGGTAAAAAAGACTATGAAAATCACTGTAACAACTTTTACATCTGATATCAAAAAATACAATAACTCACTATGTTATTGTTAGGTTATACGGGGTTCTGGATTCGTTGACGAACAAAACACAGCTTTTCAAACTACTAATTTATTATTACCAACTGTTTTCCAACACCAGTATCAACTAAACTATTTCTCCTCTCAATTATTAAATGTCCATAGAACTATATTCCACTATTGGCCTTCTATGATCGCTTCTTAAACACCAACACTCACTGCTGACTTGCCTAATACTCTATGATCACTTATACACCACACCGACTTAATACTGAACTAACTTACTCTGCGCACCGCTCGTCTATTTATACTGTCTATAGAGATTCTAGATCTTCTACACTATTCTACACCTGTCACTTCTGGTCTCTTCTAGAAATATCGTTCCAGAATGTTCGCTGTTACCAACACACTACCATAGAAGTAACAAAGTTCCTAAACTTAATTCTCATAGACAACTGTGACATTATAAAGGCAAACAGAAAGTTATATGTTAGGTTAAGAACTTAGATTAGGTAATAAGCTTCGATTAAGAATCAAACAGCGTAAGAAGAAGCAGATATGACAATATACAATCCACCAATAAAAAGCTACAGAAACATCCCATAACACAAGTCTAGCGCAAACTCAAATCACGTTATTCGTAGTGCCAATAATATAAGAATGCACATAGAAATATTAAAATTAATTCTATGAACTGCCGCAGGCGCTAACAGTTGTATATTTGTGTCAAAGTATGCGTTTAACAGTCTCGCTGAGTCTGCTGGAACTCAACTTGTCCATTTGTCAAACCGGAATGACAGACAAACAAGTCAAGAGTCTATTTATCTGTCTCCAACCGCTTAAACGTATCGGTAGCCAGCAGGCAGCGCTTAAACTCAGCTGCTGGCGCCTGGTAAACTCAACCAAAATGTAAGCAGACCAGTGGTGATCGTAAGTATAGATAATCTTTTAGTTGTCTATGGGGTTGGTGCAGAATTTAAGGTTTCTTTTAAAAAGTTGTCTTATATTCGCGGAATTCTGCAAAGCTTTTAATGTTTATAATTTTCCAGCAACAACTTTGCTTTGTTACCTACTGGCTTAAAAAAGAAACAGGTGTTGAATACTATTTTCTTTTAGTAGAGGTACTAGCTGCTTCCCCGAGGAAAAATTTGACGTCTACAATATCAGTTAACGGGTATGAAAAATTCGGAATAATTTAGTCACCTGGTTGTAAGAAAATGTAAGTTTAGTAGTTAACACAGGCATTAAACATAAAAATACACAAATAACTCTTATAGTTTGATATTTTTTATACTTTTTGAAATATGATTTTCAGACGACTTAATAATTTTTTTTACCACGCTACAATTCAAAATTAAAATCGATAATGAGACAAAAGATAAAATAAGTCTACCCTTGATTATAAACATAGTAAGAGTCTTGGTGGTCCAGGCGCAAGAACTATGAACCTCTGAACAGAAGGGTACTGCGGGTTCGATTCCCAAGGTTCCCCTTTCACTTTTTCAATAGGTACATGCTGTAAAATTAACATCAACCGGGGTTGCGTCATTATATTTGAGCAACTTAAATGTCTGACCGTTCCGCCCTTCGGCGGGGGCGTAAAGTCGTCGGTTCCGTGTCCATGCGATGTTCGCAACGTTAAAGATCATTACTCTTCTTACGGAAAGGCGGGGATTCGGCAAAATTTCCAGGATAGTGAGGTGAAACAGCCCCCTGGCGTCGGAGATTGGCCATAGTCGCGGGAAATAGACCGACGTTAAAGTATATATACATATATATATATATATATATATATATATATATATATATATATATATATATATATATATATATATATATATATATATATATATATATATATATATATATATATATATATATATATATATATATATATATATATATATATATATGACGTTAACTTGATTCTCGGGCTGAACCGCGTCCAGAATTTATTAAAACTCGACGTTTCGGCTCCTGTTTTGAAGCCATTTTCAAGAGGTAAAGGAAATATGTAAGGAGACTCTAAGGCCTCAGTTTGCCTACTCCTTAGAGCGGCGGACAAAGGTGGGTTGGGTTGTTGTAGCTCGATTACGGGGCCTCAATCTGCCTACTCCCCAAATCTCGCTGGAGATCGTCTCTAAAGTCTCGGTGTGTTCAACCCCAGGCCTCAGAGAGATCTGACAGTTCGTTGCAAGTCCTGCATTATATATGTCGTTCCGTCTACCTGCTTCGTTATCAGTGAAAGTAGTCGGGTCACGGTAAATTAAGTCAGGGGGTTTGGTCACAGCACTTAAAGGACTAAGAGGATTACTGGCATTTGTTGAGATAGATAATGGGGAAATAAAATTGTCTATTTAATTTATTTTCTTTTTGTGTGTTTGTAATGAATATGTAATAGGTTTCCAAGTAATCGGAAGGCGGAGACCATCATCTCTCTTATTTAAACAATCGGGACGTTTTTCGATCTCGATTGCTTCGAGAATAATTCTCGTTTTGAAGTTGTAAACCGATGCTATTGTATTGACATTATCGAAGTCTATTTTGTGTCCTGTATGAATATATTGCATGGCCAGTGCCGATGTGGGGTCGGATTTTCTAACTGCGAGGGTGTGTTCATATATTCTACTGTGAATGTGTCTATTTGTTTGTCCTACATAAGTTCGGGAACAGTCGGAACGAGGAATTTCGTAAACTCCGTGGAATTCGTTTGGAATCGTATCCTTGGAAGTTTCTATCAGATTTGACAGTGTTTGCTCTGTTGTGAATACGGTTTTGATATTATGGGTTCTAAAAATTCGGCTGATTTTATCGGTGACACCTTTGATGCATGGTAAAAACGCTGTGGGTTGTTGTGTGGACTCTGTCTGTTCTTGTTGTGGTGTAGTGGTTTTGTTGTGATTTTCTAATGTTTCGTAGTATATGATTGTTGTTGTATCCGTTTTTTAACAATGCCTGTCTTAAAAAGTTTAATTCTGTCTGTTTATTGTTGTTGTCCGTTAGTCTAAGGGATCGTGTTACTAGTGTTCGAACCACGGAATTTAGTTGCGATGGGTGATGGTTGTGGTGATGGATGTGCCTTGAGATAACGATTAGTGTGGGTTGGTTTTCGGTACACTGTATAAGAAAATCCTCTGACTGGGTTTTTAGTGACGCGTACATCTAAGAAAGGCAAAGAAAAATTATTTTCTATTTCCATGGTGAACTGGATTTGGGGATTGAAGAAAATCCTCTGACTGGGTTTTTAGTGACGCGACATCTAAGAAAGGCAATGAAAAATTATTTTATATTTCCATGGTGAACTGGATTTGGGGGTTGATGTTATTTAGGTAAGAAAGGAATTCGTCTAGAGATTCTTTACCGTGTGGCCAGACAGCGAAAATGTCGTCAACGTATCTTAGCCAACAGGTTGGTTTAAGTTGGGATAAATTGAGGGCCTGTGTCTCGAAGTTTTTCATGAAAATGTTAGCCAATGCAGGAGAGAGTGGTGAACCCATTGAATCACCTAGAACTTGTTTGTAAAATTGGATTTGAAAAGGGAAGTAAGTGTTAGATGTGCAGCGTTCTAGAAGCGCTAAGGCATCGTGTGAAATTTTATCCATCAGTTCCAATTTCATTTTATAATTGGGAATTACATGTTTTGCCTTTAAAAACATATTGGTTACGGTAATTTTCGATCGTGCCGTACCTGTGCTGTAATAGCCGTTGTAATCATTCGAATTCTTGTAAATCGGAAAGTATGTTTGCCACAGAGAGCTCCTTTGATTTATACCTATGTGTCTATCATACCAACTGCGAAATTGAGACTGGAATCAAAGAAGTAACAGAAGCTATCACACAACTACATCAATTGACACAAAATAATAATATGGATATATCTTTACCCGCAAGAGACAGCCATTACCTATTAATGTCAAGGGCAACGGTATAGAATTCCCTGTTAAAGACAAGGTTTGCTTTTGGGCATGTTTTTAGATAAGAAATTACTTTGGAGAGATCACATTCAACATTTGACAACAAAGGCAGAAAAAGCAACGAATATTCTTCGTATGGTCTGTCATACAAAATGAGGGGCCGACACTAACCTAGCCTTGGTAATATATAGATCATTTATTTCGAGACTAATAACAACAAACGATTTAAACATGTAAGAAAAAATATTTAAATAAAAACAGTCCAAATTGACTTCAAAATTATTTTCCAATTAGAAATACGTGTACAAGTCGGATTATGCATATTACCAGCTGTACACATTACAAATACCTAAACATCCTTATACATTAACAATGATAATCCCAAGAACAAAATACCCCATCCTTAGTGGCAAACAGTATGCTTACCGAAACAATGAATGTCAAAATTTAAAAAACTATATTTTTGACAAAATGATAATCCAACCATGCTCAGCGACCAAAGTTCATGCGAAATCAAATTAATCAACTTTCAAAAGCCTATAGATAATTGTAAACAAGAAACAGTCAAAATTAACAAGACAACAGTATCAAAATATGGAAACAGTCAATATATAATACTAGCACCAGAAGAAACGAAGATCAAAGTAATTTGCGAGGAACAGGAAGAAACCAATATAGTTAAAGGAACAAAACTAATAACCCTTAAACCAAATTGTAATTTACAGACAAGGAAAAAAATATAAAACTACGCAAACAACATCAGAACCTTAACAAATATTTAGATTATCAAAATTAGAAGTCTCGGCGCAAGAAGAAATAAAAATTCACAAAGAACTACCAGAATTGAAATTAGATAACGTATACACGATATTAACAACATACAAAATCAACTCCAATCCATAAAAACGAGTATACCAGGCCAGAACAACATACCAATCCATCAGTTAAGTATCTGGACCATCCTATTATATGTAGCGGTAGCGATACCCATCATAGCTGCCATAACAAAACGAACAATCAATAAATGGAAGAAGACCAATGAAGAAAAAAAATTATCGATACCAGATTTCCATTAAAAATCCGGAACGAACCATAACTTCGTCTTCAAAAGAGGAAGGAGATAGATGCACCAATAATATTGGGCTATCATTATAACAATATAGCAACCCAAGTCTGCAGACATCAGAGTCAGCGGATCAGAAGGCACCTTGGAAAACTACGCCGCAAAGCGTGAGAAGTTGATCCAGGAGTGTAGAAGTCACCTCTAAAGACAATAGTGCCACTCCCGAGGTGACATATTATAAATAGGCAACTCGCCTTCAGCGAGATGTTCATTCTTGTTCCACATATAGTACTTTGCACATCGCGTGCTGCAGTATTGTATTTTGTTAGTGTCACACTTATGTTGATATCTATTATTTTTATTATTGTATTTTTTATTATATTAATTGTGTAATAGTTAAACAAATATTGTTTAAAAAAGCTAAACGTCTTAACCGTTAAGTTAAGTCGCGGCATTTTAACGCAAATAACGAGAATAAAGTGACAATTAAAGATACTTGTTTAATGTCAGCCGATTTTGACAAGTTATAGTAAACAAGTTTCTAGTTGCTACCATCACGTACTTAGCAACAACGTAAATACAGATGTTTGGTTTTCATTGCAAAAGTACGTTTATTTTGAAAACGGTCAATTTTGTCGACTTCAAAGAAGTATACCTTTTTTGTGTGAAACTAACTCGACTTTCTTTATTTTTCTTCAAAAATGTGCATACAGGGTGGGCAAAAAATTATTACAATCTTAATGAACCAGTATTGCTGTCGGTGGCGCCACCAAGCGGCAGTGGTGCAATTGACACCGTCATCGGATTGAGCATGATGCCTAATAATACCGTGCCACATTTCATAATAATTTGTTGAACCAGTTTCAAGATATTTGAAAATATAATTTTAAGAAAAATTATCTAAACAGCCTGTAAAACGTAAACGAGTAACATTTTACAGCTATCACCCCTTAGCGAATGTCCAAGTAATTATGGGATATATATATATATATATATATATATATATATATATATATATATATATATATATATATATATATATATATATATATATATAAATGTAGTGTCACATTTGTCTATGAGAATTAAGTTTATGGACTTTGTTAATGCTATATTCTATAAGTGTTGGTGTTTAAGAAGCGATCATAGAAGGCGAGTAGTGGAATACAGTTCTATGGACATTTAATAATAGAGATAAATATTTTAGTTGATATTGGTGTTGGAAAATAGTTGCTTATAATAAATTAGTAGTTTTAAAAGCTGTGTTTTGTTGGTCAACACATCCAGAACCCCGTAGACAGTAACAACTGGTGTTAGAAGTGGGATTTTCAAGCTGCTAGCAGAAATATTTTCCAAAATATTCGTTGAACAACGTGAAAATTTCTAGAATCTTTGGAAGATCAGTGTCAGCAGTAAGTCATAACTGGGTGTGTTCTTGAAATAGAATAAACTGTGTACAAGCTTTAAGAACGTCTATGCCTAAGACACGTCGCGCAACAGCCAATATGGACGCCCAGCTATTGGAATTGGTTAAAGAAATGAAAGAAGAGGACAGAAAAAGAGATGTAGAAGCCAGAAAAGGAGATGAAGAGGTTAAAGAAGAGCTGAGAAAAAGAGATGAAGAGGCCAGAACAAGAGAGGAAGAAGCCAAAGAAGAAATCAGAAAAAGGGATGAAGAAGCCAGAAGAAGAGATGAAGAGGTTAAAGAAGAGCTGAGAAAAAGAGATGAAGAGGCCAGAAGAAGAGACCAAGAAGCTAAAGAACAAATGAGAAAAAGAGATTAAGAGGCCAGAAGAAAAGACGAAGAAGCTAAAGAAGAAGCCAGAAAAAGAGATAAAGAAGCTAGAAAAAGAGACGAAAAAGCCAAAGAAGAAATGAGAAAAAGAGATGGGGATATCAGAGAGGAACTGAGAAAAAGGGACGAAGAAGCAAAGGAAGAAATGAGAAGAAGAGATAAACTAACAAAGAAAATTCTACAAGAACAGGCCAGCAGAATTGAGAATATTACTTTATGTGTCGACGAACGTATGAAGCAGGTAAAAGACGACATCTGCCAGCAAGTAGAAAGCAGAGTAAGGGGTATCAGCGACGATGTACATGACAAGCTGACGAATATACAAGAGGAAGTACATCACAAAATACAATTACTAGAAAATAAGTACGAAACCCTAGCCAAAGGAAACATCAGGCTCGAAGATAGCCCGGTAGTAAGAATTAAGGTCCCCACATTTGATGGCTCAGTCCCGTGGGGTATTTATCTACGCGAATTTGAAGCCGCTGCTACAGCAAATGGTTGGAGCGAGAGAAAGAGAGAGAGAGAAAGCGAATATCGCTAATTGTGGCTCTCAGAGGAGATGCCCTAGATGTGCTCCAAGGCATCCCCAGGGAAGAACAGGACAATTTTGACAGCATTAGATATTACCTAGAAATGAGATTTGGCGACCAAACTCAGTTGAAAATTCGTTGTCAGAAACCGGGCGAAAGTCTCCAACATCTCCACGGCGACGTTGTCAAACTGACGCGATTAGCCTACCCTATAGCTCCGATGGAGTTTTTAAATCAGCGGTCGTTGCAAACTTCCATTGACGCCATCAGATATACCGACACGCAGCAGGCGCTGAGGATGGCAAGACACAAAAACTTGAACGATGCTTTGGCACATGCCTTGGAGTTTGAAGTGGTCAAGCAAGCGTCGGAAAGTCATGTGAAAGTTCTCAGTCTCCAAGTCCAAGAAGAAAATAAAACAGATTTATCCAAGATCATGCAGCTACTAGAGAAAATAGCAGAACAAATAAGGCCGACGTTTCATGAACACCCAATTAGAGCTCACCATGCAAATGCCTTGCGCTGTTGGAACTGCGGCAAGGTGGGACATGTAAGGGGCGAATGTTGGGCTCTAAGATCACACCTAAGGAAAAAAGTGAAGCTAAGGCCGGTAACCATTTCTCAGGTTAGCGATTCTGGCAGCGCTCTCGTCGTAGACGGATACGTAAGCGGTAATAAGGCTCAGATGGTCGTCGACACAGGCGCACCTAGGACGATTATTCGCCGCGACATGGTTCCAACATGACGAGTAAGAGAGCCAGACAGAGTGTACAGAGTAAATGCAGCTGGTGGTGATCGGATCCAGGTATTTGGCGAAACTGACGTCGAGCTGCAAATTGGGACATGGAAGGCAAAGCAGAGAGCCATAGTCGCTGCCATATCAGACCCGATTATAATTGGCTTGGACATACTTCAGGGTCAGTGCGCTAAAGTTGATCTTGGCACTAGCATCCTGACTATCGGCGGTGAAGAAATAATAATGTCGCCTGGCAGTAACCCGGTAGTGCGGAAAATCACCATAGAGGAAAATAGCAACGCCTGCCGTGAAAGTACCATTCTAGTGAAGAGAGCTGTGAGAGGAAGAGACGACCCAGTTACTCAGCCAGAAGCAAATGGAGAAGACATTATGAGAGAAGTACAAGACGAAGGGGGTAAAGACCATGTAAATGTGAAGCCAACCCAGAAAAAGGCCAGTGAACACATTTGTTGTAAGAGAGCCGATGTCGAAGTGTAAATAGGGCTCGCCGAGATATTTTTGCAAGTAGAAACACCAGAACGAGAGCAACTTTACGGAAGAGTCAGTACCACGAAAGCACTTCTCTTGAAGAAAGCTCCGACATATTGACGCGAAGAAAAACCATCAACTTTGCTGTCTGAATGCATATACGAATAGAAAGCGACCGCATGAAGACCCATTATGACGTGCGAGCTAATTCAGCTGGTTTTAAAGAAGGATATCGTGTGTGGTTCTACAATCCAGTATGACGCAAGGGACGGTCACCGAAACTACAGAAATTATGGGAAGGTCCTTATAAGCTGGTCAAAAGGAACAATAACGTTGTCTATCGAATTCAGAGGAGCCCGATGAAGGTGGTCCATATGCACAGACTTACGCCATTACAAGAAATGTCAGAATTCGACCGGGACGATCGAATATAAGAGAGGGGCAGTGTTACATTTGTCTATGAGACTTAGTTGATGTACTTTGTTAATTCTATCAGATGTCGGTTATAAAGTGTGTTGGTAAGAGCGAACACTCTGGAATGATATTTCTAGAAGGGACCAGAAGTGACAGGTGAAAAATAGTATAGAAGGTCTAGAATCTCTAAAGACAGTATAAATAGACGAGCGGTGCGCAGAGTAAGTTAGTTCAGTATTAAGTCGGTGTGGTGTAGAATAAGTGATCTTAGAGTATTAAGCGAGTTAGCAGTAAGTGTTGGTGTTTAAGAAGCGATCATAAAAGGCGAATAGTGGAATATAGTGCTATGGACATTTAATAATAGAGAGAAATATTTTAGTTGATACTGGTGTTGGAAAATAGTTGGTAATAATAAATTAGTAGTTTGAAAAGCTGTGTTTTGTTCGTCAACAAATCCAGAACCCCATGGAACGTAACAGTATATATAAATTATTTCTGCGATAACTGAAATATAATTAACTCGTGCGATGTTATATTACAGTTGCTGAGTCAGACAGATAAACTAATAAATAAAAATAAAATAATTTCCAACATTACAGTTTTGCGGTGATCCATATAAATGCAAACTTAGTACAAAAAGTTTTAGTAATATCTTCGCATGAGTGGTTTTATCAACGCTTTTTAAACCTGGTATAAACGACCAACCAGTCCGAGCCTGTATCTGGTAACCCTCTCTTTCAAGGAAAAGGTCTGTGGGTCGACATTTCACTAATTACCTTGGCGAACATAAAGTAATTAATCTTCGTGCAACTTCTGTTGAATAAAAAATTCCTGCTTTATATATCAGTTATTTCTGAGAGCTTTTTGCTATAGCCCCTTCCACCGTGCGGCGCCCTTACAAACCTAACTCGATGTCGGAATTTATTACCGAATTAATATAAAAACTTCTGAGGCCTCACACCCTTGCGTCACTTTGAATTTAATACCAATTGTTTGCGCTCTTTTTCTTAATCTACTTAATTAAAATTAGATGGATAAAAGCATGCCCTTTAATATGGCAAAGTTTGTACGCAGCAAGTGCGTGTTGTGGTAGCGAATTTCCATTCAATCTTTTAAGTCCCGGAAAATCGAAAAAAAATCTACTAAAAAAATTCAACCTCCGAAAATAATGATGTTGATTTTGTGAAAATTGGTTCACGAATTTTCTTTATAAAGACGTAATTCCATATCAAAATTAAAGTTTCTAGGTTATATGAAATTAAGTAATTAAAATTGGACTTTTTTTGCTACCAAAAACGCACTTTCAGCGTCTGAATTTTCACTACAGGTTATGCTTGATTTATCGGTTTGTCTATTTATTTATTGAAGAGAGGAACTTTTTACCAAAATTTTCATAAAGAAAATTTCATTCATAATAATGAATAAACCCCAAGGTCGCTACAAAATAAGATATTTTATCATTACTATTACTACCCATCGCAACCCGTACATCGAGCGGTAAATTTTTTAATATCCTAAAAGTATTTGTCAATTAAAAACTTTTTAAATTAATTTTTCAAGGCGTCCAATGTATTAACAGCTCTTATTTTAAGGAAACATGTTAAAAGACCAGCAACCAGCACAAATTAGAGATTTTTTGTAGGTTATAAATTGACATCAATGTAAATACATATTGTTTTTTAGTGAAATTTCATTAAGAAGATTCACTAAGAGAGAGGTATCGATGGTAAGATTTTTGGAAAATTTCTTCAAATGAGCGCGAATTAGGGCCCCTAGAACCCAAATCCCAGGTCAGTTGAAAATTTTATATACAAATATATATATATATATATATATATATATATATATATATATATATATATATATATATATATATATATATATATATATATATATATATATATATATATATATATATATATATATATATATATATATATATATATAGGGTGATTCATAAGTGGTGACCAAAAATGAAACCCCAAGTTCTCTGAACAATTTTAGAGAGGGTATGTCCTATAAGAATTTTTCCTATAATGCTTAATTAAAAAGATACAGGGTGTTGACGTTAAATTTCAAAAAATAAAATTTCCCAATTTTTTAAAAAGTAGCACATATATTTTGCTGAAACTTTGAATGTGTAGGTTGCTACGTAAGGCGCGTATTCTACCATAACAATTGAATCGGCTAATCCAGCAGTGGCGCTCGTACCCACATGTCATTGGTTATCCCTCAAGAAAAAAACGGGTAAGCCAATGATGTTTTTTTTATTTTTTATTTTTTGAATCTTACTTTCATTCGTGAACAAAATGACTCTCTTGATAATTTTCTGTACGACGCTTATTTTACGAGTAAGCAATGAATCAGGTAAGTGTTTTAGAGCACAGTTGATGATTTTTAACCAGTCGTTGTTTGGTAGAAAATCGCAATGATACACTTTTATGCCTCCATTGGCCCGAATATACGCACGACATCTTTTTAATATGGAAAATTTAATGTCTTGATAATTTTTTGTACGACGATTATCTTTGTTGTATTTTAGTAAGTAGTAGTCTGGTTTGCCAAAGTTGTCATTAAGTGTCACTTGACGTTTAGGTTAACAAGTTATTATTTTGAATAGGTGTAAGTGGTAAACTTTATAAAATTGCAAAATTTTCTACTCTTTTACTTCTTATAATGGAGTACAGCTCAGAAGAGTATGCAGATATAATTTTTAGCTACGGATATTCTGATGGAAATGCTCTAGCTGCTTGTCGGGAATATCAACGTAGGTTTTCCACTCGCCATCAACCTACACCAAAGGTTTTTTCTCGATCGTTTTCAAGACTTCGGCAGTGCGGTATTGGACAACTTCCTGACGCTAGAGCTAATGGTAGAAGATAACATCAACTTGAAAACGAAGAGAGAGTGGTGGATGCAGTGATGGATCAACCTTCTACAAGTACTCGGAGGATTGCCACGCAGTTACAATATTCTCAAAGCTTTGTTTGGAGAACTTTACATCGAGAAGCCTCACATCCATATCATTGACAGAATGTTCATTTCCTTCTACCTGGAGATAATGTGCATCGACGAGTCTTTTGTGAATGGATGTTGGAAATGAACAATCAAAATATCTTATTCCCTAATCTAATCTTCTGGTCTGACGAATCAACATTTACAAGAAATGGTATTTATAATTCTCATAATGAGCATGTCTGGTCATTGGAAAATCCACATGCAACAAGGACTCGCACATTTCAACATAGATTTTCCATTAATTTATGGTGTGGTATTTTTAACGGCTCACTGTTCATAGAAGTCCTGCCACAACGTTTAAATGGATCTTCGTACTTAGCCCTCCTAGAAAACCGTGTAGAAAATATTCTAGATGACATTCCACTAGCAACAAGAGGTATAATGTGGTACCAGCATGACGGTGCACCAGCGCATCATAGTCGAAACGTTGTTACATGGCTACATGAACATTATAATGAAAGATGGATTGGCAGAACTGGACTAATACATTGGCCTGCAAGACCACCGGACTTAAACCCACTTGACTTCTATCTTTGGGGTGATTTTAAGCGACTGGTCTACAGTGAACAAATAAATACACCAGAGCAGCTACAACAACTGATAAATAATGCTTTTCGTAATATTCAAGCAACAATGCATCCTCAAGACATTAAATTTTCCATATTAAAAAGACGTCGTGCGTGTATTCAGGCCAGTGGAGGCATTTTTGAACATTTATTGTAATAAATAAATTACTATAAGCCTGATAAAAGTGTATCATTGCGATTTTCTACCAACCAACGACTGGTTAAAAATCACGAACTGTGCTCTAAAATACTTACCTGATTCATTGCTTACTCGTAAAATAAGCGTCGTACAGAAAATTATCAAGAAAGTCATTTTGTTCACGAATAAAAGCAAGATTCAAAAAATGAAAAATAAAAAAATATTATTGGCTTACCCGTTTTTTTCTTGAGGGATAACCAATGACATGTGGGTACGCGCGCCACTGCTGGATTAGCCGATTCAATTGTTATGGTAGAATACGCGCCTTACATAGCAGCCTACACATGCGAAGTTTCAGCAAAATATATGTGCTACTTTTTAAAAAATTGGGAAATTTTATTTTTTGAAATTCAACTTCAACACCCTGTATCTTTTTAACGAAGCATTATAGGAAAATTTTTTATAGGACATACCCTCTCTAAAATTGTTCAAAGAACATGGGGTTTCATTTTTGGTCACCACTTATGAATCACCCTGTATATATATATATATATATATATATATATATATATATATATATATATATATATATATATATATATATATATATATATATATATATATAGGGTGTTTAAAAAAGACGGGGCAATATTTAAGGGGTTGATTTCCCAGGTCATTATATGAAAAAAGTTCCCATAAACATAGGTGCTAAAATGCATTGTTTCCAAGATACAAGGTGTTAAATTTTTTTGTAAAATAACGATTTTTAAAAAATAATTCAAATATCTCCTCACCGATTGTTTTGAAATTTGGCAGCGTTGTTTGTATTATTAATGGGCTGATTTTGCCCTAATTAGATAATGATTGTTAAGTCCATTTACGTTAGGGCGGGGGGGCACCTCAACAAAATTTAGTGACATAAAAATGTACGCCACTGACTGCAATATGATTTGTATATTATCTTGAGATAAAGAAACTAAAACTACAAGTTTTTTGTCTCTCGAAATTTCTCCGTATCTTGAATCGTTTACACGATAAAAAATAAAAACCTTCTTATGGCATGTCCTTTATCATACAGAAAATCACAAACACGAACAATAATTTTTGTTGAGCCCCCCCCCCCCCCCCCTAATGCCAATGGGCTTACCAATCTTTATCTAATTAGGGTCAAATCAGCCCATTATTACTACAAACAACGCTGCCAAATTTCATAACAATCGGTGAGGATATATTTAAATTATTTTAAAAAAATCGTTATTTTACAAAAAAATTTAACACCTTGTATCTTGAAAACAATTCATTCGAGCAGCTATGTTTATGGGAACTTTTTTCATAAAAGGAGCTGGGAAATCAGCCACTTAAATATTACCCCGTCTTTTTTAAACACCCTATATATATTGGAAAACCCAATATCTTTTAAATTACTAGAAGTATAAAACTAAAATTTTACACACACGTAGATATCGTATCAGTGGCCCTCTCAACCAAATTTGAGCTTTATCGGTTCAGTAAATTCTGAGTTATAACTAAATAAAATATAAATAATTTACGATATAACCTGAAATTACCTCGAATGTGTGCCTATAGTGTTAGACAAGGTCAGACAGATATATTAGGGTTACACTGCAATTGCAAACAAATGCTCCCAATTAAACTTCAAACGAACAGGTTAGAAAAATATGTTAGAATAAACCATCAGCGGGGTTGCCCTTTGGCAAAACTGTCATCTGAATTTGAATATATCAGAAAAATATATAGGTAGTAACAAATAAAAATTTTAATGAAAGTTATTCAATTTGTTTAGAGACAACCTAGATCTATGTTTTATTATGTATAAATATTAAACTTGCCATTTTTCAAGGTATTTAAAATCCATCATCCTCTCCTAGTTAAACAATGCCAGTTAGCTATTTGTCATTGACATTTGTTATTCTGGAAACTGATAGTAGAGGGGGAGTCAAATTTGAGGTTATCTTCTTCTTCTTTGTTTACAGATGTCATAAACATATAATAAGACTCAGCTAATACCTTAGAAACTTGGAATAAGGTACTTATTGTATACTTTTAGTTTTTAGTGAATTTTTATTATTATTTACTCTTTATGTCGTATATGGAAAATTTTTGGTAAATGAAACTACATAATATCATGCAGTAGTTTAAATGATACCAATAAACAGATGTGTGAATTATTAAAATTTTAGTTTCAAAATTTTCTATTGTTTATATTTATTTATTTCATTTTCAAAAAGTATGGATACAACAATAGTAAATAAATGTTGAAAGGGGTTTAGGTGCAGCAAATGCGTTATAACAGCTAATTTTCATAAAAATATTCCAAATGGTAATGATTCAATTTTCCATTAAACTAGAATCTTCAGGTTTGATACATACTAAAACCTATATAAAAGCAGCGTGGGTACTTAATTTAAAAAATAACACAATGAGCTTTACAAGCAACGATAAATTTGTTTTAGAAAACCATTTTTGTTATTTTGTTTGCAGAAACTGTTTCGATTGAGTGGACTAAAACGGATCACCCAAGCGACTAATAAGGAAAAATACCTGCCTCGTTTATAATTTGGCAGGTACATTCCTTTTGTAAATAAAAATTAAATTTTCGGTAAATTTGCAGATTAGCACTCGGGGCTTTTTAGAAAAAAATTCAGGAACATGCTTAAATCTCCTTCTGGATGCAAAAACCCCAAGAAATATTTCTTGCAAACAGCCCGCAAGAAAGTTACGGGACCAGGAGTGAATAGGGGTGTTGGGCGGGGAAGAAGATAAAAAGTAAATGTGAGCGAAAGATGCAAAAAACAGCTTAGTTGGACCTTTATAAGCTGCCTTTATTTCATTTTGCAGCTATACCTCCTTAAAATTCTGTTTATCCCGCCCAGAACCCCTATATTTACCGCAGGCCCCGTAACTTTCTAGCGGGTTGTTCCCAATAAACTTTTCTTGTTTACATTGTTCTTGTTTATGCATTGAGGGTAGTTGTATGCACGCAGAAGGGGAAGGGGAACCTCTGCGACAAAGCAGCGAACCAAGAGGTTCAATTTATGTTTAAATTGTTACTCTATTTCATTTGTTTAAAATATTTTTCCAAAAATGAAATTTAGGTTGCCTTGTTTGTCAGTCTTACATAGAGAGCTATAATATATCATTATTTTCAAAAAATGTGGATACAGCAACAGTATATAAGTGTTTTAAAAGGTCTGGGTGCAGCAAACACATTACGGTAGAGAGTTTTTGTAAAAATATTCGAAATCCGATAACTCAATTTCCTATTAAGCTAGAACCTTCAGTCTTGAACCATAGTAACACCTATGTAAATGCAGCCTAGATACTAAATTAAAGAAAAATAACATAATGAGGTTCGCAGATAACTACAAGTTGGTTTTAAAAAACACTCTTTGTTGTTTTGTTTGCAAAAACTAGTACGATTTAGTTGACTAAAACAAAACCACCCAAGGAATTAAAAGGAAAAATACCTGCCATATTTATGATTTGGCAGGTACATTCGCTTTGTAAATAATCAATTTTTTCTAGAAAACTTTTGTGACTAATGAAATTTGTAACACAATTTTTTTAAGAGACTTGTAGTACTTACATATATCTCTACCAAACTATAATTTTCTAGCTCCATAGAAAATAGAAACTTATTATTTAAATAATCGTTAACTGGGACCACTAAAATCGGTCGCCCAGGTCCATTTAAATTTAAAGAATTAGTTTTAATGTGTGTATGTGTGATTTGTTTCTTTAACGTCGGCCTATTTCCGCGACTATGGCCAAGCACCGACGCCAGGGAGAAGTTTCATCTCACTATCCTGGAAATTTTGCCGAACCCCTGTCTTTCTGTAAGGAGGGTAGGGATCTTTAACGTGCCCAACATCGTATGGACACGGGACCGACGGCTTTACGTCCCCTCCGAAGAGCGGAACGTGCAGACATTCAACTTAGTTTTGATAAAATACCTTACTAATAGTGTACGATTCTTATGAAAATTCAGTATATTCAATATAATGCACTTGCTGCATCCCGAACATTTTGTTCGTATGGAATGAACGTCACTATTTTTTATGAACTTGTTTTTCTGGGTAAACGTTATAAAGCAAAATTTTGTACAGTTATATCCCTGTCAGCGTTAATATTTTGTTTTGTTTTGAAACTTGACCTACATGATTCTCTCCAATGGAGTCCAAAGACCAAGAGAATAATTTGCCTATGTACTAAAACACCCTGTCTATGTCATGAAAGCACCCACACAATAAACTTATAAGCTAATGCGCTGTGAACCAAAGCATAATACACATTAAATGAAGGTTGGAATCTGTGATGAGCACTGATAGGTACACTTGGAGAACTTAAATCACCATAACATATGTTGAAGAAAATGAAGGAATTTTCATCCTCTGATGACGCTAACTTTGTTAGTGAAACGCTCGTCGGGTCTTTAAAAAGTGTAGGTTCTCCAAGTGTACCTATAATACACATTGATAACGAACACTTGGTTTAGCGTGTTTCTAATCCTTATTATGGAAAAGTAAGCATTATTTAATTACTAGATATGCATATTCTCTATCTGTGTCTTCCATGTAAGCCTAGCATCCAGACTGCAACCAAAAAGCTGGTGGAGGTTGTTAAATTCATATCATCACCATTAGAGTTAAATTGGCATTCAATTGAAAGAAAATGTTGACGGAATCAACGACGTTCAGAAAAGAAAAATCGGAAAAAAACTTTGTCTGCTTACCATTTGAACCTAGAATCACGAGAGGTCTAGACAGCATTTTTAAAAAAGTCAACTTACAGCTAACATTTTCAACAACAAATACCTTAAAAAACTTACTAGGTAACCCAAAATACAAGGATAGCGCGGAGAAAATGTCGGGAATTTATGAAATAAGTTGTAAAGATTGTAATCTTAAATACGTCGGACAAACAAAAAGATCGATTGGAATTAGATTCAAAGAACACATATCCCAATTACGTTACGGTACTGTAGATAAGTCATCCGTCGCCTGACACATTTGGGATAATAATCATCACGTTGATAAAGATCATCTCAAATTAATAAAAAATCTTAGAAAACCAAGACAGTTAAATGGGTTCGAAAGCGTATATATTGCGAAATTTAGTTACAACAAAAAATGTATGAACGCTTCACCAGCGCCAATTACGAGTCACCTGATCGATTGCTTTGTTAAATAAAATTCCCACGTTTTCGGCAGGCTCTACCGATAACATAAGTATATAGTTATTGCCGCGAAAGGAATCGGTGTTAATTTAGCTGTCGTTGAACTTTCTCAAAACTATTACAGATGGACACTTTTTAGGTAAAGCAGTAGGGACAGCGCAAATACCTTGTCCGGCGATAAAAATACAATACACTGTGGAATTTGCCTACGACTAGTGTCCCATCTCGTTTCGATCTCTTTACCTGAGATCCGGTAAATAAGTTGATGTTAGTTTTTTAAGTATTTAGAATGTTTCATCCTCTGATAACGCTAACTTGGTTAGTGAAACGATCGTCAGGTCTTTTAAAATGTGTTGTGGTGATTTGGGTTCTCCAAGTGTACTTATCACATACTTATATATGCACATACTTGTGCACACACATATGATATGGAGAGAAATAAAGAAACAAAAATCAAGACAACAACAATAGTCGAACTTTCTGAGCTTTTTTATACCCGAGGAATGAGCAACTGAACATGTCGATGGCCGAGAACTCATTACCCGCTCTCAACATTATTGACAGCGGCGAACTAAGAGCAGCGTGAGTTCTGCTAAAGGGCAAGGAAAAAGGTTCAGCCACCCTGAGATGCCGGTTTGGTATATTGAAACGTATCTGACTTAGAAGTTCTGGACTTTTATTAAACCGTTTACTATTTTAAAAGGAAAAGGCAATCTGAGACATGCCGGCCTTTTTCCAACGATAGAATTTCAAAGTGTCGCATAACTTTGTAATTATTATTAAATTCCAACTTGAGTTTAAAGCACAAAAACTTTAAAAATCTATTTTGTATCTTTTCTAGACGCTCCTTATACATAAGATAGTGAGGATTCCAAACAGAAGAGGCAAATTTTAATTTGCTGGTAACATACGCATTGTATAATAAGATAAAATATTTTTTATTGTGAAAAGCTGCACCTTGCCGCATAAGCCCCAGCATACGCAAAATGCCACTAGCAAGATTGTCAATATGTCTGTAGAATAGTAGCTTGCTGTCAAAGGTAACGTCTAGATCTTTTACATAAGTGACCCGTGTGATAATATTATTGTCTAAGAGATACGTATAGTTTCCCACTAGTAAAAGTTATAATATTACACCAATCTAAATTAACGTAAAGCTGATTTATGCTACAATAATTAACCAACTTGTTAAGGTCGGCCTGTAAACGCAAACAATCTTGTTCACAATTAATGGGAATACGTAATTTGAGGTCGTCGATATACATCAAAAATGTACAGAATTGAAGCCAAGTATTTATATCATTAACGTATATTAGAAATAATAGTGTCCCAAGGTGGGATCCTTGGGGTATACCTGATGGAAATTCGTAAGCGTTAGATTCATAACCTAATACGGATGTAAACTGAGATCTATTTCTAATATACGAACTGACTCAACGCAGGAGAACTCCATGTACACCGATCCCCATACAGCCTTCTCAACAAAATGCTATGATTAATTTTATCAAAGGCCTTGGAAAAATCGATGTATACAGCATCCACCTGCTTTTCTGTTTCTAAAGATCTTAATAGAAATCCTGTATATGAAGTTAAGTTCGTATCAACCGATCTGCCTCTATAAAAAACATTTTGCTCTGGAATAATTTTATGTTTGACAAATTTAAAAAGCTTTACATATATTAGAGATTCAAACAACTTTCCAATTACAT
Source organism: Tillus elongatus (assembly GCA_964006375.1). Lineage (NCBI taxonomy): Eukaryota > Metazoa > Arthropoda > Insecta > Coleoptera > Cleridae > Tillus > Tillus elongatus. The sequence continues at coordinate 16,954,063 of OZ023268.1, read as the reverse complement.
CTAAGATACTGATCAGGCGATAATTTTTAATAAATTTCCTAGGACAACCCTTATATATAGGAATATCCGAGGCAGTCTTTCATTTTATAGGATAAATTCCAGAATGCAGAGATCTGTTAAAAATCAACATCAGGGGTTCTAACAGAGAATCGCCAAATTTCTTTAGAAAATATGACGATAATCTGTCAGGTTCAGCACCCTTTTTATCATCAAGCCATCCAGCATCTCATCTGCAGTACAAGATACAAGTACAGTACAAGATTATCTCAGGACACACTATGATTTATATTTGAGCACATGTATTTATCAAATATTACAATTAGGGTTACTATGCAAGTTTAGGGAAAGCATAATTTGCCAACATTTTTATCAGAGAGGCACTGCAATCTTGCTTTAATAATTATTCTATATTTTAAGATTGTCAAAATATTCGAAATAGGAGATTGCACAACTCAAAACATTTTAAGTAACCTTAATGAGGACCTCCCAGACAGTTTTAGATAAATCGACTGCTGATCGATAAAGTGTCGCATCTTACATGCACGTTGACACTATTTTTACCTTTTGCTTCCTTGTCTTTGCAGAGTTATTCACATTTACACTTCCTCGCTGGCCTGGTGCGGTAAGTTAATTTGATTTTTTTTCAAAATTTCCCCATTTCTTCACTTGCTATGTTGCATGGCCGTTTTCCTGTCCACCCCTTCCTCCACAGTTACCTATCACTATCTATTTTTTACATTACACTTCGCCGTGATTTTGACTGGTGCCTACAACCACCATCAATGCATAAAGCACATGAAACCTTTCTTCAGAACAACCCAGAAGAAAGTTGCGGGACTAAGCTGTTTTTGTCGCATTTTCCGCTTATATTTCTTTTTTATCTTCTCCGCCCAGCACCCCTATTCACTCTTGGTCCCGCAACTTTCTTGAAGATTGTTTGCAAGAATTTTTTTGTGGTTGGTGCATGTGGGGTGTTTGAAAATCTACCAAAAATACAGTTCACGCCAGCTTTCTTCACATACTGAAATACTAACTGTAATAGTGTTTTCACTAAAATAATTTTATTTTACACAACCTGAGTGCATCCCTGTACTTCATCTAGCTGTCAGTTAGTTATTCTTCCCCGGATAGATAGTTGTAAGTTACCGGAAATCGGCGAGCAGTAAGAAAAGGGAAACACATTTTTCTTAAGGGCCAGCCTGTGTGACTCTAATACAGCCTGTACAGCAGTGAAAACAGCAAGTGACTTGACAGTTAAAGCATCAACAAGGAAGGGAATGGCGGGGGAATGCAGACGTGCAAGCAAAAGGAGGTAATTACCATTCTAGGGTCGAACCTCTCTTTACTCTTCACTGGCCTAGCTCTTTCGCTCTCTCAAAACTCACAAACATAAAAAACAACGATAAACTGTGCAGTTCTGCCCGTACAGGACCAGGACGGACTGGTTAGTACTCCTTCTTAGTGCTGCCCTTCAGGTCGTAAACGTTAAATCTCATAGCCTACTATGATGGGACGTTAAGATATAAGAGAAGGGATTGAGAGCTCTGACGGAAAAGACTGATGCGAATAGAATACTGAAGTAAGACTTTTTCAGTAAGTTTGGGATTATTGAAAATAATCACAAACGCAAGATCAGTAGTTAAAATTAAGCGCATTCTTGAAAAGTATAACCTAAAGATATATATCAGTCAATACGTCTTCCCACTGAACAGATGAATTTAATTAATCAACATTATTATCGAATAGTGCTGAGGTACATTCAGCGGCGTGGCTTGGGGGACAGAAAAATATATATACAGGGTGTTTCACGGGTAACGGGATGGTTTCTTACGTATAAACGGCAGACTTAATATTTGTTTGAAGTAACGTTATGTAGGTGAAGAGTAGTAACATTTCAAAAATATTTTTTTAGAATACAGGCTGTTCTAAAAAAGGGTGGTACATCAAAGTTATGTTTTAGTGAATTTTCGTAGGAAAAATTCACTAATGGAAAGATCCCGACTTTTGAATTTTGAAAAAAATTTTGCAAAATATATATAGGGGAACATGTTGTACCTTGAACTCATTCCTGATTAAAAAAAATTTTCATGAAAAATAAACTCTAGTCAGAGGCTTCTTTTGGCGCGATGGATAGGGGGCGACGTTTTATACATAATAGTTTTTTGCGAGGTTAGAACGATTCAAATTCGATGAGAAAAAAGTTTAATTTGAAAAAGTGTATTTGTGTCTAAGGTACAACAGGAGTGATGTACCTCAGACCTAAGACCGTTCTACCTTGAACATGTATCTAATAAATTAGATAGTTTTCGGTATAACATTTTATTTAGACCTCCTTATATGTAAAAAACAATTTATAATGCAAAATTAACTCCATATTCGAAAACATTATTCTGAAAAATATTTGAAAAATGAACATTAATGTTAGAAATCAGTTCGAGAACAAAACTATTTTTCACAAATTTGAGTTATTTCTCCAACCTCGTAGATGTCTCTTTTGGAACATTTATTCACTGGGGGATTAATTTTCTGAATAATGTCCACCCATGGATAGAACAATCAGTCCACTTTTTCCGGCCATTTCCTATTATTCATGGTTGGCTCCATTGCCGTTACAACAGCTCCTTCGTCGCTTGTTTCCACTATCCTACCTGGAAAATATTTGGCTTCATATATTAAAATGATGAAATCTCTCACTTGGTATCCTCCATCCTGCCCAGATGTCTCAGTAGCACTCGTGTTACAAACAGCTTCTTCTGATTCCGAAAAGTCCAAGGGTCGAACAGAATCTTCAGAATCATGCACTGAGAACTGATCTGACATAGAAGAATCGGAAGATACTAATACCTTGCGCTTAACTGCGGCAACTTTCTTTGAAATGGTTGTTGTTTTCTGAGACGGAACTCTTGTTTTATTTAGTTTAGCTTGTTCCTTTTTCACGATCTCGATGCGTGACTTTTCGTGGTGCGGCTTTTGGATGTGGCCTAATCATAACTGGAGAAATCAAGGCAGAAGTTGAGGCAACTAGTTAACTGAAATTAAGTTGAGTCAAAGATAAAACTGAAGTTGATGGAAAGCTAATATCTTGGGGATTATCTTAGGCTATTGCTGTTGGGTCTGGACGATCAGTGACATCTGCTGGAGAGAATTCAAAATCCTTGAAAATATTCTCATTCAGAGGAACGAATCCAGTTACCTGAAATCCCTGAACAATATGTGTTGGTGTAAAAGCTAGTGGAAATGCTTTTCCCACCAGTGGAGTAAGATCATAGATTGTTGCCGGTTTTCCAGCATTTCCTGGAGTGATCATGATTTCATTCATTGCAGTGTTGAAATATGTTTTAAATTGTCCAAAAACGGTTCTATCTAAAGGCTGCATTTTATGACTCGTATGTGGATGAAATGTTACTAAAATCACTCCGTTATCCATGGCTAATTGAATAACGGGAACTGAAATATGGCTTTCATGGTTATCCATCAATAAAATGCAAGGAGATTTTTTTGACGGCTTTACATATTTCAAAAAGTGTTTGAAAAATTCAATGAATAATGCTTCATTGGACCACCCAGACTGATTTGCACCAGCAATTGTCCCTGGTAGAGCTCCAGTTATCATGAATTCCTTGAAATTCACTCTTGGTAAAATAAGCATTGGTGGAATAAAACCACCTCCAGCATTGACTGCAGCTATCATAGTGATATTTGTGCCTCTTTCTGCACTCGTCATTGTACCAACTTGCTTGGATCCTTTGGTAGCAAGTATTTTTGGAGAAACATGAACTGTGGACAGCCCAGTTTCATCGCAGTTCCATATGTTCATTGCCGGCAAAGGGGGACATTTTTGCAAAGTCACTTTATAATTTTGGAATGTCAGTGCAACATTGGTACGGTTGAAAGCAGTTGATCTTGCTCAGCTGGTAGCTTCTGGTTTCCGAAGGGTTATCTCATCTTTATATTTCTTTCTGAAAAGGCGCAGCCAAAATTCACCTGCCATTCTGTCATTATCCCAGCTGGAAGGATATTTTTTCCGATTTTCTGCCGCAAATTTGTATGCTAATGCACGAACATCCCTCAATGTGAGTCCATACTGCAATATTGCTGCTTGTTTTATATAGTCCACGAGCATTACTTCTTCTGTTTTGTTGAAAACTTGCTGTGTAGCATTATTGTTACGCCAGGTGTAGTTTTCATAATCGTTTTTATAATGTTGAAGATGTCGACGTATTGTGCTTCTGTTCAATCCTGTATGTTTTGCAGCACTGTATAATGTCATTTTATTTTCATAAATTAATTTAATTGCATCTGTGAGTCCTTCAGGATCTGGCCCAGCCCCTTTTACACCTGTTCGACTGCGTGGTATATTTTCAAAAGAGGTACAAGAAGCCAGGCAACATTAACTGCAATAAAGCAGAGACCACGAATCATAATTTGTACTTAACCGTAATTTGATGATGAAACACCGTTATGGTGTTGTACCTTGAACATATCACAATCGATGTACCTAAGACGTATGATGTACCTTGAACATGTCCAAGGTACATCGTATGTGGTATGTTCAAGGTACAACACCGTGCCGGTGTATCATAATCAAACTATAGAAAATTTTAGGTTAAGAATAGATCATGTCTGACACAACTAGTTATTAGCCAATTGAGTATGCCATCGCCCAAAAAAAGATCCAGTTCATTACATTAAAGACAAAAGATATATGTGTATGAAACGCAGAGCGTAAAAACTTACTTTTTCAAGTCAAAAATCCGAACTGCACTGCACACTCACACGATTATCGGTGAACAACTGAAACACATATGACGACATTGCAGGTTGCCTAATTCAAGATTCTGTCCCTCACAGCCATCCACAAACATCCGCGAAATTCTTCAAAATAAAGAGATGTGTTCAAGGTACACATGTTCCCCTATATATATATATATATATATATATATATATATATATATATATATATATATATATATATATATATATATATATATATACATATACATATGTATCACACCGATAACTCAAAAAATAATGGGCCTATTTTGATAAATACTTTCCTTTTGCAAGTGTCTTGGATGAGTTCGTTAGCCAGGAAAATCATCCGAGGTTTTCCCGAAAAATTTTGTATTTTATTTAGAAGAAAACTCATATCTCCGGAAATAACAAACTAAGGGCAACCAAATTTGGTACATCGTTTTATATTGCTATAGGTAAATTACCTACCAAAATTTAGCGTTATAGGTCAAAAGACAAAAAAGTTATGGGCATTTAAATAAAAATAAATTGGGGTTTTCCTCAAAACGTCAGTGGCAATTTAAAATGTCAAAATTGGCAACATTTAGGCAAAGAACTTAAATCTAATACGGGCTATGGAAAGAAAATGTCTCAAGAACAATGTTTTACAAACCCTGAAGTCTTAGTTTCAACCGTCATTTCACTAAAATGTTTCCAGAAAATTCATTTCAAATAGACCCTGATTCTCTGATGCTTGGCAGTAGTCTTAGCTATGGAGTTTATCGTTTAATGGTATATAACTTTTGTCGAATTTTCGTAAAAAATCAATAAAGCTCAATATATCCCTTATTATACAAGATATGAAAAAAATTGTTAACATTAATTATAGGGTGTCTTGAGCTACATCTTAAAAAACCTTTTCTATAATCACAGTGTGGCCCATAAGTCGTTGGTGATACAATTTTTTTTTTAGTCGAACATTCCTTATGTTATTGCATTTTTGCATTTTCCATCGAAATATAATGCATGTTTGTAAGTAAAGAAATTCTGGACGCAGCAAGTGCGTTATGGTAGCGAATTTTAATTAAATGCTTCATATTTGAAAAGCTAAATTTGCTATTAACCTATAAGGTTGACCAATAAACGGATTTTTTTCGGTTACACTTTAAGTTTACTTTCGGAAATTTTTGTACGTTTTCAAACAAGAAAGTTATTTTGATGAAACATGGCACATTGTTTTTATTACTATATATGGTAATCAAATTTGATGTCTGTTTTCTGAAAAAAACACACACATATTTGCTATTAAAAACATTTTAATGAAAATTCACTACTATAACGCACTTGCTGCGTCCCGAAGTTTTTTCTTATGGAACAGGCTATGTTTGACGGCAATTTTGAATATTACGCAAAAAATAAGATACACTTCTACAAGGGTTCCTTGTCTGTATAACTAAAGCCGCAAGGAAAAAAGCATTAGATTTTGAATGTGAATAATGCCGTTGAAATTGTTGGATATTGATGATTTAAAAAGTGGGCGAAGCGGACGTGAAGGACGCAGGCAATGAGCGGTGAACGGGGGCGATACAGCAGGGAGGAGCGACACGGGGGCCCGCCGTTTTTTTAGAACGTCTCCGGGAGTGAACGGAAAGCTGCAGGAGAAAAGAGCCAGCCCGGAACGTAAAGGGACAAATTTTATAGAGCCAAAACTTTTTTGCAGATGCTGAGGTGAAAAAAATCTGAGAAACAAGAGCAAAAATAGAGTTTTTGACCTAAAAAGGTTCTCCGATAGGAGGGGGAGGGGGTCTATCTTCTCTAAAGATACAGTACTGCCAAACGCGCCGTTACCAAAAACGGAATCTCCAGAAAATTTTACATCGAGTAGGCCAGTTTTTATTCTTTTTGAGTCGACGAGAAATTTTTTATTAGACATCAAAGTTGAACTCTAGCGGCTGGTTTGCGTGAAATTAGTCCACCCACAACAAATCACATCAGTGGAATTTTTGACAGAGAGGGTCAAAAAAATATTTGCTCAAACGTCAAAATTTGCAACATTTTGCAAGCTAATAACGACGTGTAGGTTACGTTCGAAATTAATATAGTGCCCGATTAAGCTCGATTGACTATTAGAGATTACATTTTTTTCCACAGATTGTGTCAATTGATTGAATTTGTTAATAAAAAACCGTTTTGAAATTGATCCTTTTCATCTATTCTTTAGGCCGATAATGACATTTACGATAATTATTGGTTGACGTCCATATATTTGCGAAATGTCATATTATTGTTATAAAGCATTTTTAGACAAGAACGTCGTGTATAATTTTTGTAACATATTACTACCTGTTTATGTTATTTATCAAATGATTATTAACGCGGTTGTAAGTAAACTCAGTTTTCTGTATGTCATATAATATAGTTTAATGAGTTATGTCAAAATATGCGATTTTTTTATAGTGATATTTTGAAAACGTTTATCTGCAATTTTTGCGGGTTTGCCATATATTATTTAATTATAAATGTTTTTTTAAACGTTCATATTGTCTATTTATATCTTTACATGAAGTCTTTGAAATTAATTTTAATGGCAAAATGGTAAAAAAACGACTTTTAAGTGACCTGTCACATTTTTAGTGATATACCTTCTAATGAATGCATCTTTTATGATACTTATGTAATTGTGTAACTGCGGATATGGCTATAAATCGTATCTTTATTTCCCTCTACATACGCGACGGCTATATACTACCTTCCATTTTCAATAGCCAAATTTTGTAATTTAATGCCGAATCCGAAACGGGAGTCTCGCCACAGTAAACACCGGTTGCATTGATTATGCGCACTTTGCAATATATTTTAAGTAGATAAATAAAAGACTTCCTGGCGTGCCGTTTACACACAATCCTTCAAACTGACCTTCCTGACCTACCCTGATATCAGCTTGCTTAATGTAACTACCATTGACCTACATAACGTTACTCAAAAAAATCTTTTAAAAGTGTGTCCAAGAGACCGTCACGTTACCCGTGAAACACCATATATACAGGCTGTTTCATAATTGAATGGCGATCCTTAGGGGTGATAATCCATGGATGATTTTAAAAAAAATTCTTCATATGAACATAGATCCGCAACCGCTGTATTTCTGAGATACATGTTGTTGAAATTGAGAAAAACATATTTTTCCCTATACGTTTCAAAATGAACGAAGGGAGACAATCAATAACCTGGTAAGATAGTAATGCTAAATAGACCGTGGCTAAACGAACGCGTTCAAAGCCAACATAACACCGAAAAAAAATTTCCGCAATATCTCTAAAACCGCTCTGCATGTTCTTTTTAGTGAAAAAAATTCACTAATTGGGAGATCTGTCTTATCTATATATGTATATATATATATATATATATATATATATATATATATATATATATATATATATATATATATATATATATATATATATATATATATATGTGTGTGTGTGTGTGTCTGTGTGTGTGTGTTCGGAAAGGTTTCCGCGGTCTTGTGAGACATACTTGGTTCTCGTGTTGAATTGCGTCCAGAATTTATTGAAACTCGACGTTTCGGCTCCCGTTTTGGAGCCATTTTCAAGAGTTAAGGGAAATATGTAAGGACATGAACTTTAAGGCCTCAATCTACCTACTCCTTAGAGCAGTGGACAAAGGTGGGTTGGGTTGTTGTAGCTCGATTACGGGACCTGAATCTGCCTTCTCCGAAAATCTCGGCGGAGATCGTCTTTAAGGTCTCAATGTGTTTAACCCTAGGCCTAAGAGAGATCTGGCAGTTCACTACAAGTCTTGTATTGTATGTACCATTTCGGCTACCTGCTTTGTTACCAGTGTAATGAGTCAAGTCACGGTCAACTAAGACAGGGGCTTTCGTCACGGTACTTAATGGATTAAGAGGATTGCAGCTATTTGTTGAGTCAGAGGCTTTCGTCGCGGTACTTAACTTCTTCTCATTAATAAATTTTTCGAAGCAAATTAACTAAAAACCACTAAATACCTAGTGACGTAAATTGATCGGTTATTAGATATAAACTAGTGGAACTGTGCAGGTGCAGTGCTCGAAATTCGCCGTAATTCATTACATTTTTAAGTTTGAACATTACTGGTGTTCTTTTGTCATAGAGTATACCTCTATAATCTCAGTGCGACTGTTTGACCACAGACTTTTATGTGTTTGATAACGGGTGAGTTCACCAGCTCATTTGGTATGAACGCATCTGTTTGACCATAGAGTAATATGTGTTCGACATTGACAGATTAATTTAGATATTAACGATCAGCTCAGAACTGGCACGCACCGGGGGGCCCTACTCTCTAATTAAAACAAACCATTGTTTAATCTATTAGTAGCACCTGTTAAACATAAACTTATCTTTCTGCATTCCTTCTTCATATGAACTTTAACTATGCACTCACCAAATTTGATCATAATCGGCTCATCATATCATTTTTTGAGTTATCGGTGTGACATATATATATATATATATATATATATATATATATATATATATATATATATATATATATATATATATATATATATATAAACATATAAAGTCCGCTACTGACCTCGGATTTGGGTTCCAGAGGTCCTAGTTTGCCGTCATTTGAAGAAATGTTTTAAAAATTCAAAAGTAGCGATCTCCTCATTAGTGAATTTCTTTTAAAGGAAATTAAACTCAAAAGAAAATGAATGCATTTTATATTTTAAATCAAAAACCGTCCTCCGGACGAAAACACATCGATGAACTATTTTTATGAGAAGATAAAGGGCAATTATAAAAATAATATTCATTTTTAAAGAGAAAAAAAAACAGTGGCGATTAATTTTTAATTAAAAATTTTGCGGGGCATATTCACAGGGACGCCAATGATGAAAATTGAAAAATCCATTATCGTCAAAAAAACTGTATTTTTATGAATATTTTACATCTACCAAAATTTAAAAAATATGCAGAGTGGTTTTTGAGATATTGAGGAAAAACAGATTTTTTTCTCAAATTTCAACACTCTGTATCTAAAAAAGAACGGTTGCGGACATGTGTTCGTGAAGAATTTTTCTTACAATCAACCAAGGATTATCACCCTTAAGGATCAGCATTCAATTATAAAACACCTTGTATATCTGTATATATATATATATATATATATATATATATATATATATATATATATATATATATATATATATATATATATATATACATATACACTATAGAGGTGTTTCTTAATAAGTGTCCATTACTTTTCAGGTGATTTTTTAAGTAATTATAAGATATAAAGTTCCTATAGTAATATGGTCAAAAACGGTTCATTTTGTAGAAACAAAGTGGCAGAAATTTAAATTTGTTTTCGAAATTTTGGTATTTAAAAACTAGTTTTTGAAATTTTGTGCTATACTTAAAGGCATTTACAAGTAAATATGAATATGAAAAATTACATTTTATACAGGTTATATTCTTTTGAAGGGTCATAGTCCCTTTGATCTACTCGATTTTTGAAGGATAACCTGACTTTTTTGTCTTAAGGATTGAGCTTCTTGCTCCCTTCTAAAAATTTTTGTTATCTGTATCAAATTATTTAGCAAAACATTCGGTCGTGTAAGGTAATTTTAACACTGAGGTGTGCTGTGAGAAATAACAAGTTCACGTAGATAAATAACTTTACCAAGCTGTCATGTTTCAACTGATTAATTTGGCGTATACATTTAAAAAAGTTAATCTAATCATGTGTTTATCAATGTTGAGAATTGTCAAATCAGTCAATTAACTTTAAACTATCTAAAAGACAGACGAGAAGTGACGATGTAAAATAAATATACCTATCGATAAATTAAAACGTTCTTCTTTCTGTTCTCTGCGTGTTGTTGGCTAGTGAAATATTAAAAACAACTGTAAATAAATAAGAGCTTTTAAATCAATAACAGGCTATTCACAGCTTTATAAGAAAGTTTCAACTCCTGAGCACTAGATGTCGGTATAGTTACTGCTTTAGTGCTTCAATGCTAATACCTCAAAGAAATCACTGAACACTGTTGTCAACTCCTGAGTTGTTCCTCATTTGAAACTAATTAAAAAGTTGCATTCAACGTTGGCGAATATGAAATATCCATTTGACCTGTTTGAATGTCACTGAAACTAAAATAAGCTTATTTCCCCACGAGATTGCAGATTGTTTAGACAGTAGTACATATAGGTCTAATGGATCCTTTGCGCATGAATATTTTTCTAATAATTGTCCAAAAACTTCAGGCTTTTTATGTAGTCTAGTATCTTTTTGGGAGCTCTATTTTATGGGCTGGTAAAATCATCCCTCCAAGGTATTTAGGCTTTCTGCAGAACTGAGCCATGCATTCGCATCGCATAGCAAATGTTTTGTCGTTTCCACTGCTTCACAATAGTATCTGCAGTTCGCCTTACTCATTTTCATACGGTGGTACCTTACTGGGACGGGTTCCGTGAAAAACCTGTGATTATTTGGGTCCCTAGAACCCAAAACAAAGCTCCTTTAAAATCTTTATATGTTTATATATATATATATATATATATATATATATATATATATATATATATATATATATATATATATATATATATATATATATATATATATATATATATATATATATATATATATATATATATAAATTAAATATATAAATTCAAACGGACCTTGGATTTGGGTTCTTGGGGCCCTGATACGCGCTCATTTGTAACAATTTTCCGAAAGTCTTACCATTGTTACCTTTCTATTAGTGAGTTTTCTTAATGAAACTTGGATGATCTAAAATTAAAAATCACCAATTTTATAAAAGGTTTAAATCAAGAAAAAAATTATTTAATCGTTAATGTAATAAATAAAATAGATGCAAAATTTCAGCAAATGTATCAGTAATAATGGGAGACATATCGAACAATTATGAAAAACATAACCGTTTGATAACGCACCCATAGTTTGTTTTTCGAATTCATTGTTAATGTTGTTCTAGCGATTAAATCAACTGTCAATACAAAATTGCAAAGGTATTTTCTTCACCATAAACGCCATTTTATAAAATAATTTATGCAAAAACTAGGTTTTACAGCTATTGTTATTCGCTACCTCTAAGCTTATATGATTAGCCTACCTATCCGAAAAATTTAAATCTGGGGATATAAAGACTGTTTACAAAGAACTGGAACATCTAAATATAGGCACCAAGAGAAAGACAACATTACCTGAAGCTCTCAGGGATCCCCATAAAGTCGCTGATCACTTTATGAACAATAGCTTAAGTCAGGATCCTATGGGAAGCAGCATCAATGGGTCTGCATTTTTCGGGGCGATTAGTGGTGGGGAAGGATTTCAGTTTTGTTTGGTCGATGATCCGACGGTGCTCCGGCACATAAATGCGATCAAGACCAATGCAACAGGATGTGATGGATTGAGCATTACTATGATTAAGCTTTGTAGCAGGTATATAGTTGGCTTCATAACACACATAATCAACTCGTGTATTCTGGAAGGCTATTTTCCAAAAATCTGGAAATGTGCTATCGGGCTGCCGTTTCCGAAGGTGGCGGATCCTACGGAGCTGAATCAACTGCGGATAATCAGTATATTGCCCATATTATCAAAGTTGCTGGAAAGGGTGCTGGACTCGCAGCTTAGGACTTACTTGAGTGATAAGAACATCTTATCTGACTTTCAGTCTGGATTCCGGGCTAATCATAGCTGTGCCACTGCACTGCTAAGGGTTACAGACGACATTTTGCGGGCCACGGACCAGGGTATGCTGACACTACTGGTGCTGTTGGATTTTTCCAAGGCCTTCGATACCATAAATCATAATATATTGCTGAAAATATTGAGAGCGGTTGGGATGGGCTCGGAAGCTCTGGCGTTGATCAGAAATTACTTGAGAGAACGCTACCTTATTGTGAGAGTTGGCAGCTGCGAGTCGAATGCTCGTATTGTGGAGTGTGGTGTGCCGCAGGGCTCGGTCCTTGGGCCCCTGCTTTTCGCTATTTACGTAAATCATTTCCCTAGGGTCATTCAGTATTCTAAAGTACAGATGTACGCTGACGACATTCAGATATACATTTCCTTCAATGTCGCGGAGCTTTCGGATGCACTGGGAAAGGTGAATTCCGATCTGGATTCATTGTACAAAGTGTCCAAAGACCAATCGCTGTGTCTAAATGCGAAGAAGTCGGCTGCTATTTTGTTTGGGAGTCAGATTCTTGTAGAGCGCTTAAAGGTAAATGTGAGGGTCATGATCAATGGGGAGCCTCTGGAGCTTTTGGACGAGGTGCGAAACTTGGGTGTGATAATGGATAACAAGTTAAGATATAAGCGGCATGTCTGCCTTCAGCGGGCCTACAACAACCTGCGTCTGCTGTACCCGCAAAGGACTTATCTTCCGACTGGTGTTAAGCTAATGCTTGGGAATACCTTAGTCCTCTCGCAGTTTGCCTATTGCTCGGAATTATATTCGCCATGCTTGGATGGTTGCGATTATAATCGGATACAGAGACTGCATTCGAACATATCTCGCATAAACTAAATGAAGCGAAGTGGCTTAATATGCGTAATCGTTTCACTCTGAGAGCAGCAACATTGTTCCATTCTATTATTGTGTCTAGAGTCCCAACATACTTGTATAGAAAGGTAACGCACAGAACTGATGTTCATAGCATTAACATACGGTCGAAGGGCTTAATTTCACCACCTAAGTACAGGCTAACACTGTTTAAACGGTCTTTTACCTATCAGATATACGCTATATACAATGGTCTTGATGAGAGTGTTAAGAGCTGTTCTGTGCGTTCCTTCAAAAAGAAACTGTTGCTGATTATGCGTGGTGTTTAAGCAGGTTGCCGGGCTGGCTGTTGACTACCAGTTTTGCATATGGGCGTAAGTGGGAGAGCAGGGGATGATTATTCATCCGTTTGAACTTCGCCCAATTCACACAGTTTCTTATTATTTTTCTTTTAATTATGTACATGGAACTGTGTTTTTGTAAACAACGTTGTATTGTTGTATTTTTTTGTTCTTTTTAATTGTGCACTTGAGTATTGTATTATCTACTGTGTGAATAAAGGCTATTTTATTATTATTATTGTTACTCAGTCATTTTCTTCAATTCATGGCAAACTTTGATAACTTTTTCGTAATGACTAATCACTACTGTAAAATCAATATGTTTGACGCAGAATATTTATTATTTAAATATTACCTATATAGAGCCTCGGTGGTTCAGAGGTAAGAACGTGTGCCTCTGAATCGAAAGGTACTGGGTTCGATCCCAGGGTTCTCCTTTCACTTTTTCAGTACAAACTGTAACACTAACATCAACCGAGATTCTGGCATTATATTTGAGCAAGTTGAATGTCTACACGTTCCGCCCTTGGGAGGGGACGTAAAGCCGTCGGTCCCGTGTCCCTCCTTACAGAAAGGCAGGGGTTCGGCAAAATTTCCAAGATAGTGAGGTGAAACTGCTCCCTGGCGTCGGTGATTGGCCATAGTCGCGGGAATAGGCCGACATCTTCTGTTAATAACTCGATTATACTCCTCGTAAATAAAAGTTATATTCAAAAGTCGTCGCATATTTTACTTATGTCGGAAGATGACGTTTAAAATTTTCATCTCATAGGCAACTTGATAAACTGGCTAATAATTATTTCTTATCGCAAATAATGTTTAAATATCTTCAAATCGGTGGGACTTAGGTATAGGGAATGCTGATACCAATCGAAAGAACAATAAAAGGTACATGAACTAACGTTATAAAATATAGGGTGTTCTATTTAAAATAAGAGAGTTATTAGGTTTTAAAGTTGACGATTGACCGGTCTATTTCGGACACCCTGTCTAACTTGTACCAGCTTTAGTAAATTCCAAATATTTTGTGGCATTTTCAAATTTGCACTGTAAAATTTCAACTCTTTAGGTTGAAAAATAAGAGAGATACAGGAAACAAAACACACACACACATATTACCTCTGATTATATTTTAGAACTCAGAGGAAAATAGACTTCTATTCTAAGTAATTGCATATAAAATGTTCTATTTAAAAAGTTAGGTTAGGTAATTTTTTTCAATTTGATTTTTCAAAAACAAAGTCCTACAGATTGCGAAAAGTTCAACAATTTTTAATTGGAAAGTTTTTTCTATTTCCAAAAACAAAAGTAGTAGAAGCTGTACTAATTAGAAGGAACAGACCCTGTACACCGGTAGACAAACGAATAAAAGTGCGTTAGAAGATGGGAGAGAAGAAAGATGCGTGCTGAAAGAAATTCAGAGGAGAAAAGCAAAATTTTGTTCAACATAATCGGAGACATAATAACTTTATGACAAGATTATTTTTAAGGACACATGCTTGGAGACCGCAACAGATAGACCAAGAGACAAACTTTTGGAAACCATGTACAACTGATGAAGTCTGGAAGTTACAATAAAATGGATAGAGCTGTTGGAGACAGTGAGTCATGGATGCGACTACGAGGCGATGTCGTCTTTAGACTGTAATGATTCACACACTTAGAAATTTCAACCAATTAACTACACAGTTCACCAGATTTACTGATTCCACCAGATCTTGGTAACGAATGTTGAAACTGGCAACATAACTCATGAACGTTTCATGAATATTTTCATGGAAGTCAGCTGGGATTTGTGACGTCACTATGTTCTCTTGTCACGGCCACTCATAATGGAAGCGGATATACACACACAAACATCGGCGAATTTAGTTGACTTTGATCATTTAAAACGTAGGTTCGCGTTTTATTATTATAATCAGTCGCCTAGTCAAAGTCACCTAGATTTGTTGTGTCGCGTCGATTGATTTTTCGCTTCTTTCGTGTGTGTAGTGTTTTGTTTTTAATTGGATTGGATTACTGGCTTACCAAAAAATCGCGAAAAGGTAATGCAGATGTTAATCGAATTTTGTAGCTTTTGATGACTGTTTTAAATGCAGCGCAGTTGACTTGCAACTGACGAAAGCCTTGTGACTCAAGATCTAGATCGTCGTTTATTTACAATAAAGATATTTTAAAGCACAATAATTTCAACATAGTGTCTGATATTTACTTTTGCATTCTGTTATATACACTGCAAGGTAACCTAACCTTGCAGATTGAGGTTATACAGTCTGTCCCAAACTGGATGGGAATGTATTGCTATCTCCGTTATTATTAGAGATAGGGAGACGGTTAAACTAGCAATGTTTTGTAGAATTTCATGCTCGTTCCAAATATTACTTGTATTTTGCCCCGCGTCGTTTCGTTTTCGAGTTATTTTGAAAAAAAAACAAAATTTGTCAATTTCTTTTCTTCAATATCTAAGTTGGCGTTGATCTTGCATGTCTAAGACGTGCACATTATCAGGACACTTTTTACAGAGTAATCTTTTTGTGCTATTCTAAACTTTGGATTGTCATTTGTCTTTGAGATACATGTATCAACGTTTGTTTTTATTATGGCAGCCATATTGGATATTTTGCTCATGTCAAAAGAGCTTTTCAATGATGTACAACATGCATGAAGAATCTTGTAATTGCACTAAGAATTTTGAGAAAAACCATTTTGAGGATGGTAGGCTCTGAATTCCAATACCAGAAAACAAAGGACAAAAAAAAGTGCTCAAAAAGCAGTAGGCCATGGAGTCTAACAATAGACTTCTACCTTTAACATCATTTTCCGTCATTATTCACGATAAAAAAATAGGAACTTTGAGCACACCAATGAATCGGCCCATTATTACAAATGATATTTTACATTACAACATTATCCTAAAAAATGGTTAGCATTAAATTAAATAGGTAAACCTGGTAAATAACTAAATTTACTAACAGAACTCAATAAAAGCAAATGAATTATTTACGAAGACGCCTTTGAAAATTGTTTGATTTTTAAACGTAAGTCATCTGAAAAACAACAGAAGAAAGGTTGCTATAGATATAACACTATCGCGACAATTAAGAATACTGTCATTCTTAATTATATGAACAATTTAAGGTGTATTTAACACGTTCCTTAAAATTTTGTACTAAATAGTTTGTTTCCTGTTTACTTTAAATATTATTCAACAATATGTTCAGTAATGAAGAATATTTTGACATGTTGGAATGTTATATTCGTTCTAACCGAAATACTGAGGCAGATGCAAATTCATATCAAAACAACTACCCAGAAAGACGACAACCAAACACCAAAATATTTTTCAGGATAGTGACCAATTTATTGAACGACGGTAGCTTCCACGCAAAGAAACTACCAATGCCTAGAAATGAAGAAAGAAATAATGCCGTCTTACAGGTTTCAAACAAAACCCCTCCGCAATCTGTTCGGTTTTATGGTGAACAAATCGACGTTCTAAAAAGTACGGTACACCGTGTGTTAAAACAAAGTCATTACCATCCACACAAGTCTACAATCGTCCAAGGCTTAAATGTTGACGATTACCCTAAGCCACTTCAATTCTGCAGATGGTATCAAGGACAATGTCAGCGAGATGAAACTGATAAATCCAGATTTACACATTGTGGTGTGTATAATCGCTATAATAGGCATTATTGGGCAAATGAAAATCCCCATCTAAAGGAAAAAGACGATTGCAAGACGGATTTGGTATTAATGTTTGGTGCGGCTTATTAGGTAAATAACTGTAATTTGTATTTGTAGATTGGACAGTTAATTAAAAAAAATCAGGTAACTTCATTGTTGGTCCGTTCTTTTTTTGAAAATAATTTAACTGGGGAAACGTATCTTAATCTATTGAGAAATGATATCTTACCAACAATTAGAAGAGTTCGTGATCATTTAGACGAGATTTGGTACCAACAAGACGGTTGTCCAGCTCACAATTCTAGGATCGTCAAAGAATTTTTGTACCAAAATTTTATTTATCGTGCCATTTGTAACAATGGGCGGGTTCATTGGTGTGCTCGAAGTCTTGATATAACACCCATGGATTTTTATTTTTGGGGTACGCTGAAGAATGGTGTGTATAAATTCCATCGACCACAAAATATCAATGAATTACGAAACAGAATCACGGAAGCTAAAATCATATTAACCAAAATACCCTTACCAGAGTTTGCAGGCATGTTTCAAAAAGGTGTATAAAGTGCATTGAACAAAACGGTGGCCATATTGAACAATTTTCTATTTAGTGTATTTTATTATTTGTTGAGTTCCGTTTCTAATTGTGTTGTTTTTTGGAGTTTAAGTTTCTATTTGTTATTGCCGGGTTTCGTTATTAAACTGTTTCACATAATATTACCTAGCATCATTACCTAATTAAGTATGGTAAATTAAATCACAATATTTTTTTATCGTGAATCATTACGGAAAATTATGTTAAAAGTAGAAGTCTATTGTTAGACTCCATGGCCTACTGCTTTTTGAACACTTTTTTTGTCATTTGTTTTCTGGTATTGGATTACATAGCCTACTATCCTCAAAACGTGTTTTCTCAAAATTGTCAGTCCAATTACAGGATTTCTCAAGCATGTTGCACATCATTGCAAAGATCTTTTCACAAGCTATCACATGAACAAAAAATACAATATGGCTGCCATAATAAAAACAAACGTTGATACCTGTAGCTCAAAAACAAATAACAATCCAAAGTTGAGAATAGCACAAAAAGATTACTCTGTAAAAAGTGCCCTGATAATGTGCAAGTCTTAGACATTTCAGATCAACGCCTACTAAGATATTGACGAAAAAAGAAATCGACAAATTTTTGTTTTTTCAAAATAACTCGAAAACGAAATGAGGCAGGGCAAAATACAAGTCATATTTGGAACGAGTATGAAATTCTACAAAACATTGCCAATTTAACCGTCTCCCTATCTCTAATAATAACGGAGATATACATTGCCATCCAGTTTGGGACACACTGTATACTTTATTTCTGATAATTTGCCATGAAAAAATTATTCCAATCAAATCTGAGACCGCCTGGTTTTTTCCTTGAAGACTTAAGTCTAAATAACTGTTCAGGTAATTAGTCAAATCTGTAAGAAAAAGCTAACTGCCTTAAAAATTCTGGATCTTAAAACTTCACTCCAGTTAGGTTGGCACAAATTTATCGAGCAACGCAGGATTTCCCTTCTTATGACAAAAAGTCGCTACATGCACTTTCTTGCACTCAGCTAGCTTACATGATTGTACATTAGCAAGTCTCCATATTCGGCCTCATATGCCTACACTAAAACTTGCCTAAGCTGCCTGTGTAAAAGTGCTCGGTTTTCATCTCTAATCAGACTTATAATCTTAATCACGAGTTGAAAAAGTGGTTCCTGCTTGATTGATTTTTCACATAAAGCTTCCTGGTGAATAATACAGTTAATTGTCGCACAAGTAACTCCGTTCTTCCGAAGCAACCCCACTAATCCAGACTTTTTACCTCTCATTGCTGGTGCCCTATCTGTTACAATGGCTGAACACTAATTAAAGCCTTCAATTCTATCAACTCTTTTCTTCAGAGCCTCATAGATGTCGTTTTCTTTTGTAGTCAGTGCGGCTCTCGAAGTGGTGGGGGAAGCATTGTGTTGCACGGTATATTATTCCTTCTTAACATATCAGGAAACATTTGAAAATTTTTGGTATAAAGTTTTCACGGGCACAATAATTAGCACCGCGGGCCGTCAGTTGGACACACCTGTTCCAGTCGAATATGTCGCCATTCGCCATATGTTGTAATATGAAGCTTATTTTATTGCAAAACGAAGCTAAATATGGCCTGGTGTTTCCCTCCAAAAATATATTGAACAAATATACCTAAATACATTTCTAAATAGGGAAAACTCAATGGCGGTTTCAAGGGGTTTAGGATTTTGAAAAAAAGAATGTCTAATACCTATGCAATGCCCCTATATATAAAACTACTAGAAATTGAAAAAAATAACTAATGGCTATTCAACACATTTTTCCGCGGTGCGTTACTTACTAAGCTTACAACCTGTTCTCTTCTCCCTTAGGGCTCGTCCGCGACCTTGCCGCCCCGATAGAACCGCAGCCTTTGGCTTATTGTGCACGTCCATTGTCTTTTCTACTTTACCCATTCCAAAATCACTGTGCCTTGAACTAGTCTGTACAACAATTTCTAGGGTGAAGTTTTATATTGCTCTGTCTCCAGTCTGGGCTGTCCATAGATCAGTTGTCTTTTGCGGTCCAGAGCTTTATACTCGCACGGGATGTGCTGGGCTGATTCCTCCATCGCCGCAGAGTCTTCATGCCAGGTCCCCTTGGAACCGCCCCATTTTATGCGTGTGTTTTTTGACAGCCATGTGTCCCGTCAAGAGTCCTGTTTCGACACTGAGCTGTCCCCTGTTAAGATTTGGCAGCTCCACAGCTCTCTTTGAATTGGGTTCCTCAATTACTGACTTCCCATGTGTGAGCCCTTGACGGTCTGCCCAGTACACATTATGTTCGTTTCTGACCTAGGATTTAATGGCTTCCCTGGCAGTGCCCTTCGTCATGCCCAGGACCGGTTCTGGTCCCATAAATAGTTTTGCTGATCCTCTCTTCGCGAAACAAGCTTACAACCTTACATGCACGTTTATAATATTTTTACCTTGTAGTTATTTCTCACGGGTCAGTAGGATGGTTGGGCGGAAGTAGGGGCGTTAGGTAGAGAGTTTTTCGTTCCCCTGAACTTCTGTTGGGGGCATTAAGATGTGGTTTCTCCCTTCCCCTAACTTTGTAATTGGGCAGACCGCTGGTTTTTCGGGGGAGGAAACGGAAGAGGTTGCGCGATGTTTGCTTTTTGAACTTCTTTTTTTGAAACATGCTTGAGTTTCTCATTTCACTGAACTTCCAAATGGGTGAATTCTGACGTGGTTTTCCCCTCCTCCAGCTTTTTAATTAAGTGCACTGGGGGGTCTTTTGTGGGAGACGTGTGAGGGGGTGGCACCATGTGCGCTTTGTGAAATCTTTTTTGTAAAACATGCTTAAAACCATCTCTGTATGATGGCTAAACTACAAGATAAATGTTGTAGTTTCAACCCTCAACAAACCCGGAGCGAATAGAGGTGCTGTGCCAGGTAAACAAGATTGAAAGGGAGTATAAGTGGAAAATGTGAAAAAGGCTGCTTATAGAAAGGTCCAGCTAAGGTTCTTTTTGTCATTTTCCATTTATTTTTCCTCTTAATATTCTTCACCATCCATTTGCTCCGGGTCCCGTAATTTTCTTGGGGCTTAAAACCACAGCATTTCTCTTGTGGTATGTGGTTTATGGATACAGAGGTGGTTCTAAGCATAAATATTTATATATTTTTTTAGTTGACTGTGGGATAATTTGCAAAATTATCGAAAAAAACATGATATCTAAGTGCCCATATAAATAACACTATTACAAATCGAATATAATATAAAAATTATTAACTCTAATCACCAGAAACTAGCCTGTTGAGTTTTAAAACAAATCAAGTTTATAAACCAGTTTTATTTTCCATGAAATAATTACTTGAATTGCAAATTAAAAATAGCTGTTTGTTTCTCATAAACATCTAATTAGTTGTCATATAATGTTAATAATAATTATAGCGCAGAAGTGATGGTAGTCCTTATGTAATCGTTATCATGCATCAAATTGAAAAAGCAACAGTTAACTTAAAATTACATATTACGAAAGTTTGCAACAAAAATTTGTCTTTAATTTTAAATTATCAGCAATCTTAATGAAGAAAAATTAAAGATAACGCGGCAAAGACCTTGAGTAAGGGCAAAATAGGCCACTACACACATATTCTACGTTGATTTTAATGTTTATTTATTTTATAGTGTAGCTACTTACGTACTTGCAACAACCCAATATAAAACAAATCGATTTAAATTGAATTTGGCCGGTGTTGTCTTTTAGTAAATAACTTGAATGAGTTGCGCGATTTAAAAAAGCCTGGACGCAGCAAGTGCGTTATGGTAGTGAATTTTCATAGAAATGATCTGGCACAAAATATTTTATTATAACTTTTTTTTCTTGTAACATAGAAATCTAAATTTTGGTGTATAGTTTACTTTTTATATCGTAAACCTACCTACCAAATTTGGTTATCATAGATTTCTTATTTTTTAAGATATATTTTTTTTTTCAAATTAAAACTCAAAATTTTCCCGGAAAACCTCGTCCGATTTTTTTGATTAACGAACTTGTCAAAGTCATTTACAAAAGGAAGGTACATGCCAAATTTTATCAAAATCGGCCTATTATTCTTTGAGATAAAAAATTTTTTCGAATGAAAACTCAAAATTTTCCCGGAAAACCTCGTCCGATTTTCTTGACTAACAAACTTGTCAAAGCCATTTACAAAAGAAAGGTACATGCCAAATTTTATTAAAATGGGCCTATTACTTTTTGAGATAAGAATTTTTTTCGAATGAAAACTTAAAATTTTCCCGGAAAACCCCGTCCGATTTTCCTCGATACCGAACTTATCCAAGCCATTTACAAAAGAAAGGTACATGCCAAATTTTATCAAAATCGGCCCATTATTTTTTGAGTTATCGGTGTGATATATATATATATATATATATATATATATATATATATATATATATATATATATATATATATATATATATATATATATATATATATATATATATATATATATATATATATATATATATATATATATATATATATATATATATATATATATATATATATAAACATATAAAAATTGAAACTGACCCCGGATATGGGTTCTAGGGGTCTTAGATCGCGCTCATTTGAAGAAATTTTTTCAAAATTCAAAAGTCGAGATCTCCTCATTAGTGAATTTTTTCTAAGAAAATTCACTAATAATGGATACAGAATATCATCGATCTCATTTTTCCATACAGGAAAGGTCAAAGTTGCAGACTTAAGCTAGGTTCATACACTCGTGATTTGCGAAACGCGAAATCGCCGCGAAACGGCTTCCTATTGGTTTATTTGAAATAACATCCTAATATTGTTTAAAATGAATCAATAGGAGTTAGTTTGGCAATTCGCATTTACCAATTTGCGTGTATGAATATAGCTTTATATATTTATTGAACAATATACCTCTTTTTACAAAACAATATATATATATATATATATATATATATATATATATATATATATATATATATATATATATATATATATATATATATAATCTTGCAAACAGTTATATGATACCTCATTTGGGCACAAAAAAAAAACAGTTGAAGCTCTAGTAATAGTCTTGTTAGAGTCCACACGTCTGCCAGCTAACAAATAAAAATTTTGTTACATTCGGTTGATTAAAAAATACTACGTATAATTTCTATAAATAAATGTTACCTATTATTACCAACAAGTGCGGAACTATAAATTTAAAAAAACTAGTTAGCTACAAGGTGTTGTATTATCGAAAACATATTTTTATTTAATATCTTAACAATGCTACGCCTAATTGTTTTAGCGAATTTTCATTTTCAGAAAAATTCCCTAATAGAGAGGTCGCGATGAAAAGCTTTTGAAAAAATTTCTTCAGATGAGCGCGAATTTGGGTCCCTAGAACCCAAATGTATGTATCCAAGCGATAACTCAAAAAATACTAAACTGATTTCAATCAAACTTGGCAAAAATCTTGTTTGGGCGAAAACCGAGGTCGAGTTCGTTAATAAGCCTTTATGCTTAAGTTTTTTTGGTGGAAAATCGGGGAAAACTTTTTGAAAACGCTATATTTGTGTAAGTGTCAGAGTAACTGGAATAAGACTTTACATGTGGCTAGAAATATTGCAAATAGACCTATGTTGTGAATTTTAACTAATTTGGTACACAATATTTAGAGATTTTTCCAAATTAAAAATACAATTCCAAAGACATGCGTTGAAACCACAGTGGTTAAAGTCCAATGCCTGACAAACAGAGTAGTTAACTGCCACGCGTAGATTAATTCATACAACAGGTATAAACCACACATAAACGGTAACCACACTAAATATATACGAGGCAGAAAACATACTACCCGACCAAAAATCATGAAATCTCGGCCGCAATTATGCAAAATGACAGACAACATGAAATTATAAATTTGTCACGTGATTGTTATTTAACTGGGGGAGTCAATCTAATATTAAAATACACTATATTTGTAGCTTTATTAACGGGCCCAAATACAGTTTTAGCGCAGCATAGATCTATTATGCTGTCGCATAATATAGCAGAAATTTAAACAAAATCAAGCCAAGTCTGTATAAAAATGATCGCAAAATAGTTTCTTTTATCTTTAAAGTTAAACATAAGACGTCATATAAGACCGAATAATTGCCAAAATGATATAAAGTAGATAAGTTGATAAATAACATCAAATTTAAAAATCTCTTTATTTTCTGCAAAGAGAACTAAGCTTCACTTACATAAAAAGATAAACATTACAAACATATTGAATAAACAAAAATCATGAGTTCTTTAGCCAATGGAAAGCGACACATATTGGTTAATAAACGTAATATTCCTAATAAAATATTCTTTTAACAAAAATCAAAACTCTTTGTCAAATCAAGCAAAACTTAAATATACTTACATAATATGTATAAGACAACAAAACTCTTCGAAGCCTTGAATCACACGGGGTGTAATACAGCACAAGCAGAGAATATGGAAATGGCTTAAATGTTCCAGCTGCGTCTCGCGGTCGCTTCGTTTACATTCGCAAAAATATGTCTTCTTCCGTTTCTGTACCTCTCATTAAAAAACATGATGCCGCCTTATCGGGGAGCACGGATACTTCAGCTGTCGAATTGGCAAACCATTTTAGCAGTATATACGCCTCTGCTAATCCCATCGTACCATTTGTCGTTACACTGCCACAGAACGTCAACACTCTGACGGAGGTTACAATACCAGTGACTTGGTCCCGTCGGCATCTCTGCTAGAAAATTGAAGACATGTGCCTCGGAATTGTGTATAGCGCTGTATATAATATTTTACTCATCTCTGAGTCACGGCATACTTTCACAGGACTGGCTAAAAGCGGTAGTGACAGCTATATTTTAAAAACGGGACAAAAGGGATCCAAATAATTACAAACCAATCAGCCTTATATGCATCACATGCGAAGTGATGGAATGTATGTAGGTAAAATATCTTTTGCCTTTCCTCATCGAGAATTGCATGATACTAGACACGCGCCTGGCTTCCTTCCTGGCAGATCTGTGGTAATCAGCCTACTTTCAGCAGCTAACGAGTGGACTCGCTTGCTCGACCAGAAGTTACTTGTGGACGTCATTTACCTTGGTCTTAGTAAAGCGTTTGATAGGGTTCCGCAGAACTTACTGTAACTGAAGCTAGAACATGTTGGTATAGAGCGAAAAGTGTTGTGGATCCAGAGCTTTCTCACTGGCAGAAGTGTCTCAGTACGCGTCGGTCCATCATTCTCCGGGTCAATTCTTATCAGTAGTGGTGCGCCTCAGGTATCTGTTCTTGGTCCTGCCCTGTTCCTGGTTTATACAGCACATTTACTACATTTTATCACTCTTCTTCATGATGCTTATGTGTATGACTGCAGAATAGTTGCCTGCCCTTTACTGACTAGTAACAGTCTTCCAACAGACCTAAACACTGTAGTAACTTGGTGTTCAGTATGGAGTATACCACTTAGCTACGATAAGTGCACGGTTCTTCACCTCGACCATAACAACACCCCCGAAAGTGTATTTTTACGATAACAAACAGATTACACTTGTAGAGTATCAAAGTGACCTTGAAATTATTATGACATCAGATTTGTCCTGGTCAGCCCGAGTTGTCGGCGGTCAAGAAAGCCAACAGGATAATGTATTTGTTGAAGACGAACTTCCGAAGATCTTGCTAGAAAACTTTATGCAACATACACTACTTCTTCCACTGAATATGGACAAATGTGTGGTGCTTCTCATTGAAAAAAAAAACAATCCCAAGCTGAGCTATCTGATGGATGGAGGTGTTTTATCGAAGGTTTTGGCGCAAAGGGATTTGGGGATTACAATTACTCGTGATCTAACTTGGACCGGTCATATAACGGAAGCATGCAACAGGGCCAAAAGGTCTTTGTTTCTGTCTAGAAAGGTGTTTTCATTTCCTTCAGTTGATACGCTACGATGCTGGTATAGGACTTATGTGAGACCGATGATCGACTTTCGATCGGCTGTTTGGTGTCCGGTACTTGCTCGGGACAGAGTTTTAATTGAATCTGTGCAACTCCCCGCTACTAGAATTCCTTATTGGACTCAACGACCATCCTATGAGGAAAGATCGAGGATCGTCGATCTCCCTACAATGACTTCGCGACTGGTGTTTGGTGACTTAATAACGACTTATAAAATTCTACATGAAACATTTTCTGTTGACTTGAGTGAAATATATGTGACGAGTACTAACAACCGTCTACGTGGACATAATTTTAAACTTGCTCACTAAGTATACCATACAGTGCAAAGACAACATTTTTGAGCAATCGTGTTTTTAATAATTGGAACTCATTGCCTCAGGATGCTGTAGATGCTGCTACAATAAACCATTAAAAAAATAAATTGAATAACTATGACTTCACGTGTTGAGTTTTGGAGAACTATTTACTTCATTTTCTTGTTTTAACTTGATGCTTTGTTTGATTATTCTTTTTTTAAGTTACAGCGCAACAGACATACGCTGTTTGTTTATTTGTACTATACGCTGTTACGGTTGAGTTCTTGTTTTTATGTAGAAAAATTGTACTTTTCTTACTTTTGTGTATGAGCAGATAGGCTTCCAGCCTCAGCTGTTCTCTTTTTGAATAAATAAATAA
The DNA here is from genome assembly GCA_964006375.1 of Tillus elongatus. Lineage (NCBI taxonomy): Eukaryota > Metazoa > Arthropoda > Insecta > Coleoptera > Cleridae > Tillus > Tillus elongatus. Next base: position 16,927,526 of record OZ023268.1, on the reverse strand, counting down.
AAATACATTCAACGACATTTGGAGTAGGAAATCCCTACCTGGTCACCTGTACTGGTCAGAGACTGCAAATTATTACATAAACGCAACGTGCAGCATCTAGATGGCCTATGCAACTTCTACACCAGACGTATGAAGAACGCCTTAAATGCCTCAAACTGACAATTTTACATGACAGGTGATTAATATGTGACCCGATTTACTTATATATGGTCACTGATGGTTTATGCCCACCTGCTTGTGAATCCTAAGTGGTTCTTAGTGATGACTCTAGACTGCAGGGGCATTCTTATACGTTAAAAAAGGAACCTCTCCGCACCACCTACAGACTCAGTTTCTTCACAAATGATAGGTAGCATAGTATGCCAGAATTCTCGTCACTGTTTCAAATATCAATATTTTCAAGAGAAGATTGAATTTACCATTTGTTGTGTATACGTTCTGAAATTGTCATTTTAGGTTTCAAGTTTTGCACTTTTTGTTTTACAATATAGCATTAAGTGTTTGTATTAACTCAATAAATAAAAAAAGTTCGGGACGCAGCATGTGCGTTATGGTAGTGAATTTTCATAACAATGTTTTTAATAGCAAATATGTGTGTTTTTTTTAAGAAAGCAGGCATCAAATTTGATAACCAGTATAACATATATAGTAAAAACAACCCACTAAGCATGGTAACTTACAAATGCTTACCGCAACGTTAAATAATCTACCATTAAGTGAGTTAAGTGCAACATTTCTAAATGTTTGCAGGCAAAAAACCAATGCAAACTTACAAATGAAACTTTAACGTAACTTTCAAATATAATATCTCGTTTGCCGGCTTGTTGTTTTTCTCCATTTGTAAGCTCACGTAAAGTTACAATTGTAATGTTTCTGAAAGTTTGTTTTAATTTGTAAACAAAATTTATTTGAATTCCCTCCGTTTTAATCGTGTATTCTCGATCGTATGTCATCGTCGTCCAATAGCAACACCGACGCCAACAGAGAAAGCGAACTGACTCTGACTCTGACAAATCGCCCGGCATTAATTAATGGCGGTTTGTTTACATTTTTTATAATTGCGTCATCATAAGTTGTTATTTGATCTATGTCTATTTATTTTCGTGGAAGTTTTAAAGATTGAACAATCATATTGTAGCCTGAATTGTTTGAATTTTGGGTAATTAAGTAATTCGTTGTCTGGAGTGTAGATAATGAAACATGAAGTATATCCACAAACATTTCAGGTAAGAATCCCTAAAACAGCTATAAAATTAGTCACTTCTCTGTTGCATAATTATTTTGGTATGTGGCTATTGGTGAATTATTATAAAATATACTGTACAAAAAAGAAAACCTAACCTTGCTAAATACGAATTTTGTTATGTCCTTAGAAGCAGCCTGGAGATGTCTTACCTGGTCAGACCAAATCATTTTAAAACGTTAAATATGATTGACCTATGGAAGCATGTGGCTTATCCATAGCAATCGACATCATAAGAACAGTGGAACAGTATCCTATGCTATGGAACATTCATATGGTTTAACTAGTCAGCAGCGGAACATGTGTATATCATGCAAAAAAGAGCAATAAGGACTGCAACAAGAAAGCTGCCCTAATGTGTTCGAGGCTATATCCTTCTTCAGTTTATGTGTTCAAAATATCCAGTGAATGATGAAGCTCGCAACAATACCAGGTGCAGGCATGAATTAAAAATACAGTTCCACAAAAAGGAGAAAACAAAGCACATGTTTGATTACTTGGGAATCAAATTCCTCAGTTTTCTACCTAATGTTATTAAGATGCTCCCACTAACAAGATTACAGTAGGCACTAGTGGATGTTATAAAACAAAAACCAAGGTGAAGGAATTTATTTGTGCTCTAAACTAATGTGTATAGTGTCTGTGTGTGTGTGAGTTCGCTAGGCAAAAGCTTTGGAATGCAAGTTCCACTAGCCACAGACTTTATATATATATATATATATATATATATATATATATATATATATATATATATATATATATATATATATACGTAATTCATTGTAGTCATAATTTTGCTTTATTTTAACTCAATGTTTCTTAATGTACACAGACATTGGCGGTACTATACTTACTCGATAGGGATAGTTACGACATGCGTGAACACTTTCAGAGACTGTCGCCATATTTAAGCTATTTTCGCAGTAAAGTTGTATTCATTTCCATGCGCTTGATTTATCCATTGCATATTTTACGTTTGCTTAATTAAACTTTTTCTAAAATCGAAATAAACACACCATTTTAGATATTTCTTTTTCACAATAGTATTTGATATGTTGACTTTATTTTATGTAACATGTTACCACATATTTTAGAAGCTAAAAAAATTCTCGCCTCTCAAAACAAGTAATGCTGCAAAAGACTTTGTTTTTGTTATTGGTGTTTCACACGTTTTTCTAGACGACTAAGAGTTATTTAGTAAAACAATATCAAAAACAATTAATTGGTATTCATTTAGAAACAAGAATTTTTGAAATCAGTCAATTAATAACGATATCACGAGTTCAAGTTATATATTTTGTCGCTGAGTTTTGACTAGAACTGCATTTTAGGCTAAACATGGACACTTGTTATATGTCTTAACTATCTCTATCTAGTAACTATAGTCAGTACTTATAAAGACAGTGACTTACCATGTACATTTGATGGTCAATAAAGTCTATATATCTATCTATCAGCAGAAATAAAATGTGTTGTAAGTCTTTAATTTTTTTATGTAATAAAGATTTTATTCTAATTAACATTGTCTTAAGTCATTTTTTACAGTTTTACAAGAAATATATATTATGTATGTTACACCTATACCTATATTCAGTATCAGTTTGTAACTTGAAATAAATTCAGTTAATTAAATAGTTTCCTTTTTTCAAAAATGCTTGGACACATTGGTTAGTATTTCAAGTTGCAGTCTTTTAAAAAATCTATAGAGTATGTACCATATTTGAAAAATGACCATCGATAATTTCTTTAAATCAACCCTTACGTTTTTGTTGGCTTGTTTCATCAAAATAACTTTATTGTTTGAACACGTACAAAAATTTCTGAAAGTAAACTTAAAGTGTTACCGAAAAAATCCGTTTCTTGGTCACCCTTATAGGTTAATAGCAAATTGAGCTTTTCAAATATGAAGCATTTAATTAAAATTCGCTATCATAACGCACTTGCTGCGTCCAGAATTTCTTTACTTGCAAACATACATTATATTTCGATGGAAAAACATATAGCGTTTTTGACTAATTTTTTTAAATTTGTATCACCAACGACATATGGGCCACCCTGTGATTGTAGAAATATTTTTTAAGATGTAGCTCAAGACACCCTATAATTCATGTTTAATGTTTTTTTCATATCTTGTAGAATAACGGATATATTGATTTTTTACGGAAATTCGACAAAAGTTATATACCATTAAACGATAAACTCTATAGCTAAGGCTACTGCCAAGCATCAGAGAAAGGGTCTATTTGAAATCAATTTTCTGGAAACATTTTAGTAAAATGAAGGACAATGACGGTTTAAACTAAGACATCAGGGTTTGTAAAACATTCTTCTTAAGACATTTTCTTTCCATAGCCCGTATTAGATTCAAGGTCTTTGCCTAAATGTTGCGATATTTGACGTTTTAAATTGTCACATTGACGTTTTGAGGTAAACCCCAATTTATTTTTCTTTAAATGCCCATAACTTTTTTGCCGTTTGATCTACAGCGCTAAATTTTTGTAGGTGATTTAGCGATATAAAACTAAGTACCAAATTTGGTTGCCCTTACTTTGTTATTTCCTGAGATATGAATTTTTTTCTAAAGAAAACACAAAATTTTTCGGAAAAACCTCGGCCGATTTTCTTGGCTAACGAACTTATCCAAGCCACTTACAAAAGGAAGGTATTCACCAAATTTTGTCAAAATCGGCACATTATTTTTTGAGTTATCGGTGTAACACATACATACATACACATATATATATATATATATATATATATATATATATATATATATATATATATATATATATATATATATATATATATATATATATATATATATATATATATATATATATATATATATATATATAAATCGAAACTGACCCCGAATATGTGTTCTAGGGGGCTTAATTAGCGCTCATTTGAAGAAATTCTTTCAACATTAAAAAGTCGGGATCTCCTCATTAGTAAATTTTTTTCAAGAAAATTCACTAAAATAGTGCTGCAAATTGAATCATAACTTTCACATAGCTGTGATAATTTATTTTCTCCATAAAGACATTCTTATGGAATGAATTTAAGGCCCATGACTTGACCACAAAGAAAATACTTGTATTCGTGTACCCATAAACTTTGAAACGTTATGTTACTGGAGTTTTGTCGAAAAAATGTCAAGTTTCATCAAATCACCCCTTATTTATCCCCTACCACCTAAAGCGATCTTACCCAAAAACAATTTAAACCATTCCTTTGTCGGGTGCGAACTGGATACCAAATTTGAAGATGATATCTCAATTCGTCCGAAAGTTATTGCGCCTATTGACAGACAGACGTACGTGGCAACAGACCGACAGACCGACAGACAAAAATTATCGTTCCAAAATCAAGTTTTCTAATGTTTTGAGACCTTTTTGGCGGTTTTAGAAATTTTTGTCAACAATATTCCACCCCCCCACATCCAACACCTAATTTAATTTCAGCACAGAATACCAGATGTTTGATGAAATTAAAAGTTTTATAATAAATAAAACCTAAAACGTTATACTACTCGAGTTTTAACGAAAAAATGTCAATTTTCATCAAATCACTCCCCATTCATCCTCTACCCCTTAAAGCGATTTTATCCAAAAACAATCCGAACCGTTCGCTTGTCGAGTGCTAACTGTATACCAAATTTGACGACGATATCTCAATTTGTTCTAAAGTTATCGTGGCTACAAACAGACAGACATACAGACCGACAGACACAAAACATTTTCGTTCCCAAATCATGTTTTCTATGTGTTTTGACACTTTTTACGACGTTTAAGCGAAAAAAAAAACTTGAAATTTTTATGGCCGATGCCATACTTCCACACGTCGCGACGATGTGGAAGTAATTGTCATGTTTTTGAGTTCCTAAAATCAGCTAAATTAAGAATTATGTGCGATACTTTTCATACATCCTGTGTATTTGATTATTAGCCTTCAGTGTAAGCAACTATTGATTAAGTTTGAGTTGTTTTTATACACATTTCTGTGTAATAAATGTGTAGGTTTTGTTTTAGTTTATAATTATAAAATTATCGTTAAGTAGTTCGAGGTTTATTGAACCAACAAAAACCATTTATTGCAAAAAAAATTATGTAAAAGCATATCAATTGATAGTTAATTGAAACTGAATTGCATTTCCATGGCGTGTTCAAGCACCTGTGAAGGTATCGTGGTTTTTTACAGTTTCATTGACATATTGTAATGTTCTACATGACATAATATTAGGTGTATATACAGAGTGCTTTACTTTATTGGTTTAATATTGCTTTCTTTATTATTACTGAAGGTAAAGAATGGACTTTTAGCGAATTTTTTGTAAAAAAATTATTATATTTTTAGTGAATTTTCTTAAAAAAATCACCAATCAGGAGATCTCGACTTTTGAATTTAAAAAAATCTTCATATGAGCGGCAACTAGGACCCCTAAAACCCATAATCGGGGTCAGTTTCAATTTTTATATGTTTATATATACACCCACACAAATATGTATATATACAGTGTGTCCAAGATAAGGAGGGGATAGCATGGGGAAATCGGAAACCGTAAGAGATACAGGGTGGATTAAATTAGAAAAAAGTTGCCCATTTTAGAGCTCAATTAAACGGCATTTTGAAATTTTGGAAATTCCGATTATTTCCGGAGATATTCGAAAAAAAAACCGAAATTCGCCAATTTCGGTTTTATTTTTTCTGACCTTATTTGAGAAGATATTGAAAAACAAAAAAACACTTTCTCACGTACACTTTTTAAGCTCTACAAGTTGGTGTTTACAGATTTTTTATTCGACGTTTCGTCTCCGAGAAACCATCATCAACTTTAATTTTTTAAATACGGCCCTGCAATTTTTATTTTAAAACTTTAAACCATTTTCAAATCTAAATTAGAGGATGTATAATTTATAATGGTTTGAATATGTTTTCAGCTTATTTCAGTCATAAAAGGTGTTTTTTCAGGAAAAATATTTTGAGTACGGCCCTGAATACTCGAAAAGCATTTATTTCTATAAGTAGTACCTTTTAAAAAGTCAATGAAGAGAAACACGTTTTCAGTAATATTTCTTCGTTATTAAAATGTAACACCGTACTATTATAAGACTAGGTCCTAAACATAGAGGGCTTTGAAAAATAAACAAGTTGTCTCTAATGACAATAGAAATCTTTCAACAAATATAAATGTCAGTGTCGATTACTTCACTTTGTTAAATACAGTTATTTGGGTACAAGCTCCTTCAATTTGTTTAAAAATGTTTGGACATTTTTCTTTTGAGGAAAAGTTCGACATGTTAAAATGTTACATTTTGTGCCATAGTAATACAGGAAAAGCTGAGCAAATGTATTCAAATTATTATCCTTAAAGAGTACAGCCAGATAGAAAGATATATGGAAGAATAGTTACCAATTTATTGCAGTATGGTTCATCTAAGAAACCAATTGTTACTGGAAGCAAACCATGCACTGAAGTAACTCAAAATAATGTATTTTTAGCTGTAGCACAAGACCCTACAACATCGGTTAGAAATATTGAAGGAGTAACTGGGACTCCAAAATCTACTGCAAATATAATTTTGCGTAAGAACAAATACCATCCTTACAAATTTCGAATCTGCCAATGATTACGGCTCGGGGACGATATAAAACGCAGGATATTTTGTGAGTGGTACACTAGAAAATGTCAAGAGGATGAACATTTTGTTAATAAAATATTATGGTCTGATGAGAGTATGGCGACTAACAACGGAATCTTCAACAGGCGAAATACACATTTCTGGTCCAGAAGAAATCCGCGTTTATACAAAACGTCTAAGCACCAACACCGTTTTGGTTTCAACATGTGGTTGGGGATGTTAGGGACACGGATAATTGGGCCATTTTTTTTATCATGGATCACTGACTTCCGACCGGTATCGAAATTTCCTGCAGAATAATTTAAAAGAATGGTTCGATGCTCACTTACCATTAGCAGAAGTCAATAACATCTAGTTCCAACAAGACAAGGCCCCGGCTCATAATTCGAGAACTGTTCAAGAATATCTATCAAACAGGTTTCCTGACAAATGGATAGGTACGCATTCAGATGTTTCTTGGCCTCCACGATCGCCAGATCTAACACCTCTTGACTTCCATTTTTGGGGGTATGTCAAAAACTACGTATACCAACGAAATTTTCACACGGAGGAACGATTACGTCAACTGGTTTTGCAAGCATTGCAAACCATTACACCAGATGCAGTAAACAATGTTTTGGATTCCACAATTAGACGATGTTACCTATGCCTAGAAAATAATGGTGATTTGTTTGAACATCTCTTATGATTAAGGCAGATAATCTATTTACATATAATATTCATTAGTTAATAAGGTACCTACATTTCATGAATTTAAGTTATTTTATTGGTTTATTTATGACAAATGTGTTTCTTTTTCATTAATAAGTTTGAAGAATCTTACTGAAAATGTTGTACTTCATTGACATTTTAAAAGGTATGACCTTACCGAAATAAACGCTTTTCGAGTATTCAGGGCCGTACTCAGAAGATTATTCCTGAATAATTTTGTTTTTTGACTGAAACAAGCTGAAAACATATTCAAACCATTAGAAGTTATACATCTTCTAATTTAGATTTGAAAATGGTTTTAAGTTTTGAAATAAAAATTGCAGGGCCGTATTTAAAAAACTAAAGTTGATGATGGTTTCTCGGAGACGAAACGTCGAATAAAAAATCTGTAAACACCAACTTGTAGAGCTTAAAAAGTATACGTGAGAAAGTGTTTTTTGTTTTTCAATATCTTCTCAAATAAGGTCAGAAAAAAAAACCGAAATTGGCGAATTTCGGTTTTTTTCGAATATCTCCGGAAATAATCGGAATTTCCAAAATTTCAAAATACCGTTTAATTGAGCTCTAAAATAGGCAACTTTTTTCTAATTTAACCCACCCTGTATCTCTTACGGTTTCCGATTTCCCCATGCTATCCCCTCCTTATCTTGGACACACTGTATATATATATATATATATATATATATATATATATATATATATATATATATATATATATATATATATATATATATATATGTATCACACCGATATCTCAAAAAATAATGGGCCACTTTCCTTTTGCAAGTGGTCTGGACAAGTTCGTTAGCCAGGAAAATCGGACCAGGTTTTCCCGGAAAATTTTGGGTTTTCTTTCTGAAAAAAATTAGATCTCCGGAGATAACAAAGTGAGGGCAACCAAAATTGGTACGCGTATTTACATTATAAACAGTGGCCCATTTACCAAACTTTAGCCCTGTAAGTTAAAATACAAAAATTTATAGGCATTTAAAGAAAAAAATTGGAGTTTTCCTCAAAACGTCAAAGTTGCGATTTGAAGCGTTAAAAGTCGCAACATTTAGGCAAATAACCTGAAAGAAATACGGATTATATAAAGAAAACGTCGCAAGAAGAGTGTTCTGCAAACCCTTAAGTTTCAGCTTCAACCGTCATTGTCCTTCATTTTACTAAAAGATTAACAGAACATAAATTTCAAATATACCCTTTCTCTGGTGCTTTGTCTGTAGGTTTAGTTAAGTTAATGCTTTGGCTGTAGGTTTAGTTAAGTTTATGGTTTAACGGTCTATAATTTTTAGCTAATTTTCGTAGGAAAAATTCGTTATTGAGGAGACCGCGACTTTACAATTTTAAAATGATTCCTTCAAATGAACGCAAAATAGGCCCTCTTATAATCCATATCCGGGTTTACTTTCAATTTTTATCTGTTTGCATATATACAAGGTGATGCATTTCTACGCGATAGCTCAATTGTTATTATACAAGATACGAGAATAAATTGTATACGTTCATTACAGTGTGTCTTAAGCTGCATCTTATATAAATATTTTGACAATCACAGGGTGCTCGTTGAGTCGTTGGTGATCACTGCAATTGTTTTTTCGCACACTCTTATATTATTCCATTTTTGCATTTTTTATCGAAATATGATGCATGCTTGTAAAAAAAATCGAGACGCAGTAAGTGCGTTTTGATAGCGAAATTTCATTAAATCTTTCAAATTTCAGTAACTCAATTTGCTATTAACCCAAGGTTTGTTGGGTAGGAAACTAGTATTCTCGGAAACATTTTAAGTTTGTTTTCGGAAAATTATTGTAGATTTTCAAACAATAAGCAATTTTGATAAAACATGGTACATTGTTTCTACTATATAGGCTATACCGGTAACCAGATTGATGCCTGCTTGCATTAGAGAGACATATTTGTTATTAAAAACATTTTTATGAAAATTCATTTCATTCACGCACTTGCTGCGTACAGATCTTTCGTTTATTTAATTGTTTTAGTTTTTGTTTGTTAATTTATTATATATATATATATATATATATATATATATATATATATATATATATATATATATATATATATATATATATATATATATATATATATATATATATATATATATATATATATATGTTTAAAAAAGATGGGGCAATATTTAAGGGGTTGATTTCCCAGGACATTTTATGAAAAAAAAAGTTCCCATAAGCATATCTGCTAAAATGCATTGTTTCCAAGATACAAGGTGTTAATTTTTTTTGTAAAATAACTTTTTTTTATATAATTTAAATATCTCCTCACCAATTGTTTTGAAATTTTGCAGCGCTGTTTGTATTATTAATGGGCTGATTTGGCCCTAATTAGATACAGATTGTTAAGTCCATTGGCGTTAGGGGGGACACAGCAACAAAATTTAGTGACAAAAATGTACGCCACTGACTGCAATATGATTTGTATATTATTTTGAGATAAAGAAACTAAAACTGCAAGTTTTTTGTCTCTTGAAATTTCTCCGTATCTCAAATCGTTTACACGATAAAAAATAAAAACCTTCTTATGGCATGTCCATTTATCATACATAAAATCACAAACACGAGCAATAATTTTTGTTGAGGTGTCCCCCTAATGCCAATGGACTTAACAATCTTTACCCAATTAGGGTCAAGTCAGCCCATTATTACTACAAACAACGCTGCCAAATTTCAAAACAAACGGTGAGGAGATATTTGAACTATTTTTAAAAAATCGTTATTTTATAAAAAAATTTAACACCTTGTATCTTGGAAACAATGCATTTTAGCACCTATGTTTATTGGAACTTTTTTTCATAAAATGACCTGGGAAATCCACCACTTAAATATTGCCCCGTCTTTTTTAAACAACCTGTATATATAAAGTGTTCAGTTTTCGTGACGGTAATATTATTAGTTTTGTACATAAACATACAAAAACTGAATTCATTCCGAATATAGGTTCTAGAGGGCCTACTTCGCGTGCAGTTGACATTTTGGTTACAAAATTCAAAAGTCGCTATCTACATATTAGCTAATTTCTTCTACTAAAAATCGCTAAAATTCTGTTAAGGAGACGGAGCCATATATGTAAGATAATAGCGCCATCAGACTGTAACAATTGTCATTATTATTAGTTATTTTAAATATCATGCCTTGTGTTGCAAGGAAATGTGATTTCGTTTATTTTTTAATGCTATTATTGCGGCTTCAATAGGCGAAATGATATTTTTACAAACAAGATTAGTGTTATCAATATGTTTCCCGCGGAAGTTCTAACCAACTATTAAATAATTCCTAAACGTTATCGTTATAAAAAAACGCATAATAAGTAAAGTGTGTTAGTGACATAGTACTGGAATAACTTCATTCAACTAAACAGTAAATGAAAGGCTTCTCTCCAGACGACAAATTTATTTAAGAACATATTTCTCGACGCGTTTTGACACTCTAAGAGATCATCTTTCCTCCTTGTCGCCACCCACGGTACGATAGTATTTAGGAGATCTTAACGCTCAAATTACTTAACAAAAAATTAAAAAAATATTTATTAAAACGCAATATCTTTCAAATTCTTTAAGTGATTGAAACGAAAATTTACAAGTTAATAAAACCTAGATAGGCGTGGTTGTCTACCAGTTTTCAACTGTTTTGATCAACGAAAAAAAAAGTTATTCGAAATTAATATTGAAATAATCCTCGACATCACTGCAAATTCTGTAATGCTATACTATTTAAATAAATCGTAGATATAAATATAAACAATGGAAGTTACAATCATTGCAAGATGTCAAAATGTAGCTGCTTCTACCCGGGGTTGCAAGATCTTCAGAAATTTCATGTAGTTAAACCTTTCATGTATAAACATCTCAAATTTTCACAACCTCTGATAACAAAGAAAACGATTTATAAAATTTATTTGTATCAGTTAGTTAAAAAAATCCGTAATCCATAGCTCTATTTAATACCTGCAGATTTCGAATTACCCATTTCTCATGATTTTTAACTTATCGCTCCAATCCTAATTCATTCCACATATGACTTCTTTACACTACTGTATATCAGCTGTGCCACACGATCACGAGATCTAGTCTCAATGGTTCTCTTAGTCTGTCCAATGTATTCAAGATTACAATCTTTACAACCTATCACATAGATGCCCGACATTTCAGTGACTTCAGAGCGAACTCTGTACCCAAATTTAGGTTTCTACCTTTAAAGACAACGAAGTTATGGGCAGTTAAAGAAACAAATTTTGGAGTTTTTTTCAAAACGTCAAACTCGCAATTTTAAACTTCAAAATTGGGAATGTTTAGGCAAAGAACGTGAAACAAATACAGCTTGTGAAAAGAAAATGTTGCAAGAAGAGTGTTCTGCAAACCCTTATGTTTCAGATTTTACTAAAATTCATTTCAAATAGACCTTTTCTCTGATGCTTTGGCTGCCGGTTTAGTTAAGTTGATGATTTCGCTGTAGGTTTAGTGAAGTTTATGGTTTAACGGTTTATAATTTTTTTTTAGCTAATTTTCGTAGAACAAATTCGTTAATGCATTTTTGCATTTTTTTTCGAAATATGATGCGTTTGTAAGAAAAAATCTGGACGCAGAAAGTGCGTTTTGGTAGTGAATTTTCATAGAAATGATCTGGTACAAAATATTTGTTTACATTTTTTTCTTTTATCCAGGGCCCCCCTGGACCCACAAAGCCCAAGAAATATTTCTTGTTAACAGCCCCCAAGGAAGTTACGGGACCAGGAGTCAGTAGGAGTGCTGGGCGGGGTAGGTAGTAAAAAGGAAATATGAGCAGAAAATTCGAATAAAATGGACTTGAAAGCTGTCTTTTTCACATCTTGAAGCCATATCCCCCTTAAACCCTGCCTATCCCCCACAGCACCCCTATCCCCCCAGGTGCCGTAACTTCCTTGGCGGGTAGGAACAAGACACTTTTCTTGTGGTTTATGCAGCGAGGGTGGTTGTATGCACGCGAGGGGAAGGAAAATCCCCACGAAGAAGCAGCCCCACTCCACCCCCAACGATCCCCCATTCACCCCTCCCGCAAGTCGAGCCTGGGGGTCTGCTTCGTCGTAGGCATTTTCCTTCCCCCCTCGTGTGCATACAAGCACCCTCGTTGCATAAACCACAGGAAACCCCCCAAGCAAGTTACGTGACCTGGGGTAAATAGGTTTGCTGTGCGGGGTAGGCAGGGTTTAATGGGGATATGGCTTCATATAGACAGCTTTCCAACAGTTTTCTTCGCATTTTATGCTTATATTTCCGATTTACTACCTACCCCGCCCAGCACCCCTATTCACTTCCAGTCCTGTAACTTCCTTGGGGAAAGAAATTTTTCTTGTGGTTTGCGCATCCAGGTGAGGTCCTAGTAATGTTTATGAAAACAATATTTTGAAAAGCGTTCGGGAGCTAATCTGCAAATTTACCGAATTTTCATTAGGTCCTTCAAATTTCAATAACCCAATTTGCTATTAACGTAAGCTTTGTTGGTTAGGAAACCAACATTTAAGTTTATTTTCGGAAAATGTTTGTATACTTTCAAACCATAAGTAATTTTGATAAAATATAGTACATTGTTTCTACTACATAGGCTATACCGATAATAATATTGATGCCTGCTCGCATTTGCTATTAAAAACATTTTTATGGAAATTCACTTCCATAACACACTTGCTGCATCCAGAATTTTGAAAAATGCTTATATATTTTCAAACAATAAAGTTATTTTTATTAAATATGGTACATTGTTTCTACTATATACGCCACCAAGTTTGATGCCTGCGTTCATCAAAGAAAGACATTTGCTATTAAAAATATTTTAAAAAAATTCGCTACCATAACGCACTTGCTGCGTCCAGCCTTTTTTCCATTAGCAAACCGCAATAGTTATACTAATTTTTACGTTTCAAATCTCTAGTTTGACATTTACAGGAGAATAATTATAAAATTCTCAAAGTAATCTTTCTGGTACTTGTTGAACTTTTTGCGCCATGAAAAGATCTGACAACGTTCTTCCTCTTCTTGTTTATGGCGTCTGTTTCTTCTAACCTATATTTCCAATTTGATATTGACAATTCACAAATGGCAGCTGAGTTCCAGTACGAACACGAACGCAGTCTAACAACGTTCGTGCGTTCGTGCTGGAGCTCAGCTGTCATTTGTCAACATCAAATTGCAAATTTAGGGTAGTAGAAAGAGACGCCATAGACAAAGAAAAAGAAGGAGAAGAAATTGGAAATTTAGTCTCAAATTTAGGTGTTAGAAATAATACAATTACTAGAGAGATATGACAATGCGGCTACCTCTTTTTACACTCTCATGCGCATGCCACATGGGGTGTGTACTATAGTAATATTTGAAAATAAATTATACATCGTATTATACACAGAAGGAAGGCTTGAGCCTTTACATAATACCATAATTTTGAATACAAATGTCAAGATAAAGATAGTATGGTCGCAACATAATAATATTATGCTAATGCTGCGGTACAGCGAGTTTAACGTTTCATCACATCTCAAAACCTCTTAACAAATTACTAAACTGTTGTTTTTATTAGATATTATAAATGTATCTTATTAATTTTTGTGTGCATACAGCTAGAAGCAATTTTTTATGATCAGAATTCAAATTTTTCAGAAACATGCTCAGAATCCCTCTTGGATGCATAAGCCACAAGACAAATTTGTTGCAAACAACTGCCAAGAAAGTTAAGCGACCAATGTAAATAGGGGTGCTGGGCGGGGAGGAAATATGAGCGGAAAATGCTAAAAAAATCACTTAGTCGGACTTTGAAAAGATGCGTTTTTCATATTTTGCAGCTGCTTTAAACCCTGTCTACCCCGCACAACACCCATATTCGCCCCAGGTCCCGTAAATTTCTTGGAGGTTGCTCCGAAGACATTTTTCTTGTGATTTATGCTTTAAAAGTGGTTGTATGCATGCACAAGTGGAAGGACAACCCCCCTTGTTTTTGGGTGAGGACGCAGAAACCCTCTTCGTCCTGGGGGCTCCTCTTCCCCTTTTGCATGCATACAACCACCCTTAATGCATGAACCACAGGAACTCTTTTATGTTCAGCATTCTAAAGTATTTTTTGTTAAGTACATTTCCTGTTTATCAATTTCTTTGTTTGAGTTTTATATCCAAATTACTGTGTAAATATTTATGTTAGATATGTTATTGCTTGTCCTTCTTTACCTCATTTTTTACTGTTCCTAATTAAATAAGGTAATTTTTTTTATAAGTTTTAATATAAGGCTAAATCAGTAATACAATATACAGTGCTTTCATTTCAAAACTAGCCACCCTTAATAATTTCTTTATCCAGGAAATCTGGTTAAAAAAAACAGCTCAATTGGGATTTAGAGGGGCACGTTCAGAAACAGTATTTTCGGAATTTTACATTTCACCCCCTAAGCCCCAGTCACCCCAACTTTATAATTTTAAATGACACCCCCTAGCTTGAGATACATCATTTAAAAGGTATGTAAAATCATAATCCAACGGCGTTCACGAAATCCACCGCCAAATTTTGATTTAGAAGAAAAAACTTCATCAAATTCGAAATACTAAAAAAAATTAATAGTTTAAGACAAAAACCTACTTTATTAAGTGCTCAAAGTGCCCTCCCTTGTTAGTTAAACAATAAAATAGTCGACTGTCGATTTATTTTCTAACATTTGAATTGTTTTTATCAGTATTTTTTCTGAGCGTAATGCTGTTGCAAATTTAGCTCCCCGGTGCCATTTGCGGCTATCAGTTTTCCTGATACGAGGTGATATGGGAACGATAACGCCCATGTCTAATTTAACGATAAATTTTAGATAAAATGAGCCAGTTTTACTTTCTTCGTAACTTTGTTTCTTATTCGTATTTAGTGTTCGATTTAGTGACGACTGCAACGAGTTAAAACCGAGTCCGTGGTGATTAAATCTTTAAATTTTGAAAACTTCAAATTCATTTAAATCATTTCAATTTAAAATATTAAATTTAAATAAAACTAACAATCATGGTTTACACTACACAAGAAAGAGTTGACATAATTTACTTGTATGGTGCTGAGAATAGGTGTGCTCGTAAGACCGCCCGAGTTTTCAACGAAAGGCATCCTGAAAAAAATGTGGGACACCAATATGTGCGAAGTCTTGCACGAAAATTTGAAGAAACTGGCTCAGTAGGTAACAAAGCAAATAAGCAACCACGAGTTCTTAACGAAGTTGCACAAATTGAGGTTTTAGGATGTTTTGCCGCTGAACCTACGATTTCAATTCCAAAAGTCGCTGCATTAACGAATCTTTCCGTCGGTTCCATACATAAAGTTTTAAAACTTTACAAGTTCTTTCCTTATAAATTTACCATTCTCCATGAACTCGGCGAAGATGATTATGATAGAAGGATTCAATTCTGTGAATTAATGACTGCCAGAATTCAAGACGATATGAATTTGGTAAAGAATATTTGCTTTAGTGATGGATCAACGTTCTTTCTGAATGGTTTTGTTAATAAACACAACTGTAGATATTGGGATAATCAAAATCCACGAGTGTTCGTAGAGGGTCATACACAGTTTCCACAAAAAAATAATGTCTGTGCGGGAATTCTTGGAAATGAAATAGTAGGCCCTTTGTTTATTGAACAAAATTTAACTGGTGATCTGTATTTAAATTTTTTGGAAAGTCCTTAGAAAAGCAACTTAATGAAGAAGGCAACCCACTGCTGTATGAACACAATTTGCACTATCAACAGGACGGTGCACCACCGCACTATGCCTTACGTGTTCGCGAGTGGCTTAATCAAATATTTCCCGACAAATGGATTGGCAGACGAGGTGCCCTGGAATGGCCCGCCAGATCACCGGACTTAACACCACTGGACTTTTTCCTTTGGGGTTATTTAAAATCAGTTGTGTACCATAATCCTCCACCAGAGAATATTCAGTTCTAAAAGATAGGATCACCCAAGCTTGCCGCCCAATTACTACAGAAACATTTAAAAACGTTGGACGAGAATTCGTCGATCGACTATTTTATTGTTTAGCTAACAACGCAGGGCACTTTGAGCGCTTAATAAAATAGGTTTTGTCTTAAACTGTTGAATAAATTTTTTTAAAATATTCCGAATTTCATGATGTTTCCTTCTTCTAAATTCAAAAGTTGGCGGTGGATTTAAATTTCGTAAACGCCGCAGGATTAGGATTTTAAATACCTTTACAATAATGTATCTCAAGCTAGGGGGTGTCATTTAAAATTATAAAGTTGGGGTGACTGGGGCTTAGGGGGTGAAAAGTAAAATTCCAAAAATACTGTTTTTGAACGTGCCCCTCGGAATGCCAATTGACCTGTTTTTTTAACCAGATTTCCTTGATAAACAAATTATTAAGGGTGGCTAGTCTTGAAATAAAAGCACTGTATATTATTCTTAAATCAAAACGCACTTGCTGCGCCACGAATTTTTTCAAAATTCCAAATGCGCAATCTTATCAAATGTGTGTTTTTTTTAGGAAAATTCGATAAAAAAATGTTATGCCAAATGTAATAGTTTTTTAAAAGTTTTTATACAGCCTCTGCTTCCATAGATAATTAATTGAACCTTGTTAATTACCTGGTATAAAAATCATACTGTTTCACTTCTACGTTAATGTGAAAATAACTCTTTTCAAAAAAGCATGTATAAGTCCATATTACAAACATACTGTGTAAATAAGGTTATATGGGTTGTTTACGTATTTAATTAAATGGAAAACTCAATTTTCATTCTGTTAATTTTAGCTGAAGGAATTCTACGTTGAAAGCTAACATATTTTGCTTGACCGCAAAGCCGTGGAATAAGTACATTAGTGTACATTTTATTTAAAAACATAATTTACTGTTACGTTCTATAGGGTTCTAGATTCGTTGACTAACAAAACACAGTTTTTCAAACTACTTATTTATTATAACCAACTATTTTCCAACACCAGTATCAACTAAAATATTTATCTCTATTATTAAATGTTCATAGAACTATATTCCACTAGTCGCCTTCTATGATCGCTTCTTAAACACCAACACTTACTGCTGACTCGCTTAATACTCTATGATCACTTATTCTACACCACACCGACTTAATACTGAACTAACTCACTCTGCGCACCGCTCGTCTATTTATACTGTCCATAGAGATTCTAGACGTTCTACACTATTCTACACCTGTCACTTCTGGTGTATTCTAGAAATATCATTTTAGAGTGTTGGCTGTGACACTGCCCCCCTCTTATATTCGATCGTCTCGGTATAATTCTGACATTTCTTGGTATGGCGTAAGTCTGTGCATATGGACCACCTTCATCTTGCTCTTCGGGCTCCTCTGAATGCGATAGACAACGTCATTGATCCTTTTGACCACCTTATAAGGACCTTCCCATAATTTCTGTAGTTTCGGTGACCATCCCTTGCGTCGTACTGGATTGTAGAACTACACACGATCTCCTTCTTTAAAATCAGCTGAATTAACTCGCACGTCATAACGGGTCTTCAGGCGATCGATTTCTACTCGTATATGCATTCCGACAGCAGAGTGGATGGTTTTCCTTCTCGTCAATATGTCAGAGCTTTCTTCAAGCGAAGTTCTTACGTGGTGCTGGCTCTTCCGTGTAATTGCCCTTGTTCTGGTCTTTCGACTTGCACAAATATCTCGGCGGACCCTATTCATCCTTTCGACATCAGCTCTGTTCCAACAAATGTGTTCACTGATATTTTTCTGGGTTGGCTTCACATTTCCATGGTCTTTACATCCTTCGTCTTGTACTTCTTTCATCATTTGTTCTCGACTTGCTTCTGGCTGAGTAACTTGGTCGTCTCTTCCTCTCACAGTTCTCTTCACTGGAATGGCACTTTCACGACAGACGTTGCTATTTTCCTCTGTGGTGATTTTCCGCACTACCAGGTTACTTCCCGGCGACATTATTATTTCTTCACCGCCGATAGTCAGGATGTTAGTGCCAAGACCATGTTTAGCGCACTGACCCTGAAGTATGTCCAAGCCAATTATAATCGGGTCTGATATGGCCGCGACTATGGCTCTCTGCTTTGCCTTCCATGTCCCAATTTGCAGCTCGACGACAGTTTCGCCAAATACCTTGATTCAATCACCACCGGCTGCATTTACTCTGTACACTCTGTCTGGCTCTCTTACTCGCCATCTTGGAATCATGTCGCGGCGAATAATCGTTCTAGGTACGCCTGTGTCTACGACCATCTGAGCCTTATTACCGCTTATGTATCCGTCTACGATGAGAGCGCTGCCAGAATCGCTAACCTGAGAAACGGTTACCGGCCTTAGCTTCACTTTCTCCCTTGCGCGTGATCTTAGAGCCCAACATTCGCCCCTTATATGTCCCACCTTGCCGCAGTTCCAGCAGCGCAGGGGATTTGCACGGTGAGCTCTTATTGGGTGTCCATGAGACGTCGGCCTTATTTGTTCTGCTATTTTCTCCAGTAGCTGCATGATCTTGGATGGATCTGTTTTATTTTCTTCTTGGACTTGAAGAGTGTGAACTTTCACATGACTTTCTGACGCTTAATTTACCGCTTCAAACTCCAAGGAATGTGCCAAAGCATCGTTCAAGTTTTTGTGTCTCGCCATCCTCAGCGCCTGCTGCGTGTCGGTATCTCTGATGGCGTCAATGAAGGTTTGCACCGGCAGCTGGTTTAAAAAGTCCATCGGAGCTATGGGGTAGGCTAATCGTGTCAGTTTGACAATGTCGGCGTGGAGATGTTGGAGACTTTCGCCCGGTTTCTGACAACGATTTTTCAACTGCAATCGATACAACTGTTGTAAATGCTGGTCGCCAAACCTCATCTTTAATTGATGTCTAATGATGTCAAAACGCAGCGGCTCTTCCCTGGGAATACCTTGAAGCACATCTAGGGCATCTCCTCTGAGAGCTTCTATTAACGAGGTCGCTTTTTCTCTCTCGCCTCAACCGTTTGCTGTAGCAGCGGATTCGAACTGGCGTAGACAAATACCCCATGGGACTGAACGATCAGATGTGGGAACCTTAATTCCTATGTGGCTATCTTCGAGTCTGATGTTTCCCTTGACTAGTGTATCATACTTATTTTCTAGTGATTGTATTTTCTCCTATACCTCCGCTTGTACCTCTTGCACACTCGTCAGCTTGTCATGTACATCGTCGCTGATACCTCTTACTCGACTTTCTACTTGTTGGAAGATGTCGTCTTTTACCTGCTTCATACATTCGTCGACACACAAAGTAATGTTTTCAATTCTGTTGGCTTGTTCTTGCAGAATTTTCTTTGTTTCTTCATCCCTTTTTCTGGATTCTTCTTTAGCTTCTTCGCCTCTTCTGGTCTCTTGATCTCTTTTTCTGGCTTCTTCTCGTGCTAATTTAGCTTTTTCGTCCATTTTAAAAATAATTTCCAATAGCTAGGTGTCCATATTGGCTCTTGCGCTACGTGTCTTAGGCATAGACGTACTTAAAGCTGGTACACAGTTTATTCTGTTTCAAAGACACACCCAGTTATGAATTACTGCTGACACTGATCTTCCAGAGATTCTAGAAATTTCCACGTTGTTCAACGAATATTCTGGAAAATATTTCTCCTAGCAGCTTGAATATCCCACTTCTGACATCAGTTGATACGTTCTACATGGTTCTGGATTCGTTGACTAACAAAACACAGCTTTTCAAACTACTAGTTTATTATAACCAACTATTTTCCAACACCAGTATCAACCAAAATATTTCTTTCTATTATTTATTGTCCATATAACTATATTCCACTATTCGCCTTCTATGATCGCGTCTTAAACACCAACACTTACTGCTGACTCGCTTAATACTCTATCACTTATTCTATACCACACCGACTTAATACTGAACTGACTAACTCTATGTACCGTGCGTCTATTTATACTCTCCATAGAGATTCTAGACCTTCTACACTTTTCTACACTTGTCACTTCTGGTCCCTTCTAGAAATATCATTCCAGAGTGTTCGCTCTTACCAACACACTTTATAACCGACATCTGACCATAGAAGTAACAAAGTCCATAAACTTAATTCGCATAGACAAATGTGACAATGCATTTAAAATTAATTGTAATTTCGTTTTTTAGTTTTCAGCTTACCATAGCTTAAGTAAATTAACGTTATCACTTTATATACGATAGAATATAATAAGAGCATATTCACTTTTGTTATAAAGGTGTACCAGGAATATCTTCTATATAAATAAATAAAAGTCTGGACGTAGCAAGTGCGCAATTTTTGCACCATTTTTTTTACAGAAATGGTCTTCAGTAATATTACACTAAATTATAGTTTTCACAAAAATTCGACAACTTTTTTTTGACAATTACTTACTAAACATTTATTATTAATTACCAACATATCACAAAAATCTTACAAACAATGATTTCTACGGAAACACTAAAAACAGTTCTGCGAAAACTTTTCAAATTCAGCCATTATTTGATGTTACCTTTATAAGGCAGCTCGTTTTTTCGACGAGTAATACAAACAAAAAGTTATCTGAAAGCGTAATTTCCATGAGGCTCCGCTATCTAGTGGTAAAAACGGCGCATCACAATTTGTGATATGTGCCAAAAACGTGAAAAGTTGCAAAGCAATTGAAATAATTCAAAAACGATGAATGATATCAATTTTTTTCCTTACAAACACGCATTATAATTCGATGGAAAATACAAAAATGCAATAACATAAGGGGTGTTCTATTAGAAAAAGAAAAGATGTATCACCAACGACTTATAGGCCATACTGTGCTTGCCAAAATAGGTTTATTAGATGCAGCTTGGGACAACACCCTAGAATTAACGTATATAATTTTTTCTCATATCTTGTATAATAACGGATATATTGAGCTTTACCGTGGAAATGCACCCGGTATATGTGTAAACAGACAAAAACTGAAACTGACCTCGTGTATAGGTTTTAGGGGTTCTAGTTCGCGCTCAATGAAAGGAATCTTTTTAAAATTCATAAGTCGCGGTCTTCGAATTTTTTCCTACGAAAATTTGCTAAAATGTAGACTATTCAACCATAAACTCTATCTACTGCCAAAGCATCAGAAATAGGGTCTATTTGAAACGGATTTTCCGACTATATTTTAGTAAAATGAAGGACAATGATGGTTGAAGCTGAAACTTAAGGCTTTGTAAAACACGCTTATTATGACATTTCTTCTACATAATCCGTATTTGTTTTAGATTCGTTGCCTGAAAATTACAAATTTTGACGTTTCAAATTGCGAATTTGACGTTTTGATCAGAAAAATTATAAAATTTTGAAAATATTTTTTCTGCTACGTCTTGACATTTTTGCGTCAAGATAACAATCGTTGTATGTAATATTCAATTGGTTTTGTGTCTCGTTTTACGAAAAATTAGTTAAAATTAAATGGTGTTCATTTGTAAGCACATCACTGAGAACGGCCGATTGGACAGAAGGACCGATTTGAATTATTATATTTTTAAAATGTTTGTAATAGTCCAAATAAAGTTTTTAGAAAAAGAAAAATTGGAAAAGTTGCCTGGAAAATTGGAAAATTTTTGGAAAAACTGAAAGTGCTTTTTTCCGATTTATTTCGCTACGTGCACAAATGTCGTTTGACATATTGAAATTTAGACAGGACAACGTCTGTCGGGTGAGCTAGTATACAATAAAAATCGGGACGCAACGGGTGCGTAACAGCAACGAATATACAGATGTTTTATAATAATAAACCATATGCAAAAATAGAAGTCATACAAATAAGAGCACTAGAAGTATTTGTGACGTAGGAGAGCCCTGAAGTTGGAATTTTATCAAAATTGGCAGTGACAGTTCCAAGAAGTTTTTTACCTTTATTTGAATTAGGTATTACTCGTATTGTATTTGTAGCTAGAATACAAACACAAGCGAAAACCTATTTGCACCTCACATTCCACTATCTATATGCAAGATAAGAAGACAATTTTCTTAAAAAATTTCACTAATGAGGAGTTCCCGACTTTTGAACATCTTCAAATGAGCGTAATTAGGCCTCCTAGAACACATATACGCGGTCAGTTTCAATTTTTATATGTTTATATGTATATATATATATATATATATATATATATATATATATATATATATATATATATATATATATATATATACAGTGTGTCCCAAACTGGATGGGAATGTATTGCTATCTCCGTTATTATTAGAGATAGGGAGACAGTTAAATTAGTAATGTTTCTCGTTCCAAATATGACTTTTTGCCCTGCCTCTTTTCGTTTTCGAGTTATTTTGGAAAACACAAAATCTTTCGATTTCTATTTCCTTCAAAATCTAAGTAGGCGTTGATCTGACATGTCTAAGACTTGCACATTATCAGGACACTTTTTACAACTTTGGATAGTCATTTCTTTTTGAGCTACAGGTATCAACGTTTGTTTTTATTCAGGAAGCCATATTTGATTTTTTGCTCATGTGATAGCCTGTGAAAAGGGCTTTCCAATGATGTACAACATGCTCGACAAATCTTGTAATTGCACTGATAATTTTGAGAAAAATCGTTTTGAGGATAGTAGGCTATGAAATCCAATACCAGACAACAAATGACAAAAAAAGTGTTCAAAAAGCAGTAGGCCATGGAGTCTAACAATAGACTTCTACTTTTAAGATAATTTTCCGTAATGATTCACGATAAAAAAATATTGTGATTTAATTTACAATACTTAATTATTGTATTTTGCCCTGCCTCTTTTCGTTTTCGAGTTATTTTGAAAAACAAACAAAATTTGTCGATTTCTATATCCTTCAATATCTAAGAAGGCGTTGATCTGACATGTCTAAGACTTGCACATTATCAGGACACTTTTTACAGAGTAATCTTTTTTGATATTCTCAACTTTGGATTGTCATTTCTTTTTGAGCTGCAGGTATCAACGTTTGTTTTTATTCAGGCAGCCATATTGGATTTTTTGCTCATGTGATGTGACTTCTACTTTTAAAATAATTTTCCGTAATGATTCACGATAAAAAAAATATTGTGATTTAATTTACAATACTTAATTAGGTAATAATGCTAGGTAATATTATGTGAAACAGTTTAATTACGAAACCAGGCAATAATGAACTCCACAAAACAACACAATTAGAAACGGAACTCAACAAATAATAAAATAGAAACTTAAAAATACACAAAATAGAAAATTGTTTAATATGGCCACAGTTTTGTTCAATGCCCTTTATACACCTTTTTGAAACATGCCTGAAAACTCTGGTGAGTGTGTTTTGGTTAATATGATTTATAGCTTTCGTGATTCTGTTTCGTAATTCACTGATATTTTGTGGTGGATAGAATTTATAAACATCATTCTTCAGAGTAACCCAAAAATAAATATCCATGGGTGTTATATCAGGACTTCGAGCAAACCAATGACGGCCCATTGTTACAAATGACACGATTATTAAAATTTTGGTACAAAAATTCTTTGACGATCCTAGCATTGTGAGCTGGATAACCGTCTTCTTGGTACCAAATCTCGCCTAAATTATCATGAACTCTTCTAATTGTTGGTAAGATATCATTTCTCAATAGATCAAGATACGTTTCCCCAGCTAAATTATTTTCAAAAAAGAACGGACCTACAATGAAGTTACACTGAATTTTTTTAAAATGAACTGTCTAATCTACACATAAAAATAACAGTTTTTTTACCTAATAAGCCGCACCAAACATTAATACCAAATCTGTCTTGCAGTCGTCTTTCTTCCGTTAAATGGGGAATTTCATTTGCCCAATAATGCCTATTATGGCGATTATACACACCCATAATTTGTAAATCTGGATTCATCAGTCCACATTATTTTCAAATGAAAATTTTCATCTTGCTGACATTGTCCTTGATACCATCTGCAGAATTGAAGTCGCTTAGGGTAATCGTCAACATTTAAGCCTTGTACGATTGTAGGTTTGTATGGATGGTAATGGCTTTGTTTTAATACACGGTCTCCCATACTTTTTGGAACGTCAATTTGTTCACCATATAACCGAACAGATTGCGGAGGGTTTTCGTTTGAAACCTGTAAGACGGCATTATTTCTTTCTTCATTTTTAGGCCTTGATAGTTTCTTTGCGTGGAAGCTACCATCCTTCAATATATTGATCCTGCGAAATATTTTGGTGTTTGGTTGTCGTCTTTCTGGGTAGTTGTTTTGATATAAATTTGCACTGCTTCAGTATTTCGGTTATAACGAATATAACATTCCAACATGTCAAAATATTCTTCATTACTGAACATATTGTCCAAGGTTGAGAATAGCACAAAAATATTACTTTGTAAAAAGTGTCCTGATAATGTGTCTTAGACATGTCATATCAACGCCTACTTAGGTATTGAAGAAAAAATAAATCGACAAATTTTGTTTTTTTCAAAATAACTCGAAAACAAAAAGAGTCAGGGCAAAATACAAGTCATATTTGGAACGAGCATGAAATTCTATAAAACATTGCTAATTTAACCGCCTTCCTATCTCTAATAATAACGGAGATAGCAATACATTCCCATCCAGTTTGGGACACACTGTATAAACGTTTTGAAAATAAAGTTATAAAACACTTCAGCTCTCTACAACAGAATAGTGTTTATTGCGGCTTTATATTTAATGACAACAAGATCAGTTAGCTCGAGCAAGGTAACAGTTACCTTTAGGTCCTTTTAAATCTTTCACAGCAGCACATTTCATACATGGGGCCACTAATATACAATGAGATTCCAGCACACTACACACAGAGTACTTTTCGAAATTTTGTAGGTTCTTTCAAAAAGTGGTACGAGACAAACAAGGATCAATCACGCAAAAAACTAGCACAAGCTTAACAAACACTATTTCATTGTTAAAATATTTAATTTTTGTTTTTGTGTTTGTATTTTTTTCTTTTCTTAACATTCATTCCCTTTAACTCGTTTTGTATATTATATTATTTAAATTTTTTTAAATTAAAATTCTTTTATATATATATATATATATATATATATATATATATATATATATATATATATATATATATATTTCTCTTATAAAGATGCCTTAAATAATATCGAACTTCTATTACCGGGACATAAATAAATAATGTGTACACACAAACCCGCACGGGTTTACAGTACATTTTGTAGTATATTCAATTTAAATTTAAACTAGAATAAGATTAGAATTAGAATTAGAATTAGAATAGATTAGATTAGATAAGATTAGATTTTAACAATATATTAGAATTATTTTTAGATTAGATTTAAGGAATGTTATCGAGTTTGGAATTATTCTGAAATTGTTGAAATGAACAATAAACATATTATATTATTATTATTATTATATGAGTCAGCATTTTGGAAAAGTTAATAAAATACCTATAAAACAAAATAGCCACAGAACATTCGAATTAGAACCTCGGTGGTTCAGGGGTAAGAACGTGTGCCTCTAAGCCAAAGGGTACTGGGTTCGATCGCAGGGTACTCCTTTCACTTTTTCAGTACAAACTGTAAAATTAACATCAACCGAGATTCTCGCATTGTATTTGAGCAAGTTGAATGTCTGCACGTTTCGCCCTTCGGAGGGGGCGTAAAGCCGTCGGTCCCGTGTCCATGCGATGTTGGGCACGTTAAAGATCCCTACCCTCCTTACAGAAAGGGGTTCGGCAAATTTTTCAGGATAGTGAGGTGAAACTGTTCCCTGGCGTCGGTGATTGGCCATAGTCGCGGAAATAGGCCGACGTTAAAGAAACAAAACACACACAACATTCGAATTATAAAACAACTTTGCTGGTTGGAAAATAGGTACGTAACCTCAGCTCTAATACGTTTATAAATGAATAAAAATTAAAACTGCGCATTAGGCTTGAGCCCTGGAAAATATAACTACCGGATAAAATTTTAAAGAATAACTACCAAGTGAAGTCAAGGCTGTCGCAGTATGAAATAGAATTAATTCCGCAGACGTCTGTATTGCATATTCATCTATCTAAGGGTGCAACTCGTTCAGCGAAATTGCAGTTTACTTCACCTTAGCGAATTGATATGCATACACGTATCCGTTTGCACCAGAGTAATTTGTATTCTGTGAGTGTTTACTTCTGCGCATGAAAAATTGAGTGATAA
This sequence comes from Tillus elongatus, assembly GCA_964006375.1. Taxonomy (NCBI): domain Eukaryota; kingdom Metazoa; phylum Arthropoda; class Insecta; order Coleoptera; family Cleridae; genus Tillus; species Tillus elongatus. The sequence continues at coordinate 16,900,755 of OZ023268.1, read as the reverse complement.
AATTCATTTTAGGAGAAATTTCGACGCTGCATACGAGCTTTATATAAGTATATGCGATAGGTGTATCTTACATTTTAGGTCCCACTTCTGATCTTGATGTAGCAGACACGATAACTTTATCACGCATCTGATATATAACAACATGCTCCCATTTACGTTCTCTAAATAAAATGTACCGTCGTAGGTTCAGAAACAAGGATATAAAATACGTGTCTTATTTTGTACGTTTTAAAGGACATGTTAAAATATTTTGAGGGTTTTATAAGTTAGAATTTTGAAAACAAAAATTAGCATTTCCTGGTTTTAGCGAATTTTCATTAAGAAAAATTCGCTAATAGAGAGGTCACGATGAAAAGCTTTTGAAAAAATGTTTTCAGATGAGCGCGAATTTGGGTCTCTAGAACTCAAAACCAAGGTCCGTTGAAAGTTTTATATGTTTATATATATATATATATATATATATATATATATATATATATATATATATATATATATATATATATATATATATATATATATATATACAGTGGCGCATTGAAAACGAAACAGACCGGTTTGCGTCCAGATAATCACATCAACCCCTTAAGGGTGGTGATAACAACCCTTATATTTTAAATAGGGAACTGGGTCGAGTGTTACATCATTTGAAAGCTCTTTATTTTCTGAATTCAGCACATTAATTTCTTTGGAAGTTTTATCAACTCGTTAAAAAATTATTCACAGTTGGAGTTGCAAGAACGTATTTCATTCATTGTGATAAGAAATGCACTAATTAGTCACTTTTCCGCTAAAAAAACTAAAAAACCAAACCAAACGTTCAAAAATGTTTATTCAGTTAAGTAAGTGTTCAAATTGTTGACCACAAGCTTCCATAAAAAAGTACAAATTTTGTTCAAAACGAGCTCTGACATTTTGGAGCATTTGTGGAGTTATTAGACGGCATTCTTCAACAACGCGTCGTCGTAATTCTTCCAGAGACTCCGGTTCTGTTGCGTAAATTCTACTCTTTAAATGGCTTCATAGAAAGAAGTCTAAAGGAGCTAAATACGGTGATCTAGGGGGCCACTAAATAGCACCTCTACGCCCAATCCATTATCCTGGAAACTCTCTGTTAAAAAACCTCCTAACGCGTTGTGAAAAATGTGGAGGAGCTCCATCTTGTTGAAACACTAATTGATTTTCTTGATAGCGATCATCACTTTCAAAAATGTCAATTAGTTGAGGGTAAACGATATCTCCTAGTAACTCCAAATACGTTTCGCCACTCAACTTGCCATCAAGAAAATTTGGTCCGATTAAACGGTCTCCAAAAATGCTAGTCCAGACATTCAACTTCTGTGGACTTTGAATGTGGACTTTGTGAAAATTTCTTGGGTTATTATCTGCCCAATAACGACAATAATGACGATTGACTGTAGAGTTTAATAAAAACGTACACTCGTCTGAAAAACACATATTGAACATAAAGTTCCCGTTATCAGCTATTCGTGCAGTCAGAGCTTAACAAAACTCCAGCCGCTGATCAAAATCATCTTCATTCAGTTGTTGTACAAGATGAATTTTGTACGGGTGAAATTTATGATGCTTTAATATTCGCTAAATACTTCTTCTTTTGATGTTTGAAGCAGTGGCCAATTTTCTCGTGCTCAAAATTGGGTCTGCAGAAATTTGTCCTAAAACTTCAATCTCAGTAGTCTCATTTCTAACCGGAAATTCACGTTCAGGATCCCGTTTTTCGTTGGCTACTGGACCACGTTGTCGAAACTTTGCAACTAACTCCAAAATGTATTTTCTGTTTACATGTCTGTTCGGATGTCGTTCATTAAACACATTTGCGGTACGGTTGGCACAGTCATCGTTTTTGAAAAAAAAGAGTAATTATTTCAACTCTTTCTTTTTCTTTCTCTCATTCCGATAAGAAATGTTCTGATAGTCAATTTTTTGTTTACAAACCAACAAAACATTGACTATCAGCACATTCCTTATTGGAATGAGTGAAATGCGTTTTTGCATCTTCAACTGTGAATAATTTTTAATCGAGTTGATAAAACTTCCAAAAAAATTAATATGCTGAATTCAGAAAAGAAAAGAGCTTTCAAATGATGTAACACTCGACCCATGTTCACTATGTAAAATATAACGGTTGTTATGACCACCCTTAAGAGGTTAATGTGACAAAGTTGAGTTTTATGCCAAAACATGTCCCCATCAATATTAAAATTGACGCGTTTCAGCGTTTCTTAAAAAAAAATTTCTCTGTACGCAAATCGGTCTGTTTCGTTTTCAATGCGCCACCCTATATATATATATATATATATATATATATATATATATATATATATATATATATATATATATATATATATATATATATATATATATATATATGTGTGTGTGTGTGTGTATGTATGTATGTATCCCAGCGATAACTCAAAAAATAATAAACTGATTCAAATCAAACCTGCCAAAGCGCTTTTTTGGGCGAAAACCGAGGTCGACTTCGTTAATCAACTTTTATGCTCAAGTTTTCCGGTGGAAAATCGGTGAAATCTTTTTGAAAGCGCTATATTATTTAAATTATTAAAGTGAGTGGAATAGAATTTTGGACATATATAGAGCATACAAAGATCTTCTCCTATATTAATTTTGAGGCGTTTATCTCATCACAAATTTAAGTTATCCTGAATTAAAGAAATTTAAAAGCTACGACACGCTCCTAAAAGTTTATTACGGCGTTGTTTAATGTGCGTGGAAGACGTTGATATAACGGATGTCTTAGTTTGTTTTCTTTGAATGTTGGAAAGCTACAAAATCTGCCTAATAAATTAAAACTGCCAGAGTTGTCTGTTTTAAAATTTTATTACACAAAGTTGGGAAGTTTCCCTCCTTATGAAAATTAACGGCAATATTTATTTCTAGAAGTGATTTGTTACTCAAAAAGATATAAGGTAAAATCGGCAGCTAAAGAGTGTAAGCCTGATTTTAAGTTACGATCCAAACAACAACTAAATAAAAACCTTATAAGTTGAATAAAACTTTTACAATTATATAATTTTTTGTGAATTTAGTCTAGGGAGATTTATCTATAGATTTGGCATTCTGAAATGACAACACAATTCTTTGTCACATGGTCAGAAATTAAATTGCTATTTGTTTCTTCTGTTATTTGCATTCTTATAGCAAATAGCGCGGATTATGTAGCGTCATATGTCATATCAATTTAGTTTTTTTTTTGGGTTAACGAGGGAATAGGTTGTCTTTCCATTAATAATTTTAGTTTATATGAAAAGCTTGTGAAGTAAATCATTGCTTTGTTTGATCATATTGCGAAATGAGTGAGTTGTCCAAGACCCTAACCTTTAAAATAAGTTATGCTAAATTATTTTACACAGGAACAGTACGTGTGCAATCAGGACTGTTAAAAATTGTATAAATATTGCAAAATTTGACAATAACTCAATTCTTTATTTAAAATCGAAATTTAAAAATTAATAAAGAATATTGTTGCGTTTTAGCCGGGTTCTGGATAAGTGAGACTTTAAGTTTTAACAAAACAACTTTATTTACTCTCTAACTATGAATACAATAAAAGGTCTAGAATGTCTCTCTTACAAAACACTAAGTTTATCTGACCTTACAATCACTAATCTGCACACAAGTCACTATACTGGAACTACAGTCAATACTCTCTAACACTTCACACTGGTTACTGCTTCTTCGAGTCACTTCAACATTATCTAATTGAACTGAACTGTGCTGGCTTGCTTTCGCCTTTATATACCCGCCTTACCTTCCACCTCGTTTCTGGAGCTTTCCATTTCAGAATGTTCCAGGACCTTCTTTTGCTAGACGGTTCTGTGAATACAGATCGGCCCCGTGTGTATACAGGGGGGTGTATATACAGGTGATCTAAATGTGGCCATCACTCCTATGTTACACAAGAGGTGTTTCTCGTACCATAAGCTCTCTCTGCGTGTACAGGGTGTAAGGGTTCTCTGCGTATACAGGGTGTATATACAGGGAGTTCGGAATGCGCAGACCTCAGTTATCCGTTCCGACGGGGTACAAGTTGGTAACTTCGTTATTTTTGGTCCTAGAGGGTTGAGACTTCGCCTGTGGGGGCTCACCCCAGGCACCCCCAGGCGGGTGGGGAGGCGGTGTTGCCAGATTGTACATAAATTCCCAGATGTTGGGAAAGTTCTGGAGATGCGGCAACACCGCACCTACATCTATTGAAGTGCTTTGTAACAATATATAAACCGTGGATAAGTAATCATTTCAAGCGAACAGCTCTAGCACGTTGGAAAAACCGTGTGCTGTTTCCTTTTTTTAACTAGTGATAATTCTGTGTTGTTCTTATTATCGAATTTTTATTTCAAAAAATTAATCGTTTTGGAAAAAAATTCGCTAATAGAGAGGTACCGATGGTGAGACTGCAAAAATTAAAAGATTAATTATTCCGAAAAAATAAATAAATTGTATCTCAAAAAAGTTATTTTCATGAAATCTGGTTGGTATGTTACCCTCGTAAATACCTTACTCCACCAAAACTCAACTTTCTAGGCCTATAGAGAATTGATTTATACAAATTTAAAGAATTTAGTGAAAATTCGCTACCATAACGCACTTGCTGCGTCCAGACTTTTGTTAATTTTAGTGTAGACGTAACAACTAGTGACACAAAAGTAGGAACCCGTTAAAATTTTCATATGTTTATATATATATATATATATATATATATATATATATATATATATATATATATATATGTATATATATATATATATATATATATATATATATATATATATATATATATATATATATATATATATATAAACACACACACATGTATGTATGTATGAAGGTATCCGAGCGATAAATCAAAAAATACTAAACTGATTTCAATCAAACCTGGCAAAAATCTTGCTAGGGCGAAAACCGAGGTCAGCCTTTATGCTCAAGTTTTCCGGTGGAAAATCAGGGATTTTTTTTTGAAAAGGCTATATTTTTGGAAGTATCAGAGGAACTGGAATGAGACTTTACATATGACTAGAAATAGTGCAAATAAACCTATGTTGTAAATTTTAAGTAATTTGATACAAAATATTTAGAGTTTTTCTCATAATTAAAAATAAAATCGCACAGACATGCGTTGAGACGACTTAGTGAATAAAGTCCAATGCCTGACAGACAGAGTAGTCAACTGCCACGCGTGGATTGATTCATACAACAGGTATAAACCATACATCAACGGTAACCAAACTAAATATATACCAGGAATAAAACATACTACCCTAACCAACAATCGTGAAATCTCGGCCTAATTATGGAAAATGGCAGACGATATGAAATTAAAAATTTGCCAAGTGATTTCTATTTAACTGGGGGCTTCAATCAATTATTAATAGACACTATATTTGCAGCTTTATGAATGGCCTTAAATATGGTTTTAGAGCGGCATAGATATATTATGCTATCGCATAATATAGTAGAAATGTAAACAAAATTAAGCCAAGTCTCTATAAAAATGATTCTAAAACAGTTTCTTTTATCTTTAAATTTAAACATAAGATGTCATATAAGACCGAAACAGTCGCGGGATGTGTTGCAATGGTAATTTTACTAATTCTGTAATTAATTGTTACGTATACTTTGAATATAATATCCCGGGCACGAAGCCGAACTAAAGTATCAAGCAAATAAAACGTTAGTTGACGTATTCCTAGATGGCGCAAAGGACAGGCGCTTGCCTCCTAAGCAGAAGGTTACGCGATCGAATCCAGCTCGATGAATATATGTTTTTTTATGTTTTATTTTGACATTTGGAGAAACAATAGTGCACAGATTTCATACGTTTTGAACAAAATCTCATTTTTGTTTAAAACGCCTGAATAAGTTTGTCACCTTTGAGTATGAAATTATAATTTTCTTAATGTTGATGTTGAAAAAACCGGTTTGATTAGGTTGACTAAAACGAAATCATACTGGCGATTAATAAGGAAAAATAATTGCTATGTTTATAATTTGGCATATACTTTACTTTTCTAAATATGAATTTTGTTTGCTTCCGGAAGTCTTTCGTGTAACTTTAATGATATTTCTAATGCAAGTTTTTTTTTTAAAGAGGCTTATACTATTCACATATATAGCAAAATTTAATTCTTTAGCTTCATAGAACATTGAGTTTTGGGCATTTTTCTCAAAAAGAGTTAGAGCACAAGATTTTTTTGATAATAGAGAGATATTAATGGTAACATTTTCGAAAGAATTCTTCAAATATGCGAGTACTAGGAGCTCTAAAATCGATCTTCAAGGTCTGTATATGTTTAAAGTATTAACTATACTAATATGCCGTATAATAGTAGTGTACAATTATGAAAATTCGCTACTATAACGCACCTGCTGCGTCCCGAAATTTTATTTAATTAATCGAAGGCAATAAGTTAACATAATTGTATATAGACGTCATTAAATCAGCGGCGTAGGCAGTTTGAATCTTGACGCTAGACACTAAATGTTCATAGTTTAGTGCGCATGATCTTAATGGGTAATATGTATAAATCAACTCTGATTTAATCAGAATGTTAATGGGAGACGTTTGATATATCAATTTGCGATGCAGTACGCTGTAAAGGTGACTATAACTAATCCGGTATGTTAATGGTACATAAACTTAATAATATCTTCGTATTGGTTTGAATTAACGATGGAAATCAATACCAGATCAATTAGCAGAATATAGTTTTTGACCTACACTGATGTTGGTGGTGATGTAGAGAGAGCATGACTTCTTGATTGTTTATACCATTAGCAGTGGCGGATTTGCCCTAAGGCCCAGTAGCCCCGGGCCTAGGGCGGCCAGATATTAGGGGCGGCCAATAAAGTAAATTCATTATGTAGTCTATATGATGAGTGCTAAGAAAGGGGCGGCTGGTACTCACTACATGGCCTGGGGGCCTAGGGCGGCCAAGACTGCAAATCCGCCCCTGACCATTAGCCACAAAAATTAAATTTGGTTAAGAAGTAGACATGTTAATACAGGCAATAGAGGAGCCCGGTACTCTTGTCCATAATGCATTAAACTACAGGAGTTATTTTTTTTATAGATAGGTTAAGAATTACCTACTGAATGTAAAAACACAAAATCCTTTCAAATTAGGAGGGCGGAAGTGCCGCTATTTTGAGAAAAACCGTTTCGGCCTATATCTCTGTAACCGTGCACTTTAGGCCAAAAATGGTAATGACCTTTATTGTAGATAATGGCATTTCTCATCTTGTTTGTTAAACTTTTTTTTTGTATTACTCACCGTTTACAACGGATACGACTATTAGCATTTATTTATTGACTTTTTTACCTATATCTTGGTTAATAATTGTTTAAGAAATAAAATGCATATAACTTAACTTTTCAATCGACTATCAATTTCCTACAATTTTTACGTTCAAAAATGTTTATTCAGTTAAGTAAGTGTTCAAATTGTTGACCACCAGCTTCCATACAAAAGTACAAATTTTGTTCAAAACGAACTCTGACATTCTGGAGCATTTGTGGAGTTATTAGAAGGCATTCTGCAACAATGCGTCGTCGTAATTCTTCCAGAGAGTCCGGTTCTGTTGCGTAAATTCTACTCTTTAAATGGCCCCATAGAAAGAAGTCTAAAGGAGTTATATCCGGTGATCTAGATGGCCACTCAATAGCACCTCTACAACCAATCCATTGTCCTGGAAACTCTCTGTTCAAAAACTCCCTAACACGTTGTGAAAAATGCGGAGGAGCTCCATTTTGTTGAAAACTAATTAATTTTCTTGAGAGCGATCATCATTTTCAACAATGTCAATTAGTAGAGGGTAAACGATATCTTCTAGTAACTCCAAATACGTTTCGCCACTTAAATTGCCATAAAGAAAAAATGGTCCGATTAAACGGTCTCCAGAAATGCCAGTCCAGACATTCAATTTCTGTGGAGTTTGAGTGTGGACTTCGTGAAAATTTCTTGGATTAACGACAATTATGACGATTGACTGTAGAGTTAAATAAAAACGTACACTCGTCTGAAAAACAGATATTGAACAGAAAGTGCCCGTTATCAGCTATTCGTGCAGTCATAACTTCACAAAACTCCAGCCTCCGATCAAAATCATCTTCATTCAGTTATTGTACACGATGAATTTTATACGGGTGAAATTTATGATGCTTCAATATTCGCTAAATAGTTCTTCTTTTGATGTTTGAAAGAGTGGCCAATTTTCTCGTGCTCAAAGTTGGGTCTGCAGCAATTTGTCCTAAAACTTCAATCTCAGTAGTCTGATTTCTAACCGGAAATTCACGTTCAGGATCCCGTTTTTTGTTGGCTACTGAACCACTTTGTCGAAACTTTGCAACTAACTCCAAAATGTATTTTCTGTTAACATGTCTGTTCGGATATCGTTCATTAAACCAATTTGCGGTACGGTTGGCACAGTCATCGTTTTTGAATAAAGAGTTATTATTTCAACTCATTCTTCTACAGAATACACCATTGTGAAAATAATTTTCGGTAGTACTATCAAGTATCAAACCGACCGATAAACTGAAATAATAAACCGCATTTCTCTCATTCCGATAAGAAATGTTCTGATAGTCAATTTTTGTTTACGAACCAACAAAACATTGACTACCAGCACATTTCTTATCGGAGTGAGTGAAATGCGTTTTTGCATCTTCAACTGTGAATAATTTTTAAACGAGTTGATAAAACTTCCAAAAAAATTAGTATGCTGAATTCAGAAAAGAAATGATGTAACACTAGACCCATGTTCCCATTTAAAATATAAGGGTTGTTATCACTACCCTTCAGTGGTTGATGTGACAAAGTTCAGTATTGTGTCAAAACATGTCCCCTTCAATATTAAAATTGACGTGTTTCAGCGTTTCTTAAAAACAAATTTCTCTGGACGCAAATCGGTTTGTTTCGTTTTCTATGTGCCACCCTATATATATATATATATATATATATATATATATATATATATATATATATATATATATATATATATATATATATATATATATATATATATATAAATAGAAACAGACCCTGGATATGTGTTTTAGGGGCCTAGCCAGCGCTCATTTGAAAATTTTTTTTCAAAATCCAAAAGTCGGGATACATATATACATTTATGTAACACAAATTAAGACGCCGTCATTGTCACTTGCAATAAAAACTGGAAATATATGTTGATCGCTAAGTAGATGAAGGAGTAAATCTTAATGAATAGTGGAATCGTGTATGCAGAGAGGCATAAATAGGCTCCCAGGGTCTTATATAATTAACAGTATTTGTTGTATTGTACGTTAGGGAGGTAATAATGCCAAAGCAAGCACGTAAGTAATTAACCCTGTCTCAATGGTTTGTAGGCACGACCTGTTATTGCTTACAAATCCATTAAATAAATATAGTCTGCTTTAAAATGTGAACATGTATTTGTGCAGACAGTTTTAATTGACTGACCAGTAAAAGGAATAAAACTAACCTTAGTGAATTTAAAAAAAAACAACTCTGTACGCAGCAAAAGCGTTAGGGTAGTGAATTTTTATTAAATGCTTCAAATTTGAATAACTCAGTTTTCTATAAACTTAGAAAGTTTAATTTTGGTGCGTAGTAAGGTCTTTCCTAGGGAAAGACATCCACCAAATTTCATTAAAATAACTTTGTAATTTTTCGAAAAAAAATTTTTTTTCGAAAAAAAAATTAAAATTTGAATAACTCAATTTTCTATGAACTTAGAAAGTTAAATTTTGATACTTAGTAATGTCTCTCCCAAGGCAACATATATTGTAAATTACGTTAAAACAGCTTTGTTATTTTCGGATAAAAATTTTTTTTTTAAAGAAAACTCAAAATTTTCCCGGAAAACCCCACCAGATTTTCCTGGCTAACAAACTCATCGAAGCCATTAATAAAAGATAGGCAGTTGCCGAGTTTCATTGAAATCGGTTAATTATTTTTTGAGTTATCAGACGGATACATATATATATATATATATATATATATATATATATATATATATATATATATATATATATATATATATATATATATATATATATATATATATATATATACAGGGTCGCTGATAAGTCTGAAAACGGTCGATTATCCGGGAAAATATACAAGGTGTCGAAAAAAGTTTTATACAAAAGTTTTTGGGTTCTTCAATGTCTACTAGGCGGTGATAATTTCATTTATACAGGGTTGGTCATACAGGCGTGGCACACCAATATTAATTTTTTTTTAATGGAACACCCTATATATTATTCGATATTTCAATCCTTCTTTTAATTTTGAGCAACATTTATCAGAAGCATGATGTACATAAACTCAATCGTTTCCGGGTAAAAAAATAAATAAAAATAAACGCTATTGTTTTTAAAATCTATTGGATGAAGAACAAAAATAAATGAAAAGTAGAATATCTCTTGAAAACAATCTGTGAGTGTGAAAAGAACCGGTTGCGATGTTTTTAACATTCTTTGAAATCCTATTTTATAAGATGTTCAAAGTGTTCTCCATTGACCTCCTGACAATAATGAATTCGCTTAACAAAACATTGCACTGCATTTACAAGAGCGTTTTGAGGAATGTTATTAATTTCATGCACAATCCTTGCTTGCAACTCTTCAATATTCTGTGGTCTATTTTGGTAAATTAATTTTTTTACATGACCCCACAAAAAAAAGTCAAGCGGCGTCATGTCGGGAGACCTAGCTGGCCATTCAATAGTTCCCCTGCGCCCTATCCATCTGCCAGGAAAGGTTTGATTCAGATATTCCCGTACCTCAATTCCAAAATGAGGGGGTGCCCCATCCTGCTGAAACCATATTTCTTCCGCTGGTAGATTTGGGTCGTTATTGTTCGGAAATAATCGACTAACGTCTGGAACAATTGATTCTTGCAAAAGTGTCAAATATCGAGCAGAGTTCAAATTACCGTGTATAAAATAAGGTCCTATGATATGTCCACCAATAATAGCACACCAAACATTTACTTTTTGCGGTCTTTGGGTGTGAATTTGTTCCATCCAATGTGGGTTTTCGTCTGACCAGTACCTACAGTTGTGTCGGTTGACTTGTCCATTCAAACAAAATGTAGATTCGTCGGAAAACAAAATGTGGTTGGCAAAGTTAAAATTTTGGCGTAACTTCTCCATAATAAGTTCACAGAACTCGATTCTGCGATCAAAATCGTCTTCACTCAGTTCTTGCAATAAATGAATTTTATATGGACGGAACTTTTCCCGCTTCGTAATCTTTTGAATTGAATATCGACTCATATTGTGATTTAAAGCCAATTGCTGTGCCGAAGTTTTCGGATTTTCCACCACATCCAATATTACATTCAAAGAATTTTCTTCATTTGTAACGGTTACTGGCCTTCCAGTTCTAGGTTTATCCTTGATACCGCCAGTTTCGTGAAAACGATGCAAAGTTTTCGAAACTGTGGATTTGGAGATCGATTCCCGCTCAGGATGCAACTCATTGAACATAATCACCACTTGAGCAAAACTTCGTGTTCTATCACCGTACCCTATCATCATTAAAATTTCGATACGTTCGGTTTCACTTAAACTTGCCATTTTGCACAAAAACTGTTGACACTAAATTACTAATGTTTCAAAACTGTTGACACTGAATGAATGTTTGACATTCGTTGTCCTGGAAACATTTTAAAACAAAAGAATAATACTGCGTTTCTTATGGGCATCTTATCTTATCTTGGGATTCCAAACAATGTTAAAAACATCGCAACCGGTTCTTTTCACACTCACAGATTGTTTTCAAGAGATATTCTACTTTTCATTTATTTTTGTTCTTCATCCAATAGATTTTAAAAACAGTAGCGTTTATTTTTATTTATTTTTTTACCCGGAAACGATTGAGTTTAGGTACATTATGCTTCTCATAAATGTTGCTCAAAATTAAGAGAAGGATTGAAATATCGAATAATATATAGGGTGTTCCATTAAAAAAAAATTAATATTGGTGTGCCACGCCTGTAGGACCAACCCTGTATAAATAAAATTATCACCGCCTAGTAGACATTGAAGAACCCAAAAACTTTTGTATAAAACTTTTTTCGACACCTTGTATATTTTCCCGGATAATCGACCGTTTCCAGACTTATCAGCGACCCTGTATATATATATATATATATATATATATATATATATATATATATATATATATATATATATATATATATATATATATATATATAAACATATAAAAATTGAAACTGACCCCGGATATGGGTTCTAGGGGTCCTAGTTCGCGCTCATTTGAAGAAATGTTTGCAAGGTCTCACCATCGATACCTCTCTATTAGTGAATTTTTTTAAAATAAAAATTCACTAAAATGACTATGACGTGATCCCGACTTTCGAATTGTGAAAAAAAATTCTTCAAATGAGCGTCAACTACGATCTCTAAAACCCATATCCGTGGTCAGTTTCAAGTTATATATATATATATATATATATATATATATATATATATATATATATATATATATATATATATATATATATATATATATATATATATATACATATGAGACCGATAACTCAAAAAAGAACGGGCCGAATTTGATTTCAAATTTGGTGAGTACCTTACCTTTATAAGTGGCCTGGTTAAGTTGATTAGTCAGTAAAATCGGCCCAGGTTTTCCCGAAAAATGTTGTGTTTTCTTTCGAAATTTTTTTTTATCTCCGGAGATAGTCAGGGAAAGCAAATTTGTGGCGCGTGTTTGCATTATAAATAGTCAGCCACGTACCCAAATTTAGGTTTGTAAGTTGAAAGACAAAAAAAATTCTGAACGCAGCAAGTGCGTTATGGTAGTGAATTTTTATTAAATGCTTCAAATTTGAATAACTCAATTTTATATAAACTTAGAAAGTTTAATTTTGGTATGTAGTACGGTCTTTCTTAAGGCAAGATATCCACCAAATTTCATTAAAATAACTTTGTAATTTTCGGAGAAAATTCAAAACTTAAATCACTCAATTTTCTATAAACTTAGAAAGTTGAATTTTGGTACGTAGTAAGGCCTTTCCCAAGGCAAAATATCTGTTAAATATTATTAAAACAGCTTTGTAATTTTCGGAGAAAAAAATTTGTTTCAAAATTTTCCCGGAAAGCCCTGTCCGATTTTCATCGAAATCGGTTAATTGTTTTTTGAGTTAACGGATGGATACTATACAAGATTTCTTCAAATGAACTCCAAGTAGTCCCCTAGAATTCATATCCGGGTTTACTTTCAGTTTTTATCTGTTTGCATATATACAAGGTGACGCATTTCTAAGGTAAAGCTCAATATAATTGTTATTATACAAGGTACGAGAAAAACTTGTATATGATAATTATAGGGTGTCTGAAGCTGTATCTTATAAAAATATTTTGACAATCAGAGGCTGGTCCGTAAGTCGTTGGTGATCCCTACAATTGTTTTTTTTTAAACGCTTATGTTGCATTTTTTCATTTTTTATCGAAATATGATGCGTGTTTGTAAGAAAAAAATCTAGACGCAGTAAGTGCGTTTTAGTAGCGATTTTCATTAAATCCTTCAAATTTCAATAACAAAATTTGCTATTAATCAAAAGTTTGTGGTTTTAGTGGTATTTCTAATTAAACCGGTTACAAAAACGATACGAAATCCAGGAATTTTCTTTAAAAAAGTTCACTAGTGAGGAGATCGCGACTTTTGAATTTTGTCCTTTTAATTGTCCCTTCCCCTCTAAACCTTTTTTATTTTATTATTAGTTTTAATTACCGCCAAGGTAAACAACTCAAAAATAAATCCGATTATCTTGGTCAACAATGTTACTATATATATATATATATATATATATATATATATATATATATATATATATATATATATATATATATATATATATATATATATATATATATATATATACATTTAGGTGTGGATCTCTACGTTAAAACGAAAAAAGCTTATAAGGCTTATAGGTTTTCTTTTTCAAACTTGAAAGTCGTGATTCGAAACGTCAAAATTGACATGTCCATGATAAATAACCTGAACCTAATAAGGCGAGTGTGAAAAGAAAGAGCGCAAGAAGTGTGTTCAATTAGGCCTTAAGTTTTAGCTTCAGCCGTCATTGTCCTTCATTTTACTTAAATATTTGCAGAAAATGAATTTTAAATAAACCCTTTATGTGATACTTTGGTAGAAGTTTCAATTATAGGGTTAGAATACATAAAGAAAAAACTTTGTATCCGTTTTTAAGAACATTGCGCGCACGGAGCAGTGTGAGATTTGGCATAGTTAAAGTTTATATAAAGAAGGAGATCAGGAAGATAAAACGTATGTATAATTTATGTTACAAAGAGATTAGACAATGCTTTGTTCTAATAAGAGTATAGGATACCCAGTGACAGGTTAACAAGCGTCTCGCGACAGTAGAAACTTGGTCAGTTTTTTGCCATTTTAACGAACTAAAAAACTTCCTGAGGTGGTCTTTACACACAATCCTCCCAGCTGACCTTTCTGACCTGCCCTGATATAAGTTTGCCTAATTAAAAGCTAAAAGAGGGAAAAACCGACCCTGCCATACATCACGCAATAAACAATTGCATGGGTTTTCCATTAAACGAATGTAACATTTACCTAATGGTGTTTCCTACATAGAACATTACTACATGCATGAAAATACCCAAAAGATATGTAGTGGAGAGAAAAAGAATTTTAAAATCAAAAAAATTTCTAATTATCATGTACCTGCGAACGTTCTATTATTGGTCGTGACCTACCTGGACAGTGAATAAGTTACGTGTTTGCATATTTGCCTTATGGTATGATAAGTACGGTCGCTTGTTTTCTCAACACCATGGTGAATTTTATTTGTTTATCGGGATCTCAAGCCCATTGTCATTGTTGACATTACCGTCCAGTGACGTCACAGATCATGCCGGCAAAATAGTGGTGTTTGAAATCAATTATGAAATTAGCATTTTCAAATATTTTTTTGCATCGTTATTTTTGTAGTGTATGAAATGAAAAAAATATTAAAGATCATCTTTGTGGGATGTCCATCAGATGTGATAAGAAAAAAACATGCAAATTGTCTATTAGGTACACTGATGTTTTCACCAAGTTTTTACTGTCGCAAGACGCGCGTCCAGGTTTGAGCTGACGGTTAATATAATTAGTATGTCAATGTAAAACACATATTATTCTATGGTCGAACAGATGTATATGGATGCGTTCATACGTTCAAACTGAATGGATGCGTCTGTACGTACATACAGAATGGATGCGTTCATACGTTCAGGCTGAATATTAAACTTTAGTTTTTCAGTTCCTAAAAAAGTAACTACAAATTTAATGAGCAAAGTTGCCACTCGCCTGGAAAACAGGGAAAACCGGGAAAAGCCAGGGAATTTGTAGAAGGAAAAATTTTGTCAGGGAAATCAGGGAAGAATTGAGACAAATTGTGAAAATTGACTAAGAGTCAGGTAATTTTTGTTCCTGTCAGGGAAAATCATTTATTTCCGTTTTATGATAAATAATGAAAACAAAATGATAGGTGTATATTTGTATAAGTAGCGTTTTTGTTAATTCGCAAGGAAAATTGTGTATGTTTTATAAACGTAAATGTAATTTTCAGGAAGTGTGTTTTCGGCCATGAGGCGAAGAGCTACTATATTCTGTAGTAGTGTGTCACACATATTAAAGTCAGGGAAATAGGTTTTGGCATGACAGGGAAATCAGGGAAAAGTCAGGAAAATTGATATGCTGTTTTTAGTGGGAACGCTGATAAAGTAATTGAACGTTACGTTCGAATTTTAGTGAATTTTCACTAAACATAATATTATATATATATATATATATATATATATATATATATATATATATATATATATATATATATATATATATATATATGTGATATAAATAAGATATTGAAAGAATGCCTGAATATGAAGCAAATTGTTATGTTCTGGACTGTAGTAACAGCAAAAGATAGTGTTATGCAAGAAACACCAGCTTTTACTATATAAAATGCTGCCAAACCCATAGTTATTTATTTTGCCCACTCCACAATAAGATCGAATTCGTTGCGCCTCGAATTTCTTACAAGAGAAATAACTAAACGCCATATTCACCCGTAGCGAATACATCTGCGTTTATACACCAAAATTTTCGGGACAGTTCGTCAGGAGGCTCTAAATGCAAAGTTGTGGACGCTTCATGTAGAAATAAAAACATAGTTCTAGATTGATTCTTAAACAAGTTTAATCATTTTCATTAACATTTTTATTTTTTGTCGAGGTGAATGTTGTGGGAATTGACCACCCCGCTGATTGTTATTGTGACATATTTTTGTTACCCCTTAGATTCAAATTTTAACATTTTGTTTGCAATCGCAGCAGAACCAGAAAATATCCATTTGACCTTGGCTAATATTATAAAAGAACGGACGCACCAAGTGCGTTATGTAAGTGAATTTTCATAAAAATGTTTATAATAGCAAATGCGAGCAGACATCAATCTTATTACCGGTAGAGTCTATGTAGTAGAAACTGTGTATCATATTTTATCAAAATTACTTATAGTTTGAAAATGTACAAAAATTTTCCGAAAATAAACTTAAATGTTGGTTTCCTAGCCAACAGACCTTAGGTTAATAGCAAATTGAGTTATTTTAATTTGAAGGATTTAATGAAAATTCGCTACTAAAACGCACTTACTGCGTCGAGATTTTTTTCTTACGAACATGTATCATATTTAGATTTAAAAAAAATTGCAAAAATGAATCGACAAATTTGTTCTATGTAAATTAGCTAAAAATTACAGACAGTTAAACCATAAACTTTACTAAACCTACAGCGAAAGCATCAACTTAACTAAACCGACAGCCAAAGCTTCAGAGAAAGGATCTATTTGAAATGCATTTTCTGTAAATGTTTTAGTAAAATGAAGGGCAATGACGGTTGAAGCTAAAACTTAAGGGTTCGCAGAACACTCTTCTTGCAACATTTCCTTTTCACAATCCGTCTTTGTTTCACGTTCTTTGCCTAACTTGCGAATTTTGACGTTTCAAATCGCGACTTTGACGTTTTAAGGAAAACTCCAATTTTTTTTAACGCCCTAACTTTCTTATCGTTAAACTTAGAGACCTAAATTTTAGTACATGGTTCGCTCTTTATAATACAAACACGTGTACCCAATTTAGTTGCCCTTACTTTGTTATTTCCGGAGATATAAATTCTTTTAGAAAGAAAATACAACATTTTCCGGGAAAACATGTGCCGATTCACCTGAGTAATGAACTTATCCAAGCCACTTGCAAAAGGAAAGTACTCACAAAATATAATCATAATCGGCTCATTATTCTACTAACAGACAGACGTACAGTCTGACAGATCGACAGACTGACAGACAAAATAACTTTGTTTCAGAATACAGTTTTCTATATGTTTTAAGATTTTAGGCCGTTTTAGCAAAAAAAAAAATCGAAACTTTTTGCAATAATATTCTCTCCCTACACATTCAACCCCTAATTTAATTACAGCACAGAATACTAGATGTTTGATGAAATTGAAGGTTTTTTAAGTAACAAACCCCAAACCGTTATATTACTCGAGTTTTAACGAAAAAAATGTCAATTTTCACAAAATAACCCCCCATTCATCCCCTACCTCCTGGAGCGATTTTACCCAAAGCCAACAAAGACAATCCGAACCGTTCGTTTGTCAGGTGCTAACTGTATACCGAATTTGTAGACGATATCTCAATTCGTTCTAAAGTTATCGTAGTCTAGTCGACAGGTTGGAAAAAGTGGGGTTAGGTGGAAAAAGGTCGAAAGTTAATGAAACTTTGGGATGTTGTTCAGAGGTGGTTAGTTAACATTTTCTCAACTTTTGGCCTCGAGGACCCTGTGCGAAAAAAAATTTTTCGACCTTTCTCCGGTTTTTCCTTAATAACTTTTTGCCCTTACACACTACGGCAAAAACATCAAAAACCTTTTTGTAGAGCGTTAAATTTGATACTATTTTGACCATTCAAACATGTTTGTATATTAAATAGTTACCGAGATATGGCGCTTATAAATTTTTTTAAAATCAAAATTCGCTAAAAAATGCCGAAGAATGCAGAATTCCACCTTATTTCTTCTGTTATACCCGAATTATTGTGAAATGTTGTTGTCATTATGATTTCTGGTTACAACCGCCAACAAATTTTCAAGAAAGCCGATTTACATTTGACTTTTTCGACGAAAAGTAATTTAAAACATTTGTTGGGTAATACGAAAGATAAAGAGAAAGTCACTGAAATGTCGGGTATTTATGAGATTAGTTGCAAAGATTGCAATCTTAAATACGTGGGTCAAACTAGGAGAAACATAGCCACCAGATTTCGTGAACATTTACGATATGATACGTTGGAAAAATCGTGTGTGGCACAACATATATGGGATAATAATCACCACATTGACCAAAAAAATTTGAAACTTGTCAAAAATGTTAGACATCAAACTATGCTTGATTCATTAGAAAGTATTTTTATATCAAGGTCGATTAAGAACAAAACTTCCTTGAATCGTGCGGCATCTTTAATTTCAAGCCCTTTATTTTCACTTTGCATTTTACCACTTAAACACTCCTAATTTGTCTGGTAGAATAATAAATCACTGTCAATAACACTGCCGGTCTATACATATACTAATCTCTACGCTTCTCGACTTAAAGACCCTTTCGTTTTCGGTGTATCTCTGAAGTCAATATAAATACTGTTTACGAAAAATTAAAATCAATAGAAATATATTTTTTATGTAGTATTTTAGTTGAATTATTTATCCTTTGTTAGAGTTAACAATGTGAGCCAAACACCCGGGTTTAGTTTTCTATATATAAAAAAAGATGAGCGGAGGGTATTTTGTTTATCTCGCCAGATGTGGTTGGCGGCTTTCTCTAATATCCACATAGTAAATTTCTAGATCAAAAGGGAACGTCCAGATTCCTTAAATAACTCGGTACCGTTCCTTTTAAGCCTATTATAT
The DNA here is from genome assembly GCA_964006375.1 of Tillus elongatus. Lineage (NCBI taxonomy): Eukaryota > Metazoa > Arthropoda > Insecta > Coleoptera > Cleridae > Tillus > Tillus elongatus. The sequence continues at coordinate 16,881,685 of OZ023268.1, read as the reverse complement.
ATTAGGTAAGGGCTCATAAATTTGTCGACCAGAAGATTAAAGCAGGTCTTCGACCTCGTAGTTTCACTACACAATAAACAAACGATGGGTCTTCGACGACAATTTAACTTCGGACTAGTTCGTTTACCTAGACGCGATATAAATACACGGTAGCTAGTAGTTTATTTAAAAAAATTTTCTTCCTCTGAAGATGTTGACATGGTCAACGAAACGATCGTAAGGTCTCTGAAATATGTGTTGTGGTGATTTGGATTCTCCAAGTGTACTTATACAAACATGTCTGAATAGTCAAATTAGTAGGAAATTTAACGCTCTACAAAAAAGTTTGAGATGTTTTTGCCGCAGTATGTAAGGGAAAAAGTTATTAAGAAAAAACCGGAGAAAGGTCGAAAATTACACATAGGGTCCTCGAGGTCCAAAAGTTGAAAAAATGTTAATTAACCACCTCTCAACAACATCCCAAAGTTTCATTAACTTCCGACTTTTTTCTATCTGAAACTACCTATCGACTGAACTATCCTGGCTACAAACAGACAGACATAGAGACCGACAAACCGACAGACTGTCAGACAAAAAAAATGTTCGTTTCCAAATCATGTTTTCCATATCTTTTGACCCTTTTTACAATGTTTAAGCGAAAACAAAATTTTTAATTTTTGTCGCCGATGCGATACTTCCACACGTCGTGACGATGCGGAAGTAAAACGCACCTTGTGTATAAATAAAAAAAATAAATGTCATTGATGCCTTTATACGAACATGAAGAATACACTATATTTTAAATTTTCTGCTGCCTGAAGATGCTGTAAGAGACGAAACCGGTACATTTTGAAGCCAGAGAAAAAGTCTTTACCACTATATTTAGTTGTAGTGGTGCTGAGTAAATGTATGCAAACAAAATCCAGTGTTTATTATTAATATTAAAATTAGATAACTATTATTTGCGTTATTACTTTCTTCTGAAGTTTATTACATATATCTATTGTAAAAACCAGTAATTTTAATTATATTAGATCATGAATCCAAGTCTCAATTTTGTTTATTTTATCATATAATGGATGTCGTATTCAATGGCCTGCACGAATCTTTTTGTAGAATTTTGTTGTTGCGATCTTTCAACCATATTTCATTGTCGTATAAAACGTTAAGAAAAATCCCTTAATATCATTTCCGTTTATCCTTTGTTAAATACTTTAAAAGGAAAACAAGCTTTCCTTGGCTAACCTTATAAAATAATGGAATTATACACTGACTGTTAAAAGTTTTGCACCACCGTAGATACTGGTTATTTCCAGAAAGTTGTTTTTTCTTAGTCGTTAGCTTGACTAAATTAGTTATTAGATCAACTAACAGTAGCTGTTTTGTTTTTGAGGAATTTCTTTTTATAATTTTATTAAAATAAAGTTATTTTAATAAGGTTTTGTACTAATATAAAGACGCAGGTGTGGAATCTATCTTCTCTGGCATTCAGAGTGCTTGTTTTTTTCTCTGTAAAAATTTTTTTGCACAATAAATATGGAGATCAATTAATTTCTTAAGATAGATATAGGGAAGTAGTATACAAAAATAATCGGAAAGCAACAGCGAAGACATAGTTGGGTTACGGATTGAACCGCCTCCAGAATTCATTAAAAGTCGACTTTTCGGCTCCTGTTTTGGAGCCATTTTCAAGAGGTAATGGAAATATGTAAGGACATAAACTCTAAGGCCTCAATCTGCCTACTGATTAGAGCGGTGGACAAAGGTGGGTTGGGTTGTTGTAGCTCGATTACGGGGCCTCAATCTGCCTACAATATTTTAGTGTGTTCAACCCTAGGCCTAAGACAGATGAGGCCTTAGAGTTAATATCCTTACATATTTCCTTGACCTCTTGAAAAATGATCAAAAACAGTAGCCGAAACGTCGACTATTAATAAATTCTGGACGCGGTTCAACCCGAGGACCAAGTATGTGTCACATTAAAGACCGCGGGAATCTTTCCTATATATATATATATATATATATATATATATATATATATATATATATATATATATATATATATATATATATATAATCGTCAAACATTTAACGACGCAAGAAACGGCTATGTCCGCATTCTTTCTGAGGCAAAAAGCTCGTTTAATAACCACATCAAAAATAAAGTCCTCTCGAGCTCCAACGGCAGCAAACCCTTCTGGACTCTTGCTAAATCTATTGAGAATAATTTCTGTAAGAGCACGTTCCCACCTCTTGTTTCAGGGGATGAAATTGTTTCTACGCCCTTGGCAAGGCTGAACTTTTTGCCTCGTTGTTCGCCGGTAATTCTACTCTCAACCCACCTCCAAATCTTCAACCACCAACAGTACCCAGTGTTGCGCACAAAATTACGGATATCATTTTCAAAACTAAAAAGGTACGAAAGATGCCCACTTCTCTTAATACCAGGACAGCATCTGGCCTTGACGAGATCCCTGCAATTGTTCTCGAAAAATTCGCACCAGAACTTGCTCCTGTCCTGACTCGTCTGTTTCAGACATTTTACAATAGAGACCTATTTCCTAGTAAGTGAAAAACTGCTCGAGTACAACCTGTCCCCAAGAAAGGATCCAAAGCACTTCCTCGAAACTACAGGCCTAATTCTCTGAGTTCTCGTTGTCTCTAAAGTGATGGAACAGTATATAAACAGCGAATTACTAAAATTTCTTTAAAAACACAGTCTAATCCACGACAGGCAGTATGGATTCCGTCAGCGCAGATCAACTGCCGACCTCCTTTCCTTTGTCACCCATTCTTGGAACAAGTCTATGGAACTACAGGGTGAATCCCAGATTGTCGCTCTAGATATCCAAAGTATTCGACCAGGTTTGGCACGCAGCGCTGCTTAATAAGCTTCCGGCCTATGGCCTACCACAAAAACTCTGTACCTGAACAGCAAATTTTTTCTCCAACCGGAGCATTTCTGTTGTCGTGGATGGCCATTCCTCTAAACTGTATCCAATTAATGCGGGAGTCCCGCAACGTTCAGCTTTAGCCCCTACTTTGTTTCTTCTCCACACCAATGACATCCTCTCTAGCACAACCAACCCAGTTCACAGTTACGCGGACGACAACACCCTCCACTCAAATATTAATATTCTAAGCCTGTCTCTTTAGCCCAATTAGATGAGGATCGCAGACTCATGGAGGGTTCTGTCTCCGTGGATCTCCAAAAAATATTAGACTGGGGAAGTAGATTCAACTCCACCAAATCTCAGTCTTGCTTTCTATCTCATAAGATAGATACACCAGCCCTACACCCATCACAATGAACAACCAAGTTATTCAAAATAATGAGTCCTTTTCACTTGTTGGCGTTTCTGTAGATCTAAATCTCAATTGGCACCAACATGTCACATCAATTGCTGAAGCGGCTGCTAAGCAATTAGGTTTCATCTTCCGGGCTCGCAAATACTTTTCACCAGCTAACGTCTATACCTTATATACTTCACAAATAAGGCCAAACCTCAAATACTGCTCCAACATCTGAGGTGCCGCTGCCGCTTCTACACTGGCTATCCTGCACTCCATTCAGAAGAGAGCTACACATCTCATCAGTGACCCTACCCTCACCCAAGGGCTGCCATCCCTTGCCCACCGACATGCCGTTGGTGACCTCTCTCTCTCTCTCTCTCTCTCTCTCGTTTATATATATCTGCACGGGCACTGCTCAGAGGAGCTTTCTTTCATAGTTACTCGACCTGCTGCCCTCAACAGATCTACCAGGGGAACAGAGTGAATACACCCTTTTACTGTCCAGGTCACCAGACATAGAACATCTTGTCATGCCCGCACTTTTGTCCCGAGGACTACCAAGTTGTGGAATTCCTTGCCGGCACATGTTTTTCCTTCTCCTCCGAACCTCCAAACCTACAAGTCCAGAATTAACAAGTTGCCTCTTTCCTCCTTGTCGAAATATATAAATTTATACACACACACACACAAATATATATATATATATATATATATATATATATATATATATATATATATATATATATATATATATATATATATATATATTCACTGAAAATCTCGCCGAATCTGTTAGGAGGACAGAGAAAAGTTTCAGAATGGATGAGACGGTTTGTTGCTGTTTTATTGAGATAATTTTGTTGTTGTTGAGCCTTTGAAATAAAGTAAGTAGCACACAAAATACACTTCTTAGAGGGGTGAGTGCTCCAAACGTAAGAAGCTTCTGTAAGTTCAAAAGTTATGATGGAAGAGCGGAAAAACTTTATTCCATTTCAACGCCCTCTATCTCCGAAACTATGCAATTTAGAAACAAAAGTTTATTTGATGAATGCACATTATTTTAACCTGTTCTTTCGACTTCTGGAGTTATCAAGATTAAACCTGAATTACCCTGTATACAGGCTGACGCATTTCTACGGCAAAGCTCAATATATCCGTTACTGTACAAGATACGAGAAAAATTGTACACGCTAATTATAGGCTGTCTTTAGCTGCATCTTATAACATTATTTTTACAATCACAGGCTGGCTCATAAGTCGTTTGGGGTCACAAATTTTCCTTTTTATTCGACCACCCCTTATATCACTGCATATCTGTAGGAAAAAAAACTTCATAGCGTTCATCGTTTTCAAGTTATTTCTACTGTTTTGCAACTTTTCACATTCTGCGCACTTATTAAAAACTATGATACGGCGTTTTTCCCAACAGATAGCAGAGTCCCATAAAAGTGACGCAGTCAAAGAGGTCTTTGTTTATATTATTCGTCGAAAAAATCGAAATGGCGTATACAGGGCGCTTTCAAATAATGACTGAATAAAAAAATCAAACTTCCGTAACTAAATTGTTTCAAATGGAACAGCCTGTATTTTGTGATTCAGAAGTAAAGTGTATAATAAAATATGTTTAATAAGTGATTGTAACAAAAATGGTTTCGGATTTTCGTGAAAAAATTTTTCGTAAATTTTCATGCAAACATTTTTTTGGGGAGTTTCGTCGAAAAGCTTTTTGGGGGTAAATAACTTGAAGAGGTTTGTTGGCTAGGAAAATCGTACCAGTTTTTTCGGGAACATTGTAAGTTCATTTTCGGAAATTCTTCTCTTTTTCAAGCAATAAAGTTATTTTGATGAAATATGGTATATTGTTTCTTCTATACAGTGTGTAAAAGCCAAATGGAATAAATTCATTATTTCGGTTACTGTACATTCGTATAAAAAATCCCAAAACACGTCAAATTTAAATCATAAATTGACATTTTTCAACGTGAAAATGCGGTCCCTACCTTCAACTCCCTTCGAATGACAGGTACAACCCCAAATTTTTTAAAGGGGAAGTATAGGCTTGTGATATCTCACTTGAAAGGTCTGTTCATTCTCTATTCAAAAATGTTATCGTTTTCAAATTTATTGAAACGATTAGGATAGAATAAAATAAAATCATGTGGTTACCGAAATTTGCTACAATACAACAAAAAACTAAAATGGAATGCAAAATGTAATAAAATGTAAAACACTAAAAAGAACTATTAATGTCAATGAAGTAGATGTTCAAAATGTTCACCGCGAACTTCTTGGCAACACCCTAATCTTAAATAAAACAGCCTTCTAACATTATTGAACATAACAGGCGTGATCGACATAATCGCAAGCGTTATTCGTCCTTTTGAGTCATTTGAATCAAAAGGTTTAGTTTTGTACACAATGATCTTCATATATCCTCATAAAAAGAAATCTAATAAGGTAAGATCAGGTGATCGCACTGGCCATTCAATCGATCCTCGCCTCCCTATCCACCGATTGGGAAATGTTGCATCGAGGTACTGCCGGACATTGAGTTGGTAATGTGGTGGTGCTCCATCCTGTTGAAACCATATCGTATTCACTAGAACTTGAGGGTTTCCTGAATCAGGATCTAAATTTGCCAAAGTTGGAATGACATCATTTTAAAGTAGTGCCAAATAATTATCGCCATTCAAATTACCCTCAATGAAAAAGGGACCAATGATATGGTTTTCAACAATGCCTTCCCAAACATTAACCTGCTGAGGGTATTGCGTGTGTTCTTCTCTTTTCCATTGACGATTTGTCGTTGCCCAGTAGCGACAATTTTTCCGATTAGCATGACCGTTCAGTGAAAAAGTGCACTCATCAGAAAACATAACGTCTTTTAATTGGATAATATTGTTATCCAACATGTCCATCATTCGCTCACAAAAATAAGTTCTCCTATTATAATCGTCTTCCATAAGCTCCTGAGTAGGTATCATTTCATAGGGATGCATTTTCTTTTCTTTTAATATGTGAACTATCGATGCATGGCTAACATTAAATGTAGTGGATGCCTGTCTAGCCGATGTATGTGGGTTTTCCACAAATTCAAGCATCACATCTAATTCGATTACATGCATTGGCTGCTTTTTTATCTGCCTTACATGATCAAACTCGCAAAACTGCTTCTCTGTTTTACTAATTGTTCCTTGGGATATAGGCGGTAAATGAGGAAATTCCTCATGAAATAGGCGAGTTACTTCATGTTGTATTCTGGTTTTATCTTCGTAACCAATCATTTGTATAACTGTTATTTTATGCATTTCCGTTAATATAACCATTTTTCAGAATTGAGGTTAACGAAATTCAAACTAGAATTATAATACTCACAATTTAAATGACAACTTATAATTACAAACCACTTTGCTTAGGAGTTTTAAACAAACTAACATTGCCTCGGAAACTCTTTAATGTATTTTTAATGGATACAATGCAAAAAACACATTACTATGGTTTTTGCTTACTTTCTTATCTTCAAGACCTAAACGGGAAATAAGTTTTGAGCAGACTTATTACAATATTGTAATAATTTTTGAGTATTTTATAGCGATATTCGGTAACCCCATGATTTTATTTTTTTTCTATCTTAATTGTTGCAATAAACTTGAAAACAATAACATTTTTGAATAGAGAATGAACAGACCTTTCAAACGACATATCACAGGCCTATATTTCCCCTTTACAAATTGGGGGTTGAAGGTAGGGATCGCATTTTCACGTTGAAAAATGTAAATTTATAATTTAAATTTGACGTGTTTCGGGATTTTCTATAATAAAGTACAGTAACCGAAATAATGAATTTATTCGATTTGGCTTTTACACAATGTATAGGTTACACGAGTAACCAAATTTGATGTCTGCTTTCATCAAAAAATACATATTTTCTATGAAAAACGTTTTAATGAAATTTTACTACCATAAGTCACTTGCTGCGTCCAGGTTTTCATAAATTATTCAACTAACAAAATTTTATAAAAACTCATTCCTATGAAAATTCGCTACCATAACGCGGTTCCTGCGTCTGAACTTTTTTAGAGTAAATTGTTATTACAATGCATCATGTTTTGAATTCTTTAACAACAGGGACCACAGGCTTTTAACCTAAAACTTTTGTGAACGAGTGTACTTCCATAAAAGCTTTTCCTAGACTCCAGATTAAAATCATTGTTGATTGTTCTGTATTTAGCCATGATAATGGCCCTAAGAGCACCGAGAAAGACGTCAGCAGCTGTATTTTTGTGGTGTGCATTCACAAATTCGTGCCCCCGCTTTTAGGTCTCGTCTTGTTTGTTTTGTTTATTGGATGTAAAGAAGTTATTGAAGTGAATCAGTTATAACGAGGGGGAGGAAATACGTTTACTGCTAACCGAAATACCTGTTGATGACTATAAAATTTCCACTAAAGGTGTCAATGTTTGGCTAAATTTTAAAGAGATTTTTCATGAATTTAACCTTTAACCGCTACCATAAGTAAAGCTTACAGTAACACTACCATCGGTATGAGATACCGCTATATATCTATACCGATAAATGTCGTGTATTATATATTTATTTATTTTTAATGATAAAGCTCTTCAGTTTAGAACATTGTTTATTGGTTTTTTTCAAAAGTAATATAAAATATAACTAAAAAGACCTCATAAGCTAAAAATTTCTATATAAGCAAAAAATTAACTGATATTATAATTTTTCTCTGTTCTTTACACAAGTATTGCATTTTTTTCTATGTTCTAAACAAATGGGGTTTTCACATTCCCTACAAACAAAAAAAAGTATTTCTCTTTAACTGATAGAAACACAACAAGCATGTTTTATTAGTTTCAAGTCGCCCATCATTTGGATCTTTTTCCTCGCGGGCATCGGTTATTGACAACACACATTCCATACGATTTCTCAGGTCTCTGGGTAACCTAGGGTTTTAGCTGTATCTACGTTGCATATATGGAGTGGTGACCTGACCTGACTTTCCACACAGCCAGCACCGACCCGGCCTCATCGAGATTGGTACTTAGGTTCCCTTGGTGTCGTCTGTTCCCCGACCACGCTGGAACTTTAACAAAGCTAACTGGCTCGCCTTCGCCACTAGGCTTGAAAAATGCCTCAGATTTATCCCACCAACGGGCGCAAACTACAAACGATTTGTAGGCTTGGTAACAAGCACAGCCAAGAAGACCATCCCTAGAGGCTACCGAAAGGAATATATCCCTGGCTGGAGTAATACAGGCGAAACCCTATACCAAGAGTGTCTTGAGAGTGGTGACCAGGAAGTGGTAGACGAGCTCCTACATAGTCTGGACGCTGCACGCACACTAAAGTGGTCCGAAACAGTTGAGGCTATGGACTTCAAACAATCCAGCAGGAAGGCATGGTCTTTCCTACGTAAACTGGGGAGTGGTAGTGTGCCGATCCGTGACAACCCTGTCGTAACCCCAAATGTTGTTGCCTCACATATTGTCGCTATTTCTAGGGCTCTCAGAGACCGAGAACACACTACCCAAGTTAAGAGGGAGTTCAAGCCGCTGAAAGCCGTCACCGATTTACAGTCCGATTACTCTCGGCACTTCACCCATGAGGACATTACAAAGGCACTGGAGGATGTTAGCCATGTAAGGTTACGGGATTCGATGGTATACACCCGGAGTTTTTAATAAATCTAGGAAAAAACGCCCGTGACTGGTTGACTAGGGCCCTCATTGACGTTATAAATACAGGAATTATCCCTCGCTTATTGCAAGAAATAATAGCGATTCTAAAACAAGGAGAGTCAAACGACAGGCCTGAGAGATATCGTCCCATCGCGCTCCTAAGTGCTACTTACAAACTATTAGAACGGCTTTTGTACAACGGAATAAGACCAAAGATCCTAGAAAGCATACCAGTCGAGCAGGCTGGGTTCAGACCGGGGCGAAGCTGTACCGACCAGGTCCTGTCACTTACAACCCATATAGAGGCCGGGTACCAGATGCAGCTAAAAATATCTGTCGCATTCATAGATCTAACTGCGGCATATGACGCTGTTTGGAAACAAGGACTGCTCTACAAACCCCTTCGTCAAATACCCTGCAAAACAACTGCGGGACTAATTGATAACATGTTGAGCAATAGATTGTTCCGTGTCGTCATGGGAAATGCTTTGAGCGATTGGAAGAAACTTAATAACGGTCTGCCTCAGGGCTCGGTTCTGGCTCCACTCCTGTTCAACTGTTATCTCGCCGATATGCCCACTTCAAGATCCAGAACATTTGGCTATGCTGATGACTGGGCAATAGCAACCAGAAACAAATCAATGGAATAAACGGAGGAAACGCTAACTGACGATTTGGACACCCTAGGGAAATACTTCAGCAACTGGAGACTCCAACCTATTGCAGTCATGACGTAGGTGGCCTGCTTTCACCTAAACAACCGCATGGCCAATAAAGAACTCAACGTGTACTTCGGTGACAGGCTGCTTCACCATAACCGATATCCTAAATACTTAGGAGATAGTTTTAAGGCGACAAATTATAAAATTTTCAATATATTTTTTCTGATATTTCTTGACCTTTTTGCGTCAATAAAACATAACCGTTGTATGTAATAATCAATGGGTTTTGTTGAACACACAAAATACTTTGTTCCTGTGCTGTCCTCTAATCACCAGTAGCAGCCAAAATGTTTTTCTTTACACGCCTATAACTTTTTTTTTTGTTTTAACTTAGAGACCTGAGTTTTGGCATGTAGGGTAAGTTCGATAGTAGATATGCCAAATTTGGTTGTCATAGCTCCGTTATTTTCGGAGAAATAAAAATTTTGCGAAAGAAAATCAATTATTTTCCCGAAAAAACTGAGCCGATTTTCCTGGCTAACGAACTTATCCAAGCCACTTGCAAAAGGAAGGCATGCGCCAAATTTAATCAAAATCGGACTATTATTTTTTGAGTTATCGGTGTGATACATACATATATATATATATATATATATATATATATATATATATATATATATATATATATATATATACATATATACATATATACATATATATATATATATATATATATATATATATATATATATATATATATATATATATATATATATATATATATATATATATATATATAGTGTGTCCATGGATTGAGTGTGGGTAAGGTATAAGTGACAAAAAAATTTCGAATTAGAATCTGATATTATGGGAATCGCCCCTGCTTTGTCTTAAACTGAGATGTTGAGAAAATGAACAAAATCAATTAACATACAGGCTGGTCTATAACTGATGTAATGAAATGTATTAAGAGTAAACTACCTTCGTTTATGAAGATACCGCAAAAAGTTCAGACAGGATTTCAATTTTCAAACAGATCAGCCTACTATGATTTTTTTTTTCGCTGCGGCTTTATTTAAATGACGTTCGACGGCTTCTGTGATTAGGTGTACTTTGAAAAATACTTGAAACTGTAGTAAAAAAGTCTTTACCATAATTAAACCTGGGGTAGGTTTGCTTTCATCTCAACCAATAAAAAAGTAAAGTAAACGCACAATTGGACATTCGAAGCAATACTTGGCGAGTTGCATGCCTACTTGAGCTCTGCCTTGTTGTTCGTTTCCCGGGATACTACTTATTTGGAAAATTGAAACGTCAATTTTATTTGTCACGAACGGCAAGCTTCTGTATTTAAAAATGTTAACAACAGAACAAAAAGTGTTAATTGTGCAGTGCTATGGTTTGGGTGAAGAACATTCTTATCAGGGAGTGATAAGAAAAATCCTTGAACGCTGGCCAAATTATTCGGTTGCCGCCACTGGTGTAACAAAAGTTGTTACGAAATTCATGCGTACTGGGAGTGTTTTAAATGTTAAGAAGACAAAATACGACCTAAATGAAGAAGACAATGCTGCAGCTGCATTAGGTATGGATTCTGTTAGGCGTTTTCCGAAATCTTCATTAAGAAGAAGGGCATTAGAAATTGTCAATATTAGCAAATTGCATTTGCAACAAATTTATCGTACCAACAAGGTGAAACCTTTCAAAGCAAAACTTATACACACTTTGGAAGAAAATGACGAGTTAAAATGATTTGATTTTTGTTTATGGTACGGCGAGCAATATCTACAAAATCACAATTTTGGCAGAAGTATTATTTTTTCGGACGAATCCAATTTCACCACTAATGGGGTGGTAAATTCCCAAAATGCACGGCATTGGTCTATGGAGAATCCAAATTAAGTTAATTGCAGAAGACAATGCCATAAAAAGTAAATGTGTGGTGTGCTGTTTCTTACACTGGGATAATTGGGCCATATATTTTTGAGTGGAATATGAACCAGTATAGTTATCTGGAAATGCTGGAAAATATACTTTAAGACCATTTGCATAACATGTCACTAGAAGACAGACAAACAGCATACTTTCAGCATGACATCCATCCAGCACATACAACAGGATTCGTTCGAGAATGGTTAGATCGCGAATTTCCTGGGCGGTGGATTGGTCGATATGGGCCAATACCTTGGCCTCCAAGAAGTCCCGATCTCACCTTAATGGACTTTTATTTATGGGGCTATCTCAAACAGAAAGTCTAAGCGGGTCCATTAAACAACGATCTTGATTTGTTGAAACTGAGGTTGAGAGAGGCAATTGACGGTATTCCAATTCAACATATTCAAAATGCCTACAAAGCATTTACTAAACGGGCTGAGTCATGTGTATCGGTTGGTGGCAGGACATTTGAATAATTTCTTTATTTTTCGTTGTTCGTTTTGAGATTTGTTAGCAATAAGCGTTTTGTATTTAATAAATTATTATTTAACATTGCATGGTTACTTACTTTCCGCACCTGCGTTCAGAAAACCGCAGGTAAAAAGCTCCATGTTAATAGGGAAAAAATGTTAGTAATTTACTTGAAAATTCAAAGTAGGCTGATCTGGCTGAAAATTGAGAGCCTACCATAAATTTTAATTCTAAACAAGTTTTTTTAATAACTTGTTGCGGTATCTTCATAAACGAAGGTAGTTTACTCCTAACACATTTAATTAAATCAGTTCTAAACCACCCTGTATATTAATTGATTTTCTTCATTTCCTCAAAATCTTAGTTTAAGACAAAGCAGGAGCGATTCCCAGAATATCATAATCTAATTCGATTTTTGTTGTTGTCACTTATACCTTACCCACACTCAATCCGTGGACACACTGTATATATATATATATATATATATATATATATATATATATATATATATATATATATATATATATATATATAATCTGGAGTGTAGATGATAGATGATATCTATGAAAATTCGCTACCATAATGCACTTGCTGTGTCCAGGCTTTAGATGAGTTGCCTTATGAAAAATATACTTTTATACGTTCACAATTGTTCATTGATTTTTGTATACATACGAAGTCCAGCTTGTGAAATAAATTCAAATTGTATTTAATTATAGCACCAACCTTGTACATTATAATACTATTAAATGTTAATCACCACTTCTTTGAAAACATCTATACACAATTTCCAAGTGATTCATTTATTTGAATTAAGCATTAAATAGAATAATGATAAAACCATTTTATTTGTGGTATTTCAAAATCGGAAATGTATAAATATCTAGTTATAACGTTTTGCGTCTTATAAGGTACTAAATGCGACACTCGTTGCTGCTAATTAATTTACAAACAAGTGCGTTATGGTAGTGAATTTTCATAGAAATTATCTGGCACAAAATATTTTATTATAACTTTTTTTTCTTATAACATAGATATCTAAATTTTGGTGTATAGTTTACTTTTTATATCGTAAACCTACCTACCAAATTTGGTTATCATAGATTTTTTTTTTTTTAAGAAAAAATTTTTTTTCAAATGAAAACTCAAAATTTTTCCAGAAAACCTCGTCCGATTTTTCTGACTAACGAACTTATTAAAGCCATTTACAAAAGGAAGGTACATGCCAAATTATATCAAAATCTGCCTATTATTCTTTGAGATAAAAATTTTTTTCGAATTAAAACTCAAAATTTTCCCGGAAAACCTCGTCCGATTTTCCTTACTAACAAACTTGTCAAAGCCATTTACAAAAGGAAGGTACATGCCAAATTTTATTAAAATCGGCTTATTACTTTTTGAGATAAGAATTTTTTTCAAATGAAAACTCAAAAATTTCCCGGAAAACCTCATCCAATTTTCCTGAATAACGAACTTGTCAAAGTTATTTACAAAAGGAAGGTACATGCCAAATTATATCAAAATCTGCCCATTATTCTTTGAGATAAAAATTTTTTTCGAATGAAAACTCAAAATTTTCCCGGAAAACCTCGTCCGATTTTTCTGACTAACAAACTTGTCAAAGCCATTTACAAAAGGAAGGTACATGCCAAATTTTATTAAAATCGGCTTATTACTTTTTGAGATAAGAATTTTTTTCGAATGAAAACTCAAAATTTTCCCGGAAAACCTCATTCGATTTTCCTGACTAACGAACTTATCCAAGCCATTTACAAAATAAAGGTACGTGCCAAATTTTATTAAAATCGGCTTATTACTTTTTGAGATAAGAATTTTTTTCGAATGAAAACTCAAAATTTTCCCGGAAAACCTCATCCGATTTTCCTGACTAACGAACTTATCCAAGCCATTTACAAAAGAAAGGTACATGCCAAATTTAATCAAAATCGGCCTATTATTTTTTGAGTTATCGGTGTGATACATATATATATATATATATATATATATATATATATATATATATATATATATATATATATATATATATATATATATATATATATATATATATATAAATATATATATATATATATATATATATATATATATATATATATATATATATATATATATATATATATATATATATATATATATATATATAAACATATAAAAATTGAAACTGACCCCGGATATGGGTTCTAGGGGTCCTAGATCGCGCTCATTTGCAAAAATTTTTTCAAAATTCAAAAGTCGGGATCTCCCCATTAGTGAATTTTTTCTACGAAAATTCACTAAAAGAGTAAGTTTTTAATTATACTTATGTGTCTTATTAGTTTAAATTGTTTGGCTTGTTCTTAATCGTTATTGTGACAGTGTAAAGTGTGTGAGTAATAATAACAAATTCTTACGTCCAAATTGTCAATACGTGCAGATTTTACTTCAAACTGGTGAAGTTTCACACTGGCGTTCCTACTAAGTTATGGTTCGTTGCTACGGTCAACGCTAACCAAATACCAATATACACATGTCTTTGTCTTATCAACATCATAAAAGTCTGGACGCAGCAAGTGCGGTATGAAAGTGAATTGTCATAAAAGTGTTTTTAATAGCAAATGCGAGCAGGGATCAGTCTGATTATCGGTATAGCCTATGTAGTAGAAACAATGTACTATATTTTATCAAAATTACTTATTGTTTGAAAATCTACAAAGATTTTCCGAAACTAAACTTAAATGTTGGTTACCTAGCCAACAAACCTGACGTTAATAGCAAATTAAGTTACGAAATTGAAAGGATTTAATGAAAATTCGCTACCAAAACTCACTTATTGCGTCTAGATTTTTTTCCAACAAACATGCATCATATTTCGATAAAAAATGCAAAAATGCATCAACGAATTTGTTCTACGAAAATTAGCTAAAAATTATATATATATATATATATATATATATATATATATATATATATATATATATATATATATATATATATATATATATATATATATATATATATAAACATATAAAAATTGAAACTGACCCGGGATATGTGTTGTTCTAGGGATCCTAGTTCGCGCTCATTTGCAATTTTTTCACAAGTCGGGATCTCCCCATTAGTGAATTTTTTCTACGAAAATTCACTAATACTGATCTTATTTGTGTGATGTAATGAAAAATTGTATTTATTTCTCGTGTAGTGTCGATGGATTTCCTCAAATGTTTTTAGTGAATTATTAAAATAATCAGGCATACTACCAACTTTATTTTATGTATGAATACCCAATACCTGAATCTCAACAATTCGTTTAACTCTTAGCCATCCTAGTGTTTTTAACATATCATCTATTTTTGGTTACTTATCTGCAATCAAAATCATTCTCATTGCTATATTTTGAAGTACCTGGAACCTGTGTATTTCAGTTATATTTACACCATAGAGAATTGTGCCAGCATAAAGAAATTGTGTAATTATGGAATTATAGACTTATATACACTTATTTTTGACTGTACAGTTAGGTATTTCTTGCAGAGGAAAAACTTAAAAGCTTATAACTTTTTTTCGTTTTAACGTAGAGATTCAAATTATTGTGCGTAGTTTTCTTTTTATGATATAAATCCTTGTAAACAATATGGTTGCCCTAACTTTGTTATTTCCGGAGATATAAAAATTTTCTAAAAGAAAACGCAAAATTTTCCGGGAATAACTAGTCGGATTTTTGTGGATAACGAACTTATCCAAGCCACTTGCGAAAGGAAGGTACCCGCCAAGTTTTACAAAATCGGTCCATTAATTTTTGAGTTAGCGGTGTGACACATAAATATATAAACATATATATATATATATATATATATATATATATATATATATATATATATATATATATATATATATATATATATAAACATATAAAGTTTGAAACCGACCTCGGATTTGGGTTCCAGGTGTCCTAAATAGCGCTCATTTGAAGAAATATTTTCAAAACTCAAAAGTGGCGATCTCCTCAGTAGTGATTTTTTTAAAAGAAAATTCACTAAAATGTATTTACTTGCAAGTATTAGTCACCACATAGGTATTACTTCCACATCGTCAATACCTGTGGAAGTACGGCATGGGCGACAAAAATTTCAAAAACTTTTTTTCGCTTAAACGTCGTAAAAAGTGTCAAAACATAAAGAAAACATGATTTGGGAACGAAATTTTTTTGTGTCGGTCGGTCTGTATGTCTACCTGTTTGTAGCCGCGATAACTTTAGAACGAATCGAGATATCGTCTTTAAATTCGTCATACAGTTAGACCCGATAAACAAACGGTTCGGATTGCTTTTGGGTACAATCGCTCCAGGGGATAGGGGATGAACGGGGTTGCTTTGGTGAAAATTGACATTTTTTCATTAAAACACGAGTAAGATAACGTTTAAGGGTTAGTGTATTAGAAAACTTTCAGTTTCATAAAACATCTGGTATTCTGTGCTGAAATTTAATTAGGGGTTGAATGTGTGGGGATGAAATATCGGTGACAGAAATTTATAATTATTATTTTTGCTAAAACGGCATAAAAAGTCTCAAAACATATAGAAAACTGTATTATGGACTGACAATTTCTTTGCCTGAGGGTTTTTTTTTGCTAAAATGGCGTAAAAAGTCTCAAAACATATAGAAAACTCTATTCTGGACCGACAATTGCTTTGTCTGAGGGTCTGTCGGACGCTCGGTTGGTTTGTCGTCCTGTACGTCTGTCTGTTAGTAGCCACGATAACTTTCGAACAAATTGAGATATCATCTTCAAATTTGGTATCTAGTTAGCACGCGGCCAAGGAACGCTTCGAATTGTTTTTGGGTAAGATCGCAGGTAGTAGGGGATAAATGAGGAGTGATTTGGTGAACGTTGAAATTATTTTCGTTAAAACTCGAGTAATTTAACGTTTGAGAATCTTATGGCTACAGGAATACGAGTATTATCTTTGTGATCAAGTCTTAGACCTTAAATTTATTTAATGAGAATGTCTTCTGGAGGAGAGTAGATTATGACAGCTATGTGGAAGTTATGCTTCAATTTGCAGTACTATCACTTCCACATCGTCACAAAGTGTAGTATCGCATCGCCGACAAAAATTTCAAATTGTTTTTCTTACTTAAACGTCGTAAAATGTATCAAAACATATAGAAAACATAATTTGGGAACGAATTTTTTTTTGTCTGTCGGTCTGTCGATCTGTCAGCCTGTCGGTCTGTCGGTCTGTCTCTTTGTAGCCACGATAACTTTAGAACGAATTCAGATATCGTCTTCAAATTTGGTATACAGTTAGCACTCCACCAACGAAATGGATTGTTTTTGGGTAAAATCGCTTCAGCGGGTAGGGGATGAATGGGGGAATATTTTTTTTTAGATGTAGCTCAAGACAACCTATAATTCAAGTATACATTTTTTTCGTATCTTGTATAATAACAGATATATTGAGCTTTATTATTTTTTTGCGAAAATTCGACAAAAATTATACACCATTAAACGATAAACTCTATAGCCAAGCTACTGCGAAAGCATCAGAGAAAGGGTCTATTTGAAATGAATGTTCTGGAAACATTTTAGTAAAATGAAGGACGATGACGGTTGAAGCTTCAGGGTTCGTAAAACATTCTTCTTAAGACATTTTCTTTCCTTAGCTCATATTAGTTTCAAGTTCTTTCCCTAAATATTACCAATTTTGACGTTTTCAATCTCGACTTTGACGTTTTGAGGAAATCCCAATTTTTTTTACTGCCTATAACTTTTTGTCTTTATCCCACAGAGCTAAATTTTGGTAGCTGACTTACCTATAACGATATAAACTCGCGTAACAAATTTGGTTGTCCTTACTTTGTTAGCTCCGGAGATATAATTTTTTTTCGAAAGAAAACATAACATTTGCTAGGAAAACCTCTGCGGATTTTCCTGGCTAACGAACTTATCCAAGCCACTTGCAAAAGGAAAGTATTTCCCAAATTAATCAAAATCGGCCCATTATTTTTTGACTTGTCGGTGTGATATATATATATATATATATATATATATATATATATATATATATATATATATATATATATATATATATATATATATATATATATATATATAATGAAACTAACCCCGGATATGTGTTCTGTTGGGCCTAATTAGCGCTCATTTGAAGAAATTTTTTCAAAATTCAAGAATCGGGATCTCCTTATTAGTTAATTTTTTTAAAGAAAATTCACTAAAAAGGATATGTTTTTTGTGCGGGTATCTTTGATTTCAGAAATATCCTACATTTGTGCCCACAGACAAAATCAGCTGAAAATGTACTAAAAACAACTCGAAGTTACCTACAAGTAGGGAATTTTCCTACATAGTAACATCACTGGAATAAAGTACGTTTAAAGGTCTTTTGAGCCATCACCACTACAAATGCGTCTTGTATGTAATAAAACACAAAACACCATAACGAACTAATATCATCACAATATCGTATATTAACATTAAAGTTGTATACTACCGGTAACCACGGAAGCTGGTGTTCACAAGTTAATACTTCCTGTCTAGTAAATCATTTACCCAGACAAAGGGGATTCACTCGGTTACTTTTTTCTCGACCACTTACTGCACCGAACATGTGTTGCCAGCAACAAAAATTAAATACTGAGACTGCTCTACCGGAGGAAATCCCCTATAAAACTACATGGGTATTAGTGGAATAGAATAACAAAGTTTGTATTTATGAAGTTTTTGCGCTGGATGTAGAGAGCGTCTACCTAAGAACATACATACTTATTTATTTAAATTTGTGCTTGGAGTTTTACCATGAGATTACGTCAAAACTAACTCGTACCATAGTTACATTGAAAATCTAGTGCGGCTGATGTAAAGTTCTACTTGAAAGTAAATTGTTTAACTTTAAAACAAAAATGGCATAAAACAGACCTTCATATAGCCTTTCTCGCCTCATAAATTAATTTACCATTTAACTCTAGAAGTTTTAATACCCGATACAAAGAACGTGTTTCTGTATTTAGAAATAAGGACCCAAATATTCATTTGCATAACATATTATTGAAACTCAACATAGACTCAGTAAATAACTGCACAGAGCCATACATTTTTGTAATCAAAAGCGCAAACTTCCTTTTTTCTGCAGCTTAAGAGATAAATAAACTAAAAAAATCATTTATATTAATTAAATTTATCAAATATTAAACAGAATATGCATAACCTATTGTTACTTCAGCTAGAACACCTTGATATAAGGAGAAAACTGTTGTTGTGGATCCAAAACTTTTTCACTGGCAGAAGCATCTCAGTACGCGTGGGCTCATCATCCTCCAGATCAGTAGTGGTGTGCCCCAGGGATCTTTTCCTGATCCTGCCCTGCTCCTGGTCTATACACAAATATGCAGATAACTGCAAAATATTTTGCTGCCTTTGGTTCAGTCAGTCTTCAAACCTAGCTGGACAGATTTCCCCTTCTCATCCATCTGACAGAAAATGTCTGATATAAGAAATGTATCACATTTGAACAACAATGTGCTAGACGGCAATCGTGTAAGAAAATTACATTGCGATTGTAAGGAATGTATTTTCTAGCCCTGGTTATAATGTCATCTTATTATGAAAACACTCTGTACATGTTTAACATACACGTTGTTAGGTGAATACGTTTTACTAGTCAGAGTATTCCCATTAGATCTAAAGTGTCAAGCAATGAGCGTTTAAAAGTTGTTTACTTAAAGATAGACGTGCGGGGTGTGTGTGGTTATAATGCAGCCCTCTTAGACTCAAGGGCCTCGCACTTTTCATTTTATATTCCCATTAGCATCGGTTGAAGTAAACCATACCTACGCATTCGTGCGTTAGCCATGACATGAGCTGCATTAAAATATGCTCGATATTAGTGAAATTTACAGTGCACGTTATATATACCTTTATTCAGGTGAGTCCTCTTACATAATGCATTTTGTTTGTTTATTGTACAGCTATTCTTTGCCTAATTATAAATTGAGAAATAATTTCAATAAGTATATGATTATTGGTGGTTTAGGTAATCATTTAATAAATAGCTTTTATGAAATAATTTGAGAATTAGCTAAGTTTAAATTAGGTCTGCTTTAATAGGTGGCTAAGTTATAAGTTGAGAAGTAATTATCTGATTGAAATAAACGGGCTTTATTAAATAATTTGATAATTAGCTAAGTTTAAAATGAGTTATTTATACGAGGTTAAGCCAATATTAATACATTAATAAATTGTTGAGTATGCCAGTAAACAAATAACGTAAAGTCTGTTTGTAAGTAAATTGATGATAGTTTGAAAGGTGTGCGGGACACTTTCGCTGTTTGTTCACCCAGTAGGGTATCATGCTGGTGGGCGTGGGCTTAGACCCAGGTTACGTAACAGCACCACGGTTGTTGCATTGATAGCCGAAATGGTAGCTAGACTGAGGTCGTTGCCTCATTGCACAGTTAGGACCAGTGTAGGCGTTGTATTTTCCGAAATGGTAGCTAGGCCGAGGTCGTTGCCTCATTGCACAGCCAGGACCAGAGTAGGCGTGGATATTGGAGAGGGACATAGCGTAGCTTCAACGTTGTGTCTAGTGCAGTTCTCAGTATTCACGGAGGCAACACAGTGGTTGCGTTTGAGAGCCGATATGGTGGCTAGACCGAGGCATCGTTGTCTCATTGCACAGTCAGGACCAGTGTAGGAGTGGATATTGGGGAGGGGAACATTGTTTGGCCGGGCCCTTTGTGTCCATTGCACGTCTCAGTATTCACTCTGGCTGTATGCGAACGCTCTAGGTGACGCAATTGCTGCCTCATTGCACTCCTGGAAGCCGGCGCGGACCCAGTGCCGGGTACAGCACCCAACTAAACACACAGGTTGAACTATTGTCTAAATATTATCTGAGTAACTATTGTTTAGATAATTGTCTGAAAAAATATTGTTTGGACAACTATCGTGTGAGTTACTAGTCGAGTAACTATTATCTCAGTAACTATTGTCTAAATATTATCTGAGTATCTATTGTTTAAGTAACTAATTGAGTAATTATTGTTTGAGAATCTATGATTTGAGCACTTAGAGACATTGTTGAGAAGTAGTTCTGAGGCACTGGTGTGAGTTGTTAAGAGTTTATAACGTTGCTCAGTGGGGCATTGAGTAGGAACTGCTGTTTATGTTGAAGTTGCTAAGTAGAGCGTTGTGTCAAAACTGCTCTTAAAGTTAGCTTGCTCAAAGGAGCTTTGAGTATAAATAGTTATTGATGTCGAGTCGCTCAGTGGAGCGTGTAATTGGTAAATGATTGATAAACTAATAATTGAATGCCCCTCGTATATATGTCAGATTGTGCTTTAGATGAGCAATGGTGTGTTCAGGTATATTTTTAATTACAGGTCTTCGCCATTATTCTGACAAGTAATAAACTTTTTGCCTTTTGCATGATTACTCTTAAGTAGATAACACAACTGCTAAGTAATATATCGACTGGTGATTGACTGTTGAGCTATGTAATTATGTTATGTGACCGTTAGTCAATTGTTATTATTATAATAGGTTACTTCTATTGTTTACTAGGAGGGTTGTAACCTTGTGTCATCGAAGGGTTGCGTTCACTATTATTCAATATATATGAAAAAAGTACCCCTTACACGATGAGTCGTTAGATGTACGTTTTCCAACAACAGTGGCAATTCCTTACTCAAAAAAAACAACGAGATAACGCTGCCCGTTAACTGGTGCATTAAAAATCTGGGTCTCAATCCTCTGTCCACTGAAAATACCACACCAAACGTTAACAGACCAACGGCTCTCATGTTGCACTTCATTCATCCAATGTGGATTTGTCTGCGACGAATAGTGCATATTGTGCCTATTCAGCCTACGGTCATTGTGAAATGTGGCCTGACCTGACCACAAAATTCTGTCAAGTACTCCGACATCTTTTTGCAGCATGTCTATCAACCAGTTACAAACGTTCACCACAATCGCGAGTTTCTAAACTCCTAAAAATAAGAGATTATTATTATAATAACATATTATTATTATTATTATTATTATTATTATTATTATTATTATTATTATTATTATTATTATTATTATTATTATTATTCGACTTAAGCCTGAAGGGCTTTCACACTCCCCCAAAGGGGAACATTCACTCATCCCAGGTATCTCAGATACCAAAGGGGCTGAGCTCAGATGGAGCCCTTTCCAAGTTATCAGGCCCTGAAGGACAACGCGACACATCCTCACTTCCCAGGAATCTCCGCAGGGCGGAGGCAGTTGCAAGTATTACCGCCTTCTGCATAATCTTATAAAGATGCTCTCCAAGGCCCAGCCGCTTAATATTCTCTCGAAGATTTTTAGGAAGCACACAAGTTGACGACATGACTATTGGAATAACTCGGATACTATCTACCCTCCACTGTCTCTTTACTTGTATCTCGTGGTCTCTGTACTTAATGATCTTCTCGTTGTACTTTATCTCTAGATTATTAGTATTCGGAATGGCTACATCAATCAACGTCACTTGGTTGCTGCATTTGTCCACTATTATTATATCTGGCTTGTTGCAGGCAACTCGTTGATATGTGAGCACGGCCCGATCCCAGTACACTCTGTATCCTGAGTCCTCTAGAACAGGCTCAGGAGTGTATCTATAGTAGGGCACCTTACTAAGATTTAAAAGTCCCAGTTTCAGAGCCAGTTCTTGATGAATTATCTTAGCAACTGCGTCGTGCCTCTGTTTATACTCTCTTGCAGCAAACGCTTGACATCCTCCGGTGACGTGCTGGATTGTTTCTGATGACTGAACCCAAATCTACATTTGTCATCTTGCACCGAATTATCTCCAACTATATACTTCAGGTAGTTTCTTGTTGAGATGACCTGATCTTGTATGGCAAGCAAAAAACCCGCTGTCTCTGGAAACATTTGTCCGGACACCAACCAGTAGTTCGACGCCAGTTTGTCAACATGTGCCTGGGAGGTATGATTCAGATGTAGCCCCACTTTCTTTTAATTGTAGAGGTGTTGATTCATCTGCCTCGCATATGGTACGGTGTAGTTCAGAAGTAAGCGCCTGCTGATGGAAATATGTACGCAGGTTCACTATCTGCTGGTCTAACTGTTTACCAGTATCCAACACTCGTCTTTCATCTTGGTGTCTATGTAGGGTTACTCGCTCGATAGCACTACGGGGGTGATCCTTTTTGGATTTTGTTAGGAGTGTTCGCATCTTCCGTTGTATATTTTCGATGTCCGTTTTACTCCGGTTCACAATCCCAAATGAGTATCTAAGTGCAGAACATGCAAATGTATTCAGAGCTTTAGTCAGGTTCTTGCTGTTAAGATGTGATCGCACCACCTGCTTTACTCGTTTCGTAAATTTATTTGCTAGGTCGTTCTTCATTACCGAGTGGTTTATTTTCCTCGCCTGCTGTAATCCGAGGTATTTATAACACTCTTCTATATACATCCAGGGAATTTGTTGGCCGTTCTGCATTTCATATACACTTGGTTGTATTTTCCCGCTGACTACACATAAGGTGCGATATTTGTCGAACCCAGACTGCATGTCAATATCTCTGGAAAACCCTTCCACGATTTTAAGGAGTTGTTCCAGTTGGTTCTTTGTGGAGGCCATCAGCTTAAGATCATCCATATACAGGAGATGATTTAACCTCATTTGCTCCCTAGCATTGCTTTTTATACTTAAGCGATATCTGGTGGAATTCAGGCGGTTTGATAGTGGATTCAATGCGAGGCAGAACCACAATGGGCTTAGCGAGTAGCCTTGAAATATGCCTCTTCTAATTGGTATCGTGTTGGTTACGATGTTATCACCCGTTTGTACCCGTAACTAAATCTTTGTACTCCAGGTAGACATTGTGTGTTCAAGGAACCTCAGGATGTATGTTTCGATCTTACAGATCTTCAGCAAATTTATAAGCCACTCGTGTGCAACTGAATCAAATGCCTTTTTGTATCCACGTAGGCAGCAAAGATATTTCTTCGTCCATTGTAAGCTTGATTGCACACAACCGAATCAATTATTAGCTGTTCTTTGCATCCCATAGATCCTTTGGCACACCCTTTTTGCTGACTCGCAATTATGTTGTTTCGTTCGCAGTGCGCATATATGCGTTTCTCAAGGCAGGATGTGATCAACATATATAGGGTCGGAAGACATGTTATTGGTGGGTATCCGCCGGGGTCTGCAGAAAAATGCTGGTCGTTTGGCAGAAGATACGTGTCTCCTTGTGTGAAAAACAATGGCATCTTCTTTGGGTCAAGTATAACATCATTTATTAATACCGCCAATAGATGATGTGTACACCCAAATTTCTTCAGCTAAAAGTTTTGGACGCCATCAGGCGCAGGTGCCTTCCAATTATGAAGCTCTTTAATAACCTCGTAGACTTCATCTGTCGTAAACGGCTCATAATGCACCTGTTCATAACTCTGACAAGCTCGCTGTTCTACGTTAACCCAGCTGGCGCCAATATTGCAGGAGGCTATTGTGGCTAGTTGGCTTTGCCAGAACTCTTCAATTTGTTGCTTATTTGGAAAATTATTGGTGGCTGCCTTCGTAGCTAAATCAAACTGACGGTAAAAATTCCTTTCAGAGCGTTCAAATTTTGTATTATCGCACTTCCTATTGTTGCTCGCTTTATATCTCATTAACCGTTCTGCATGTACAGAAAACTTTTGTTTTAAGGTATCCAAACATTTTTGTGCGGTGTGGTTGACTGGATCTTGTGCTGAGTGTTGTCTAACTCGGCCTATTATTTCTTCTACTCGTTTCTGCAATTTTCTCGTCTGTACTCTCCCGATGTATTACGCCAGTTGTCCAATTGCTTTTCGAAGTCTTTTCACTCTACTTATCAACCTTTTTTCCCACTGGGGCACTCTTTGACGCGTGTCTCTGTGATTGGACCTTCGATCAGAAATCTTATTGCCTAAAGTTTTAATTGCTGCAGTTGCTGCACAGTAAATCCGTTTATTATTATTATTATTATTATTATTATTATTATTATTATTATTATTATTATTATTATTATTATTATTATTATTATTATTATTATTATTATTATTATTACCACATCCCTAGTTAGGATATTTTTAAACTTACGATGAGAATCTCTTAATAGGTCCGAGGCCTTAGAGCAGACTAAAAGAGTGAGCTAACGAACAATAATAATAATAATAATAATAATAATAATAATAAATAATTAGCAACTACTAAAACATTTCTAAGAATGGGGTGTTTCGTCCAAAATTTCATAAGAGTAAAGCATTATTAGGGAACAAAGAGATTTGTGTGTTATCACTTTACAATAAATGTTCGAAATTTGCAACGTTTACTTCGAGGCATATTTGAGATAAGAAATAATTATCAGTCAGTTTATCAGGTTGCCTAGCAGATGGAAATTTTTAAACGTCATCCTCCGACACTAAACTTAATGGTTGTACTGTAAAGTACGTTTGTCACTTGTATTTTAATAAAAGAGAGTATTTTCCACAATAATAGCACACTTCAATTACTCATACGATGACTTTTTGTTTTTAATTATTTTTTACGGGGAGTGTAATTGAAAGGTTAGCAGAACATGTCGTGTGTTTGCAGAGAGATTTCCAGATAGACATAGACCAACTCCTGACATGATCCGAAGACTATTGAAAAATTGTTTTAAGAATGGAACGTTTCGTTTAGAAGGTAATAAAAATAAACCGCTATTGGACAATGAAGAGACACAAATAAATGCTTTGGCATTTTTTACTGCTTATCCGCATGCGTCAATCAGATACTGCAATAGAAATTTGCATCTTTCAAGAGAAACTATTCACAGAATTCTAAAAATTAACAAATGGACACCATTTTCTTTTACTTTAATACACCATTTAGAACCTGGGGATTTTTCCTGGCGTGTAGAGTTCTGCGAATGGTATCTTTTGACAACTCAAGAAGATGGAAATTTCTCAAGAAAAATTATATGGTGCGAAGAGTCAAAATTTTCAAAGAGGGGCATGTTCAATCGTCACAACAGTCACTATTGGT
The DNA here is from genome assembly GCA_964006375.1 of Tillus elongatus. NCBI lineage: Eukaryota > Metazoa > Arthropoda > Insecta > Coleoptera > Cleridae > Tillus > Tillus elongatus. Next base: position 16,855,589 of record OZ023268.1, on the reverse strand, counting down.
CGGACGAAAATCCTCATATTACTAGAGAACCAAATTTCCAGGGCTGTTGGTGTTTCAATATATTTTGCTCTGTAAAATACAATAGAATTTTTGCCCTTAACATTTATGATAACTTAACAGGTTGGTACCAATACTATTAAGCAATACTGAATTTCATTTGCATATTAGTATATTATGTTATTAAAATATTTATTAGACTCACTGAAACTAAATTTGAAAATATGACCCTTTTATTCATATCAGTAATAATTGTAACATTAAAAAAAGGCAAGAACGAATTCTAAACGTGCAGTATTCACAGGTCCTGGATATTGTCGCATTCTGCAGCAAGTAATAATACCAGCGCTGAACTCCTTGCATTAACACGAAGCTGCAGAAGTTTGGTATCAACAAGATGGAGCTCCACCACACAACTTACAGATAGTAAGCGACCTACTCCAAAAAAACATTTGAAGACAGATGGATAGCTAACGGTGGTTCTCATCGTTGGCCGGCCCGCTCACCAGACTTGACTCCACTAGATATTCGTTCAGTGCTCCGACACGCAGCAGCAAGTCGTTACTGTTTCTCCTCGCGTGATACACCGTCAAGTTAATACAGAAAATGGCAGATACGGCCGTTCAATCTTCTCCAGCCGCAGAAGCTCCGGCTAAAAGTGCGAAAGCGAAGAAGGAAAAGAAAGTGAAAAACCCCAAGGCGAAACCGTCGCATCCTCCGACCTCCGAGATGGTGGGCAAGGCGATCAAGGACTTGAAGGAACGCGGCGGTTCGTCGTTGCAGGCCATCAAGAAGTACATCGCCGCCAACTACAAGGTGGACGCAGACAAGCTGGCTCCGTTCATCAGGAAATACCTGAAATCGGCCGTCGCCTCCGGCTCTCTGGTACAGACGAGGGGCAAGGGAGCGTCCGGTTCCTTCAGACTGGCTTCGGGCTCCGTCCAGGTGGGAGGCGGCGACAAGAAACCAGCCGCCAAGAAGGTGAAGAGGGCCGTCGCCGGGGATAAACCTAAGGCGGCGGCGGCAGCCAAGAAACCCGCGACGAAACCGAAAAAGGCCCCTTCCAGCCCCAAGGCGAAGAAACCGGTAGGCGCCGGTGCCAGAAAGAAGCCCGCCTCCGCCGCGGCCAAACCCAAGTCGCCGTCCAAGGCGAAAAAAGCCAAAGCCGGTCCCACAAAGAAACCGAAGGCACCCAAACCGAAGACGGCCAAGAAGAAGGCGGCGGCTTCACCCAAGAAAAAGTAAACTACTCTGTACGGTCTCCTTGTCTCCGACATGTGAAAGTTGCGACGGGTGCGAGACGTTTAATGCAGAAGAAAAATCAAAAAAAAAAAAAAAAATTATTCGCCCGATGCGACTGATGGCGGTCCCCGTGTGGCCGCAGTTAAACCAACTGATATGTGCGTGCATTAAGATCAAACTTTACCAGGAACCACCTACTACAAAACAACGCAATGGAGCAAGATGACCTTTCTCGACCCACATGTACCATCATTAAAAGAGCCATCAAATGCCTCGAAGTGAACGGTGCAAATTTCGAACATTTATTGTGAAGTGATAACACACAAATCTCTTTGTTCCCCAATAATGCTTTCCCCTTATGAAATTTTCGACGAAACACTCAATTCTTAGAAAGTTTTTAGTAGTATTCTGATCATGCAACGAGTTGATCTGTGTTTATGTGGAAATCTCTTTGCAACCACACGACATCTTCTGGTAATAATTCGATTATACTCCTCGTAAATAAAAGTTACATTCAAAAGTCGTCGCATATTTTACTTATGTCGGAAGACGACGTTGGCAACCTGATAAACTGACTAATAATTATTTTATATCGCAAATAATGTTTGAATATCTTCAAATCGGTGAAACTTAGGTACAAGGAATGCTGATACCAATCGAAAGAACAATAAAAAGTACATAAAATAGCGTTATAAAATATAGGGTGCTCTATTTGAAATAAGAGAGTTATTAGGTTTTAAAGTTGTCACGATTGACCGGTCTATTTCGGACACCCTGTCTAACTTGTACTAGATTTAGTATATTCCAAATATCTTGTGGCATTTCAGAATTTGTATTTTGAAATTTCAACTCTTCAGGTTGAAAAATAAGAGAGATACAGGTGTGTAAATGTGACAATGTTTTCAAAGAAATTTTTGAAAAAGTCAAATATCTCGAAAATTGTTAAGAAAAATGACATGACATGTTTGTAAAACCTACCATAAAATTTGACAAGTAATCTAGATCCGTAATAAAAACCAGCATCTTCCATTTGAAATAAGAAAGTTGACGTCTACTTCCAGTATAACCGGAAGTCCCATACTAACGTCAATATTTTCATTGAACTGGAATTTTTGAGACCCACGTGCGTGAATTTTCAGAATTCAATTGTGAGCCGTACTCCAGAAACGAGTAATAGAAGGTCTACGTGGGACACCTGTATACAGGGTTTTTCACGATAGCCGTGCATTAGAAGTTTATAAAGTTCCCTGATATTATAAATTTTGAAATTTTGGCAGCGGTCACAATTCGTAATTGTCTTTTATTCTAAAATATTTTCAAGGACCACTTCCGGTTAGACCGGAAGTAGTCATCAACTTTGCTAATTTTAATAGAATGCCCTATTTTTTATTGCATATTCGAATTCTCCATAAAATTTTATGAAGATTTATATTAGGCTTTCCTATCCCTATATTCAACTGTTCCAGAGATATTGTGATTTTTTTACATTTTTCGGAACTTCTATCCTCATTTATAACACTTTGTATTTCACATGTTCTTAAAGATAAGAGCCTCGAATTTAAAATACTATAACTTCTAGGATGAAGCCTTCATATTACCTAACTAAAGTTTACCTGTATCATACAGAGTGTTTTAAATTTAAAGACCAACTTACACACATTCAATGTCGCAAAAGTCATTTTTTTCAAATGGTACACCCTGTATATTATTAAAAATTCGAGTTCTAAATTTAATTCTATACCGGTTTTATATATGGTTTCCTATACCTATCTCTTACGAGTAACTTGCTACTAGAGTTTTTAGGTAACAAACTCCTTTTATAGTGAATATACATTACCCTGCAAAATAAAGGCAGCTGTGGCTGCCAGAAAACATAATTTTCACAACACAGGAATTCTAAAGCGTCATTTATATTTTAAAGTTAATCTGAGTGTGTTTGTATTAGTCACGTTATAGAAATAATAATCAATAAAAATGCAGAATAGTGAAGAGTACTCTAATATGGATATTTTCAATTTATTTTATATTCATGAGGAATACAATCGGATTGTAAGCAGAACATGTAGGATGTTTAAAGAGAGGTATCCGACTCCATCGGCAATGACTAGAGGAACATTCGCAAAGATAGAGGAACGATTTAAATTGACTGGAAGTGTCAAAACTACACGACATGATCCAAAGCTAGTAACTGAAAATGAAGATAATGCGATAAAGGTTTTGGCTTATTTTCAACTTTACCCGTGTAGCTCTATTCCTGCAGCTACTCGAGCTTTGGAAACATCAAGTTCATCTGTGCATGGAATATTGAAATCTCATAAAATGCACCCATATTCAGAAGTAGTACTACAAGGACTTCGACCTGGTGACCATTTAAAAAGAGTGGAATTCTGCGAACACATGTTTCTGAATATTCAACAAGATGAGAACTTTCTCTCTAAAATTAAGTGTACCGACGAATCGAAATTTAGAAGGGAAGGAATTGTGAATAGGAGAAATAGTCATTTTTGGGCAAGTGAGAACCCTAATATATTTAGAGAACGACGTTTTCAAACAAATTCTAGTTTTAATGTGCTTTGCATCATTATGGACAATAAGGTCTCTTATGAAATTTACGAAGAAAATATAAACGGTGATAAGTATTTGGAACTATTAAGGGGATCTGTCCGTAATTTTCTGGCAAGGCTACCATTAGATATAAGTCAAAGCTGCTGGTATCACCTAGACGGCGCGCCTGCCCACTCCACTGGTGAAGTTTACTGGCACTTAACGCAATTATTTGAAGACAGATGGATTGGGCCCAACGGTCCTTGCAGATGGCCTCCCCGCTCTCCTGATTTAACGCCCGCCGATTTTTATCTCTGGGGGCATATAAAAAGTCAATTGTATGACACAACAGTGCAAAGTAGAGAGGATCTTTTAAATCGTGTAATTAGAGCTTTTAGAGATTTAGATCCAAATGAAATCAAAAGCGCTACTACGAATGAGATGAACCGTAGAATTTTGCAGTGCCTTGACCAAGATGGTGGTGACAAAGAACATTTATAGTGATCATAGCATTTAAATTTGAATTAACTATTTTTTTTTGGTCTTTGTTCAGTTTTTTGTTTATTGTTAATATTTTTTTATTATTATTTAAATAATTACATTAAATATTTTTAGGAAATCATATCACTTTTGTTATCTGACTAACAATCACAGCTGTATTTGTTGTCTAGTCTAACGTGTACTCTTTAGAAGAGGAGGTTGTTACATAAAAATGCTAATAACAAGCAACATATGGAAGATAGGTATAGAAAACTTATATCAAACCGGTGTAGAATTAAATTTAGAACTCGAATTTTTAATAATATACAGGGTGTCCTATTTGAAAAAAAAAAACTTTTGGCACGTTGAATATGTATAAGTTAGTAACTAAATTTAGAACACTCTGTATGACACAGGTAAACTTAAGACATATAATATAAAAGCTCCCTCCCAGAAGTTACTAAATTCTAAATTCGAGCATTTCATCTTTAAAAACATGTGAAATACAAACTATTAAAAATAAGGTGCAAAATCACCGAAATACAGAGAAATCACAATATATTTGGAACAGTTGGAGATAGGGATAGGAAAGCCTAATATAAATATTCACAAAATTTTATGGAGAATTCGAATATGCAATAAAAAACAGGGCATTCTATTTTAATTAGCAAAGTTGATGACTACTTCCGGTCTAACCGGAAGTGGTGTGACCTTGAAAATATTTTTAGAATAAAAGACAATTACGAATTGTGACCGCTGCCAAAATTTCAAAATTTAGGATATCAGGGAACTTCATAAACTTCTAATGCACGACTATCGTGAAAATCCCTGTATACAGTGAAGCGTTCCTGAGATATGGCCAACGACCATTCTTATTTGCCCACCCTGTACATTATACATACGCTTTGCTATGAGTGGATAAACAAAAATATAATAAAATAATTTAAAAATCGCGGTACGTATATTATCTGTTTGGTTATTTATGAAGGGAAGAAAGTGGGTATGGGGTAATGAAGATGTATTGTTTGTGGAATCAATGGCCGGGGAGACGGCGGTTTCGACTGAGAGGTTTTTATACGATACAATTCACGGTATTTATTTTTCATAAGACACGCACAAGGGGGCAAAAGAAAGGCGAACGGCAGCACGCAGAACATATTTCCTGTCCCATCGGCGGGAGGTGAAATAGGGGTGGCTTGTGAGGGAACCTGAATGATGGGAGGAACGCCTGCTCAAAGCTGTGGGGATTCAGGATTCCATCTAATGGCCGAGGACTGATGAAAGATGCCCCGGAGACTTTTACTCTATCGCGGTAAAACTCTCATTTCACCGGAGTGCTATTGCTGACCTTTAATTAAAAAAGAATCAGCCAAATGAGCTGATACGTCTCCTGATTCAATTATTTTAATTTAATAACGCTTTGAAATGTTATTATGAAGACGGAATTCAAGTATGTAATATGAACACTAAAACTAAGCAAAGTCTTATTTCATTTTTAGTTAATTAAAATCACAAAAGCATCTGGTAAAGAAAATTATAGCCGTGTAATGTTGAACATAGATGTTTAGACACATTACTTCTGTTTTTACAGCAACTGTGTTGATGACTCTCCTGATTAGTAGCCGTTAGACATATGACCTGAAGACTGTACTAACAATGCCAGAGAAAAATATAATGATACAATTTCACTCTAGTAAAAATAGATATCTATAGCAACGGACCAGAGTACAGTGAGAACGTGGCTAAATATAACGGATACTCAGTTTGTTCCGTGAAGAAATAAATTAATGGACACAAACCAAAGAAACTATTAGCGGATTCCACGACTTCCAGAAAAGATAAAGCAGACAAACATATATGTGTGTGTGTGTTTGTATGTGTGTGTGTGCGTATGAGAGAGAGAGGCGCGCGCGAGAGAGAGAGAGTTTTGAGCCTGGAGACAACTGTCTCATTAGCCACAGACTTTTGAAAAATGTAGAAAATTCCTATGTTAAAGTCATTGGGTAACCTGACATTGTCGCCAGCAGCTGTAACCGCCCTGAAAAATCCTCAGTGTGACCTAGTGTAACCGTTCAAGAGATTTTGAGGTGAAGGACCTATAAAAGACCGAGAGTATTTATTTTGTTGTTATTCGTGAGTGATATCTCGCGATTGACCTCAAGTGGATCCAAATCCGGACTATAGTGAGGTCACCATCACCTGCTAAACCCTAACCTAAATGTACCTATCTCTGAGATTTATTATTTACAAGATAAAGAACACTTTGTAAGGTTTGAAGATGTTAAGATAATCAAATACTTACTCGGCTTTTATGCTGTTCTGCCCAAAGTCCTCTATTTGTGAGATCTTCAAGTCAGAACACTGTTACTGGGATACTTACTTAATTTATAGAGATCTAGATAGTAGATATGAAGAATTTTCACTCATGTAGTCAACAGGATTGAGAAGTTTTAGGGAGGAATTGTTGTTCAATTAAATAGATATTAAAAAAAATGTAAATACTTAAATTTATTGATATAAATTGTTGTGGGAGCAAATTAGTTTAGTACTCCTGGTAAATTTAATATTAACATTGCATTTCACAGAAAAGAAAACAAATATTAACTATTACAAGAAAGACATTAACTATTGCATATAACAAGAATAGAAAAATGGATATTATGTTACAAGAAAGAAAGTAAATGTTGCATGTATACAAGAAAGGAATCAAATGTTGCATATGACAAGCACGAAAATGAACATTAATTGTTTTTCTCTCAAATCTACTGATGTTCTCAAATTCTTAATAGATTAGGTGAAATTCCAAGATATTGTCCTGGCCAGGTTAGGTTTTAATGCTATAAAGAAAAATCAAAATCCGAGAGAAGCTTACACCAGACAAAGTCAAATTGCTATTTACTAATTATATATGAAAAATTTAGAATATTTGAAGGTTAGGTAGTTCATAAACAAAACTGGGATTAATTTTAAATTACACAGTGATATTTCTGATTTTACATAACTGGCAAATATTAAGAGACAAATACAAAATACAGTTATTATAAATGACAATTTAAAACATTTGAAGATTTAGAAAATTTATGAACAGAGAATGTTACTTAATCAAAACATACAAAATTTTACTGTTTTACATTATTGACAAAATGGTGAAAGAAAAATATAAAATATATTTGTCATAGTCCGGCAATATCACTTTTAGTGTTAACTGAATCAAGGTTTAGTTTGCAAGTTGAGAAAAATTCTAAATGACGTATGAATGTTCGAAAATCACACATAGAAAACTCAAAACGACTTACTTGGGATGCTCGACCTCAAAGGGGGGCTCACCGTGATTTCTAGGGCCCCAATTCACCTGTTGGTTGGTTAGAGATGTTACACATGGGCTATCAGTGACCACCATAGGCTCTTAGTTTCTCCCAAGAGAAAAGTCAGGAAGTGGTAAAAGACACTTTCTTAGGTGTCGACCAGACGAATTGTTACGTACCATATGTTATGAGAAGGGATGGTAAACCTGCAGTTGAAACCTACTGCTCTTGAAATGATATCGCAGTCAGGTAATTTAACTGAAACTTCTGCGGCCAGAATATACCTGAAGGTATGCGGAATTTACTGACATTAAAGGGTCATTTGCTTCAGAGATCGGAAACCAAGGTTTATGCACTCGAGATTACGTTAGAAACTTTGACTGTACCGGGAAAACAAAGGTTCACTGTTTAACTCACGTTTTCTCCAAAACGAGCTATTAGTTTCTAATTAAATCGAGATCAAGTCACTTGCAGCACCCAGAGACAGTTATATTAGCGATATTAGTTGTAAAAGATAGGATTTTAAACCCTTTTTGGCCGATAAAGAGCTCCGACAGTTCCAGCGATGTTGACTGTCTGCTTGCCGAAGCCCGACTCTCCCGACGCAAGCATGTACGTCGTGATCTCTGTGACTTTGGCGCCTTTTTCTCTGTGACCGTTGTAACTTGATCATCCATTTAAACCCATATGTGTGAGAAAGACAGATATCATCGAACTCCCCTTAATACTGAATGGACGCGGTCCGATTTTTCAACGGTCGTTGATTACGTCATGATGACATCAGTCTGGGATTTTACTTGAAGCTTCTAGAACGATCTCGATCTTTCTTACTAAGAAAATATTCTGTTTCTCGATATTTGAATTTCAACATACTTAAAAGGAACGCAGTACGGGCATTACGATAGTAAGATTTATTAGTGAATTTTCAATAGATAAGTTTAACACTAAAATTTGAATTTCTTTTCAGAGACAAAGTTACCTGCTATTATTTTAGCTTCTTGGGGTTTTCTTTATGTCAGTAAGGCAGTAATGATAGTGAATGAAACCACAATCGTTACATAGCATATAGGAAACCCCATCCTACAAGACCTGTGCTGTCATACAGAACAATAAAAATAGGTGCACACAGATAATACATATTATAATACCTATATCATTAATTATAGTTATAATAATAATTAACTTTAACATATCTGTCCCTAGTAGTAGTGGTAGCAGTGGTGAAGAGGCTAACGCCAGGCAAGTAGGCCGCAATGGGCCCTTTTTGTCAACCCCGGAAACCCAGCAACCGTGCTCTACTCTTCCTCGGTTCTGTCACCAAGCTGCCTCGACCTCGAAATGAAGGCCAAAGTCTTCCATTGGACGAAACTTACAGACTTGTACACTATAAGAATATTGACTACAGTTTCATTGAATAAATATATATGAACAGTAATAATTTAAGCACATTTACTAGAAGTTTAGGATTTAGTGGGACATTATAACAAGTGATCTAAAATTAAAATACTCTATAAACCTAAATTATTAATAATCATACAAATATAAAATCATATAAATTAATAATAACAAAATACACTAATTTTAACGAAAACAAAAGGCGCTCAACATTTAATCAAAAGTATAAACCTTAATGAGACATAAGAATATTAAACACAAAATTATTATACACAAATACTTATAACTAAGACAAAACACAAATTATAACCCCACAAAACTACAATAATTAGTGCCCATAAACGTGGCACTTTGAAAAAGCTCGACCATATATAAATATATAATTAACAACCATAATTATAATATATATATATATATATATATATATATATATATATATATATATATATATATATATATATATATATATATATATATAACATTTACATGTATACATTATCTACGTCTGCGACTTCTAGTGACCACCGTTCAACAAATCCCACAGTCAATGAAATCTCCAAAAGCCTGGAAGAAAAGAAATTTTGTGCTTCGAGTCTTAGACTCATCTCAAGCATTTAATTAAGTGTGGCATACTGGTTTACTTTATAAAATCAAAGCAGTACTACCCTAGCCATATTACCTGCTATTAAAATCGTATTTAAGTAAGATATACTTTGGAGTAAAATATAATTGGACCACTAGTGTGTGCGATAAAATCAGGAGTACCTCAAGGTAGTGTCTTGGGTCCTATTCGTTACTTAATATATAGCTATGATTTCCCATGTAAATACCTTACTACATTCCAAAACTCAACTTTCTATGTTTATGGAAAATTGAGTTCTGAAAATTTGAAACATTTAATGAAAATTCGCTACCATAACACACTTGTTGCGTCCCGAAATTTCTTTATGTTTATTTTTTGTAGGCATTTACAACCAACCTTTGTCACATATTAAGCAAATTTGCTGACAATAAGATTAGAAATGAAACAAAAATTACTTTAATTAATTAAATATTTCAACTTGTGAGTCAAATCAAAATGTGAAAATTTTTGTGTCGTAATTGATATCCGTGTTTTGGAAGAATTTTCTGGTTTAAGAGGAGAAGGTATTGTAAAATGAGAGCTGAACATTTAGACTGGTAGTGCAGCTGTTAGTGGCAGAAAGGAAATTCAAAATTATTGAATATAGAACAAAATAAAAAATGTGACAGCAGCAAAATTTGGCAGTTCCCTTTAGGCAAGTCAGAAATCAAAATTGTGTTTATTGCAAGCACAAGCATTAAGCTTATTTGTGAAACACATTGTAAAATTATGTACTAATAACTATATTAACACTAATACACACACACACACACACACACACACACACACACACACACACACACACATATATATATATATATATATATATATATATACAGGGTCGCTGATAAGTCTGGAAACGGTCGATTATCCGGGAAAATATACAAGCTGTCGAAAAAAGTTTTATACAAAAGTTTTTGGGTTCTTCAATGTCTACTAGGCGGTGATAATTTCATTTATACAGGGTTGGTCATACAGGCGTGCCACACCAATATTAATTTTTTTTAATGGAACACCCTATATATTATTCGATATTTCAATCCTTCTCTTAATTTTGAGCAACATTTATCAGAAGCATGATGTACATAAACTCAATCGTTTCCGGGTAAAAAAATAAATAAAAATAAACGCTATTGTTTTTAAAATCTATTGGATGAAGAACAAAAATAAATGAAAAGTAGAATATCTCTTGAAAACAATCTGTGAGTGTGAAAAGAACCGGTTGCGATGTTTTTAACATTCTTTGAAATCCTATTTTATAAGATGTTCAAAGTGTTCTCCATTGACCTCCTGACAATAATGAATTCGCTTAACAAAACATTGCACTGCATTTACAAGAGCGTTTTGAGGAATGTTATTAATTTCATGCACAATCCTTGCTTGCAACTCTTCAATATTCTGCGGTCTATTTTGGTAAATTAAATTTTTTACATGACCACACAAAAAAAAGTCAAGCGGCGTCATGTCGGGAGACCTAGCTGGCCATTCAATAGTTCCCCTGCGCCCTATCCATCTGCCAGGAAAGGTTTGATTCAGATATTCCCGTACCTCAATTCCAAAATGAGGGGGTGCCCCATCCTGCTGAAACCATATTTCTTCCGCTGGTAGATTTGGGTCGTTATTGTTCGGAAATAATCGACTAACGTCTGGAACAATTGATTCCTGCAAAAGTGTCAAATATCGAGCAGAGTTCAAATTACCGTGTATAAAATAAGGTCCTATGATATGTCCACCAATAATAGCACACCAAACATTTACTTTTTGCGGTCTTTGGGTGTGAATTTGTTCCATCCAATGTGGGTTTTCGTCTGACCAGTACCTACAGTTGTGTCGGTTGACTTGTCCATTCAAACAAAATGTAGATTCGTCGGAAAACAAAATGTGGTTGGCAAAGTTAAAATTTTGGCGTAACTTCTCCATAATAAGTTCACAGAACTCGATTCTGCGATCAAAATCGTCTTCACTAAGTTCTTGCAATAAATGAATTTTATATGGACGGAACTTTTCCCGCTTCGTAATCTTTTGAATTGAATATCGACTCATATTGTGATTTAAAGCCAATTGCTGTGCCGAAGTTTTCGGATTTTCCACCACATCCAATATTACATTCAAAGAATTTTCTTCATTTGTAACGGTTACTGGCCTTCCAGTTCTAGGTTTATCCTTGATACCGCCAGTTTCGTGAAAACGATGCAAAGTTTTCGAAACTGTGGATTTGGAGATCGATTCCCGCTCAGGATGCAACTCATTGAACATAATCACCACTTGAGCAAAACTTCGTGTTCTATCACCGTACCCTATCATCATTAAAATTTCGATACGTTCGGTTTCACTTAAACTTGCCATTTTGCACAAAAACTGTTGACACTAAATTACTAATGTTTCAAAACTGTTGACACTGAATGAATGTTTGACATTCGTTGTCCTGGAAACATTTTAAAACAAAAGAATAATACTGCGTTTCTTATGGGCATCTTATCTTATCTTGGGATTCCAAACAATGTTAAAAACATCGCAACCGGTTCTTTTCACACTCACAGATTGTTTTCAAGAGATATTCTACTTTTCATTTATTTTTGTTCTTCATCCAATAGATTTTAAAAACAGTAGCGTTTATTTTTATTTTTTACCCGGAAACGATTGAGTTTAGGTACATTATGCTTCTCATAAATGTTGCTCAAAATTAAGAGAAGGATTGAAATATCGAATAATATATAGGGTGTTCCATTAAAAAAAAATTAATATTGGTGTGCCACGCCTGTATGACCAACCCTGTATAAATGAAATTATCACCGCCTAGTAGACATTGAAGAACCCAAAAACTTTTGTATAAAACTTTTTTCGACACCTTGTATATTTTCCCGGATAATCGACCGTTTCCAGACTTATCAGCGACCCTGTATATATATGTATATATATTTATACGGGCCTTGAGTTCGGATTCCAGGGGCCCAAAATCGCGCTTATTTGAAGACATTATTTTTTTTGCAAAGTCTCACCATCGATACCCATCCAATAGCGAATTTTTTAAAATAAAAATTCGCTATAATATAATGTAACTAACCAAATTACTGATTGTTCCAAGACAATTGTTTCATTGTTTAATGTACAATTCTTTTGTTACAGATAACCAACATTACTAAGATGTGGATTGTTTATACAGCGATATTAGTTTTAGGAATCTCGAGGCTGGGTGAATCATATTCAAGTAAGTATCACCACTAAGTTATTTCAGTTATCGCAGGTATGCAAATAATGAGTTCTACTTTTATTAGATTTTATTTGAAAAACTCATAAATATTTCAATGGATCTGTAATGAGCACTGATAGGTACAATTTGGAGAACCCAATTCATCACAATACACTTTTCAGACCTGACGACTGTTTTGCTAATAAAGTTAGCGCCATCAGAGGGACGAAAAAACTGACTTTATTTAGTGAAACGATCGCCAGGTCTGAAAACTGTATCGTGATGAATTGGATTCTCCAAATTGTACTTACCGTAAATATTTCATGAAAATTAAACTCAAACTCCGTCAAGCATAGCGAAGAATCAAAATAAATATTTTTCTTTGAACGGTGAGGCACTTTGGCAGTACTTTTGCTAATGCAATCTATACCCATAATAAAATATAATAAAACAGACGTAGAGATTTGAACCCTGTCTTTACAGATTCCCAGCAAAAATATTGCTTTTTTATTTTTTATTTATTTCAACAACACACCACGAGGGCGTACAGCCTAAATACTATCGTACCATGGGTGTCGACAAGGAGGAAAGAGGCAATTTGTTAATGCTGGACTTGAAGGTTTGGAGGTTCAGAGGAGAAGGAAAAACATGCGCCGGCAAGGAATTCCACAAATTGGAAGTCATCGGGACAAAAGAGCGGGCATAACAAGATGTTCTATGTCTGGTGACCTGGACAGTAAAAGGGTGCATTCGCTCTGTTTCCCTGGTAGATCTGTTGGGGGCAGCAGGTGGGGGAACTATGGAGGAAAGCTCCTCTGAGCAGTGCCCGTGCAGATATCTATAAAAGAGAGAGAGGTCACCAACGGCACGTCGGTGGGCAAGGGATGGCAGCCTTTGGGTGATGGTAGGGTCACCGATGAGATGTATAGCTCTCTTCTGAATGGAGTCCAGGATAGCGAGTGTAGAAGCGGAAGCAGCACCCCAGACGTGGGAGCAGTATTAGAGGTTTGGTCTTATTTGTGAAGTATATAAGGTATAGAGATTAGCTGGTAAAAAGTATTTGCGAGCTCGGAAGAGAAAATCTAATTTCTTAGCAGCCGCTTCTGCAATTGATGTGACATGTTTTGATCCACGGAAATGCCAACAAGTGAAAAGGACTCATTAGTTTGAATAACTTGGTTGTTCATTGTGATGAGTCTAGGGCTGTTGTATCTCTTATGAGATAGAAAGCAAGACTGATATTTGGTGGGGTTGAATTGTAGAAGATTTCTACTTCTCCAGTCTAATATTTTTTGGAGGTCCACGGAGACAGAACCCTCCATGAGTCTGCGCTCCTCATCTAATTGGGCCAAAGAGACAGGCTTAAAATATTGTATATTTGAGTGGAGGGTGCTGTCGTCCGCGTAACTGTGAACTGGTTTGGATGTGCTAGAGAGGAGGTCATTGATGTGGAGAAGAAACAAAGTAGGGGTTAAAGCTGAACCTTGAGGAACTCCTGCATTAATTGGATATAGTTTAGAGGAATGTCTATCCACGGCAACAGAAATGCTCTGGTTTGAGAGGAAATTTGCTGTCCAGGTACAGAGTTTTGGTGGTAGGCCATAGGCCGGAAGTTTATTAAGCAGCGCTGCGTGCCAGACCTGGTCGAATGCTTTGGATATGTCTAGAGCGACAATCTGGGATTCACCGTGTAGTTCCATAGACTTGTTCCAAGAATATGTGACAAAGGAAAGGTCGGCAGTTGATCTGCGCTAACGGAATCCATACTGCGTGTCGTCGATTAGACTGTGTTTTTCAAGAAATTTTAGTAATTCGGTGTTTATATACTTTTCCATCACTTTAGAGACGACTGAAAGGCGAGAAATAGGCCTGTAGTTGCAAGGAAGCGTTTTGGATCCTTTCTTCGGAACGGGTTGTAATCGAGCAGCTTTCCAGTTACTAGGGAATATGCATCTATTGTAAGATGTCTGAAACAGACGAGTCAGGACAGGAGCAAGTTCTGATGCGCATTTTTTGAGAACAATTTCTGGGATCTTGTCAAGGCCAGAGGCTTTCCTGGTATTAAGAGAAGAGAGCATCTTTTGTACCTTTTTAATTTTGAAAATGATATCCGTCATTTTATGCGCGACATTGGGGACTGTTGGTGGTTGAACATTTGGAGGTGGGTTGAGAGTAGATTTGCCGGCGAACAACGACGCAAAAAGTTCAGCCTTTCCCAGGGCGGTAGAAACAATTTCATCCCCTGAGACAAGAGGTGGGAACGTGCTCTTGCAGAAATTATTCCCAATAGATTTAGCAATTGTCCAGAAGGGCTTGCTGCCCTTGGAGATTAAGAGGACTTTGTTTTTGATGTGGTTATTTAACGAGTTTTCTGCCTCAAAAAGAATGCGGACATAGCGGTTTCGTGCGTCGTTAAATGCTTGACGGTTTTCTTGACTGGGATTGTGTAGAAGCGTTTTGTCAGCTTTGACCTTTTCAATTCTGGCCTTGTCATAAGATTTAGAGAACCAGGGCTTTTGAGTGGCTGAAGAGGTTTTCTGTGTACGTGGAATAAATTACTCTATGCTAGCTTGAATAATTTCGGTGACGTTTTGTGAGATTTTAGAGGGGTCAGGATCAGAGAAGCAGACAGACGCCTATGGAAATGAGGAAAAGTAATGTCGCATTTCGTCCCAGTGCGCGGAGTTGTAGTGCCAACCGATACGTGGGTGTGATGACTGTGTGACCTCGGGTTGCATTGCGCAGGAAGCAGTGACCACGCCGTGGTTTGAGCAACCAAGGGGGGCGGTGATTGATGTCTTATAGCATTTAGGTTTTTTAGTAAGAAGGAGATCCAAGGGATTTGAGCTGTGTGTTGGGATGCGAGGAGAGTAAGTAGGTTGCTGAACCATATTGGCTAAATAATTGCTGACTGCAAAGGCCTCCGCTGCTCTCCCTTGTGGGTCGGTTTTTGAAGATCCTAGCCATTCCTTATTATGGACATTGAAGTCACCAAGAATAGTGACCTCTGAGAAGGATATTCAGAAATCAGATGGTCGGTTTTTCCAGAAAGGTAGTCAAAGAGCTGGACAAAGCTTCAGGCACCTCTTAGGTTTTAACTCAACTCAGCTGCCCACTGCGATAGGGTTTGCTTTAACGGCATTGTCATGACATAATCTGTCAAATTTCACCAATTTAAGGAAACTAGAATCAATGAAATCAATCGACCACTACTGCCGCGCTAAGACAAAATGTTCTAAGTGCGAAAAAATCACGTTCTTTCGTTACTGGTGTATATTTTTCGCTTACCTTGTATATAAACACACCTCCTCTATAGCGAATCTATTCTACGAAAATTCGCCAGGAAGACCGCTTCACGAAATTGAGGGTGTAGCTTCAATGAATCAGTAAATTATCCTGAACGAGTATTTACTGTTAGAACCGCAGAAGATAATAACCTCTAATTATGACGTATTTGTAATTGGAGGGTTGGAGGTACTGATGTTGACAATAGCAGGTAATGGGGCTTCCAGTGCAGTGTAGTAGGTCAAGTCTCTGCGACCAGGGAATGTAATATCAGTATCAAGTAACTGAACGCATACTGGAATATTCCTGTAGTGTCCGTCAAGGTCCCTGAGGTGTTATTTGTACAGTGTTGTATTGTGTACTGCATTACTGGATGAATTACCAGACTAATTGACCGACAAGAGATCGATACTAACACTGAATCTGCATCCTCTCCCCTCTATGCAACCCAAACTGGAGATAATAGAAAAGTCTGGACGCAGCGAATTTTTTTGAAATGAAAGCAGGCATCAAATTTGGTTACCAGTATAATCCAGTATAATCTAATTAGAAACAATAACGTACCATATTTCATTAAAATATCTTTCTTGTTTGATAAAGTACAAAAACTGCGTAACGAAACTCTTCAAGCTATTTCCCCGCCTGTCAAGATATAATTTTGCATTAAAGTTTTCTCACAAAAAGACAAAGAAAATTTATAAGTAATCCCTACATGATTCATGGTATGCGAATATAAATGTAAACATATCCAAAACTAAAGGCTGTATAAAAAATTTGAAGCAGACACTTCTGAAATACAAAATACAGGCTGTTCGATTTGAAAAAAAAAGAGTTACTGCGGTTTGAATTTTTCCAAATTCAATCATTATTTGAGAGCGCCCTGTATACGTCATTTCGATTTTTTCGACTGGCAGTATAAACGAAAACCTCTCTTCTGAACGTGTCATTTTCATGGGTCTCCAGACCATTGGAAAAAACGCCATATAATAATTTTTAATGTGCTAGAAATTGCTAATTCAAAAACTATGAACGCTTGCAAATTTTTTCCTCATAAACTTGTATTACAATTCGATGGAAAATGCAAAAATGCAAGAGAACATAAGATATATATATATATATATATATATATATATATATATATATATATATATATATATATATATATATATATATAAGAATATTAGTATTAGTGAATTTTTATTTTAAAAAATTCACTAATAGAGAGGTAACGATGGTGAGACGTCGCAAAATTGTTTTCAAAGGAGCGCGAACTAGGACCCCTAGAACCCATATCCGGGCTCAGTTTCAATTTCTATATGTTTATATATATATATATATATATATATATATATATATATATATATATATATATATATATATATATATATATATATATATATATATATATATATATATATATATATATATATATATATATATATATATATATATATATATATATATATATATATATATATATATATATATATATATATATATATATATATATATATTGAGCAATACATTCGTTAATATGAATTAACATCGTTTCACAAAACTGAACTCTTTTACAAGCATCTTCTGGATGCAGAGCTTGCAATAAAGTAAACTTAAATAATCTGCATTGGAATAATGATTTTCCATGTTAACTATGAACATTAGTACATTGACATTTATCGAATAACAAGTATGTAATGTAAATTGTTCATCATGGCACACTTGCCTTAACGTTGACGTTCAACCACATTATAAGGAAAAATTATGCTGTGTTATGTTTTTGAATGTCTCTAAATATCTGAAAAACTGTCCTTTCTAGCTCTAGGAAATACCCAGTATAGGTCGGAAAGTTATCAAAAAAGGAATGGGTTGAAACTGCAAGTTACTGTATGTCCCTTTTAAAATAAGACACTCATTGAAGGCAGAAGTAGTCAAAGGTTGGCGCCACCCCGCTGACCATTAATATTTTCAAATCAATTTTCAAAGAAAACTATAAGAGATAGGTATAAGGTAATGTATACTTAAAAGATAGGAAATTTAACGCTGAATCAGATGCTTAGGGACATACGGGTACCGTTCTATTGAAAAAAATCAAGTTATCTCTGATTAAAAATTTTCAAATTCAAATGTATGTTATAAATAACAGTTATCTTAAAATCGTATTGCGTTTATAACAGTATGTAGGAATTTTTACGCTCTATGGGATAGTGAAAACCGCATGTTTCTATCTTGTATGTCTTCAAAGATATCGAAATTTTTCTAAAGCGCTCCAATCGTAATTTTTTCTACAAAATGGCGAATAAACCCGAAACGGTACGAACTAGCCCAAATGTGTTGTCATCAAGTGGCCCTTAAATTGAACGTGTAATTCAAAAAGCTAATAATATACAGGGTGTTCTATTTAAAAAAACAAAGTTTGTGTCGACTTCCGGTATAACCGGAAGTGCAGGCTAATTGAAAATATTTTAGTTAGAAAGATCAGTATCAAAAACATGCGGATACCAATTTTCAGAATTTAAAGAAATGTAGTTCTCCAGAAACGTCTAATAGGCCACTCACCGTGAAGCAGCCTGTATATATATATATATATATATATATATATATATATATATATATATATATATATATATATATATATATATATATATATATATATATATATATACAGAGATCGCCTTACTGGCGAAGTTTTCGTTCTAGTAAAAAATTGTTAAAAAGGAAAGCGGCAGACCAGGAGGAGAGCTCTTGGAAAATATGGCCTAATTGAAGAAGTGAAGGAATTACAATATAATGAAAAGAAACAATGGCGGCTCGTCAGATGACGTATGTTTTTCGGTTAAGCTAAACTTTTTTATTCATAATCCACCATACTTTTATTTTTTTTCATTCTCTCAAATTCATTTGGTACAACCACATAAAAATGTCTTGTTAAATCGCGCTGCAGTTGATAATGTATTTTTATAGTAATTTATGGTACGATATAATTTGCAAGCCCGCCGCTGATCACCGAATTGAATGTATACATGCCCCACCGCATAGTGCTTACGTATTGCGGGCCACCGACTACTGTAGAGCGTCAAGCAACTGCGGACTGACTGAGCCAGATTCCTTTGTGGGCACGCGCACTGGTAGGTTGTTATTTATTAGGGCCACAAAAGTGATGAAGCCTTCTGAGCCTGCTTCAAAGCTTAGTTTCCATCGTTTGTTTAGATAGAGTTGGATCGTCAGAGGGGAATTTTTATTTTTACTATGTTTCCGTTAAATAATCTGGTATGTGTCGCAGTTACAGACTCTGAAAAGCTGGATTTTTTATAGTTCTTTTTGGTAAGTGGAACTGATTTGTTTATTTACACATATAAAAGAATAATTTCAAAATAATAAAATATTAGGCCTTGAATTTGAAAAAAAATGCTTGTAGCTCGTCCCTCTATAAACATATTTTCATAATACGCGCCGTATTATACAGGATGGCGCATCGAAAACGAAACAGACCGATTTGCGTCCAGATAATGTTTTTTAAGAAACGCTGAAACACTTCAATTTTAATATTGATGGGGACATGTTTTGACATAAAACTCAACTTTGTCACATCAACCCCTTAAGGGTGTTGATAACAACCCTTATATTTTAAATAGGGAACATGGGACGATTGTTACATCATTTGAAAGCTATTTCTTTTCTGAATTCAGCACACAAATTTTTTTGGAAGTTTTATCAACTCGTTTAAAAATTTTTCACAGTTGGAGTTGCAAGAACGTATTTTATTCATTGTGATAAGAAATGCACCGATTAGTCAATTTTTCCTTAAAAAAAAAACTAAAAAACAAAACCAAACGTTCAAAAATGTTTATTCAGTTAAGTAAGTGTTCAAATTGTTGACCACCAGCTTCCATACAAAAGTACAAATTTTGTTCAAAACGAGCTCTTACACTCTGGAGCATTTGTGGAGTTATTAGACGGGATTCTTCAACAATGCGTCGTCGTAATTCTTCCAATGACTCCGGTTCTGTTGCGTAAATTCTACTCTTTAAATGACCCCATAGAAAGAAGTCCAAAGGAGTTAAATACGGTGATCTAGGGGACCACTCAATAGCACCTCTACGCCCAATCCATTGTCCTGGAAACTCTCTGATCAAAAACTCCCTAACACGTTGTGAGAAATGGGGAGGAGCTCGATCTAGTTGAAACACTAATTGATTTTCTTGATAGCGATCATCATTTTCAACAATGTCAATTAGTAGAGGCTAAACGATATCTTCTAGTAACTCCAAATACGTTTCGCCACTGAAATTGCCATCAAGAAAAATTGGTCCGATTAAACGGTCTCCAAAAATGCTAGTCCAGACATTCAATTTCTGTATAGTTTGAGTGTGGACTTCGTGAAAATTTCTTGGATTATTATCTGCCCAATAACGACAATTATGACGATTGACTGTAGAGTTTAATAAAAACGTACACTCGTCTGAAAAACAGATATTGAACAGAAAGTTCCCGTTATCAGCTGTTCGTGCAGTCATAACTTCACAAAACTCCAGCCGTCGATCAAAATCATCTTCATTCAGTACAAGATGAATTTTATACCGGTGAAATTTATGATGCTTCAATATTCGCTGAATAGTTCTTCTTTTGATGTTTGAAACAGTGGCCAATTTTCTCGTGCTCAAAGTTGGGTCTGCAGCAATTTGTCCTAAAACTTCAATCTCAGTAGTCTCATTTCTAACCGGAAATTCACGTTCAGGATCCCGTTTTTTGTTGTCTACTGAACCACTTTTTCGAAACTTTGCAACTAACTCCAAAATGTATTTTCTGTTAACATGTATGTTCGGATGTCGTTCATTAAACAAATTTGCGGTACGGTTGGCACAGTCATCGTTTTTGAAAAAAAGAGTAATTATTTGAACTCTTTCTTCTGCAGAAGATACCATTGTGAAATTAATTTTCGGTAGTACTATCAAGTATCAAACCGACCGGTAAACTGAAATAATAAACCGCATTTCTCTCATTCCGATAAGAAATGTTCTGGTAGTCATTTTTTTGTTTACAAACCAACAAAACATTGACTATCAGCACATTTCTTATTGGAATGAATGAAATGCGTTTTTGCATTTTAAACTGTGAATAATATTTAAACGAGTTCATAAAACTTCAAAAAAAATTAGTGTGCCGAATTCATAAAAGAAATAGCTTTCAAATGATGTAACACTCGACCCATGTTCCCTATTTAAAATATAAGGGTTGTTATCACCACCCTTAAGGGGTTGATGTGACCAAGTTGAGTTTGATGTCAAAACATGTCCCCCTCAATATTAAAATGGACGTGTTTCAGCGTTTCTTAAAAAAAAATTCTCTCGACGCAAATCGGTCTGTTTCGTTTTCAATGCGCAACCCTATATTACCGTATGCGTGCGTGTACAGTATGTGTACAGTGTTCGCTCATCGAATATTCCTCGTCATTATTCCGAAAATTATCCCTTGTGAAAGTCTATATTTTTGTAGAAATGGATTTTTTATATAAATACTGAAGTGCTAGGAGAACGCGTGACTTTGAAAATTTAAAAAAAGTTCGTCTGCGGCGCAGAGGTGGGTCTTCGTCTCCCTGGACCCCCCAGGGTGCCGCGCGGATTGTGCTTCATCCTCTCCCAAAGTCACGAGCCGCCACTGAAAAGAACTGCTTGAGTCAGAAACTAATGGTTGCGACAACAAAGCCTTATCATCACTAGACTGTTATAACACTTGCTCTGTGGCTCTTTCAATTTGTAGCATTCGTGATTACAAACGTAAACATATAACAATGATATTAATAAAACTGTCAGTAACAATATTACCCAAAGGTCATACAATGTAATATTCGTATGTACCAACCACAGTAAAAACCGATTAAAAACTCCGTAGAAGGTAATTGTAAGGCTAGAGCAGACTAGATAATACCTATTATGGCATTAACATTCATAATATAATCCAGGAAGAATCTAGTTTGCATGTAAATTCGTACAGACTCGAGCAACATCTCTAGCAACAGCGGTAGAGCAGCGGGCAGAACATTTTGTGGCATAAAATTACCATGTAGTGAATGAATAAAACTTGTGGTGTTATTAGTTGAATTTACATGTCTAGAGTAAGTGGGGAATTATCATATAAACTGTTCAACGTGTCCCATACTTGGATATATGCAAGACCAGGCATACAGGGTGTCCCACGTAGACCTTCCATTAGCCGTTTCTGGAGTACGGCTCACAATTGAATTCTGAAAATTTACGCACGTGCGTTTCTAGAAATTTCCAGTTTACTGAAAATATTGACGTTAGTATTGGACTTCCGGTCACACCGGAAGTAGACGTCAACTTTCTTATTTCAAATGGATGATGATGTATTTTATTCCGGATCTAGATTGCTCGTCAAATTTTATGGTAGGTTTCACTAACATGTTATGTCATTTTTCTCAACCATTTTTGAGATATTTGACTTTTTTCAAAAATTTCTTAAAAAACATTGTCACATTCACACCTGTATCTCTCTTATTTTTCAACCTGTATCCCAAAAATGACACAATTATTTAAATGGAATTGGGTAGGTATATTGCCCCGGAAGGGACCTTCGTATCTAACAAAATTCCACGTCGTAGGTTTTAAGCGAATTAAGTTATTCAAATTTGAAACATTTAATAAAAATTCGCTACCATAACGCACTTGCTGCGTCCCGAATTTTTTCTATTTCTGATGATAAATTTTAAATAGCAATATATTAAATAGAGTGTTATTTTTGAAGCAATCGAAGAGTTGATTTTAGTTGATTCCCCTGGATTTTCGAATTTTCTTGAATATGTTTGTACTACAATTGTCGTCTCACATTGACAAAAACAGTATTTACCAAGAGTCGGATAATATTCTACATTTATTCCTCTTTTGTTTCAGAGTATGGAAGAACCTGTAAAGACATTGGTTGCCGATCTAGTGAAAAGTGTGTTATGAAAGAAGACCCTTGTTCGTATTATACCAGAGATAATGAGTGTGGACAGTAAGTTTTTATCATTAATTTTTTAAATTAGTTAATTATTTTATGCTGATTGTTCATACTAGCTTACTAAGTGAAGATTCGAATCTGCGATAAGCACCGATAAGTTCACTTGGAGAACCCAAATCACCACACCACATTTTATTGAATTTTCTTTAAAAAAATTCACTAATGAGGAGATCCCGACTTTTGAATTTTGAAAAAAAATCCCCAAATGAGCGCTAATTAAACCCCCAGAACACATATCCGGGGTCAGTTTCAATTTTTATATGTATATATATATATATATATATATATATATATATATATATATATATATATATATATATATATATATATATATATATATATATATATATATATATATATATATATGTATCACACCGATAACTCAAAAAATAATGGGCCGATTTTAACAAATTTGGTAAATACCTTCCTTTTGCAAATGGCTTGGATAAGTTCGTTATCCAGGAAAATCGGCGTTGGTTTTCTCGGAAAATTGTGGGTTTTCTTTCGAAAAAAATTTATAACTACGGAATTAACAAAGTAAGGACAACCAAATTTGGTACGTGGGTTTATATCCTTATAGGTAAATTACCTACCAAAATTTAGCTCTGTAGGTCAAAAGACAAAAAAGTTATAGGCATTTAAAGAAAAATAAATTGAGGTTTTCCTCAAAACGTCAAAGTTGCGATTTAAAACGTCAGAATTGGCAACATTTAGGCAAATAACTTGAATCTAATACGAGCTATGGAAATAAAATGTCTCAGGAAGAATGTTTTACAAACGCTGAAGTATTAGTTTCAACCGTCATTGTCCTTCATTTTACTAAAATATTTCCAGAAAATTCATTTCAATCAAACCCTTTCTCTGATGATTGGCAGTAGCCTTAGCTATATAGTTTATCGTTTAATGGTATATAATTTTTGTAGAATTTTTGTAAAAGATAAATAAAGCTCAATATATCCGTTATTGTATATATTAATTATAGGGTGTCTTGAGCTACATCTTAAAAAATATTATTACATTCACAGGCTGGCCCATAAGTCGTTGGTGATACAAATTTTCTTTTCTTTTAATCAAACACGCCTTATGTTATTGCATTTTTGCATTTTCCATTGAAATATAATGCATGTTTGTAAGAAAAGAAATTCTGGACGCAGCAATTGTGTTATGGTAGCGAATTTTGATCAAATGCTTCATATTTGAATAGCTCAATTTGCTATTAACCTATAAGGTTAACCAAGAAACGAGTTTTTTTGGGAACACTTTAAGTTTACTTTGGGAAATTTTTGTACATTTTCAAACAATAAAATTATTTTGATGAAACATGGCGCATTGTTTTTAGTATATAGGTTATACTGGTAGCCAAATTTGATGCCTGCTTTCTTAAAAAAAAAACCACACATATTTGCTATTAAAAACATTTTTGTGAAAATTCACTACCATAACGCACTTTCTGCGTCCAGACTTATAATTTATAGATCTGACGATGTTAGAGCCGTCATAAAATTTTGTGCAATATTGGATGTGATACATGTAAACAATAAGTATCGAAATTAATAAAAGTCTGGACGCAGCAAGTGCGTTATGGTAGCGAATTTTCGCAACAAGGTTTTTAATGTTAAATATGTCTTGTTTTTAATGGGACATTGTTGTTTCAAAAAGTACAAACATTTCCCGAAAATAAACTTAAAAAGTTCCAGAAAAAATGGATCCGATTTTTCTGGCCAACGAACCCCTTCAAGCTATTTACACACCTGCCACGGTATAATTTTTAACAAACGGCTTTATGACCCAAGTAGAAATTTTTTTAATGAAATTTTGCAAAATTTCTTTTACAAAAGTTCACCATTTTTTGGCCGAAATTGCCTCCAGTAATGTTATACTATATTACTATATTATATTTTTCACAAAAATTCGTCAACTTTTATTTACAATAACTTACTAAACATTTATTATTAATTACCACCATTTCACAAAAATGTTACAAAAATTATTTCTACGGAAACACTCAAAACCTTTTTGCGAAAACTTTTTAAATTCAGCCATTATTTGAGAGTGACTGTATACGGCAGCGCGATTTTTTCGACGAGTAATACAAACAAATAGCTCTCTGAATGCGTCATTTCCATGGGGCTCAGCTTCCTATTGGTACAAACGCCTTTTTACAATTTGTGATACGTGTTTGTGCAATGTGCCAAAAACGTGAACAGTTGCAAAACAATTGAAATAACTCAAAAACGATATCAATTTTTTTTCCTTACAAAAATGCATTATAATTCCATGGAAAATGCAAACCTGGAATAGCATAAGGGGTGTTCTATTAAAAAAGAAAGTGTGTATCACCAACGACTTATGGGCCATCCTGTGATTATCAAAATAATTTTATAAGATGCAGCCCAAAACACCCTGTAATTAACGTATACAATTTTTGCTCGTATCTTGTATATAAACAAAAATATGGAGTTTTGCTGTAAAAATGCGTCACCCTGTATATGTGAAAACAGACAAAAACCGAAACTTACGCCGTATATGGGCTTTAGGGGTTCTAGTTCGCTCACATTGAAAGAAATATTTTCAAAACTCATACGTCTACGAAAATTTGCTCAAATATAGACTATTAAACCATACACTCTATAGTTGAAACTATTGCCAAAGCATCAGAAAGAGGATCTATTTGAAATGGATTTTCCGATTATATTTTAGTAAAATACAGGACAATGATGGTTTAAGCTGCAACTTAAGGCTTTTTAAAACCAGCCGTGGCTGAGTAGGTTCTAGATCTGGTTCCCAGATGTTTGACCTAGAACTATCCCTGTTGCAGGTATGACCTGATTAGCAGTGTCAGAGGGAGCGGATAATTAAATGATCGAAGTTTGTATAGGAGGCCCGCATGCCAAACCCTCTTGAAGGCTTAAGCATCGTCGAGAAATATTCCACCAGTTGACTTGTTTTTGTTGAAGCCTTCGGTGATGTTTTCCATCACTCGTGGAATTCGGTCTGCCACGTATTGACTATGTAGAGATAATACGTAGACACACACACACACAAATATATGTATATATATATATATATATATATATATATATATATATATATATATATATATATATATATATATATATATATATATATATATAGCAGATAAATAGAGTACGTTAAGAACTTGGATAAACATAAGGCATACTCGGCTTGCTTAGTGAAGAAATTAATTAGTAGACACAAAACAAAGAAAATGTTAGCGGATTTCACGACCTTCAGAAAAGCTTATCTTTCTGAATCACCAGAAGACAGTTACTTACCAAAGAGCATACATTTCCAAGATTGCCTTTTAGTGAATTTTCTTAAAAAAATTCACTAATGAGGAGATCCCGACTTTTGAATTTTGAAAAAATTTCTTCAAATGAGCGCTAATTAGCCCCCCCAGAAAACATATCCGGGGTCAGTTTCAATTTTTATATGTTTATATATATATATATTTATATATATATATATATATATATATATATATATATATATATATATATATATATATATATATGTATGTATCACACCGATAACTCAAAAAATAATGGGCCGATTTTGATTAAATTTGGTGAAAAAATTCCTTTTGCAAATGGCTTGGATAAGTTCGTTAGCCAGGAAAATCTGCCCAGGTTTTCCCGGAAAATTTTGTGTTTTCTTTCAAAAAAAAATTATATCTCCGGAATTAACAAAGTAAGGGCAACCAAATTTGGTACACATGTTTACATCGTTATAGGTAAGTTACTCACCAAAATTTAGCTATGTAGGTCAAAAGACAAAAAAGTTATAGGCATTTAAAGAAAAATAAATTGGGGTTTTCCTCAAAACGTCAAAGTGGCGATTTAAAATGTCAAAATTGGCAACATTTAGGCAAATAACTTGAATCTAATACGCGCTATAGAAATAAAATGTCTCAAGAAGGATGTTTTACAAACCCTAAAGTCTTAGTTTCAATCGTCATTGTCCTTCATTTTACTAAAATATTTGCAGAAAATTCATTTCAAATAGACCCTTTCTCTGATGCTTGGCAGTAGCCTTAGCTATAGAGTTTATCGTTTAATGGTATATAATTTTTGTCGAATTTTCGTAAAAAATCAATAAAGCTCAATATATCCGTTATTATATAAGATATGAAAAAAATTTGTATATATTAATTATAGGGTGTCTTGAGCTACATCTTAAAATAATATTTCTACAATCACAGGATGGCCCATAAGTCGTTGGTGATACAAATTTCCTTTTTTTTAATCAAACACGCCTTAAGTTATTGCATTTTTGCATTTTCCATCGAAATATAATGCATGTTTGTAAGAAAAGAAATTCTGGACGCAGTAAGTGCGTTACGGTAGCGAATTTTGATCAAATGTTTCATATTTGAATAGCTCAATTTGCTATTAACCTATAAGGTTGACCAAGAAACGTGTTTTTTCGGGAACACTTTAAGTTTACTTTTGGAAATTTTTGTACATTTTCACACAATAAAGTTATTTTGATGAAACATGGCACATTGTTTTTACTATATAGTTTATACTGGTAACCAAATCTGATGCCTGCTTTCTTAAAAAAACACACATATTTGTTTTTAAAAACATTTTTATGAAAATTCACTACCATAACGCACTTGCTGCGTCCAGAATTTTTTGTCAAAAAGTATCAGTATTGGATTGTTTCTGGCAGCTGCGTCGAGTGATAGGGAGGACCTTGGGACTTAATCCTCGGATCCTTCACTGGATTTACACTGCGATCGTCAGGCCGAGAATACTCTATGGGGCGTTGGTCTGGTGGTGTGGTGTGAACCACACTACCAGCAGGAAGCTGGCCAAACTCCAAAGGCTGGCAATCCTGGGTATCACAGGCGCTATGAGGACAACACCCTCAGCCGCGCGAGAGGTCTTGCTGATGCTTCCCATCTGTATCAGATGGGAGGCTATGGCGTCACATCTCAGAATGCGATACTCTGGAAACTGGTGCGGAGAGGGAGCAGTAATAGGGCATGCAAGAGATGCCAAGGAGGTGGAAAAGGAAATTCCGATTTCCGCCATCAAGGTACGGGATGCCGAGGACGATATTAGCTTGACGAGGCCATACACCCTCAGGATCCCTAGCAGGGATCAGTGGAGGGAAAATGAGGTTGCATTCCAGCCCACAAGCCTGGTCTGTTTCAGCGACGGATCGCGGCTGGAGGATCAACAATCCTCCGGGGCGGCAATATACATCTAAGGCCTGGGGGTGCGCGAGAGCTATGCTCTTGGCGCATATACCACGGCATTCGAAACAGAGGTGTACGCTATCCTGTCTGTGGCCAATAGACAGTATGTGAGGAGAAGCCCCGAGAAATGTCTGTACATTTGCTAGGATATCCAGGCGGTCCTCCGGGCAGTCTGCGCGGCCAGAACAGGTCAACACTGGTTCAGGAGCGCGCTGAAGCCCACAAAGGACTAGCCAGGACAAAGCAGGTGCAACTAGTGTGGGTTCCGGGACACTGTGGCGTAGCGGGGAATGAGGTGGCGAATAATCTCGCTAGGCTTGGTTTCCGGCGGCCGTTCTGTGGCCCGGAGCCTGCGATAGGCATAAGCAGGAAGACGGTCTCGGTCGCCTTAGACAGGTGGATAGAGGAAGCAATGGAGAGGCACTGGGGGTCGGTTGGTGGCTGTAGGCAGGCGAGGGACTTCGTGGAGGGGCCGGACAGAGATAAAGCTGTCTGGCTACTCACTAGGACTCGACCTACGCTTCGCCGCATTCTTGGGGTGCTGACAGGCCACTGCGCCCTTAGAAGACACCTCACATTGATAGGGGAAGAGAAATATCCCATTTCCCAGGAATGCGGCGAGGCTGAATAAACGTCCTACCACTACCTGTATGAATGCGAGGTTTTTGGGAGTCTTCGAGCAGAATTGTTCGGATCGACGACTCTGCAGAGGAATCAGGTAAGTACCGTCCAATTGAAGACCGTCACAGCGGAACCGAGGAAGAGTGGAGCATGGTTGCTGGGTTGCTGGGGTTGGCAAAAAGGGCCCATTGTGGCCTACTTGCTTGGCGTTGGCATCCCCTCCACTGCTACTCTATAATTGTACGGATGTTTAATTATCTGATAAGACAATAGTTGGTCTCCAAGCTCCTGAAGAACGTAAACGTGTGTGGCGAAGGACCGGAAAGACATGGAAGTTGCAATATCACCCCAAGGGTCCAGTTTGGTGGGAACTACATAATGTTTTGGAGAAGAAAAATGCTTAAATGATCACACCATACATGCAAGGGCAATGAATGCAGATTCTTGTTTGGAAAATATTGTAGTTGATAACGTAATGCCATTTGCTTCCATTGTGGGATCCCGTTTTTAATTCACGAAGAATAATGCTGTTCCCCACGTAGTTAGACAGCTTATCGATTACTCAACTGCTGTCGATATTTCATTAAATGACCTTCTAACATACCCGCTATGAAATCTATAGAATATCTAAGGGGCGCTCTTGTAGGAAGGATATGAAGTCTCTGTCAACCACAATCAACTCGTCGATGTAGTAATTGAAGAGTGGACGGTATTCCCCAGGAGATTATTGAAGATCTAATTTATGTCTAGTATGTCCAGGTGCATGAACGAAGTAAAAAAAGTACAGAAAAAGTTTTGCTGTCTGTGGTGGCCCACTGGTAGGAACGTGTGCCTCTGGACTACATGGTCCTGGGTTAGATTCCCAGTAAAAGCGTAAATTTATTTTTCAGTGCACAATGTGAATTGGTAACCACAAAGGTTGTGGTATTGTTTTTAATCAACCTAAATGTTTGCACGTTCCGCCCTTCCGAGTGCGCGTAAATATGTCAGCTTTATGTACCATGCAATATTGGACACATTAAAGAACCACACCCTTTTACAGAAAGGAAGGGGTTCGCAAAATTTTTAGGACTGTGAGGTGAAACTGCTCCTTGGCGTATATATTTCTCTTCTTGAGAAATTTAACAGTTTTGAGTTATCGTTGCTAAAAGTACAATTAAAAGATGTTGAACATGGTTGTGGATATCAGTGTGTGTATTAAATGGCCAACAATTCAATAGATTTTAACTATTTATTTTTTCAGGTACCCTACATGCGAGAGGGTGTCCAGTGGCGCAAGAACAACTTGTGATGGTTATGTATGCCCTCCTGGCATGATGTGCAAAATAGATGGTGGCCATCCTAAATGTATGGAAGACCACAGTGTCCGTAAGTATCGCGACTTAACTTTACGGTTAAGACGTTTGAATTTTAAAAACAATTTATTATGACTTTAAACTATTAATAAATAAAATAAAAGGATAATATAAATTTAATACAAAATAAGATATCAACATACATGTGATATAACCTAACTTAACACGCGATGTGCAGAGTCTCTAACTCGGAACAAGAATGAACGAGGTTCCACTGGTGAACAACTTATTTATAGAAAATCCCCCAGGCGTTGGCTCTATTGTTCCCCGAGGTGATTTTGATCTTGCTGACGTTGTTTCTCACGTGTGGTATTCCGTCGTTCTCATCTCGCTAGCTTGCACACTTAAAATAACTAACCAAACCAAAAATGAACGTTGCTATAATCAAGATGCAAAGATGGGTTTTCTGCAAATATTTACACAGAAACACACACATACGATGTCGAGGCCGAAGCCCCTACCTTCCTGTCCGAAGACTTTAGGCCATGGTATCCTCCTACACTGCTAGGTCGAAGCCAGCCGGAAAGAAACCCCTACAACCTCTACATACTAAAAAAATTCTGGACGCAGCAAGTGCGTTATGGTAGTGAATTTTCATAAAAATGTTTTTAAAAACAAATATGTGTGTTTTTTTAAGAAAGCAGGCATCAGATTTGGTTACCAGTATAAACTATATAGTAAAAACAATGTGCCATGTTTCATCAAAATAACTTTATTGTGTGAAAATGTACAAAAATTTCCAAAAGTAAACTTAAAGTGTTCCCGAAAAAACACGTTTCTTGGTCAACCTTATAGGTTAATAGCAAATTGAGCTATTCAAATATGAAACATTTGATCAAAATTCGCTACCGTAACGCACTTACTGCGTCCAGAATTTCTTTTCTTACAAACATGCATTATATTTCGATGGAAAATGCAAAAATGCAATAACTTAAGGCGTGTTTGATTAAAAAAAAGGAAATTTGTATCACCAACGACTTATGGGCCATCCTGTGATTGTAGAAATATTATTTTAAGATGTAGCTCAAGACACCCTATAATTAATATATACAAATTTTTTTCATATCTTATATAATAACGGATATATTGAGCTTTATTGATTTTTTACGAAAATTCGACAAAAATTATATACCATTAAACGATAAACTCTATAGCTAAGGCTACTGCCAAGCATCAGAGAAAGGGTCTATTTGAAATGAATTTTCTGCAAATATTTTAGTAAAATGAAGGACAATGACGATTGAAACTAAGACTTTAGGGTTTGTAAAACATCCTTCTTGAGACATTTTATTTCTATAGCGCGTATTAGATTCAAGTTATTTGCCTAAATGTTGCCAATTTTGACATTTTAAATCGCCACTTTGACGTTTTGAGGAAAACCCCAATTTATTTTTCTTTAAATGCCTATAACTTTTTTGTCTTTTGACCTACATAGCTAAATTTTGGTGAGTAACTTACCTATAACGATGTAAACATGTGTACCAAATTTGGTTGCCCTTACTTTGTTAATTCCGGAGATATAATTTTTTTTTGAAAGAAAACACAAAATTTTCCGGGAAAACCTGGGCAGATTTTCCTGGCTAACGAACTTATCCAAGCCATTTGCAAAAGGAATTTTTTCACCAAATTTAATCAAAATCGGCCCATTATTTTTTGAGTTATCGGTGTGATACATATATATATATATATATATATATATATATATATATATAAATATATATATATATATATATATATATATATATATATATATATATATATATATATATATATATATATATATATATATATATAATATATATATATATATATATATAAACATATAAAAATTGAAACTGACCCCGGATATGTTTTCTGGGGGGGCTAATTAGCGCTCATTTGAAGAAATTTTTTCAAAATTCAAAAGTCGGGATCTCCTCATTAGTGAATTTTTTTAAGAAAATTCACTAAAAATCAGCAGGTAATTGATGACGTTAGACCCATAGAACCCTCGTCAAATTCATACGAATGTTCACTCCACTCTCGCTTTTCCCGAGATCTTATCTATTTATTTATTCAGCGCTGCCTCTTTCTGCGCGGTTTGTTCCAATTGCACTCTGCGTTTCCACTTCCAGCTCAATTTCCGCCGCACATTCATTTAAATTCCTGATTTCCTCGCTCTTGGCATACCTAGTTACCTTGAACGGGTAGTTTAACCTTCAACCCTGTTCTGTTTTCTCACAAAGGTTTGTCTTGCCCTACGATTTTCCATCTGGAAGTCTTTCAGCACACGTCATGCTGTCTCCTGCTCTCCGTTTTCGCACACATATTCCCTCGTTCCGGGCCTTAGGTTAGATCTACTAAAGTAGCCCTAGACCAGTCAACAAGCTCACCGCCCTGTGACCCAGCTCTTGAGGCCCGCACCATGTATCGATGTGTGGTCCTACCCTTTTGTCTCCTCGCACCCAGTGCCTCTGCCACCCTACGTTAGTGTTCTCCTTAGCACTTCGTTTGAGCATTCTACTCGTTACCGGACCCTTTACCCTCTCGCGACTAAGAGGTCTTTGGCTCTTACGTCGACTTTTGCGATACCTCCGAACTGGTCGCTACCCCACCACAGATATTAAAAAATATATAATTTATTTACTAATAAGATATAATCTGGATTTTCACAAAAAATAACAATATTAGCATTAACAGTTCTTCCACAGTTTTACTTATGTTTTCTCCTTTTTTTTCCACAATCACCAAATAATAAAGTACCCAACAAAGTCAGTGACTGTGTGTCGGTAAAATTTAGTCTGAATTTGCCCATCTTGTAGATGATTGAACAGAAATGTATCCTGAACTAAACTTCACATAGCGAACAAAAGAAAATTATTACCATATACACCCACACACACAGAGAGCTACCTCACACATTCCAAAATCCAATACACCTTTCGTCTCTCGTCTCTCTCTCTTTCTCTCTCTCTCCCAAACACACACACACACACGCAAAATTTACAAATTTCCCCCTTTTTATACCACCTTTTACCTATTAATACCAAATCAACGGTTTTTCAAATCAACTCGCAACTTCGCACACATTTTCGTGGTACTGTAAGAAGCTAAGATTTTACCGTGCTTTTAAGAACCAACCCTGATCTATATTTTGGATTTTTGGTGGTAGAATGTTGTACAACCTTGGTATAATAAATGTATAGTACCTCCGTCCGACCGTTTTGTGTACTCTAGGAACCTTCATACGCTGTTCTCTTCGTCCTCCATACCCATGGTTAACAATATTAGTCACCCTTGGGCTTATAATAACACACCAAGGCGGAGTACTAATACAACTGCCTTATGTCTAACACATTGACTTTTGCGAATAACACATCACTTCGATATACTGAATGTACCATATATAATTTTCAAGGCGAGTTTTTTAATAAATTCCAAATCTTTAATATGGCTTACCAGCATTCCACCCCATGCTACAATTTCATATCGAAGTACTTTCCACCAGAGAAGAAAAAATTCTTTTAAGCTGCTGAGTGTTGAGTAATTTTTTAAAGCTGTTCACCAATGAGCCCTTTTAATTTGTTTACCAAATCTCCAGCATGTGAATCCCAGCGTAAGTGTTTGTCTACAGTAATACCAAGATGTTTAATAGAGTCGGCACTATAAACAACAAAATGCTGATCAACTACACGAGGACACATCTTTTCAGTTGTATAACTCGAGAACTGTATATATTTAGTCTTTTCATAGTTAACAGCTATTTCTTTGGTGTTGAAATATTCCCACACTCTCCTCATCCCAACCTCAGCCTCAATTTTCAGATCACCCCAGATTTTTCCTGAAAAGAATATGGCCGTATCGTCAGCAAAGATAAATGATCTGTCCAGAGTTTTCAACATGAGATAAATCATTTACAGACACGTTGTATAAAATGGTACCAAAACAGAGCCCTGTGGAACACCACCTCTAATAACCTAGTTTTCACTTAAGACGCCTTTAACACTTGTACACTGTTTTATATTATGCAAATAGTTTTTCATTGGGGTCGAAGAAAGTCCCCTGAAACCCACCGATTCCAACGTTTGACAAAGAACCCCATGATCAACAGCATCAAATGCTCTAGATATATTTACAAAGGCTACCAGTGCCGGCTTAGACCTATTAACTGATTAATAAACATATTTCTTCAGATTTCCAAGGTAAAAAAGAACAGAACAAGGCTATACTCCAGACTGAATTTTTTTAGTAAAAGCCCTGCGCGTTTCGGTCCATATATCTGGCCATCTTCAGGGGCTTCCTAAAACATTACAAAAGGTGGTTGTGTCAGAAACAAAGTTTCTGGTAGGTCGGTAAGTATCACATGACACAAGCAGTTACAAAATTCTAAACAGTCTTACAGGCAAAGTCTAAACACAAATTAAAGTCAAAGCTAACATGTTCCACAACAGTTACATCAATAAAATCAAAGCTGAAAGCTAAAAGTTAAGAAACTAAAAACATCAAAATGTCCAAAGCTCAGTACAAGCAGCAAAAACAACAATGCAAAAGCAGTAAAAGTTGCTAAAACAGGTAGAAACCCGTGTAAATTAAGATTTAAAAGTGAACTGACACACCACAATCTAAGGTCTCTGAACAAATAGATAAAGAAGCTGTAAAGGCAGGCTGCACAATCAGAGCAGAACTTTCAAAGAAAACACTTGAGTTAAGCCTATGATACCTATAAAAAGTAAAACCAAAATGGCCAAAAATACTTACGTTCTGTTTTTTATATAACAGGAACTGAACTTTACAAGAAATCTATTATAGTGGCTATTTTCATCGACTGTCGCTTTTGTTTCCTTGCACCATATGGGTGAAGGCAGAATTAGAAGCATTAAAACCTCAAATCACAGCAATGGACAAACGGCGATACAAATAAAATTTCGCATTCGAAATGGAGGACAGTTAAAAGCCTAATATTTGAAGAGAACGGGAAGGGGCGAACAAATGAGCTACGACTTTTAGCTAAAAGTGACAAGTGACAGACAAGTGACATTGACATCTACCCAGCCGTGCCAAACAGCACAGAACACGTAACATTTCCGGGCTCCTTGACTCCACAGAATACTTAGGTTTTTTTCACTGTAGATGGCACTAGTTAAGTATATTTCTGTAAATTGGTGGTAAGTTAATTTCAGTGGTATTAGAAGCATTTAGAATAGTGTTGTTGGAGCTGCCAGGTAGCTTGACAACCTATGCGTCAGACAGCCCACAAAGGAGACAACCGGGCGGATCGGACATCCATCTTTATGAATTTTAGAAAGGCCCTAAAGGCGAGGTAGGAAGTGGTTCATGGGGTAAAGAGACTTATAATTATCAGTCAAGAGGGTTGCAAATCGATCGAAAACTTCAGTGTAAAAGAGGGAAGTGGATTGTAATTAACCATAAGGATACCATTTTCCCCCATGAATGTGAGGACCTTCGAAATATAATCCTGTCTGTCTCAAACAACCAAACAGTGTCCCTTATCAGCCTTTGAAAGGAAAAGGTCGTTGTCTCTAATAATACTCTTGAGAGATTTAATAATTGACCCGTATGGATGAAGACCAGTAGAGGTGACTCTGAATTTGGCAATGATATTGTGTATTAGACCACGTAACATGTCCGAGTCATCGACCCTGAATCTTCTCAGGAAAACCTCCAAATCTTTGATAGTGTCAGACACAAAAGACATAACTCTTGGGGGGATAGCAAACTTAAGACCTTGTCTCAACAAGTTAATGTGGGACTGATCGAATTGATTGTAAGATGAAAGATTTTTTAAACTCTCATGGAATACATGATTACTGTATTTCAAACCAACCGAATGGTGAGGGCCGTCGGTTAGACGCTGCAAATGAAAGATTTTTCTGTGAAGAGAACGTTTTTTTTACAAAATTGAAAGGACAGCAAGTGTTCATAATTTAGTCTCATGAAAGTATCAAGGTCTATATTGCACATCTTACGTATTAGTGCGTCGTGCATAATTTTCAGCTTCAAATCTTTACCAGAAACTTTGTTTTTGACACAACCACCTTTGTAATGTTTCAGGAAGCACCTGAAGATGGCCAGATATATGGGCAAAAACGCGTAGGGATTTTGCTAAATAAATTCAGTCTGGAGTATAGCCTTGTTCTGTTCTTTTTTACCTTCGAAATATGTCTAACCCAGACGTTGTGACGTTCAGAAATTACATATTTCTTCAGCCTTTCTATAGCAACTTTGGTTGACTCTCCTCATCTAAAGCCTCAACTCGGAGAGTATGTTGTTTTTCGATAGATATGAGTTTATTCGCATACAGTCATACTTAGGGAATAAAAAGTTTTTGTTGTAATGGCCTGTTTATTGCACTTTATTAACCAACTTTTTTTCAAATATTTTTCAGGTGGCCCACCGCTATACGACACGAAGAATCTTAACAACTTAGATACCAACAATCACCAGCCAAGCGCTCCACTGCCCCCAAGTAATGTGGGTGGAGGTGGTATCTATCCACATGTGCAACCTGGTGGTACCACTCCTCGTCCTGCAGTGCACAGACAAAATTACAACCCTGGTGGTGGTTACCAAGGGGGACAGATAGGCAGCGGATATCCGGGACAAGCCAGGCCTGGACAACAGTATCCTGGGCAACAATATCCTGGACAGCAAAACCGCGGTCAACAATATCCGGGGCAACAGTATCCGGGGCAGCAGTATCCCGGATCTAACACTGGAGGTTAGTTTTGCAAGTGTATTATTAGTAAATGTGAAAACAAAAGAAAATAGGTAAAATACTGATATTTAAAAAATACAGAGGGCAAACGTCTTTTTAGTCTTAGTTTTTTTGTGTAGCAATTTTTACATAGATATTTTAAATTTTATATATTTTTTGCAATACAGGTGGTCCAAAAATAATGGTACACAGACAGGCTGTAGATTTTTGGCATCAAAATATTGAAATTTAGATAAATTCTGCTCAGTGCAAAATGAAATTGAGTTTCAGTTTTGGTTGATATCTAAAAAACTAATGGACATATTGTTTTGAAAATTAACACACATGAGTTTTCCGTGGTGGTAAAAATATTCCATTTCTAATCTAGCTCGAGCGGACAGAGAACACTGCTTGTGGTACCCCAAAATCTTAAAAATACTTTTTTAATTCCTTTCTTACCTAAATAAAATCAACCCCCAAATCCAGTTCACCATGAAAATAGAAAATAATTTTTATTTGCCTTTCTTAGATGTACGCATCAATTAAAACCCAGTCAGATGATTTTCTTACACTGTCTACCGAAAACCAACCCACTCCAATCGTTATCTTAACGCACAATCTCACCATCACCCATGACAACTAAATTGCGTGGTTCAAACACTAGTAACACGATCCCTTAGACTAACGGACGACAACAACGAACAGACAGAATTAAACTTTTTAAGACAGACATTGCTAGAAAACGGATACGACAACAATCACATACTACGAAACATTAGAAACACACAACAACAAACCACTACACCACAACAAGAATAAACAGAGCCCACACAAGAACATACAGCGTTTTTACCATACATTAAAAGTATCACCGACAAAATCAGCCGAATTTTTAGAACCCATAATATCAAAACCGTATTCACAACAGAGCAAAAACTGTCAAATCTGATAAAAACTACCAAGGATACGATTCCAAACGAATCCCACGGAGTTTACGAAATTCCTTTTTCCGACTGTTCCCGAACTTATGTAGAACAAACAAATAGACGCATCCACAATAGAATATATGAACACATCCTCGCAGTTAGAAAATTCGACCCCTCATCGGCGCTGGCCATGCATCATATTCATACAGGACACAAAATAGACTTCGATAATGCCAAAACAATAGCACAGGTTTACAACTTCAAAACGAGAATTATCCGCGAAGCAATCGAGATTGAAAAACGTCCCGATTGTTTAAATAAGAGAGATGATGATCTTCGCCTTCCGACTACTTGGGAACCTATTATATCTTCATTAAAAACACACAAGAAGAAAATGAATTCCACAGACAATTTTATTTCCCCATTATCTGTCTCAATAAATGCCGGTGACCCTCTTGATCCTCCCCATCCTCTAAGTACCGTGACCAAAGCCCCCCACTTAATTGACGGTGACCCCACTACTTTCACTGATAATGAAGCAGGTAGACAGAAAGACATATATAAAACAAGACTTGCCACGAACTGCCAGATCTCTCTGAGGCCTGGGGTTGAACACGCTGAGACCTCACAGACGATATCCGGCGAAATTTGGAGAGTAGGCAGAATGAGACCCCGTAATCGTGCGACAACAACCCAACACACCTTTGTCCACTGCTCTAAGGAGTAGGCAGATTGAGGCCTTAGAGTGTTACATATTTTCTTAACCTCTTGAAAATAGTTGCAAAAGAGGAGCCGAAACTTCGAGCTTTCATAAATTCTGGACGCGGTTCAACCCGAGAACCAAGTATGGCTCACATTAAAGACCGCACAAATCTTTCTGAACATTATATATATATATATATATATATATATATATATATATATATATATATATATATATATATATATATATATATATATATATATATATATATATTCAACAATTTTTTTAAACTAATTATCCTCTTTTATATCAACAATAAAAAAACTCGGGACGCAGCAAGTGCGTTATGGTAGTGAATTTTCATAAAAATGGTTTTTATAACCAGTATAACCTCTATAGTGGGAACAATGTACCACATTTTAACAAAATAACTTTGTTGTTGGAAAAGGGCAAATATTTTTCGAAAACTAACTTAAAATATAACCGAAAAACTGACCCGATTTTCCTGGCCAACAAACTTCTTCAAGGTATTTAAAGTTCGCTACCATAACGCACTTGCTGCGTCCAGAATTTTTTTCTTACAAACATACATTATATTTCGATGGAAAATGCAATAACATAAGGCGTGTTTGATTAAAAAAATAATAATTGTATCACCAACGACTTATGGGCCACCCTGTGATTGTAGAAATATTTTTTTCAGATGTAGCTCAAGACACCCTATAATTAATATATATAAATTTTTTTCATATCTTTTATAATTACGGCTATATTGAGCTTTA
Organism: Tillus elongatus; assembly: GCA_964006375.1. Lineage (NCBI taxonomy): Eukaryota > Metazoa > Arthropoda > Insecta > Coleoptera > Cleridae > Tillus > Tillus elongatus. The sequence continues at coordinate 16,816,204 of OZ023268.1, read as the reverse complement.
TTGATTTTTTACGAAAATTCGACAAAAATTATATACATTAAACGATAAACTCTACAGCTAAGGCTACTGCCAAGCATCAGAGAAAGGGTCTATTTGAAATGAATTTTCTGGAAATATTTTAGTAAAATGAAGGACAATGACGGTTGAAACTAAGACTTCAGGGTTTGTAAAACATTCTTCTTGAGACATTTTATTTCCATAGCCCGTATTAGATTCAAGTTCTTTGCCTAAATGTGGCTGATTTTGACGTTTTAAATCGCAACTTTGACGTTTTGAGGAAAACCCCAATTTATTTTTCTTTAATTGCCTATAACTTTTTTGTATTTTAAGCTACAGGGCTAAATTTTGGTAGGTAACTTACATATAAGAACATAAACCAGTGTACCAAATTTGGTTGCCCTTACTTTGTTAGTTCCGGAGATATAAATTTTTTTCAAAAGAAAACACAAAATTTTCCGGGAAAACCTTGGCAGATTTTCCTGGCTAACGAACTTATCCAAGCCATTTGCAAAAGGAATTTATTCACCCAATTTAAACAAAATCGGCCCATTATTTTTTGAGTTATCGGTGTGATACATATATATATATATATATATATATATATATATATATATATATATAAATAAATATATATATATATATATATATATATATATATATATATATATATATATATATATATATAAATATATAAATATATATATATATATATATATATATATATATATATATATATATATATATATATATATATATATATATATATATATATATATATATATATATATATATATATATATAAAAACATATAAAAATTGAAACTGACCCCGGATATGTGTTCTGGGGGGCTTAATTAGCGCTCATTTGAAGAAATTTTTTCAAAATTCAAAAGTCGGGATCTCCTCATTAGTGATTTTTTTTAAAGAAAATTCACTAAAAGTGTCTGCTAAAATTTATAATTATAGACTTAGTTATCCAGGCGTTTAAAAAAAAGATTTGTATGAAACTTGGACAATATTGTTTCTGCCAAATAATAAAGTTAGTCAAATAAAACAAAACGTTAATATGGATCGTGCCGGAATAGAACACGCACCGTCCTTCAAGCACAAGTTACCAGTCCAACACGTTCGCCACTCGGCCATTAGAGCTGCTTATTGACACGCTATTATTCAGGTTTTATATATATATATATATATATATATATATATATATATATATATATATATATATATATATATATATATATATATATATAAACAATATAACGTTTTGTGTTCGAGGGACCCAAATTCGCGCTCATCTGAAGACATTTTTTCTAAATATTTTCATCGTGACCTCCCTATTAGCAATTTTTTCTTAATGAAACGCTAAAATGTACTGAGCTAGGATAACGAGAATCCAGAAAATGTCATAATGCTATTTTACAATTTGTGCCTGATCATAAACAGTCTCAATGCCAGTAACAACCACACACATACAAACACACACACACACACACACACAAAATTGAATTTCTCAGTTTAACATCCTGTATTAATTTAATTTTGACTTGGGACTGAGGTACGTTTGGCTAAATCCTAATGTTTTGATGCTAAGAATTTACTTCTGCTTTGTGCAACATTATTCCTGGCGCCGCCGTGGCCGTGTTGGAAAGTCGAGTTAAACTTCCCGATTCGGACTCGGGGGACGACGGTTCGAGACTCACCGGCAGCGGATGATTTTTCAAATCACTTCTGTCGTTGAGATCGAGCTTAAGGTGGACGGTAGGTTAGTCTAGATGAGCAAAAAGGGCCAGCATTGGCCTAATTGCCAGTAATCATCTTACCTTACCTACCATTATTTCTGGATCACCTATTTTAACATACCATATATGGAACATTTGAATTGACTTAACTAACTGCCTCAAAATGATCGTATTTTTTATGTCTTATCTTATCTTAAAATCGCAATCAAACCAAATTAACTTTCTTCTAAATTATTTTAATTTGCTCAAATTTAACAGCTAAGAAAAGGGGTCGTTGGTAATTGGACGGCAGGATTTCCCCGGAAGATTGAGAGTTTGATGATCTTAGGAAGACTGACTTATTATCCTGTGCCAAAGCAAACACAAATAGATGTGATCTCCAATAAATCTGAAAAAACTATTGTGAAAACGTATTAATAAAGATTTTAGTTATTATGTCTACCAATTTTATTTTTATGTCTCTTGCGAACATGATCGACAACCTTTAGCAGTGATCTTTTTTTTATATCAACAACACACCACGAGCCCAGCCTAAATACTATCGTACCGTGGATGTCGACAAGGAGGAAAGAGGCAACTTGTTAATTCTGGACTTGAAGGTTTGGAGGTTCGGAGGAGAAGGAAAAACATGCGCCGGCAAGGAATTCTACAACTTGGAAGTCCTCGGGACAAAAGAGCGGACATAACAAGATGTTCTGGTAACCTGGACAGTAAAAGGGTGCATTCGCTCTGTTCCCCTGGTAGATCTGTTTGGGGCAGCAGGTGGAGGAACTATGGAAGAAAGCTCCTCTGAGCAGTGCCCGTGCAGATATCTATCAAAGAGAGAGAGAGAGAGAGGTCACCAACGGCACGTCGGTGGGCAAGGGATGGCAGCCTTTGGGTGAGGGTAGGGTCACCGATGAGACGTATAGATCTCTTCTTAATGGAGTCCAGGATAGCGAGTGTAGAAGCGGCAGCGGCACCCCAAATGTGAAGTATATAAGGTATAGAAATTAGCTGGTGAAATGTATTTTCGAGCCCGGAAGAGGAAACCTAATTTCTTAGCAGCTGCTTCTGCAATTGATGAGACATGTCGGTGCCAATTGAGATTTAGATCCACAGAAATGCCAACAAGTGAAATGGACCCATTACTTTGAATAACATGCTTGTTTATTGTGATGGGTCTAGGACTGGTGTATCTCTTATGAGAAAGAAAGCAAGCCTGAGATTTGGTGGGGTTGAATTGTACAAGATTTCTACTTCCCCAGTCTAATATTTTTTGGAGATCCACGGAGACAGAACCCTCCATGAGTCTGCGATCCTCATCTAATTGGGCCAAATAGACAGGCTTATAATATTGTATATTTGAGTGGAGGGTGCTGTCGTCCGCGTAACTGTGAACTGGGTTGGATGTGATAGAGAGGAGGTCATTGATGTGGAGAAGTAACAAAGTAGGGGCTCTAAACGGGTTTATGTGTGGTTCAGCGTATTTTAATTTCAGGGACGTGCGGTGGGTTTTAAAGTCGGGGAAGCAATGGCCAAATTTCTCAGATCGAAAATGTTTTAGCTTAACCCTACAATGCGCAATGTACTAAATTTAAGACAACATAATATTTTCTTTAATAAAGCGCATAATATTTAAGATAAATGCCCACAACGTTTTGTCTTAGATTAAGGACACCCTTATGTACACAGTAACTAAGACTCAATATTCGATGCATAATTTTTAGTTTCCCAGAATTCCCTTTCAAAACTGTTAGTACCGTTTACAATTCACTTGTGTAATTACAGGGTAATATATGTATATATATATATATATATATATATATATATATATATATATATATATATATATATATATATATATATATATATATATATATATATATATATATATATATATATATATATATATATATATATATATATATATATGAGTGTTTTATGCTGTAGAATAATAAGAGACCCATTTGAATTTAATTTGTAAATGTAAGGTGACTAATAAGTTAACGTAACTTTATTTATTTCCATTATTTGATTGTATAATTCAGTAGCGGCTCGTGCCTTAATGCATTGGGGGTGCGCAAGAAAAAGAAATGAAGGGCTCGCCTCTTTTTTCCCCGAAAAAGTATTTTAAAAAAACCTACTTACTAAACTTAATAATTATTAACTACCTACCAAGTTTTCCTCTAGTCAGTTATAAGTTATAGTAGTTAAAAAGTCATTTCCTTTGATAATTACTAACACAAATCACAATTTTGTCAACACACAGCATTTACTTTAGTTTATAAGTTATAACATAACAGACCTATACTTATTCCTTAAACGAAAAATCCATACATCCACTTTTGATAGCCACAAACTGTTCTAAAACTCTTTCATCAAATTTGGGTATTTCTGTTTATTGCCAACATTGCTAGCGCATTAAGTCGATCATTCGACATGCTATTCACGAGGATCTAATCTATCGTAGTTATATTCCTTCTACTAACACTATATTTTAGACTATATTTAATTATCGTTGTTTCAATTACGTAATATTTTGCTGTATACAAATCAATAATAACATTGCTTTAAGAAAAATAATACGGTCCTGGCGATAAAATAAGCGATTACGCCTGTGATTCGAGAACAGCATAACTGTATGCCGAGTCCCACCCTGGTCCATTAAGCTGGAGCGATGTGGGCAAGGTCAAATATTCTATTCTCACAACATCAAAGGGCCGCCCTACAAGATTCAGTGCTGGGTCTTATTATGCTGTGCTGCAATTGTGGAATTTTAAATCGCACAACGGGATTGCTTATTCGGTCGTTTTTTAATGAAGATAGTCGATCATTTCGTATTGAAGTTTCCCATTTAGTTAGAGCGCCGAAGAATACACACCGGCGCAGGATTCAGTGTTAATGGATGTCAATAACGTCGGCAACCATTAAGACACTATACTTCTTCTAATTCTGTATTAATAGCTGCCGACTCTGCGATCCTCGATATACTAATTTTGTTTGTATTTGTGGAATGCAGGACGTAAAAAAATAAAAATGTATCAAAATATAACATAGCAAAAATATTATTTTTCCCCGGCAGGCGGCAGTCGGGTGCACTTATTGAGGAGCCGCCCTTGGTAGAATTAGACATATATTTAGATGTATCAAATCTGAAGCATAATGCTTTCTGGTAGTAATGGTTCTGAAGAAACGCAGGATTCAGTGTTAATGGATGTCAATAACGTCGGCAACCATTAAGACACTATACTTCTTCTAATTCTGTATTAATAGCTGCCGACTCTGCGATCCTCGATATACTAATTTTGTTTGTATTTGTGGAATGCAGGACGTAAAAAAATAATGATGTATCAAAATATAACATAGCAAAAATATTATTTTTCCCCGGCAGGCGGCAGTCGGGTGCACTTATTGAGGAGCCGCCCTTGGTAGAATTAGACATATATTTAGATGTATCAAATCTGAAGCATAATGCTTTCTGGTAGTAATGGTTCTGAAGAAAGAAATATCTTACAGAGGCCAAGTTGGAAAAATGTGCCGCTCGTTTATCGGAAAGTGAAGCCGAATTTGACTTTTCTGATATCGAAAAAGATAAAGAAACCCCTATAGAAAAGGCCTTAGAGGAATTTGAATTGGAAAATCTTCATATTGAATTTGAAGATGGATATATGTTATACAGTGAACAAGCAGAGATGAACGATGGAGTTAAAACTAATAATGAGACCGAGACTAATATTGAGGTAGAAAACGTTGAAGCGGAGGCTAATGATAGTATGGAAAACAGAAATGTTGAGAGAGGTGAGAAAAAAAAACTTTCGTATGGAAAAAACGAAATTTAATTTTGGATGAGGACGCTAAAACTTTCAAAGGAAGTGAAGGTCTTGATGGTATATTTCTGGACTTAGGAACACCGTTTGCATTCTTCCAGTATTTTTCGACAAATTATTGCAAAAAATTGTTGACGAATCAAATCTCTACGTGGTGCAAAAAGACCTGAATCAACAGTAATCACCATTATAGACTTGCAGAAGTATTTAGGCATTTACATCTACATGTCCATCGTTCATATGAATAACACAAGATATTTTTGGAGCTCTAAATTATTCGAACTAACTAAACATTCGAAGAGCAACCAATTTAAATGATAATACGCATATGTTGCCAGAGATAATGAAAACGACGATAGGCTCAATAAATTGAGATCCGTTATAAACGCCAGTTGTTCAAAATTTCAAAGCGTTCGATTGGAACTGAAATTGTCAGTGGAGTAGCAGTTATGTGCAACAAAGTCTAGGCACCACTTGAAACAATATATGCCTGTAAAACTCCATAAGTGGCGATACAAACTCTTCGTTTTTTGTGGAGCTAGTGGGTTTTTAGGTGTATACCAGTTGTTCAAAATTTCAAAGCGTTCGATTGGAACAGAAATTGTCAGTGGACGAGCAGTTATGTGCAACAAAGTCTAGGCACCACTTCAAACAATATATGCCTGCAAAAATCCATTAGTGGCGATACAAACTGTTCGTTCTTTGTGGAGCTAGTGGGTTTTGAGGTGTATACCAGTTGTTCAAAATTTCAAGGCTTTCGATTGGAACAGAAATTGTCAGTGGACGAGCAGTTATGTGCAACAACGTCTAGGCACCATTTCAAACAATATATGCCTGCAAAAATCCATTAGTGGCGATACAAACTGTTCGTTCTTTATGGAGCTAATGAGTTTTGAGGTGTATACCGGTTCAGAAAATCATCCGAAATTTAGATTACCTGATGAACCAGATTTGGGTAAATTATGTAGTTTATTTAGACAACTATTACACATCGCTACCACTCAAGTCATCTTTGGCAGCTAGATGTACACTTGCATTAGGTACTGTAAGAAGGAATCAAATCCCTAATTGTTACTTACTTTCTGATGACAAAGTGAAAAAAGAAGATCGAGGAAAATCTTGGGAGTATGTCTGCAATTTTGATGGCGTCGACGTAACGTCACTTGCTTGGAAAGATAACAAAAATGTTTTCTTGATATCGACCTTTACAGGAGAGCTACCGAAGGGCAAAGTGAAACGTTTCGATAAGAACCAAAAGAAGCCAATGGAGGTCCAGTGCCCAAATTTTGTACTGGAATACAATAAACATATGGGAGGCGTGGATCTCTTAGATAGCCTTATTGGTCGCTATAAAATTGTTATAAGGAGTAAAAATTGCACATGAGGCTCTTCTACCATTCATTAGATATGGTGTTAGTGAATGCGTGGCTGCTTTACAAGAGAGCCGGAGTTCAAAGAAATGAGAAAAATTTCTAAAGTTGGCAGAATTGAGGGCAGAAATTTTCGACGGCCCTTGCAGAGTTAATACAAAACGGACCTTAAAAAGAGGGAGACCTTCTGATGTAGAAACGAAGATTGCCCAAAAGAAAAAACTCTGGACGCAGCAAGTGCGTTATGGTAGTGAATTTTCATTAAAATGTTTTTAATGCAAATATGTGTGTTTTCTTTTTAAGAAAGCAGGCATCAATTTTGGTTACCAGTATAACCTATATAATAAAAACAATGTGCCATGTTTCATAAAAATAACTTTATTGTGTGAAAATGCACAAAAATTTCCAAAAGTAAACTTAAAAGTATTCCCGGAAAAACTCGTTTCTTGGTCAACCTTATAGGTTAATAGCAAATTAGGCTATTCAAATATGAAGCATTTGATCAAAATTCGCTACCATAACGCACTTGCTGCATCCAGAATTTTTTTTCTTACAAACATGCATTATATTTCGTTGGAAAATGCAAAAATGCAATAACATAAGGCGTGTTTGATTTAAAAAAAAGAAAATTTGTATCACCAACGACTTATGGGCCATCCTGTGATTGTAGAAAATTTTTTAAGATGTAGCTCAAGACACCCTATAATTAATATATACAATTTTTTTTCATATCTGGTATAATAACAGATATATTGAGCTTTATTGATTTTTTTTTTACGAAAATTCTACAAAAATTATATACTATTAACAATAAACTCTATAGCTAAGAGTACTGCCAAGCGTCAGAGAAAGGGTCTATTTGAAATAAATTTTCTGGAAACATTTTATTAAAATGAAGGACAATGACGGTTGAAACTAAGACTTCAGGGTTTGATTAAAAAAAAAAAAATTGTATCACCAACGACTTATGGGCCATCCTGTGATTGTAGAAATAATTTTTTAAGATGTAGCTCAAGACACCCTATAATTAATATATACAATTTTTTTTTCATATCTTGTATAATAACGGATATATTGCGCTTTATTGATTTTTTTACGAAAATTCGACAAAAATTATATACCATTAAACGATAAACTCTATAGCTAAGACTACGGCCAAGCATCAGAGAAAGGGTATATTTGAAATGAATTTTCTGGAAACATTTTATTAAAATGAAGGACAATGACGGTTGAAACTAAGACTTCAGGGTTTGTAAAACGTCCTTCTTGAGACATTTGATTTTCATAGCCCGTATTAGATTCAAGTTATTTGCCTAAATGTTGCCGATTTTGACGTTTTAAATCGCAACTTTGACGTTTTGAGGAAAACCCCAATTTATTTTTCTTTAAATGCCTATAACTTTTTTGTCTTTTGACCTACATAGCTAAATTTTGGCAGATAACTCACCTATAAGGATATAAACCTGCGTACCAAATTTGGTTGCCCTTACTTGTTAATTCCGGAAATATAAATTTTTTTCGAAAGAAAACACAAAATTTTCCGGGAAAACCTAGGCAGATTTTCCTGGATAACGAACTTATCCAAGCCATTTGCGAAAAGAATTTATTCACCAAATTTAATCAAAATCAGCCAATTATTTTTTGAGTTATCGGTGTGATATATATATATATATATATATATATATATATATATATATATATATATATATATATATATATATATATATATATATATATATATATATATATATATATATATATATATATAAACATATAAAAATTGAAACTGACCCCGGATATGTATTCTGGGGGGCCTAATTAGCGCTCATTTGAAGAAATTTTTTCAAAATTCAAAAGTCGGGATCTCCTCATTAGTGAATTTTTTAAAGAAAATTCACTAAAAAAAGCGTTCGGCGACAATTTCTTACATTCCACCAAAGGACGTAAGCATGGATAGCCAATCACATTGGCCTATTTATACCGGCACTAGGCAACCTTGTAAATTCCCCGCATACAAATATTGTTCCCAAAAAAGTGCAGCAAATGTGGAGGGTATTTGTGTCTAAATAAAAACAATAATTGTTTTATACAATTTCATAATAGCTGCCTTACTTAATCTAGCAATGTAGTATGTAATAAATACGTTTTATCTTAAATTTAATACAATTTAATTATTCAACAAAGAAAAAAATATGTGCTCTAGATTTTTTTGGCTATTTTTCTAGATTTATAGAGTACAATTTTGACAATTAAATATTGTTTCCCAACTAGTACAGAAAATAGAGCATTGTAGTGTTAAAATACGATTCCAAGTGGTATCTGCTGTCGCTATGTCTTTAAAAAATTTTGTGCAAGTTATTCAAGTTCCAAAACCCATACGATTTGCACGAATTTTTCTCTATTTCTGCAGACGTCGATTAAAACAGAAGACAGGGCTAGCATAAGAACTTCGAAATTGTTTACACCCGTTAACCACTGATTTGTTTGGTTAACACTGCTTTTAAAATGACGTTTAAAACTATTTATTTCTTTCGTTAAGTTTGTTGGTCGACCATCGTTTATTATTTTATATTTTCCTTGAAAGAATGAGCTAAAAATGCCGGTTTCTTAAATTATATATAACGTAAACACAGTTGCAAACTTGTACGACATTACATATAGACGGACGAGAGAGAGAGAGGGACTTCCATTGCACCTTACTCCAAAGATCAAGCGCCGACCGATGGACCAATACTGACTTGCGGAAGCAGATTCTTAACCGCTTACTAGAGTCGATATAAACTCAATAGATAAAGTCTGGACACAGCAAGTGCGTTATGGTAGTGAATTTTTATTAAATGTTTCAATTTTGAATAACTCAATTTTCTATAATCTTAGAAAGTTTAATTTTGGTATGTAGTAAGGTCTTTCCTAAGGCAACATATACACCAAATTTCATTTAAATACCTTTGTAATTTTTGAAAAAAAATTTTATCTGAAAAAAAAATCAAAATTTGATTAACTCAATTTTTAATAAACTTAGAAAGTTGAATTTTGATACGTAGTAAGGTCTCTTCCAGGGCAACACACCCTTTAAATTTCATTAAAACAGCTTTGTAATTTTCGGGGAACTTTTTTTTCCCGGAAAAGCCTTTCCGATTTTCCTGACTAACGAACTCATCCAAGCCATTAATAAAAGAAAGGCACTTGCCGAGTTTCATCGAAATCGGTTAATTAATTTTTGAGTTATCGGATATATATATATATATATATATATATATATATATATATATATATATATATATATATATATATATAAACATATAAAAATTGAAACTGACCCTAGGTTCTAGGGGTCCTAGTTCGGGCTCATTTGAAATTTTTTTTGCAAAGTCTCACCATCGATACCTCTCTATTAGTGAATTTTTTAAAATAAAAATTCACTAATAAAACAACAAGCTTTGCACATACTGCAGTGGCATAGATAGAGACAATAGACACAGTAGAACGTAGGAAATAAGCGATCCCAGCCCCCAATTATCGGATTTGCGCGCTCGTGTCTGTCGTATATTATGCATCGCCGCCGTGTCTGTTTGACCTTTACGACATTGCCAAACCCAATAAATATTCAAAACGTCCACCTACAACTAGATTTAAACTTCATCAAGGGAAAAGAATATCGGAACGCAGCAAGTGCGTTATGGTAGCGATTTTTTATTAAATGCTTCAAATTTAAATAACTCAATTTGCTATGAACCTATAAAGTTGAATTTTGGTATATAGTAAGGTCTTTACAGGGGACAGATACCTATCAAGTTTCGTCAAACTAACTCTGTTATTATTTTTTGAGATACAATTTTTTTTCTAGAATTTTTTTTGTTTGAAAAACTGGTCTGAGCGAGCTGGATAACGAACTGGTCCGCGGTCTAAATAAAATGCTTACTCCAAAGATCATGCTCCGACCGATCGATAAATCTTGGCTCGCGGAAGCAGATTTTCAACCGCTTACCAGAGTCGATATAAACTCAATAGATAAAAAAACAAACTTTCCACAGATTGCAGTGGTATAGACGAAGACAGTAGACACAGTAGAACGTAGCAAATAAGCGATTCCAACCCCCGATTATCGGATTTGCGCGCTCGTGTCTGTCGGATATTATGCATCGCCGCCGTGTCTGTCTACCTTTGCGAGATTGCCAAACTCAATAAATATTCAAAACATCTACCTATAACTAGATTTAAACTTCATCCAGGCAAAGGAAAATCAAGGCGCAGCAAGTGCGTTATGATAGCGAATTTTTATTAAACGCTTCAAATTTAAATAACTCAATTTCCTATAAAGTGGAATTTTAGTATATAGTAAGGTCTTTACCGGTGACACACACCTATCAAGTTTCGTCAAACTAACTTCGTTTATATTTTTTGAAATACAATTTTTTTTAGAAAAACTGGTCTGATCGGGCTCTCTCTCTCTCTCTCTCTCTCTCTCTCTCTCTATATATATATATATATATATATATATATATATATATATATATATATATATATATATATATATATATATATATATATATATATATATATACATTCAAACAGACTTTGGTTTCGGGTTCTAAAGGCCCAAATTCGCGCCCATTTGAAAAAGTTTTTGCAAAGTATTACCATCGATACCTCTCTATTTGCGAAATGATTAAAATAAAAATTGGCGAATATAATTTAAAAGGAAGAATTCAATTTTACTGGAAATATTCAGCGAAAGCGGTGCTTGCATTGCTTCCATGAACGCACGCCCCTGTATAATTTACTGTCAAAAAAGGTGGTTGCAAATCTCTATAGTAAAGTGGATCTTGAAAATCGCAAGAGATTTGTCATTGTAATTTCTGTTCCATTGCACCCTGACTCAGATTTTTTGTTTATTATAGTCAGGTCCTGTCACCCAGGATGCCTTCAAATTATAGAACAGCCTGAATGATAAGGACCGATTTTATCGATGTGCGGTATGACAAAAGAAAATTTATATTTGAGAGAAAAAATGTATACTACTTAAACACTCACAGCAACTGTTATCAATTTTAATATGAATAATGTTTCAGTGAGTGAAAATTTGAACCTGTGATGAGCATTGATAAGTACAATTTGGAGAACCCAAGTCATGAGAATATAGTTTTACTTAGTTTACTCACTTCCCCGATGACGCTAACTTTGTTAGCGGAACGATCGTCGGGTCAGAAAACTATGTTGTGATGAATTGGGTTCTCCAAATTGTACTTGTGAATAATTTTTTATAGTGTGTCTATTGTATTGTTAATATTGAACATAAAATAAGTCTGGACGGAGCATGTTACGAATTTTCATTAAATGTTTCAAATTTCAATAACTCAATTTGCTATTAACCTAAGGTTCATTACGAGACCAGTTTTCTCAGAAACATTTAAAGTTTATTTTCGGAAACTTTTTGTACATTTTCAAATAATTATTTTGATAAAATATGATACATTGTTCCTACTATATAGGTTATACCGGTAACCAAATTGATGCCTGCTCGGATTAGACAGATACATTTGCAATTAAAAACATTTTAATGAAAATTCACTTCCATAACGCACTTGCTGCGCCCAGAGTTTTTAGTGAATTTTCTTAGAAACAATTCACTAATGAGGAGATCTCGACTTTTGAATTTTGAAAAAATTTCTTCAAATGAGCGCGATCTAGGACCCCTAGAACCCATATCCGGGGTCAGTTTCAATTTTTATATGTTTATATATATATATATATAAATATATATATATATATATATATATATATATATATATATGTATGTATATATATATATATATATATATATATATATATATATATATATATATATATATATATATATGTATATATATATATATATATATATATATATATATATATATATATATATATGTATCACACCGATAACTCAAAAAATAATGGGCCGATTTTGATAAAATTTGGCATGTACTTTTCTTTTGTAAATAGCTTGGATAAGTTCGTTAGTCAGGAAAATCGGACAAGGTTTTCCGGGAAAATTTTGAGTTTTCTTTCGAAAAAAATTATTATCTCAAAAAGTAATTAGCCGATTTTAATAAAATTTGGCATGTACCTTTCTTTTGTAAATAGCTTTGACAAGTTTGTTAGTCAGGAAAATCGGACGAGGTTTTCCGAGAAAATTTTGAGTTTTCATTCGAAAAAAATTTTTATCTCAAAGAATAATACGCTGATTTTGATAAAATTTGGCACGTACCTTCCTTTTGTAAAAGGCTTTGACAAGTTCGTTAATCAAAATAATCGGACGAAGTTTTCCGGGAAAATTTTGAGTTTTTATTTGAAAAAAATTTTTATCTTAAAAAATAAAAAATCCACGATAACCAAATTTGGTAGGTAGGTTTACGATATAAAAAGCAAAGTATATACCAAAATTTAGATTTCTATGTTACAAGAAAAAAAAGTTATAAAATATTTTGTGCCAGATCATTTCTATGAAAATTCACTACCATAACGCACTTGCTGCGTCCAGGCGTTTTTAATGCTGAGCAAGATAAAATTATAAATATAGGGGGTTTTCATTAAAAAAACTTTTAACGATTTTTTCAAATCAATTTCCAATGTGAAATTTTTATCACCCTGTATTTATCTATTATCAAAATAACATCACAGGCAACTAAAGTAGTTCCCTTTCTACAAGGAAATAAAATCCAGTTAAATGATAAAAGCTGTCATATAGGAGAAATTGACAGTTATGTTTAGGCCTGCAAACGTCATTTTTGACATAAAATTTGAGATATGTCAAAAACGGCTGGACTTAGGTATAGGACATTGTTCATAAAATGTGTCTAAACTTTCCCGTGTTATCTAAAAATGTAATAATATATAGGATGTCCTATTTGAAATATGCCAGTTAACATCAACACCCTGTATAACCATCTTGAAAATATTTTAGCCGAGTTGCCCATATCGACTTCAGTAAGCTGCCAAATTTTCAAAACTGTCCAAAGTCTATTTTCCGAGAAATCCATCGCGGGCGTTCGTCGTGGCATACCTAATTATATTATAATTTCCTGCTTTAAAAAAATCACTCGTACACGTCAATTTTCATATCGAGGCGGAAATGTTTTGCCGATAATTTCAACTCTATCACTTCCCCTATCTAGAACGGGTGAGTTTCATCCCTAAAATTTTAAACGAAAGGGGGTATTATTATTATCTCTCTGAAAAGTGTCAGTTTTTGAAAATCGGTTGAGGTGTTTTAGAGAAAACTAATTTCAAATTGTTATCTGCCAAGCAAAACAAAAACAAGTTGCAAATGGTCCGTACTGAATTTCAGACTGATACATTGGTTAATTTTTATTTGGCAGTCACATGTATCACACATGTTTCTTGTTTTTCGATAAAGTGGAAAAAGTGCAGTATCGGTCCGTAATTCGCTTTTTATTTTTGAATGGAAAAACATGCGAAGAAATGGAAGCGAAGTTGAATGCTGTCTATAGGGACCCTTAACCACCTGTAACATATTTTTTTTATATACGGGAGGGAGAAATGCACCTCATTCCCGTGACCGTAATGCGTGGGATTTCGAGGTAATGTGAGACTCCTACTCACTAAAACTCCGCTCCCTGGAGTACCGGACCTTAGTCCCTACCTCCGTCTGAAAGATTTCAGGCAATGACGTTTGGGTTTGAATGTTTCATTTCTGTTTGTGCCGCGCGGGCGTTAGCGGGATAGTATAAGTTTTGGACGCTGATGCCTATGTGGAAGTTTCTCATCGTAGTCGGTGGAACTGTGGAGAAGGACAACCGTGAGATATTGGTTTAAGTATGAGAAAGGTGGGTGCCGATGGGTGCCGCGACTACGCATGGCGGACATCAAGCGGATACGGTTGTCAATGTCGAGGCAGTGTTTGGACCACTTTGAGCGAAATTCGCAGGAGTTTTTATGTAGAGCCGTTACCGTCACCTGGATACATTATTAAACGTCAGAGACCGAGCAACAGTCAAAGCAATGGATTTTCCGGGTGATTCTGCTCCGAAGAAGACAATGACGACCGGAAAGGACATAGCCACGATTTTTTGGGATTTGAATAATCCTAATTGATTTTTTGCAGAAAAAAAAGATCGATGGCGAGTCAGTACTAGAATGAATTATTAGACCGATTCGATAAGAAATTCAAGGAGACACGGCCCCATTTGGTTAAGAAAAAGGTGCTGTTTCACCATGATAACGCACTGGCACATTCATCCGGAATTGTCGCGGTCAAATTGCATGAACAGCGCTCCGAATTGCTGCCGCACCCACTGTACTCGCCCGACCTAGCTCCCTGCAACATCTTTCTGTTCCCCAACATGCAAAATGTGCATCGGGGGAAAAATTGAACTTAAATGATAAAATTTATGAAAAACAACTTCCTAATTTTCTTTCAATCGTGGACAGTAAAATCTTTTCAGATATATTGATGATGTTTTATACCAGTTTAGAATCTCCATAAAAGAGGGAAGTTTCTGAAATTATGAGCCAGTAAATTTTATTATAATTTTTTACAGGACGGAGATTTCTTCGAAATTTAACAAAACTGGGGAAGAAAAGTCCGTTGTAAAAAAAATTTATTTCATATTTTCTGAATAATATTAATATTTCAGATTAATTCGATAACGCCATTATTAAGGATTAACATGCAGAAAATTACATTCCGGAAATGTTTTTTCTGCATGTGGGTGGTCCGAATACCTTAAAATTTGACAATTATCATTTCTTTCATAAAATTGTGATTATGGTGAAAACAGTAAACTTTTTGATAAGATCATATATTTTTCTGAAAAGGCTTCAGCTAGTCTATCTCTGTGTGAGGTTTGATTCGCGACTTTTGGGACACACTCTCTCTCTCTAAATTGATGCGAAAAATTTTACAGGGTGATTTTTTGGCGAAAAATAAGGGGTATCTCTTTTATAAAGTTTTTCTTGAAACCCCTTCTCCTCCAAGTTACAGCCCTTTGAAGTTTTGGCAAAAAAAAGTTTTGATTAAATTTCTCCGTTATGGAATAGTTTTACAAAACAGTAAACTTTTTGATAAGATCATATATTTTTCTGAAAAGGTTTCAGCTAGTCTATCTCTGTGTGAGGTTTGATTCGCGACTTTTGGGACACTCTCTCTCTCTCTCTCTCTATATATATATATATATATATATATATATATATATATATATATATATATATATATATATATATATATATATATATATATATATATATATATATATATATATATATATATATATATATATATATATATATATATATATATATAGGTGTTTCTAAATTGATGCGAAAAATTTTACAGGGTGATTTTTTGGCGAAAAATAAGGGGTATCTCTTTTATAAAGTTTTTCTTGAAACCCCTTCTCCTCCAAGTTACAGCCCTTTGAAGTTTTGGCAAAAAAAAGTTTTGATTAAATTTCTCCGTTATGGAATAGTTTTACAAAACGAAATTTTGTATTACCTAAACAGTGTAGTAATGTATTAAATGTTCGAAATGTTCATGCTGAGCGCAGCTTCCATGAAATATCACATGTTTTGTTCAAAGTGGTTTCGAACGTTGCAAAGATTTTCAGGTGAAATTTGTTGAAATTCGGCGATGATGCGTTGGCGTAAATCATCTGAGTATTCTGGAAGTGTAGTGTAAATCTTATTTTTACGGTGGCCGCACAGAAAAGTCTAAAGGATTTAAATCTGGCGATTTTGCAGGTCATTTTATCGTTCCTCTTCGCACAATCCACCTTCCAAGAAATGTTTGGTCCAGATATCGGGAAACAGAAACGGTATAGTGTTGAGGTGCTGCGTCTTGCCAAACTATTAAATCAGTTTTATTTTTAACGGTTACCTTGATTACAAATTTCTGTTAGCGCTGGATCAACGACATTTTCCAATAACTGTTAATACATTCTTCGTAGGAGATGCGGATTGAGCAAAGAGAAGAAATAGATAGGCTTCCAAGGTTCCGGCTTTTTTGGGCCACCTAAAAATCAGATTTACACTACACTGCCAGAATGCGTAGATGATTTACGTCCACTAAACCAATCGAGTTCAAATTTGGTAGATAGGACCGCTTATGTGCTTTCTAAAAGTAATATAGTGTCAAAACTGTCTAATGAACTCATCCAAGCTATTAGCAAGACGAGGATTTCCAAATTGGTCAATTATTTTTTGAGTGATCGGTGGGATACATACATACATACATATATATATATATATATATATATATATATATATATATATATATATATATATATATATACATATATATATATATATATATATATATATATATATATATATATATATATATATATATATATACATATATATATATATATATACATATATATATATATATATATATATATATATATATATATATATATATATATATATATATATATATATATATATATAACCTTTTTAACTGACCTTGTATTTGAAATAAAAGCAGATTTAAAGCTACTTCTATCGAGTTTTTCTGTAATATGGCCACGTGATATTTCGCAGACCTATTGGTAAATCGAAACAAAAAGTTAAGAGCATGAGCAAACGAATCTAAACACCAAGTAACCCGTCTAAGCAAAATGGGTCTCAGTACCAAGTTAGCCGCCTTGGCAGAATTGGTCTCAACAGAGTGTTAGCCACCTAGGCGCAATGAACCTCAACAGAAAGTTAGCCGGTTAGGCAAAATTGATCTCAACACAAAGTTAGCCGCCTAGGCGAAATAGGTCTCAACACCAAGTCAGCTGCTCAGGAGAAATGGGTCTAAACAGTAAGTTAGCCGCCTTGGTGAAATTGATCTCAACAATAAGCTAGACGCCCAGGCGAAATTGGTCCCAACAGCAAGTTAGCCGCCTAGGCGAAATGTGTCTCAACAGCAAGTTAGCTTTACGATACTTATATAATCAGGACTTTTTGTTGCTACTGAGTGGTAAATTATTTGCAAAAGCTGGTGCTACAGCGGCCCCACTATTCCTACTACTACCACTACTTTATCTGAAACTTTTTTTCCTTAAACTTAGTTCTGGTTATATTCTTCTATTAAGTACTATAAAATAAATTTAATTAACAAGGGAAGGAAAAATTTTCTATGTTGAATTATGACTGTTGATTTTTGTTATGTAAAATATGGACAGCACGATATTTTTACCAGTTTAAATATTATCTAATTAAAAATCAGACTATTTGCAATATATTCTTTAGCTGTAACTGGTGGCTCTGCTAATGCTGAGTGATAAAAAACAAGGGCGATCCCATGCTGTTTGCTATATAAATAAATAGTTACACTTTGTTTTTATTTCAGGCTACTATCAACAGGGTAATAGAGCGAATTACCCAACAAATAACCAAGGTGGTTACCCAAACACAGGCTTGGGTACTAACCAAAACAACTACGGAAGCTACGGATATGGCTACGGATACAGCAATGCCCCGTCACAAGATCCTCTCACTGACACCCTCAAAACTCTGGGTACGCAATTGATAAAAAATGCTCTGAATCGGTTAATGAATCAGTAGATTAAAATGTGTGTTTAGATTTTAAGCGTTATTCAAATCTCACAATATTATATAAGAAAGCTCTTTATTGAACAATTTGTCTTCAATAAATTTCCGTCACTTGGGGTTGACTCTAAGTTCATAATAATTTATTACAAACACTTATTCTCATCGATAATTGTTCTTCAACTGTCACCATCTAAAAAACAGTTCAAAAGGCTTTTGAACTGAACTAGACTTATCTATAAATCAACTTAATAAAAATGGCTCTTATGACGTCAACGCATTGATAAAATTCAATTTTATACGTCTTCTGGTTAATAATAATTTTTTCACGTTTTGCTTATTTTATAGGGGTCCTTAAAAACTAATTTGTTAATTTGACATTATGTAAACAATTTAAAAGATTTTTGAACGGAGCTAGACTTATCTATAAATCAACTTAATGAAAATGACTCTTATGACGTCGACGCATTGACAAAATTCAATTTTATACGTCTTCTGGTTAATAATAATTTTTTCACGTTTTGCTTATTTTATAGGGGTCCTTAAAAACTTATTTGTTAATTTGACATTATGTAAACAGTTTAAAAGAATTTTGAACTGAGCTAGACTTATCTATAAATCAACTTAATAAAAATGCCTCTTATGACGTCGACGCATTGACAAAATTCAATTTTATAAGTCTTCTGGTTAATAATAATTTTTTCACGTTTCGCTTATTTTATAGGGGTCCTTAAAAACTAATTTGTTAATTTGACATTATGTAAACAGTTTAAAAGAATTTTGAACTGAGCTAGACTTATCTATAAATCAACTTAATGAAAATGACTCTTATGACGTCGACGCATTGACAAAATTCAATTTTATACGTCTTCTGGTTAATAATAATTTTTTCACGTTTCGCTTATTTTATAGGGGTCCTTAAAAACTAATTTCTTAAAAATTCAATTTTATAAGTCTTCTGGTTAATAATAATTTTTTCACGTTTCGCTTATTTTATAGGGGTCCTTAAAAACTAATTTGTTGAGTTGACATTATCTAATTCATCTTTAACTTTTGATTGGTTATTGATATCCACCTCTAACATAGCTTCTATGTTTGGAGATTTACAGTACATTTAAATTTAAGCTTAATATTCACCTGCACCAGGGCAGGTAAAAACAGCAAAACATTATCGTATGTAATTTTTTAAATAACGGGTATTTTTAATACATAACTTCAAATTTTTCGTATTTTACTTATCGTTAGTGTACATAATCAACCATCCTGATTTGAGACTAGTTCCCGATTTGACCCTAGTTGCTGATAAAATTGAGCAAGACTGTCCGCAGCATGTAACGAAGCTTGAGGTAGGTCTAGTTACGGATAAAATTGAGCAAGACTGTCCACAGCATGTAACGAAGCTTGAGGTAGAAAAAATTAAAGGTACCAAGTCACGGTTTTGCATCAAATTTTATTTTGAAAAAGCTAATAAAATTTCTACAAGCCCATCTCCTAGGCCAGCAACGATCTCATTGTTTGTGTACTCCACTTTGGACTACTGAAATACTCTTTTAAACAATTTTCCTTTTTTTTAACATCGTCTATCTTTTCTATATTATATCTTATATCTTATAACTTCAAATTTTTAGTATTTTTTTAAACATTAGTTTAGATTTAGACGATTAACCATCCTGATTGAAGCATAGTTCCTGATGAACCTGAGCAAGACTGCTAGAAGAATTCCTCATGGGACCAAGTAGTAATCTTCTGTTAGTACATGATTTTAGCGATAGGAATTTTCATCAAAGAAAAATTATTGCAAAACCCTGACTTAATATCTTCAAATTCCTATACTTTAAGCTCTGACACATGCTGCAGACAATTCTAGTTACTTTCATCATAAACTATACTCGCCTTAGGATGATTCATTATTTAAACTAACTATAAGAAAAAATCAAAAAATTTAGGGTTGTGTTAAAGAGATACCTGTTAGTTAAGAAGGAAATTTGTTTAAAAGTTCGTTACATTCTGACGACAATCTGAATCAGCTGCATCAGGATAGTTCATCATCTAAAGTCTCGATAAGAAAAATGCATAACCTCAAATTTTTTGTATTTTTTTTTAATCCTTAGTCATGATGATGCACCATCCTGACTTGGGTATAGTTACTGATATAATTAAGCAAGATTGTCTGCAGCGTGTAACAAAGCTTTAGGCAAGAGACTTTGAACATATTAAGTCAGGGTTTTCTATCAAATGTTATTTTGAAAAATAAAAGTTAACATAAACAAAAATATAAAAGGCTGTGCAAGCATATTTTCCAGAAAACAAAGAGTGTAGTTGGTTCTCTACCCCACTTTTGGATCACTGCAGTATCCTTTCAAACAAATTTCTTTTTTTAAATCGAGTATCTTTTCAATACATAACATAACATAATTTTCGCATTTTTCTAATCGTTAGTTTAGATGATGAATCATCCTGACTTGAGTATATTTCTTGAAGAAGCTAAGGAAGATTGCCAGAAGAATACCGCTTGGAACCAAGTGGTATTCTTCTGTTCGTACAGGATTTTCGAAATAGGGAATTATTAAATTGCCAAAAAAAAACCAAACACATTAAATAACCTCAAGATGATTTTTTTTAAATTAATTTGTCTCAAATATTTCTAAGAAAGAATGTACCTTTGTCATTGGTTTGTTTGAAAAATTTTAATTAACAGAAAACTGACAAGTTCATCATTTTGCCGTGTTGACAAATTGTTTAATTATTCTTTCAATTTAGAGCAAATAAGATTTATATTACTAATAAGAAATTAATTTGTTTCAGGGTTATTCTGCTTCTTTTTAAGATACATGGCCACAAGGTTGTTCACTGTGTAATATTAAATAACTAAGAAGAACATTCAATATAAAGAACAAACCTTCCAGAATCTTGATTGCCAAATCTTATGAAAACCATCACTTAAAGCAAACATAAAAACTGTTATTCGAAAATCAACTAGTTCCTTAAGCGTTAGTCTCTCTATATTATACAAATGTGCACAATGCCTCTCCGCATATATACATATTGCGCATGATATTTTCTATTGCGCAGTGTATTCCGCAGATGTTTACCAGTTCACTAACGTAAATGACTGGGCAGACTTCAACATATTACAGAGTCTACTGCGTTTTTTGTACATAAACTATTGCGCAGTCGACTACACTTTCTCAGGAACATAATTACGCATACAATGATCAGGAATCATATAATTTATTTTAAGAATATTGTCTATATCTTGCCAGTGTTAACTAAGCATGCATATGACCTAAAAAAACAAGTTTTGTGCTGTTGTGTAATATATTTATGTTATATTTTAATATTCTTTCACTCGTTAATTTACGGCTGTTGGCAAAGCTTTCCAAAACTGTCTAAATACTACATTCTTTTGCCCCTTTTCGCGTACTATATTGGATGTTTTTAGTTAATGGTCAACTGCTTTAGTTATCGGTTTATTTTTATGTGTACTGTGGATTTTATACTGTGCACCTTATGCACTCTTAATGGGATATTGCGCAGTATAGAGACACGTTACTGTTCTGTATGCTCTCATTCTACGTCTGCTGTCCAAGCTTTACAAAATTTGAAATATTTTGAATGCGCCCCCTTTTTTTTGTTGGTTGTATTCTCCTAATCAAAAGATTACGTAAAAAAATATTATAGGTGTGTAATGTGGCCTTCCTTAGGACGCGCAATATGTGCACTTAACGAAAACTTGTAACTATTGCGCAAAAATGTGTATTTTAGCCTTCTATGTATTTTTGTAAATTTGATTAGGCTAAGTTTACGGCTTAAAATGTTTGTGAACTTTATACTCCTCTACTGCGCACTGTATGCGCACTTAATACATATTCAGTATATATACAGTGTGTCCCAGATTCGCTTCTCTATACAGGGATATCGGTGCCTATTATACCTGCAGCAACGGTTAAATGGGAAAGTTTTAGAGGAAGCTTAGTGCATTCAATATCCGGCTTCAGGTTTTTACGATTGGTCAATTGGTTCTGGAAATATCGCCGAAGAACCGAAAATGGCGGATTTACTTTTTCGCCAGTAAGTCCGAAACGGTTAAATTGACAGCTGTCAAAATGTGACATTATTCGGACACTTTTTTAAGACAAATAAGATGGCGTATATGAAATGTATTTTTGTTATTCCGCAACCCGCCGCAACTTTCATTTTTCTCACGGCCGCCATATTGGATTTTTCAATTTTTGGAAGGAGCGTAAATTTTCCAGTCTATTGATGTCTTACAAGTGCATAAAAAATTTGAGTATTATCGAAATATCACACTTCGTAAAGTTAGGTCGTATTTTTTTATAAGGAGGCCATGTTTTATTTGTCAGAAAATGACATTAATAAGTAATGTATTTAACCGCATTGAATTTTCTATAGAACATGCACGTATATAAAGACTTAAAATTAATAAGCAAAATCTAATTAAGTTCTTAACTCGTTACTGGTTATTAATTTACAGATTTGCAAAATGACGCCCATTTACATCGAGACATTTTTGACAATTGATAACTGTTTTTCGTACAACTCTAACAAGTGTATTTCTGTTAATACTATTTCTAAATCTGTCCAAAACTCTTTGTCTGAGGATTTGTATGGTCGCAAGAGGAGCAAATTCATAGACCTCATTCTTTGTGTGACCCCACAAGTAGAAATCCAAGGGCGAAAGATCAGGGATCTAGGAGGCTAAGATATTGGACCATTTGAGGAAATAATTCTTTCGCCAAACTGCTCTCTTAGGAAGTGCCTGATTTAAATGGTGTTGTGAGCCGGATATCCTGTTGAAACCAGGTTCTTCTAAACCCATGTTCGGTTAGAGTAGCTCGTAAAGCTGGCACAACCTGGTTTCGCTAAAGCTCTAGGTACAGCTGTCCGTTTAGGTTGTAGTCAAACAAAAATGGTCCTATAAGTCGATTTCCTGAAATGATCGATTTCCTGAAATGATTAATAATTTACAATAGGTGCCCAATTAAAAGGGTAAGTTAGATTAAATTACCAATGATCCCACACCAAACTTTAATTCCAAATCTTCTTTGTAGACGTCTCTCTGCCACTTCGTGAGTGTTTTCCATAGCCCGACAATTCGTAAACCTACCCTCATCGGACCACAAGACATGATTAACAAAATCGTGATTTTTATTACACTTCCTAGTATACCAATCACAGAAGCGGATTCGTCTTTGAAAATCAGTTTCCTCAAGTCCTTGAAGTTGGTTTGTATGGATGGTATCTGTTCTTTTTTAACACTCTGTGTACCGTTGATTTTAACACACGAATTCCCTGTCTACAGTTATCCACGATGTAGTAGAGTTTTCATTGACAGTTTCTAGATTGTTCAAAGCCTCCATGGTTAATTAAATTAACTACGTTTTTTCTGAATTCGGTTTTATAAGGCTGCCGTCCTTTGGGGTACGTCTCCAAATACATTGCTGAGGTAATGTCGGCGTTTCTGTGTGACTGTAAGTACACCGCTAACATGTTAAACTTTTCTTCATTTGAATAGGGAATACCGGCCATTTTCAACAGTTTTCGACAATATGTGTGACAGATTTAGGAGTTTACTGAGAGAAAAGCGTACTACTTATTAAACCACAACTTTAACACTTTGAATTATTTAACGTCAAAGTCAGAGCTTCCTTAAATGGAAAAAATGTTTAACTTATGAAAACCCAATTTTCTGAGAAATAAAACATGGCCTTAGAAAAAATAAGGGCTAACTTTACGAAGTGTGATATTTCAATGATACTCAAGTATTTTATGCACTTGTGAGACATAAATAGACTGGAAATTTTACGCTCTTTCCACAAATCGAAAAATCCAATATGGCGGCCATAAGAAAAATGAAAGTTGCGGCGGGTAGCTAAATAGCAAAAGACGATAGAGACATGTCATACACTCTATCTTATTCGACTTAAAAAAGTGTCCGAATAATGTCACATTTTGACAGTTGTTAATTTAACCGTTTCGGATTTACTGTCAAAAAACGAAATCCGTCATTTTCAGTTTTTTTCGGTGATATTTCCAAAACCAATTGACCAATCGTAAACCTGAAGCCGGATATTGAATGCACTAAGCTCCTATAAAACTTTCCCCATCTAACTTTTGCTGTAGATATAATATGAGCCGAGATCCCTGTATGGAGAAGCGAATCTGGGACACATTATATATATATATATATATATATATATATATATATATATATATATATATATATATATATATATATATATATATATATATATATATAATGTTTTTTATAGTTTTAGTATTTTACTACTAATAGGTCTTAAGTTTCTTTAAATGCAACACAATACATAAACTAATTTGTTCGACTTGTTAGGGCACAGTGGTCTTTTAATTATTTTTTTTAGATTTTATAAAAACCATTTTCCGTGAATATGATTTTTGTTTTAGTAGGCTGTTTTAACTGGCAATCGAAGTTTTGATTAATTGCTAATAGTGTGGGAATATTTTCTCAATTTCATTTTTTTAAAGTTTCATTCCGTGTTAATGTTACCAGAATCTCTTAACAGTTTTTTTAATACTACATACAGACTTGGAGACTACTTCTCTGGCTTCACTGTTGGGTTAGATGTTCTCGGATGTTGTTCAACGTTTGTGTGACTAGTTTCGCTGCTTGACAGCATTCTCAGACATATTAAAATTGAATTAGTACGACATCATGACAACTACAAATAAAGATCTGTTGCTATGTTATGATATGATGTTTTGATCAAAAAATTCATCAAATTTAAAATAAAATGAAATGAAATACAGATGACGGATGAGGCTTTCAAAATGTCTACGTGATGTATGTCAATATTTAACATAAAAAATATAACTAGCGTATAACAACTATAATAACAGTTATAACAATAAAATAACTAAACAATAATAGAACGAAAGTATCGACATACATCAACTCATTATCTTATTACAACTCACTATCTTATTACAACTTTTTTGAAAGAATAGTTCAATTTATTTTAAGCAAACAGGATTTAATAATGGCTACTCTGTCAAAATAATAGATAAAATAAACGAGAGAAAAGAATACAAATTAGCGATTAATTTAATTTATCCAAATACTAGAGACAAAAAAGACAACAGCTACGTTTCGATAACGTATTTTGGTACCATTTCAGAAAACATTTCAATAATTTTAAATACCTGTACAAATACAAAGGTAGCTTTTAAGTCGTGCAACACGACGCGTGATTTGCTATTTAACGCGAAAGAAAAATCTTGTTTCTTGACAAAAGCTGGATTTTATAAATTAGCTTGTACACATTGTAATGCAATCTACATAGGCCAAACCTCTAGAAATTTTAACACTCGATACGAGGAACATATTTCTGAAATTTATTATTTAGAAATAACCACGCTGACAAATCTACATTTGCAAAACATATTATTGATACCGAACATAAACCTACAGTAAATAACCGCATACAACCAAATTTTTGTATTGACAAACGTAAACTAGACTTTTTTTGAAGCTTTGGAAGTCAAAAGGCACACACACGACAATATCTACCTTGTTTCACATAAGCAAACTGATTTGATGAATTCCTATTTCTTGGATATTCTTCTTTTTAATTAAATAAGTCAAAGAAAATAAATTGAACTATTCTTTCAAAAAAGTTGTAATAAGATAATGAGTTGATGTATGTAGATACTTTCGTTGTATAGAGACTGCTTTATTACTGTTATTGTTTAGTTATTTTATTGTTATAACTGTTATTATAGTTATTATAGGCTAGTTCTATTTTTATGTTAAATATTGACATACATCACGTAGTCATTTTGAAAGCTTCATCCGTCATCTGTGTTTCATTTCATTTTGTTTTAAATTTGATGAATTTTTTTATCAAAACATCATATCATAACATAGCAACAGATATTTATTTGTAGTTGTCATGATTTCGTACTAATTCAATTTTAATATGTCTGAGAATGCTGTCAAGCAGCGAAACTAGTCACACAAACGTTGAACAACATCCGAGAACATCTAACCCAACAGTGAAGTCAGAGAAGTAGTCTCCAAGTCTGTATGTAGTATGAACCAGTTTCACCAAGTAAGGGCAACCACAATCAATGAGTTTTTTTAATATTGTAAAAGTCTACTTTTTTACATTTATACTTTTTCCCCATTATCGATAGGTTGTGTTTAAGATAAAAACAAGTTTTCTATTGTTACGTTTTAACTAAGGACTTCTGTATATTTTGTTAAATGTTTATTGTAAATAATAAACTGTGATAAATAAAGAAAAAGTCAATTAGTTTTTGTTGTGCATGTATGTTTTGTGTGTCTGGTTCGTGGATTGTAGTTACTGCTGTTTTGTATTAAAATGGACTGTATCGTGTTTTGAAATAAAATCACTTGGAAACACTTAACTTAATTATATATTTAAAGCAATATAAACAATATACTATTGATATACATCATATATATATATATATATATATATATATATATATATATATATATATATATATATATATATATATATATATATATATATATATATATATATATATATATATATATATATATATAGGCGGCACGTGTAATACCACAACGCGTGGTCGTGTACGAATTGAAATGCACTCGGTGCTGGAGCTTTTCTAAGCTGATCTGATGAACGAATAGGATCTGTCCAGGTCTTCATTATTGCAGGTACCCTGTTTTCCAGGGATGGGATATGGGTACAATACACTCTAGTTATGTCAGGCTCCTGTGACATGCAGGTCTGCACTGCTCACAACTTTAAAATTCCGCGGTAAAAATAGACAATGTATAATAAAGCCAGCAATTTTTCAGCTGTTGGTAAGTATGTTTTATTGCTTGTAGCATTCTGTTGCCTCTTAACTGTTGCTTTAGGTGGTGGTTTTTGCACATTTTTGGCCATTTGGCACTTTTTTAAATATCTGAAAATGCACATGTTTCTGTGGCAGAATAACCTTGTTTTGATTGTTTTTCCCAATTTTTGTAAATATAACACTATAAAATGCTTAGCTTATAATTTGCTGTAGACATCTATTGCTTTAAATGTTATATGTTTGTAGATAATCCTAATAGTTTGTTTAGTATAAATATTAAAAAATCAACCTAATAGCTATATGTTGCAGCAATAACCTAAAATGTACATAATTATTTTTTGTCAAAGTGTTTTGTAAGAATTTTCAGGATTGGGGCTTCTCACTACATGTATATGGAATTGACAATAAATATTTATTATAAAAATTGCATTATTTAATCTTTAAACATACCTTATTTAAAATAAACCTCATCTTTATAAGTACACTCAGAGAACCCAAATCACCACAACACATTTTAAAAAGTCTGGACGCAGCAAGTACCAAATGTAGTGAATTTTCATTAAAATGTTTTTACTAACAATTATCTCGTTTTTCTAAAGAAAGCAGGCATCAATTTTGGTTACCAGTATAACCTATATAGTAGAAACAATGTACCATGTTTCATCAAAATGACTTTATTGTTTGAAAATGTACAAAATATACTTAAAATGTTCCCGAAAAAACTGGTTCCTGGCCAATGAACGTTAGGTTGGTAGCAAATTGAGTTATTGAAATTTGAAACTTTACTGAAAATCCGCTACCATAACGCACTTGCTGCGTCCAAAAGAACAATTACTTGTGAAGCCACGGGAAAAGTAGACGGAAAAGTAGACCATTACAAATTCCTGGGTGTTATATTCGATACAAAACTGTCATGGAAGCATCAAATAAACCATATCAGAACGGAATGTGCTAGCAGAATGAACATTCTCAAAGCCATAGCTCACTACGACTGGAGAGCAGAATAATCAGTTTTGATTAGCTTATACAGATCACTAATACGATCTAAAATATAATATGGCGCAATCGTTTATGCAAATTCAAGCAAAACCACACTTAAACCACTAAATACCATACAGAATACAGCTATGAGGCTATGTCTCGGCGCCTCTAGAACAAGCCCTACAACAAATCTATTTGGACTGAGCAGATTTTTATAAAAATTTGCTACCATAACGCGCTGGCTGCGTCCCGAATTTCTTTTCTTACAAACATGCATTATAATTACGTGGTCGAAATTCGATACATTAAAGGTCAGCTCAGAATTGGCACGGACCGAGGGAATCCAACTGTCTAATTAAAACAAAGCATCGTTTAATCTATTTGGACTGAGCAGATTTTAATAAAAATTCGCTACCATCACGCACTTGCTGCCTCTCGAATTTCTTTTCTTACAAACATGCATTGTAATTAACGTGGTCGAAATTAGATACATTTAAAGTCAGCTCAGAACTGGCACGGTCGGGGCAATCTGTCTGTCTAATCAAAACAAAGCAATGTTTATTATATTTGGACTGGGCAGATTTCATTGGATAACGAACTTATCCAAGCCACTTACAAAAGAAAGGTATTCACCAAATTTAATCAAAATCGGCCCATTATTTTTTGAGTTATCGGTGTGATACATACATACATATATATATATATATATATATATATATATATATATATATATATATATATATATATATATATATAATTATATATACATATATATATATATATATATATATATATATATATATATATATATATATATATATATATATACCGAGTGACAACTTTCAAAGCGGAACATAGGCGAATAACATAGGAAATAAAATATTTGCAAAATTAAAAGTGTGAGCAGCCATGACATGCCAAATTCGAATAATTTTGTTACTGTCAAATCAGACATTTCTGATTATCAATACACATTTTCCTGAAAAGCTTGACAATGAATAATAATAATAATAGCTATAGTAATGAGGAACAAGTGTTTATTGTAAAAACATATTACAATGCTGGCAGTTTGCTAAAAGTTTGAGATTTGTCCTCAGTTAAGTACGATGATCTGATAATCGGGCATAATGCTGATTGCACATTATTAAAAAATTACGAAAATCCTCGTTTACCATGATTTTGTTTTAACATAAGGCACTTTGAAGAAAAAGCAATTATAACAGTAGTGCCTGCAGTTCCGGAACAATAATAAAATTAACTATTAACAAAAAATAAGTAACAATAATTTAACTGAAGCAATTACAACAAATATTCAAATAGTCCCTTAATTTGGTATAAACAATATCCCAACCTATTATAAAATGCCTTTCGAACTTGTGCGAGTTGTTGGTTATTAACGCGTGCACATTCAGCAAAGATAGCCTCCCTCAAAGAATTAATATTTCGGTGACGAGTTTTATAAATTTTGTTTTTAAGAAGAAGTTACAAGGTGCTAAATCGGGAGATCTGGCCAGCCACCTAATATTCCCACCGCGACCAATCCAATGATTAGGAAAAAAAATATCTAAACAGGTTCTTACGTCTACACCAAAATGAGCTGGATACCCATCCTATTGAAACCAGACTTCCTGATTTTCATTTGCAACTTCGTCTAATGCAGGACATACCTTATTTACCAAGAGTTCCAAATAATTTTCTGAATTTAAATTGCCAATTAATTCAAACGGTCCAATGATATGATGATTAAAAATGCCTGCCCAAATATTAATTTTCTGAAGGTATTGGGATCTCGTCGAAAGTTGTTACCTTGGGTTTCGTTGCACCCAGTATTTTGTATTCTGTACGTTAGGTTCATTATTTAGCGTAAACGTGCACTCGTCAGTAAAGCAAATCGATGAAAGAAAATAACGATCCCGGTTGGCGCGTTTCATAACATCTTCACAAAATACACGCCTGCTCTCTTCATCTATTGCCAACAACTCTCGATGGCACTGCGGATTGTACGGCTGGTAGTTGTGTTTTTTAAGGATTTTTCGCAGACGCTCCCGAGAAACACCACATTCTTCTGCTGCAACTCTAGTACTTGTAGTTGGATTGACATTAAATAACGCTAGCACCCTTAGCTCTAGTTCTGCATTAACTTCTCTTCTAACTTCTGTTTCATTATAAAAATACATTGATATTGAAATAATACAAATTCAGCTGTAAGCTTACCACCCCTATTTTCTACTGCTACACTTGCAGTTTCTTCAAATTTTCTTAAAGTACGTTGGATTGTGCTCACGAATAGAATGGATCGATCATAGTACTTAACTGAGAACAAATCTCGAACTCTTCGCAAACTGCCAGCATTGTAATATGTTTTTACAATAAACACTTGTTGCTCATTACTCTAGCTATTATTATTATTATTATTATTCATTTTAAAGCTTTTCAGGAAAATATGTGTTGGTAATCAAAAATGTTTGATTTGACAGTAACAAACTGTTCTCATCTCATGATAAAAAGAGCTTTTAATTAGTAGGTATTTGGTATCAGCAGGCTCAGAAAATTAATTCTCTTTTGATAGACACCACTAACGTTCTTGTAGATAAAAGAGGTGAGCAGCAAACTGCAAATATGTGATTTCCCATGTTATTCGCCTATGTTCCGCTTTGAAAGTTGTCACTCTATATATATATATATATATATATATATATATATATATATATATATATATATATATATATATATATATATATATATATATATATATATAATTTAAAATTTTGGCTTTGGGTCCATTCAATTTTGGAAGCGATGCCCGTGTTACTATCTTATTTCAAAACGTGAAATATCAAACTTAACTATCGAATCGCTATAAATAGCCCAGCAGGGATCATATGGATGGGCCCACGAATATTATAGGAAAATATCTAAAGATACCTTTTTGAGTGCATGCATTTTCACGCTAATCCGTTACAAAGTAACCTTAAACTGGAACGGTTATCCTTTAATAATTATATTTGTTTAACTTAATTCACATTAAGAATTATCGACAACCTTATTGACCACCTTAAAAAGATAATAACGTTGCTAAGAAATAGAAACGATTAAATTTGGCCTGCGACCTGTCGTTTTCGGCACCGATTACTATTCTTTTGAAAAAAAATTCTAATCCGGATAAAGAACGTAAATATTTTGCACGGTCTGCTTTGTAAACCCCGTCTCGCGTGAATATTGTTAATTGCTAATGACATCAGTGGCATTTTCAAGAAAACACACAAACCAGTCGACTTTAATTTAACGAGTAAGTTGAACGAAGAAACTGTGAGGATCAGCAATTGACGAAAACACTGAGGTAAGAAATATTTCACAACCAACATCATATTTTCACAGCATAATAAATAGTCTTTCTTATGCTTTGATATTTTAGTCTATATATTGACTTTCAAAAAAATCCAAACACCCAGTAACAGTTCCTCAATTTAGTCAAATTTAAAAAAAGTCTGGACGCAGCAAGTGCGTTATGGTAGTCAATTTTCATAAAAATGTTTTTAATAGCTAATATATGTGTGTTTTTTTTAAGAAAGCAGGATTCAAATTTTGTTACCCGTATAACCTATATAGTGAAAACAACGTTCAATGTTTCATCAAAATAACTTTATTGTCTGAAAATGTACAAAAATTTCTGAAAGTAAACTTAATGTGTTCCCGAAAAAACTGGTTTCTTGGAATCTTATAGGTTAATAGCAAATTGAGCTATTTAAATTTGAAGCATTCAAGAAAATTCGCTACCATAACGCACTTGCTGTGTCCCGAATTTCTTTTCTTACAAACATGCATTATATTTCGATGGAAAACGCAAAAATGCAAGAACATTAGGCGTGTTCGTTAAAAAAAAAGAACATTTGTATCACCAACGACTTATGGGCCATCCTGTGATTGTAAAAATATTTTTTAAGAGGTATCTCAAGCCACCCTATAATTAATGTATACAAATTTTTTTTCGTAACTTGTATAATACCGGATATATTGGGCTTTATTAATTTTTGACGAAAATTCGTCAAAAATTATATAGCATTAAACGATAAACTGTGTACTACTGCCAAAGCATCAGAGAAAGGGTCCATTTGAAATTAATTTTCTGCAAATGTGTTAGTAAAAGAAGGACAATGAGGGTTGAAGCTAAAACTTCAGGCTTTGTAAAACATTTCTCTTCAGACATTTTCTTTCCATAGCTCGTATTAGTTTCAGGTTTTTTGTCTGAATGTTGCCAATTTTGACGTTTTAAATCGCATATTATATATATATATATATATATTATATATATAATATATATATATATATATATATATATATATATATATATATATATATATATATATATATATATATATATATATATATATAGATATATATATATATATATATATATATATATATATATATATATAAATATATATATATATATATATATATATATATATATATATATATATATATATATATATATATATATATATATATATATATATATATATATATATATATATATATATATATATATATATATATATATATATATATATATATATATATATATATATATATATATATAGGTTTCACACCGATAACTCAAAAAATAATGAGCCGATTTTGATTAAATTTGGTGGACTAGTTGGTGCTCATTTGAACAAATTTATTCAAGATTCAAATGCCAGCTCTCATTAGTGAATTTTTTTAAAGAAATTTTACTGAAATCATTAAATTTTCAAACTAACTATTGAAAAAAAATCCGTACGCAGCAACTGCCTTATGGTTGTGAATTTTCATAGAAATGATCTACATTTTGGTGATTTTTTATTTAAGAAAATTAACTAAAATGTAGATACTGACTTTTGAATTTAAAACATATTTTTTCAAATGAGAGCTAATTAGGCCCCCTACAACACATATTCGAGTTCAGCTTCAATTTATATATATATATATATATATATATATATATATATATATATATATATATATATATATATATATATATATATATACATATATATATATATACAT
Source organism: Tillus elongatus (assembly GCA_964006375.1). Lineage (NCBI taxonomy): Eukaryota > Metazoa > Arthropoda > Insecta > Coleoptera > Cleridae > Tillus > Tillus elongatus. Next base: position 16,782,857 of record OZ023268.1, on the reverse strand, counting down.
ATATATATATATATATATATATATATATATATATATATATATATATATATATATATATATATATATATATATATATATGTATGATTCACACCGATAACTCAAAAAATAATGGGCCGATTTTGATCAAATTTGGTGGGTGCCTACCTTTTGCAAGTGACTTGGACAAGTTCGTTAGGCAGGAAAATGGGCGCAGGGCTTCCCAGAAAATTTTCTTTTTTTCCTTCCGAAAAAAAATCATATCTCCGAAAATAACAAAGTAAGGACAACCAAATGTGGTACGCCTGTTTGCATTATAAGGGGCGAACGATGCATCAAAATTGAGGTCTCTACGTTTAAAGGAAAAAAAGTTATGTGCCGTTAAAAAAAATGGAGTTTTCCTCAAAACGTCAATGTCGCGATTTGAAACGTCAAAATTGGCAATATGTGGGCAAAGAACCAGAAACAAATACGAGCTATGTAAAGAAAGTGTGAACAAAAGAGTGTTCTGCAAATCCTTAAGTTTCAGCTTCAACCATCATTGTCCTTGATTTTATAAAAATATTTACAGAAAATTCATTTCAACTACAGACCCTTTCTCTGATGCTTTGGCTGTACGTTTAGTTAAGTTGAAGAATGGCTCACTGCACAGCGATATTTTCAGTTTATAATTAAAATAGTTTTGTTGTTTTAAAAAGCACAAACATTTTCCGAAAATAAACCTAAAAAAGTCCAGAAAAAAACTAATCCGATTTTCCAGGCTTATAAGAAACACGATCTGTTCTTTTTGGATTAAAGATGAATCGTAAACATGACTTCTGAACGTTTTCTATTCTTTGTCGATCCTAACTGCCAAGGGCTGGTCCATACACAACATCAGCATGGTTAAAGCGCGAGAGAATAATCGAGTTTATCAGGAAAGCTTTTACTTTCACTGGAAGGCAATTTCGGTGGCGATAAAAAGATTTCAATAGGCCAAACTAGCTCTCCGAAGATTAGTGACGTTGCAGATTGTTTTGCTTCCAAGCGACTCCCATCTATCAAAATATCAATATTTTGAGAACAAACCCTATTCTTACTGACCTTCCTGCCAGAATAAAGTACGCAACACTTATTGACATTTATCGCAAGTTCATGCTTCTTTGCTGTCGTGACTAACCTATCAAGGTCTGTATTTAAACTTGCTATAGCGTCTAAGGCATTTTCGACAGGAAAGGATTTGTAAAGCTGGGTATCATCGGCATAGAAGTGTACTTTGCTCGAAATTATTTGTTCTTGAAAATCAAACGTATAAATATTGAAAAAAAAAAATTCACAAAAATGTTAAAAAATGATTTCTACGGAAACACTCAAAACATTTCTGCGAAAACTTTTCCAATTCAGCCACTATTTGAGAGTGCCTGTATACGGCAGCTCGATTTTGTCGACGAGTAATGCATACAAAAACCTCTCTGAATGCGTCATTTCCATAGGGCTCAGCTCTCTATTGGCACAAACGCCTTTTTACAATTTGTGATACGTGCAATCTGCCAAAAACGTTAAAAGTTGCGAAACAATTGAAATAATTTAAAAACGATGAACGATATCATTTTTTCCTTACAAACATGCATTATAATTCAATGGAAAATGCAAACATGCAATAAAATAAATATAAAAAAAATCTCGGGACGCAGCAAGTGCGTTATGGTAGTGAATTTTCATAAAACTATTTATTAATAGCAATAATGTGTTTTTTTAAGAAAGCAGGCATCAAATTTGGTTACCAGTATAATCTATATAGTAAAAACAATGTGCCATGTTCCATTAAAATAACTTTATTGTTTGAAAATGTAAAAAAATTTCCGAAAGTAAACTTAAAGTGTTCCCACAAAAACTCGTTTCTTGGTCAACCTTATAGGTTAATAGCAAATTGGGCTATTCAAATATGAAGCATTTGATCAAAATTCGTTACCATAACGCACTTGCTTACAAAGATGCATTATATTTCGATGGAAAATGCAATAACATAAAGCGTGTTTGTATCACCAACGACTTATGGGCCACCCTGTGATTGTAGAAATAATTTTTTAAGATGTAGTTTAAGACACCCTATAATTAATATATACAATTTTTTTTCATATCTGGTATAATAAACACAATCCGTATGTGTTTTGGTTGCCCTTACTTTGTTAATTTTGGAGATATAAATTTTTTTCGATTTTTTTCGAAAGAAAACACAAAATTTTCCAGGAAAACCTCGGCGGATTGTCCTGGCTAACGAACTTATCCAAGCGACTTGCGAAAGGAAGGTATGTGCCAAATTTTATCAAAATCCGTCTATTATTTTTTAAGTTATAGGTGTGACACATAAATATATATATATATATATATATATATATATATATATATATATATATATATATATATATATATATATATATATATATATATATATATATATATATAAACATATAAAGTCTGAAACTGACCTCGGATTTGGGTTCCGGGGGTCCTAATTAGCGATCATTTGAAGAAATTTTTTTCAAAATTCGAAAGTCGAGATCTCCTCATTAGTGAATTTTTTTAAAGAAAATTGACTAAAAACATACAGGCGAATTGAGAACCTCGTCCTTGTTTGAAGTCGGTTAAAAAAAAACAAATAAAAGGTATTTGGGCTTGTCCGGGATTTGAACCTGGGAGCTCCCGCACTATAAGCGGAAATCATACCTCTAGACCAACGAGTCAGTTGTTGGAGCTTTGTTTTAATGTCGTATTCCAGCGGGCGTTGTAATTATTTTAGTCATAATTAATGTTTAATCATTTATTTATATAAAAAAACTCGTTTTTTGGTCAACCTTATAGGTTAATAGCAAATTGAGCTATTCAAATATTAAGCATTTGATCAAAATTCGCTGCCATAACGCACTTACTGCGTCCAGAATTTTTGTTCTTACAAACATGCATTATATTTCGATGGAAAATGCAAAAATGCAATAACATAATAACAGATATATTGAGCTGTATTGATTTTTTTTACGAAAATTCTACAAAAATTATATACTATTAACGATAAACTATATAGCTAAGGCTACTGCCAAGCATCAGAGAAAGGGTCTATTTGAAATGAATTTTCTGGAAACATTTTATTAAAATGAAGGACAATGACGGTTGACACTAAGACTTCAGGGTTTGTAAAACATTCTTCTTGAGACATTTTATTTCCATAGCCCGTATTAGATTCAAGTTCTTTTCCTAAATGTTGCCAATTTTGACGTTTAAATCGCAACTTTGACGTTTTGTGAAAAACCTCAATTTATTTTTGTTTAAATGCCTATAACTTTTTTGTTCTTTGACCTACAGAGCTAAATTTTGGTATGTAACTTGCCTATAATGTAATAAACTCGCGTGTAAAATTTGGTTGCCCTTACTTTGTTAATTTTGGAGATATGAATTTTTTTCGAAAGAAAACACAAAATTTTCCGGGAAAACCTTGTCGGATTTTCCTGGATAACGAACTTATCCAAGCCACTTGCAAAAGGAAGGTACTCACCAATTTTGACGTTTAAAATCGCGATTTTGACGTTTTGAGGAGAACCCAAATTTATTTTTCTTTGAATGTCTGTAACTTTTTTGTCCTTTAACCTACGGAGCTAAATTTTGGTAGGTAACTTGCCTCTAGTTATATAAACCCGCGCATGAAATTTGGTTGCCCTTACTTTGTTAATTTTGGAGATATAAATTTTTTTCGATTTTTTTCAAAAGAAAACACAAAATTTTCCGGGAAAACCTCGGCGGAACCACTTGCGAAAGGAAGGTATGTGCCAAATTTTATCAAAATCGGTCCATTATTTTTTAAGTTATAGGTGTGACACATTAATATATATATATATATATATATATATATATATATATATATATATATATATATATATATATATATATATATATATATATATATATATATATATATATATATATATATATAAACATATAAAGTCTGAAACTGACCTCGGATTTGGGTTCCGGGGGTCCTAAATAGCGCTCATTTGAAGAAATTTTTTCAAAATTCGAAAGTCGGGATCTCCTCATTAGTGAATTTTTTTTAAGAAAATTCACTAAAAGAATGTGAGTATCATCAACGACTTATGGGCCACCTGTGATTATCAAAATAAATTTATAAGATGCAGTTCAAAGCACCCTGTAATTAACGTATACAATTTTTGCTCGTATCTGGTATATAAGAAAATATTGAGCTTTACCGTAGAAATGCGTCATGTGTAAACAGACAAAAACCGAAACTTACGCCGTATATGGGTCTTAGGGGTTCTGATTCGCATTCATTTGGAGACGTATTTTTAAAATTCATAAATCTACGAAAATATAGACTATTAAACCATAAACTCTATAGCTGAAACTACTACCAAAGCATTAGAAAGAGGGTCTATTTGAAATGGATTTACCGATAATATTTTAGTAAAATGAAGGACAATGATGGTTTAAGCTGAAACTTAAGGCTGTTTAAAACACACCCATTATGACATTTCTCCTGCACAATCCGTATGTGTTTTAGATTATTTGTCTGAAAATTTCAACTTTTGACGTTTCAAATCGCGACTTTTTAAGAAGAAAAATTATAAAATATTAAAAATATCGTTTCTGCTACTTATTGATCTTTTGTCAAGAGAACTCAACCGTTGTATGTAACATTCAATTGGTTTTGTTAACCACACAAAATATTTTGTTCTTGTGTTTTCTTTTGATCATTAGTGGCACCCAGATTTTTTAAATTTAAATGCCCAGAACTTTTTTTCCTGTAACGTAGATATCTGAATTTCGGCATGTAGGGTAAGTGTAATAGCAGAAACGTACATACCAAATTTGGTTGTCAGAGCTTTATTATTTTTGGAGGTACGAAATGTTTCCTAAAGAAAATAAAAAAAATTCCCGGAAAAACTAGTCCAATTTTCCTGGCTAAGATTTGTCGAGGTCCTCAAAATAGGTATCCGTTTGTGAGATGATTTCATCATTGGAGTGAAATCTTTTTCCGCCGAGTGAGCTCTTTAAGTTTGGAAACAAGAAATAGTCATTTGGGTCTAAATCCGGAGAATAGCGTGGATGAGGGAGCAACTCGTAGCCCAATTTATGCAATTTCGCCATGGAGACTACACATGTGTGCATATTGTCTTGGTGGAAAAGAACTTTTTTCTTGTCCAAATGCGGCCGTTTTTTCTCCACATCGTCATTGAATGGGTCCGATAAGTTGCATAATATTCTCCATTGATTGTTCTTCCATTTTAAAGGTAATCAATGAAGATTATACCGCGTGCATCCCAAAAACTGTCTCTATGACTTTATTGGCTGGCAAACCCACCTTGGCCTTCTTCAGCGCCAATTCGCACGGAGAAATCCACTGTTTTGACTGCTGCTTGGTCTCTGGTGTGTTGTGGTGAATCCATGTTTCGACCACGGTTACGAAACGGCGCAAAACCTCGTCCCTATTGCGGTTAAACAACGCCAAATACTCGTTCGAAGTTGTCACATGATTGCGTTTGTGGTCGATTGTGAGCAAACGCGGCATCCATCTTGCGGATAGCTTTCTCATACCCAAGTGATCATGCAAAATCGATTCCACTGAGCCATGTGATATGCCTATGGCTTCCACAATCTCCCGCACTTTTAATCTCCGACCATATCGTGAATTTTTTCAATTGTTTCGGGTGTAGCGACCTCAACTGGGCGTCCAGAACGTTCGGCGTCATTTCTGCTTGTACGGTCGCAACGAAATTCAGTGAACCACTTTTTTACCATGGAAATTGATGGTGTAGATTCCCCATAGTATTTATCAAGCTTAGCCTTGGTTTGGGTGATGGTTTTTCTTCCGAAAAAAATAATATTGGATGAGCACACCAAATTCACTTTTTTCCATTTTCGTTATAACTCAAGAGGTTGTCTGCTATCAATGGCTATCTAGCACAAACTAAATGAGGCAGCTTCTTTAAAATTTGACAGGAGTCAACTGACAGATGCTTGTTGACAAGAGCAGTGTTGCCCTTGCTGTGAAGACAGGGAAAATTCAAAAAGTCACGGACCTATTGACCCGCCTTCATATATATATATATATATATATATATATATATATATATATATATATATATATATATATATATATATATATATATATATATATATATATATATATATATATATATATATATATATATATATATATAAGTAGAGTAAATAGGTATGTTCTGGGCCATTTGCGACTGCGACTGCGACTCCACCCGGTTAGAGCACTTGACAGTTGATCTGTCATGTGTCAGCTGTCTTTGGACCACAGTATAGTCAATGGTTATGTATACGTCACAGCGAATGTGTGTACGTCACAAGGTATGCTGTATGGTTAAGTTGGCAAGTTGTGTGTGTGCGTGTGTGTATGGTAATAGAAGTGATGTTGTATGAGAAGAAAAAAAATTTAGCTGTGTGCTAGAGAGAGAGAGAGCTAGAGAGATGATGATGGATCTGGTACATATCGTAAAAGAAAAAAAAACCATAGATGTAAATTTTGTTGTTTATGATAATGCGTGTTGATGGCGGTGCTGCTGCTCCTGCTAATGCTAATGCTGTTAAATGTTGGTGAACGACCAAGTTGTATGTATGTATGTATGATGAGAGATGAGAAATGAGAGTGAGATGAGTATGATGATTCTGATGTGGGGGAATTTTTTTATTTTTAATTTTTTTTGATCAGATGCGTGTCCGGAGGGGGCGGAGACCAGAGCGGGGCCCAGAGCTAGGGTATTAATTTATTTTTATATTAGATTATTTTTAATCGTATTTAAATTAATTGACTATTGACTATTGAAGATTGTGTGTCTATGTTATATTAATATAAAAATTATTTTAAAAAAATACAAGAAGAAGAAGAAGAAGATGGAGCTTCAAGTGTTTTTAGACAAATATTCTGATATAATTTTGGAAGAGCATAGGATCCTGGACACCCCATTTAAATACATGTAAAATTTGTAGTCTAGTATGGACAATCAGTCTATCTCTGGACATTTAAGTCAACCCTGGACATAACTATAACAGTGTTTTAATGCAAATAGATTCGATTATTTTGTAGGGAGTCAGGTATGGACAAGGTATTATTAATAATAAAAACAGTGGTAAAATAGTAAAATATAATATATTTACTTTTGTGTACACTACAGCAAGTTAACTAATTTTAAAATGGTCTCTCTTTGCAATTCTGCTTGTCCAGAGAATACTAGCCGTGTACACCTAGACTATTCGATTATGGTGCATCTTTAATTATCGCGTATTGTCGTGAAACATCGGTGCTGCTCGGATCAGCCCAACAGCTGAGGGAACAGCTATCTGTTCCAATACCTGTTGGGCTGATCGTAAAGCTGTTCGATAGCTGTTCTAAAGCTGTTCCCTCAGCTGTTGGGCTGATCCGAGCAGCACCGATGTTTCACGACAATACGCGATAATTAAAGATGCACCATAATCGAATAGTCTAGGTGTACACGGCTAGTATTCTCTGGACAAGCAGAATTGCAAAGAGAGACCATTTTAAAATTAGTTAACTTGCTGTAGTGTACACATAAGTAAATATATTATATTTTACTATTTTACCACTGTTTTTATTATTAATAATACCTTGTCCATACCTGACTCCCTACAAAATAATCGAATCTATTTGCATTAAAACACCGTTATAGTTATGTCCAGGGTTGACTTAAATGTCCAGAGATAGACTGATTGTCCATACTAGACTACAAATTTTACATGTATTTAAATGAGGTGTCCAGGATCCTATGCTCTTCCAAAATTATATCAGAATATTTGTCTAAAAACACTTGAAGCTCCATCTTCTTCTTCTTCTTGTATTTTTTTAAAATAATTTTTATATTAATATAACATAGACACACAATCTTCAATAGTCAATAGTCAATTAATTCAAATACGATTAAAAATAATCTAATATAAAAATAAATTAATACCCTAGCTCTGGGCCCCGCTCTGGTCTCCGCCCCCTCCGGACACGCATCTGATCAAAAAAAAAAATTAAAAATAAAAAATTCCCCCACATCAGAATCATCATACTCATCTCTCTCTCATTTCTCATCTCTCATCTTTCATCATACATACATACATACAACTTGGTCGTTCACCAACATTTAACAGCATTAGCATTAGCAGCAGCAGCAGCACCACCATCAACACACATTATCATAAACAACAAAATTTACATCTATGGTTTTTTTTCTTTTACGATATGTACCAGATCCATCATCATCTCTCTAGCTCTCTCTCTCTCTCTCTCTAGCGTACAGCTAAATTTTTTTTTTCTTCTCATACAACATCACTTCTATTACCATACACACACGCACACACACAACTTGCCAACTTAACCATACAGCATACCTTGTGACGTACACACATTCGCTGTGACGTATACACAACCATTATCTATACTGTGGTCCAAAGACAGCTGACACATGACAGATCAACTGTCAAGTGCTCTAACCGGGTGGAGTCGCAGTCCCAAATGGCCCAGAACATACCTATTTACTCTACTTATATATATATATATATATATATATATATATATATATATATATATATATATATATATATATATATATATATTTATATATAAACACAGATCCCCCGATTAGTGAATTTCGCAAATCTCTACAAAATCTTTATTTAAAATTGAACAACTTTAACTTACATTTTAAATTATTAGCTAAGCCATTACCGGATTTTTTTAACGTGATTGAAGTTGGGAACTAATTTGAAAGGGGGCTCGGGGCACGTGGTGATGAACAAGTGTCATTTATAAGAAAACAAATTGAAATAAAGTCAATTTCTGTTTTTTCCAAGGCCAATAAAACGTGAACCAATGTCTCACTGAATTTTGACACGCCGCGATACTCTGGACTTATGTCAGGTCAGAAAATTTTGGCGCTTACCAGCTAATTTTAATTAAATATTTGCTGCAGTCCCTGTCTCTTGGTTGTTATTACAAGTAACTATTTTTTATTTGCAGATTAGCTTTAGCAAACATGAAAGCTTTATTTGTGTTACTCATTGTAATTATGTTAATGACTTTTGTATTTTCAAGACCAGGTGAGTATGCAAGTTATATTTTAATTTTATGACCTTAAGAAAACAAAACATCAAGATGCAGGAAGTGCCTTACCTGCAGTAGCGAATTATCATAGAAATAGTTCTCCATATAAAAAACTGTTGATTAAACAAATAATTTAAAAAAAGGCTGGACGCAGCAAGTGCGTTATGGTAGTGAATTTTCACAAAAATGTTTTAAATAGCAAATACTTGTGTGTTTTTTAAGGAAACCAGGCATCAAATTTGGTTACCAGTATGACCTATATAGTAGAAACAATGTACCATATTTCATGAAAATAACAAATCTGAAGATGTACAAAAATGTTTCGAAAGTAAACTTAAAATCAGAAATTCCCGAAAAAACTTGTTTCCTGACCAACGAACCTTATAGGTTAATAGCAAATTGAGCTATTCAAATTTAAAGCGTTTAATAAAAATACGCTACCATAACGCACTTGCTGCGTCCCGAATTTCTTTTTTTACAAAAATGCATTATAATTATGTGGTCGAGATTTGATACATTAAGGGTCAGCTCAGAACTTGCACGGTCCGGGGAATCCGACTGTCTAATTAAAACAGAGCATTGTTTAATCTATATGGACGGAGCAGATTTTAATACAAAATTGCTACCTTAACGCACTTGCTGCATCCCGAATTTATTTTCTTACAAACATAATGCATTCTAATTATGTGGCGAAATTCGATACATTAAAGATTAGCTCAGACCGGCCACGGACCGAGGGAATCCGACTATCTAATTAAAACAAAGTAATGTTTAATCCATTTGGATAGAGCAGATTTTAATAAAAATTCGTTACCATAACGCACTTGCTGCGTTCCGAATTTATTTTCTTACAAACATAATGCATTCTAATTATGTGGCGAAATTCGATACATTAAAGATTAGCTCAGACCTGCCACGGACCGAGGGAATCCGACTATCTAATTAAAACAAAGTAATGTTTAATCTATTTGGATAGAGCAGATTTTAATAAAAATTTGGTACCGTAACGCACTTGCTGCGTTCCGAATTTATTTTCTTACAAACATGCATTATAATTAACGTGGTCGAAATTAGATACATTAAAAGTCAGGTCAGAACTGGCACGAACGGGGAATCCGATGGTCTAATTAAAACAAATCAATGTTTAATCTATTTGGACTGGGCAGATTTTCCTCGCTAACGAACTTATCCAAGCCACTTGCAAAAAGAAGCTATTTACTAAATTTGATCGTCATCGGCGCATTATTTTTGAGTTATCGGTGTGACACATAAATATATATATATATATATATATATATATATATATATATATATATATATATATATATATATATATATATATATATATATATAGTATTAAATTTTTGTGACGGTAATAGTGTTATTTATCAAAAAATTGTGGGAACGCCGTCAGTTGTAGAATAAAACTCTTTATTATACGCCGAGCTTTCGGAAAAATTTATTCCTTTATCGAGGCTACAACATGGAAAGAAAAAAGTTTACAATTTACTTGGAAAAAATATAAAAGTTTAAAATACTTACATATAACATGAGTTCTACTAAACTATTTATCCAATAACAAACATAAAAAAAACCTTTTGATGAATTTGAGTGAAGTCTAATAAATGCCAAACTGACATATAAAGCTAAATATTGTTTAATTGAATTTGTTTTTTGTTTTTGTCTAGGAAATATAAAAAGGGGTAGTGATTTCTAAAATTATTATCTTTCTTTAAGTTTATTAAATTTTCGTTATGAGTAATTTCAAACTCTTCTAAACACATTCTTTTATTACTTAAGGTTTCACAGTGTAAAATAGAAACATTACTAAAATTTATATTATGGCCAGTGTCAAGATTATGTTCTTACAGAGCGCAAGTTCTTTTTTGTAAACGTATGTCACTTTTGTGCTGTGTTAACCTATCTTTAAAGACTCTGTTTGTTTGGCCAATGTATCTTAAATTACAATTATTACATGGAATACAATACACCACTCCAGACACTTTGGAAATTTCATCCTTACTTTTGAGTTTACTAAAAATGTTATTAATTGTTTTTGAATATCGAAACGTTATTTTAAAATTGGTTTCATCTTTAAATATAAGCTTTAACCTATTGGAAATACTTTTAATGTATGGGATTGATATGTAAAAAAAGTTAAATGTTTCCGAACTCGAAATTATTTGGTTGTTATGTCTGTCAGATAAATTTGATACTGTTTGTAGAGGTTGTCTTGTATTGTAATGGTGATTGTTTGGAAAATTGTATAAAAGTTTATTAAGTAGTTTGGGAGGATAAGAGTTGTTAACAAAAATATTAAAAAGTTTTCTTAAATTTTTTTCATGGAAAGAAGGATGACATATGTTTAATATTCTATTTTTAAACCTAATAAAATGTTAATTTTAGTTTTAAACAAATGATCTGAATGAAAATTAATATATCTTTGAGAATTAGTTGGTTTTATATACCAATCTAAAATTATGTTGTTATCGTTTGTCTAAATAATTTTGTATCTAGGAATGGTACACTGTTATCTGTTTCCTCTTCTAATGTAAATTTAATATATTGGTTGTAAGAATTAAAAACCTCCAAAATGTGTGTTGTTGAATTTAGAGGAATACTACAAATAATGTCATCAACATATTTTAAAAAAAAAGGAATATTGAAATTTAATTTTGGTATACACGTTTCAAGCAAATCATCTATAACATATTGTGCAATAATTGGAGAGATACAAGCACCCATTGGAGTTCCAAAAATTTGTTTATAATATGTGTTTTCAAAAACAAAATAGCTTGAGTTAAAAATAAAATCAACTATTTCAAAAAATGTATTTTTTGGAATGGATGTTTCTAGAGAAATAGAAACCCATCTTTTCTCAATGCTATCTTTAAAAAGTTGAAGTGGTATGTTAGTAAAAAGTGAAACAATATCAAGACTAACAATTACATAATTATCTGGAATTGTAACAGCCTTTATAAAATCTGAAAAGTGAAAAGAGTCTCTTATGTAATAATCATTGTTTATATTGTAAGCTTTTGTTAAAATTTCAGTGATTAGTATAGCTAATTTACTATTAGGTGAATTTATGGAAGAAATAATTGGCCTTAAAGATAAAACAGGTTTATGAATTTTAGGAAGACCATAGTATTTTGGACACGTCTGATTATATATTGTTATATTTTTAGCCATTTCTTGTGTAATAAAACTATTGTTTTTTAATTTGGAAACTATTTTATTAGCTTTTTGTTGAAAGGTGGATGTTGGGTCTGTGGATAATTTTTTGTAATAAATTTCGTCAGAAAGTAAAGAATTGGAAAGCTCAATATACTGATCCTTATTCATAATAACTGTGACATTGCCTTTGTCAGATCTTGTAACTATAAGGTTGTTATGTGATTTAAAAAAAGAAACTGATTTTTTGTAAAGTATTTCTAGGTAGGTGAACTTTGTTTCTTTTTGATAAAAATTTGTTAGAATGTTAATTACTGGTGATCTATATATATTTTGTTTACTAGTATTACACTGTGAAATTATAAATTCAATTTCAGACAAAAATTTTTAATAATATGTCATTTTTGTTTGGAGAAATGCTAAATTTGTAACCTAAAGCCAAAAAATGTTTTATTTCACTAGGTAATTCGGTATCAGATATATTTTTAATCCAGTTTTCTTGGATGTTAATAATAAAGAGTTTTATTCTACAACTGACGGCGTTCCCACAATTTTTTGATATATATATATATATATATATATATATATATATATATATATATATATATATATATATATATATATATATATATATATATAAACATATAACGTCTGAAAACGAGCTCGTATTTGGGTTCCAGGGGTCCTAAATAGCGCTCATTTGTAAAAATTTCCACGATAAACCAGGGAATTAATTATGATCATGTTAATGAACCAGTGTTGCTGTCGATGGCGACACCAAGTGGCAGTGGTGAACTTGATACGTCATTGTATTACCCATGATGCCTAATAGTACCATGCCACATTTCAAAATAATATTTTGAACCACTTTCAAGATATTTGAAAACATATTTTTAAGAAGAATAATTGAAACGCCCTGTAAAACGAAAACGAGTAACATTTTCTAAGGGATGTTGCGCACAATCGCTTTATTTTTGTGACAGCTATCAACCCATACCTAATGTCCAATTAATTATATGGCACCCTATATATATATATATATATATATATATATATATATATATATATATATATATATATATATATATATATATATATATATATATGTATATATATGAACGTGACTGCAAGTATGAGTTTTAGGAGTCCCAGTTAGTGCTCATTTAAAGAAATTTTTGCAAAATTAGAAAGTCTCAATCTCCTCCTTAACAAATTGTAATACTATATAGGGTATATTATTTAAGAAAAGCTAGTTGATAAATATAACAGCTTGTAAAGCTAGAAAAGATGTTTCAGAGAAAATAATTGAATTTGAACTCGACAGAATTATAACATCATTACTATTTCTTAACTGCCTAATAGGCCACCGATTATAAATCACACTGTACATTTTGACTGACTACTAAAATTGTATTGTGGTAAGGTGTGATACGAGCTTTTTTATATAAATATCCACACATCGTTAAAAAAATGAATAATTGGTTTGTAAAGATAAAAGGCATAAAATATTAAGGACACATTAAACTGGAATGTGTCACATTTCCCTTACAAATTATGTTTTTCAACAGAATCACATCTTCTGGAAGTAATTATTATTTTTTAGAAGAACAAGGCTCATATAGTAGTGGGGGCACAAATTTACGATCATCAAATGTCACACAACCTCGCCAAACAACAGCAAGAACAGTTGTCCAGAGACCTACTAATGGTCAAGGTCAAGGTGGAGGTTATCAAGGCCAGGTAGGGTCTGGGTATCCTGGAGAACAAGGCTCATATGGTAGTGGGGACACAAATTTAGGATCATCAAATGTCACACAATCTCGCCAAACAACAGCAAGAACAGTTGTCCAGAGACCTACTAATGGTCAAGGTCAGGGTGGAGGTTATCAAGGCCAGGTAGGATCTGGGTATCCTGGAGAACAAGGCTCATATGGTAGTGGGGGCACAAATTTAGGATCATCAAATGTCACACAATCTCGCCAAACAACAGTAAGAACAGTTGTCCAGAGACCTACTAATGGTCAAGGTCAAGGTGGAGGTTATCAAGGCCAGGTAGGGTCTGGGTATCCTGTAGCACAAACCCAAATGCAAAACATTAACAATCAGAGCTATGCCCAACCAGGAGGAGGTTACCAAGGACAAGTAGGATCTGGTTATCCTGGTGGCCAAGGTCAGATTCAAAGGACCTACAATCAACAGAGTTATCCACAGCCAGGACAAACACAAGGTAAAATATTTTAAATACAACTGTCTTATGCTTTTTATTATACAGGGTCCTGCATATACAGGGTAACCCATCGAAAACGTTAGAAGCAAGTTTTAGTGTATTTAAAGTTATCTCACTAAAAGCGCTCGGGCAGGTCGATATTGTTTTTGAAGGGGACACATTTTCACGCTGATGCCAGAGCTGCTACTTTGCCCCGCTAAACAGGGTTTTTGCCGTCTTTAAAACCTTAAATAGCAAGAGGATTCGAGTGACACATCGTTGGATAGGATACTCTCTATTTAATCGTGTTCTCGGTAAAAAAAAAAAAAACGAAGTTGAAAAATCTGACCTAAAAATTAAGGACATTGCGGAAACAAACAGTTTCATGGGAAAGTGTGACAAAAAGCATGGGTTTGCTTAGCAGCTGTAACATACTTAAGAACGCGCAGCAGCGCTGCTTAATAAACTTCCGGCCTATGGCCTACCACCAAAATTTTGTACCTGGACAGCAAATTTCCTCTCCAACAGGAGCATATCTGTTGTTGTGGATGGCCATTCCTCTAAACTGTATCCAATTAATGCAGGAGTTCCTCAAGGTTCAGCTTTAGCCCCTACTTTGTTTCTTATCCACATCAATGACCTCCTCTCTAGCACATCCAACCCACTTCACAGTTACGCGGACGACAGCACCCTCCACTTAAATATACAATATTCTAAGCCTGTACAATTCATCCCCACCAAATCACAGTCTTGCTTTCTTTCTCACAAGAGATACACCAGCCCTAGACCCATGACAATGAACAACCAAGTTATTCAAAGTAATAACATTTTCTCTTGTTGGCATTTCTGTGGATCGAAATCTTAATTGGCACCAACATGTCACATCAATTGCAGAAGCGGCTGCTAAGAAATTAGGTTTCCTTTTTCAGACTCGCAAATACTTTTCACCAGCTAATCTCTATACCTTATATACTTCACAAATAAGGCCAAACCTCGAATACTGCTCCCACATGTGGGGTGCAGCTGCCGCTTCTACACTCGCTATCGTGGACTCCATTCAAAAGAGAACTATACGTCTCATCGGTGACCCTACCCTCACCCAAAGGCTGCCATCCCTTGCCCACCGACGTGCCGTTGGTGACCTCTCTCTCTTTTATAGATATCTGCACGGGCACTGCTCAGAGGAGCTTTCCTCCATAATTCCCCCACCTGCTGCCCCCAACAGATCTACCAGGGGAACAGTGCGAATGCACCCTTTTACTGTCCAGGTCACCAGACATAGAACATCTTGTTATGCCCGCTCTTTTGTCCCGAGGACTTCCAAGTTGTGGAATTCCTTGCCGGCACATGTTTTTCCTTCTCCTCCGAACCTCCAAACCTTCAAGTCCAGAATTAACAAGCTGCCTCTTTCCTCCTTGTCAACACGGTACGATAGTATTTAGGCTTTAAGCCCTCGTGGTGTGTTGTTGACATTAAAAAAAAAGAAAAAAAGTGGCCTCCATCGGCCTCAATACAAATTTTTTTAAATCGATTTGTCATGTTCTGAAGTATTTCGGGTGTTATCAGACGACATTCAGCAATAATGCGCTGGCGCTTGTTTGTGACCTAAGCTGCCTAGATACCCTCATAAAAAACGCCAATTGTATGGTACATAGCGATACTAAATAGTAATTTAGGCATATAAATTTTTCTCAAATAAAAAGCACAAAATTAAAAATGTTTTGTTTTAAAAACAGAGTATTTAGTTTCATTGACAAAAGAAAGCCTATACTGGAGGAAGGTACGAAAAAATCAAACTAGGTTTTGCAACAAAAAAAGCCAATTAAGTTAAGACGTAATGTATTGAATAATTCATGGTATTATTGCCTACGTATTATTAGTTACAAATACCAGATTCAATTTTAAACTGACAGATTAAGTAATCCGACAATTTTTGAATCAGAGCCTATTCTTATTTAATAAGATAACAATTTTTAGATGAAAGCCCATTCCTATCAACAACAACACCTCGTCGAGAAGATCACACACTCCCTGGATAACGGGAAGGTGGCGGTGGCTGCATTTCTCGACATTGAAGGAGCATTCAACAATGCATTACCTCTACGAAGCCACTATCGCTAGAGGGGTGGAACCTACCATTTGTGGCTGGATCGGAAGCATGCTTCACAATTGAACCGTTATTACCTCGCTGCAGGGGAAGGTGGTCAGCTTCAGGTCTGCGAGGGGGTTGCCCTCAGGGGGAGTTCTATCCCCCCTGCTGTGGTCCCTCTTTGTGGACGATTTGCTGGCTATCCTGGGACTGTGGGAGGTTGAGGTCCAGGCGTATGCTGATGATCTAGTCATAATGGTTAGGGGCAAATATGAGGAGGAACTAGCAAGTACTCATCAAGAGGCACTAAATGTAGTGAATGATTGCTGTCGGAGGGAACAGATGTCTGTAAACCCCCGCAAAATGATCATTGTTCTATTTACCAGAAGAAGAAGGCTGGATAAATTAAAACCACCTATTCTTATGGGGGAAACGATTCCATTTACGGAACAAGTAATAAATCTGGGGGTTGCCCTAGATAAGAAGCTCAACTGGGACGTACAGTTAGAGAATGTAATCCGTAGGGCTAAACTGTCCCTGTGGATATGCCGTAGAATCTGTGGAAATAACTGGGTAACAAACCACCAACAGATGTACTGGCTCT
Source organism: Tillus elongatus (assembly GCA_964006375.1). Taxonomy (NCBI): domain Eukaryota; kingdom Metazoa; phylum Arthropoda; class Insecta; order Coleoptera; family Cleridae; genus Tillus; species Tillus elongatus. The sequence goes on along the minus strand of OZ023268.1, from coordinate 16,765,684 downwards.
ATGTAGTGGTTATCAGACCAATAATAACATATGGAGTCATAGTTTGGTGGCCCAAGGCACTTCGTGGTATCGCGAGGGCCAAACTGGCTCATCTACAGAGACAAACTTGTCTGATGATACCGGGAGCGATAAGCACCGCACCATCAGCCGCTCTGGAGGTCCTCTTTAATATTCCACCTCTTCACATATGACTGGAGAGGGTGGCGATGTGGACAACGTACAGATTAAAACATACGGCCGACAGCATGCCGAAGGAAATCAGTCTGGGAGGGTCCGGACTCCTTGATGACATTGAGGGTCATGAGATTCTGGGAATGGTCTCAGACTTGATGCCTACAGAGATCAGTAGAGATCTGTCTTTCAAGACCGTTCTCCCGGAAAGGGAGGACTGGGAACGAAATCGAACGACCCTATTGAAAGCTGATCTCTGCTGGTATGTTAACGGCTTCAAAACCAATATGGGAGTAGGAGCCGGCGCATATGGGGGCAGCACCGATGCTAGACTATCAACTAGCCTCGGCAAGTACGCAACCATACACCAGGTAGACGTGTATGCCATCGAGATGTGTGCAAGGGAAACTACAGGAAACCAGTGCAGACACAAATCGATAAAGATATATACAGAAAGTTAAGCTGCAATAAATGATCTTGGTTCCTACCGTTACAATTCAAAAACGGTATGGAGTTGTAAATCTGCCCTCAATGAACTGGGCAGCTGTAATGAGGTGTCACTGGTCTGGCTACCGAGTCACTCGGACCATGATGGCAATGTTGCCGCCGAGTGCGCTTGCCAGGAGTGGTGCCCAGACGGACTTTATCGGACCAGAACCGGTGCTGGCGATAACATCATGCACAGCAAAACGTACCTTAAAGACCTGGACAGAAAGAATGACAAGCCAGCAATGGCAAAATCTGCTAGGATTAGCTCACTCTAAGGCCTTCATAAATGGCATGTCTGAGTCAAGGGCTAAAAAAGTTCTAGAAGAAAGCAGACAACAACTGAGTACTCTAGTCAGCCTGTATACAGGACACTGCCGCTTGCGTCACCACATGCACCGTATTGGAGTCGGTCAAGAGACCAAGTGCCAGCTGTGTATGGAGAGTGACGAGACAGCAGAACACGTACTGTGTTACTGTCCGACGGCGGACAGAACTAGATACCTGCTCTTTGGCAAGACAAAGCTTGCTCCGGAAGATTTGGATCCACTTTCGCCCACAAACATTATCGACCTCTGCAGGAGGCTGGCTTTTTTGGGTGAAATATAGACTATTAGGCGTTAGCCACAATAGACCTTATGGTCGCGGTGGAGGGACCGGTATGGCCCACTCACATTCAAACCTAACCTAACCTACTCATATCAGCGAATGCCAGTAGCACAACATATACCGACGTTAGAAAAATGTACGGAGATCCAGTTATCGATGGCGACACACTGCAGGAAGATTTGGGTTTTGTCAATGAATGGAGTGTCGTATGGAAACTCCCTCTAAGTTTGGAAAAGTGTGGTGTGCCTCACATGTGGACGTGAAATCCCAAGCGCTCCCATTGTGTCGGCGGCCTGTAGCTCAATAGAGTTTTCACTCAGCCTGATCTTGGCAACATCATCTCAACCAATTTGTCGTGAACTCAGGCAGAACAAGCCACAAAAAAGCCAATGGCGTGCTTTATCTTTTGAGAAAAGTGTTCTCGTATCCTGATAATCAGTTCGCCGCCAAGCTCTATTCAACATATTTGAGACCCCATCTGGAATTCGGAGTTCCCGCGTGGGCATCGATACTGATTGGAGATATCACTCAACAGAGTCCAATTTATATTGATCGTTATCGCGTTATCGCTGCAGGGGCCTAGTAGATTCTGCGCTGTGCCTTATGAACAACGCCTTCACCTGATGAATATCCAGCCCCTGGAATATAGGCGTTGGAGCGCTGATTTGATACAGATGTTTCGTAACATGTATGACCTGTTTCCATCCGATGCGGCATCATTTGTGACTTTTGACAGACGTTTCACGTGGACACAGCCTTAAGTTGAGCAAACAACAATTTGGAACATCTTACCGTCTGAATTTTTTCGCTAACAGGACATTGCATGCCTGGAGCTCTGCCGGAGGATGTGGTCAGTGCTGCAAATGTGAATGTATTCAAGACGTGCCTAGATTCGTTAAAGTTTTTCAACTGAATCCATAATAAACCTGTTCACATATTTATTTTGCTCTTTGTTTCTTCTTCTTACTCTATTCAATCACAATAATAATTTCGCAATCTGTAGCAAAATTGTAGCTCTTGTATATGTACAGTATAGGCCCCTGGTATCTGTACTATGTCTGTATTGATAATAATAATAAATAAATTGTTTAAATCTCATTCTGACGGCATAATTTCTCAGACACCTATATCTGGCACTTTAAGTCTTTAAAATTTAGTTTGGTTATATCAGTATATTTGGTTCCATAAAATAATATAGGGTGAGAAAGGAGGAAAAACTTTTCCATGGTAAATTATAACCGTTCTTTTTTTTGTAAAATATGGCCAGCACTTTTAGTATTGTTATCGGCTTAAATATCCAGGAAGAACAGGAAGAGCGCTAGGTACCAGAGTCTCTGAACCTCTAAGAAGTAGAAACAACGCTGATGAGATCACTTCAATTTTCGGCTGCCACCTGAGAGAGAGAGAGAGAGAGAGAGAGAGAGAGAAAGAGAAAGAGAAAGAGAAAGAGAAAGAGAAAGAGAAAGAGAAAGAGAAAGAGAAAGAGAAAGAGAAAGAGAAAGAGAAAGAGAAAGAGAGAGAGAGAGCGGCCACATTTTTGACAGAGAAAGCAATGCCAGAATCCTTCATCCATTAAGTTTTGACACCGACCAATTCGTCCTAGAAGAGATGGAGATCTACAAATACATAAATGGCTTCAACAAAAATGTTCTCAATGTTTCCAGCACCAGTGGTATGAACTTTCCTTTTCTATAAAGACAACTAATAGAATTGTGTGCAGCTGTGGAGCTGCTAAACCTTAGCAGAGGACAGCTCAGAAACACAACAGGTCTCTTGATGGGACACATGGCCGTCAAGAAACACCTGCATAAAATGGGGCGGTTCGAAGGGGACCTCGCATGCAGACTCTGCGGCGAGGGGGAGGAATCAGCCCAGCACATCTTGTGTGAGTGTATAGCTCTGGACCGGAAAAGACAACTGATCTACGGTCACTCTAGACCGGAGACAGAGCAATATAAAACTTCACCCTACCAATCGCTGTGCAGACTAGTTCAAGGCACAGTGATCTTGGAATGGGTGGAGTAAGACTAAGGGTATGCACAATCAACCAAGGGTTGCGGTGCTATCGGGGCGGCAAGGCCGCGGACGAGCCCTGAGGGAACAAAAAAAATATAAAAAAAATAGAACTGTGTTCTTACTCGGTAATGATCGTATCCAACGATGGTGCTAAGCAAGCTTGGTTTCGTTCCTCTTTGCTTTTTATCCATGTCATTGACAGTTGTCTTTTTGCTTGTGACATATGTCACTTCTGTCACCTGTCGTTTTCGTTTTCAATCATCCTTCCAACTGTACATGATTTGTTTTTTATAAGTGCACACAATCCATTTTGATGCTTTAACAAAATAACAAATAAGCGTCGTCGATATTCGTCCTCTCGCTGCTTTAAGTCTGGAGATGCTGTTATTCTCTTTCTAAATGTTATTTTTGTTTGTAAATTTGAAGACAATAGATGAACTCAAAACTTTGACAGATACAGCACATTCTCTGTAATACAAACAGAAATAGCAAGTATTAGTTGCCAAATAGGCACTTTTTCTTTTCATTTACTTCTGATTTTGGCTTGTTCAGACGTTCTCAGGAGGTTTTGTTCGGCTGTACAGCTTGCTTGGCTTTTTATGTTGTGTGTGTCACTTTGCTTTTAGCTAGTTGATTGACTTTTAACTTCTGCAGAACGTTATCACTGTGGAACTTCGTCCTGTTTTAATGTATAGAAAATTCGGTTTTAACTCCCGACACTATCAGTTTGGTTTGCATAGGCGTTCGGGCTTAGTTTTGATGTTTAATGTAAGCTTTTGTTGGACTTTTGCGCTTTCTGTAGCCACTGTGTAATGCTCGCATGTAAGACCTACCAGAAACATAATTTCTGTTCAACCATCTTTTTATATTCTAGCTTTTTAAGATGGTTCAGATGAACCGAAACGTGTAGGGCTAAAATAAATAAACATTGTCTGCTAGAAAAAGTGCCTATTTCTCATTCCTTTTAATCATATCAAACTCAGATGTGTTAACGTTTAGAAATAATAAAATATATAATCCTAAATGAGACTTTCTTGTAATATATTTTTAAAATGTAATTGGTGACTGTGAATGCTCAGTGATAAAAACAAGAGCTTCCAATCATTTACTATGAAATACATAGTTAAAGTTTGATTTTTATTTCAGGCTACTACCAACAGGGTAATAGAAGCAATTACCCAACCAATAATCAATATGGTTATCCCAGTGGAGGCTACGGAGGTTATCGGGGCACTCACAACTATGGAAACTACAACCACAAGGATCTCCCTTCTCAAGCTCACTGACACCCTCAAAACTCTTGGTACGTAATTGATAAAAAAAGTGCTCTGAAGAGCTTAATTAATCAGCAAGTCAAAATATTTGTTTACATTTTAACCGCCATTGAAATCTAACAATATGATATTATCAAAAAATATATGTCGACCAATTTGTCTTTAAAAAATTTCCGAGAGTACGCCTTGGGGTATACCAAGTACATAATAACTTCTTACAGTTATTCTCATCAGTAATTTTTCTTCAACTTTCACATTAAGGGGCCGGTGAAGTCCCAACGGACGTTTCCGGTTCTGGTGTATGAGTCGGTTTCCCTTATAAACAAAAATTATATGACTCCTCCTTGCACAAAAGATTCCGGAGGTAAAATACCCCTACATTTGGATCTCCGGGAGAGGGGTATACAGGGGGCGCCAGCATCAAGATTTAACATATCCTTCTCGAATATATGTGGCCTAAATTCTAACCTGAACTCCGTCCACCATTTCCTCCAGGCTAATAGGCCCCAACTCCTCTTCCTCACCGAAACTCAAATCAGTGCCAAAACAGCCACTAATCACTTCAATTTCCCGGGGTATAAGCTTCTTACTTCCTTTAGATTGCATGGAGGCGTGTGCGCGTACGTCCGTAGCAATCTACCCTGCACCAGACTCCCCAATTTAAAAGCTGGAAGACAAGACATATCATGGATAAAAATCTCTCTCAGGGCTGCATCTAAATTCATCTGTTGCATTTACGGGTCACCTTCTGACAACAACTTTGTCCAGCTCTTTGACTACCTTTCTGAGAAAACCGACCATCTGATTTCTGAATATACTTTCTCCGAGGTCACTATTCTTGGTGACTTCAATGTCCATAATAAGGAATGGCTAGCATCCTCAAAAACCGATCCACAAGGAAGCGCAGCGGAGGCCTTTGCAGTCAGCAATTCTTTAGCCAATATGGTTCAGCAACCTACTTACTTTCCTCGTATCCCAACACACAGTTCAGATCATCCCTTGGAACTCCTTCTTACTACAAATCCTGACTGCTATACGATATCAGTCACCGCCCCCCTAGGTCGCTCAGACCACCGCTTGGTCACTGCTTCGCGCAATGCAACCCGTGGTCACACAGCCATCACACCCACGTATCGTTTGGCACTACAACTGGGACGAAATGCGAGATTACTTTTCCTCATTTCCATGGGCGTCTGTCTGCTTCTTTCATCCTGACCCCTCTGACAGCTCACAAAACGTCACCGAAATTATCCAAGCTGGCAGGGAATTATTTATCCCACGTACACAGAAAACCTCTGCAGCCACTCAAAAGCACTGGTTCTCTAAATCCTGTGACAAGGCCAGACTTGAAAAGGTCAAAGCTCACAAAAAACTTCTACACAATCCCAGTCAAGAAAACCGTCAAGCATTTAACAACGCAAGAAACCGCTATGTCCGCATTCTTTCTAAGGCAAAAAACTCGTTTAATAACCACATCAAAAACAAAGTCCTCTTAAGCTCCAACAGCAGCAAACCCTTCTGGACTCTTGCTAAATCTATCGGGAATAATTTCTGCAAGAGCACGTTCCCACCACTTGTCTCAGGGGATGAAATTGTTTCTACGGTCCTGGGTAAGGCTGAACTTTTTGCCTCGTTATTCGCCAGCAATTCTACTCTCCACCCACCTCCAAATGTTCAACCACCAACAGTCCCAAATGTCGCGCATAAAATGACTGATATTATTTTCAAAACTAAAAAGGTACGAAAGATGCTCTCTTCTCTTAATACCAGGAAAACCTCTGGCGTTGACGAGATCCCAGCAATTGTTCTCAAAAAATACGCACCAGAACATGCTCCTGTCCTGGCTCGTCTGTTTCAGACATCTTACAATAGAGGCATATTCCCTAGTAACTGGAAAACTGATCGAGTACAACCCGTCCCCAAGAAAGGATCCAAAGCGCTTCCTAGCAACTACAGACCTATTTCTCTCCTTTCAGTCGTCTCTAAAATGGAAAAGTATATCAACACCGAATTACTATAATTTCTTGAAAAACACAGTCTAATCCACGACAGGCAGTATGGATTCCGTCAGCGCAGATCAACTGCCGACCTCCTTTCCTTTGTCACCCATTCTTGAAACAAGTCTATGGAACTACACGGTGAATCCCAGATTGTCGCTCTAGACATATCCAAAGCATTCGACCAGGTCTGGCACGCAGCGCTGCTTAATAAATTTCCGGCCTATGTCCTACCACTAAAACTCTGTACGTGGACAGCAAATTTCCTCTTCAATCGGAGCATTTCTGTTGTCGTGGATGGCCATTCTTCTAAACTGTATCCAATTAATGCAGGAGTTCCTCAAGGTTCAGTTTTAGCCCCTACTTTGTTTCTTCTCCACATCAATGACCTCTTCTCTAGCACAACCAACCAAGTTCACAGTTACGCGGACGACAGCACCCTCTACTCAAATATACAATATTCTAAGCCTGTCGTCTCTTTAGTCCAATTAGATGAGGATCGCAGACTCATGGAAGGTTCTATCGCCGTGGATCTCCAAATCTCGTTGTGTGTTGTTGAATTAAAAAATAAAAAATAACGTTGGGCAGACTAAGAGAACCATTGAGACTTGATTTCGTGAACATCTGGCACATTTGAGTTACGGTAGTGCAGACAAGTCATGCGTTTCGCAACATATCTGGGATAACCGCCACATCCATAAAGAAAATCTGAAACCTATCAAAAATATTAGACAGCCAGCGAAGCTCTAATTGATCGATGCAAATGTCATGTTATTTCTATTGTTTAAGTCATTTGTTTTTCTACTACTTATTCATATTACAACTTTTTTCTTGATTGTCAAATCTGACGTTAAATTTCCTGGCCAACGTTTGAATTTCCGATGATTTTAAATAACAGCTCTAATACGTGTATTTGGTTATTCGGAATTTTGTTGAAAACGACAAAGTTTTTTGAAAATTAATGAGAGCAATAAAAGTTTTAGAATTAAATTTCTCATAAAATGAAATAATAATTTTTTAAATTCGTCAATAGGTTAGGAAATTTTGCAACATTTAAAGGTTGAATCACCCCTGATCAACCCTTTAAGATGCTTCAATTGAATTTTTATTACTGGAGATTATTGCTCTTGGTACACTCAAAATGTGTACCAAATTTAGTTTTTCTAAGTTCAAGCATACCTAAGATATTGATTTTTTCGAAATTAGAAACTCCATTTTGAAGACCTATAACTTCTCAGGGGTGCAACTTAGTATAGAGGTAAGTTGCCATGCACAATAGGCCAAGAGCTGCAGAGCTATTGGGGCGACAAAGTCGCGGACGAGCCCTGAGGGAGAAAAAAAAGTTGCGGTAAATTACA